>OZ034807.1:43462452-44876283 GCA_964028335.1 Altica lythri
TTGACCCTAGGACTCAGGTGACTCACTTCTTCCCATCTTGGTCTCTGTCCTTTTGCTTTCCAGTCAAGCAACATCTTTAGTTCGGTGTCACCTTCTTGGTCTCGCTTCAGGGATTCTGGCAGCCAATCCAGATCCACTACGGTTGTTCTTAAACAGAATTCCTTCTCCTCTGCTTTGCTGCAGTGTTTGCAGTCGGAAGGACAAGGTCTCCTAGATAATGCGTCAGCGTTGCCATGTGACTTTCCGGCCCGGTGTTCCACAGAAAAATGATATTCCTGCAGCCTTTCTATCCATCTCGCAACCTGACCTTCTGGGTTCTTGAATAATTGTAGAAGCCACTTCAGAGCAGCATGATCTGTTCTTAGAAGGAATTCGCGACCGTACAAGTATTTATAGAAATGTTCCATGGACTTGACTGCGGCGAGAAGTTCTCTCCTCGTAACACAATAGTTACGCTCAGGCTTCGACAGGACCTTGCTGAAATATCCTATAACTTTCTCTTGGCCATTCTGAATTTGGGATAATATGCCTCCTATGGCCGTGTTGCTTGCGTCCGTGTCCAATATAAACCTTCCACTGGTCTGAGGATAACTTAATATAGGAGCTGTTGTTAGTGCTTGCTTCAGTCGATTGAAAGCATCCTCGCATTCAGTATCCCATTTGAAGTCCCTTCCATCTTCCGTCAGTCTTGTTAGAGGCTTCGCGATGTCAGCAAATCCCAAGACGAACTTCCTGTAGTATGTGCACAAGCCAAGAAAACTCCTTACTTGGTGCTTGTCCTGTGGTACTGGCCATTCTCGTACAACCTTGACTTTGTCTGGGTCAGCACTAATGCCATCTGCAGATACTACATGTCCTAGATATTTCACTTCTTTCCTGAAGAGGTGGCATTTCTTTGGACTGAGTCTTAAATTTGCAGTGCGTAGCCTTTCAAGGACTTCTCTTAAATTTTCTAGGTGTTCGTCAAATGTCCGGCCAAATACTATGACATCGTCCAAATAAACTAGGCACGACTTCCATGACAATCCTCGAAGAATGGTTTCCATTAATCGCTCGAAAGTTGCAGGTGCGTTACAGAGGCCAAATGGCATTACTGTGAACTGCCACAATCCTGTCCCAATAGTAAAAGCTGTTTTCTCTTTGTCTTTGGGATCTAATTCCACCTGCCAATACCCACTCTTCAAATCCAGCGTGGAGAACCATTTCGAGCCAGAAAGCGTGTCCAAAGTGTCGTCAATCCTTGGAATGGGGTAGCAATCCTTCTTGGTGACGTCGTTCAAACGACGATAGTCGACACAAAATCTGGTGCTGCCATCTTTCTTCTTCACCAGAACCACAGGTGATGACCAAGGACTATCAGATTGCTCTATTATTCCTTGTTCGTGCATGTCCTTGATTATATTTTCTGCTTCTTCTCTCTTTGCTATGGGAAGCCTTCGCGGTTGTTGGCGAATGGGATCTGAACTTCCGGTATTGATAGAATGCTTCACAACATTCGTCCTACCCATCTGAGTGTTGTCCATGGCAAAAACGTCACTGTATTCATGAATCAGTTTCTTCACCTTGCTAATATGTTCTGGTGCAAGTTCTGTGCAGGAAGAAGCCAATGTCTCAAATAATTTTTTGGAACTCTTGTCGCTTCTTGGTAGCGGGTTCTTCACATCCTGAACGCTTCCTGTCACACAAAGCACGGAACAGCTTTCCCCCAGAATCGTACCTTTCTTCAAGATCACAGGGTACATGTTGGTGTTCAACATTCTCAAAGGAACTTCGTTTCCGCCTCTCACCAAGGTTTTTCCGACTAACAGTCCTTTCCCGAGGTTACTCTCACTGGCTGGTTCGATGAGTCTTATACAGCTATCTCGAAGGTCTCTATCTAAATACCCCTTCACTATGGTTTCCGCCTGTCCACTTAGGTGAACATCTTCGCTGAGTAAGACTCGAGTCGTGATATCTTCACATCCCAGGAATGGAATTTCCAGACTTCCGATCCTCAGAACATCGTTTCTCATATCCATCTGGAAGCCATAACCCTTAATGACATCCATTCCCAAGATGACTTCCTCCATGATATCTGCCACCAGCACCTCATGTTCGAGAGACCTGTCCCCAATGTTGATGACGATCCTCTTCTTTCCATGTGTTGGCACGTCTTCTCCAGTTGCAGTCCGTAAACGAACCATCGCTGGTAAGGTTTTTCCATTTCCTTCAACTACACTCGGCTTAACTATAGTTCGGGTTGCGCCAGTGTCGACTAACATTTTTACGGACCTCCCATTAATTTTACCGTCGACATAAACACTTGAAGAGATGGCCTGAATTACAACTTCAGGGGCATTGTCGTGGCGGGTCGGTTTATGCCCCTTCTTGCCAACCCGCTTTAGTTTTCCTGTTCTTTGCGTTGTGGTTTAACCGGCTTCTTACAGTTACGCCGAATGTGTCCTCTTTCGCCGCAGTTCCAGCATCTTGGTCCACCATTACGTTTCTCCTGGAGAACTCGGCGAACTACTTCTTCAATTCTTTCGTCGCAGACTGGCAAATCCTCAAGCTGTCTCACTTTGCTCTGTCCTCTGTGCGAAGCTTGTTTAGCAGCTTCAAATTCTAGTGCATGGGCCAGGGCGTCATCTAGGGTTTTGGGCCGGGCCAACCGCAACGTCTGCTGAGTCTCCGTGTCTCTCAACCCATCGACGAAGGTCTGGACAGCAAGTTGTTCTAGGAAGCTGTCCGGTGCTGAAGGATAGGCCAGCCTTACCAACCTTGCTATGTCTGCTTCGAATTCCTGCAAGGTTTCTGCACTCTTCTGATGGCGACTCTTGATTTGTGCGTGATACACTTGTTGGAGATGTGCATCACCATATCTCATTTGCAGTCTACTTGTCAGAGTCTTATAATCACCTTGTTGACTTACAGGAATGGTCTGAAGGATATTCAGTGCGTCTCCTCTTAACGCAACGATTAAGGCAGTTGCTTTCTCTTCATCGTCCCAGCAGTTGGCGTTGGCTGCTGCTTCAAATTGTTTCTGATATGTGCTCCAGGGTGTTTTGCCATCAAAAGTTGGAGGTTTGATCTTTGTTCGCCCTGGCTCACCCCGTTCTCCCAGCTTAACAGAACAATATTTGCTGAAGTTCTTGCTCAAACGCTCTTCCATGGTTTTCACCTGTTGTTCCAATTTTACCTGCATTTCTTCTTCCATATTTACCAATCTGCCTTCAATGTTTCCAACCCTGTCTTCAAATTTTCCAATTTCGTCTTTTATGCTTCCAATCTCATTTTCCAGTTTGGAGTAATTATTCTTCAACTCATTTTCAATGAATGTCAATTTATCTCCCAAATTATCTTCCATTTTCTTAGTGTTTTCTTCCATTTTCTGGGTGTTTTCTTCCATTTTATTCTCCATTTTCTGGGTCATTTGTTCAAGGGCTTGCTTGAAAAATTCCATTGTCGCCTGATCCATTTTCTTCGTCTGTGATCTCGTTACTGGCATACAAAATGTTCAATAATAAAGTCCACAATTTAAATTAACACAGCAGTTTAATTCACCCCACACCTGACACCAATTGTTACGTTCTAGGGGTTCAAAATAAAATCACTGCTGAACGAAAATGTCTAATTTATTTACACACTACAAACTAAACGAATTATAACGAAATAACTAAACTAACTATAACACACTAATTATTTATGTACAACAATTAACTTCGATTTATATTCACTATTTATTTATTTGCACTGCGTAGATCGCTCGAATATTTAGACTATCGCTATAAACTTTAAACTTCCCGTGGGTCGTGGCTCTCCGCTTATATACAGTTCACGGCTTCCAGAACGTCTTTCGAAAACAGTTTTTCGACGCGCGTAGAAGAAAAGAATTATTCTCGATCGTAACTAGACTTCCGGGAATTCCTAGCGCTATCAGGGCGACAGAGGCGTACTCAGGGAGTCTCGCTCGTTACACTATTATAAACCAGAAAGTTATTCGTAAATTCGAAGAATTGGATTTTTGTGTGTAAGCAGCTAGGTATTTTCTGTTTTGTCAGTTGCGAATAACAGCCTAATTGTGTACACTAACATCTATATATCTGCAAATACCATTTTTGTAAAAAATATCCCAATGTGTTTAGTTACTCACTAGATATAAATCTGGACTAAAAAACCAAAAATTCCTTAAAAATTGGTAAAAAATTATTGAAAAATGAAAAACTAAAAGAATCGTAAAAAAATAGTAAAACCATAGAAGAAAACAGTCAAAACTCTTTAAAAAATGTTAAAAACCGCTAAAAATTTGTAAAAAAACAATTATGTCGAAACCGGCTCCAATGATTTACATGTAATTTAGTATTCACGGGGTTTCGGGGGAATAAATTCATCTAACTAGGTTTCATTTTTATTTTATTCAGGCAGTAAAAAACTGCTACAATAAACTCTAAAATATATAAAGAAATTCTATTATCCGCTTAGGATTTACAATTTTGTAAACTGTTCAGGCTCTAATAAGTCCTGTTCCAGATGTGTTCAGCCGTTTCAACTGTATACTCACAGAACCTGCATATTCCACTATTCATTTAGCATATTTTAGTACACAGAGTCCAGTTTCCAGTGTCCAGTTTCTGCGATTACTCTGTTCAGGTTTCTGAAGTAATTAAAAATATCGCAGGAAAGCTCGTATTAACCGTTTTGCTTGTCTTTTCCTGGAGTGTTATGTTTTTATTTGGGAGCAACTAAATGGTTTACCAACAAATACTTCATTTGATGTTTTGTAAAGAAAATCAATTGTTAATTTATATTACTGATAATATATGGCTTTTTTATAAGTACATCAAATGTTTATTAAAAATACGTACAATAGATTTTAAATAAACCGGTTATAAACAATCTAACTTTACAAAGTAGCAACTCGTCTTAAATATCGACATCAAACATACAAAGGTCAGGTTTCTTCGCGTAGTCAAAAACTATTTCAAGAAAACATTTATGAAAATAATCAGGTTTTCGCTCGTTGCTGCTAAAGTAAGATGCTTGTACTTGTAGAACTTATTTAACATTATACGAACAGAAAGGTCTTATAATTTAGATGTTTTACGAGCAAAGCTCGGTCATCTAAGTAGTTTAATCAACCTCTCGTCAAAGAATATGATAAATCAATAAACGAAACACGAAATCAAACCACATATAATATATTTGGTGTTCAATTAAAATTACAAAGTTAATGGCTACTAGTTTCGGATATATATCCCATCATCAGGCCTATAAGTTATAAGAGAGGGATAATGTTATTAACAAGATATATTATGATTCATACATCATACAAAACTTCAAAAATAAGTATAAATAAAGCACTATTCGACAATATGGATTATACCAAATTCATAAGTAAACGAGTCTTCTTATAGACCACTGATGTTGTATAACATGAGGTTTATTCAATAGGGAGGATATGTGGATTAAAAGTCCAAAAAACAAGAATTACTTAGGTCTTACAAACTATAGTGAATGATATAAAATATTAAAGATAGGAAAGATGTAAAGAAGCTGACCAGCTGAAGAAAAGAAAAATTTAAAGAATAATAGAGAACAGGTTACATGAGAGCAGTATAACTTAAGCTGTATGTATAATGAAGGATACTACTGTATCTGTAAATCTGCAAGAACTGAAAGAAGAGAAATGTATTCACCGACTTTGGTGTTCTATATATAGTAGCCTTGTTCAAAAGATCCTTCAGTATGCAAAGATGGTAATGAATACATGAAAAGGAAAAAAGGAATAAATCCTTATCTTTGTACTCCCCTAACAATGGTGAAGAAGGGAAGAAAAAGCTTACTGAATCAGATGTCATCAGAATCTCAGTATATAGGGAAATTTGGCGACGCTCTCTTAAGAAACAGAAAGGGGTCTCAATTATCCAATATACTAGGGCTAAGGATAGGACAGCCTCATCAGCTGATTTAAATTTCTTGAACTTCATTTGCATTCGGACGTTAAAGGAGGCTATATTAGCTTGGAGACGAGTAATCACACTTATATAACAACTAATATGGAGAGCCACGTCAACTAATGCGTTTTCAATAAAAGACATGAGGAGGAAGTGTCCAAATGGCGTGACAAATGACACTTAAAACCGGATGACAGTGAACCTCATAAAACACAAAATCGTGGCGTGATAAAGAAAACTTTACAAATATTAATAGTCTATGATCTCAAAATTTCTATGAAGGAAAATTATGAACAAACTCAAATAATTAATGTTGAGGAGAGAATTGGATCAGTTCATTGGATGTTGTAGAAAGAATTGGTTCGAATATCCTCTTTATGTTTTTTGAAAATTAAGGACGATAATTCAAGGATATATAGGCAGCAAGAGGTAAGTCTAAAAACTCGATTAAAATCAAAACCAGGACAGCTACCCCAAAAGGCAATACCATATCTTAAATAAGATTCAATTAATGCAAAATGAAAATTTTTCGCAATTTTAAAATACAATTAGTGTACGACCGATTTGACAGCGAAACAACCAGATGATTTTTTTTTCTACAAGCATGTGTAAAACAACACTTTCCCGCACGCATTTTAGTTCAGAAAATATCTCTTTCCCGTACGGAGTACGGGTAAGGTTTTTTCCCGCAAGCATTTTTTTTTTAATTAATTGAATATGTTTTCCGATAACTTTCCGCACTTGTTAGGATAATAACTGTTTTACTAAAATAAACAATGTATTATTTAAATTTAAGGTGGTTATAAATGTATATAATTTATACCCAAAAATTTATTTAGTGTGTTAGAACATATACCCTCATTATCCAATATAATATTGTCCAGCTCACTTTTAAAGGTAATTAGTTTCGTTTTTGACATATCAAATGTGCCTTACACCACTCTAAGTTCTTTTGTAAATCTTTACTAATAATATACTGTTCAATTAGTAAACGATTATTTAAGATTTCTCTCAATGGATTTTTTGAAAATTTTGAAATTTTGAAAGTTTTTAGAATATATTAAACGACATTAAGGAGAAATTGTATTAACTTTTATGTTATAAAAATACTGTTCAATACCTTATAGTTTTTTCATTGAAATTGTGGTGTCATCTGCAAAATATTTATATACTCATATGACTAGACCAAAAAATTGGTACAGGTCAACAGTATTATTTGTTTTTACTTACTAGCCAGTTATACTAAAACTGTAGCAGTTATCTCCTTGGAATCGTTCATAGAAAATAGATGACATTAATTTCTTTCGAATAAATTATTTTCTATTAGATCACATGTTTGTCGAGTGCAACTCTATTATTGACCAATATGGTTATTAATAGTACCTACCCGCTTTAAAAGCTTGTTAATTGTGAATTAGTCGAAATATTTTTTCATCTTTATCTTTTATCTCCGAGTGCTGGGGTTTTGATACTTTTTTCCTGAATTATCTTAAAAGCACTTTGGACGCCAACTGTAAATTTTTATACTTTATTACTATTATCAAGAAAATACAATTAACTAAAATGCAACTTTTCTGATACATCTAAGAAAAGAAAGAAGTACCTATTTATTGCTTTGGATATTTTGGACTTTATTTTGTACAAGGAACTACACTGTGTTACCAGTGTCTTTGCTGGAATTAATTTTGCAGCAGCGTCGTCTCTTTCTTTAAAAAATTAACAGTAATTGTATTTACTTTTTGTATTTACAATAATAATAAATGTTATCTACTCCTTTGACAGTAAATGTCATTTATACTCATTGTCACCATGTAGGGTAAGGGTAAGTAAGCTATAACGCACAGTTGTGCGTAATGAAACGTCATGTTGGAATGACGTTTCATTACGCACAACTGTGCGTTATAGCTTACTTACCGTGCATGGTGACAATGAGTATAAATGACATTTACTGTCAAAGGAGTAGATATCAGTACAGTACGTACGTCATATATTTTTTTAGAGATGTCAAATATTTAGATTAAAATTAAAATATTGAGTCGTAGATAAAGCATAGTACGTAACTCGAGTGGTAAGAGGTATTACGTACTCGTGTAATTACGCACTCGCCGCTACGCGGCTTCGTGCGTAACTTTTCCACTCGTACGTAATATCCTACTTACCACTCTTGTTACGTAATATACTATTAAAATAGGTAGGTACTCAATTAACTCGAGTTAATAGCGAAAGTTATAAGATGAAACTAGGGAAATTTTCATAATTGTTTCCAACTTCTAATTCTTTTAAAAAAGTATATTTTCACTTTTCAGTTTTTTTAGAGTACACATAGATAGCAAAATTTAGAATTAATGTGTATGACACTGTGTATTTTAAGATTCACCTAATGGAAATATTTTATGTATTTTTTATTGTGCAATTTGTTTTTTTTATTTATTCACCAACTGAATAAACGTATATTAAGGCTTTTGATTGTGTAAGTCATGGTTTATTGCTGAGGAAGCTTCAACATTACGGTATCCAGAATGAGGCTCTCAGTTGGATTGACTCATATTTGTCAGGTAGAAGTCAGTTTGTTAGAACAGGCCGAGACTGAAATTTAATGAATATCACTTGGGGGGTTCCACAGGGCTCGGTTTTGGGACCCATTCTTTTCTTATTATACATAAATGATTAAGCTAACCTTGACATATCCGCAAAATTCACTTTATACGCAGATGATACCACCCTTCTATGACACGCTATAAATTTAAGTGATTTAGCTCAAATAGTGCATAAAGATTTTCAAGCCGTAAAAAATTGGTGCTCTTCAAATTTTTTAACTTCGAACACTTCCAAAACCAAACTTCTCTGCTTTAAATCTTTAATGTCTAACATTTGTCCAGAACCTCAATCTCACCAATCTGTAAAATTTCTTGTTTTAAACATAGATATGGATCTGAAATTTAGAACTCACGTTGATGCTTTATGCGCAAAACTTGCATCAGGTTGTTACACTATAAAATCTACCAGAAAGGAGCTTGGATTTGGACTAGCAAAGACTGTTTATTTTGCCTTAATAGAATCTCACCTTAGATATGGTATCCCATTCTGGGGAGCATGTAGGTACTCAAGAACTGTTTTCTAGATTATTTCTATTACAAAAAAGAGCTATACGACTGTTGTGTCAAGCAAAGTGGTGGGAAACATGTCGGCCTCTATTCATAAAATATAATATTCTTACTCTGACCTGACTTCCCTTTTTAGTTTAAAAACGGCATGCAGTATTTATAAAAATAAACATCTGTACATTAATAATAACAGATCTGGACGTTTTGCAGAGAATTTAGCAGTGCCTATTCCCTATTCCTAAGACCTCATTAGTCAAAGATTCTTTTATCATTAACGGTATCAAAATTTTTAATAAAATACCCAATTAAATAAAAAATTTGGAGACCAGTAAAACATTCAAGACTTCGTTGTTTACAATGCTCGCTAACAAAGCTTATTATGATTTGACAGAGTTTTTTTGTGATCACTAAAGCTCTTATATGATTCGAACGGTGTTTGTATTTTGTATTTTGTACTTGATGTTCCCTGATTTGTATTTTGACTATATATTTAATATGTTATATTTATATGTTAATTTAATATGTTACATTTCATATTTAAGTTTTCTGCTATTTTATAAGACATTGCTACACTATTTGTAGTGCATACAAGTATTAATAGATATTATACTTTATACTTGTTGTACATAAGTAACATAGTGTTTGTCAACAAGATAAATTATCTTAGACAATAAACATATATTCTCTCTCTCTCTCTCTCTAACTTAATATGGACAACGCAAATGTAATAAAAATAAACAAACAAGTAACAACCTCATACACAAAAAATTATAAATTCAAAAACATACCTACTTATTTGTTGCGACTTACCTTTCTACAATTTGTACCTTTTGACTAAGTTTGGAATTCCTCTTATTTTACTATCAACATACTAATACTATTACAATTGTAATCCATCCCCTATCTTTTCTCTTTTCCTAGAAGTTAAAGACTTCTTATCATAAATACTGTAATTTACAACACTTTAATCCTACTTTTAAACAAACTTTGGCTCAACCTGCAATAACAAGGAACAAGAATAATTGGATTTAACAATGATAAAGACTCTGGTTACCTAAATTTTTAAGCTGCTTCCTGTAGTGATAATCTTCGTTTTATGGTGTAATTATTAAAAGATTTCTTCATTCTCAGCATGCCAAAAGTTTGGTTCTATTAACTTTTATGTATATTTATGTATAAATATAATTGTGGTAACTTTTACAGTATGAACCATCAACGAAAATGTTAATTTTAGCAGAAATTTTAAATTATTAATTTATACAATATATTAGCTTAGAAAAATTTAAGCAAACCCCCGAAACATTTGTTATCTGCGAATAAACAAAATAAAAATACCTCATATAGGAGTGTCGAGCTTTCACGCCTATCAAAACATAAAATCCACTACTGAATGACTTTTTTTGTGACAATGTCTGAAACTTTAGGTAAGGATCGCCCTTTTGGCAAATCTACGCTGCATTGTCCAGTGGCGGTCTTCAACGGCCTATAGTCGTTCTTGATTTATGGTGTTAGATATGGTCAAATATTTGATTTACTGCCTTTAGAAGAAGAAGGAAACAGTGGCGTCGTTTAATTGGAAAAAGTATTGCAAAACAAATAAGTAAATATTGGCAGTCATTGGACTGACCGAGAAAAGTTATCCTTCTACACAGAATGTAAAACAGAGTTGCAAAAGATCTCTTTAAAGATGATGATCAACTAATAATTTTTAATTTTTTTTATAACTGTACAACATTTTTTTACAACTTTTTAACATTTATACCATTTTTCATAAATATCAAATTTTTTATGAACGTTCTTGTTTTTAACAATTTTTTGAATTTTTCAAGACTTTCACACAAGAACAATGCTTGTTAATGTATTTTTCAACGTTAAACAGGATCGCCAGAATATCCCATGTATCACATTACTTTAATTAATGTTTTTTGTACTTTTAACGATTGTTGACATTTATCACTTTCCTCTATTACATCAACTGATACAATTAATGAACAAATTGGAAAAATACAATAATTGAAATTTTATGTAACTATAGGTAAGTGCACTTCTATAGCTACCTGTAAGTCTGTAATAATAAGCTGGTTATGCAATAAACTGTCGTATACGTTCGCGTTTTTCTATGCCCGCACGACTAAGCCATATCCTCTACTGTTATTATTTCTCTTCTAAGTTCGTCCGCCAAAAAGTAATTTATCAACAGACAAGCTACTTCAGGCAGGGAAGGCTGGAGGGAAAAAAATACTTTACGTACGCCAGGCCTTTGGTTGGTCAGGCCAGGTAGTGTGGGGCTTCCGGGGACCCACTAAAAAAACCCTACTCTTAGCTGGCTATTTTAACCGTAAGCAGCTCTATCTGCTTCTTCTTTTGATTTGATAATTTTTTTTTATTATTGCAGCACCCCTTTTCCAGCTCTAGGGTGTGCCTAGCATCCAGTCCAGTAACTCAGCAGAGGACCGGATACCAGGGCACAGCCCACGCCTTTCCTCGCTCCATTTACCGCAGTGGAGCACCGTGTGTTCCGGTCCATCGAGGTCTGCTCCGCAGTCAGTGCAGACCGCTTCCTCCCTTTTGCCTATACGGTGAAGATATTCCCCAAAGCACCCGTGTCCATTAAGCCACTGGGTAACGTGGTAGTCTGTCACCTTATGTGGACAGCCCAACCATTTTCTTAGATCACCTATGATACTTCTGGTCCATCCAGCTGCTTCCATGCTTCTATACCGTGCCACCCATTTGTCCACAGATAATTCCTTTTCCCTTTTTTTGTCTGCTGCGGTTGGCTTTCTTTCCAGTCTGTGTAGCCTTCCTCTTTCCTCTATCATCAGTACAATAGGGGGCGTCCCGCTGAGTACACAGGCACCCTCCGCGGACACCGTCTTGGTTGTTAGCCTATATCACTGCGATCTTTACAGATCTATTGTGAACACCCATCATCTCTAGAATACGACTAGAGCACCTTGATTGATCCTGCCCTCTTAATGAGACTTAATAGTCTTGACAGTGGCCTCTTCACAAAACTTGGAACAGCTTGAAAGACCTTCACGTTGGCATAGAACATGAAATGCAGTTTCCTACTCCTTTTGGAAGTATCGAAAGATGTCTTCATCTGCCAATTTCAGCCGACTCAGGTGTTTTTTGAGCTTACAATTTTCTTACAAGAGACTAACAATCATTCTATTATCGTGTTACCTGTCTGGTAACTGCTGTGGAGTAAATTTCGCCGAGTGTCCTTTTATGGACACTTTAGTTTGTTGCTTTCCCAGTGATTTTTTTTACCAATCCAGGGCCTTCTGTAGCATCCATTTCTCAACGGATTCATTTCTGAAAGTGTTAGCAACTCCACCAAAATGTTCCGGGACAATCATTAGGATATTAGCTCCCGCTTGGGCCAATTCATCAGCCTTCTCATTTCCCCGAAACCCTGAGTGTCCTGGTACCCATGCCAGTGTCAGAAAATTTCGACTTGCGGCATGTGTCAGGGCCCTATTGCAGTCCCACTTCAGCTGCGAGACTATCGCCTTTAGAGCTGCTTGGCTGTTCGAGTATAGAACTACGGTATTACCTACCCGTTATACCATGACTCATGACGTATGATTTCCATTGCACAGTGTTGCATGACCATTACATCAGCCTGAAATACTGTAGCAGACGCACCAAGACTTAATTGGACGTGTTTCCTGAGTCTTTTACTATATAAACCCGACCCTGTGCCTTTCTGAGTCTTTGGGCCATCGTTATACCAGATTGACTTCTCTTGAATTGGAGAGTCATTGTTTCATGAATCCCTATCCAGTTATTCTACTCGAAAGTTTCTCGTAAAGTTATACCTGGAAACTATCCTTTCCTGAGGCATACTCATTATTTGATAAGTATGAAACCCCAGAACCGTATAAAACAGTTACAAATTGTAATAAAAATAATTCAATTACACGCCACTGAATTTCGAAAATAACATTGCGCTGATAATGACCATCAGTCAGTCCTTGAGGTATGTTTCTTGAACTCATAATGGCAATTTTGAAAAGTTTACAATGTGCCAAACACAAGTGCAGCCCACTTTGGCTGACCCGTCATAAAAAGATTATCGGTTAAGTTGATGCCTTTTACAATTTTAAAATTTGCTCAACTGATTTCGATTACGTGTGTATGTTCTAAGAATCTAAGATAATGCAAAGTAAAGATAAACAATAAAACTTAATATAATTAAAGAACTAATGTTTAAATTTGTTTCAATCGAAAATATTATTTTCAACATTTGGACTAATATTTACTTCTTTTATCGGGGAAGTTTTGCCACTAAAATCAAAATAATAAAATAGTAAATCAATATGTGGAAAATGACCCTTGCTTATTTATCTTGATAGATATGTCAAATTTGTGAGAGGTCGTTTTTTCAAAACTGAAAATGCCTAACAAAAATTAAAATAATTTTCCTTTCTAAGCTTTCGACAACCACATCGGTCGTCGTTTTCAAAGATAATTTTTTTTTAAATGTACTTCCCATTTCAATGCTTTTTGAATTTTAAATTTGTTTCTTTTTGTTTCTGTAGATACATAGATTATAAACTCATTCTTTTTTTAAGATGGTTAGCCAAGATCTCGATAAATCTAAAGTAAAATTATTGGAAATACATTCATTTTGATTAAATAAAATGTGTGGTTTCTTTTAATTTTCTTTTTATAAAATTTTCTTCTTTGCATAAAATTTTTGTGTAATTCCACTTTATTTTGTGATTCAGAAAATCTACAGCATGTTCACAAATCTTAGATTTATCCTTTTCTTAGATAATTTTTGTGTTCATTGAGAAGAACTTCAAAATGTCTTCCTGATTCTCCTTGTAGACCTTGCCACAATCACATGGTACAGTAGGACCAGAAATATAGTACGATTATGGCTTTGATTCACTGATTACGTTAGGAAAACATTCGCCCACTTTTATGACTGTCAAGCGAAATATTTTCAAGAAATCTGTCTAATAAATTAATATTGTATCTGGATCTGGAAATTTGGGGAAGGGCAAGCTACTGCTCAGCCAGCACTGAGGCCACATATGATCCATTGTGCATTCACCCGCATGTAGGGATATCCTCACCTCAGGCTGTCACCAGGCCTAGTGATTTAAAATAGGTGATGAGGCTTCCGAGGGGGATCTCTCTGACATCGGCTGGTGTAACACAGATCTTCTGATTTCAGAAAAAGCAGAGCAGTCAAAGATTATATGTTCTACTGTTTCCTCTTCTTGTTCGCAGTCTCTGCATAGCGGCGATTCTGTTAATTTCATCCTAAAGAGATGTTGTCGTAATTGGCAGTTACCTGTTAAGATTCCTACAGCTGTTCGGAGATTTTATCTGGTCAATGCCTTAAATTTTTTTGTTGTTTCCTCACCAGGATGAGGTAATAACTCTCTGACCAGTCTACAGTTCGTAGTTTCATCCCAACACTGTATAAAGTTTTGGTGAGAGTGCTGTTTGATGTTAGCTTGGTAGATGAGCGAGGGCTAAGCTAACATATTTGTAGCCCGCAGCCCTCCTTGCTAAATTAGTCGCAATGCGGTTGCCTTTGAGTTCCCAGGTCCTTTGATCCAGCTGAGAGTGACCACGTTATTCTGGCTGGCCTCAGTTAGATATTGGTGACATTTTAGTACTAAACTTGAAGTGATACGTGGTCTATTCAAGGTCAGTAGTGCTTGTCGGCAGTCTGTGTATATATTTACATTCCTGCCAGTGACGTTCCTATTGATTAATTCTTTTGCAGCTATGGTTATGCCTATGAGTTCTGACTGAACCACACTTGACAAGCCATCCATAGCCCATTTTATTTTTAGGTTCAAGGATCTAGAGTAAATTCCACGTCCCACACCTTGCTTTGTTTTTGATCCATCCGCTCAGAGCGTTCACTACGTTGGGGTCTGCTGTCTTGTTTGTTAATATTTTGTAGGGTTTGTCAAAGACAAATCTTGGTGCAACGGCATCGGTACCCGTGTCTGCCTGTAAGAGTGGTATCGCCTTTATCGATTGCTTCCACATACTGTCCCTATGGGTGCCAGTCCCTACAGTGGGTTTTATACCAACCGTGCGAAAGCCAAATTGCAAAAATATCATCTACATATCTCCACCATATTTTTGGTTTAAAATATGATGTTTCAATAAAAATCTTGTCAAAAAATTCCATATAAATATTCCTTAATATTGGTGAAAGACAACTTCACATTGCCATTTCTGTTTTTTGTTTATAAAAATTATATTTATATTGAAAGTTAAATAAAGGTAGTTTACTTTTGTGGCTTATAGAAAATACAGATTAAAATATAGCTTTGGGCTAAGTAAGTCGTTTAAGGCCGGTTTTTAAGTAAGGTCGTTCATTCTCATATAATATATAAAGGAACTTCCATCGCTGTTTATATCGAATTACCTACCTGTTTTAGACAAAATAATAAATTAACATCTTAGGGATGACCTCAAAGGATTATGTTAAGATCGGTACACTAGATTAAATTTTGATTATCATCGTATAGTATCTTTAATAGAAATATTAAAACTTCAGCCGCTTTTTTCCCGTAATTATTGGTTACGAAAAAAGGTAATCTTTAAGAGAAAGTCTTTTAGAGTTTTGGTTCTCATGGGCACTGACTTTTAATATGTACAAAAATACGAAATATATATATAAGATTATGAGTAAAATTAAATAGTTTCTAATGCAGTACTCTAAACAGCTTCTAATATAGAAACAAACAAACATTGAAACAACATATTACTACTAATAACTCAATAAACTTTTTTATTGTGTTATTTTAATTTCTACATATTGTGAGTTTCAAAAAGGGTTGATATCTACAGAAACCAACCTAAATTATCTAGAATCAATTTAGTCAAATATTCGTTTTGTGTCATTTAGTCACTAAAGTCAATTTTTAATGATTAATTTACTCTTTATAGATATGGAAATTCAGATTTGGCTGGAACTGATTCTACTTTACTTGGAACTAATGTCGAAAAGGAATTGATTTCTGATTTGTTTGTTTTTCAATGGGGTACTACCATATCTATCGAGAAGGCCTACCAGGAAATTTGAAGTGTACTAGGATCTTTATCACCTACCATGAATTCCAGAAGATTCCAGCTTATTGTACCGAATTGATTTTGTGGAATCATTCTGTGATCAAGCAATCTTATTTTTGGATAATTGTGGAAAGAATTTGATAGAAACATCAGTATATTTCTCGAGCTACTTAAGCCCATTCTGAAGACTTCAAAAAAATCCAAGATAAGAGAAAAGTTTTTCTTTATTACGTTGCGTTGATACGAAATTATTGATTCATTTTTTTTTATTGAGATATTTTAAATTTTTTAATAAACACTTCAAAACTGGTCAAAACTGTAAAGTTTGTATTTCTTTTTTAAGAGAAACTGGTAATACTCATAAAAAGCTAATCAACCACGCATATGTTTTCTGAGCTAGTGAGCTTTAAAGTTTGGTCACCAACGCTTTTTAGGACGTTTTGTCGTTACAAGTAATAGATTAAGTCTCAGATTGGTGTGTTCCAAAAGGTCTAGCAAGTTAGTATTTATAACGATTTTTAAGTTTGAAAGTTAATTCGTAGTTCATCTGTAGAATTTATGATAATGAATTCTAAGTTGAAATGAATTGATAATGAACATAACACAACAATTTACTTCTAGACGCAAAAAACATAATTACGTATAGGTTTCTCTCTATATACTAACTACCTACTGAAATGAATCTACCTACATAACTTTTAATAGAAATATTGATGTTAACATTTGTTACATCATACGTAAAAAAATAACAAGTAAACCTGGATTTAAGCAAGTGATACGTAAATACAAGATAGATTTATCGGCTGAATGACTAAATACCTTTGTACTTCTAGTCCAATCAATAGATAAAAAAGCGACAATAATTCAGGAATGAATCGAACCAGTTGTGTTGAGAGCAATAAGTATATACATTATATAGAGACGATTCCAAAATTAACGCGACAGCTCAGGTTTCCCCACCTATCTTTACCGTCGACTCGAACGCTACCGATTACCCAGTTCGAGAGGTTTTGTGTGAAGATGGCTCTGGGACTAACAAACACCGCACACGAAATCCGCTAAGCAATTGAATAGTACTAGAATTCTCCGACTGGAGGCGCTGCGGCGCGCGCCGATCAGAGATCGTCGGCGTATATCCCCCCATTGCCGAATTTTACTGGAGCTGTCGCGTTATTTTTGTAATCATCTTTACAAAAAGTAACCTCTGAAAGGGCCAAAACCAGTTTCTTAATTCTACAGGCTAAAGTATGCATTTTATAAAAAAAAGTTTAAAATAAAAGTTGTAGGGAATAAAAAAATCTACAACGTAAGACTATAAAGTCAATTTGGTCCAATTGTTATTGCAAAAAAGTCAAAAACCCCCCGAAATGGTTGTTGGAGATGGTTCGTAGCTGGGAGTCGCGTGCCATGCAGCAATCTCTATGTTTTTGTTAGGTTCTCTACAGCTGATTCTCGTTGGAGTCCATTTCTTAAGGATAGGTTTAATGAGATTAGGCTGTCTAGTTGTTCTCTAAATTGAGACCAGTTAGTCTTGGTTGATGTACTTTGTTTAAGATTTCTTCGAAAATTGTTATTATAAAGGGTGAGTGGTCTAATGATAAATCAAAGAATGATTTAGCTTTACATTTTTTTGTATCGAGGCCTTTTTTGATGCAGTAGTCAACGGCACCAGATCCAGGTATTTTGTTTATGTCAGACGGCCAATAAGTTTTTTCGCCAGTAGATACCTATTTGTTATTTTCTACCATTGCTTTAGCTAATTCTCTCCCTTTTGGTGTTGTTAGTCTATAGCCCCACATCAGATGTTTCGAAACGGAATGTTTAATGGAAATTTTGTCTAATTATAGCATTTCCACTGTAAACTCTGCCGTCTGGGTGTTTTGTATGATTCAACTTGTAGTTGGGAATCCGTACCTATGTAGTGTTTTTCTGTAAAATGAGTCTCAGAAAATAATATTATATCAATATTTTGATTATAGTTAAATATTCTTTTGCCCGTTGATAAAGGCCATCTGCGTTCCGAACGACTATTATATATTTTGGTTGTGTATTATGTATTTTGGTAGTAAGCAAATTAGGCATTGTGCCTATTTACTCCAAGA
This sequence comes from Altica lythri, assembly GCA_964028335.1. NCBI lineage: Eukaryota > Metazoa > Arthropoda > Insecta > Coleoptera > Chrysomelidae > Altica > Altica lythri. The sequence continues at coordinate 43,480,648 of OZ034807.1, forward strand.
GGTTTTGTATCATTTCTTCCAGCTGGGCCAAGTTGTTATTAGGTTGGTTAGGCCCTGGTATTGTTTGGTTGTTAAGAGCTTCACTGTGGTTGGTTATTGTTGGCTGTTTGAGGATATTGTAACGAGCGAGATCCCCTTAGTACGCCCCTGTCGCTCTCCAGGTAAACAACGCGCTTATTCTCGAACAGAACAATCGAGAAAATTCCTTTCTACGCGCGTCGAGAAAGTGTTATCGAAAGACGTTCTGGAAACAGAAACAGTGGACAGGTATATAAGCGGAGAGCCACGACCCACGGGAAGTTTAAATTTAATAGCGACAGTCTAAATAGTTGAGCGAACTACGAAGTGAAAATAAATAGTGAATATAAATCGAAGTTAATTGTTGTACATAAATTAGTGTGTTATAGTTAGTTTAGTTAGTTTAGTTATAATTCGTTTAGTTTGTAGTGTGTAAATAAATTAGACATTTTCGTTCAGCAGTGATTTTATTTTGAACCCCTAGAACGTAACAATATGTTAAATCTTAAATCAGGTTGTATTTATTGAGTATTATTGGTTTGGATATGTAATTGCATGATTTTTTTCTCTCTTAGTGTAGGATATAGTTTCTGCTGTAGTTGAATGCAAGCTTGACACCCTCTATAATTAGCCGGGTGGTCACTGTTGCAATTAACACATTTTACTTTGTCATCACGTGATTTTCGAGGACATTCTTTTGTTTCGTGATTACCTACCTGTAAATTTTACGCATCTGTGTGCTTGCGGCAGTAGGTTTTAGTATGTCAAAAAAAATGTTATCAAATGAAATGGAATGCTTGAAAATCTTACAATACGGTCATTGTAGTTTCCAATAGATCGTTAGAGTTGTTAGTGGTTAACCCGGATTGTTGAATGGTTTTATATACATAATCAAGTAAAATTAAATAATTATTTACAAATTATAAAATGTACAAAAATAATCATGAAGATTGCGTCGATTCCCGATGAAGGCGATGTTGGGTAAAACGTCGTGAATTTTCGGCGTGTGGTCCAATTGGGTACACGTATAGATCGCGGAGCGCGTAGCTCTGGTGATGGTCACGAGTGATAATATTAGAAGTCTTTATAGAAGGTCTGGTGTTACTGTAAAAGATACTATACCCTTAGCAGGCTTACTGGGTGCCCGGAAAGTACTGTCAGGGATCTCGGTGGAGAAGTTCTTCTGAAGAATTGTATGAGGATTGTGCTTTTTGACATTCGTATCAATGAAGCATTTGATTCGACACTGTCTTGTAGTAACTACCCTGATGTGCATATATATTTCGTAGATTGCTTAACATCCTTAATAAGGAGACCACTGGTTTCAATTGCCGTAGATGGATCAGTGAAAACGTTCATGACTGGTGTGTGTCAATCACGGCTATGTACGGTACGCGGTCGACCAAAGCACGTAAGCGAAGCCCTCTCGTGTCTTTATTTGAACACGCTATTGATACCTTCTCGTTGATTTAAAACCGTGTTACCACAGTGGAAAGTACATACAAAAATAAATATTTTGCAAGCTGATACCTGACTAATGAGCCATTTATCCTTTATTGGTATTAAAAATATCGGTATTCTTAAATTTTCTTTTTAAAATTCCAATCTAAAGAACCGTTTTTTATTTTTACCTATAACTTCGATATCTTATTATTGTATCTTACTGTTCCTGAAAAGAAAACTAATAACATAAAAAATTTAACAAGTTGTCGGTTATTTACACCATTTTAATTGACCAACTGTTCAGAGAATCAGACAGTAACATCTATTAATAAACAAAATTCGAAACTAGACACTTATTCAAAATAAAATATGTTTATGTCACTATAAAAGTCCTCAAACATTGAAGTGAAGTTAATTATACAAAAAGGGATATGTGGATATGACAGTAAAAAAAATAAAATTCGATAACTGGAACTGTGGCTATAAATTTATGGTGTGGTCGATTACAGCATTTGTAAGTATTATCAGTAAACATGTCTTCATATTTTATTTCTAGAAATACTTAGGTAATTGCGTTTTTTTATATACGTCTAGTATCTTACTTATTCTTTTACATATATCTTGTTTATATTGGTTTTTGGATTTCTCTGATCTGAATATTATCATTTGCATGATATTTTTTTCTTATTCTGATAATTATCTGTTACACTATATCTTTTTCCTATTCTGATAATTAGTCTCAGTTTTATATTATGAATCAATTAATATAATAAATAAGGAATATAACTGATGTGATTTTTAAATAACAGACGTAATCGACTTCACTATCAAGAAACAACTAAAGCACATGTTTACACAAAGGACATTCTGCCGAAAATAGGTCTTAAAATGCCTTTTGACCTGGCACTTTACAGTTTCCTCTGACACTTTGCTTTTGTCGGATCATTTTAGCTGCGGGGGGTGGCTGCTCACAGATAGGATCCTCAGAAATTATTATGAACTGACTGACTCCTTTGTTTCTTGCCGAAAATATATTGGTTTTTTTAATCACCTGTCCAATTTGTTTTCGACGCTAAGTATTTTAGGGGAAAGATGTAGAGAATGACTTTGTATATATAGTTTAGGTTTCTTCTCAACAAGCGCCAGATAATATCAAACAATATTATTTTTAGGAAGTAAAAAACAAATAGCTGCAAGTAAAATCAATTTAGAAGTATTTGGTATAAATTAGACAGTTTTTATTCAGCAAAATATATTCTTTAATATATACTTAAAAAAAGCGCGCTTTGTTGTAATCCATAAGAATCTTTTAACAGTTTTGGGTTATTTTTTAATTTTATAAATTTTGAAAATCTAGTTGCCATATAAGCATTTAACTTAATATCTATAATAGTAACCAATTATTGATTCATAACTTTATATTTATTGTATTCCAGTCAACTAAAAATATTTTATGCTATTTTTGCAGTTTATCGGTTAGAGCCAGGGTGGAAAAAAGGTCAGAGCTTGACGGTAACAATCATAATCGATAAAAAACTTTGTACATTTGAGCGTTTTAAATTTTAGTTTGTGGCAATAGACCTTTTTTAAGAGTTTTATTCGTGCATATTCTTTCCATATGTTTTCCTTTTTCCAGGTCCTCTTCTGTTATAAACTTTCCCTTAAATAGATAGATATTCATCGGGGTGGCTGTTAGCCTGTATCACTGCGACCTTTGCAGATCTATTGTGAATACCCGTTATCTCTAGAATAGGATTAGAGCACCTCGTCCAGCCCTGTGAGACTTAACAGCCTTGACAGTGGCCTCTCCGCATAACTTGGAGAAGCCGGTTTCTTATCTCCCAATACCAGATACCGCGCGTCCTTGCAAGGCCTTCACATTGGCATAGGATATGAAATGTGGTTTCTTCCTCCTCTTGGTAGTATCGACAGATGTCTTCATCTGCTAAGTTCAGCTGACTCGTGTTTTCTGAGCTTACAATGTCCTATCAAGAGACTAACAATCATTTTGACATCGTTTCGCCTTTGTGATAGCAGCTCGGCTGTAAATTTTGCTTGTCGCTTGCCCGGTGATTTTTCCCACCACTCCTTGGCCTTCTCTACTCTATTTCTCAACTCCGCTGCGGTGTTATCGAAATGCCTCCCGTTTTTTCAGGTACCTATTTTCATAGATGAAATGCCTCCCGGGTACAATCGAAATGCCTCCGGGTCCTTAATCATTTATGGTAATATTTTGTGTGCTTAATCTTTGTATAATGACACAATGTTGCCAAATTATAATTTGAATAGGTAAATATATATCTATTTTTATTTTTCTAATTCTTATGCACTGTACATAAAATCTGTTAACAAAATATTTCAGAGTACGACATTTTTGTTTAGAAAATAAAATTGTTTACAATTAAAAACAAAGCCGAAGTACACTTAGTATTCCAATTGTTTTGATCTAACACGATTCTAATCTCTAATCTATTCCATGAATAGGGTAGTTTGCACCTACTAAATCTGGTAATTAGTTGTTTATAATAAATATCCTTTCTATAATGATGTGATTACTTAATCAGTGTACATTTTTGTTTAGAAAATAAAATTGTTTACCATTAAAAATAAAGCCGATGTACCTACACTAAGTATTCTAATTGTTTTGATCTAACACGATTCTAATCTCTAATCTATTCCATGAATAGGGTAGTTTGCACCTACTAAATCTGGTAATTAGTTGTTTATAATAAATATTCTTTCTATAATTATGTGATCACTGAATTTTTGTATAAATACTTCAAGTTTATTAGTTCTTGTCTCAGTTTTGTCGATTTAAAGCTTGTATCAGTTTGTCAATTTTAAGTTCAAATTGTGTTTAAGTGGATTAAGTTATAATATTCGAAATAATGGAATCAACGATGTGTTCGAGTCAAAAGGGCAAACCTTTAATATCAATTGATGGTTTCACATTCGGTTTTCAAAAAATGTTGGCCAAAGATACGGTAAAGCGATGGACATGTACTAAGAAAACCTGCAAAGCATTTGTGAAAACGCAGGGATGTGACAATTCGATAATTGAGTCGATATTAGATCACAATCACGAGAAGTTGTCTGCCGAAGTGTCCAATAGGAAAGCCGTAAGCAATTCGATAAAAAGAGCAGCCGTGGAAGATATCAACGAAAAACCAATGAAGCTCATATGTAAAGAACTTAAGAAGACGAATATAGAGACATTTACTACCAACGATATCTATAGGGTGAGACAGAATTTATATTACGCTAGAACAACTAATTCTTTAATTAAACTTCCTAAAAGTATATCTGAATTTCATATTGCTATCGATTCAACTTCGATTATTACAAATAGGAACGAAAATTTTATAATTAAAAATGACAAAGATAATCACATTGTTATATTATCCTGTTCTTCAAATCTTTCTTTTCTTTCGACTGTTTCCAATTGGTATGTCGACGGAACTTTTGAGTACTGTCCTCGCTTTTTCACCCAATTGTTCACTATACATGGCTTAAAAAATGGACATTATATTCCTCTCGTCTTCTGTTTACTTGAAGATAAAAAGTCATCTTCTTATTATCTCGTGTTTAAATATATCATAGAAGAATGTATTAAACTCAATTGCCCTGTATCCCCTAAAGTAATAACTTCAGACTTTGAAATTTCTATACATAATGGTATCCGTAAGGCATTCCCTGAAGCAGATCTTCGTGGATGTCGTTTTCATTTGGGTCAGGCTTGGTATAGAAAGCTTCAAGCACTGGGCTTAGCTCCAGAATACCAGAAAAAAGGTGCTGACTCAAGTGAAATTACCCATTTTCTGTCATATATTTTTGGCCTATCATTCTTAGATCCTGAAGAAGTTGGCGATTTTTTTGCAATAGATTTGTCCGAAATTAAACCAGTCGATGAAAGGGTCACTCAGTTTTGTGATTATCTTGTGGATAATTATATATCGGAAAATTCGAAATTTCCGCCACATCTCTGGGCTGAGCACTCTTCATCTTTAGAAAGAACCACAAACCCATGTGAAAGTTTCCATTCCAAGTATAACTCGTCTTTCTACTGCCCTCATCCAAATATAAATAATTTTATTGAGATTATTTTACAATTTCAAATAAATACCTATATTAAAATAAATTCTGTCTCGGTACCAAAAAGAATTGTTGAGGAAAGTACAGCAAAAATCAATTTTGTAAATGAAAAAATATTACAATTAAGAGAAGGTACAATAAATAAATTAGAATTTGTGAAACTAGTGTCATACAAATTTAGGAAAAATAATTTGTAAGTTTGTAAATTTCTTCTGATGATTTGTATATAAAATTGAATAGTTCAGTCTGCAGACTGAATTTTATTGTTTGAGTCGTAATTTTCTTAAAAATTGGTGTTTTTAAATTTTCTGCGATGATAATATTATGTAATTTTGTAAGTTTCTGCTGATGATTTGTTTTAATAAATGTATAAAATACTTATCATGTCTTTATGTTTTTGATCAAAATAATCAAAATATTAAAACCAAAAAATAATGGTTAATATTGAGTTATTAACGAAATTCTATAAAAGGACGAAAGTTTGGCAACGTCTCACCTTCGTACAAAGATTAGAAGCTGGTAATTTATTTAGAGCTTAGGAGGCAATTCGTATGTGACCCTTTTAGCGACAGGTAAGAAACCCTTTTTCGGGAGGCATTTCGTATCCGGCCCTCCGCTGAATGGTTCCGGGCCAATCATAGGGATATTAGCTCCCCCACCGGCCAATTCATCAGCCTTCTCATTGCCTCGAAACCCTGAGTGCCCTGGCATTCATGCCAGTGTCAGAGAATTCCGACTTACGGCATGTGTCAGGGCCCTAACGCAGTCCTACACCAGCTGTGAGCTTATTTGTGCCGAGACTACCGCCTTTAGAGCAGCTTGGCTGTCCGAGTAGATAAATACGGTTTTACCGGTTATACCCTGACTTACTATCTCCATTGCACAGTGTTGTATGGCCATTACTTCATCCTGAAACACTGTGGCATACGCACCTACGCTTAGTTGGAATTTTATCCTGTGCCCTGTACTATATATACCAGACCCTGTGCCTTTCTCATTCTTCGAGCCATTCGTATAGCAGATTGAGTTCTCTTGGATTGGGGGGCCATTGTCCCATGAGTCCCTTTCCAGTATTTCTACTCGAAAGTTTCTCGCAAAGTTTTACCTGGCGACTATCATGTCCTGAGTTATGGTTATTATTTGATTCGCCTTAACCTTATCATATAGTTCTGCTTGCTTTTTTTCTTTAATAAGGTAATGGGAGCTTGGCTTTGTAGCAGCCTGTGGGCAGTTGCCATAGCCTCGCCCTGTATGTGGATATGCAATGGTGTTGGGTTGAGCAGAACCTGCCTCTGAATGCTTCCCAGCTGCATGATCGTCACGAACTGCTGCGTTCTACTCCACCACACCACCGAACCATAGTTTAACATTGGCCTATAATGACTTGTGTATACAACTAAAGGTCCATTTTGGGGTTCAGGCCTCAGTTCTTGCCACACAATTTTGCGTATGACCTTTTGAATGTGCTGCTTCCATCACAGCCTCTGGTCAAACACCACACTCAGGTATTTTGCTTCTGTGGCCATTGGTACCAGCGTTATTAGTTTTAAGCCTTGCAACGCCCTTTTATTTGTGAAAGAGACAACTGATGCTTTTTGTGGATTCACTGTTAGGCCTTCATCCTTACACCACTTGTACATCATATTCATTGCGGTCTGCATCCGCTCCGAGACCTCCCCTGAATGAATATGGCCATGTCATCTGCGAAGCCTAGGCAGTGAAAGCCTTCATTGAGGAGTTTTTTAGAGATGTCATCCATAAATGCTGGCCACAGCAGGAGCGACAGTTCCCCTCCCTTTGGACAGCCACTTCCACTGTTGCTTCAATGGACGCCTCACCTAACTTGGACACTACGATCCTATGCGTTAGGTTGGCATACACCCATTCGCGTATTAGTTGGGGGACTCCTCCCCTCCTTGAAAGTGCGTCGGTCACTGACTCGGGTCCCACATTACTGAAGTCTCCTTCTATATCAATGAACACCACTAGGGCTACTTCTTTGTCTTATATTGACTTTGATAATAGTCTGTTCAAATCATCCAGCGCTAGGTCTGTGGATTTCCCTCGCTGGTATGCATATTGAAAATCACTTAATGGGTTCTTCCTTAAGATTTCGTTCCTTATATATCTATACACCAGTTTCTCCAGCGTTTTCGATACGAATGACAATAGACTTTTTGATCTGTAAGACTTGGTAGTTTGGTCCGTCATCTTCCCCACATTAGGGAGATATAAGACTTCCACCTTCTTCCACACAGATGGTATAAATCTATAGGACACAGAATATTTAATCTTCTTATTTTCCAACAGTGAATTTTAAATTAATTTGAAAGATTAGGTTGAGGTAAATAAACAATTTCATGATATTAAATTAATTTTTAAGAAAAATCTCACACAGCAGAATGTGTATTCAACAGACGTGTAACAAAAGAGCTGAAACTACGCAAAACCAACAAGAATCAGTTTTAAGTCGTTTCAGGATTCCTTATACCTATCAAGAGACACCTACACATGGGGCTGCTTAATGAAAACCCAAGCTGTATATTAACCGTTAAATTTGTATTGTATAATTGCGAGGCACTGGATAGCCAATTTTTTGAAAGTTTGAAGCACCTCTACAAACATATAACACCCATTCTTTAGGCATGTACCAAGATACTGGAGTGGATGACATGAACCAGTACAAAAAGTACATCCTAACTAGGCTGCAGTATAACCGGTGCTTCCATATTAAAAAAACGTCAAATCTCCGTAAGAGAATTAAATAAGATCTCTGCATATCACAAAATTTCGCAACAAGCGAAATGCTATATTTATCTATAACAATTTGTAACATTTTCAATATAAAATTGTATAACTATAAAGGTGTTAGCTCTTTAGATGTAAAAAACTTTTCCAACTCGCTTGTTGTGAGTTACTTTCAATTCTGATTTTAGTCGTTTGGTAACGGTACAAGTTCCTGATTAATCAAGTCTTTTCCATCTAGGCCAGTGTTCCGTAGTATATTTCTATCAGTTTTGTATATTTAACTCGATCAAAGGCCTTCTCAATATCAATAAAATAAAAAATAAACCTTTTGTTGGTCGTAACATTTTTGGTACAGCAACTGGAGGCTAAAAAGAGCTTCCCTGGTACCCATACCGCTCCGGAACCCAAATTGATCCTGTCCAACCTCCGCTTCGCATCTTTTAAACAGTATGTTGTGTACTATCTTAAGCAGTATCTTAAGAGCGTGGTTCATCCCGCTTATTAATCTAAACTCCCTGCATTTACGAGAATGTTGTTGTTTTGGTAAAGGAATAAATATGGATTCCAACCATTCTTCTGGTATCCTACCTGTATTGTAAATCTGGTTAAACAAATTAACAAGTAGATCAAGGTTTACTTCTTCTATAAGCTTTAAAATCTCACGATAAATTTCGTCCGGTCCAGGACTTTTATTTATTAGTTGTGTTATGGCCTTCATTACTTTATCCTTTAAGATGGTCCTTCATTATCTTTGTTCCAAGGGTCGTCACCTGTATCTTCTTCAAACAAGCCTTCTATGTATCTTTCCCAGTTTTTTAGTTTATCCTTGGTATTCTGTATTAAATGACCGTTTTCGTCCTCTAGTAAATGTTGTTTGTTGTGTGGTTTTTGTTTTTATATGTGAATTCTTTATTTTTTTTAAAACATGATGAAGTGGTCATGCCTCCCTTGTAGATTTTCTATTTCCTCACATTTCTCTTTTGGCCTTTGCAGCTTTTATTTTTGCTCTTATTTCCCCATTCAGCCGTTTATATTCAATGATGTCTTATTTTTCTGTTGCCTTCTTTGATCCATCAATTCTATTATTTCTGCAGTCATCCAATCATTTTTTTCGCTGTCTTTAGGTACTCTTGGTAGCTGTTATTCTGTAACGTTTTTAGTGTACCTATGTTTTATAGGTTCCCATATTTTGTTTGGGTCTCCTGATATGTTTGCTTGTGTACGATTTATTTGCCGATGGCTTTTGTTTAATTCTAAGGTAGTCCTATCCCTAGTTTTCTTGTCTCTCAAACCTTATGTTAGTAATTATAGTCTTTGCTTTTATGGTCGAAAAATTGATACTACAGGGTTATGATTGAAATTTGCATCCGGACTTGGGTACGTTTTTGTGTTCTTAATAGAATTCCGATATCTTTGATTGATTAAGGTATAGTCAATCTAATTCCGTACTATTCTGTTAGCGGTATGCAGAGGTGAAGTCCTCGTATAGAATTTTCGCGGCGGCAATTTAAACTAGGTCTTGGTTACAACTAATCCAGAACTCAATTATAGTCCAAGATCCCGATATAGGACGACCTTCACCGAGCTGGTTAATGGACCAAACATATTTTTTATGTAATTTAATAAATCAAAAAATTTATTGCATATGAGTTGCCTATCGAATTTCAGTCAAGGATATTTTTAATTAATTTTTAAAAATTTTTTGTGCGACTGAGAGGTCCCTACCTACCACCCCATGTGATAGAAGAGGACACAACATAACAGCGTTTGAATCCCGGCCTTTTAAAAAGAGAGAGAGCTCTCTGGTCTTGAAAAAAAGAAGGATAGCGATAGACGCGTACAGTATATATCAGTATATATATATATAGATACATTAATTATATAGAGCAAATTGCTTTAATTTATTTTAGTTAATATTTTTAAATAGGAAAAAAAAAAGAAATAAAATTTGTAAGATAAGAATTATGTATGTATTGCTATAACCTTCTTATTAACTAAAGATTTATATATACTTTAATGTAACAAAATATATACACATATATATTTAATTGATTGAAAAAAAATTAAAAACTAATTCTTTATTTTAATATGAAACTACTCCAAAATAATGCTCCGAATGTACGCGTCTATCGCTATCCTTCTTGTCTTCAACAGCAGAGAGCAGAGAGCTCTCTCTCTTTAAAAGCCCGGGATAAAAACGCTGTTATGTTGTGTCCTCTTCTATCGCATGGGATGGTAGGTAGGGACCTCTCAGTAGCACAAAAATTTTTTAAAAATTAATTTAAAATATCCTTGACTGAAATTCGATAGGCAACTCATATGCAATATATTTTTTGATATATTAAATTACATAAAAAATATGTTTGGTCCATTAACCAGCTCGGTGAAGGTCGTCCTATATCGGGATCTTAGACTATTAGTCTGTCACTACGTTCGACTGCCTAATCCGTGCTCTTCAGCCAAGTTCAAGAACCTTCTCTTGCCTATCTTTGCATTAAAATCTCTGTTAATGTATTCTTTATTTGGCATCTTCAATAATTTATCGATATCTTCGTAGCACTCTTTTAGTTCGTCGTTTGATTTGTTGATGTTTTTTTGGAGATCCTCTTATCTGAATTAACATGCATCTATCTTCTAGGGGTATGAAGTTTGAAACCGCTCTACTTAGCTCCTTATCCAATATTATACCAACGCCTATAGTGTTTCGTATCTTTGTTACCGGAATAATAAAAGGTCTATTTTATCTAAAAAAACTGTGTATTTGATCTTTTCGGGTTTTATCTGTGTTAGCTGTTGACATCCGAACAGATGGGAAGTGCGCCTATATGGCCATAGACATTATCCGAACGGAATGTATTAAAAATAATTCGTATCAGCCTTTATGAGTAGCGGGTACCTCAGAGACCATCGCTGTCATGAAATTTGTGTTTAGCGAGCCCAATCAAAAACTCGAGTAATAATTATCGATTGATATTGACTGGGTTTAACCTAAAATCAGGCGATGAGGTTCACCTTGGGCACTAGGTACCTCGGAGACCATCGCCGTCATAAAATTCGAGCTCAATGACCTCAAAAACACAACACAGTTTTTGCCGAGTAGCGGTCTTAGCAACAACAAGTTTTGCGAGTGCAGTGCCACAGTAAGAACTCGGAGAGAGGTCTCTGCGTGCATACCAACCCTTAACGTCATAGGCAAACTCTTTGAACTTCTACTCCTAGATAGAATCAGGGACTTTCTAGAAACTAACTCCATAATCCCCCCTTTTCAACATGGATTCAGACCAAACCACTCTACCCAAAACCCGATTCTAGAACTACAATCTTTCTCCTCCTCAGCTCTAAATCAGAGAAAAGTCGTCTCTGCCATATTTATGGATGTCCAAAAGGCCTTCGACAAGGTTTGGCACGCTGGCCTTATTAGAAAGCTAATTGACATCTAATTCCCCATCCAAGCCATAAAATTTATCCACTCATATCTTTCCAACAGAATTATCCAAGTCAAGGTTGGAAATGCAATCTCAGATCCATTCACCCCCCTTTCAGGAGTTACACAAGGATCAATCCTAGCCCCAACTTTATATACCATCTACGCCAGCGATATTCCTCCTTTGGAAAATATCCAGCTCTACGCCGACGACACGGCTTTGTACACCTCCGCATCGTCGACTGAAGCCCTTAATCGAAAAACTCAAAGACTACTGGATCAGTTCTCCAACTGGTGCAGCAGATGGAGAGTAGCTCTAAATCCAAACAAAACCCAAACCATCATCTTTAGACATCCTAACCTCAGTCGACGAGAAAATCTCTCTTACGACTATATCAACCTGTCACTATGGAGGGAACAGCTCGTCCCTCAGGATCAGGTGACCTACCTGGGGGTTCGATTTACTCGAACGCTCACGTGGGATGCCGATGTTAAGCTTACACTCAATAAAATGAGAAGACGAGCGTCCCTCCTAGGTGCTCTGGGCGGTAGAAGTTACACCAAAACCCTCTACACACATTTAACCTCATTATAGACCTCTTGTCGATTACAAGGCTGTGCCATACTCTGCTATTCCCCAAAGACTTCTACATTCCATCCATGCCACAGAAAGAGCGATCTTACGAAAAGTGAAGAACCTACACTACCTCTATCCAAGCCACCTTGTCTACAATAACACAAAAATACTGTCTCTTCCTTCTCGTTTTCAGACGCTCCAACATCGCTACGTCGCCCGGACTCTGCAGTGTACTAACATCGTTGCTCAGAGGACCCTCCATACACATTGGTATGGTGGACTCCAAAGAAGATCCAGAGTTCCGAAAAAGAAGATCCCCCTCCCTAACCTTAGACTCCTCCAATCCGCTGTAGACTTGGACCTTCCGGAAGATCTGGAAACCCTGCTGGATGAAACCCCCCTTTCATACAGTTAGATGGTGCCCCTAACCCCACATTGGACACGAAAAAAAAAGGGCCCTTGACGAAGGTTTCTGTGGTTCCCTTCGTCCTTGCCAAATGGAAGGGCTCCACGACGGAGGAGACACGCCACAGCGTCAATCTCCCAACTCCACATTGCACCACGTGGGTTGCACTTCCACACACACCTACGCATACACCAAAGAAAAAAGACTTTTCAGGCACGTTCAATCACCATGGAGGTACGAAGCCTGAAGTTAGAAGATCAACTTCACAGGAAAGCAAATGGGAAAATTTATGAGAGCGGAGCCGACGACAGACAGATACTAACTCCTTCCCAACATTCCATCCATCCCCTGAAAAGGACATAAGTCCGACAACAGGGTCCCCTCACGTACCAAACTCCTAAAAATTTCCATATTTATCTCCCAAACTACTCATTCGTTAACCGTCGTCAACCTCAAAAACCCCCAACTAACTAAAAAAATTGATCCCGTTTGTACTTCCTGTGTTAAAAAATTTTTCATCTCTTCGAAATGCATTTTCCTTACACACAAGATACAATTTTCAGCTGTTGAAGATAAATTTAGTTCACATACTTTTCTGACGCTCTACCAAATCAAATGCAATAAGTTGCCTACCAATTTGTTTTTCTGTGGTAGAATTATTGATAGATATTGCTGATTTATGTTATTGTCATAGTTTTTGTTTTTACCTTTGAATTGTGAATTTTATATTAATTTAAAAGATCAGGTTGATATAAAAAAACAAATTGATGATATTAAGTTTATTTTTAAGATAAATTTATGTAAGAGGATTAAAGCAGATCCTCCCATATCACAAAAAATCGCAAAAAGCGAAATAGCCTTAAAATTGTATATAATAATTTGGAATATATTAAATATAAAATTGTATACATATAAAATTGTACCGTTATTAACAAATAATAAAATACGTAACTAATTAATAAAAAAATACGTTATATATAAATAAAATCAAGAAATAATACGTAAGAATTACTATAAATACTACAAAATATTTTTATATAGTCACTTTATATGTACCTAATGCACAAGAACATAAATTTATTGGGAACAAATTAATATTAAAATTGCAGAAGCTGTACAGTAAAAATTAAAAAATTACAATCATTTGATTATGATTTGGGAATTGAACTTATAATATTCAGAGTAAAAAAAAAAAATGATTGGTGTTTTTGAATAGGAAAATTTTCTATCAAAAATTGAAATGAATTTTCTCTAATGATACTGCTCCACCTGCGTCTTAACTCTTAAATCAGCATGTTAATTTAGGAGTTACGTAGATGTGGACAACAATTTAATGTGTTAAATTACAAATGGCATTAAACGTTAAGCGATAGTTCTAGGATCGGTTTTTCGACACATCAAAATGTTTTAACGCATTGGAGTGGTTAAATGAAGAAGCTTTAGAGTTTTTAGAACTATATATTACAATCAGTGCCGTGCCTTTGGAATCCAAAGCTGTAATCGAAAAAGAATCTCTCAGCAGATAGTGATGCGTGGCGACGTATTATCCAGTCTATGATGTTTCCAACGACACAAGAGTGAATTAAAAATGAAAAAAAGCGTCACAACAAAAAAATCTCTAAAATTTGGAACAATGATTTATACACAACAAATTGGTTTACATTTGAATCATCCACCAATCCAACCAAATCCAAAGATCGTAACAGGAGCCATGCGAAGCACACCGACCAGCGCAATGAAAGTCATACTCGGTCTCACCCCCGTTGATATATTTGTTAAGAAGGTCACATTGATGGCCATGGTACGCTTTCGCACGGTTGGTATCGAACCCACGGTAGGGACTGGCACCCATAGGGACAGTCTGTGGAGGGAATCGATAAAGGTGATACCACTCTTACAGGCAGACACGGATGCGGTCGTACCAAGATTTTTCTTTGACAAACCCTACAAAATATTAACAAACAAGACAGCAGACCCCAACGTAGTGAACGCTCTGAGTGCTACACGGATGGATCAAAAACGAAGCAAGGTATGGGATGTGGAATTTACTCTGGATCCTTGAACCTAAAAATGAAATGGGCTATGGATGGCTTGTCAAATGTGGTTCAGTCAGAACTCACATGCATAACCATAGCTGCAAAAGAATTAATCAATAGAAACATCACAGGCAGGAATGTAAATATTTACACAGACTGCCACAAGTACGACTGACCCTGAATAGACCACATATCACTTCAAGTTTAGTACTAGAATGTCACCAATCTCTAACTGAGGCCAGCCAGAATAACGTGGTCACTCTCAGCTGGATCAAAGGACATGGGAACTCTAAAGGCAACCGCATTGCGAACAATTTAGCAAGGAGGGCTGCGGGCTACAAATATGTTAGCCCTCGCCCATTGTCCGACGTCGTGGACCTTATCAAACAGCACTCTTACCAAAACTTTATACAGTGCTGGGATGAAACTACGAACTGTAGACTGGCCAGAGTTATTACCTCATCCTGGCGAGGAAACAGCAAAAGAATTTAAGGCATTGTCCAGACAAAATCTCCGAACAGCTGTGGGAATCTTAACAGGTCTCTGCCAATTACGACAACATCTCTTTAGGATGAAATTAGCAGAATCGCCGCTATGTAGAGGCTGCGAACAAGAAGAGAAAACAGTTGAACATATAATGTATGACTGCTCTGCTTTTTCTGAAACTAGAAGATCCTTGTTGGGTGATTACTGGCTAACACCAGTCGATGTCAGGGAGATCCCCCTCAAGAGCCTCATCACCTATTTTAAATCACTAGGCCTGGTGACAGCCTGAGGTGAGGATATCCCTACATACGGGAGGATGCACAATGGGTCATATGTGGCCTCGGTGCTGGCAGAGCACTAGCTCGCCCCTCCCCAAATTTCCAGATCCAGAATCATCCACCATATTCTGATTTTTCGTTTTTCCTGTTTTAAAATGGCATGAAGGGATTAAACAATTTATTACGCTTAATCTTGCAACTAGTATAACTGTTTCAAGCGTCATTATGTGTTAACGCGTTAATTTATGAGTAATTAACTCTTAACGGGACTGTAACCTAAATGTAGCCATCATGCATTTTTAGTGCATTAATTAACGTGCAGTTGGCCATTGCCATTATCGTTAATTCAAGTAAAGCAGTAGCATAATAAATATACAAATTTAAAACATAAATAAGAGGTACTTTAAGACACTTCTTACAAACTGTCTTTTTAAAAAATAAAATAATACTCATCTCTTTCACTATAAACGAATCGTGAACAACAAAAGATCATTGTACAAATTCAATATCAGATCGAATAAAAATTTACAAGTTTATAAATATCCCTGTATATTTGTAGTAATTAATACCTGACTTTCAAGTTTTAAGTACAAGATATCACATAATTGACATTAAATAATTGCATAAGTTTGTTTAGGTTAGGCCACCTAAAAACTTTTAAATCAACAATTGCCAAATTAATGAAGTAATGAAGTTTTTTATATATTCTTCTAGTTAATTCGAACAGAAATGATAATATAAAAGTTTTTAGCGAGTTATTCTTTGAACTAGATAAAGATAAAAGTTCAAATTCAAGCATATGTAATTAATTCGTTGCTATAAATAGGCAGACAATTTTTTTTATACTTATAAATGACCCAAATCTATCACATTGTAATATTGTTCACAATGTTGAGTGGACACAAATTTGAGTCATTTTCATCAGATACAATTTTAGCTTTCTGTTGAAGCGTTAATGTATATTGCCCATCTCTGGTGATTTTTTCTGGTCCTTGAAGAGCATGATCCCGAATAAATTTCACTACCAGATCCTTTGAAACTTTGGACATTTCTAAGCGATGTCCCCAAGTAACTAGTGCCAAAGGCTAAAAATAAAATATATAAATTTTATACCAAATATAAAGAAACAAAAAAATAACCTTGACAATTTTTTTTTAAATAAATTATTTAAAAATATACACATAAAATTATTTAAAAATATACACATAAAATTATTTAAACATTCAGTTAATTAAAAAATAAATAATCTTACATTATGTACGAGCTCAAGGTCATAATAGTTTACCCGGAGAAATATTCAAGTCTTATATTATGGTATATAAATAGGCAAAACTGTTACATCTGTACATTTAATTAAATTGTACTGGGGTTAGGTAGACTCGAAAACTACTAAACGGATTTTCTATAACAGGTAGAGTGATTCCTTGGGAAGGTTTTATAGAAGCAGTAAAGGAGTTGGTCGAGAGAGAGGAGCAGAAAGAAAACCAGAAAAGAAGTAAAGAAAGAATAGCAAATTGTATTTTATACTTTTTGTTATAGCAATTAATATGTAAGTGCCGGAATCCACAACACACGGGTATTCCCGAAGAGGGGTCTACATCAATATATTCTGTGATCGGTTTTTTCTATTGATGATTTTGGTCTACATCTTTAAAATATAAAAAACTTGTAACACCAATTTGGTTCTAACTTGTAGTTTTTTGTCAAGAATTTCATTTTTTTTTTTCTAAAAAAATAATTTTGTTGGGAAACGGAAAACACTTTTTTACCTTGTAATTTTGGATTATCCAAAAAAATAAACAAAAAGGGTCTCATCAATTATGCGTCTTTGATCGGAATTTAATTAGCCAGTGGTAATATTTGTAGATTTTTTTCCTGTCAAGTATATTAAAGAAAATAACTCAAACGTATTGTGGTGAATGGACTGATATGCACAGAATCAGAAGTCTGCAAGAATTGAAAGACGTCTTCGTAACATGGAATCTTTAAACCATTTAACATGAATTGTGTCCATCTTCGTTGAATTCGTAAACCGCAAATAGAAGAGGCAATTTAACATGCATTGGACTCGTCTCGTGATTTCGCCTCTAAAAGATTTGTCCATAGGGTTATTAAAAAATAAATTTTACATCAGTATTATCTACACATTGTACAAAAACTTGTAACATTTTGTAGATTTATTCAACGAGAAAGGTTTAAGATATTTACTTTTATCGTAAAATTCTGCTGACTGATGAACAGTGCTTTACGATGCTGTTTTACTTACTAGGATGGATAGTAAAAATGTACTTAATTTTTCTAAAGAACAAATCACCTAATTTATTAGAGGATTTGCCAATATTTCTTAGCTATGACATATGGTTTTTGCATGATGTCGCTCCTACCCATTTTACATTGAATGTTTTGATACGTTTTTGTGAGGAACATTAAGGAGTAAGCAAAGACAATTAAGAACTAATGGTGCAGAAACTATAAACACAATTTTTGCATAGGATCAATCTGTGCATTCAAGAAAGTGGGGTTCATTTTGAATAATTTTTGTACACTATTTTGAAAATACATAATAAATATTGCAATAGAATAGATCAAAAATTGAAAAGAAAATTCTAAAAAATTATATCATATAGGTAAGTTGGGTTAAGTGATCTTATTTTTTATCTCAGAAGTATGTAGTAGTATATTATATAGTATATAAATGTAATAAAATTTAAAATTTAGTTTACCCTTTTCGGATCCAATAAGTTGTAGGGTGTAATAATATGTTTGTATAAACAATTTATAACAATACTCTTCAATAATTTAACTTCATTTTTGTCGGCACACGGATGGTACAGCAGAACAACTCCACCATGTTCCAAATTATGTAACCATCTTTGTTTTGGAACAAATTTATATTCACCATACACTGGCCATAGAGGTCGATGTGTGCCACTGCAAAAGATAATAAAAATTAAATAAATTAGCATAAAAAAATTATTTAAAATAAAGATATGTAATCAAATATTACTCGAAGTCTGTAATATGTACGATTTATTTACACAATGTGTTAATTTAAAATAAAAAAAGAAGCATACTATGAAATTTATATATACTGAGTAAGCAAATGTAATTGTATACTTACAATGTTGGAATATTGTGATTGTAATAGATGGATTCATTCATACAAGAATGTGGTGCCTATAAAAATATATTTTATAAATGAATAAACAATAATTTCAAATTGATGAAAGGGTAATCTTTACCGTAAGGTAATTTATTTTTAGACAGTAATAATAAGATTTTTATTTCCATACTGTTATCGGATAACATCTCTAATCTACAAAAATTATATTTTTTTAATAAAACTTTTTCACATTGTTTTTCATATATTGTCGACTTTAATATGTGGATAAACTTTTGGTTATCTGATTTTGATAAAGCATTACAGGTTGAGAAAGAGAAAGTTTCAACATTATCAATTTATTTAAAAGTTGATATGTATTTAAATATGTTACTCATTTATTCATATTTTTTTTTGGGACTTTTTTATCGCCGTAAATGAAGAAATGATATAAAATGCCTAAAAATTGTTGATTATATATTACAAATAAACTTAACTTTATTTTTCGAACTATCGAAAATAAAATCGGTTGTAAGGAATCTGCCTCGTTTTCTTTTTCCCATTGAAAATTTGACATTTTCGATATCCATCACGTATTATTTGCTTTCCTCACATGCCTATACCAAATTAACTCCTTTTCTTCTATGTAGTTTAGTCTAACTTTTTCTATAGCCATTATTCTTTTGATATTGTCCAATCGTGTAACTCTGCAGCTTCTTCGCGTAAACTCTATTTTATTCCTGTTTCGTTTATTTATTACCCAAATCTTCGATTCAAGTACTGCGTGTTATCTAGGTATATATTTGTTTTGTGTTTCTTGTAATTTATCTATTTCATAGTACCCCGTTCATTTGCTTAATGCATATCCTTGTCTGCGTTAGTCTACCAGTGATTTCTTGCTCAGTGGTTCCATTTTTTGGAAGTATGAATCGTAAGTAGTTAAATTTTTCTGTTAATTTAATTTCCTTGTCATCGCCTATTTCTAAATTTTTATTCATTCTTGTTCCGTTGTTTAGTATTCGCTTTTGTCTAGATTTATTTCTAAATCTATACTTCTCTTCCAGCTTTCGGAACATATAGCCTGGGTTTTCTCCATCTTGGACAGTTATCACTTGATAATCTGCTAAACTTAATATGTACAAGAAGCTGTCTCTGATTGGTATTCTTATATTTCCTCATTTCTTTTTTAGGGCTTTAATATTTGTTTCAGAAAAAGAAGAGAGTTATAGACGTAGAGCAACCCTGCAGTGTCGTTCTGAATTCTTGAATGGTACAGCTTTTTTACGGCTTCAATTAAGTGTAGGTCCACCATAGTTTTCCACAGCTGTTTTCTGGAATCTGAATCGCATGCTTTTCTTAAGTCGACAAATGCCATGTGGACCGGTCTATTTTGCGCCATTTTTTCTCTACTAATTGTTGGAATGTGTAATGTGTATATGTCTTTGCAGGATATTCCACCAGTAAATCATGCCTGGGCATATCCGATTTTATTTAAGTACTTCCCATTTTTTATTCTAATACTTTTCCATACAGCGTACCCATACATGCTATAACACTATTCCACCCTCTAGTTTTCGCATTTTTTTCTATCCATTATGTATATCGAAAAAATATGTGCCTTGGACAATTAGCCTGGTATTTCATTCAGCTTTACACCAATACTCTATATAGTTTTTCTGTGCCGTGCTTAATGAGCTCATTGAAAATTCCTCCAGCAGTGCTTGATTTATTAGTTTTTATGGGTCTTATTACTTCCTTTAGTATTAGTTTAATCTGGTTTTCATTTGGTTTAGTTTTTTGGTGATTATGTTCTGTCTCTAGAAAATGTCAGCGGTTTTCTGTAAGTAACTCTTTGTAATAGTCTTTTCATTATTGTACTGATATATGCTATTATGTATTATTTTTAATAATAATATAACAACAATCTGTCAAAGTAAAAGTTTATCAATATTTTAATTAGGGAATCTTTGAGGACGTCATCCGATTTCTTTTTCAAAAGCGCAAAAACTTAAGTATTATATTTTTTTATATATTTAACATGTTTACGAAACATCCAAAATAAAATATGCAAAAAGCCAATTAAATATGTTTTATGTATATGCAGTAGCAAAATAGTAAAACTAGCAAAAAAAAATATTGTTGTCGTCAAGAACACAATATACAAATTATTTAATTATCTAGTGCTAGTGGTTTATTGTGAAAGTAACAAAGAATTTTATCTAGAACAATATGACGAAATAACCAAATTAAAACCAACAATATATTAAATAATTTGTTTGGAAAACGTTTTTTTACAAAAATTGAAAAAAAGATTAAAAATAAACGAAAAAAAACCTTTTAAACTTAGATATATATAAATCCTCTGTACATGTGCATATAGTACAGGGTGTCCCAGAATTAACTACGGAAACTTCGTATACGTATTCCTTGATGACAAATAAGTAGGGTCTTTCCTATAAAAAAAAAATTCGAAAAGAGGTTGACCATAAAGGCCATCCTTGTAACTTCCCGCTAGTTTTAACCGCAAAGCTATAGTAACGTGACGTATTTTGACGTTTTTGACTTTTTTTGAAATGTTTAAAAAGCCATAACTTTTTAACGCCTTATTCGATTTTGATGTTCAAGATGGCATTCGACGCAGTTTTTTGAGACCTAAAAATGTTACCGGGAGTGCAAAATCGGTTAGTCAAAAAATCTCTAAGTTATTGAAAAAAAACCACTTTTTTTGAAATTTTTCGACAACGATATCTCACGAACGAATCAACCGATTTTAATTTGCAAAACGGCATTCGACGTGACTTTTTAAACTTGAGAGCTGATTAGGTTATGAAATTGATCGATGCAATAGCCAAAAAGGTATGCCCAAAAAACATTATTTTTACCAATTGTTTTTTTCGGTTATTTTGAAATTTCTCTAAATCTACCGGCTCGAATCGGTTCAAACTTACAGGGAATCTAAGTTAGATGGAACTCTTTGGAATGCTTTTTATTTCATTCCGATCGGTCAAGCCGTTCAAAAGTTATAAGAGGTTTACATACATCCACACACACACACACACATCCACACAGACATACAGACACCCTCGTAAAAATAGTTAGGGGAGGTTCCTAAGACCTCAAAACGTTGAGATCCGATGAAAACTCGATTTTCGAAAAACGGGGTGAAACCAATAACTTCCCGATTTTAAAAAAATTTTTAATTTTTTTTAGCGGGAAGTTAAAAATTTTTAGAGACTCCTGTCAGAGTTATAACCCTTTAAAGAGGGGTGGTAAAATACGGTTTTAATTTAATATCTTCTGATTGGTCCAAGATAAAAAATTAAAAATTTGGGTGAACATCATTTTTATAAAGACGCATTTCTCCTGCCACTTTTCACCTGCCCTACCCGATTCTAAGGGTGCAAATCAAGGAACCCCTCTTAATATTTTTTTTGTAAGTTTCTTAGCAATTAATATTTGCAATAACAAAAAATTATTTTAGGAAGTTTTGATTATATAGAAACTTTTTTGTTCCTTGTCGTTTTTTGCGAAATCGTTTCGGTTTGGAGTAAAAAAATAAAAAGTAGGACCATGTTAATTGAGTATCGTGTATCGCGATCAAGTAGCGCACATTTGCAAAGTAGGTTATAACTGACAGGAGTCTCTAAAAAAATTTTTTTATAGGAAAGACCCTACTTATTTGTCATCAAGGAATACGTATACGAAGTTTCCGTAGTTAATTCTGGGACACCCTGTATAATACTTTAGTTTGGAAACGTTTTTTATTTACAAAAATTATAGAAAAACTCGTAATAACCAAAATAAAACGTTTTGAACATAGGTGTAGACAAATCGATGTTCTTTGTCTACATCTACAATATGTAATCATTTTATTTTGGAAAACGTTTTTGTCACAAAAATTTTAAAAAAAGTGCAAATAACCGAAATAAAACCGTAGATATAGGCAAATCCGTGCTGTTTGTGTACAATATGTAACAATTTTAGTTTCTATCAAAATGAGATACTATAACTTTTATAAAAGAAATATTACAACAGGATTGCCTATATTACCAATGAATTAAATGTACTTACACTATAATATTTAGGTATATGCTCAATTGTATGTACTGGATGGACATAACTGTTAGGTGAGTATAGTTTCTTATTATCCAAACAGGTGTAATTGTCTGGATTCATAAACCAATCTACTTCTAAATTAGTCTAAAAACAACAAATGTTTAAAACTATAATTTTAATTGGACAAAGAAATAATACATACTTTTCCATCATCACATAAGGCATTGACTATCCCCATTTTTATTCCATGATTTTTATCTGTTAAATTGTGAGTTTCATATATCACTGTAGGATTCTTATCATCCGCTTTCGGGGAATGTGGAAACCATTTACCCTCCCAGTACTGCTGTCTTTCTCTGGTACATTCTGAAACATTTAGTTTTTTAACAGTGTTATATATACCAATAAAGTTAATTGTAAATAATACAGGAAAACAATATTTAACAATCTTACCTGAAGTACTTATAAAAGCAAAACATACTAAAAAAATGGTTTTTAACATCAGGACTAGTGGAGCTATCAATATAACTAATAAAACTAACTGAGTAAAAGAAAAATATTGAAAAGGATTTTTAAGACAATTCACTTTAGCTGCTTTATATATTATGCAGATATAAACTTTGATTAAGCTTGCATATACATATATGTTAAGTATTTATTTATACCGCATTAATATGGATCATAAAACAGCAGTTGTTGACATTTACGTCAAAACTCAAAATTTAGAATATTGACTAACTTCAGTTGAATGCGGCTATGAGAAAGAGAGAGAGAGATAATGAAATAGAAATGAAACTTCTCTATACTTTGTGTAGATGGCGCCTACAGTTACAATTTGAACTGCAACTAAGTTATTGCTTTTTTTTTAACTGTCCTATAAAATATTTCATCGTTCGACGTTTTCCATAGTTTTCTTCTGGTTTTAGATTTTTCTATTTTAGCTTGCCAAACTTATTTTACAGATCTTGTGCTCATACATTATCTCTGTGCTGTTCTTAGATGGTTTTTAACACTGTTCCTACTCCCAATTCTTCTCTGATCGTTACATTTCTAATCTTAACCCACCCTGGATATTCCTTTTACTGATCTGCAGCCTGTATTTTAGTTCTGTTCATATTTCATATATTAGTATTGGTCTGAATACTGTTTAGTCTAGTGTCATTTTTTTTTCTTATTGAATTCTATATCGTTTCGATATAACTATTACCAAAACTTTGGTGCATTCGTTAATTTTCCATTAATTTCTTCGAATTTCTTTTTTGTTTAGTTTTTTTTTACTCCCAAATGTTTAAAAGTGTCGACTTGTATTATTTCTTGGTTTATTTATGTGTTTACTTTTTTGTTGATCTTGTATACCTACATAAATTTTAATTTTTAGAAAGTTTTTTATATTTTCGCCGTGTTCTGTGTCTCTGTGTCATTCCGTGGAATTTGTAATCGAATTTAAACCTATTTCCCGACTACCTAGAGCTCTGAAATTTTCAGGATAGCTAAGAACTGGATGACAATGCATGTTTCAAGTGTGTTTAGGCATATACAATATACATAGATTTCGAAATTTATACCGAATTGATATTAAACATGATCTAAGTTGTGTATAGATAATATTATTTTGAAAGTTATTAAATAAATCGTTCGTAGCGTAGTTGGTTAGGCGGTGGATCAGTCCACTTGTGACAGTTCTGTTATGTTATCATAATGGGATCGATTACGCGACAGAGAAGTTTTTTTTTCTTTTTTTTTTGTTCTTACATGTGAAAACAGTAATTATTATTTTAACTGGTAATAAAATAAACTGTTTTAGAAAGTTTTTAGATACAACTACCCTTGATTTTGTTAACAAGGAAACAATCTTCTCTATGATCAATCACAGCGTTGTATGACTTAATATTTTTGCAAAATCAGGGATGCTGTGCATTGTTGAGATGACACAAAATATGACCTATAAATCAGTAAAAAACTTTCTATTATAAAAAGTTCTTTTTGTAAATTGTGCTTATTTACTATTTATGTTGATGTTCTTCTTTTTAAATTTTTGTTTTAAATTTATTCATGAATAAGTTTGACAAACAAATTCGTGACTTTATTCAAGACAGTGGTCTTTTTAAGCTTGTATCAAGTGTCAAGTGTCTATAGGTTAACAGAACATCTTGGGATTCTAAGGGTCCGAGTAATTCAATACCAGATACCTACAGACTTTATGTCTCAAAAACGAGATTTCAAACTGACACTAAATGTTAATAATAATGAGTGCAACTTAACACAAAACAAAATCGCTCAACTTGCAAAAGGAGCCCTCACTTATTATATTGATGGGTCTAAAACACTAGAAGGAGTAGGTATAGGGGTTACAGGTCCAACGTTAGACTCTCAGTAGCACAGGAAAACCCTTTTACAATCATCCAAGCGGAGCGTTTAGCAATAGACTTTAGTGCACGAGTGCATTAAAAAACACTTCAATTCAGTCAGAATATTTATTGCCTCTGACAGCCCAAATATGTTTTGAAGGCTCTACAATCTACCACATTCAAGCCCAACACAATAAACAGTATCTTAAGACATCGGCTAAATACAACAAAGTAACTTTGCTGTGCTTAAGGAACTCAGTTCAGCCTGCTGGAAAAACACTCCAGACCAAATAGACAAGCAAAAACGTTAATACGGCTATCACTGTGCTACTCTAAATTACTTTTAGAGCTTTAGAAACCAATAATCGCAGGAGTTTTCACAAGACACTGTCCACTGAGGTACTATCTCTGTAAATTGGACAAAGTGGACATTGGGACATGAAGATTTTATTAATAGGCAGATGAACATATCATCTATATCTGTAGAATAATCGTTTGCCAATGACTTAAATATCTAGGACAGGTCTTCTTAGAGACTGATCAGGTTACAACCGTACATCTTAAGCGGTTAATAGACTTTCTAAAAAGTGTAGACCTTATAGACTTACGATTAGATGTAGGGTATATACAAAAGATCTTTTAGGTCGCAGTGTAGTAAGGTTACCTGGGCCAACGATCCTACTATAATCTGCAATTTACAAGTTCGCCAAATTGTTTGATGAAAAGTAGGTAGACCAACCATTAAACGTTTTAACAATTCAACTTACCTTTTGTATTTATTCTATAAAATAAAAACCAAGAGCGAAAACTCACATAGATTTAATTTACCAAATATTAATTCAGACAAACAAGGAATAACAATGGAATTGACAAAAAACTTACTTTTTTGTTGTGCTTCTTTAAGATCGATACTAATGATTCATTAGTAATGAATTCATGCTATAAAAATTGACAAAAAAGGGGAAAACACAAAATTAGATATAAAATATTCATAAATTTCCCTGTTCTCGTCTAATGTTTTCATGTAGTTAATTGGCCGGATTCAACTTCATACACTTCTCTTTCTGGTGCGTAATTGTACGTAAGTGTCAGTATTTGATATTTGTTTTAATGATTGTCCATATTTATTAAAACGATCTGTTGGAAGCGACGAATGATTTTAATGACTCCAATACACGCATAGCATTTTCAAGTTCTGCAAAATCCTGTTTGTTGCTTTGAATCAAAACAACGTTCCAGAAAATGGCAAATGCAGCCGTTTCGAGACCTCTTATCCAATCTAAAAGATGCATTTCTCCAGTTCTTATTATATCTTTCTGCTCCTTATTAGAAGATATGCTGGTTAGACTTCTTTCGATTTCAGAATATCCCATGCCTTTGTGGCTACAGCACTAAATGACCAGCGGGTATCGCTAAGATTTTTTAAACCATAATTGCCTGCTTTTTTTCTGATAATTTTTTAGACAGAATCCGGTATTGTTGTGTATTTGTTGTAAAAAATAACTAACTTATATAAATTTTGCACAAAATCAAAGAATTGAACTGGTGATGCACTAAAGTTAGCAGGTGTCTTTCCTACTAATTTAAGTGAGTGACCACAACTTGATACAAACGTTGATAAACGATTTTTCTCTCATTTTTTTTTATTTATATTGTGGAGCTCCTTCTCGTGTGGAGGCCCTGGGGTATTATCTACGCCTACCCTCTACCAAATCCGATCCCGGTAATAAACATGTGCTTCATGGTGAGATTTATGGCTTCCACTTTTATTGAAACTTTCTCTTACTGTTTTGTGATATTGAATCGAATGCAAAAAGACAAATACATGTGTTAAAAGCAATCTTTTATTCATACTGTGTACAATTCGAAATATATCCTAGTTATTATAATTAATAACTGTTAACAAACGAAATAAATGTTATTTCTGTGTAACTAAATAGTAGAACTCTCGAGAATACGAATTAGTTGAGACAATTCCCTATATGATATTTAGAAAATTTTGTTCTTATTCCTATTCAAATATTAAACCATCCTAATCTACAATTTTAAAATCTCCTATGGAGAATGTGCACTAAACATTAGACAAAAAATCACGGGTAAAGTTCGTTGTGGAAATATTTGTATACGGTCACAAGGTTAACTTGTAAAGACATAATATATGGAAAATAGTCTTTCGGTAAATGTTGCTGAAATTTTGCAGAGGGCTGGGTTTCAGCATACCGATTAAAAGTCTTAATGGCAGTTAGGTCAAAAAACCTCATTCAAGATCATTCCAAGGTCAAATAGAGAACTTACCGTCGAAAAAATTCATGCATGCTTTCAGGCAATCACCGACAATATATTGCTTGACACGTAACGGCCTTTGCCATTTAACTTTACAATCCTTAACCTCAAATCCAAAAAGTTGTTGCTATTTTAGATGGAACGTTTCGTTTATTGATAAAAGCACAAATTACCGAAATTTAAGACAATCATTTTATCGTTATAAACGACGTCATTAGTCAAACTGGCCCGCCAGATGGTTTTATACTTGCCGTTCAAGGCGTGTACCTACTTATCTAATAGTCGAAACAATGATGTACAAATGTTGATTAATGAGTTTGAAAATGATAATAATGGCATCAGGGCATGGAAACGATCATATTAAAAGTTTTTTGATGGAGTCATTGAAACAGCTCACGTGACTACTCTCCGCAGCTTTTTTAACATAGCTGCTGCTTTGATAAATAAATACCATCCCTCGATTTACATGATTGATGCAACTGGAGATGTGGCCAGAAGAATGTTGGAACGATCTCAAGAAGTGAATGTACTTCAAGTGAAATTCTTTACGATGTGTTCTCTACTTGACCTTCAAATGAACTTAAATACCTAACCAAAGAACTCTACTGGCTCATTGGAAGAAAATCCCACCTTTCAGTAGAAAACAAATTGGTAATATATAAAGCAGTGATAAAGCCAATCTGGATTTACGGCATTGAACTGTTGGGCTGTGCTAGCAAATCCAAAATCGTGATTATCCAGAAAGCACAATCCAAGATACTTCGAGCAATAGTTAATGCACCATAGTACGTATCAAACCAAACTCTACACACTGACCAAAAAATTCCATATGTAAGCGAAGTCATTCAAGAAATAACAGCAAGCACCACAACAAACTAGAAGACCACCCCAATACATTACAGCTTCCACTACTACAACCTGTCCACAATGGAAGACTCAGAAGAAGCTGACCATCCGACCTAAGAGGAAACTGAGGAAACATAGCTGGATGTTTACCTCTCCACGCCACCACACGTACAATAATTAATTTTATATAACTGTACAAGCAACAAATTGACTCATAGATGTATTATATCTGATTGTTAATGAAAGAAGAAAAAAATAACCACTGGGTGGTGTTTCTGGGTCAAGTGATCTACGAATTCGTGATCAGAAACATCGAAAATTTACTCAAGAATTTTTTGGACGGTCAGTTCTCTATTTGACCTTGAATGAGGTTTTTTGACCTAGTTGCAATTAAGACTTTTAATCAGCATGCTGAAACCGAGCTCTCTGCAAAATTTCAGCAACATTTACCGAAAGACCATTTTCCATTTATTATGTGCGGGGTCTTTTGGATAATTTAATAATGTTTAATTAATTGCGTTATTAATTCTTAATGTCCTTTTGGAATTTATAATTGTTTTTAGTAAATTTAATGTTTGTGGCCCAGACTATTTGGGGTAAGGATCAATTGCACTAAATTTTAATAGTTTTATGAACTCTTTTAATTGACTATTGGAGAACTTTTGTAAATTTTAAAACTTTACTTAATTTTGAGAAATGAATTTTTTTGTAAATTTGTAGTTCGTTTTTACCAAGTGCACGAAACAGTTATTTTAGAATATTCTGCTTTTAATGTAATTTTACAAATCGTTGTAAATTTTTAACAAAAATTCTAAAATTTTGACATATCAATAATAGTAGTTTACGTAACAAGTCCCGAAAGTGGTCTTTTACTGGACGAGCGGGCAATTGCAGGGCGAGCCACAGGCGAGGCCTCCAAGCCTGCGAGTCCAGTAAAAGCACTTTTGGGACGGTCAGAATTTAGTAATTTCCAATTTATTTTTGGGTCAAAAAATCTCATTTTGTCGGACCGGGCCAGAAAAAAAATGAGTCCGGTAAAAGCTTTTACCGGACTCATTTTTATTTTCTGGCCTTGTCCGGCCAAATGATACTTTCTGGCCTAAAAATAAACCGGAAAATACTAATTTCTGACCGGTTTAAAAATTTTTTTATGTAATTCTATTATTTTGACTGTTAATTTTTTTTTAATATTATTTGTCTTATTCGGCAAAATCTATCCATTTTATAAATAAAAATTGTTAGAAAACTTATTGTAAATTTAAACAAAAACGAATATTAAAACCCAAACACATCCTAACAATTAATAATAACGCACTTGTTTGTTATTTTTTCTTCATTATTCTGTTGAAAATTTTAAATGGGAAAAGTTAGATACACATTTTCAGGATTTCTGTTTTTGTTTCTTCATAGAAATATCTCTAATTGTAAAAAACTTTAAAACTGATGATTTTTTGCCAGATGTCTAGAGAACATTTTGGAATTCCCGTTCAATAAGTAAATTTAACTATTTTTAAGTCTATAATAATTGTATCATTTAAGTTTTAATGGTTCTTCACAGTACAACAATTTATTTCGCTGATAAATTTGAAAAATATAAACACAACAGATAACTTTTTATCCATTTTGTGCTGTTTTTTAAACAGAATAAATACACATTAATTACGAAACTTTTTCTCTCCTCTATCCCTAATAAAATTGTTTATATAAATTACATATGTTACAACAACATTATTTAGAGTTTTGGCTCATCGCCATTTACTCTAAAATATAAAATCAAAAGTATATACCTATAACTATAGTATTATGGGATATTGTTTATCAACTTTTTAATAGAATATTTATAAATATTTTACAACGTATATAAGTTATTTGCAATATTTTCATTTTTTAATAGTTTAATAACGATATATAAATATTTAAATAGTTTATAGTCGAAAAAATAAAGCAGTGAACTATCAAAGTATTATTACAAGAAACTGTAATAGTGTCTTATTTAATAAAGCGAGTTATCAATCAACAAATGTTGCAGAATGCAGAATAATAATTATTCTATCGCTTTACGAGTTTTTGAAAAACATTTTCAAAGACATTGACCATTTAACTAAGAAGAAACAACTACTTCCCGGGATATGTGCCCCGACGGATATTGAATTATACTTTAAAGTCAAACGGGGTTGACATATCTAATAGATAATTTAAACCAACCATTTTGGTTTGCAGTTAGAAGGGACAACATAACTTGTACTGACGAGGTGCAAATAAACCGAAACCGGTCTACAAGTTATGTTGTCCCTACTAACTGCAAACCAAAATGATTGGTTTAAATTATCTATTAGATATTCCAACCCCGTTTGACTTTGAAGTATAATTCAATATCCGTCGGGGCACATAGCCCGGAAAGTAGTTGATTCTTCTTAGTTTAATGGTCATTGTCTTTGAAAATGTTTTACAAAAACTCGTAAAGCGATAGAATAATTAATATTCTGCATTCTGCAACATTTGTTCAGTGAACTATCGTTTTTTTAACGACTTTTAATGGGATTTGGGGCGTTCGATTCGTGGGAATCTCTAAAAAGTTTGTAAACTAGTTTAATAATGACTAAATTTAAAAATGCATATGAAAAATGAAAAATATAACTTGGATAAAAATATGAAAATGAGACTGTTTTTGTTTCTCGGGGTCGCTATACGCGAATATCTGGTCGACTTTGCCATATGGGGTTACTTTCGAATAAAAAGGGTGTTCTCTAGAGTATTATGAAAATTTATTAAATGTTTGACCCAAACTCTTTACTTGGGGGGTTTTTAACTTTAATGAACACGAATATGAAAATACCTGGTGCCCGGTGCTATCAACGCCTTTCTCTTGAGTTTTATGAAAATGGTAGATATAAAACCGGTAGTATTATTTACTTCTTTAATTGGGGATCTTTTTGCCACTAAAACAAACTTATAAAAAATATAAATCAATATTTTGAAAATGACCCTTGCTTATTGATCTTGATGTATATGTCAAATTTGTCAAGGGTCGTCTTTTAAAACTGCAAATGCCTAACAAAAATGAAAATAATTTACAAAAAAAAAAAATTAAAATCTAAACTGCATAAAGAAATATAGAGTACAAAATTTTTTATCTTTAAAAACGACAACCGAACTGGTTGTCGAAAGCTCAGAAACATTTTTTAAACAATTTTTTTAAAAAATTATTTTTCATCAAATACTATCACGATAGTATTTGATGAAAATTAACACAAACTCGTTACTCGGTGGTTTTAGAGGTTGCTCCAAAGTCTCCAGAGTAACTAGTGCTCGCAATGAATAGCATCTTCCGTAACTCATACTTATAGTCAACGAAATAAAGCACTCGACCTCCGAAATTTGTAAAGTAAGATGGATCAGAATGCAGAATGCGCGGTTTTTTGCATTCGGTTCCTTAGAGTATAAGCAAAATTTGTTGCTATTTTTCATAATGTAAAAATGGAAAATTGCATTTCTGTATTAGAAAATTGCCTCTGGAAAGTGCATTTTGAACAGACAGATAGATAGATAGAAAAATTACAACTGCTGAAAATGGGTTCTATTTGTGTAGGTACTCGGGGGTTTTTGGGGTCACTGAACACGAATATCATGATGCCGAAACTCTCCGAGGCACCTGCTACCCAGGATGTATGTTATTTACCTCATCTCCTGAAGTTTTATGCAAATTATATACAAAATTAGTGCTGGAACTCTGGGGTTTTTGGGGTCACTGAACACTAATATCATGGTGCCGAAAGAATCCGAGGCACCTGGTGCCTAGAACGAACCTCGTCTCAGGAATTTTATGCAAATTCTCCGAAGTACCTGGTTTTCAGGGAGGAAGGTACCTATCTGTTCTTCTGGAATTTTATGAAAAATTGTTACAAAATGAGTCGAAACTTGTTATTTGGGGTTTTGTGATGTCGCTGACATTTTTGTAAGTGTTGAAAAGATGTATGGAAAATAGATATATACCAGTTAAATTCAAATTTTCTGGAGACGGGGTTCGTCCTAAGCACCAGGTGTCTCGGATACCATTGCCGTCATGATATTTGTACTCAGCGACCCCAAAAAGCCATGAGTATCAAGTGAGCACTAATTTTGTAACAGGTGCCTTGGAGAGTTTCGGCATCATGATATTCGTGTTCAGCGACCCATGCAAAAAACCTCCGAGTGCACAAATAGAACCCATTTCCAGCAATACTTACCGAGTTGTAAATTTTCTATCTTTTCTTTGTTCGAAATACACTTTTCAAAGGTAATTTTCTAATGCAGAAATGCAATTTCGCATTTTTACATCATGAAAAATAGCGACAAATTTTCGTGACGCTCTAACGAATCGAATGCAAAAAACCGCATTCTGATCCATCTTACTTTACAAATTTCGGAGTTTAGCTGATTTGGTGTTTTATTTCCCCAACTTATAGTTATGAGTAAAATTTTGTTTAATTTATTTTGTATAAAAAAACATTCATTCCAAACTAAACGGTTATTTCCATTGCGTTCTTCATAGTATTTTTCTTGTTTTCCTCCCATTTCAGCAGAATTGATTTTCTCAATTGAATTTATAAACACATTTATGTTAATGAAATTTAAAGGGCCAAATTATAAAAAGCCTTTTTACAACAAACATCTTTCTTTTTAACGACCTCAAAAATAGAGAATTTGTAAGAAATTTTCATAAAGCTCAATAGGAAGACGTTTACAACCCCAGATACTGTCTAGACCCACGCCATTGTCCTATTCATGTTCGACAACCTCGAAAACCCCCCGAGTAAGGAGTTTGGGTGGATCTCACTTCCTACTATATAGAAAACAATTCCAGGTTAGTCCTAAGCTGATCTGGGAGTGCATACAAGACCTCAATGAACTGGCTAGACACAACAGGGTCTTCTTGGAGTGGGTGCCAGGGCATAAGGGTTTTGAGGGCAATGAAATCGCGAACTTTCTTGCCAAGAAGGGAGCGGATACACGATTCATTGGTCCAGAACCTGTATTGGGACTGCCTAGAGCCTGGGTAAGGACCAAAGTCAGGAACTGGGTCTGGGAAGAGTCGACCAAACACTGGAGTAATACTGTAGGGCTGAGGCATTCGAAGTTGACGCTCAAAGGCTACTCCAAAAAACTGACGTCTGACATACTGAATCTTGGCAGGAGTCAGATAAGAGTACTGGTGGGCCTGCTCACTGGGCATGGACCATTCAGACTACACCTTCGAAGGATGGGGTTTTTGACACAGGAACCCACCTCTTGCCGATTGTGCGCCATGGAAGATGAGACGGCAACTCACATTCTATTCGAGTGTGAGGCCTTGGACCATAAACGGTTCCTCATCTTCGGTAACATGAAACCCTGAATCCTATCACCACCTTGATGAGCTAGTCACAGGACTCTGATCTCTTATAAAGGGAACTGCCCTGTGGCAACAGTAACTCAAGGATAGTCATCCAAATAAGAACTTAGGACACCTGGATTTATGCCTACCTGAAGATCAGCGTTGGTGATGATCTTCAGGTGAACAAACTACAGTCCTGCACGCATTCGGTGCATGCATGGACTCTTGGTGCCGAACCTGATTACAATATTCCCGTAGGAAGCAGTGCTTAAAACATGGAGTTCCACAGGAGAGACCATGCCATGTTTACTTAGATTAGATTAGATTAGATTAGAACGAGTTTGGGTCAAATATTTAATAGATTTTTATAATACTCCAGAGGAACAAGTGGATAACACCAAGTAACAAAATCAGACTTATTTTCATCATGTTTTTACTGAGTTATAACTTTTTTATAATTGAAATTTTGAAAATCATTTTTGTTATGTACAAATGCAATTTGGGATTTCGTCATTATCAGACTAGTTCACAAAGTTTGTTTATATACTTACAAATCCTACGCACCTCTGTGAGAGAAAAATAATAAGAATAATAATAGGATGCCTTTAGCTGACCGGTAATATCTGTGGTACATGTATATTTTTTACGAGTATATTTTCACATACCTGTCTCAGATGCTGATCGAAAAAGGTTTATTTTTGTGCTTTATTTCCTCGGTTATTATTATGTATATAACAGACGCAAATAGTTTAAAATTGTACACTTACATATTTTGCCAACTAAACAAAGGTTAATCTGCAGTGAATGTGAAGTTATTTAACACATCAAAATCCGGACTTACAATGAAATTATGTCAATGTTATTAACATATTATGCGATTTAAAATGAATGAGATATGCATTTCGTGTTCTATTGCTATTTAAACAATTTGTACAGAAAAAAGGATAGAGGAGATTGCATATTTATATTGCCATTATTTGTACAGTGTAAATTTCTATTAATTCTAAGAGATAAGGAACAGTTACTGGAATAAAATTAAAATTTTGTTTATTTTTTTTAAGTGATTTAAATTTTATTACATATTCTAATAATACCACTTATAATTCATTGCGTTCTTATTTATATTAGTATGAATGATATTTGTAAAATATTTTATTCCAAGTAACTGGACTGTAATCTCGCCTTTTAGAAATAAATTTCATAAACTTGATATTAACATACATAAATGCGGAACACCACATATTTTTCGAATTAATTCTATTATACTACAACAGTTTTATATTTGTAGATTAACTACTAATATGAAATGTATTTGACTACTCAAATCTCACTTTTTTATGCATCATTCTCAAATTGATGCAAGAAATTTTTAATAATTACAGTTACCTAATAGTTGAAAGTTATTTTCATATTGAATTGACACTTATAACTTGAAGTATATTTTGGTGTTATTTGATGCAAAAGAAACCAAATCCTTATAAAGAAAAAACAATATAGATTGGTAGAAAAAAAACATAATACAGAACATACTATATCTCGAGGCCCAATAGTCTGTCAGTGACGTCATTGTGACGTAAATGTAAGTGGAACCAATGCGAGGTTCGAATGAATGCTAGTTGCCATGTTTAACTTGTAAAGACTACCTACCTCTTTCTATTGCGCGTTAATAAGACAAAGAAAGTAAGTCTTTCTAAGTAAAACATGGCAACTAGCATTCATTTGAACCTCGCATTGGTTCCAATTGCATTTATGTCACAATGGTGGCACTGTCAGACAATTGGGCCTCGAGGTATAGCAACGATACCTAAATACCATGAGATCTAAAAATATACTTTTGATTCATGTTTGTTTAAATGTTTTAATGTATACATTAGTATGGATTCTTTTGCATCCTTTAGGGCTTAAGTTTTTCAAAAAATAGATACCTAATCCACAAAATGCTACGCTAACATTTGAATTGAGTATAAAATTATCTACATACCTATATAAATATATTTTTTGAAAATGACAATAGATAAATTTATGTTCATTATTACAGAGATCTTTGAAAGCCTACTAGAACGCATAACAAAAATTTTGAAAAACAAATTACTCATTACATGGGCATTTTTTAGCGGAAGACAAGAAAATATTACTTTTTTTGAATAATAATTTATAGAACCCTACAATTTCAATTTTTTAGTTACCGCTTTTGACAAATTGTGAAAACTCCAAAATCAGTCTACGTATACAACTATTTTTCATGGGTTTGAATTATTGTATATTATTTTTCTACAGTCCAAACTTATTCAACACGTAAATTTGAATTTTAAGTAATTTTTCTATTTATCGGCAGTATCTACTATTCCATGATCACGATAAATAGGAACAGCGTAAACCAAGCTAAAAGTAATTTTTAGAAACCCGTGACGTTCTATAGGTTTTATTTGTATTTACATGTTTTTTTTTGTTGACCAAATTGCGGTTTTATGCAAAGACAACTTCTAGTGTATTTTTGAAGTTATACTTTTATTCGTGCACCCAGCGTTGAAAATTTGTCTGGGATTAAATCGGCAAAATCATTACATTACGTTACATATAAAATGGCGAGAGAGACAGAAACACATGTAGGTATATTGATGAAACAAAGATGAAATATTTACCACATGTTATTAGTAACTATAAGTCCTTTAAATACCGTTTAAACATTCAGTACATTGAAAAGAGGTAGATTTACAAAAAACAGTCTGAGCTAATGTTTTAGTATCATAGTGACCTATCACATAGTGTTTGACAGATTATTTTATCATTCTGTCACGTAACTATACATATTAGGTTTAGTATTTTATATTCATTTTATTAATAATAATATCCAGTAATGAGTATTGTATTGTAGTACCGTCACTTGGTTGCAGTATAGGTTATATTATATCCTGAACTATGCTTTTGAGGTTGTTGGCTACATAAACAAAGTTTATGTATTTCAGTTAACTTTTTGAGAAATTATAATTATTTCATTATTTTGCAATTTATGGCTAATTTTTATATCACTCTCTTTCTTCGATCTTTCTCTTTTAAAGAGGCTCCCTTACCTTGTTGCCAACCTATACGCTGGTCAAAATATTTGATACTGCACACGTTGGTGGCACTTATTAACTCTACACTTTATACAGTTTTTAGTTAATATTATGTATAAAGTCCATTTCACCGATTTTGGCCGATGACAGAAATCATACTCGAAGTAAATTTAGTGTCACATCTCTCTCAGATACAGGCAAGTTAGAAATTTAAATGAGGACGTTTGTTTTTTAATACAACAGTTTGCATCTTGTTTAACCGGTAGATAAAAAGTATTCAATACGGATGTCTTGACTTAATTCACATTCCTAGTAACCGTCATGTACGGCTCGTTGTTGAAGGGTTGAATTTAATAATTATTAATGTCATATTTTTGTAGAGGTCAAATCACACTGATAGTTTCAGAAACTTACGACCTAATTTAGAAAAAAAACTCTCCGCCATTGGTAACTTGGATGACAGTTTATTCTTATTTCAGTGGTTTCTAATATCAAATCGCCCAAAAATGATGAAATGGACTATACACGATATACGAGCCTTGTCTCAGTGAAGTTGGCCCAACTATCTTTTTATGAAATTTGTCATATTAACGAAAACGTATTTAAAACTAAAATGTATTTCTGATAATATACGATATTTTTATTTAATATTAGGCAAAATTACTAAATATTTTAAATATTTTGTAACAGAGAAAAAATATTTTACAAAAATTCAAAAAACTGCCGATTAATAAAAATCAACGAAACCAAATAGCAGCAAATCACCAATGCGTTACATCGCCTTTGAACTGATTACTGCTTTAATACGTCTTGACATAGTTTCAACTAATGTTTGGCAGTCATCTGGTGTAAAACTGTTCCAAATTTCTTGGAGACGTGTTCGCAATTCTGGAACAGTTCTTGCGGGATTCGATCTAAGCTTATTCTTTATAAGATGCCACAAGGTTTAAATCGGCGATAGATCTGGACTACTGGACGTCCATTTTAAAACTGGAATATTGTTTTCTAACATCCAATCTTTTACTTTCTTAGCCGTATGGCAAGCGGCAACATCTTGTTGGAAGATACATTCGATATTATTTAAACGCATTTGGTTAATTTGGGGTATTAAGTTATTTTGAAGCACATTAATGTACTTCTCAGCATTCATAATACCTTCCACAAAGTGGAAAGGTAACGCAAGCTTGACAGAAGTAGAGGACATGGATCCCCAAGTCATAACAGAAGCCGGAAACTTAACTTTTTTTTTAAGACAGTCATTATAAAACACTTCTTCTTTAGTTCTTATGACACGACTCCTTGTATCACCAACGCATACTTCAAATCTGGCCTCATCACTCCAAATAAGGGTGTTCCATTGATTCGAAGACCATAATTTGTGTTCTTTGGCCCACGCTAATCTGTTTTTCCTCTGAATCTTTGTCAGTAAGGGTTTCTCTTTTGCCTAAAAATACTGAATTTAAAACGCATAACAACAACAATATTTTAAGTCTACCTTGTAAGTTTTAAATCCCATCTTTTGGGCAGCTCTGTGACAAGTTGCTCTTGAAAATTTTTTTGTGGTTGCCTGATTCCACAATATTTTCAATTCGTTATAATAAGCACGTCGATTTTCTTTGATAATCGGTTTTAAGGCTCTTAAGTTAGTGTTGGAATAACGCAGTCGACTTCCAATTCTGGATTTTTGAGCAACAGATCCCGTTTTTTTGTGCAATGTAATAATATTTCGAACTGTATACCTCGATTTGTTAATACTGTCAGCGATTTGGGAAGCATTTTGACCTTTTAAATGCAAGTGAATGATTACTTTTCTTATTTCGTCAGAAACAGCTTTACCACGAACCATTTTTTATTGTTAACAACACTAATACATTAAAAATTGATTTAAACGTCAAAATCGGCTTCTTAGCAACGTAAAATGTTATCATTTGTTTAACAAAGCCTACCTTTATTTTATGGAAGCGATTAAAAGACCATGCAACTTAAGTTGTCTCCATCACGTATATTGCAATACACAAATCATTTTTCGGAAAAGAAAATTTCAAAATAAAAACGCTTCAAAAATAGCTGCGTCGGTTTTGTTATCATTCCATAAACATTTAAAGAAACCAAAAATATTATATTTTAAATAAAATTTTATTTAGCCCTTAAATAAAATCAGAAATATCCTGTTTTATAGCGTGGGCCAACTTCACTGAGACAGGGCTCGTATATTTTTGCAATAAATATTTTTAGATTTTGATCGTTAAGCGATATCTTGTTACGTACTACTGGAAAGATGAAGAATTTTATTATACGATGTAATTTTTTTGACTTTACATTGCATTTTAACCTATAAAATGAACATGGAAGTTCGGATTTATTGTATATCATCAAGCATGTAGTGATTTTGATAATTCATTCCCATACAAATTTCTAAACCCGGGCGCGTGCATAGACGTATAACTTCTACCGGCAGTACCACTGACTCCCAGACCCGTTAAAGCTCAAAGCTACAATGGTTTCTTATTTTCTGGGATATAAAAGTATATTAATTTTTTCTGTGTGATAATATTATCTTGGGTTAAAGCATATTTTCTTTTAACATGAAAATATTAAAACGAAGCTTTTTATGTGGGCTTTGGCAACTTAGTGGAAGAAGCGACTTAGCGAGAACAGTGAATCCAGTTCGCATACGTACCTACATACGTACTGTGAATAATTCATTTTTGTTTTGAAAAATAAACAAGATTTAAAAAATTATGTCCAAACTAAATTCATTTTTATAAAATTTTATATTTTTAGTGAACATACGTTAATTCAATTAATATTTTTTTCCGGCTTACCCCTCTGCCAAACATAGAGATAGCTTCGGTTTGATCGGAATTCCTCGAGTTACACACGCTTTTTTTGCGTCATTCACTGAGTAGGAAATGACATAAAAATGCACCAGAGGAAATATTTTGCACATGGCATTATATTTTGCTAATAGGGTTTGCTAATGCCCTAAAAATAGAAAATTATTCATCACGTATACTCCCATAGGGTTTAACACCTCTGTGCGTACCAAGCCATTCTAGACTAAAAACATAATTGTTAGATTTATTTGTAAAAAATTATCGATGACTCATGGATCGTTTAAAAAAAAGAGATGCTAAGAGATTAAGTGCAATGATTTGTTTTTTGTGTGAGTTCTAAAATTTGGTACAAGCCAACAATGGATTGGTACGACCCTCTTGATGATGTCTTGTTGTCACCACTAATTAAACCCTGGCGTACAACTTTATTGATAGTTACCTTGTAACGGTCAGGGTCCGTTTTGTGCCGAAATCCACCTGACTATGGATAAATATTTATTTTATGATTTTGCGCACGATTACTAAGTGGGAACGAGTCGATCGGTTATCCGTCGGTTTCCTTATACGTAAATTATATCTGTTCGTTCATTTACTCGCTGATTCTTCATCTGACCGGTACCCTTCAAATAGTAAGTTATTCTTTAGCTTCAGTTATAAATTTTATTTTTATTAAATTGTCCAAATTGCGGTGAACACTTTAATTTCAAGTACAATAGCTATCGCAAATGTCAGTTTTTTTTATCATAAAGTGTGTAAAACATGTGAATATAATTAATTCTTTCTCGATCCTTTTGTTTTTGCTAGTTTGGTGAGATACTTTTACTTAAAGACGCATTATTTTGCCTTGAAATTGTTCGATTTTCTATAATTACTTTTTGGACAAGAAAACTCATGTTTTTTTAACATTCCGATAATTGTTGTTCTATCTTAGACAACTTTCAAATAGAACATTTAATATTTTTACCGATTGTGGCTTCGCTGCAACTTAGTTGTTAGCAAACCCGACTTTGACTTTTTTGGTACCCTAGAGGTGCTGGTTAGTGCGACCAAATTTACTTAGAGTGGGGGAACTCTCTTACCGATTTTGACTTCTTTTTTTGTTCTTTTTGTTATTGCCACTTTTTTCAAAATTATTTGTTTGTCTTAACCTCTTTGGCTTCAAATTCTCTCCCCGAACCCAGGAGCTAGCCTAGGGTTAATTAGGGTTACAACCTTAGCAAAATCTTCTTCCTGGTTCAATAATTTGATCGATAGTTGGAATCTTTTTTTTATTGTTTGGTCCTTGGTCCAGGAATGATTTAACCATTAAACCGATTATCATTTTTTTTTGTTCTGAGACAAGCACAAACTCTGTCAAAGAGCAATGGAGAGAAGTTCGTTCTTTAATACCTCGGTAACATTTCGTTGGTTATCTTGCCAAATATTCGTTTAAAATAAAATTTCTTAACGAACAAAGTGGTTATTACTTTTTCTTAAACAAAGTTAGTATATATAAAAAAAAATATGCTTTCCCCTCAATAAATACAATGTTTTTTAAGCATATTTTGAAAAAAAAATGCATATTTGTATGTTACCATTGGGATAATAAATATTTAGGTGTCACAGGACAATTTATCTGGAATTTTTATGCATACGAAAGATATAAGAGACTGATTTTGGAGTAATAATAAATGAATATAAAAATAATACATACCCAAATAAAAGGGTGCTAGAAGAACAGTACCAATTTGTATAAATCACTTCTAAATTAAAGATATATATTTCTAATATTTTGGAAATGCAGGTACTTAAGGGTAGGTACTGTTTTCCAGGTGTTTTTTTTTTAATTAGGCCTCTCAAACGCTACTGATTGTGCAGTTATGTTTTAGAACAAGTTTGTTGTCTATTCTTCTATCGCTACAATTTCCTAAATTTTCTAGGTAGTCCAGTCTGTGATTTAATAATTGGTGTTTTGTTTCCCATCTTCAACTATAATAATTAAAAAATAATTCGATCTAAATATCAAATTTTTAATAATTATAAATTTTAAATAAAAAAAATATAATTATAACAACCAAAATTCAAGTTCACAGTCTGGACAAAATATCAGTAGGATTTTTTAGCTAAATATTTCTTTACAAAATTAATTACATTTCAAAATTGGGTAATATAAATATAATGATTTAACCATTAGAAAAAAATGGTATTTTGGAAAATCCTTTTTAAATGCCCGAAAAATAAGTATTCCTTTTTAAGAATACTTCAATTTTTTGTACACTAATATTATTTTTATTTTTTAAAGAGTGTTTCTAAAATTGCTGAATTAATTTTATCGTTTTTCTAAAATTCCGTGATTTGAATTTCATCATGTTGCATATTTATAATGTGTATATCTTCAGTATTTCACTGCACTACTTTTTCATAACTTTTAGAGACACTCTTAACATATTTAGACGATTTTAACAAAATTAGTTAATATCACACAGTGAAAACAGAAGATTATTGCTATGCAAATATTTCTGCAAAAAGATATGACTTAAAAATTTCACTTAGCTCACTATATTACAGCTTTACTAGAATTTCTACAACTTAATAGTAAATTTACAATTTTAACATCGGAATCAAAGATAAAGTTCTTTGTTACATATTTTGATGCATATTCCAGAAGTTGATGTCTATAATCTTCTGAAATAAAAATTGAAACAAGATTATTCACTGAATCCTTAAAAATAGTAAAGAACTAGGGGCAATGAGAGTCAGTGGGCAATGGTGGTCAGCGTTCTAGTTCCTAGACGAAAGTAGCTAAACAAACGAATATCGTCCATAAATACTAGTTAAGTGACAACTTGCACCCCCCCGCTCGCTTGTTCAGTTCGAGTCCACTCGAGTCTCCAAAAGCGGTTAAAGAAGAACAGGTCATCGGAACCACGTCTCGGTCGACTTCCTGTATTAACAGCAGATGTTGAAAAGGTTTCGTCAGCCCGGATAAAATACTTATCTTCTATTTTTTATGGAGTTACAGCGATTCAAATTAGGGAAACAGCATACCAGTATGAATAAGAGCTTCAAATTTCACACAATATTGACGCAGAAAGATATTGTAAATGAAGCCAAAAGGCGCGTACTTTAAAATCTAAACACTTCTTCAGAATCAGATATTATAGTCTTAATAGTCTTAATCAGATATGTGACGATGATGAAGACAACGATTTGAATAAATCTTTGGTACATGTGATGAATTTGGTCGCAACAATGAATTATGGTATATATTCACTTCTTGTGGCTTATGGGGACACGCTAGTTGCACAAGATGGGACACTCCAATAGGTTACGGATGTGGCAATTGTTAGACTAGGCTGACTCTCATTGTCCCCATAGTGACTATAATTACCCTCAGGTGCGGACAATGGGGGTCAAAGACGTTTTTCTTTTAAGTTTTATGTTAATTAATATATGATTCCAACGGTAAGGAAACTGTTTGAGACTGATAGTACAATGATTAAAATAATTTAAAAGTTGATAAAAATAAAGTAAAAATTGTGTGTTTTATTCTATATCTCGCTTAAGTGACTCCCATTACCCCATTTTCCCCTATTATAATCAAAGATATATACAGCTCGATCATATAATTTCTACTTACCAATAAATTTACACCAATCCAAGGTATCCACCGATGGTACACGTGATAATTATTGCCAAGATTGTAAGACAGATTAAAATCATAATTTTCTTCTGAAAATTTACCAAACACACATCTTTTATTAGTTTTTTTTTCCTTATAAAATACACTACACAATGTGCCCTTTGTCACCAAAATTCCTTAGATTATAAGTGTTGGTGTGTTGTAGCTGCGTGCAGTGTACAAATGTGCAAGTACAAGTATGTGTATTGTGCTGAGTGTATGTAGGTATATATGTGGTGTGTACCGCTGAGTAAATATCCTAAAAATTAATTGCGGGGTAAATAAACAAAATATACAGTTTCAATACAATAGGTAACAGATTTTTAAACAAATATGTAGGTACAAATATTATTATTATTCTAATTATTATTGTCATAATTGAATGAGGTCTATCTGTGTATCACAAACGATTTACTTACGGACTAAAGTAGGGAACCATACAAATATCTCTAATTTTTTTAGAGATATGAAAATAAAATTTGATGTGTAGATACCTACTTTAATAAGACAGCTGAAATGAGTAAAGTCAGAGCGATAAAATGTTATACCTCCGTTTAATTAGTGAATGTGCATCGCCCATTACGAGGTAAGGAACCGTACAAATACCTCTAATTTTTTTAGAGATATGAAAATACTTATAAAATTTATTAAGACAGCTGAAATGAGTAAAGACAGAGCGATAAAATGATACAAGATGCTATCTCTCCCTCTCACACGTTTTTAATTTGTGTATTGTCAGTGCAATGCATCGCGCATTCCGAAGTGCGAGAGAGATAGTATACCTCATATATGTAATGTATACCTACAGTTTCAGTTTTATCATCCAGTGGTTAGTCGTTTACCGCAAAGACCATTGAAGGTTAACTTTAGATAGATATGGCAGAAACATGTTAATAGTTTTGAATTGTTTGTTTCCGATTACAGTATTAGCGATTTTTATTAATAGAATAATATTTTAATGTAAAAAATCGGTTTCCATCTCTTTTAAACGGAGTCAGGA
This sequence comes from Altica lythri, assembly GCA_964028335.1. Taxonomy (NCBI): domain Eukaryota; kingdom Metazoa; phylum Arthropoda; class Insecta; order Coleoptera; family Chrysomelidae; genus Altica; species Altica lythri. The sequence goes on from OZ034807.1 coordinate 43,524,696, forward strand.
CAATTGCGACCGGGACATTTGCGATCTTTACCTAAAAGCGGGACATTTGCGACCAGATTATTTGATTACCCTTTTTTATCTATTGACGTGACAACGTCTTATAATTCGGTGGAGCCGGCTGCACGCACCAAAAAATGAAGCGTTACCTCGCTCCTCGCTCTGAGGCGTCCCGAATGAAAAATGATATCCATACAAAATATCTATCAAACAAATAAAATTAAAATTTTCATTTGAAAAATGCAACCATTCCATCAGTATTTTCTTATGACATTGTCACATTCAACTATCGTCAGTAAACCGACTTTACAGACAACCGATTTTTTTTATTAATTTTGCTTAAAAATAGACGATAGGGAACCGGACAACTTCTCAGATAGTGTTTAAAAATAATCTTTATTCATATATATATATATATATATATATATATATATATATACAAAAGGGGAAAATTATTGGGCATGTACGCAAAAAGGATCATAGGATTACGAGTAAGAATGGTAACCGCAGACATGCATGTTTCTGGCTCATTAGCCGTCATCAGTGCGGCATAACCAAGTAGGGTATTGCACTTGGCTAGCAAAAGTGTTGGGTACTTGGGAGCAAAGGATGTTGGGGAAACATGTGTAAAGAAACATAAAAACACAAAAACAACGAAAGCTCACACAGGAGTCCTATCGCCATTTTGTGTTTTCGGCCAGCTGTGCCAATGGGTTTTCGGCTAGCAACCAGCGTCGCAACGTTGGCGAAACGGACTCATTGTGTTTGAGTCATACTAAGCCCAGGATATGAAATAAACAAAGTGCCAAGAAAATGCGTATTAATATAAACAAAAGGGGAAAATTATTGGGCATGTACGCAAAAAGGATCATAGGATTACGAGTAAGAATGGTAACCGCAGACATGCATGTTTCTGGCTCATTAGCCGTCATCAGTGCGGCATAACCAAGTAGGGTATTGCACTTGGCTAGCAAAAGTGTTGGGTACTTGGGAGCAAAGGATGTTGGGGAAACATGTGTAAAGAAACATAAAAACACAATGAGTCCGTTTCGCCAACGTTGCGACGCTGGTTGCTAGCCGAAAACCCATTGGCACAGCTGGCCGAAAGCACAAAATGGCGATAGGACTCCTGTGTGAGCTTTCGTTGTTTTTGTGTTTTTATGTTTCTTTACACATGTTTCCCCAACATCCTTTGCTCCCAAGTACCCAACACTTTTGCTAGCCAAGTGCAATACCCTACTTGGTTATGCCGCACTGATGACGGCTAATGAGCCAGAAACATGCATGTCTGCGGTTACCATTCTTACTCGTAATCCTATGATCCTTTTTGCGTACATGCCCAATAATTTTCCCCTTTTGTTTATATTAATACGCATTTTCTTGGCACTTTGTTTATTATATATATATATATATATATATATATATATATATATATATATATATATATATATATCGGTGTCTTGAGTTAGAAAATCTAACCAAACACCAATCCAGTTGAAAACTGGATTTATTATTGACAGCATGGCACTAGATACTTTTGTATCATCTCTTACATATTGTTATACAAGACTGTCACAAACGCTCTGTTCATTTTTTGTTATTTCCTTGCCGAAGGTACTTTTAAGACGCAAAGCGACTTCTTAGTTCCATTTTTGAAGTAAAGATGGGGCCACTTGCGAATGGTTTCTATTTTCGCAAGTGCACATCTATAAGGATTTGGTCGATTCATACGGGGGATGTCTCTTCATTAGTGACTAAAGAGATATAACCTATACTGCACTGATGAACTCATAAAAAGAGCGAAACACGTGTCTTTAGTTGGTTTTGCCCCTGTATGGGCTGATTAAAATCCTTATACTTCTATTTCGCAGCGTCTACCGGTGTCTTGAGTTAGAAAATCTAACCAAACACCAATCCAGTTGAAAACTGGATTTATTATTGACAGCACGGCACTAGATACTTTTGTATCATCTCTTACATATTGTTATATAAGACTGTCACAAACGCTCTGTTCGTTATATATATATATATATATATATATATATATATATATATATAGCCATAAAAAATAATATTTTAATTAAATAAATCCTTTGGAGTAGGTACTTGAAAACGTCAAAAACATAACTTATTTAAAATTGCCGCGAAAACAGCACTTCATGTCAATTCAGATCGCGTGACGTCATATGGGGGTAAACAAACTACAAGCCATATAATAAGTGATCAGTGCTTGGATAAATTAAGTATTTTGTAGTTCTTAATCATCATGGACCAAAAAAAATATCGTTGGTGTGTTGTACTTCGATGTGGAAATACATCAGTAACTACTGCAAATAAAATTTTCATTGATGTACCTCAAAAACCAGACATACGAAAGAAATGGTTAGACCTAGCAAGACAAAAGTGCGATGGAATGTCTGTTACTTCGCCAATTTACTTTTGCGAAGATCACTTTGATGCAAACTGTACCTAAAGTCTTATTACACAACCCACAACACTAATAATCATATTTAGTGTGTACGTAATGTGGGAAAATAACTTGGTAAATAATGGAACTAGTTTTAGGGTATGTTTTCTTTTGTTATTTTTTCAATCATTTCTGTGGTTAAGATAAACAAAAAGAGGGTGAAATACTTACACAAATGTTTTCACATTTCCAAATTCAGCAGAACAAAAGTCGGAATTAGTGGCAAAGCAACTGCCGACCATGAAAATATCAACTTTTGGGAGATTTCTATTGTCGGCTTTTGTATAACCTAGTTCCATGATAAAAACTTAACAGAAGGCTTCAAGCACTTGCGACAACTTCTGTTATGACTATAGTACTTCAATTCGTAACTAATTACAATTAAATATTTTTAGAAAAATGCAAATAAATCGTAGAAAAACGCGAAATAACATACAAAGCAGTGTTGTTTACTTATGGCTAACCACAAATGACGTCACACACTGTGATTGGAGTTTGGGTTCTTACGCTGCACAGATAAATTTACGCAACTTTATTTACTGATTTATAAATATAAATCATTGTTATTTCTTAAAAATCTTTATTGAGTGATATATGGTTGTATAACAAACTTAATTTTAAAACACATCTTAGATTTTTTTCGATTACTGTCCGGTACCCTATTGATATTTTAATTACCTTCTTATTTATTTTTCAGATAGTAGGACATATTATGTATAAAAGGAAAATATTAGAATAAGTTCAGCGAATTTGTGATAGATTTATAGTATTATAATATTCATTTAAAGAAACCGAAAAATACTTACAACAATATATTAATACATTTAATAATTCAAAATTTGTTGGGTCGGAAGTGACCTGCATGTATAATTATAAAAAAGGACAGTTTACCTGGATAGGAGTAATCAAATAATCCGGTCGCAAGTGGTCTACAACCTTTCCTAATGCTTTAAAAATGCAGTTATTAATAATGAAAAATCAAATAGAAATATAGTAAAAAATCGAAAAAAAAACTACACAGGTTTGAACTCCTTAATATTAGTTTTGGTTCCTTTTGAATTTCATGACCATCAAATATAATTGAAACTTCTTACAGGTAGGTACGTCCCTGCATTATATTCGTACTTTCCTTTATTATTGATCTTCATATTAATAATTCTGTGTTAAAATTTAGTTATTTTAATATCTTTAAAAACTTGAGATACTTTTTTCTTTCTATACTAATATTAATCACTTGCAATTTAAATTATAAGAAATGATGTAATCATTGTATAAAGACTAACTAGTAGGACAACCCAATGATAAAATCTGTTTGATGCAATCGCACCTGACATCTAGTGATTTTGCGTGAAAACTATCTATTTACCATCGTGTTTAAATACGCCCTCTGTGACATTATTTGCTACTAGCAGAGCGGTCGCTGATAATTTGACGATTAGCTTTTAGTCCGAGAGCCCAGAGTGTTTCAGAGGGTTTTCGTAGCCGTTAAAGAGACAATGATCCACCAAAGTTTTTTCTTTGTATTTTGACCCCCTGATTACAAATGTCAAGGCTGGATTTCCGAGAAATGTTTAGGAAATCTGTTATTAACAAATAATTTGTTACTAACAAAAAATTCTTTTTTTTGCAAAACAAAAAATATAACTGTAATGCTTGAATGATTTTAAGCAAAATATCTTTCTATGTGTTTTTTCAAATTGAAAATTGTTAAACATTTAAAAAATAACATATTTAACATTTTTCAAATTTGCACAACTTTTTATATAATTAATATTTTTAAACTCTGCGATGGCTATTTGACACTTAAGATCATAAAGTATGAGATGAAACCGGTTGCAATACGAAAATAAAATCTTTTTGTTCGACACAGGGTGTAATACGAAGGGCATACTAAATCCTTATCTAAAACAATCACTAGAAACAATTGTCCTAATTTTACATCCCAACCAAAATCAACTGATCAAGTGAAGAAAAAGAATATTAAAGAACCTGTTAGTGACATCCAGAGGTTTATATCATTAGCCAATGAGTGAAATTATCCATATCAATCATTGTTGCAATATGACTTATCGTATGATAATGCTTTATTTGATCAAAATGATTGCATAAAAAAAAAACAACAAAAGTCTTTTAACTTGAAAATTGGAAAAAATTCTTCCTTCTCATTTAGAGGAAACATTAAATACTGATGAAACTCATTTGTTAAATAATTAATGTTATGTTATCATCACCTATAATATCATGGAAAGAAAACCAGACATTTAAAGAAGTTGCCAAAAAAATTATAAATTTGATACAGTGGATGGCAGCATTTCAAAATATATCTAGAATAGGTCTAATATTTTACTCATATTTTAAAAAATCTATAAAGACATCAAATCATCAAAGCTGAGTAAAAAGGGAATCATTACGCGATATAATAAATCGCAAAACAAGAAATATTACCGTAATCCTTAAATGATTTTAAGCAAAAAAGCTTCTTATGTATTTTTCAAATTAAAAATCCTTAATCATTTGGAAAATAGCAATTGTGACATTTTTCAAACTTGCATAACTTTTTATATAATTAATATTTTTCAACTCTGCGATGACTATTCGACACTTAAGATCATAAAGTATGAGGTGAAATCGGTTGCAATACAAAAATGCAATAATTTTATTACTTTTTAACGCTTTAAACAATATGCATACCCTTCTTACACCCTGCGTCGTACGTTACAGGAAATTAAATGCATATTGTTTATAGCGTTAAAAAATAACAAAAAGATTGTATTTTCGAATTGCAACCGGTTTCATCTCAAGTGTCTAATAGTTATCACAGAGTTGAAAAATATTATTTACATATATAAAAAGATATGCAAATTTGAAAAATGTCAAAAATGCTATTTTTCAAATGTTTAACAATTTGTAATTTGAAAATGGTGCGTTTGATGAAAAAATACATAATCTACTTTTTTGCTTAAAATCAGTAAAGAATTACGGTAATATTTTTTGTTTTGCGAAAATACAATTTTTCATTATTAAAAAATTATTTGTTAATAACAAATTTCCTAACCATTTTTCGGGAATCCACTCTTGATATTTGTAATCAGGTTGTGAAAATGCATAGAAAAAACTTTGGGGATCCTTGTCTCTTTAACAGATACGAAAACCCTCTGGGCTCCCAAACTATTTGTTGGACATCGGCAGCGTGTTCCGTACGGGTGTGTGGATCGAATTACAGCCTGGCGTTTTATATATTTTTTTAGATGATTTTTTAATTGAATACTTTTAATAATAAAAATTAAGTTAAAAAGCATTTGAGAAATCCGAAACGATGAATTTAAATAGAACTAAAATTTTATTTAATAAACTCAATACATTTTTAAAGGTTTTAATTTAAAAAGAAATGTTAACATAAACAGATTGTATTAAAATTTTTTGTATAAAAACAATAGACTTGTATTTTATTTAAAAACGGAACAAAATCATTATTTATATTTAAATAAAATTTGTTGTATTTACAGTAGTTAAATAACACCTTATAACGGTTAAACACTAAACACAAAAAAATATAAAACCGTAAATTAAAAACTCAGAAATTTTCCATTTACTGCCAACAGCTCGAAAAACAATAAACAGACAACTAACAAGAAATTTCGCCCGGGTTGGGAGTCGGGGTGATGTGATAATATACCGGAAATATTTCTCGTTCAAGGTCAACTGGTTTCAATACACATAAAAAAGTGTGCATCCATTTACCTACGGTACATGGAGTCGATTGATTCCTTAGATGGCTTAGATTTTCTAGAGACAGTAGATGAAGCTACAGAAGAAAATTTTGACGAAGAAAAAAAAACGAATTTAAAAAATTAATTGAGATTGAGTCAAAATAAAGTTTTTTTTTTAATAAAAAAAAGATTTGTTCGCATTTCTTTTAAAAATTTGAAATATTTATTTATTAACAGTTTATAAATGCATATTTGTTACAATTTACTGCAGTATATAGATTGCAAGCTAAAAAAATACATAAATTACTTGTTTAATAGGTATACAAGTGTTTATTGCAAATTTCTCATTTAGCAAATAAAAATGATGTTTAAAGATATGTAGTCCAAGACATCGATTAAAAAAAAGTGCAAAATTGGTTAACAGGATATAATTTTGAACATACAGAATCACATTTCGAGTGAATTTTCCCCACCACCTCCCATCCACCCCCCAGCAACATTTTATGCGGAAACGGATTTTTTTGTTTTTGTTTATAAATGTTGCCAAGCAGTGCATTAGGTAAAACTGTTTATATAAAAAGTGATTGACATGACGAGCGTATTTGTTTAAAAACAAGCCCTCTATCATAAATTTATGCCAAGTTTGACCTTCGAACCTTCGATATCTCGGCAACCCGAAAGCCGAATGTATCTTTTAATGTTCTTTAAGACTTAAGTGTATAAATTTTAAAATGACAATGTTTAAATCTCGTAAACTTATTCAAATTGTCTATAAGCCTAAAAAATGTTAAATATTTTTAAAACAATCTAGGCTCTCCTAGTGTAACGATTTTAATTTTACGAAAAGCGTTTAAATGTTTGATCCTTCCTTTATATTTAAATAATTGGCGACTATCTAAGAACCTTGTTTAGGGCATAGTATCAATTTAAAAATTTGCGATTTTTTGCAAAATTATTATGCAAAAACTATCCGACCGATCTTAACGAATTTATTTATTTATTCATATAAAAAAGTTGTAAGGTTGTAAGTCAAGTTTAGAGAGTTGAAAACAATTAAAGAATAAACTTAATTTTGCTAAATTTTTCTAACAAGGAACATTAACTTTTCAATTTGTGTAAAATTGAATAACGAAACTTTTAATTTCTTATAATTTTTTCTCTAAGAGCAATAGTTTCCAAATTATACATGAAAATAGAAGCGTTTAAGCAGATATAATTTTGTTAAAAACAATGTTAGAAACATTTATATTATTTCAATTTCAAGCTAATAATGTTACCTTCAAAATGAGAGGACTTAAAATATGATAGCTTAATTAGAACCCGATTTATGATCAACAATCTGCGATCAAAAACATTAGGAGTGATATTTTGCAATATTTTTTTACTACATACCTATGCATTTTCTCGAATTCTAACAAACGGATTTTAATTTATAAAAGCTATTTTTTTTGTTTTTTATAAGAATCAAAAAAGTATGCAAAAAAATGTCGTATCTCACTTAGTTTTCTAGTTATAATCGTTTAAAAGTTTAAACAATTAACTTGTTAATAACAATTTACCAAATGATTTTTCGGAAAAACAGGTTTCAGATTCGGATTCAGCGAGAAAAAATACTTATAAAAAACATTGTAGCTGCCGAGTATTACTGCTCTAAACACAATAAACATCCGAGTAATAATAAAAAATAAAATTCGCTGGGGTTGGATTGAAGTGATGAGACAGAGACACTGGAAATATTAACGTACAAGGTCAACTGGTTTATGACGAGCAATTTTCGACTCTATCGACGTAAACAAAGTCCGCATCCATCTACGGTGCCTCCATCTACATTCATTGACCTAAAGAAATTCTGCATCCATTTACGGTGTCGCCATCTACATTTAGCATCCATTTCAATCCAATGAAAGCTCCATAAGGTTATCCTACTAGTTAGTCTTTATACAATGATGTAATCATTATGACTGGTTATATTCAAAATTATTCGAATATCTATTTTTAAATTGTGATACCGCTTAGTTGAAAACTGTAGATAACTATATTCGGTGTTCTTATATAAACTAATAGATGGCGATAGTATAACCATTCTGTTCAAGTCTTAACTGATGTGTTTCAAATAACACAGCTCGTTTAGTAAAATTTAGATCCTTCTGATTGTTCAGATGAGAGATGATGAATAAGGCTCTCAGGATTTTTCCTGAAGTCTGCACCTTTTCTTGTTACGATTTGGCAGACAATACCTTTCTGATCTCATCCAAAATGCATAGAAATGATTTTTTTGCACAGGACTCACAGGAGGATCAACTTAAAAAGTTAAAAAGCATAAAAAATAAACAAAAAAAAAACTTTACTATTTTCGGTCCAATTATAGTAAAAAAAACATTTTCACGAAAAATTTATCAGTTTTGGTAGTTATTAAGTGGTAGCATGCCGTAAAACACGCGCGGAGCCCTATTTTCAACGTCAAATTAAAATTATAAATAATGGTGATAGAGTTCCGGGAGTACGGACTTTTTTTTCGGAAATTTCCTCCTCTTTAACGAGCTTTTTTCAAAATTGCTTAAATATTGATATTTTTTCAACAAAAATATCTTTTTTTTCATCTTATTTTGTTAATAACAATTGCAATTTTTTGCTCGCACACTTTTCCTTCAAAAACATTTTTCTAGAGGTGATTCCAAATCCAAAGAGCTATCGCTCATATTTTAAGGAGCTTTATTTTAATCTTTCACGTTTTTGAAGAATGTTGACTAGTGTATACATCTCTTTTTCGATTCTGTTTTAATCAATTTTTGATCACAAAAGATAATTTTTCCTAAAGGTTGGCTATAGTTTCTTTAGCAAATAATCGTTTAATTTAAGTGATTCAGTAGCAAACATTCTCTTAAAAATTAGAATAAACAAGTAGATTTTATAGTATCTTAAAATTTAATAGGCATAGACTTACTTAAACAAAAATTAGATCAATTTATATATAGTGCCTCCTCCAATAGCAAGTAGAATCGATACGCAGATTAAGATCATTATCTTCTTCTACAAAAGGCAAACAGTGTAAGTGTAATGTGTAAAATATAAAATTAAAAGTAAATATGTCATCTGATAAGTTTATTCAAGCTTCAATAGACGTTTATTTTAAAGAAATTTTTTTGCTCAATTAGAAATCCAATGAAATCAATTAATTTGTGGTCATCTGATTGAATACAACCAATAAAACCAACATTATACTGAAAAAAGATCCCATGGGCTGTTTTCACTCAATCATGTAGCTATGGATACCAACATTTCGTTTCATTTCGATTTTGACATTTCAAATATTCAATATTTCAAAATGTCACGATTTGGTTGTAATACTGATGAGAATATTAATGAAATTATCGAATCAAATATACCAAAGAATAATCAGCAAAAAATTTTCTATCCGAATAACCCTCGAACATTGATAAATGCTCAAAAAATTTTTAACAACTTTCTCAAGCTTGTTGCTTACAGGCAACAGACCTCCGCCTACGGCGTCGGTCTGTTTCCAAGGAACAAGCTTTCGAAATCTGTTATAAAAATTTTTCGAACAATTATCAATGTCCTTGGGTTATTACTACTGAAAATTTCTTCAAATAAATAAATTTATAAGCGTACGAAATGAGAAGTTGTTTGTAAATAATTTTAATAGTTTTGGGAAGTATAGTTTTCTTATGGGCCCGTATTCTTGACTGTCTGGGAGGGGAGTGTTCCCGGGAACGTTAAACGGGAGTCCTTGTTCACTTCACTCCCGGGAAAAGTATTACCGTATTCTTGAACGCACGGGAATGTCTTTGAAAGTGCACAGTATTGCCGCACTTACAACTGTCATTTATGTAGCAAAATTGAGGTTAAAAATTAATTTTTATTTTTCTGTGTAAAAATCTTTGAATATAAAACCTCGTAAAAATTAATCTTCTGTGAGTAAAAAAAAAAGAGTTTATTTAACCTACTATTTTGGATGTAATTTTTAATTTTCATAAATTAAAACAGTAATAATTTAATGTCCTATGTACTCTGCAATCACTTACATACCAGTGTGCCACTGCTTTTACTTTTCTTCCTTTTATTTATGTTTGGAAGGACCGACTTGGGAGACCTACTGAAATTAGTATTTAAAAATAACTAAAATTTCTCATAAGCCTCACTTGAATATAATTGGTCATTTTAACGCAAAAAATATATAAATATTTCCCAAACAAGAAACAGATGGAAGAAATATTAGAATTTATAATTCTTAAAAATGATAACACACAAAAAATAAAATTTGAGGTTAGATGTTAAAAATTAAAAACGGGAGTGGATTTTCTCGTGGGTGACGGTAGGGGAACGCAAGTATTCCCGGGAACGTTGACTTCACAGTCACAGATTCAAGAATACGACACATATCGTTTTAAGGCGAACCACGCCCCTTTCCCGAGTAAGTTCTCCTCCCAAAAATTCAAGAATACGGGCCATGGAGGGTTACAGGTCAGATTCCTGAAACGTCACAAACATAAGAAAACCAGTAACTGTTTTTAATTACAATAAAAGATATCTTGTTTTAATTTGGGAATCATCAAATGTTTTTGTGAAATTTGTTGATTTTGTAGTTTATGCAAAATAAACTATATTTTAAAAAACACAAACAATTTTTTTAAATACTAATCGTATTCCTGTAGCAAAAAAAGCTAACTTTACTTTTGCAGAACTTACGTCACTATTGTTTTTAATTATTATTTGGAAGTCATAGAATAATTTTGTGAAATTTGTAGACAAGTATGAGCACCTTTAAGAGGTAATATTAAATTCATCCTTTTTAAAGTCCATTTGTTTGAAGTTAGCAGCTAAGAAAAGTCATTAAATCGTAAAATGTTGTAAACAAGAACCAAAATCAGTAGGGCAAGTACTTATTTATATCGGTATTAAGAAATTTCTTTTAATCATCATATTTTAATCTTCTTAGGTAAGGGATAAGTAGTCATAATACGATATTTAGAATATTTGGTTTTTCGATTTTAACGAGAATAATTGTCGTCGTTAGGGGTGTTAAGAAGTTAAGGTAACCCTATGTGTATAATTGCAAAAACATGTTATTAGTCTATAAATTGTAGATTTGTTTATATCCTAATAGACCTAATACATAAGAATATAGGTACTCGTTAGTGTTGGTGGTTTATATTGTGATCTATATTTTTATTATTTTACTCCAAGAACATTTTCGGAGTCTTGTTCCAGTACAAGTGCTTCATTTAAAACAAAGTGCGTTTTCTCAAAGAGAAAAAACTATTGTTTTAAATGTTTATGATGCACTAATATATCAAGATGCCTCAGCAACTGTTCGTGATGTGGTGACTAGGTGCTCCAATATGACCGGTGTTAGTGAACGAAGTATCTATCGATTTTTAAGTGAGAGAAAACAGGGAAATGTTAGTGAACCAAAAAAACACGTTGGAAAAAAGTCCATTATGGTCGATAACTTTAATAGAGATATCATTAGAAGACAAGTCCATTCTTTGTACCCTAAAAGAAATTGGTTTTAAGTATGAGTAGCATAAAAAACGAAAATTTTTAAATGAGACAGAAGAAATTATTTGCTGGAGAAGACAATACTTAAGAAGTATTAAAAAGTTTCGGAGCGAGGGAAGAACTATCTTTTATTTAGATGAAACATGGTTGAATGAAAGACTGTTTCTAAAGCATTGATGGACACCAATATTTCAAATTCCCGTCAGGCATTTTTGGATGGATATTCAACAGGATTAAATGCTCCTCGAGGAAAAGGTCACAGACTAATAATCGCACACATTGGCAGTGAACATGGTTTTGTAGAAAATGGGTTATTAGACTTTGTATCAAAGTCAACCAAAGATTACCTCGAGGAAATTGCCTCTGATGTTTTTGAAGATTATTTTTCCCAGCTATTGGACTTTTTGCCAAGTGCTGCAGTGTAGTCATGGGTAACACTGTGCTGTATCACACAATTGCGCCGATACTTCGCTATTTGACACAAGTGTTGAAACACCTAAATCAGACGTATTGATACACTATACGACACGGATCAGTTTCAAAAAACAAAACAGTTGCGTCGATACTGAAAGTGTTTTTAAGTTCTGTGTCGGGTGTGTCGTCTAGTGTGTCATGTCATTCGGACTCATGATACAAATATTGTATCATGATTCGGACTAGTTTGTATCAAGATATGGGATAAGCGGTAGCGGCGATAGAAATAAGTTATAAGTACTTATCCTTCATATATATAAAATAAAGTGTTCTCAGCAATTTTGATGCAATTCTAAATTTTCATATTCTAAAAATATTTTTGTTTTGATAGTGATCATTATTAGCATATCAGAAAAGAAAAAAATATGTCTCAGTAAGAAAAAAAATTGAAGAAGCGGTAAATACGAAAATAAGACATATCTGTTAAAATCTTACAAAAAAATAAAACGACTAAAGCTAGAATTCTTTAACAAGATAAACTAACAAGTATTATAAATAATGTTTGTTTTTATTACATTTACATTGTACTATTAACTTTTAATTATAGTATAGCTGTCAACACTGACACTAGTTTCAGTTCTTTGTATTAGATGGGCAAATGAATACACGTGTTGAGAGTATGGAATTTAATTTTACGTGTTATGACACAAATGTGCCGATACGAAGTATCGACACATTTGACTGTGTCAGTATCATTGTATCATCACTTAAAAATTTGGTGTGTTACCCATGCCTACTGCAGTGGTTGTCTTAGATAACGCCAGTTATCATTCAAAACTGGTAGAAAAGTTACCAACGACGTCATGGAAAAAAGGAGATATTAAAGAGTGGCTCCAAAGCAAGAATATTTCTTTTGACGACACCATGCTGAAAACGGAATTACTGCAAATTGCAAAGCGCCACAAATTTCAATATAAAAGATATGTAATTGACGAAATGGCGAAGGAAAAAGGAATAACTGTATTACGTTTGCCACCTTATCACTTTGAAGGATTTGCATTTATAATGAATTCACTGTGCTACAAACTGCAAACAAATAGACAATAATTCCTCTAACTTATCTATATAGCAACTGAATCCAAAATCTCGTTGTTAGGTATGTCACAACTAGAATTTTACGTATAAATCTTGGAAATTATCCTTAAAGTTTAATTTAAATTAATATAAAAAATAAAACGATCCATCTGATTGTTTTGTATAAATAATAATAATTTCACCAGACTATTGTTACCATGTTTATATCGGCGAGAATTACTTAGTTTAATAGTTGTAGTGCAAAAATGTGCCGTGAGCGGAAAATTAGTCACTCTTTCTCGTTGTGTTTACTAAATTCTTGACCCATTATAATTTGGTCTTTGTGTTAATCTTCTTCGAAATACAAGTAAGTCGATTTTAATAATGATTATTTTATTTATTGTGAGTGTCTAAAAAGGGGATGTATTTTATTAATCCTAACCAAATCAAATAATTTCAATTTAGCCAAAAATCAGTTTTTGTTTATTACCATTATAAAGTGAGGGTCGGTTTTTACACGTGCTTTAAGAATTAATCTACTATCAATAAAATGGAAAAATCCGATTTGATTAGAAACTAATTCTACTTGGAAGTATATTCGTTAAGGAATTGATTTTTTATTATTCGTTTCTATTAAGGGTTCACCTAAATTTATTCGAAGAGGTCCACCCGACTTCCTAAACTATTTAGATTGGATAAGTACCACCTATTTTGTGAAGGAAAAGGAAAAGATTAATCCCAAATTTCGTCCCGACTTTTAATAATGTTTGAGTACAATTGGTGGAGTTTGTACTTAATTACATGTTTGGGAGAGACTGGTAATATTCTTAAAAAGTAACCCACGACTTAGTGTGATAGCTAGGGAAATAACGCCCTTTAGGACGTTTTAACGTTACAAAGATATTGAAGTTAGAAACTTTATCAGATGACCCAAAAAAAAAATAATAATCATAATAAATAAAATAAAACAAAAACTTATAAAAAAGAAATTTTAATAATTAATAAATACTTTTACATTGTGTGCAAATAATAAGTAACTTATATTTAAAATTAAGGTAATAAAATAATATAAATAAAATAAGACATATAAATAACTTGTAAATATATATACAAAAAAAAAACAATTCCAAGTGTTTCTTTGGTATTGTTAATAGGGTTTTTATTATACAAGTGGGTTAACCGACTCAATTTAGGAAATTAAAATGCATATTTGTCTCTATAAACAGATATGTATAAAATATTGAAAATAATATATTTCCAGATAGTAGTGCATAATTTTACTAAATGAATAACTAAAAAGTATATATATGTACATATTCATACGAGATGGCAAGAATTGGAGAATAAAGGCACATCCGAAAATAATAATGCTCTTTTCCCACATTAGACTAAAAGACTAGAGTGTTTATATATTTATTCTAACACGTTAGAGAGAGTTAAAAATGAGTAATACTGTCTTATATATACTGAGTTAAATAACTGGTTGCAATATTGAAACTCCAATTATTTAAAGAATAAAAAAACATATTTTCAGATATTTTATACATACTAGTATAATACATTCAACGTTATTTCATTGACTCCATATCTGATATGGTTAGATTTTATAGCTTAGGTAGTCAAACCATTCAAAATAGGTAACAATTTTAGTAAAATCATCTATCTAAGGCATTCTAAGGTAATACAACAGAAAAATCATTATTTAATGATATAAGGTAGAAATAACCGACTAATTTTATTTTGTAATTTTGTTTAACAGAGTATTTGCAGTCAACGAAACAATTTGAAACATGTATCATTTATATTTCGTATTTTAATTTATTAATTTATATTTGGCGAACTAAAGCATATCACGCAATTAAAAATATTAGTAAATATTTTACACAATTAATTTTTTGTCAAGCACCCAATTTGATAAAAGTATTCCAATAATCCGAAGCATTTTGATTTCCTATTTCTACGTATTTTTTACAGCAATTACCACTGTGATAAATTACTTAAAAGAATAACAACAATATAATTTGAGTATTAACAATAATGATAAAATGTTTATTTTTATTTAATAAAACAAGCAATATTGGAAAACATAATTTTGTTTAAACCAGTAACAACTAGTTCTATTAGTAATTATAATTTAAAATAAAGTTTCTTTTAAGGTCCAGTCACATTATAGTTCAGGTCACGCTCAGCTCACACTCCACTCAAGCCGCGGTGAAATATTATTGATTGCTTTTAAACCAGACTATTCATACTTGGCGCTTCGTTCACGGTACGCTCATGCTCATTGATCGTGGTCTTTCTCTCCAGGGATATTTTGAGCAGACCATGAGCGAACCGTTGTGCTAGTGTGTACAAATGACACTCAGTCGGCGCGGCGTGCATTTTTTCCCTGAATATACCACGTGTTCCTTTGAATTAGTTTCAAAAGGCAAAATGGATGAACAATTAATAGAATTAGTTAGGATTCATGACGAATCATACAAAATGGGCGATAAATTATACTTTGACTCGGTACTATTTTGTTTCGCTATATCACTTAAAAGTTTATTTAAAATATATTGATAAGTATGTTTGGTCATACGAAAATATTGAAAAAATTAAGTTTCATCATCACCTCTATATAAAGTGAAAAACTCTTCTTCCGTTTTTCGCTTTTTTGTTTTCGTTTCGGTTTTCCTCCCCTTCATCATCCAAACATATAGCAATAATAGCTAAATCAGCATTTGAGAACTTTTTTAACATTTTTGATATTAATTAATGCAAGGCCAAGGTTCTAACTAGACTGAATGTTAATCACTCAATGTAAATAGTATACATAATTCTTGATTGTGACCGAACGGTGAGCAAACCGAGACCTGAGCGCCTAATGTGAATCGACCTTTACTATTGCTGTTACTTCGAAACTGATTGTATAGTGTAAACGTGATAAAATTTTGCCAGACCTAGATCGAAATGAGAATGGACTAAAATAAGCACTAAAGAATATAATACTTAATGCCAATGCTGTATATTTATACAATGCGCATGTAAAGTTGTGAGCACAAGTATTATTAAACAAATTATAAGATACATATCAAATTTTAAATTAATATGTAATTTTTAGAATTGCAGTACGTATATAAAACAATATTCTCAAATATTGCAAGTTTTATTAAAAATATTATTATATATTTATCCGGGATGTATGATTTCGTAATATTAAATAGAATATCACAATAATATTTTAGTAATTTTTTACAAATCCAAAATATCCTTGCTACTATTCTATTTAAATAATAAAAACAAAATATACAAAAGGATATTGGCTAGTAGTACTTCACTGAAAATTGTGATGAAATATACTTACTTAAAGATCACAGTTTTTAGATGGTCGACTGTTTCTAAGTTACTTCAACAAGAAATTAATATTAAATCAACAATTATTTGTGTATTAAATCAAAGTAATAAAATATTTTTTTTGCAAAAATATCGTTAAAATAAATATTTAAAATATGATATTCGTTGGTGAGTAATTTAATTTGGTATGTTAAGAAAATGATATTTTTAGTATTTGCAATGTTATATTAATTTCTTGTGAAGTTGAATCAATTTCAAGCTTGGAGTCTAAGTGCCGATGCCCATGGATGTAAAATAACGAATGGTCTTTTAAGCTCAACCGCATTTTCACGTCCAAGTCGCGCCGGGTGCCAAATATTTTTCAATTTTAGTTTCTCAGGAATGCGGCGTGCACGTCCAGCTTGCTGGACTACAAAGCTAGTACTACAAAGCAATTTTATGGTGCACAATAGTGAATTTTTAAAGATGGCAGACGACTCGCTTGATATGAAGTTATTCATTAAAGAAATGGTCAAATTTCGTGTTAAATAATATAATAACAATGAAAAAGATACCGACCGACTGGAAAGAGTCACTACTGCTGCATATATTTAAAAGAGGAGAAAGTAAACAACATGAAAATTATATAGGAATAAGTCTGGTGAACAGGACATTAAAACTACTGACTAGAATTCTTAGAAACAAGATTGAAAAGGCATATATGTGCTTCGTAGATTTGAAAAATGCCTTCGACAGAGTAAGGAAAACTAACATATTAAAAATACTATGGGACCAAAAAATACACCCTAATATAATCCAACTGATAAAAGAAATTAATGAGAACAACGTTACAAAAGTCATAACACCAGAAGAAAAAACAGAATATACAATCATGAAATCAGGAATAAGACAGGGAGACTCAGTCAGTCCTCTATTGTTTAACCTTATCATGAAACAAATTATACGAATATCAAACGGAAAGAAGGCTACAGAATGAGACCACACAAAATAACAATCGTATGTTACGCGAATAACGCAGTTCTTATCGCGTACAACGAGAATGATCTACAAAGACAACTCCATACTTTTAATC
This sequence comes from Altica lythri, assembly GCA_964028335.1. Taxonomy (NCBI): domain Eukaryota; kingdom Metazoa; phylum Arthropoda; class Insecta; order Coleoptera; family Chrysomelidae; genus Altica; species Altica lythri. The sequence continues at coordinate 43,542,286 of OZ034807.1, forward strand.
TAGAAGCCAAAAGTTATAATAATAATAGAACAAGGTTAAAGTAACAAGCAGTTGGAAAATAATTAAAGAAGTAATAGCACAAGCCAACAAAGCAGCAAAAGTGAGCAGATGTCTTTATGGAACAGTATAGAAGAACAAGCATATGACCACTGACAGTAAAGAGGAAAGTAAAGATATACAAAACAGTGATGAGCTAATCTAACCTATGTAGCCAAAGCAAGAGCTGACACAAAAAGAACAAAACAAAAAATAAATAACATTGAAATGAAAGTGTTCAGATCAATAAAAGGAGTTTCACTAAGTGACAGACTAAGACATAAAACTATACTAGAACAATGTGGGATACAAAGCAACACTAGATTTATAAAAAAAAAAAACAAGACGAAAGCAATGGGATCATCAAGTGGATAGAATGGAACAGGAAAAATCTCCAGGGACAACAAACCATATCTGCTGGCAGACACAACCACAGAAACGGAATAGAAGCAAACAAACAGAAGAAGAAAAAGGAGAAGATGAGTTTTAAATTATTTAATACTCATTGAAAATCATTAAAGAACTTTGCTTCCTCATTTCTAAAATCAATAAATAACTCTTTAAAATTGCTTGCACCAACAAATGGATGCACCCAATACTCTCTTTTTCTTTTTTTGGTAATAATATTTATACACCATATACACAAACACAACCTTCTTTTTTCTGGTCACTTCCATGTCAATCTCTCCGGCTTGAAACTAATGTCTTTTGTTGTTCATAGTGTTATTTTACGCCCGTGGGTACTGACTTGATTTTCCTGTCGAGCGTGTCATTTCACGTCCGTGGGCACCGGCGATAAGTGATTGTATATAATATTCTTCCACGCTTAAAATTGCTATCTAAGATTCCAAAAATACTTATCTACTCTACTTCCTAAAAGCTGTATGTAGCAGATAAAATAATTAAAAAATAAAAAAATAAATGAGGCTATGAATTACAAAATATTTGGTGAATATTTTATTATAAATTTAACTACAGTTGCATTAGACATCTACAATTGTTAACAGTGTCACTTTTAGAACATTAAGTATGCTGACCTTCATTTTTTAGTATTTCAGAGTTTTGGTTTAATGAAAAAATATTGCACGTATTATATTCATCACTAAGTAATGTTGCTTTACTTTTGAAAATATCTCTGAAATATCAGTTCTAGGTGTACACACTTAAAACTTACCACCAAAAGAGAATTACGACGATATAGATGTTCAACATATTTTGTTAAATTTGATAAACACAACAAAATTTATCAATTTTATTGAAGCTAGGCGTGGTCTAAACTTAGACAAATAATAAAATATTGAAATATATTCAAAATACATTTACTCAGATTATAGGACCTAACATGGAAGATCAATTTACTATAAGACATATTTTTCCCATATATGTATATATAAATACTAGTGAGTAATTGTACAGATATGTACAAGACAAATACTAAGTTTTTTTTATAATTGTACCTTATTTCCATTTTACTATGTAGACAAGAAAGTAATTTAGACAGAAAGATATTATTGTACTAAAATTATGTGTTGTAATTAGTAAGTTACATCACTATTGAGTATATTTTCTTTGGTAATCATCTATAAACGGAATACATTCATGACGACGCAAAATAATCCATTTAATGTCTATTCATTTACTAATCGTACCACATTCAATGTGTAAATAAATAAATTTTCATAACTAAGTATTACTCATAGTGCCCATAGATCCCAACAAAAATAAGGAAGATGGTAGCACTGACTCTAAAGAATACCCCCGCCAATGTCAGATTCAATGGAACAATTTCCAAAGAACTAAAAATAAATAAAGGAGTGAAGCAAGGAGATGTTATGTCACTGACAATCTTTAATTTAATTTTAGAAGTAATAATAAGGAAGGCAAAGCTAGTCAATAAAAATTTCATCACAAATCAACTCCAAATAATAGCCTACGCAGATGACCTGGCCATCATTGCAAACACAAAGACAGCACTAATAAATGCAATTGAAAAACTAGACAAAGAAGCAAAACAAATGGGTTTAGAGATTAATGAAAATAAAACAAAATAAATATAGATAGGTAAGGAAGAGATAACTCCACAGGAAAAATTGATTACACAAAACTATAGGCTTGAAGCGGTACACACCTTTAACTATTTAGAAGACACAATAGGAAAGACCGGGAAGGAGAGAATGGAAGAAAGAATCTTAAAAGGCAATCAGGCATTCGGTATGAACATTAACCTGTTGAGAAGTAAAGTATTGACTAAAAAACCGAATAAGGAATCTGTATAAGACGCTAATATGACCAGTAGTTACATACGCATTGGAGACAACAATAAATAGGAGGAAGACAGTCTACTAAAATTCGAAAGAAATATAATCAGAACAATACTAGGCCCTGGTACAACAAGCGAAGGAGAAAGAAGACTTAAAACAAACATTACAGTAGACAAAGAACAAAATGGTGAAAACATAGTTAGATATACTAAATCACGCCGTCTAGAATGGATTGGGCATATACTCAGAAGGCCGCACAAAGAAATGCTTCGAAGAATAACGAATTGGACACCGTTATGGCCCAGATGCAGAGGAAGACCAAGAAAAAGATGGTTAGATGATGTGTTACTGATTGGAAAGCTCAATGCAGAGACCGGAAACAATGGAAGAAAATCACAATAGCAGCAAAAACACACTTAGGTATAATTTTATCATTTGTAGAATTTTAACGCAACAAATATGATAAATTTGACAAAATTGACAGTTTCATAACAGTTTACTGTCAAAATAGTGGATTGTTTACAACAAATTATGAGAAATTAAAACGAAGACAGAGGAATAATCCACCTCTAAAAAAAGGATTGTTGAACGCCCAGGCGGTTGCCATAATCTTAGAGATTGTAAGGCTATGATGATGATTACTCATAGATGTAATATAATTTAGTACAGTAAAAGCTTCTTATTCGCGCTTCCTTCATTCGCGGATTTAAAAAATGCGACCGAATTTCTATATTCGCAGCTAAACATTTCTTTATTCGCGGTTTCCGGAATTGTTTTGTTTCTAAATTTTAAACTTATTTAAAAAAAAAAAAGAAATTAGACTTTAAAGCAGTTATAGTTTTGGACAATGCACCAGGTCATTCTCGCAAACTTGAAATATAAAAGTGACAATTTTACATCCCAACACGACGGCTTTCCTTCAACTTATGAACCTAGGAATAATTCAGACCTTGAAGCTTTACTACATTAGACAAACCGTTAAAATTATATGTATTGGATAATATGAAATGTAATCCTGATATGAATGTTAAGGAATACTGAAAGAAATTTGATATAACAAAATGCATCGTTAACACAAAAAAATATTACAAGAACTAAATCCATACCCATGGAAATCATGCTTGAAAATACTGTGGCCTGCTCTGACTGCAAAAAATGACAAGGAATCTGTACAAATTCAAACTTTGACTGCAAACAGTCAAAATTGCAAATAAAATAGGACGAGATGGGTTCGAACAGTTACAATCAAGTGACATTCAGGAATTGTTTGAATCTCAAGATGAAAGAAAATTTGACTGACACCGACTTGAAGGAAATAATAAACTCAATAAGTCCATTGAAGAATGGGCTTTAAAAAGAACTGGAAACATGGCAGTAAATATGAAAAATCTTAGGGAAGGTTTAAGAAAATAAATAAACTTTGTGATTTCCTAATGAAAATTGATCCGTTTAATAAACGAAGTCTTATTTTAAAGAGGCATTGCTGAGTATTAGTCTGAATTGAAAAAGCTTTTAAAAACTGCCAAGCAAAAAAAGATTACAAAATTCTTCAAACAATTAAGATAATATGGTCAAAAACTTCAATTAATTTTTTTTATATATCTGATTTTTATTTTATTCCATATAAATAACCATTCCCTAATCACAGTTTTTGTATTCGCGACATATTTACGGAACATATACCCCGCGAATAAAGAGCTTTCACAATATACAATATTCAATACTCAAGATCTTTTCAGAATAACACTCTCCCTTCTGGCACGAGGTGTACCGAGGGTTGATCTGATAAATAACCTGCTTCACCGATGAGGGCGCTGAGATTTCTACCTTTCTTTTACATATGTGAAATTTTTGCGCGATGTAGCCTTTAAAATATTTTTGACAGTTGCATAAAATTGACGGATCTGGAAAAGTGAAGAATTTGGAGAAAAACAATTTCCGATCCCTCATTCTAATGAAAATTTAGCTAAATACACCGAAAATTTTACAGAAGTCCATGAAATCGTTTTAGCTGATCGTAAAATGGTGCATGAATTGATACAGGTCACAAAACATTAGTGATATTTCGAACGAAGTTTTCGATATGAAAAAAAGATTATCTTGTCGATATGTGCTGTGTTAAGTGAACCTTGATTCGATATGTGCTGTGTTAAGTGAACCTTGATTGTGTGACCACTTCTCAGCAGTGTTGTGAATTTTGGCGTCAATTGGTAACCTTTGATCAGACCCGTATCCCTTTCTACATACCAGACAAGCAAATAAAAAATGAACTAAAAGCCGGATAAAGTGTTTCGAAGCAATCAAGAGTGGGTCAAAGGGTTGGAAAGGGTATGGCCACTGTATTTTGGGATAACACAAGCATCATTTTAATTGATTATCTTAAAAGAGGTAAAACCATCACTAACCAATAATTTTGTGCCTTGTTGTTTTTCATTTCAGACAACCTAGTATATACCCATTAGTGATTAAATGTGACTGGTGAATAAAGTAAAAATAAACAATTCGTATTATACCTTAGTTGATATATTCAACAAATGAACTCAGTTCACCCATGATACACCTCTAAATCATAAACTTATATATAAAATAGACTGACCAAATAAACGGATGGTCTTTCCTAACTTTTTTTATCTGTCTTCTGTCTTTTTGTACGGAGGTGGGAGTATTGGAGGAACTTATACTATACTCCCCTTTTCATTCTTTCTCCTTGCACGTTTTAAACAGTTCCCTCAAACGTTGCTACTCAACCACTTGATATCAAGACGAGAGAGAGACAAGCTATTTGAGAGCTCTTGCTCATATTTTGAATTGCCGACTTGTTCAGCCTATTTTATATACAAGGCTATGATATAAACATACTATATAAAAAGATAATTGATGTCCATAAGGTATTAACAGTAGTTTATTTTGTACAATATCACACTCAATATGTTTATTCTATATTCGAATAAATATCTCACTTATGTGTAGTATAATCGAAAATTTGACAAATGTGTTGTTCTCAGATACTGCTTTTTATGGGGGATGGGACATTTAAATAATTAATATTTAATTTAAAATAACAATACTATGACATCAATATATTTCTTGTGTTTAACTGTTTTTAAGATATTATGAATAATATTAAAGTTCGTTCTTATAGCGCCATCCGTAAGAAACCAAACGAGGTCTGTCGCAGAGTAAACAGGATTTTTAAGAAAAATCCGATACCTACTAGTAGCGCCATCTGTTATTGGGGCTAGGGTTCGATAGATACATCTTTCATTGATGTTCTGTCAAAATTTTATAAAAACGAAACAACTTTACGCCGAGTAATCTCGATCAAAGAGACAGTACCGAGTCCAAGAGTGGTTTAAACGGTTCAAAGATGGTCGTAAGTTGCTGGAAGACAACGAATATGTTGGCGAGCCCAAATTTGTGAAACTGCCGAAAAAATACGTCTGTTTATTAAAATTGAGCCAAAATCTTCATTGAGTTAAACGCAATGGAATTAAATATTTCCAAACGAGAGACATTATTAAAGATGCCAAGAAAGACAAAAAACTTTCTGTACAACATTTTGACTGATGAAGAAACGTGGTGTTTTCTATATGATCCCGAAACCTAATGTAAAAACAATGTTGATTTTTTCCAGCTGACCTATTCCGGTTAACTCTGTGTATCTTGGTGTTATGAGGCGTTTGCACTCGCGTATTCGTCGTGTTCGGCCAGAATAGCGCGAAGGAGAAAATTTGCGCTTGGTGCACGATAATGCACCAACACATCGATCGACACTTGTGTCCAATTTTTTTGACAAAAAGTGGCATTTTTACCTTCAGCCACTCCTCATATTCTCCGGATATGGCACCGTGCGACTTTTTTTCTGTTCATGTAGGCAACATCTGCGTAGAGGCCATCCAAAAGGTGCTGACGAATATTTTGAAGAACATCCCGGTCAATATCCTGAAATGCTCATTTGAAAAACTTGTGGACCATGCAAATTGCTACATTTACTCTAAGTGGACTATTTTGAATAAAATAAATTCCATTTTCGAAAAAAAGGATTGTTAATTTTTTTTTAGTTGCACTGTTTACTTTGCGACAGACCTCGTATAATAAAATTATAAAACAACATATTAAGGAAAAAAATCTGAAACTATTATAGTTTAATTTGAGACTTTTTGGAAATTGTCAGATTTTATAAATTTTGGTATACCTCATTTTAAAGTCTCAACAATATCTAGAAACTAAAAAAAAAGAATTTAATACAATACAATTTAAAAAAATTCGGTTTCTTCAATTTTTTTAATTTATTCAATTTTTAAGAATGATTTGAAATATCTTTAAAAAATATTTTTTTTCGGAAAAAAATGCACCAAAATCCATTGTTCCCTTAGTTTTAGTTACAAGAAAACTACCTTTAAGATAAAACCAAAAAGATTTTTTATTTAAAAGTAAGAAGTTATAAGTTTTTTTTCGATTTATACTAAGTATCCCGAAAACTATGAAAAAAAATTCTAATTTATTAAAAAAACTGCATGTTTTAAAATTTAAATGTCGTACACCCCTTTTAATATACAATTTACTAAAATTGATTATATTACACATACTCGTGATATGAAATATAAATGAATAAATCTTTCTGTCTTAAGTTATCTTTCGTTAAGAATATTTTGTAGTTTTCGGTCCTATTACTACAACTCTTAAACCATTAAGCCAAGAAGAGATCCAATGACCGTCATTTTTAAAATTTAGTACCTATCTGATAACGAACTAAAAATAAAAATGGTGTTTTTTTAAAAATGACTATCCAATCTCATCAAATCACAATTATTTAATGCTTACTGCTCATGATTCTTTCAATTTATCTGTATAACAAAGTTTTATTGCTTATATTCATATTAAATGCACTATCTTCAGCTATATGTAAGAAATATTTTGATTTTATCTTTTCTTTTTTTATTACAAACGCTAATAATATTTATATTTTTATAGATATAATACAAATCTCTATTATCTTATTTTCAACTCAAAAAAAAATATATAGGTTGAAAGGGAACAAATAAAAAATCCACAGGAACTGTACTAGGTACTGGTAAACTAAAAATCCATAAAAATAAATGGGTGGAAGGACACACTATTCCATTAATATATTGCAACAGTTTAATAATATTCAGTGCTTCCTAAAACAATATTGATTATTTTTATTTCATTCGGACTTGCAAAGGGTGGATTTTAAAAAATTCTTAACTTTATTAAACGTAGAATTAAAAAAATATTTAACGTCCGTTCCTAATTATTTCATTGACTACATATCTTCATAAACCGATATTATCATTGATAGGGTCAGATTTGACAGCTTAGGTAGTTAAATCATTCAAAACATGTTATAATCATCCATCATACAACAGGGTTGTATTTATTTTCTCTTTAATCATTATTTAATGATACGAGAAACGCTTAACTTTATTTTGAATAAGAATAAAAATGTTGTTTATTATAAATGTTCCACTTGTAGATTGTAGATTATAAAATGGGTCAATTGGCCCAAGTTACCTTCCTACATTGCGACCTAAAACACCTTTTTGTGTATACTCTACATCTAATGAGTCCATAAGACCTAGACATTTAAAAATGCTATTATCCGCTTAGGATGTACGTTTGTAACCTGATCCAGCTCAAAGAAGACCTATCCCAAAATTTATGTCGTTTGCGAAATCGAGCGACTAAACTGCCATAAAGCTCTAGGATATGACCTAATATCTGGGTATATCCTTAAAAAATTACCAAGAATTCTGTCTCCTTTTTTACAACTACACTGCTCCAAGAAATTGACGCACTATAAAAAATTTAACTGAAATGACACAAATATTATTTCGTATTATACTTTGAAAAACACACAGATTTGGTGACGCTAACCATCTTCGGTATTCATAGACTTAACGCGATCTTAAAACCATAAACAACAAAATCGCTAATTCTAAATAATACACAACTCTCAGTTAACAATAAAGTTAAATATCTCGGGCTCATACTAGATAGCAAACTCATCTGGAGACCACATATAATAGCCAAGAAAGCTCAAATTAACTTGAAACTGAGGCAGATCAATTGGTAAATTGGTAAAAGATCCCAATTTAGTACAGCAAACAAACTCTTACTCTATAAATGCATAATAAAACGTGCTATGAAGTCGAACACTCAAATCATTCAAAGAGTGCAGTCCAAAATCCTTAGAATGATGTACAATGCTCCCTGGTACATAAGCAACAAAACATTACACGACGATTCTACCATACCTTACGTAGAAAAAGAAATTCGTCGACTAACAATCAGATATCTTGAAAATCTGGAAGACCATCCCCCAATGAAGAAGCTAGACTACTAAAGGACCTACCCGAAGTCAGACGAAGGTTAAAGAAACAATGGACAACTGATAAGTTCAATTAGCTAAAATTATTAACTTTATTGTTAATGTTTAATAGGAAGTATTATCGCTTATTTCTTCCTCCATGTTATTTTACTTTGAATTCATTTACTAATAGCTAAGCTATACAGATTGTCTTAAAGTCATCCTATCCAGTTCATTCCAAATTTGGTCAAGGCGTTGTTCCAATTCCTGCATAGTGTTTGGTTTATTAGGAAAATTCCGCAGACATCTACCAAGCAAGTCCCAAACATTCTCTATAAGATTGAGATCGGCACTATTCCCATAACGTCGATTTCAACTTACTCTAAATAATTTTGCACTATATTTGCACAAAATTTTCGCCAATATAATGGGCAAATAATACAACATGGTCTTGAAGAACGTCAACGATATATCGTTGATGTCGCCGTTATTTAACCCCACCAAGTCTCTACGACCTGTTAAAGAAACGTCACCACAGACCATAACCGTATATCGTTCGAAGTTTCGAAGAAAATAAATGTTATTGATAATTAGGGAGAAACATCGATGGATGGTCCCCTTCCACGCCGACAACTCTCAGCACATCTACTTAATACTCTTTGTGGAGTATATTGTAGTTTTGCCCTACATATTAATTTATTAGTTTATATTTTACTGCATTCTTTTGTATTACATTTTACAAGGTCAAAGTCATTGCGTTAGATCTCGACACGTGTTTAAATACATAGTTTAATTTTTATTCTCAGGTAGATTATGAATTGGCTATAAAAGCAAGTTGTTGAGGTCGGACACGAGGAGTTCGAAGTCTGAGGTTGTCTGTAAGGGTCACCCTTTGGGGTGTTCCTAAAACAGACCCTTGGGTCTGGGACTTTGTGACTCTTGACGTATTTTCGTGAGTAATTGTGACATGCCACCATGTAGTTTTATTTGGTAAGATTAGTTAAGATTTGTATTTGTTTGATTGTTAATATATTTGTTGTTTGTTTCCTCTTGTTTATCTTATCTTCCCCTTGGTTAGTTTAACCAGGGGGTAGATAACCACGACCTGGGTGGGAAGTGCCGTCAGTATGCTACCCCTCATCACAAAACATTATGGCACATTTTCCCATTCCCTCCCAGGCGTGACAATATTGTAAACTTAAATAAACGTCAACTGCATACCCACAGAATGGGCATGTTCCATTGTCCACATTGCCCATTTTACAAAGACTATACCTCACTGGACATATTCTTGGGAGAAATCATGCGATTACTCTAAGTTCAGTTTTCAAAAACTTTAAGAGTAGTAGCGTAGTGAAGACCGTATTAATTTTGTCTTTGGCCTGGAGTGTTTTCCCAGTATCCATAATGCGGCATTTTGAGAGGTTTAGGTCCGATAAAAATAGTACTATTTCCTTTCTTTTGTGAGATTTTCAGGAATCTCGTTTCCGACAATCCCTTCCTGCCTTGTTACCCACAGCTACGTTACTTTCTTGTGTTTAGCTAGTTGCTTAAGAGACTGTTTGCAGTTCCAGGCTGTTTTGAACTTGAACGTGGTAGATTGTAGAGCCTTCAAATAAGCAATCGGAGGCAATATTCTGCCGAAATTTTAATGCACTTTGGAGCACAGCAGTTTATTGATTAGCTCTGCTTGGAAGATTGGAGGAGTGTTTCCCATGGCTATTAAGAGCCAAATATTAGAACTTAAAACCCCTATATTTACCCCTTCTGATGTTTTAGACCCATCAATATAAGTTAAGCAATTTCGTTTTGTGTTAACTAACACTCATTAATACTAATATTTAGTGTGAGTTCGAAATCTTGTTTTGAAGGCATAATGTCTGTAGGCATCTTCATGGATTGGGTTACTCCGACACTTAGATTCCAAAGATGTCCAGTAACATCGTCAGTTTCTGAGACATTGTCCTTGTTAACCTATAGGCACGTTCCAAAGCAATCTTCTTTACATGTAAATGCAAGGGGGAAAGGTATAGAATTACCTCCAAGGCAGCACCAGGACACGATCTTAATGCACCAGTGATCCCTATACAAGCAAGTCTTTGTATATTTTGAAACTTTATTATAAATGTTCTATTCTGATACTGTTTTGAATTAACCCTTGAATTCGAAGTATGTACTTGGTTTTAAAAAATGCTTGATGCAAATATAATTATGAATAATGTATGTGAATCGAGGTTTTCGAATTATCGCTGCAGTATATGAGACACTTAAGTTGACAAAAACTCCAATATATAAAACCGAAAATTTTGTAAACAATCCATAAAACTAGATGTATAACGAATATCCAAAAATATACAATATCTATAATGAACAAATGAAAGAATGTAAAAAGAAAACGACATCACTGAAATCATTTGTAGCCGAATAAGTCTTTAAAGAATTATTTCTCAAATCGGATTTATAAATATTGCATCATTAATAAACGACAAACTATAAAGTAATCACTTTGTTTACTAATATGGCGTCATGGCTATTTGCATGAAAGTATGTTTGTCGACGAAACATGGAATACATCCATGATACACAATCGAAAAGTTGGGTTGATTAATGTGGAAAACGCCAAACAAAAGCTACATCAACAAGGAGACAATAACGTAAAATAATCTCTGCCTGACAATAAACAGGTTAGTTTCAAATGCTTTATATATCAGATTTGTTTGAATTATCATAAAAAAACATATGCAGAATTATGATTTGATGTGATGACAACGCAATCTATTATAGTCGTTAATTAAATAATGTGTTAATAACTAAATCTGACATTCAAGATTATTTTTTAGTCTATGATATACAGGATTTTTATTAAACATGCGGCAATAAATCAAAGAACTATTCTAAGGATATTTTGTCACATCATGATTTTTGATAGGGCGTTTTGTTTCTAAGATCCGGGACAAAAAAAAAGAATTTCGATGATAAAAGTTTATTACTTAAAATTACATGCAATATAATCTAGAAAACTGTTCAAAATGACTACCCTCCGCTCGGATCCAAGAATCCAATCTTCTTCTCATCGACTCCCGAACTCTTTCAAAAAACACCAGGATCGTTTCTGATTCCGTTATATCCATCAATTATTCAACTCCTCAAATCTTCCACATCTTCCAGTAGAGTATATAAACTAATGACCTTATGTAGCCCCATAGGTAATAATCCAGGGGTTTTATGTCCGGGGATCAAGTAGGGCCATAAATAAGGTCTACCTCGACCAATCCAGCGATCTCCGTATGTTACTGTTAAAAACACTCTAACCAACATGCTAAAATGTGTTGGTGCACCATCGTGCATAAACCACATTGCATTGCTTGTAACCAATGGTACATCCTCCAAAAAGTTGCGGTATACCTCACCAGTAAGTCTTCCTGGCAGAAATGCCGGTACAATTAGAAAGTCAGAATTCCCAACCGAACGTTTAACGAGAACTAATGTTGAAAGCGATCTTCAAGCTCCTCATGTGAATTTTCTTCAGCCAAAACATTGTTATTGTGGAAATTCCTTTCTTGAGAAACTGGCTTCATGGGTAAAAAGAATAAGAGTCAGAAATTGAGGAATTTGAACCAATTTGTGCAAAAGCTATTGCAGGAAGTGCCTAAGCGCGTTGTATGTGGTATGAGTAGAACAAATAGCCTCTAAGAATTTTCTAAATCGTCCCGTTACTAACATTTAAAGTATTTGCAATTTTTCTAGTAAAGGTACCCGGATCTTCTTCTACTATTGCCAGCACATTCTGTTCTACTTCTTCCGTTCTTACTGTCATTGTTCTTTCTGGTCCTCAACTTCGCTTGAATGTTCCTGTATCGCGATGTCGATGATGTATACTTTAGAAGATTTTCCTACTAGCCTCACTACGATTAGGAAATCATGAATTGCCATTCGCAAGTCCATAAATGAAATGCATGACATGTATCTCGGTGTTCGTATATCCATTCACTAATAAGACTTTAAGTACTAAAAACTGAAAATACACGTCCAATAGATAACGTCAATTAGTTTTAACCTATTCGACATATACAAAATAATCACTTACAATCCCAACGGAAGATAAAAGATACCCACGGAATTGTTACGTTTTTTTACTTGGTTAGTCCTGTGTAGTACGCTGTAATTTTATTTCGGCTACGTTAATAATTTTAAAATGACCAAAGTTGAATGGATGAAATTATTTTTTTTGCCTCGTATCTTCGAAAAATTATTAAAGGATAAAATATCCTTAGAATAGTCCAACAAATAAATTTTTGCCGCATGTTTACTAAACACCCAGTATATTAAGAAGATCATTACATAGAAGCATATCTTTTAAAAGTTTTAGGAACATTTAATATTAAAACGAATATACAGGCTGGCTGAGACCAAGTATTACCAAATGAAACCGCTGTAATTTTTTAATTTTGATTATTTTTTATTGAAATTTCGTGAAATATGTTAAAAACAAATTATATTTTATGAAAAACATGTTACTGCTTGATACGACCTCTTTTGGCTCTGATTATTTGATTCAGTTTTTCATAGAAAGCATTGCATGTTGACCGAACGTGGGCTTGCGGAATTTTATTTCATTCTCGAACAAGAGCTGACTTCAATGCATCAACACTTTCGTATTTTTTAGTGGACACCTTACTTTCCAAAATAGACCATATGGAGAAATCCATGGGATTCAAGTCCGGTGAATATGGTGGTCATACTTTCGAAGAAATCAGTCGCAGAACGCAATTTTGTAAAAATTGCTGTGACGCTTAAGGTTTGTGTGATGGTGCCGCGTCCTGTTGGAATGTCCAACGGTTCGTACCAAAGTGTTTACGTGCCCAAAGTAGCACCTCTTGGTTTACGTTGACTCCCCATTCGATGAAAACCAGAGGAGTGCGTCCATCCGCAGTCACTGCAGCCTAAGCCATAACAGAAGCTGGTGATTGCTTGCGCATGGCAACTCTTGCGTCCAAATTATCGTTGAACGTTGGACATGTGATCTAACCAAACACGATCATTTTGTTTTTTTACATACTGTCGATTGGTGAAAATTTTTTCATCAGAAAAGACAATTTCTGGGATCTCATCACGTTCGTCCAAGACCTTCAATGCTCATGTTCTTTCAAGTCTAACTTTTTTGTGCGTCCGTAAGATCTTGAACTTTTTGTATCTTGTAGGGTTTCAAGTGAAGTTCATTTTTCAATATGGTTTGAATGCTGTATCGTAAAACATGCAGACGTACTGCTAATTGATTGGAACTTTGACGAGGATTTCGTTTGATTCGTTTCTTCACCTTTCGAATTATTTCTTTTGATGTTCCTGTCTTTTTAGGATCGCTTTTGTTGCGTTTATCGATGCTACCTGTTTCGTTGTATCGAGTTATGGTTCGATACACAAACATTTTATTCACATTTAAATGCTGGAGCTGACGAACTATTGCTGTTTGTGAATTTCCAGCAAATACAGTGTAATTACACTATTACGTTTGAATTCCATTACGATTTTTTTATGAAGATATTAATTTAGAACAATTCTTTTTTGACCACATGGAAACAACTAACCAAACTTCAATCTGTCAAAAAATTGACACTCGAAAATGACAACTACACAAATGACAGCAAAGTAAAGTTAGTAACGTTTAGTCTCAGCCACCCTGTATTTGTGATAGTATGGCTAAAAATGTACGTCACATAGAACGGTAAAACACATGTGGCATCAGTTCGATCAAAAGACATATAATATTCCAATTGTGAGCTGGAAAATCATTTGAACATGTTAATAAAGTTAAAAATTCATATATAAACGTAAATGCTAGTGTAGTACCCCTTATTATTAATTAAAATGAATACGATACTGATACAGAACTAGAATCATGGAAATCAGTTTTTCATTGTTAATTTACCTCCCATAAGTTTTTGTGGGTTAGTGTAAAAATTACATATTATTTATTTTCAAAGTTGATTGCATTTAAAAAATAAAGTAATCTTTATTCTTTACTTCTAACATTACAAGAATTATGTGACCTTGCCGATATTATCGGTGTTAATCCGTTTAACAGGGTATTTGCAGTCGACGAAACAATTTGGAACGGGCTTTATTATTGATCAGATAACATAATTCTTACATTTATATTTTATTTACTTTTACATTATTCTTATCATACAGGAAAATGTGTTTTAGATCTTTAATTCTTTTTGAATGAAGATACTTTTAATAAAAAAATGTTTTTACATTTTTTCATCTCTAAACATAATAAAGTTAAAAGACCCTCTACACTTTCTTTTCTGGTGTTGTTTATTTAAACTTACAAAGTGACTGACAAGATTATTATAAGAATGATGAGAACTACTACGAGGCAGATTATGATGAAGATCTTTTTCTGAAAAAAGAAACAAACAAAAAATAAAATAAAGAAAATTAAAACTAACGGTTGATTGCCCAAGACACCTTACATAAGATACCTTCACGATGAAAACTGTATTGACCAATAAAAATATTACATTATTTTTTCTTGTTTTTATCTGATATAAGGTAGTCTTCGGTGAAATAAACAAAAAAGTAGAATAAAACAAAAACACAAATTCTGTTTATACATAATAATTGTAAATTGGCCATAATTTATTTTTTAAGTAACAAATTAAAAATGGAATACATTTTTCAATGGTGTCAATTTAATAAAAATTCTGAAAATAAATGAAATTCAATATTTTGATATTTTTATTAATGTTGTTAATTATAAATAAATCATAAAACAAAAATAAGACCAGTTATAAAACATCCGATATAATAAAAAAAGACAATTTTATAGTTTAGCACATTTTTTTCAATAATTATGCCCATTTTACTAAAACACAAAAAGAAAGTAAAAATGAGAACATCTAAGCCTCTAAATGGAAAAAAGGGAATTTACTAGCAACACTTACTTTGAAATGGGATCACAATAAACTACGACAGAGTTAAAAATTAGAGAAAATGTTTTATTGTATATATACATAATAATATGCCTAATAATCCAGTAACTTTGTCGCCTGAAAGTATGGGGTAGTATGCGTCAAATCCGGTAGTTCTGATTTTTTGCAGACTTGTTTATGATGTTGGCCTAATGAATAATCCAAGTTTGTGACCTCGAGCGCCGAACGCAACTTTGTCAAAAATCGAAAAAACCGCGAAAAAATCGTGTTTTTTTCAAATTTCGGCGATTAAAACCCTGAAGGACTAGTTTTTGAAAAAAACTTTTTCAGTAAGTTTTTAAAGTAGACTAAATTTGCTACAATATGATACTAGAACTGTCTCTGTAGGCCCAATAGTTTCCGAGATTAAGCCTTTCAAAGTTTATCATTTTTTTCGAACTTGTAATTCTGTCTTTCTGATTAATTTAATAATAACCCTAAAGGACTAGTTTTTGAAATCCGGTAGTTTTGTTTTTTTGCAGACTCAAAAGTAATAATTATAATAATTTGAGAAGTATAGATTTACAGAATAGGAAAATGAATTTATGGGTTCAAAGAAAGACAGATGGGTGACAAAAGGGTCGACGAGTAACAAAAGGGTTGACGAGCAGGTATATTATTATGACATCTGAATACAATTTTCCCTTTCTCTTCATCGCAAAACAATATAAAGAAACTACGGGAGCTGTCAGAGTCAGTGTCTTTCCATTCATCTTACTGTGAAAGTGGTTGTGCTATTTTGACTTTGTGCAAATAAAGGTTTTTTCGTCAAGGACAAGAAAATTGGTGGCTCTTGCTTTGGAAATTCAAAATTCTTCATCGTCAGGTAAGAGATTTCCCTTTTTTACGTACCTACTTTTCGTGTTTGTAAAATGCAGCTCTAATTTTAGAGCGAGGCAGGGGCTCTAAATTATTTAAAAAGTATTTCACTCCTTGCGGACATACCATCAGGTAAACATGTTTCCTTGCATCAGTTACATATCATTCATCATTTTCTATTCTCATGTACACTCCTCTTACAGGTACAGGCGTGGTTGGGAGTCACACTGAACCCTCTCTCCTGGGGATGGATATCCACGCCACAAGGCCTCAACACCAAAATGATGACCAGAGATGCAGCCCCACAACACCTCTTACAGATGATTTCTTGCGGCTGCTCAAAGGGTTGTGGGAACGCATGCAGCTGCAGAAAGGCAGGATTAAAATGCTCATCGGTCTGCAGGCACTGCAGCGGGGCCTCGTGTGACAATACACCTGATGTTGCAGTAGTAGATATCCCAGAAGGCGACGATCTGTCTGATGTCGAAATGGAGGATGACTTGTGGGCACAAGACGTCGACTATTCATCACCATTCCCAGATGGGGATATGCCATCCCAATACGTCGATCCAGACGCGGACGAACCTCAACCGGGACCTTCCAAGAGGGCTAAATTAATTTAATTTTTTGATTTATTACTCGATATTTACTCTATTGATTTACTACTAATTTGATTTATTACTCAATTTGATTTATTTTTAATATTACTCAATTTCCTACAAATAAACTTATTAACTTTTGTTGTACTTATCTTTTTTACTCCATTATTCGTAGCTTAATAAATAATAGACGAAATCAAAGATGAAATTGTTTTATTTGAAAAGAATAAAGTGACTTTTATAAAACATGTGTTCCATTACATAAATAAGAATTTATCAATTCTTCTACATTTCTCTCTTTCCTCTTTGAGTGGTTTATTTCATTCTCTTCCTAGTTCATTCTTCACCCTTAAACATCATCGTTCACACTTCTAATTTTTTTTACATCACTTTTTTAACATCCCATCATAAAAAGCTTCGATAGTATAATCAGGGTCAAAATTAAATTAATCAGAAAGACAGAATTGCAAGAAATTGCGAAGTTCGAAAAAAATGATAAACTTTGAAAGGCTTAATCTCGGAAACTATTGGGCCTACAGAGACAGTTCTGGTATCATATTGTAGCAAATTTAGTCTACTTTAAAAACTTACTGAAAAAGTTTTTTTCAAAAACTAGTCCTTCAGGGTTTTAATCGCCGAAATTTGAAAAAAAACGATTTTTTCGCGGTTTTTTCGATTTTTGACAAAGTTGCGTTCGGCGCTCGAGGTCACAAACTTGGATTATTCATTAGGCCAACATCATAAACAAGTCTGCAAAAAATCAGAACTACCGGATTTGACGCATGCTGTGATGTATAAAGTTACTGGACTATAAACTCTTACCACATTTGCTTGAAAATATTTTCAACGCATTTTTTCAGAACACATAAAATGCATTTGATAAGTATTATTTCCTACCATTAGGTCATAATTTTGATAAACTTTATGCATTATTTCAAAATAAAGAGCGTAGATAGTGGGGACTAAATGAATATTTTTTTAGTAAAAAATAAACTATGTAAAAAAACTAAATAATTCAAAAGTTGTAATCGGTTAAAGCTATTTAAAAAAATACAAAAACGAAACAGAACAATAATTACATAATTAAAACATTTATCACAGTCAGAAATACTGTTCAAAATGCTGCCATACCTTTCAACACACAATTATGCACGACGAATCCAAATTCCCAACATCGCTGAAAAGTGTTCCCGCATATCTGAACTGACCATTTTTTTTTTATTTAAAACGGGATGTACATACATTATAAACCGAACTTCCAATATTTTAAATATATAAGAGTAAGTTAACAATGAAAGTAAACACAACTTTACAGATATCTCAATTTCTTTAGTAAGAAAGCAAGTCTATTCTTCCAGATATTTACTGCTCGTTTTATAAAATTCTGTAGCAATTCTTTTCACAAAATCATCATCAATATTATATTTGGTCTTTTAAGTACCCTTATTAAAAAAAGTTTACTAGATTGACATCAGGGCTGTGTGGAGGCCATTGAATAAATCCACCCTAAACTCTCTACCTTTGCGGAAAGGTATGATCGAGGAAATCTATTACAGGAATATTAAAACGTAATGAACATCCATCGTACATAAACGAAATGTTACGTTGTATAAGCAATGAAAGACCTTCAAGGGGTCATAGTAAAATTGTGTAAAAAAAAACACAAGTACGATTCACCACTTAAACCTGTCGGTAATTCCAAAGGTCCTATTATGTCGTCGTTCAAAATTCTAGTCCATAAATTTAAATTAAAACATTGGTGAAAGTTGCCCTAGCGAATTATATTCAGATTTTTATTAGCCGAGATGAGAGGATTATAGAAGTTGAAACTGCCATACCTGTGAAGCAGCATTCGTCAGTTACCATTACGTATTGTGAAAATCTTCAACATGATTAGTCAACCATTCACAAAACTGCTGCTGTAACGAATTTTTATTAAAAGTAACTTCCTGAACATTTTGGAAACGATAAGAATACAAATTATTCAAAGTGTGCAAATGAAACATTAAGTTGTGGAGTAAGGAAGAAAACAATATATAGAATGGTTAAAGAAGGAAAAATCAACGAAAAACCTCGATCACTTCAATTTAATCAAACTTGGGAAATGACCCAAGATGACATGCTTTGCAAGAAAATTCACCACAAAACTGGGTAGTAAATCTGAATGGGACAAAGACACCGTATTGGAGCTACACCAAAATGCCATAAAATGGTATACGAACGACTTCAAACAAACGAAGGAACAGGGGCAGACGTTTTTGGATCTAAAGCCAAATACTCAGAAAGACTGGATGCATATCCAAGCATTTTTCAAGCGGAAATTGGTGCCACTGAAAGATGTGTAGAATTTAATATCGAAAGGAACTATCGTGGACAAAACATTTTACGCATGTCAGATAGTCAAGTAGCCATCACTCACACACAATCAGTTCAAAGATGGTCTGGGAATGGCTAGGAAACTAAATGAACTAAGACAAAATAACACTGTTACCCTCTTATAAGTTCCAGGGCAGGGAATAGAAAGAAAAAACAGCAGATAAGCTGGTAAAAAATGAGCTGAAACCCCATATTCGGGACCAGAACCATCTTGTGAAATCAGCAGTAGCTTAGTCTTAGAAAAACTAAGGAAAGAATTGGATAGAGAAAAATCCAAGTACTGGAACGATCTAGGTCTAAGACAACCGACGACGCTCTTGGGAAACTACAACCTGAAGAGATCTATCAGCTGTTTAAACCTCAGTAAAAACAACAGTAGGATTGGTAGATGAAGCAAAGTGCATACACACACATACTCTCAGAATGCATTGCATTACGTAATTCTAGGGTTAGATACTTAGGATCATACGAAATAGAAGAGAAATACCTAACTTAAATGCCAACGATATCCTAAACTTTCTAAGTCTGAGGACAGAAAAGGGATAATAGATTTTATAGGTCGCAGGTGTATTTGTCACCCCTGATTACGCACATACATTCATCCAACTTCTTGAGTAGTTTGGAGTGAATTATTTGTGGTTTGTCATATATTTCTACGTCTGTCTTAACCGCGTATCGATTTGGTTTTCCACAAATATGACCCTTCTTTGGTTATAGATTCACAGTCTCTCTTACAAGGATGATAACCCAGATCAAAGTATTTTCGGAAGGGTCTGTCTGATTATTATTTTTTAACACTCGTCTTGCACGTTCTGTATTTTCACCAGCAGCTTCATAACTACTATTCTGTATATGTATTTATTGTTACTGTAACTGACCATTTTATTAAAACTAATACAGTAATCTAATAACAAATGTATACATATCATAAAACTGTTAACGTTAATCTCACAAATGTCTGAAGAGATTTGGATGCAATTTTCAGGAATATATTGTGATGAGCTTTCCTTAACATTTAGTGTTAATTTTTCAATTAAATGAAGCAAGTGAAGAAGTTATGCCAATTTATGTCAGTCACGTAATAATTGCCAAGTAAAATAGAGTTCAGATCTTTATAACCAATCATAAAAAAATGTTTAGTCTCCACTATCTACCTTAGAAGCTTTCTCCATATGTTATATATTGTTTTTTTTTGATATTTTTATTATATTTCGCAAACAATGGAGAAATATGGTATTGAAATCAAACTG
Organism: Altica lythri; assembly: GCA_964028335.1. Classification (NCBI taxonomy): domain Eukaryota; kingdom Metazoa; phylum Arthropoda; class Insecta; order Coleoptera; family Chrysomelidae; genus Altica; species Altica lythri. The sequence continues at coordinate 43,562,932 of OZ034807.1, forward strand.
TTTTCCTGATGTTAAAACATGCGCGTCTTAATATTAATGGTCGAAGGTATTAACTATTTTATATTAATATATGTACATTAAAAATAATTGTTGACATAGCACAAATGTAAATGAAATGAAAATATTGAAACTGAAAATAATAGGAATCTTAATGGTGCAATGTCAACTACATACTGGCATACTGGTATTATATCTACAATTTATTTATGGATAAGTTTAACAAAGATATTTTTGAATTTATTCAAGCTCTTCTTTGCGATAAAGTTTGTTTTAAACTTGTAACAAAGCTCACCAAATTGTTTGACGAAACGCAGGTTGACTAACTTTTAACATTTTGACAATTTACCATACGTTCTATATTTTTAAATCTTTACTCTTTACCCCATGAAATAAAATCAAATCAACAGCATAAACTTAGATACACATCCGACTTAACAAATAACAATAAAATATACAAAACATTGACAATAACCTTATTACTTTTTTGTTTTCTTTTGTTAATGTGGCACCTCTGAATTTGACTAAAATAAGAAAATCTAATTTCGAAAGTTGGATGAAAGGTTTGACAAAAACACAAAATTGGATAAGAAACGTGAATAAATTCATGAATTTGTTTAATTAAGAAAAAATTGTAGATATAATACCAAGATTACATTTTATATCGATAGAATCTCTATCAAATGCAATTGTCATTTTTATTTAGAATTGTTGTATTTGTTTTTAAATGAAATTGATCATCGCTTAATCATTGCTATAATCTACTGATTTACCACCAGTTAGTTAATATTTAACAAATTAATATTAGTTTATGTCAAGACACTTTCTCTAATTGATTTTGTTCTATCACCTACCTTTCTAGCTTTGGTTTGGTATTCTTCAGCCTGCTTTAGGTCACCACGACCCTTTTGGACGGCAGTTTGAGCGGTCTCAACATGATATTCCACCCTGTCAACCAGTTCTCCCTAGTTTAAGGGCAACAGGGAGCGGATAGGGGAACAGTAGTAAAGGAGAGAAAAATACACAGAGAAAGAACATCGCAACAGTATATATACAAACATTTAGTACCCAAAAAGTGACAAAGGCACATATAAGTAGTTATCAGTAGTCATCAGTTAAAACAGAATAGGTGCAAAGCAAAAAATAAAAATACCCACGACAAATACCAGGTAGAGGCGGGATAATAAGGTAGTAGGGAAAGAAAAAAGTGTAAAATCAAATTAAAGCAATCATAAACACCGTGTACTTAAAACTAAATATTGACTCACCCGTCTAGCTCGACTTTGGTACCGTAAAGCTTTTTTAGTATCTTGGGTGGCCGTTTGTACGTAATCCACTGCATGCTCGACATGGTACTCGATGCGATCAATCATTTCGCCCTAAAATCCCCAGCGGGTGGAAAATGTTAAGGTTAAATACAGGTAAAGAACAAAGAACCCGCATGCGATTAGTACCTTTAATTTAATTAATAAAAATAACATTTAATATGTGTCTATATCAATAGTAGATTGAAGGATTAAGCCCGCATGCAGTTTTTTTAGTAGCCTAATTCCGCTGGGAATTATTTTTTTATTGATTTTTAAACTTAACAGCACCATGTTGACGATTTGAGTGGCTTCATTAATATAATCTAGTAATACAGTGTGATATCTTTATTATTATACAAACTTTAACCATTATATGAAGAGGAATTGAGGAATAAAATATAGCAAATATTCAGATAATGCATGTATTGATATATTTTGCATATTTACATATAACGGAAATTAAACTGTTATTGATATAAATTGTTGACAATAAACAAAACCAATTATTATTTTTATTTCCAAAAAGCAAAATCCTTTTTACAAATATATTTGTTTTTCTTTGCTCCACAATAAAAAGACATCACACTGTATTATATATACAGTGTGTATTAGCCAAATGGAATAAATTCGATAAAATACAAAACAACACACTCAATTCTAATTACCCATTTATTTCTTAATAATGAGAAAGTAAGCTTAGCTTTCTGATGGCGGGCTACGCAGCTGGAATGCTGAGATGTATGAACTCCGGAAACGTAAAAGAACGACCATAACGATCAAAGTTATACCTACAAAAACATTAGGGTTTATCATAGCTTCCATCCTCGGTCATTTCCGACGTGCGACATCTTGTTATTAAGTAAATTGTTGTATGACTTCACTAGTTTCAATTTCGTTACATAAATATCAGAAGAACGGTACATGTAAAAGAATTCCACAACATTTTACAGATGATTGATTATAAAGATAATATACGGAAATAAATGGAAATTGCTCGTTTACCTCATAAAAAAAATCTAATTTTTCCGCCTAGTAATTGGGATAAGGGATAGCGGTATTAGAGGCACTTCTCTCACACCCAGGTCGTGGTTATCTTACCACCTGCTGAAGGCAGAAAACAACCCTAGGGAAAGATGAGGTAAACAACAGGAAACAAATAACAAATATATTAACAACGAAACAAGCAATAACAATGAATAGTTAAAATGAGAGTAAGGAATAACTAAATACAATAATTTTAACTAATCTTACAAAATAAACTACTTGGTGGCATGTTACGTTTACTCACGAAAATACGCGCAAAGTCAGATCCCAGGGGCTGTTTTAGAAACTCCCCAAAGGGTGACTCTTACAGACAACCTCAGACTCGAGACTCCTCGAGTGCAACCTAAAGGTACAGTTCCGAGCCAAGTGATACTGACGCCACTAACGCCGCGTTAGTATCGCCGCGACAGAGCGATAGTACAATGTTCTATGTAAATACATGACGGCGTGTACGAACACGGCGATACATGACGCGGCGCCGCTGCCGCGGCACCACTATCTCAAAGCGACAGCGGCCGAGCCGCGCTTTCCCTCGTAGTGACGCTTTACAGCTCTATAGCGGCTCTATTGATACCTTTTTCTTTTATTCTTGTTGAACACTAACAGGCTTTTTAAAAGTTTTGATTTTTTAGCCATCGGCAGAATTTTCCGGTGGTCCTTAAACTCCTGTGTTACTTTATTGGCTTCTTTTAGAAGTTTTTTACTTAATTCTTCTACTTCTTCAACTTTTTGTAGAATCTCCACAAGGGCTTTAAACATATCTTTTACCAATTCTTCTTGCTCTCAAAGATCAAGAATTCAATGCGTGGGCAGCGATTCCAGTAGCCAGAAGAAGCCATCGGTGTCTTTAAAACAGTGATTTTCCAGATGTCAACTGAAGACTGGAATAACTGTTTTACCAATTGGTTTGAACTTATGCAAAAGTGTATCAATCTTGGTAGGACGCATTCAAAAAAGCAATAAAGTACTGTAAGTCCATATATTTGTTGTCTTTAAGGTTATATTAGATTTTACAAAACCGTAATAAGACCAATAGTTACATTTGCTTATGAAAGCAGTTCCCTAGAATATGGGAAAGAGGGGTTTTAAGAAAAATTTTTGGAATTGGGCCAATTCGATCTCTTGTACTCCGTAAATACAAAAGCAACAGGTCATCATCTTCTTCCTCTTCGTCAAATATTTTTTGCAAATCTTTCACAATCGCTTGATTTATAATCGGTTCATGAAGTTCATTTACAACGCAAAAAAATTCGACTGGTCGCAAATTGACTGAAAACAGCAGTGATATCGCCGCTCTCGGAATCTCAGAACGTCAGAGAGGCTGCGGCTCTGACGCGGCGTCAGTGTCGCTTGGCTCGGAACTGTACCTTAAATGACGCTCTTTTACTGCCAATTCATATTCTACGTGAGAATAAGAATTAAACTAATTAAGCTCGCCTTGAAATCTAACGTAATGACTTTGACCTGGATGATTACAATAGCAAAAAATACCGTGAAGTATAAAACTATGGAGGGTACCTCTACCCTCCATATATAAAACTATTAAATTAATATGTAGGGTTAAACTACCCTATTATCGTATGGGACAATATCATTGGACCAAATATTAAAATAGAAAAGCTGTTTTGCGAGCTTAAACATGTAAAGGCAGATAAAAAGCAGCTGCCAAAGCAATTAGTGATTTTCTAAATTGAATATTATGCTTGATTTTAAGAAACATCCACATACTTTTAGCATCCCCAATGTTTGTTATTATACACACAATTGTTATTTAAACATTAAAAGAAAATAAAGTATTTTTGTAAACTGAGTGATCCAATTAAGAAATGTATTATTTTCTCATAAGGGCATCTCAAAACTTCATGGACATGCCACTCGTCAAAATTGCCGTGAGCACTGTCCCAAAACAATGTAATAACTTTGAAAATCTTACCTACATCTTGAGTAAGCTACCCACAAGTTCCGACAAAATACCTCAACTGATCATTTCCTAATTGATCGACAGGGAGGCGAGAATCGATGAAATGGCCAGCACAATACCCTGCTAACGTTATTAGACTTCTTGTATAACTACACCTTAGCTGACTATATAAGACGAATAACGCTTACGATTAAATTGGTCACGCTTGATATGTTGAGAGGTTGTTTGAAAAGTTTTGAAAGGAAAAATGAAAAAATGTGTATTTTTTAATGAAATTGTATTTTTATTCAATATGATCTCCCTCAGCTTGAACACACTTATTCAGTAATTTTATACTATTTCTGTAATAATTTTCCAGAAGATCTACAAAATATAGTTCCACGGCTGCAATAGCTTCTTCATTTTACGAAAAACGCTTTCCACGAAGCAATTATTTCTAGTTTCTGAAGAAGTAATAGTCGAAGGGAGCCTCTGGTGAATGTTCAAGCAATTCGTACTGTTACATCTCGGTTCAAAAAGCTGTTAAAGTGGTTAAAAATTATTTTAATTTTACTTTATTTCATCGGATAACCATATAATTGTTTTTATAATTCGTCCAAATTCAATTTATCAATAAAAAACTAACTCAACAACTTGGGCGAAGCAAGGCATAGATAGAACATTGACGACTCACACCTGAACAGGAGTACTTCGTCGTTTCGCTAGCCATAGCTAATATATGTTCATTTTTCATTTTTTTCACTTATTTTTACTCGGGAATCGTGTGTGGAAAACAAGGTGCCCTTTTTTAAGAACCCAGCGATACAGTCCACGACTCTGCTCAGATGGAATGATCAATATTTGAAAATGAACTAGAATTCCAACCAAGACAACATAAAGGTTAGTTTAAAAAGATACTTTTGTTTTTGGAGAATTTTGGTAGTTAAAAAAGCACATACGTTAATTCCTTCAATTTGGCCATCGTTAACAAACTTGTGTGACCAGGTGCATTCTCTGGATGAAAAATGATTATTTTCTTGTGTGAATGGGGTCTTTTTTCAAGATTTTTTTATCTAACTGGTACAAAAGTTTGCAATAATATTCAGAGTTAACAGTTTTAAATTTTTCAAAATATTCAGCAAAATCCCATCTTTCAACCCAAAAAAATAGGTGCGTGTAACCTTTACGCGCGATTGAAGTAAAACTTATTTGACGTACGTATCATCGCAAAATAAATTCAAAATATGTTTATTAACAAGTAGCTACAGTTTTTTGATTTTTTCTTTTATTATTATTATTTATTGATGAAAGTTATCATTATTTTTTATATATGAAATAATAGGTTTATGTGAAACATAGATTTTACTTTCTAAATACCATTAATGTATTTGAAACCATTTGAAAATTTTATAAATAAATTTTAAAAAATTTGGAAATTTTGAAAAATTTGGAAATTTTAAAAATTTAGAAACTTTGAAAAATTTTGAAAGTTTGAAAAATTTTGAAAAATTTGAAAAACTTGAAAATTTTTAAAATTTTGAAAAATTTTGAAATTTTGAAAAATTTTGATATTTTGAAAAATTTTGAAATTTTGAAAAATTTTAAAATTTTGAAAATTTAAGCTCCTCCCATAGCTGAAATCACACCGTTACTTCCGTCAGAATCTTCCGTTAGAATCTGACGTCGGAATTATAACGTTCCGTTAGAATTAGTTCCGTTAGAAAATAAATATGAGTTACCCCTAGTCGCGCCTAAAGAAGTTTTACTTCAAACTTCAAAAACTGATCCTATAACCATTTTTGCCAATCCTTCTGATTTCACCTGTTTTGGAGATGAAGAACCAGAATTTTTTTTGGATTAAAATGAAACATGAAATATATTAAAATAGTGTATAAATTTTGATTCCTCTACTAGTTAAAAATTGTCGTTTTCAAAACTTTTCAACCAACTATTATATAATATATTACATAATGAGTGCCGAATATAGCACTTTTCACACGAGTGGAAAATATTGTCGCATTATATATAATGCTGTTTTATTTATGATACTTAAGTGGATATTCAAAACATACGCGGTAATTATTTTGAGCATATTCTACATTGATTAATATTATCAATAAATAATCAGTATTACGTAGTCGTTTTTGAATGTGTTATTTTTCTTTTTTAATGTTAATTTAGCAAAATATCCGACATAGTTAAAAATATATCTAGAAGATTGTACATGAGATTTGTCTAGAATGTTCTGAAAAATATTAAAATTGAATAGTATACAGAGCGTTACATTTAGAATTAAAATTTAGTATAGACCAAAGTTTTGTTATAAACAGGACAACCAAAAATATCAATGCATACCCATTCATACATTGCTGAATTTATTCCATTTGATACACACTGTATATTTTTTTAAACCTATATGAATTAAAATTATTATTTAAAATATATGGAACGATCGAACATGACTGAAAAAAATATAACAAAAAATGGTAGAAGAAAGTAGTTTGCTTATATCTTTGATACTTTTAGCACTGGCTCACTGATATAAAATGTCTGAAGTGTCTTTTTTTACTTACTTTCGGTGCAGTCATACTTCTGGATCAGGAAATTTAGGGAGGGACGAGCTAGTGCTAACCCAACACTGACGCATCATATGACCCATTGTGCATCCTCCCGTGTGTAGGGATATCCTCACCTCAGGCTATCACCAGGCCTAGTGAATTAAAATAGGTGATGAGGCTCCCGAGGGGGATCTCCCTGACATCGGCTGGTGTAAGCCAGTACTCGCCCAACACGGATCTTCTGATTTCAGAAAAAGCAGAGCACTCATACATTATATGTTCTACTGTTTCCTCTTCTTGTTCGCAGCCTCTGCATAGCGGCGATTCTGTTAATTTCATCCTAAAGAGATGTTATCGTAATTGGCAGTGACCTGTTAAGATTCCCACAGCTGTTCGGAGATTTTGTCTGGTCAATAGCTTAAATTTTTTTGCTGTTTTCTCGCCAGGATGAGGTAATAACTCTCTGGCCAGTCTACAGTTCGTAGTTTCATCCCAGCACTGTATAAAGATTTGGTAAGAGTGCCATGGGCGTAGCCAGCCATTGGCTCAGGGTGGGGCAGTAGTCTAAAATAATATGTAACTAGCAAACTATACTCCCGGTATTACCCCATACAAAACACCTTTTGGGGGGGTTATAAAGGTTGGAAATTTATACTCACAACCTAAGCATCCTTTATCTGTCTCCTTTCGGGCTCCTATGTAACTTATGTATAATTCGAATTATCCAAAACAATTTCTTATTGCTCAGTTACCTACATCACGAAATCTCCCGTCTAACTTCAGCCGTTTGGGCTTTTGGCGTTGCCAATTTGTTAATCAGTTAATTTAGAGGTTTATATCTACATCTATTGACCGTACTTTCAGGTCCAGTAAGTAAACAATTACATATAGTTATTATAAGGTTGTTTATTTATGTAGGTATATGTTAATTAATATTACTTTAACATTCATAATATTACTTTAAGAGAAGCCGGCGTGGGTTCTGGCAGAACCTCCTTAGCACCTCGGCTTCCAATTTATTTCGTTGATTCTAATACTTTGAAGAATAAGTATACAGACGATTTTCACTCATAGTGGAACGAAGTCTTAACGTACTGAACGACCTCTCTATAGTACAGGTCGTACACGAATGGGCCAGTAAAATAGCAAGCGCAGTTTTTATGCTCGGGTAAAATATTTCCGAATTATTTATCAGTTCTTTCTTTTATGTCTTTCAGATCATTTAATGCCATATCTTTTTCTTCCACAAATGGTACCACAGTTCAACCTCGCCGTGAAAATTACCACTTAAGTTATAATACTCGCAAAAGTCCTCTTTTTTTCAAAAACTCTTTGAATGACATTTGTAACATTTTATATGGGTGCAAGGGCATGAAAAAATATGCCGGTAAGTTGTTATCCGAGAAACGCTCTTTCACTGACATAATTAGCGAGTCTAATTAGGGAATAATCAACGATCGAGTAGGACTCTCTGACAGAGGATTTGCACGGTGCGTCTGTCTTTTCGCGATGCGTGGCATTGTAAAGTCAACTTTTAGAGAATCAGTGATCACTTGAGCTTCAGCTATGAAACTGCAGCTGAGATCGTTATAGCAGCGCAGTATAGCTGAAAAGCCACTTTTTTGAGCATTGTTGCTGTCTTTCGAAAATGTCAAAAGGGTCGTGGCATTTGGGTGCAATTTTGTTTAAAAATAGCAATGCACTTATATTTGTGCTACCAGCGCGTTTCGCATAGCATAGGTAACTTAGGCACGTGGTTACGACGTTGAGCTGATTCTCGAAATAATTTTATAATTTCCATTATTGCGCCGAGTGTATTACGGATAACGAGGATTTGATTTATATTATCAATGACTAAATTTAATTTGTGGTTGGCGCAGTGGAAAAACAGGGTTTCTTCAATTTTTCTCTTGGTATCTTTTGAACGCACCATCTTTCCCGACATTGTGGTGCTTTGGTCAAAGCCTTGTCCCACACATTTTTCTGTATCCAGAGCCACGTTCGTTATGAAGTTATCTATGGCAGAGGCAACAGATTTGGCGTCCAGCGCAATTATTTTAACGAAGCCTAAAAATTCTTCACGAATCATCTTTTCTTCGTCAGAAATTTGACGCCGATGGACAATTGCTCTTCGTCTGAAATGTCGCACCTCTTGTCCCCCAAACTGCTTTTTTTATACCGTCTATGATATCATCTCTAATAAGATCTCCAGATATATTTATTAGTTTATTTTGAATCTGAGGGTCTGAGGCGACATATATGCCGCATTCTTTGCACATGATTCTGAGCGCCCCTTTAATGTTTTATCACCAGACTCAAACTTAAGTTTGATTAGATCTTTAAACAGACCTTCATGAAGGTCCTTGCCTCTTAATGGCAGATCGTGGGTACCACAAAAAAACTATCTATTACAGATGCAACAATTTTTTAATTATATTGTTTGATTTTTTCATGAGCACTAATTTACTGAACATCCACAGGATGTATATAATTTTTGCAGATGTGGTTGAGGTCTTATGACACTTAGACGTTGCATGTATTTTAGCGAACTCGTGCATATCTTTGTATCTAATGAATGATCGCGGTAAATCACGCGCGCGTTTTTTGTTTTGATTACATTATTTTGTGAGTATTAAGTAACTTAGTAACTAGATAATTAAGTGTTTTATGTTTCAGTAGATACCTTACAAGTCAAAGTCAGGGTGGGGCAAGTTCCCTACCCTGCCCCACCGTGGCTAGTTCCCCACCCTGCCCCACCGTGGCTACGCCCATGAAGAGTGCTGTTTGATAAGGTCGACGACAGCAGTCAATGTTAGCTTGGTAGATTAGCGAGGGCTAACATATTTGTAGCCCGCAGCCCTCCTTGCTAAATTGTTTGCAATGCGGTTGCCTTTAGAGTTCCCATGTCCTTTGTTTGAGCTGAGAGTAACCACGTTATTCTGGCTGGCCTCAGTTGATGACATTCTAGTACTAAACTTGAAGTGATACGTGGTCTATTCAAGGTCAGTAGTGCTTTTCGGCAGTCTGTGTATATATTTATATTCCTGCCTGTGATATTCCTATTGATAAATTCTTTTGCAGCTATGGTTATGCCTGTTAGTTCTGACTGAACCACACTTGACAAGCCATCCATAGCCCATTTTATTTTTAGGTTCAAGGATCTAGAGTAAATTCCACATCCCACACCTTGCTTTGTTTTTGATCCATCCATATAGGCGCTCAGAGCGTTCACTACGTTGGGGTCTGCTGTCTTGTTTGTTAATTTTGTAGAGTTTATCGATTCCCTCCACAGACTGTCCCTATGAGTGCCAGTCCCAACAGTGGGTTCGATACCAACCGTGCGAAAGTGTACCATGGTCATTCATGCTACCTCCTTAATAAATATATCAAGGGGTGAGACCAAGTGTTACTTCCATTACGCTGGTTGGTGTGCTTCGCATGGCTTCAGTTACGAGAAGGCATGCGCGTATCGGGATTATCGATATTGGGCAGATCCTAAATGGATTCCAGCAAAAAAAACTTCCCATGGAAAATGTCCATTATGGTCTCCATTTCGACAGATTCCGACTAGTCTATGTCAATATTAACTTGATACGAATAAACTTTACACGTATTTATTTTAAATACTAAACTACAAATTTGTTTTCTATTTGAAAATATATCTGTTTGATTTTTCAGTCATGTTGACCTTGTTTTAATACAATTAAAAAAAGCCCAATAAATTACCTGATTTTCTACCAACATCGCCATGTCCATGAACATGTCGTGTAATTCTCTAATTGAATTTTCTAACTTGATGATATCCGCATGCCTCGCTTCGATATCAGCTAATGTCTGTTTTGCTTGTTGCGTTTCCATTATAATCTGCATAAAATAAAAAAATAACAATTAATTTAGCGAAATGGTAATACTGGTGCTTTTAAAAAGCATCTGTATAAAAAAATAACTAAATTAGTGACATAATTTAAATACGGGATTTCTGTTCACATATTTTTATCTGTTAATAAATGAGAAAATTATTGTAATTAAAATAATCCTGTTGATGAGGGTTTATTTTATTTCTGAAATCGGTTTTATCTCTGCTGAATTGTAAGGTTACAATTTAAAAAAGAAAATAATATTTAAAATGTACAAATGTTACTGTTGAGGAGCTGATAACCTCAGTACCAACTTCTCACACGGCGGTTTGCTGTAATCCACAATCCGCTGGTTGGGGGTGGAATAATCAAATTGGTATTATTACACTATAATTTATTACTATATACAATCTTTTACCACTATTACTATAACTTTGTTTGTTTACGAACTTAATTACGATTGTCACTTTCACTACACTTTAAATACTAATATTACAATAGTTTATGTGTCTGTGTTGCTGAATATGTCACTTCTGAACACGTACCAACAGCGAGACAAGAAGCGAGAGAACTTAGCGAATATTACGCGATGAGGAGATATGAGCGGCAAGAGAGCTGAGAGAACTATCACTTTGCGAGAGAGCGGTGAGTACAGAGTGATAAGAGAACTGAGCTGCGAGAGAACTTTTTGAGACTACCGAGCAGAGAGAAAGCTGTGAGTGTACTTTGGGAGACTACCGAGCAGAGAGAGAGCTGTGAGTGTACTCGTGTACTACCCAGCGAGAGATCGATGAGAATATCGAGTGATAAGAGAACTGAGCAGCGAGAGAACTTTGTGAGACTACCGAGCAGAGAGAGAGTTGTGAGTGTACTACTCAGCGAGAGAGTGATAAGAACACCGAGTGATAAGAGAACTCAGCTGCGAGAGAACTTTGGGAGACTACCGAGCAGAGAGAGAACTGTTTGTGTACTGGTCTTCGTATATCGGAAATTACAATATTATAACCTGATCATAAAACGGAGCGGATTGGTTTTCAGAAAGGATGGTTATACCAAGAATTTTACTATTATATTTTATGATGGGGAAAGTACAAGTCGGGTATTTTGACGTTACATTTTATGATAGGGAAAGTAACAGATGGGGTTTTTTGGGTATATTTTATAGAGTAGTGCGTGCCTAATTGAAAGAGATAGGGATCTCTAAACTGTTACTTTTATTGAAGGGAGAATTGAGAGGCATTGTCATAGTCACGTCCTGTTCATAAAATATATAACTATTGTTGTGAATGTTTTCACAACAGTTACCATGTAGAAAATTAAACGCAAAAAATATTACGTCCTGCCATGTTAACAAATAAATGACTAGTATTCTACTTTTCAAATAAATTGAAATTAGTAATTCGGTCAAAAAGTAAAATGAAACATAGTATGTGCAAGCTTTACTAAAGTTCTACGTCAAATATCAATTTGTTTATGGTTAACTTGGCCGAGTGAGAGATATTACCCAAGAAAAGCCATGCATTCCAATTAGTGGTTAAACTGTGCTACAACAAAGCAGGCGGATGAAAAACCACCAAAAGGACAATTAACAAAAATGAACCCAATAAAAAGGTACCTGTAAAGGAACCCAAGAGATCAGAAGATGATCCCAAAAGTCATTATTGAATACACACCATCAAAAGCAGCTACTTGCCTGCTTAGCAGGAGCTTCAGCAGAAATCGAACTGACATAGGACTCATTCAAGAACCCTGGGCTTACGAGGTACTAATCAAGGATTTATTCACGAAATATTACGTATACTTCTGTTCCTGCGTTTATTACTAGAGACTAAGCGATAACGTCTGCCTTCACCAGAGAAAGTCAGCTGGTATAAAAAAAGAGCAGACCGCTGATACTTGGATATAATGCAAATTCCCACAACGTAGTATGGGGTAGCCCGGACAGAAATAAAAGGGACCTCTAGACTATTTGGCTACTAATAATATAGTCATTATTATTATGATATTAGATATAACGGAACGTACATTATAGTATATTACGTATCAAGAGTGGTAAGTAGGACATTACGTACGAGTGGAAAAGTTACACGAGTACGTAATACCTCTTACCACTCGAGTTACGTACTATGCTTTATCTACGACTCAATATTTTAATTTTAATTCCAAATATTTGACATCTCTAAAAAATATATGACGTACTCCTTTGACAGTAAATGTCATTTATACTCATTGTCACCATGCAGGGTAAGTAAGCTATAACGCACAGTTGTGCCTAATGAAACGTCATTCCAACATGACGTTTCATTACGCACAACTGTGCGTTATAGCTTACTTACCCTGCGACAATGAATATAAATGACATTTACTGTCAAAGGAGTAGATAAAAGTTGTAACATACGACATGTGTCATTGTCGTTCACAGAGTCGTCAAGAATATACTTCCCCTTAATATACTTTATGGTAATCATCCTTAATAATGTGTTATAGATCTTAAAAGCATTATTATTAGTATAGAGAAAACATAGAACAATTATTAATAGAGCTAAGAAACCCACTTTTATTACTTGAACTAGGAAAACAGGTGCTTGATCGCACTCTATGTAGTTACTTCTGTAGAAATTTAATTTATAATTGGCATATCTCTGATGCGGCTTTGATATCGCATCATCAAATCGTTAGGATTCAGCAAGAATATTTATTGCTTCCGATAGCCAAACTGCCTTAACGGCTCAACAATATTCCACGTTTCAGTCCAAAACATCCTGAAACAGCAAGAATTCTCTTAAACAAGTGACCAAAGACAACAAAATAACTTTGCTGTGGTTACCAGTGCATAAAGGGATTGTCGGAAACAAGACTGCTGATAGTCTTGCAAAAAAGGAGGTCCTAAACCTTTCTGTGGCATCTCGAAATGCCAAATTTTGGATAAAGTTCGTAATTGAGAAAAGGAACTGACTCCCAAAGGCCAAAGTCAACCAAAAAGGTTAATATGGCCTTTACTGCGCCACTACAATTACTCTTAGAGATTCAGAAACCTGAATTTAGAGTAATCGCAGGAATTCTCGCAGCATACTTGCCATTGATGTACCACATCTGTAAGATGGGCAATGCATATTCCAAGCGGATAATAGACTTTCTTAGAAGAAGTATAGATCTTAGAGATTCATAATTAGACGTAGGGTATACACAAAGGATCTTTTAGGTCCAGTGTAGTAAGATCAAGTAGTTTTATGTTAGATTTGATTTGTAATTGTGTTTAACTTTTTTCAATAAAATAAAAACGATTTTATAGACAACAATGCAGTATATATCACAGGTCTTTAATAATCCTCCATAGTAAAAAATATCTCATCGGAAAAGAAGGTTTTTCGATTACCTCCATCTGCATGCTGTTAAAGGAGTTGTAACCCAAGGACATGGATGTCCACGGCAATCCTCACTTATAGGGCAGTAGCTTGGCGCACGAGAGCTAATTTGGTTACTACGAGGACAAACCTCTCGAATATTAAGAGACTAGCCTGTGGATGCATCATAGGAGCTATGGGAAAATGATGCATTCCTAAATCTTACGCCAGTACACATTCAAGTAGAAAGGGTTGATTTCAATTTGATCATACTTAGAAAATGCCCAAAAAAATTCACCACGAAAGTGGGTAGTAAATCTGAATGAGACAAAGACACCATATTGGGGCTAAACCAAAATCCCATAAAGTGGTATATGGACTGCTCCAATAAAGATCAGGGAACTGGAGCAGGGGTTTTTGGACCTAGAGCTAAGTATGCAAAAAGCCTGGGAGCAAATATTTGTAGAATTTAATATCAAACCAAAGGTCGTAATCATGTCAGATAGTCAAGCAGCCATCAAACCACTGAACTCACACACAATCAAACTCAATGAACTAGGAGAAAATAACACTGTTACCATCTTATGGGTTCCAGGAGACACTGGAATTAGTATAAAAAAAATTCATAGCATGGGTCAATTTTTTTTTTCAATTCTTCCTTAAAACTCTATAAATAAGTTCTATCACAAAGAAATATCAGCGCGAAAACAAAAAAACGCTCGATGGTTGGATATGTATGGAGCTGTAATACAGTCTTGAAAAAACTAAGGAAAGAAGTGGATAGAGAAAAATCCAAGTACTAAAACGATGTAGAAGTACTAAGACAACCGAAGATGCTCCTGGGAAACTATAACCAGCAGAGATCTTTCAGCTGTCTAAACCTCAGTAAAAACAACCTCCGGGAATATTAACCGGGCACCGCCGATTAAGAGAATTCATGAAGAAAAAAAGGATTAGTTGATGAAGCAAAGTGCAGATTCTTTGAGGAAGAAGAGGAAACCTCAATACAGATACTCTCAGAATGCATTGCATTACGTAATTCTACGGTTAGATATCTAGGATCAAACAAAATAGAATAGAAATATCTATGAAGCCCAACGATTTCCTAAACTGTTTAAGAAAGATAGGACTAGAAGAGATGCTATAAATCTAAGGAAACATCAGAATTATAGCAGAAAAGGGGGACACAAGAGATCTTATAGGTCGTAGGTGTAAGTGTCACCCCTAATTACGAACATGACTACATATATGCTGTTGAAGCATTTTTTTTATCTTCCTATCCTAATTTGTTTGAAAGTGGCTGTAAGTCACTGTCCTATCTTTCTTCGATACGCCCTAAATCGTATATCTTTTCTTATGATCCATGTCATAGTTTTCGGTGCAATGACAATCTTGAGATTGATTATTTTTTGTTTTCTTAGAGGTTTTTCCCGATTCTTTCAGCTGTGGCTTCGATGACAATTTTAATTTTTTTTATTTGTGCACCCCCAAGACCTATCACTACGCACCGCCACTGATGAAGACCCCTAGGAACATTTTTTTACTTTTTATTGAATGTACAGAATTGAACTCTTCTACAGTTTTATTATATAAATAGAATACTTAGTAGTTCATTCTGAAGTTTATTGAACTTAAAACTCTTTATATTCAATAAATCAATTTCGAAACACACTGAAAAATTAAAACGTGAATGGAATCTCACCTTTAAATTTTTTATGTGCTACTTGTACTATGTATTAAATATTTGATACCGAAACATACATCGCAGCAGTTTCATTTTATGCCAAATAAGAACCGAGGTATCAAAATGTAATTTTCAAAGAAAGGTAGTTTTAAGCTCGTAAACTGGTATATCGTTGAATTGTCGTAAAATGCAGCCAAGAAATTACCCACTAATTTAAAATGTTAAATAAAATGAAACTATAAGAGCAAGGTGTTTTTATTATTAGGGATTTTACAGAAAAAGTTTCAAGATTTGTTTAATGTAAGAATTTTTATAAGATAAAATAGTTATTTATTATACAAGGGAAAAAAGTATTAGATGTTAGCTCGAGGTTGTGTTGTCTCCCGACGCGAAGCGGAGGGAGACAAAAAACCGAGAGCTAAAATCTAATATTTTTCCCGTGTATAATACACTATTTTTTTCTGTGACGATGATTTAATATCTATATCCTACTAATATTATATAGGCGAAAGTTTGTTTGGATGGATGTATGGATGTATGGATGGATGTTTGTTCCTCTTTCACGCAAAAACTACTAAACGGATTTTAATGAAACTTTACAGTAATGTAGCTTATAGATCAGAATAACATATAGGCTATAATTTATAAAGATATTGTGTGAATTGTCCAAAATATAACGATAAATGTCATTTAAGTCTGAAAAAATTCTGCAATCTGCGAGCTACTCAGGCGTGTGCTGCAAAAACAGTTAGTGCTACATGTATATAATGTATGGTGAAAATATTTATCTTAAATAGTCCTACAAAAAATTCTGCGACACCATATATATCTATCTTTTATGAGTAAGCCATTATTGTCAAAATAGTGAACCATAAATACAATAAAAATTGATAATTTATTTCTAATGCACATTTGGTAGTAATAAATGGATCCTTATCAAAATGAATACTTTTATCGCTTTTGGTATTTAAAGGAGATAAATTTTGTCCTTCACAATACATCATTTGAGTAGCTACCTATAGGCCTATGATTAGGGGTTTGCAGTGCTTAATTACTGTATTTCTTATGTTGACAATATTGTTACGTTATTACAGTGCGAATGTAACATCTCAATATTGTCAGACTGTTATATTTTTCAAATACGACCCAAAAATTATGTATGTTATAATTTTAATGTCATAATGTTAGTTCTTTTCACGCTAATATAAGCTACTTGAAGTACTAATACTGCGCACACGAAGTCGCGGGCACCAGTTATTGATACATAAAGACCTTGCTTTTATTCGAATTACACGCAGACGAAGTCGCGGGCAAAAGCTAGTATAAGTTAAGTCACGAGAACTGCAGGCCTATCAACAAATATAAACGCACCGTCAGCAACAACACCGACCTTATATATTCTTTTTATTTTTAATTAAATTCACTTTTAAGTTACTTTTGTTAGCTAAAGGTCCCTGTTAATAAAATTTTTGCTTTTTAAAAATAGTTTTCCTTGAACGATAAACTTCACTTATATATAAATGAATGTTTGTCTGTATGTATGTATGTCTGTATGTATGTATATCTGTATGTACTCAATGAACTCAAAAACTACTGGACCGATTATTATGAGAATTGGTATACATATGTAATTTTCCACGGAGAAGGTTTGTGTGATATGTACATTGATGTCACTCGCCACCAGGTGGCGCTGCAAAGTAGCAACTTCTGCCCCGTTCAACCGACGGTCATGAAAATTGGTATGTACATGTATTTTTCCACGGAGAAGATTTGTATAATATGTTCATTGATGCCACTCGCCACCAGGTGGCGCTGCAGAGTAGCAACTTCTGCCCCGTTCAACCGATTGTCATAAAAATTGGTATATATATGTATTTTATAACGTAGAAGGTTTGTATGATATGCTCATTGATGCCACTCGCCACCAGGTGGCGCTGCAGAGTAGCAACTTCTGTCCCGTTTAACCAATTGTCTTGAAAATTGGTATGTATATGTATTTTTCCACGAAGAAGATTTGTATGATATGCTCATTGATGCCACTAGCCACCAGGTGGCGCTGCAGAGTAATAACTTCTGCCCCGTTCAACCGATTGTCATGAAAATCGGTATGATGATGTATTTTTAATGGGTAAGATAAATATGATATTCGTATTAATTGTAGTTACCACTAGATGGCGCTTCCATGTATCAAATTCAATAGTGATTAATATACAAATTCGTATAAATATAATTTCGAAAAATATATTTTTGGTGCGATAAGTAAAACAAAACTATACACTTTCTTTCCTTCTCTATCTCTTCTCCTCTTTTTTTTTCTTAAATTTATTTTAGTTATTGGCGTAGCAACGCGCGCCGGGTACAGCTAGTTTTAAACAAAATCAGAAAATTACTGATGCAAAATTTGCATTTTAAAACTAGTAGGCTTTTGTCCTTATAGTGACAATTAAACCTGCGTTATCAGTCAACTATCTGTCAAGGAAACCTTTATTTATGTGTATATATCCGGGAAAAAAGTACTCACTTTTTTCCCATGGTAAAAAAGTAATAATTTCATAAAAAGTGACGTTTTGTGACCCGTTAACAGAGATAAAATGTCAAACTTTTTTCTCGTCGCAGAAAAAAAAATGTAATTGCATTTATTAGGTACTGGATGTTTGGTATTATTTAATATTCCACCAACCCATATGTTCTATCAATTATTATCAGTTAATAATGTCCCATATAAATTTATAAAGTTAGATCGAAAAAAAAATAAGTAACATTATTGCCTTGTAAAAATGTTGGGAAGTAATAATATATTGGGCATTCAGAAACTGTTGCCAAACGAAAACCACGTATCGGTGGAACTTTTATGTCGATTTAACCTAAATTACTTGAATACAAAAATACTAAGTGAATAAGAACACTGAAGATGGCACCAAAACATTTCTTTTTATTTTTATCTAAAAAGTTCGGGAGATAATATACAAGAGCGGTCCAAGCGCCACTATTACAAGATAAATATATTTTTGTGCAGTACATTGTCGTAGAGAGCTATTGAAAATTTCAACAAAATCGGACTTACAGTTTTGTTTAACGGTTTGCAGAATCGTGCGTATTCACAAGGAAATAGGTAGAGCATTATTGATTAATGACTCGATTCTGATGTTTGCAACGAAAATTGCACAGTGAAATCAAAGAGCGCTTAGATGTTGTGTATTTTGACTCTTCTCCTTCGATGACGACCCAGAATTACACGTCTGTTTTTGATCAACAACGTCCATGTGCCTGGATAACGACTACTACGGAGAATACCGTGACAAAAACCATGATCTCGTATTGGCAAATCGTCGATTAGAGGAACACATGTTAGCTGAGAGACTATGTTTCTCAAAAGACCGTGTGGATTATATCCGGAAAAAAAAATGGGCATGAGAAAGCTGTCGGCACGATGGGTGTGGCGTTTGATCACTCCGGACTACAAGCGGAACTGTGGGACCATTTCAGAGCTGTTTGATGTTTTTTAATCGTAATCCGAATAAATTTCTGCGTCAACGAAACATGTATTCAATGGTGCACACCAGAGACCAAGGAACAGTCGGAACAGTGGATTTCGCTCGGGCCATCTGTCCATCTGTAGGAAAGGTGATGGCCAACGTTTTGGGATTCATGACTACCTGAAGAAGGGTTCTACTAAGTCGAATTATTTGACCCATTCGACGTCGAATTGCAGAAAAACGGCCGCATGTTTTTCCACCATGACAACACATCAGATCACATCTTCACCGTCACCCCCATTCACTGTATTCTCCAGATTTGGCCCCGTGCAAACTTGAAAAAAAACAATTGCCGACTAGTAATTTGAGCCGAAGAAGAAGGTCTATTTTGCAGACCAAGAGAAAACACATTTTTGAGACAGTTTAAAAAAGTTGGTGGACCGCTGGGCCAAGTGTATAAAGAAGCGAAATGAAGCGCCACTTTTCCAAAATTTTAATTTTCCTTTTGTACGCTAAATTAATAATTACTCGACCGCCCTCGTATATTACGACTTCAACAAAATAATTTTCTTTTTCGACACTAAAAACTCGATTTGTCTATTTAGGAGGCAATTGCTTGAGGTATCGGACGAGTGCCCGACTTTGGTCGATTTATCTGTATGTATTCGAGATAAGCTACATGTATTTATAGACTACATTCCGTTTACCCTTAAAATTATTTAAGACAACTATTTAGGTTCTTTGACCTATCTCTGCTATCACAGTCAAAGTAAACCTCTTATATCTCCCTAAAGTAGGGAGGATGACGGACCAAACTTCCAAGTCATACAGATGAATATCGTCATTCGAAGCGAAAACGCAGGAGAAACTGGTCGATAGATATATAAGGGAAGAAATCTTAACGGAGAACCCATTAAGTGATCGTCAAGCAAGCAGAGCTGTATGATAGGGTTAGGGCGGATCAAATAATGAGCATGCCTCAGGACAGGATCGTCCCCAGGTATAACTTTGCGAGAAACTTTCGAGTAGAAATACTGGAAAGGGACTCATGGAACAAGGCCCCCAATCCAAGGGAAGTCAATCAATCAAAGACTGAGAAAGGCATAAGGGCGGGTATATATAGTGGAGGACACAGGATAAAAGTTCAACCAATTTAAATTTGCCAAGTGGCACATTGGTACGTCTAGTGACAAATTCCGAATATTAGAGGCTTTTGTTAGGAGTTACTTTTAACACATCTGTGTGTTAGGTGAATGAGCTAGAATATCACAAAGTGACTGAGATGAATATTCGTAAGAACCATGTCATATATGGAATATCTGGAACGAGAGAGTTGTCTTCTTCATGGATCTTCTACCAGTGTCTTCAACCTAGCATCCGGACAGGCATTTGTCCCGGACACCTTAACCCGTGGAGGAAGACACTGGACGGACTCCCAGAGACCCATCACTTCACTGGAAGTCGAGAGAGAGAGAGAGAACTATCGCCTCCCCAAGACCACCGCGAAGAAAATTTAGGATCCTGACTTGTTATGAATTAAGAATAGTTAAAGCAATTGTTAAAATTTTAAAACTTTAATAACCAAAACCGAATATGTTTACCATAAGATCCTTAAAAAAAGTTAATTTTTAAAATCAAAACTGTAGAATTGAATAAGATAAAAGAATTATTTAATTTAGAAGCGTGAAATTTTATAATAATACAATAAAAATTAACATGATCACAAAAATAAATATTTAGTTTACTTACACCTTGGGTGAACACTGCTGGATTTCCTTGTTCTAACATCTCTTCTAATTCCTCATTGGTTGTTTGCCTACCCGCTATAGGAAAAAAAAGAGTTAAATATTATTTTTCTTTACTTATAAGATTTAATTCCCTCGAAAATTAAAAACTGTATAAAATGTACTTCTAGTTCCTCGATACTTCAAGAAAAATATTGGGTCAGAAAAAATGCACGAGTGAAAAAATACTTACTAAGATATAGAAAAATTTTAAGTTGTAAAATATACGACTAAACATATGTTAGTTCTATCTACTTGATTTACAGTTTCCTGCTAATCAATTGTCATTTTAGTAAAGCGTTTATCAAATAGATGTCAAAGGTAATAGTTTAATACTATTATAACGTTTTAAAGAGTCTTTGAATATCAAAGAACATAGACCGTTTACTTAGAACCAACAACTACTTCCCTGGCTATATCCCCCGGCGGACAGTGAATTACAGTTCAAAGTTAAACGGGGTTAGTATATCTGCAAGATAGAACTAACCATTTTAGTTTGCAATTCGAAATGATATCACTTGTAGACCGGTTTCGGCGTATTGCGCCTCATCAGTACAACGAAGATATCCGTCCAGAAGCTCTGAGAGCATCTAGACTGGAGATATGTCTGAAATCACACAAATACATTATCTTCAGTAAAGAAAATGCAAAAAGTGCGATAATAGCGTCATCTCCATAACTAATCACAAACTGAAATTCTATTTGACAAAAAACCTCACGGCTTTGTAGGGTTATCTACTCGATTTACCGTTTCCTGCTAATCAATTGTCATTTTAGTAAAGAGTTTATCAAATAGATGTCAAAGGTAAAAGTTTAATACTATTATAACGTTTTACACAGTCTTTGAAAATCAAAGAACATAGACCGTTTACTAAGAAACAACAACTACTTCCCTGGCTATATGCCTCGACGGACATTGAATTACAGTTCAAAGTTAAACGGATATCTTCCTTGTACTGATGAGGCGCAATACGCCGCAACCGGTCTACAAGTGATATCCTTTCGAATTGCAAACTAAAATGGTTAGTTCTATCTTGCAGATATACTAACCCCGTTTAACTTTGAACTGTAATTCAATGTCCGTCGGGGCATATAGCCAGGGAAGTAGTTGTTGGTTCTTAGTAAACGGTCTATGTTCTTTGATTTTCAAAGACTGTAAAACGTTATAATAGTATTAAACTATTACCTTTGACATCTATATGTTAGTTCATTAAAATTAAATTAAAAGTACATACATCAAATTGTATTGATTGCCTAAGCCTAAGTTTTCTTTTAATAGACAATAATAAGTTCCTTTTTTTATTTATTTTAAAGTAAAATTATAAATCTAAAAATTAAGAATTTTCTGCTCTAGAGCGGAAAGTCACAGATGGTGGCAAAAGCCAAGTTTAAGATTTTGATAAAAAAATTAACAAATTTTAAGATAACATTGAATAATGTAGGAAATTTTTTGTGTTGGCTCTCGTATGATATGTTACTATTTCTTTATATATAGGTACTTACCTACTAGCAAGTACATTAAAAATAATTGCTATTTTTTATATAATTTATTCTATTCTATTTATTCTTAATATTACTTCCTTTATATAAAATATTATTCTCGTCGGAGTAAATACAGAATTAAATTATTGGCGTAGATATACTCTTTATGAATATCATTTAGACTTGGAAATCTTCAATACTTATTATGCGTTTATATATTCATATTTTTCCCAACTCCATTTAATTTTGTGATGGAATTCTGAGATCTGGCAAAAAATAATGAAATTCCTTTCATAACATAATAATATGACTTACTGCGAAACCCTGCTTTATTTTATTTATCTAAAGGCAAAAAATGTCTTTTCAGAGAGAGATAGAATTTTTTAATAATACTTACTGATTTCTAATTGCCTCTGTATCCTCCCTTTACACCTTTCCCTATAATCTGTTTGCGTTCGGTTGTATTCAGTCATAACTTCTACGAATTTTCTGGATAACGTTGAATGTTGAGTTTTTCGTATCCTTAGATCAGCAGACGATTTGGTATTTAGTTCTTCTTGTTCTATATTTTGTTCTATAACTGCAAATAAAAGTACTTTATTATTTACATATTTATTCATACATGGATGTAACAAAATATGTAAGTAAAAGCTTATTACTAAGGGTTGGTTGAAAAGTTTTGAAAGCGACACCTATTAACCAGTAAAGGAATCAAAATTTATACGGTATTTTAATATTTCATCTTCCATTTGAATACACTTAATTGATAATTCATTCTTTGTTTATAAGCCATTTGAAGTTGACGTATCGGTATATTTATGCAGTGATAAAATCCTTTTGTTTTGGAAGGTTTATTAGCAACAGCAATCCATACAAAAATGGTAAAAAAGTTAAAGGAATTGCCCCTTTATTGGAACGAAGTTCCCTTTCGCGCGTTACGAACAGTTACGCTGACGCTAGGAGCTAGCCTAAAAAAATTCATACCAAAATTTGTCACGACACTATGCACCGACACAATGCACTGACACACGCATTTTCTCTCTCTCACAGACCAAAAAATAAATAAATCTCTCTCCCTCCCTCTCTCTCATAGATAGATATAATACAATGCATAGAAAAGTGTGACGTCAGCTATGGGAGAAGCTTACAAATCTTTCTATTTCTAAACAAAACACAAAACTACAAAACATATTTGCATTGAAAATGCCATAAAAGATTTTTCTATTACTTGTAGTGGGTTTCTAATAAAAAATCTTAACGTTTTCCGGACACTTTTCATACGACCTATTGTATCCAATTTGTGATAGTGAATAAACATTGAAAGTTAGTGTAAGTGTTTAAATTTTATATGCATTTTAGTGGAATTGAGGTTATGTTTTGTTTCAAAGTTTATAAATTTTATTATGGTAATCTTGTAAATAATTATGTATTCTTTAACTATTAAATAGTATTCTGTTGCAGTAAAAATGGTGATGTGTTTCGTCCCCAATTGCAAACATTATAGCGAGCAGAAAAACTGCAATTTTTTTACTTTTTTTTTCTATTTTGCTTTGAACAGTGTAGTAGTGTCGCGACTTTGTTAATACAGGTTTTTTGTAAATAATAAATGTTAAAATAATAGAAAATAAAAACAATAATGTATCCTGACAATGTTTCTGCACAAGTTCCGGATATTGTTGATAGAGTTAGGTAAGTAGAGATTTTATACAGACGATAATAAATGCTTATGTATATACAAACTCTCTGTTGTGTTTACAAATTACAATTCCTTCACTAATTAATCGAAAGGAACTTCGTTCCATCCGGGTGTCCTTTGACACCTCTCACTTTTTTTTTCAACTGTGGATCGATGGATCTTAGAGTTTAAACGTGGTCGTACAAGCGTGGAAGATGAACCACGTAATAGACAAAAAAGTGCAATAACACCAGAAACCATTGAGCAAGTCTATGATATTGTTTATAAAGATCCAAGTTTGACTCAGCGTGGAATTGTTGATACCATAGGCTTCCCAGATGAGCGAGTACTCAATATTTTAAACGAAGAATTACATATGGAAAAGCTTTAAGACCATTATGATCCTAAACTGAAACAAGAACCTTTACAGTGGACTGAAGCTGGTTCTTCAGTTCCAAAACAGATAAAGTCAGAACGATCGGCAAAAAAGGGTATGGCAACAGTTTATTGGGATACAAAAGGGGTATTGTTGATTGATTATCTTGAAAAAGGTAAAACAATTAACTCTGAACATTACTGTAACCTTTTGGACCAGTTGAATAAAAAAATCGTGAAATAAGACCCTATTCACAGAAGAACAAGACAATGCACGTGTTCACATCTGACGATGGTTAAATTAAACAAATTAAAGTACAAACACCGTATTCATCAGATTTGGTTTCCTCCGACTATAACCTACTCAAAAACCTACGTGAAAAACGTTTTTTATTGAATGAAGAAGTTATTGCAGCCGTGGAACAATATTTCCAGAGCTTTCAGAAAATCATTAAAGATATTGGTATAAAATCGACCAACGCGTTTTTTCTCGTGAAAATACCGACTTGTGAAGAAAGTAATAAGTGTGTTCAAGCCGAGGGAGATTATGTTGGAATAAAAAAACCAATTTCATTAAAAAATACACATTCTTTTATTTTTGCTCTAAAAACTTTTCAACCATACTCCCTTTTAATTGAATCCATTTTTTATAACGAACCTACAATATCTTTGAAATTAACAAAAACAATTTATAACCCAGGTGTCCACAGATCACCTATTCGTTGAAAGAAATTTGACCACTACCTTTAGGACTTATTAGACCGGGAGATGGTGACACAAAATATTAGGTCATTTGTACCAGTATGGCGTTTCTTCAGGGATCTAATTACGTAAAGGCAAAAAGGAAAATGATGATCATAGCGCTCGCACCGGCGGCCCAATCGCGTGGGCGTTAATCGAACGCGTCGGATAAATAACGAGTGTCGAACGATTTGTTCCACAAAAATGCTTGTATTTTCAGATAGTCGAAAAAAAAAGAAGTAGGCGGTAGCGTAATGCCATACTTATCGGGTGTGACTAACAGCCCGCCATACCGACGTGAATAAATTAATTTAAATAAAACAATTCAACCATTTGTACCAGCCTAATTTTTGCTTAGCTAATTATCGTCGAGTAGCCATTCACGAAAATCACCTTGCCATACTTTTCCGACAATTCCCAATGGCCGCCATACCACTGCAAAGGATTAATATTTTTTTTTCTGCCAAACGATTTGTACCAGAATTGCATTTGAATTTTTGGAAAGTATTTGACAAAATGTGACCGTTATTATTTTTCCCATACTTCTAGTAGGGGGAAAAAGTGCTGCCATACTTCAAATACTTATTTATTTGACACGTTTTAAAAATACGACTGTAAAATACGTAAAATCATTTTTAACATCATGGCATCATTGTATTCTCGTCATTTGGATGCAATTATACCTAAAAAGAATTATTACAGATTTTAACCATGGGGCGGATGACTGTCGGACTTGAGCTAAAAGGTGAAAAAAAATTAAAAAATTTAACGATTTGTACCAGTCAGTATGGCATTTGGATTTTTGGCAATTATACGATACAATGTGACCATTATTATATTTGCCATACTTTTAGTCGAGGGAAAAAATGGCGCCATACTTGAAAAACCTGATTTTTCGACACGTTTTCAAGGTACAAGACATAAAATCATTTGTTACAGTATGGCATCATTGTATTCGGTTCATTTGGATAAAATTCAACCTAAAAAAAATTATCCCATAATATAACTATGGGGCGGAAGACTGTCACACTCGAGCAAGATATGAAAAAACAGTTTTTTTATTAGTAACAAATTATATGTTAATAACAAATTTCCTAACCATTTCTCGGGAATCCACCCTTGATATATCTAATCAGGGGCTCAAAATACATAGAAAAAACTTTGGTGTCTCTTTCACGGCTACGAAAACCCTCTGGGCTCCCGAACTAATACGATGAGCCAAGATCTCTACAATTCGAGAAATCTTTCGAGCGGTGGGAGCCGCAGAATATTATACAACATAACATCTAACTTTTGCTTATAAGACAAGATTGCCGCCAATTAGGTGTTTGAAACTTTGTATTTATATTCGTTAAACCTCAAAATTACAGGAAAAATTATTGCCATACTGGTACAAATTGTTCGAATTACGAATAAAATCTTAGAATTTAAAAAAAATATTGTTCACTTTCGCCACCTCCCACAGGTATGGCATTATCAGAATTCTATTTATGATCATACAGGGAACTGTTAAAAAAAGTTTCAGGGAGGTACAAATCGTTTGGCAAAAAAAAAAATATTAATCCTTTGCAGTGGTATGGCGGCCATTGGGAATTGTCGGAAAAGTATGGCAAGGTGATTTTCGTGAATGGCTACTCGATGATGATTAGCTATGCAAAAATTAGGCTGGTACAAATGGTTGAATTGTTTTATTTAAATTAATTTATTCGCATCGGTATGGCGGGCTGTAAGTCACACCCGATAAGTATGGCATTACGCTAACGCCTACTTCTTTTTTTTTCGACTATCTGAAAATAAAAGCATTTTTGTGGAACAAATCGTTCGACACTCGTTATTTATCCGACGCGTTCGATTAACGCCCACGCGATTGGGCCGCCGGTGCGAGCGCTATGACCATCATTTTCCTTTTTGCCTTTACGTAATTAGATCCCTAAAGAACCGCCATACTGGTACAAATGACCTAATATTTTGTGTCACCATCTCCCGGTCTATATTTTTCAGAGGAGGAAAAACATGATAATCGGATTAAGGAAGATACGCCCAAAAAGGTAGATGTTCGAATAAATGGACACTAAATTATGAATTGTTTGTATGACTGTATGAGATTTGTGTATAATAGCAATTTCCTACGACAATAAAATACCTTTCTCGCTCTTTTTTTCTACATTTTTTATCGTATCGTTGTTATGGCTGGTTTACACAGTGCGAGCTGCTGCCTAGCCAGTGGATAGTTATTCAGCCTGCCTACTTACTCGTACCTTTGCTGTCTACACGACACCTAGTAGCTGCTGCCCAGTTTTGCAGGTTGCCACGAGTGAACGGGTAAAAAAATCGGAAACATCTTGATGACTAAATGGATTGCAAAGGGTCAACTTGTAAACCAAATGTATTAAAGTTTTTAAAGTTTCGGCAACACTGCGAGAGCTTCTTCGTAAAACACAATCGGACTTGTGAAACAATATGTCTTGGATGTTGCACCCAGGGCAATGCACCTGTCCATAACGCACTGGATGTGAAGCGTTATTTAGCCGTTAAAGGCAGTCTTGTACCCCTATTTGCTTGATTTATTACCCTGTGACTTTTTCTGTTTTAGAATTTCAAGTCTGCCTGCACAAGAACCCTTTTTGAATTGATGGAAGAGGTGAAGCGAAAATCAGTGAAGCTCTTAAATGTTTTTGCAAAGAAAGAAGACTTCCAGAATTGCTGTGACCATTTGTAAAAACGAATGGAACTGTGTTTAGTGAGGGGAAGAGAGTACACTGAAGCGGGCTATAAGATTACAAAAAAAAACTTTTAAAATATAACTCCTTCATAAGCAGTCTCGTTATTTAACAATTAGATCGTAGTTCGTAAACGCCACCGAGCTAAAATAAAGTGGTTGCACAATGAATGCTACAAAGAAGAATATATAAAATATATAGGTATACCGATAAATATTAAAAACTGTACAAAGAATGAACAGAATCCCTACAACGGATCGATGTAACTATAAGGGTCATTAAAGCAAGATACAAATCTGTTATCTCACAGATTATTTTGTACTTAATATCCTATCCTACTAATATTATATAGGCGAAAGTTTGTTTGGATGGATGTATGGATGTTTGTTCCTCTTTCACGCAAAAACTACTAAACGGATTTTAATGAAACTTTACAGTAATGTAGCTTATATAGATCAGAATAACATATAGGCTATAATTTATAAAGATATTGTGTGAATTGTCCAAAATATAACGATAAATGTCATTTAAGTCTGAAAAAATTACTGTATTTCTTATGTTGACAATATTGTTACGTTATTACAGTGCGAATGTAACATCTCAATATTGTCAGACTGTTATATTTTTCAAATACGACCCAAAAATTATGTATGTTATAATTTTAATGTCATAATGTTAGTTCTTTTCACGCTAATATAAGCTACTCGAAATACTAATACTGCGCACACGAAGTCGCGGGCACCAGTTATTGATACATAAAGACCTTGCTTTTATTCGAATTACACGCAGACGAAGTCGCGGGCAAAAGCTAGTTATCGATATTTCTCTGGTTTCCATAACTGAGAACCTATTAATCAACTTCATAATTCACTTAAAACATAACTATAAAGCCGTCTTTATTGCGCCCCTTGTTCAATAAATATTTCATTGGAATATTTAAGGAAATGTGGCCGAAAGGAATTGTAATCCACTTAAACCGTGGTTTTAGCCTCGGTTTAATTCTGACTGCGAGCTTGGCGAGATGAAGCTGTCATGTTATCGGTGATTATGTTTAGTCGAATCTTCAACTTCAATCATACTCTACCACATAAAACCGTTAAAGTTAATAGAGGATTGAGAGATCATACGGTGTCTGCAAGTATAAAATTGAATGTCAATGCTGAATCCGGTTGATTTGTCGGTGCTGTTAACTTTGACTCATCCCAGGGAAAATATCAAGTCTCAAGTACGAATGAAAACATTGCGATAAATTTAGAATAATTCGGAATTGTATTCTCCCAGCAAATTAACATAGCAACCATTAGCGGAACAAGAAAAATTTTTGCTAAAAAATACTGTTTTCCTTTTTAAATAATCAAATAAAAATAAATAATAATTAAGAAATTATAAAATGTACATAATAATCACGAAGGTTGCGTCGATTCGCGATGAAGGCAATGCTGTCGACAAACTGTGTGGCCCAATCGGGTCCATGTCTTTGAGATGGTGAGGATTGATAATGTCAGAAGTATTCGTAGGAAGTCTGGCGTTAGTGCCTTGTTTTCCTATTTGACGTTTGTGCCTTGGGACCTTGCAATTCGAGACTGTTTTGTAATATCCTGACATATGAGCGCCATAGACGGATAACTCAATATCTCTGGAGGATAAAAAGATTACTAGTTTTAACTGCCGTACAGATATGATATAGAGGGGGAGAGTGGTGTTGGTGGGAGTGTTGGATGTAAGGACTCTGTGGTAGGACGTATGTCCTTTTCAGGGAGTTGATGGGAAAGTTTGGATGATGTTAGCATCGGTTATCGGCCCCGCACTCACAAACTCCCCGATTAGTAGTTGGTGTTGTTTCTTCTGTAGCTCCTGTGAATTCCTCTGATTCCAAAGTTCCTCGAACGTGCCTAAACTATCATTTCTTTTTTGGTGTCAGTGTAGGTGTGTGACCCACGTGGTGCTTGAGTTTGGGAGATTGACGCTATGGCGTATCTCCTCTGTCGTGAGGCCTTCCATTTGGAGTCGCACACAGATGAGTGAGAACGTTTATGGAAGGTGTGTGGTCGCAGTCGATAAAGGCACGTAAGCGACGCCCTCTCGTGCGTTAATTTCAAACCGCGCTAGCGATCCAGTCTTCTGTGTTGCTTTGAAACCATGTAACCACACTTCTACCCAAATAACGTACAAATTATTGGAAAATTAAATATCAAGAGATGAAGAAAAACTATATTTACGCAAATGAAATCTGTTATCAACCTATTAAACATCGTATTTCAAAACTAACTGATGAATATAACTAAAATATCCACAAATGTTAAGAAAACCAGAATTGAAAAGTTTACCAATATTGTTCATTCATTAGAAGAATATACGGAATATAAAAAATGAGCCATTAAGTTGATCCATGAATTATTTGAATTATATTTTTCAACCAATCATTACCGTAACAAACAAAAACTCTTCACTGCATATAAAAATATATCTGTTAGGTCTTTAGATATTTGAAACTGACTTCCAGCAATAATATAATATAAGTGGGGTGATTAAGATACTAATGAAATTTTTTCAGGTAAGCGTGACAGGATTTTTTTGTTGTTGTGTGCATATTAAAACAACTTCCTAAACTAGTATATGCAGGAAGTTAGTGATCTATATTTTTAATTGTATTTTCCATCATATTGATATAAAGAATAAAAAAATAATCAATTCAATATTTAATTTTACTCACCCTTTAGCTTGGCACGGACTTTATTGGCAGTTTTCTTGATATCGGCCATTAAATCTTCCAGCTCTTGTTTTGTTTCTGTAATAAAAGGGAAAAAATTAATATTAGAAAGTACATACTAAACTTTCTTAACATAAAATCCAATAACAGCTCATTAAGTGTGTTGAAAAATTATATACGGAGTCTGTCGCAACGTAAGCAGGAGGAAGAAAAAAATATCTCCTTCAGAGTTAATACAGCGATTTGTACGATCCACCAGTTTTTCGAAAGAGGATTTCAGCTCATTGACCGGAATGTTCTTCAAAATGGTCGTCTACGAACTATTTTGACATTTTCTGTCATAATCATAAATTTCGGCGGGCCAACATGGTCGTCGTCTTCCATTGACTCAGGAACCTACTTGAGCCGTATAAACCACTCTTGGACTGGGCTACGAGATAAAGAATCATCAACAATCGATGCAATTCGGTAAATGTTTTACCAAGTATAAAACAGAACTTAATATTGGCTCTTTGTTCGATGCTCATTTTTCGACGAATGTTAAAAAGGTACTGTCACTTTGAGCGCAGGCAAAGGTAACGTAAATGCAATCTTGCAATGTGTAAGATAAAATAATTTGGGGGCTCAGCGGATCAAATATGCATAGAAAGTCAGGAGATTAACCCTAAGATGGTCTCCCGACTAAGAAACGAGTGATGAGTATATCACTGTCAAAGTAGTAAGGTTTGCAGGACATACTAGATAGATGGATAGACTAGTAAACTTACAAAGAAAGAATATCAGCCATAATATTCTACGGTAATAAAGTTCGCCCCAGAACCAGATAAAAGCCTAGATCCGTTGCAAACACTAGTAACATGTCCCTTTAAAATGTAGGTATATTGAAAAAACGTGACATAGAAGAGCTGAAACACTGTGTAGAACAAACAAAAATTAGTGTAAAGAGTCATTACAGGATTCCATCCAGGCCATGCACTGGTAAAAGGACACGTTTAAACCTTATGATTCATTAACCGTCTTAGCTGCAGGTTATGAGACAGTAAACCTGAAACAGTTACAACATGGATTCCGTGTCATTGCGAAGCGGGGTATCGCAGAAGAAGATCAATGTCGAAACTTTACAAACATATGGTAGCCTTCCTCCAGACCTATATACATAAATTAATACAGGGTACCAAGATATTGAAATGGATGCCATAAACCAATGGAAGAATTAACCTACTTATGCTGCAATACGAGCGGTGTATGTCAGACGCCTTCAAAAACAAATCGATCAATAAGAGAGCGTACAAATTGTGTTAAATACGCGGTTATTACACTTTTTTAATTTGGTTACAGTGGAAAATTTGCATTGTAAGATGAGTTTTAAAAAAATCCGGAGAGGATTTATCTTAACAGCAATGTCTGACTGAAATGGTCTCTGTGTTTGGAATTGAAGCACCACACTAGTCAAATATTTCCCGCAGATCTAATTTCAAAATGGTCGCTCCAGTCTAAGCGACGAATCTAGGCAAGATCCACTCAACACATCAGTCACATAGAAAAACATTGATACGGTTCGTCAGCTAATTAAGGATGACCGCCGTGTACCATACCGGGAGATAGAAGCATCTTTGGGCATTTCAAACACCTCGATCCGAAAAATCCTACATGATAAATTGAGTTGGCCTCCCGTTGGATCCCTGATTTGCTCACAAAAGAACAAAAAGCGGTTGGCGTCAATTGGTGTCGATAAACATTGGAATGGTTCAAGAAAGGAAGCTCAAAAATCGTTTATAGCATTGTTAGTGACGATGAATCTTGGATTTCCTGTTACGATCCGGACAATAAAACGCCAATCCGCTGTGTGAGTGTTTCAAGATGAGCAAAAACGAACAAAAGTGATCCATTCTCAAAAAGTGTCAAAGAAAATTGTCGCAACTTTTGTGTCAAAATCTGGTCATGTGACAACAATTGCTTTAGAAAATCAAAGAACGGTTACTTTTGATTGGTACAGACACGTTTGTTTACCAGAAATTATTGCGAAACTCCGACAAAGCAACATACAACACCAAATCATCTTATATCAGGACAATGCTAGTGCTCACACTGCCCAAAGGACAATATAGTTTTTGGAGATTCAAAACATCGAATTGGATCCACTGTACTGTCTCGACTTAAGTCCCAACGACTTCTTCACGTTTTCGAAGATCAAGAATTCAATGCGTGGGCAGCGATTCCAATTACCGGAAGAAGCTATCGATGCCTTTAAAACAGCGATTTTGCAGAAGTCAACTGAAGACTGGATAACTGTTTTACCAATTGGTTTGAAGTTATGCCAAAGTGTATCGATCTTGGTGGGATATATTTTAAAAAGCAATAAAGTACTTTAAGTCTCTATATTTTTTGTCTTTACGGTTCTATGTAAAACTAAAAAGACAACCCTCTTACTAGTTATTTGTGTAGATATTTTTCTTATACTTTTTTAAATTATGCTATTTTCGATAACACGTTTCTGTTATTTTCGTTTCAATGAACGGTGCTATTGATTTACTTTTTTTTCATAAAAATAAAAGTTATTTATTTGAAGACTTATAAATTAGAAAAGCATTCTCTCCACCTTAACAAAGAAAAAGTTGTTTGAAAAGGCTACGCACAAGATTTATAATCGATTAGCATATCAGAATAGATTGCAGAGAGAAAATTCTTTTGTTGAATGTTTTTAGACTGTTTTTCTTTTGTTAAATATATTATAAGATTTATGTTCAATTTTTCCAAAATGTGTAAGGTTAAAGCAGTAGATACAATAATTTCAGGAAATATTCTGTACCTATACATGTTGAAAATCTTTTTTATTTTCGCCTCTTTTAATTTTACAGTATAAAGGTTAATCAAAAATAACGCGAATTTTTATTCAAAACACTTCAACAATCAGAATTTTTTCCAACCGTTAACACAATTCAAGGAGTTATATTTTTGGGGTCTTTATTTCGTCAATGTTGACAAATGTCATCTTTTCATTTCAGGAAAACAAAGAAGCAACATTAGGGGTTATCACGTATGAGAATGATATATAATCTGATATAATTTTTTGAAGTTGTAAAGCATAACTAAAAATAGTACATTATGTAACGAGTGCGGAAAGCAGGTGACCCATCACGAGTGCGTTTGTAGCGTGAGCCGAAGGCGAACGCGATAAAAAGAACGAGTGATGGGATTACCTGCGCACCGCACGAGTTGCGTATTCTATTTTTCATCACTCCGTGAGGAAAGCTCTTGAATATGTCTAAAATAAAAGGAAAGAATGTAATCAAAGTAGTATTAGGTCTGATCCGCCTGCACCACGAAGGCGATGAAGGATAATAATTGAGAATCAACAAAATCTTTATTTAGTAATAAAACGTTTGATTGATTATATCGTGGTGCATTTACTACCACAGGAAACACTTACCAACTCTGTTTCGGTCATTTATTGCTTTTCGCACGGTCCTGCATTGTTGAAAGCAGTGGTTTCCGCACGGAGTGATGAAAAGTTTTATATTTCGTAACGTTCAAGGAAGCATTGCTTTCGCACGTCCTGCATGGTCGAAAGCAGCGCTTTCCGCACGGAGTGATGAAATAGTATATTACATAACAAGTGCGGAAAGTGACACTTTTCACACGAGTGTGAAAAGGCACTTTCCGGACAAGTAATGTACACTATTTTTCCTACGACCACGAGATAACTTTACCATAAATTGTGTTTTGTTTTATATTAGTAGTTATTAAATATTAATCAAAAAACCGTCTTTGATTAGGTATCCTTCTGTGCGAAAAAGTAGCATTTTTCATGAAGGTAGAGAGTGTGGTAAGATTTACTTTCCAATGTGGGCGTAGGAAAACATATTTACCGCACAGTTAACGACAATGAAAAAATATCTTTTACATATGGAAAAATGCACTCAGAAAATTATTTGACTTGACACGAAATTTTGACATATAGAGAAGGAACGGATATAATTCTTGGAAGTGTGGAACGAGCTTAAGAACATTCAAATCAGATTGAGTATGATTGAGATTTAGTGAGTCTTTAGTATCTGCAATTTTTTGCTGATTTCAAGCGTGCCTCAAAATATTTTGAGTATTGCAAAACGGTATGCAAATAAATTGTTTATGGTTTCACTTATCACATACGTAACATCGGCCCACATTTCGGTCTACATAGTTGTCGCTCAACAGCAGTATTGCCAACCCAAAATTACTGAAACCGGTAGATTTATACAAAAAAAGAATAAGTATAAATCCGGAGATTTAATATTGCGGCTAATTTAAAAAAAAAAAAGGGTTTAATAAATAAAAAAGATAAATTTAAAAAAAAAATTATGAAAGAAAATTATAACGGTATATCGGTAGATCTACCAAAAAATCGGTAGAGTTGGCATCACTGCTCATCACTTCTCACAAAACTTGACAAAAAATGTCGATAAACCGAAACTAAATGTGGTGCAAAGAACTTCAAAGGCAGCGCGCAGAGTGATCTTACTATTCTTGTCTAATACGGTGCATATACATTTTTTAATTTTTTTAAAACAAACCAACATATGTGAAGGCCCATCTCTTAGATTTTCTAAAAGCTTATTGACCCTCTCTCGATTTTCAAGTAAACTTAATGCAAAATATTTTTTGTTTTTATATATTTTTCTGCTAATCTGATTTATTTACAAATTATAAGGATCGGCATCACAATAAGAGCAAAAAATATCAATTCGATACGTATTGATACAGTAAATACAAATATGTACTCATACTTTTTCCGCATGTAAAATTTTATGCAATGTACATTTTTGCGTCATATTTTGATGAAGGCAACAGTATTTGAAAACATGTGTTTGTGTTTGTTATTTATCTCTGCTTTTGAAAGAGATAGCAAGTTGTTGTTTACTGTTAACTAACTAAAATGGGCAAGCGAAATGATTGTTTTGAATAAGCGAGCGACGTGTGTGGAAAAAGTTATAAAAAAAGCAAAATAATTATTTGTTTGTTTTCGTTGAGTTTTTGGTGATTTTGTTTTAATTACACTGATTTTACCGATAAAATAAAAATTGTATAATATTTATTGAGGATAAATATTACAACGACAACCATTTTAATTGTTTTAAGTTTCAAGACAAAGTAAAAATTCATAAAGGGAGCAACAAAATCACATGAGTGATAAAAAATACTCTAGAAAAACAAATATAAAATAAAATATCTTTTATCCAATTTCTTGTAGTAGCAACCGGGGAAGACGAATTTAACCCTATCAATTCATTTGGACCAGCCAAAGAAACACATTTACTCAACCTATCTGAACTTAATGATCTTGTTTGCGATTTGGAACTGTCAAAATCTATGGTCCAACTTTTGGGATCCAGATTACAACAATGGAACCTGTTAGAAATAAGTACAAGAATTTAATTTTGCAGCTGTTTGGCAAAGATCAGGATGTAGTTTACTGTACAGACCCCCAACAAATTCTTTAAGAAATATATCTGCCAAAAAAACCGATGGTTTGGAGAATCTCCATTGATTTATCCAAAGTGAGCCTGAAAGCAATATTGCTACACAATGGAAATAGATATCCATCAGTAGATACCATTGGCTCATAAAGGAAATAGGAAAGAAACCTAAGGATTTTAAAGTTATTGCTTAATAGAATTCAGTATCAGTGCAATTTATGGAATATTTGTAACGATTTAAAAGTAGTGGCTATACAAATTTTGTTGTTTCTTATGCGAGTGAGATGGTAGAGTTAAAGCGACTCATTATATACAAAAAATTGGACTGCTAGATTACATGCTATTCCGGAAAATAAAGAAAAATATGTTAAAAGGCCCATTATTCAAATCAAAGTTGGTTAATGAGAAAAAAGAGCGAGGGTAGCTTTTGAAAATAAATGTCATCATGTTCTTGGAAATAAAAAGGCTAACAATTACAAAGAGAAAGTAGGAAAACTGATTTCATCGTATCCACAAGACAGATGCAAGATGTCCTTAAAAATACACTTTTTGCATTCGTATTTAGATTTTTTCCAGAAAATCTTGGTGGCGTATCCGATCAGCATGAGCAAAGATTCCACCAAAACATGGCCAACTTGTAAAAACGTATAACTGCAGGTAGATCTATCTTACTATACGGAATGGAAGCTTGGACACTGAAGAAACAACATATATATATATATAAGAAAAATAGAAGCGTGCTACAGAAGAATATTAAAAATTCAGTGGGTTCAAAAGATTACCAATGCAGAGGTGCTACGACGATTAAATAAAGAGCTAGAAATTATGAACAGTATAAAAAGAAGAAAACTGGAATATTTGGGTCACATAACCAGAGGAAAAAAATATGAGCTGCTGAGAATTATTATGCAAGGAAGGATCCAAGGACGAAGAAGTTTAGGAAGAAGACGCATCTCCTGGATGAAGAACCTTAGATAATGGTTTAACCGTAGTTCAGTACAACTTTTCAGGGCAGCAGCCAACAAAGTGACCATAGCCATTATGATATCCAACCTCCGTTAGGAGATGGAACCTTAAGAAGAAGAAGCAGATAGATTGCAGCAGTAGACCTTCATTTTTGCTGAAAATAAATCGGGAAACAAGTTATAAAGAAAAGCGATTTACCAAATAACGTTTAATTTTTTAATTCATAATTATATCATTAATTAAAATTTTAAATTATATTGAAAAAGTAATATCACTTTATATAAAAAAATACTTATTTTAGTATTCAACCGATTTCGGTATTTTATTTCGATGCAAAAATTTAAAAAAATAGACTTGATTGTATATAACTTGTATATCGATTCAGCAAACCAAACCAAAGACACTGAGAATTACTTAATAACCTGTTTTCTCCTGGATTTTTATTTGGTTGTCGACCAGTATTACCAAATATAAAAACAGATATTCCATTTATTAAAATAAATAAATAAAAGGTGTGGGCGTTATTCATACATCTAGAGACTTTCGAATTTAAAACTTTGCGGCCAAAGTCAATATCCTCAATGAAACATTTCCGCATCTTATCCGTTCCATCAGTTATCCAGTTCGTCAAAACCATTTAGTCAGTACACTTCACAAACCATAACATCTCCGGCAAATTAAGCTCATTTATTGGACCGGCATCGATATTAAGTTACAAGACAGCCAATTACCTAAATTAATTGTCGATCTCCGCCGATGCCACCTATCTGTCGCCCACTCGGTTCGTAAAGCTCAAACGAGCTTTTTCGATCCAATATACTGCGGATTAGTGCCCACACACTGTTTATTCTCTGTGACGTAACAGAAGAATTTCATATGTAGTTATCAATTAGAAACCTAGTTACAGTACATTCTAATTAATATAAACAAGAACTTATGCAACAATTTTATTATAGCTAATAAAGACATAAGGCTTTATTCAATGTTACTGTTTCTTCCAAAAGTGTTCAAATTTGAATAATAATTGGGGCCAATATCAGAACAGAATAAAAAAATTATTGGATTTTATAAGCAGTTAATTTATGAAAGAATTCATAACATGTAGGTATGATTATAGAGCAACACGAAGTCTTACAAACGTCAAACATCATCCAATGTATGACTTTTTAAAGTCATTATTGGTTATTTTTTACTTTATGTAGGTAAAAAAATATATAAAGAGAAAATCATCCATATCTCAAATGTGGTCCAATACAAAGGAAAAACTCAAAGTCTAGTACCACAAAAATATTTCATTTAAAGGGCTACTAGTTTCGGGAATATTCCCATCAACAGGCCCTCAAAAGTAAGCACAAAAAAGAAGTAACATACGAAAATGTGAAATTGCAGTCAACTATTCCCGTTTGCAGTTAGAGGGACAACATAACTTGTAGACCGGTTTCGACCTATTGGGTCTCGTCAGTACAAGGTATATGTTGTCGTCAGCGAGCTTAAGGCATAATCGCTGACTGAAGAATGCACTAAAATCACGATCTATATATATCCACAGAGTGGTGGAAATATAAACGATGCGATAGTAGTGACATCTTCACCTCCAACTGCAAAATAGAAATCGATTTGACTGCGAACTGAGTAGTTCGCAGACTGTCAACCAGGAAGCAACTTCTGAAGATGCTTACCGCTCGTGTTGGCGAAACGTCAAGTCAGCAAGACAATCGACGCCGGCCTAACAGCCCAAAAACCATTGATACATTCACCATTATTCATTGGATTGGCTGTTAGCCTGTATCACTGCGACCTTTACAGATTTATTGTAAACACCCATCATCTCTAGAATAGGATTAGAGCACCTTGTCTGATTAGAGACTTAATAGCCTTGACAGTGGTTTCTCCACGTAACTTGGAGCAGCCGGTTTCTCCTCTCTCAATATTAGATACCGCGTCCCTGCAAGACCTTTACATTGGCATAAGACATGAAATGCGGTTTCCTCCTCTTGGCAGTATCAACAGATGTCTTCATCTGCCAGCTGACTCAGGTGTTTTTCAATTCACAAAGTGCTGTCAAGAGAAAATCATTCTGACATCGTTTCGCTTTTGTACTAACAGCTCTGCAGTAAATTTCACCGAGTGACCTTTTATAAAGACTTTGGCTTGTCGATTTTTCCCACCAGTCCTGAGCCTTCTCTAGCGTCTATTTCTGAATGGTTTCGTGCCAATTATTGCGATATTAGCTCCCTTGGCCAATTCATTAGACTTTTCATTGCCCCGAAACACTGAGTGTCCAATGACAGAGAATTCCGACTTGCAACATGTGTCAGGGCGCTATCGCCATCGCTTTTAAAGCTGCTTGGTTGCCCGAGCATATGACTACGGTTTTATCAGTTACACACCCTACCCTGACTTATGAAAATCACCATTAGTCCGTCCCTCCGGTTTTTGCTACTTCAACTGTACTTCTGCCGTGGATATCCTCCCTACCATACAGCAGTAGTAAAAGATAAGGGAAATTATTGTTTATTAAAAACTAAGTATTTAATAACATTGTTACTGACTTTAAGATTTTCTTGAAATAAAGACCGCAAACTGAAGTTTGGGTATGATTTATGGAGTTTGTTCTTAAAGCTGTTTCCCCTGGATTGGGGAGAACTGGACAGCATATCCTCGATCCACAACCCAGCTGACCTAGAGTGGGCAATTATATTAACAAGTTTTAAATTTTCATATCTATTATTATTTGATACAATATATGAATTTGTTAACAACTTTAATATTATAATTGGTGGAGGAAAAGACAGCTAACCCCGCGAGTATACAAGCAGGATAGGAGTTGCTTTTAAGAGCAATATAATATTGCTCTCCCTTTCTAACTTGTCACAATTTCAGCTAACTCTACCTCAAGAAGTATATGCTCTAAATATATAAACGTAGTTACGTTCAAATAACTGAGCTATCATATGATGTAGATCGACATTTGGAAATTAATAATTTTCAGAAAATATATGTAAGTATATCTAAACCATTTGGACAAAAAGAACTTACAGTAAGAAGCGGGGAATAACCAGATCAAAATGAAACGAAAAAAATACGAAAAAACAATCAAAGTAGTGAAATTGGATAGAAGACATGTTTATATTCTGCCAGTTATTGGTGTCTTCTTTAACCAGTTCCATTTTTCGTGTTTTATATGATTATGATTGAAAATCATTTTGTACGATTTTTCTTACTTTTTACTATTCCTAATTTTTCACGATTTTTAACCACTTTCACGCTTTTTTACCTATTTTAAAACACAAACTGTAATTGTATTGCGTATATGTGATCATAAACAAGACATTTTCTTTTATCAAGGAAGTAGTATATATTCTATGTAACACTCTCAGTCTTCGTTCACTCTACCCATCAAAACTTTCTACTATAAGTATAGTTTCAATAATTTTGATATTTCACACTTCGGATTCTAATGAGCCTGTCACATAATTATTGGGTGGTGGTAGTAGAATGTTCAAAACAACATTCTTCGTTTGTCATCTACGACGTTATCTTCTTATATATATGTGTTAAGGGTTGCAACCATTTCCTGGAAAAATTGTAGCACAGTATATAGATATAGTGTGTACTAAATTTTTTATGTTAATCAAGAGAACTCTTATGTAGAAAATGCGGTGAGGAGGAGGAGACAGCCTTCCACGTGATATTCATGTGCCCAGCCCTGCAAGGTCTGCGTGTGAGATCCCTTGGCCTACCGACCGGAGATCAAAGGGAAGAACGGGTAACCATAGTCAAAAGGATCTC
This sequence comes from Altica lythri, assembly GCA_964028335.1. Taxonomy (NCBI): domain Eukaryota; kingdom Metazoa; phylum Arthropoda; class Insecta; order Coleoptera; family Chrysomelidae; genus Altica; species Altica lythri. Next base: position 43,603,800 of record OZ034807.1, read on the forward strand.
ATGGTTCATTAAAAACCTGGGATTTGACGGAGAATAAGAACCTGTAAATGAGGGTGCACAATAAGCTGTACTAGCTGCGATGCAATCCCATGGTCTACCCCTAAGCCTGGCCCTCTGTTAAAAAAAAAGAGAAAGTTCATTTTGTCTTATTCCACAGACGAGTATTGGTTAACTTTCAATCTTTGACCATTATAAGCTATCCAAATGTAAAACCCACTGTGAAAGCAAATTTTATTGACCGTCGATGTAACATAGCCCAATTAAATTAAATAAATCTATATAGGAAAAAATTAGTCGTATTTTGCTATTTTGCATCAAATATTATTTGCCATTCGGATTTCTATATCAGTTAGTATATTTTGTCACAATCACCGTTCTTTTTCAACAATACGGTTTACTAAACACATAAAATGTCAACCGGTCTAACGCGTCGTCATTATTTTTCCACATCATCGCCTTCTCCGGTCCTTCGTGTTGTCAAGAGCCAACAACAAAATTACAAGGATCAAAAGTTTAATTGGAATAACGAAAATAACTACATTAATTGCATTGTTTATTAAAATCTCTAAATTATATCATTAGTTCGATAAAATTATAATAAATATAGAGTATTATAATATTCTTTTAAGTTTTTTCAGTATTTACATTTTTTCATTTTTTTCCCGTATATTCCACATATATTCGGTTTTTTATATACATAGGTCAGAGTATACAGAAATATGCTCACATATTACTATTTCCCACAATTAAAACGGGTGTTTAGTATAATTTGTGGAGTTTGTACTTTGGCACCCTTAATTACATGTTTGGGGGAGACTGGTTATACTCTTAAAAGGTAACACACCACTTACTGAGCTAGCTAAGGAAATAACGTCTTTTGAGACGTTTTAACGTTATAAAGTTGATAAAAAAAAAGAAATGTAATCATGAGCAGAATAAAAGCAAAGAAACCCGAAGCAGTATTGATGTAATCGTAAAAAAGGTGTTAATTTTCAAAGTAAATAATAATTCAGAGAAAAATACAAAATAATGAAAACAGAAAAATATAACATACGATATACAACTTCTTGGTTCTAAACAGGATATCAAAAACTATTGATTTTTGTTGCTATACCTTTAATAAGTTATTGTGAAAAGATCGTAATTTACCCGATTAAGTAAACGTCAAAGTGTATAAACCATAAAATCCGTTTTTTACACAACGGTTCAGTTTTTAAGGACTGTCGTATAAGGGACAGGCGTTGGTTGGGATTTTAGGTCGAGATCAAGAGGTTTTAGCCAGTGGGCGAACGAATAATAAAGTTGACGAAATATCAATGTCAATTTCCGTGACATACACAACGAAAGATAAAGGATGGATTTTAAATCGTTATTGATAGATAGAAGCGTATTTATTATAAGAAACTACAGGTTGGTTAAAAAGTTTTGAAAGCAAAAACGAAAGAATGAAATTGTTTTTTTTTATTCAATATAATCTTTCTCAGCTTGAACACACTTATTCCAATGACCCTCCAGTAATTTTATACCATCTCTGTAATAATTCTCCGGAAGCTTTTTGATTCGACGAAAAACGCTTCCACGAAGGAATTGTTTCAAGTTTCTGGAGCCGTAATAGTCAGAGGGAGCCAAATCTAGTAAATACGGTGGGTGTTCAGCAATTCGTACAATTTAGCAATCGTCAACCAACTTGTATTGTCTTGTTTGTTTGTTTTCTATAGTCCAAAGGTTGCAATATTCAGAGTTAATTGTTTTTTAAGCTAATCAATCAACAAAACCCTTTTTGCATCCGATAACATTTTTTGCCGATCTTTCTTACTTTACCTGTGTTAAAGCTAAAGAGCCAGCTTCAGTCGATTCTAAACGTTCTTGTTTCAGTTTAGGATCATGACGGTAGATCGAAGTATCATCCATAGTTATAAAAAGACACAAAATCGGTTTTATCCTGCTTAAAGCGCTCCACATTACGCTGAGAAATTTGTTTTTAATGAATGCGGCACTAACTTTCTTAACAACTTTTTCATATGTAATTCTTTGTGTAAAATATGGAGTATTCTTTCATCTCAGATGCCCATGGTATCAGCAATTTCGCGCTTAGACAAACTTGGATCTTTACAAACAATATCATAGACTTGCTAAATGATTTTTGGTGTTGTTGCACTTGTTACACGTCTACTACATGGTTCAACTTCGACGCTTGTACGACCAAGTAAAAACTCTAAAACCCATCGATGCACAGTTAGAAATGAAGGAGTAGATTCATTTAATACTTTTACCATTTTGCATGAATTTCTGTTGGTGAAAAACCTTCCAAAACAAAGATCTTTATCACTGCACGATAATAATAATAATAATAATGCTTTATTGTCAGAAATTTACAATTTGTAGACAAAGCTAAAAAACATACAAAAAAAGTACAAAAACCTTAAAATCTAACATATCACATAAATAAAATACAAAAAAAAAATATTAATACAATTAAAGAAATTGAAAGTCATAAAAAAAAAGAGAAAGAAGAAGAAAAGGAAAAAAGAAAAAGTTCCTTGAAGTAGTAAATTAGTGTGTATTTAGAAGTATAAAATCATAATATGAAAAATTCATTTACTGAGTACAAAGATCTCTCCAATAAGTGTGCCTTCAAAGCTCTACGGAATGCGGGAAAGAGTGAAATAGATTTGATATTGAAAGGCAGACGATTATGCATCTTTTTTGCATTATACAATATAGAGTTTTTGATTAACTCTGATCGTGGGACTGGTAAACAAACATCAAGCTCCCTGTTTCTAAGTGGATAGTTGTGTGAAGGCGTTTTACGATTCGCTGACGAGTGCTTGCGGATTAAGCAAACGGATTCAAAAATGAATAAAGAAGGAAGAGTTAAAATTTGATATTTTTTAAAGTATTCCCCACAATGAGTTCTATTGTTTAATCTTAACATGTAACGGATAGCTCTCTTTTGAAGTTTGAAAATACGGTCAAATTGAGTCGCACAACACGTACCCCAGAATGGAATGGCGTACGGAGATGCGACTCAAAAAGGGCGTAATAGACTGTTCGAGCTGTTGACAAGTTTAATTCCTTGGAAACTGATCTTAGCGCAAAACACGCACAACTTAATTTTTTTGACAATGCATTGATGTGCAAATCCCATTTTAATGAGTTGTCAACAATGAGACCCAGGAACTTTACAGAATCAACAATTTCCACACTATTGTTATTAAGTTCAAAAGTTTGTAATGTACCTTTATATGATAAGATTTTAGTTTTAGAGAGATTGAGGCACAGAAGGTTAGAATCGCACCACGATTTAATAGTGACTAAGTCACGAGATACGATACTATAAAGGGATGTACTATCCGGGTTGCTCCAGGTAAAACTAGTATCATCCGCAAAGAGGCAGATTTTACCACTAATATTTAGGTAGGCAATATCATTAATAAAAATCAGAAATAAGATAGGACCTAGAACTGAACCTTGAGGCACCCCACAGTCAATTGGCTTACAGGAGGATGTTCTCTCATCAACCCTTACCATCTGACTTCTGTAGGTAAGATAAGATTTAAGCCACTCGAGTGGTATTCCTCTAATCCTATAGTGTTGTAATTTGTGAATTAAGATGTTGTGGTTTACACAATCAAAGGCCTTAGAGAAGTCGCAGAAGATTGTTGCTGTAGAGTTCTGATTGTTAAGACTGGAGTAAACATTGTAAAAGAGCGAGAACATAGCATCATTGGTAGATTTATTGCTCAAGAAACCAAACTGTTGGGGAGTTAGTATTTTATACTTGCAAAGAAAAGATAGCAATCTTTTTTTAACCAATCTTTCAATAATCTTCGACAACGTGGGGAGAAGTGCTATTGGGCGATAGTTCAAAGCTTGATCTTTATCACCTCCTTTGTGCAAAGGAATAATTATCGCAGTCTTAAGGCAGCTTGGAAAGACTCCAAGTTGAAGTGACTTGTTAATCAAGTTAGTCAGATGGCTTGGGGTGTTTACCGGTAGATTTGAAAACATTTTCAGAGTAAGCCCATCCGTTCCAGCAGATGATTTGTTTTTAATCTCATTAATTGTGTTACGAAGCTCAGCCAATGATACAGGTGACATGAAGAAACTGTGTAAATTTTCGTTTCTGAGATAAGAAAAAGGATCGTGGGAAGGAGTTATGGAGCTCACTAAGTTCTTTGCTACATTAACAAAGAAGTTGTTTAAGTTCTCTGGAGAAGTAGGAATTTTGTTAGATGAAGAGGCCCGGTCCCTTAATTCATTTACAATAGACCAAGTTTCTTTAGCAATGTTACCCGCATTTCCCAATCTTCTGTTGTAATACATATCCTTCGCAGCTTTGATAGTTTTAATATAAGTTTTCCTGTACAGTTTTTCATAATTTTGGAAGGAGACGCTATCTGAGAATTTTTTTAAATATGATAAACAGCGCAGGTTTTTAGAAGATAATCGTAAGCCTCTAGTAGACCAGGGTTTGTGTTGCTTCACTTTAATAGGCCTGAGAGGAAAGGATTTGAATGCAAGATCAGACACTATCTTTACAAATCTAGAGAATTCGGAGTCGACGTCATCAGATAGAAAATTCCAGTCAGATGTTAGACACAACTCATTGAAATTTTGGAAATTTTTATCTCCGAAAATACGGCCTAATTTGCGCGAAACATTTTTACTTTTGGATTTTAGGGGAAATGTAGTTAATATTGCTTCATGGTCAGAAAAACCCGAATTAAAAACAGTACAGTCAACGATTTTCGGATCAAAAGAAGAAGTGACATAGTCTATGGTGGTCGAACTAGTTTTAGTTATTCTGGTTGGCGCGTTGACGTGCATGATTATTCCAAAAGAATCAAAAATTTTCTGAAGAGATTCTTTTGCAGCACAAACACTCGGTTTTTTCCAGTGTAATAAAATACACTGACACGTCAACTTCAAATGGCTTGTAAACAAAGAATGAATTGACACATCAAAATAGAATTTTGTGTGTAGTTAACTGAAAGATAAAATATTAAAATAGCATGTGTAATGAAAAAAAATTATTGTAGGTTGTGAGTGAGCTAAACTTGACAATATATTAAAATGTAGACCGACATTTGTAAGCATTTGTGATTTATTATATATTGTAACCAAAGTTATATTTTAAATATAATTTTAATTAAAAACAAGTTTTGAAACCGAACAGTTAATTAGCTATAAAACAATACAAATTTGAATTTAAACGAATTATATTTCTCTTATAATTAAAGCATGTACAAACTTTTAACTTAATCCACCTAACTAATTTAATTATTTATAAAGAAACAATAAAAGTTTTGAAAACACCGTTTGGATACGCCACTGTTAACAAACTTATTTTATCGAGTTAGTATAAAACTCGAATGATAGCGTGTAATTTGAGATTTGATACAATGTTTTACCTTTACATGGAAACTTTATTTTCTACGCTCCATCGTTTTTCTAGTTCTCTTTGAACAAAATAAAACTTGTTGAAGGAAAAAGCTATCATGCGAATGAAGCGATTTGAATTCGTGTTTTAAACTTTTACAAACAGTCTGATATTCTCTTACAACGTTCAAATAAATTAAGTACTGCTCTCAGTGTGTCCCAATAATTGCCCTATTAGCACTTTTTAATCATTAATAATACAGTTAATTTGTATATAACGCAGAGTAGATTATTGAGCTTGGAACAGGACTGTATATTTATTGTTTTTTTTTAAATAAAAATAATTATTTTAACACAATTTCTCTTAGTTTTTCATAAATTCCAAGTCTTAATAGTTCTCCATCTTAAGCTTCCCAGTCTCGATAATAAACCTTCCTAGACAGTAAATCCCGAAAATCCTCTATTGGGTGAGCTTGCAGCAATTTTGGAGGATAATAGTTTTCGGGAACATCAGATGTGTGGTTTTGGGTATCTCTTGAGTAATGCAATGATGTTAGATGTGACCAAAACATGACATCGTCATTATCATGATGTTCGTGGACAAACTGAAGCAATTTCGAAAGGCAGTTATCAATATATAAGTCTCATTATTCACAGCTTCATCGTCACTCTTCATACGTACGGTAAAACTACACCACCTGTTAGAAACTGCACACCAGACAAGCAATTTTTCTGCAAAGTTAACTTTATGTTGTCTGTGTAAAATACAGCGTTTTCCTTCATCTCAAAATTACTTAAAGTGAAATACTTTTCGTCATCTAAAAAAATGTTGACAAAAGCAACTTAGTATACGAAGGAGTTACACTAGATACTATTTGCCGCTCTGAGGTCGCTTTCGATATTTAAAACCATTTCTCTTCAGTTCAAACGACGACGTACTCTTAGAAGATCTGTATTAAGGGCCAGTCTCCTCGTTGATAGATACATATGATCTTTCACTGTTCTATATAAACGGTTTTTGATGAAATGGTTTATTTCCCGAATATTCAACCGATTTTAGCTTTAAGTACCTGCCCAAGTAAAATAATTCTTTTTTATTTCTAATTTATACGACATCTTAAAGACAAACTTTAAAATAAACAAATCACAACTGACGGTAAACAAATTACACAAACTTTTGTTCCCAGAGGCAATATAATATTATTTTTTCTGCGATCACTATTGAAAGTTGGCTTTCCTATATCCAAATTGAGTAATATCGGTTTTTAATTTGCAGATTTAAAAATAAAAGTAATCTTAATTTTAAATATAAAAAAGTGATCAGCAGAAAAATTGAACTCCGAACACACAGTGCCGAGATCAAGTACATTAACTCGTGGCTATCAGTTGACTTTATAAAGATTTCATTTAAATGATTTTTAAAATGCGATACCTCTTGTGTTTTGAAATTAGCAGTGGGGTGCTAGATAAACTCTGCCCATTAGAAGAAGATGCAGGGACTGCTCGTATCTTTTTTCTCTTTTGCTATCCAGGAACGTGTTATAATTACAATCCACAGTCTAGGTATTATATGTCTATGTATCACTAGACATCTCAAAAGCATTTGATCAAGTGTGGCATGCAGCTCTTTTAAACAAACTGCCTTCATACGGACTCTTGCAAAACCTTTGCAGATGGATATTCAACTTTCTCTCCAACAGGCACATCCAAGTTGCTGTAGATGGACATTCTTCCAACCTCTACAAGATCAACGCTGGAGTTCCCCAAGGGTCGGCTCTAGCTCCTACTCTATTCCTATTACACATTAATGATCTACTAGAAGCAACTCATAACCAGATACATACTTTTGCAGATGATAGCAACCTACACTGTAGCAAAGCGCACAACCGTCCCATACCTCTTGACATTCTGGAAGAGGAGAGAAGATCCACAACGGCTTTTTTCAATCAAGATTTGAAAATCTTCCATTACAATCAACGATCAGACACTGGTTGCGGGCGACTCCATTACACTGGTTGGTATAACGATCTCCTAGGACTTACTATGGAACGAACATATTGCATCCATAGCAACTGCAGCAGGAAAGAAATTAGGCTTAGAGCACGGAAATATTTTTCTCCATCCAACTTAGCTACTCTTTACTAAGCCCAAATACGACCTAATTTTAAATACTGCTCGCATGTATGGAGTTCGGCGGCTCCGTCAAGGCTCTGAGTTCTTGATGCAATACAGAGACGAGCAGTTCGACTAATAAACGACACCAGTATCATCAAAAACCTATCTCCCTTGTCCCCCCGAAGAGCAGTGTCTGATCTTTCCTTGTTTTACCGATACATAAACGGATTTTGCTCAGAAGAACTTCGCTCCATAATGCCTCCACTTGTCAGACCAGCCAGAGCAACGCGACGTGCTAACTACATGCATCCTTATACTGTTCAAGGCCCGACATCGAGAACGGATCGATTCGATCGGTTCTTTATCCCCAGAATCTCCAGATTGTGGAACTCCTTACCTTCCCACGTCTTCCCCACTCGTCCTAACTTGCAGGCCTTTAAATCGCAAATTAATAAATTGTCTCTTCTGCCCCAATAGATGTTCTCGGTACATTTGTATTTAGGTCTATACCTACGAGGACATCCTTAACAAAAAAATAAAAAATATGTCTATGTATGTGGCGTTGTGTTTTAATTTCAAGGTTATTCACTATTATTATTAGAAACGAGAAAATAATTCGAAAATTTAAAAAACAATTACATCATTAATTATATAGTTTAATTACTATGACGTTACGTAAGATGGCGCAGTTGATATCTCATATACTTCAACGAGCAATTTTTACTAAATCAAGATATCTATAAATATCTAGTAGATATTCCATTTTTAAATGAGCTTAAACCTTTTCTGTCACATTTTATTATAGATATTAGAATGTATCGTTCTAAAGCAAATAACTGTCACCAAAGCTAAAACAGAATATTTTTTGTATGATTTATATGTGAGAAACAACTACCCTAGAATTTATTTCCTCTTTTCACAGCAAACGCATTTACTTAAAACGAAACAATATTGATTGCAACTTTACATCAATAAAAACGATCTTATATTTTTAAACAACTCAAAGTTCCTAGTATGCAAACAAGGACATCAATTTTGACCTACTTCCTATTCATAAACATTCCCATTATTCGCCTACCATTGACTGGTATTCGAGTTAAGAATGAATTTTAGTTACAAACGTTATCTATGTCAATAACGTATCTGAAAAATCATTAGCACCGCTTTTACACGCGGAAAATTATTATATATAGACATTTTGCACGTTTCCGTTATTGATTTCCCATTAGTTCTTTTATTTCCACTAATAAATCAATATTGTATGCGTTGTATTGAAAAGTGTTATAATTCTGTAGGTGTTTATAATTATTCTTTTACTGGTGCTTATTTTATTGTAGCTTAAAAAATTTACAAATTAAAACCAACAACAATATATCACAAAGGAAATGGATATATATATATATATAACGTGAAGTCAATCGTGGAGTTGCAGTCAACGTTTGGCCAAGGTAAGTAAAGAAAACTCTTTGATTTCAGTCAAGCTTTCGAATTTATTCAATTCTTCTTCAGGACATCTGTGGTGAAGAACAATTTTTATATAATAAAGAAATATTGTTACAAATGTGATGACTTACTAATCGTGAGGTTATAAGAGAAGCGACGAATTCCGTTTGACAACATTACACTAATAAAACATTTTAAAAATCAGGTACATCACTATTAAAATACATAAAAATATATAAATTTACACCATAAAACTTATAATTTTGTTATTTTTAGCATGGAGGTTTGTCTGTAAATGATTGAATTTTAATGTGTCTTCAATTTCCTTTTTTTTATCTGTGTGTTTTTTATATACTTATGGTTTTTATTTTAACACAGTAGGAGAGCAAAACATTTAGATGATTTATTTATTTAGATTTAATTATTATATCAAGTAATATTCTGTAGTCATGAAATGCGGGATTTTAATTTTAAAAATGTATTTGTTAAATTTTATGAACGTTGTTGTGTTTTTATTTTTATTTATTTTAGTGTTATATTAATCTTTATGTTTGTAATCATGTTTTAATTTATTATTACTGTTTATTTATCTTTATATTTATATATTTAATTTTTTTTTTTTTATTTATATTTATTTTTGAAACGACAGAATGTAACAATAAATATTACTCAGCCCTTCTATATCCGATTTTCTATTAATACATGTTTCCCTTCTGTCAATGTGTGTCATTTCTAAGAATAATCGTTTCTTAAGGTTCCTTTCCCTTTCTAAAATTTTTGTTTCTTCAAATTTAAAACTATGACCATTTTTAATTGCATGTTCAGTTAGTGCGCATGCTTTATATTTATTATTTTTAATGTCACTTTTATGCGAGATGTTCCTGCTGTGTACAGTTCGGCATGTTTCCCCAATATACACCCTTTCACAATCCGAGCAAGTGATTTCATATACTACATTTGAACTTTCTAAATTACTAAGCGGATCTTTGGTTCGGGTGTATAATCTAGAAATGGTTTTGATATTTTTCGTGCCTATTTTAAAATTTTCATAATTTTTGAATAGTTTTAAAAGTTTAGGAGTGAGTTGTGGGATATAAGGTAAAGAACCAAAAATTGGCTGTGAAATTTCATTAGACAAGACACCTCTCTCAATGTCAAATGTTTGTTGTTGATTGAAATTATTGTTGTCACTTATTCTTGCAATGCACGTGGTACTAAAAATTAATTTATTTAATAATCCCAAAGGGTATGAATTATTTAACAGTATTCCTTTTAATTTAAGTAAACCTTGGTTTTTAAATTTTGGGTGTGATAGTTTTAAAACCCTGTCTTTTAATCCCAGAATTAGGTTAATCTTAGTTCTTGGAGGGTGTTCAGAATAAAAATTAATAAACCTGTTGCTGCATATTGGTTTACGGTACCATTCAGTTTGTAGGATGTTGTTTTGTGTGCGATGGACGATTAAATCTAGGAAAGGTAACCTGTTATTAATTTCTTTTTCCACTGTGAATTGCAGTTGTTTACATTGGTTATTAAAAATTTTTAGGACAAGATCAACTTTATTAAATGGTATCGCAAGTATTAAATCATCAACAAAACGTTTGACAAAAGGAATTTTGAATGGTATTTGATTAATACTTCTCTCTACCAAGTCATCCAGTACAAAGTTACAAAGAATCGGTGACAAAGTACTACCCATTGGTGTGCCTAATATTTGTTTGAAAAATTTGTTATTAAATTTACAGATATTGGTGTCAAAAATGAACGTTAAAATTTTTTTAAAATTAGTTAAGCTTAATTTGCAATTAGGTTCAATGTTAATCCACTGTTTTTCAATGCAATTTATTATTAGTTCAGTTGGCATATTCGTGTACATGGAGACAACGTCGAAACTCACTAGAATATATGTGTCAGGAATTCTAATGTTGTTAATGAAATCACTAAAATGGAAAGAGTCTCTTATTATAAAATTATTATTAAAATTATAGGTTTTAGATAAAATAGATGTTAAAAGACTAGCCAATTTACTGTTGGGAGAATCTATAGATGACACAATGGGGCGCATTGACAAAATGGGTTTATGTATTTTTGGGAGTGCATAAAATCTAGGAGCTACTGAATTGTATATTCTTAATGATTTTGCTTCTATTGAGGAAAGTTGTGATTGTTTTTCCAAGTCACTTATTAATTTATTGGCTTTCTGTTGAAATGTACAAGTAGGATCATTTTGTAATTGTTGGTAATACCTTTCGTCATTGAGTAACAATTGACTTTTTTCGAAGGGTTTTAAAACTATCACACCCAAAATTTAAAAACCAAGGTTTACTTAAATTAAAAGGAATACTGTTAAATAATTCATACCCTTTGGGATTATTAAATAAATTAATTTTTAGTACCACGTGCATTGCAAGAATAAGTGACAACAATAATTTCAATCAACAACAAACATTTGACATTGAGAGAGGTGTCTTGTCTAATGAAATTTCACAGCCAATTTTTGGTTCTTTACCTTATATCCCACAACTCACTCCTAAACTTTTAAAACTATTCAAAAATTATGAAAATTTTAAAATAGGCACGAAAAATATCAAAACCATTTCTAGATTATACACCCGAACCAAAGATCCGCTTAGTAATTTAGAAAGTTCAAATGTAGTATATGAAATCACTTGCTCGGATTGTGAAAGGGTGTATATTGGGGAAACATGCCGAACTGTACACAGCAGGAACATCTCGCATAAAAGTGACATTAAAAATAATAAATATAAAGCATGCGCACTAACTGAACATGCAATTAAAAATGGTCATAGTTTTAAATTTGAAGAAACAAAAATTTTAGAAAGGGAAAGGAACCTTAAGAAACGATTATTCTTAGAAATGACACACATTGACAGAAGGGAAACATGTATTAATAGAAAATCGGATATAGAAGGGCTGAGTAATATTTATTGTTACATTTTGTCGTTTCAAAAATAAATATAAATAAAAAAAAAAATTAAATATATAAATATAAAGATAAATAAACAGTAATAATAAATTAAAACATGATTACAAACATAAAGATTAATATAACACTAAAATAAATAAAAATAAAAACACAACAACGTTCATAAAATTTAACAAATACATTTTTAAAATTAAAATCCCGCATTTCATGACTACAGAATTTTACTTGATATAATAATTAAATCTAAATAAATAAATCATCTAAATGTTTTGCTCTCCTACTGTGTTAAAATAAAAACCATAAGTATATAAAAAACACACAGATAAAAAAAAGGAAATTGAAGACACATTAAAATTCAATCATTTACAGACAAACCTCCATGCTAAAAATAACAAAATTATAAGTTTTATGGTGTAAATGTATATATTTTTATGTATTTTAATAGTGATGTACCTGATTTTTAAAATGTTTTATTAGTGTAATGTTGTCAAACGGAATTCGTCGCTTCTCTTATAACCTCACGATTAGTAAGTCATCACATTTGTAACAATATTTCTTTATTATATAAAAATTGTTCTTCACCACAGATGTCCTGAAGAAGAATTGAATAAATTCGAAAGCTTGACTGAAATCAAAGAGTTTTCTTTACTTACCTTGGCCAAACGTTGACTGCAACTCCACGATTGACTTCACGTTATATAGAACCAGTCACTATACCATTATTCGTATATATATATATATATATATATATATATATATATATATATATATATATATATATATATATATATATATATATATATATACACTGCCGAGCAAAAAATTTAGGTCACTTTAAATAATTTAAGAAATGGCAAATAATCTTAAAAATAAAACTAATCAGGGAGTCATGGACATAGTAGGCGATGAAATTTATATTGTTGAATAGGATGCTATTTGTCATAGTTGGCGTCTGTCACATTCTGACACCTTATTTGCAACCCTTGTTAACAACAAAATTTGGCAGTAATTACGAATTCATATTGCATTGATAATTTTTCAATTTTATTCTCTAAAACCGATCCGTTGTATGGTTTATTGTGTAAAGTAACGTTTCATTGATATTTATTGTTTCTTTACTGGTCCAAAATGCCTCTAGATCCTATTATTGTGGCACGAATTGTAGCGTTCATACAAGATGCTAGAGGACAACGTGAAACCGCCAGAATTGTTGGTAAGAGCCTCTGTGCTGTACAAAATGTGTACCAACGTTACCAGGAGAATGGTCTTATAACCAGACGACCCGGATCTGGCCGAAAAAGAGCCACTAGTCAAAGAGATGATAGATTTTTGTTAATGTCAAGTTTGCGGAATAGAACAGCTTCTGCAGTTTCGCTACGTAATCAGCTTCAAGAGGTTAGAAACGTTAATGTTAGCGAATGGACAGTTAGAAGAAGGCTTCGTGCTAGTGGATTGTCTTGCAGAAGGATGGCTACAGGGCCAACATTGAACCGCCAGCATCGAATTGCAAGATTGAATTTTGCTCAAAATCACTTGTTATGGAACGATGACGACTGGAGCAAGGTACTCTTTACAGACGAGTCTCGTTTTTGCCTCAATGGACCAGACGGACGTCGAAGAGTATGGAGAAGACCTGGAGAAAGATACGCCCCCGCTTGTATTGACCATAGACGTAAATTTGGTGGTGGGTCTATTATGGTTTGGGGAGGTATTACTTCAGAAGCACGTACAGAGTTGGTTTTAATAGAGAATGGCTCTCTAACAGCTCACAGATATGTAACAGAGGTCCTGGAAAATCATGTTGTACCTTTTATGGTCACTATGGACGAGCAAGGCATTTTTATGCACGATAATGCAAGGCCACACGCTGCCAGGATTGTCAGTGAATATCTAGATGAGGTAGGAATTAGGCGGTTTGATTGGCCAGCATGTAGTCCAGATATGAACCCCATCGAACATGTCTGGGATGAGTTAGAGAAGCGTATTCGAAGGCATACACCAGCCCCAAGAACTACCCAGGAGCTAAGAGAGTTCCTATTGCAGGAGTGGAATAACATGGATCAGAATGTAATCCTTAATTTAATTCAGAGTATGCCTCGTCGAATGCAAGCGGTCATTAATGCAAGAGGGGGTAATACACGTTATTAGTTATATTGTTATCATTTATTATTATCAATTTTTTAATAATGTTAAGTTTTATTCCTTTATTTCGTTCCCAATAACAATATTCGAACTTCGTTTAAAATGTAAAGTCACGGCTTTTCAAGAATAAATCATAAAAAAAATGAATTATGTTGTCTGATTCCATGTTTAAAAGCTACAAAAATGCAGTAAATAAATTTACAATTTGCAAATATAAGGTGATACATTTAATTTTTTAAATTGTTTGCAATTTTTTAAATAATTTAAAGTGACCTAAATTTTATGCATGGCAGTATATATATATATATATATATATATATATATATATACTAGTTGTACTCGCAACGTCGTTCGCGTGGCGTGTGACTGTTGTATAAAAATTTCTTACCCCACCCCATTTAAGGAATGGGAGAGAAATTTGTATTTATTCTTATACACCAGATCTTAAGTTGAAAGAAGACAAATACATCTGTGAAAACCGCATTCGAATCGGATAAGTAGTTTTCATGTGATGCGCGCACAAACATACAGACAGACAGACAAAATAAATCTAACCACATTTTTGGGTTCTATTTCGATGTATCCGCGACGACATTTTTGGGTTCTATTTCGATGTACCCGCGACGTCGTTCGCGTTTCGTGTTGATTTTTGTATAAAAATTTCTTTCCTCACCCCGAGAACAATTTTGAGCAATAATTTTTCACAATATTTAGAGAGGATTATCCCAACAGCAATGTCTCGCTGAAATGGTTTCTTTGCTTGAGAGTGAAGCTCCACTCCAGTCAACTATTTCTCGCTGGTAATGAAAATTTCAACGTGGTCGCTCCAGTCTGAGAGCCGAATCCAAGCTAGGTCCTCTCAAAACAGCAGTCACACAGCAAACTTTATTGCGGTTCACCGTGTAACATACCGGGAGATAGAGGCATATTTAGGCATTTCAAAGACCTCGATCCAAAAGATTGTACGTGTTACGAAGTAGGTTTCTTCTAGATCCCTCATTTGCTCACAGAAGAGCTAAAAGCGGTTCGCGTTAATTGATAACGAAAAACATTGAATTCAACAAAGGAAGCTCAAAAAGGTTTATAGTATTTTTAATGCCAATGAATCTTTTATTTATTCTCACCCGCTGGTTGGGTGTTTCACGATGAAGAAAAACCAATATACATGACCAGTTCCCAAGTGTGTCAAAGAAAATGGTCAGAATTTTTGTGTCAAAACCTGATCATGTGTCTTTAAAAGACTTAAGAACGGTTACTTCTGATTGGTATATAAACGTTTATTTACCAGAAATTATCGCAAAACTCCGACATAGTCTCGACCTAAGTACCAACGACTTCACGTTCCCGAAAATCAATAATACAATGCTTGGGCAGCGATTCTAGTCGCCAATAGAAGCCATCGATTACCAATTGGATTGAAGGTATGCAAAAGTGTATCGATCTTGGTTAGACATAAAGTACTTTAAGTTATATATTTTTGTCTTTATGGCTAATGAAAAAATAAAAAGACAACCCTCGTAATTTATGAGTCCATAAGGTCGAGACTTTTTAGAGAAAGTCTATTATTAGTGTCCGACCGAAGCTTCGGCATTGGCCACCTTCGGCCAAAAAAACCATCTTCGGCGAAACCTTCGGCTTCGGCCCGCCGAAGCCGTACGTTTCGCCGAAGGTCCGAATAATCGTCGAGATTGAACGAACTGTTACGAAAGACTGAGTGAGAGAGCGACGGACCGGCCGTGTTTGCTGAGGCCGCGGGGAGTCACTGTCAAATATCACATTGCACATTGCATGCGCATCAAGACAAGTGGTCTAATTGTAATTTGTGAATTACAAAGAAATGATTATTTTTTCCAAATAAATCACAAAATCACAAACTTTTATTACCATCTCTAAATCAACTTCTATATAAGACAGGAGACAGTCAATATAAACCTTTACTATTGAAGTTTTGAAATAATTTTAATATTAATTGTAGCTTGTAGACAGTATTGAACAAAATTAATTACTGAGAGATTATAAACCTTCGGCTTCGGCTTCTGCCGAAGGTTGTGGCGATTGCCGATTAATCGGCTTCGGCCAAAAATAGACCTTCGGTCGGACACTATCTATTATCCACTTAGGATATACGTTTGTAAGCTCTTTGTAAGAACACCTGCCCCAAACATCAGGTTAGATAAATAGCGATATACATATGTATAGTTGTTTTTGTAACTAATTATTTTGAGAAATTTCTCAAGGGCGAATGGTAAAATACGTTACTGGCAACTCCTATCGAATATGACATTTTTCGATTTCTTCTTAATTGCAATTAGAAAAAAGCATGCGCGATATCTCAAAATAATTACATAAACCAATAAATGTATAAAATTGTATTTTTAATACTTTTTATGTACCACACGAAATTTAATTCTTTTTTTATACTATAAAAGCCATTAAACTAAATTGGCCACTCTAATTTTCTTATTACTCCTTAATTAAAATTAAATTAATTGTACTAAAAACACGTTAATAGTCATCCAAATCTACAGACCTCATCAATCATGATTTAAAAACAAGTTACATTTGCTCTTAAACGCCTTCGGTCCTTCTTGATAGAGAGTCCTTCAAATCTTCATTGAGGAATACAACAATGGGAAATTGATTATGTAGGAAGCAAATACGCTGACCTGACACGGTTTTTTTCTCTTATGAACTTTTTTTTAGCTTCTTGTCTGTGTGGGCCAGATTAATTTATGTGGATTGTTAGAAATACGTTATGTAAGTATCTAGTATTATTCAGGACGATCTACGATATTATGGATACTTTATATTTAAAAAAATAAATTAGTATGAACACTTTATAACAGCTGCTTATTGAGCACTCATATGACCCCTGAGATTTGTTGTAGTAACGAATCTGATGTGTGGCATTCTTTATCCGTTATTTAGGCGTGTTTACACGATGCCAGTGACTGGCACCAGTCTCACTGGCATGCCAGCGCTGGCATGGTACTGGCATCATGTAAACACTTTCTTGTGCCAGTCCAGCGCTTTTAGTACTAGTAACGCCCTCTGTTTTATAAAATGGAAGCAGTCTGACACATAGCTGCAACCTAATTAGGCTTATAGTACTTCTTCTATTGGTTTATGTCACCGACTACAGGATAAGGTACCCTCTATTAGTCTGTACAGGTCCAAAGGTGCCATCTGTTCGTAATGACACTTTCAAATGTGTAACGTTCGTTTTTGAGTATATCCTCCGGCCTATATCTTTATTTATTTCAATTTTATCGCGCCGATGCGGATGGTCTGCTCGCGTCGATTTGGAAGGAGAAAGTTTATCACTTCGTTAGAAAGTTATTTCAATTCTTTCATTTTATCTTCGATTCTTATTAAATTCAGAATTATTTTGTGATTACCTTGGCCCTTCAAATTAGTAAGTACATTTTTGCTTCAGTATAAATTTTTATTGGTATTAAATTATCCAAAATGCGGTGAATTTATTATTTTAAAAATTTTAAGGATTACCTTATAACCCTATTAAGGATTACCGTAAATCAGAAAAGGTTCGCTGACTACCGTTAGCCATTTTTGTTCATAGAAGTCGACTCAAGGTGACACCATTCCCGGGTTTGGCCTTAAAGGAAGATTCCTTGAAAGAAAATTTACTGCCATCCACTTTTGGTTTTCAAGCAGATCCGATTTACCACCTATCAAGCTCCAACAGGAAGAAACCAAATAATCAAAGATAAGAGATAAAATTAATGAATTATTTTTTTTAAATAACTTTAACTTTGTTTGTCTGTACTTGGCGCCCCTAATTAATGTTTGAGAAGGGTTGGTAAAAACTCAGAAGGAAGCCACGACCCTCAGGAGCTAGCCTGGGGTAATTTAAGGGTTACAAATTGGCGCCCAACGCCAATTTCACCTTTAAAAGAATTAATTAAACTACAAATGTTACAATATGTGTTTGACTGTTTCAGGTTCCATAATCAGCAATTTAGGTCGTCATTAAATAGTCCCATGGTTTGCAGGTGTCCCTTGACACATACTAAGTTTGTAAGGAATCCTGAAATAACTCTTAGCTGATTTCTGCAGGTTTTTGCGTAGTGCTTCGCTCTATTGGTACACTTTTGTTCCAATCACATTTCGCTGTGGGATGTATTCCCAGTGCTGGTTGTGTTCTCAACCAATCCAAATTTTCATTCAGCTCCGGATACTTTTTGGTATTTCTTGCAAGTGTATCAGCTTGTTCGTCACCTTGTTCTAGAACTTTTCAATTAGTGAGTTGTTACAAACCTAATATGATTAAATAAAAAAGGGAGATGGATTAATTGTAGTTTAGCGAAGGGAAAAATATGAGACAAAAACGAGGACAACTCCTCTAAATGAATTAATTTAAGTTAAGAAGAAGGAAAAATGTGAGAGAAAAACGAAGACAACTCCTGAAAATGAATTTTTTATATTCAAAAATAGCAAGCAAGCAATGAACTTCGCAAAACTTTAAAAAAACATTAGAGTGAAAATTTTCGACTCAACAATTCACGGTAATCTTCTGCAGGGAGGAAAAAATAGGAAACTTAATGAAAATATTAAGAATTTTTTTTTGTAAATTGACCGTATAATCAAATATTATTATTATTCATTTTTCATACAAATTTTAATACTAATAAATACACTCTATTACGTAAAAAAAGCTTTTTTCATATTTGTAGTGAGATTAGCCAGTTCTACTGATGAGACTGAAAAATCCATCTGCGCCAATTTGTCATCTTCAGAGTACAAGTCTGTTACAGATTAAGCAAGGAATCTCTTCTTTCTCTTAACCTAACCCCAAGCCTAGTTGGTGTCACGTTAGCGTATCATTCGTTTCTATCATCCCCCCTTCTCCATTTTTTCTTTTCCAGGTCCTCATTTATTTTATCCATCCACCTCAACTTCGATCTTTCTCTCTACTCTCTACCCTCTACGCTACTTCGAAAATTCGCACAATATTTTATATGAATTGTTTGTAAAATTTTAATTTAAAAAATTACCAAATCATTATAAATTCACTAAATGACTTTCCAACTTTTCGATATAAAAATCTGCCCTAAAAGAATAAAGCCGTAACAGCACTATGTAAGAGCAGTAGAAGAGGTGAAATTAAAAGTAGAAAATTTGTTGAATCAGGGATTATGTAAAAGCCGATACAATTTAATATACCTCTAAGGAAAGATTTTTAAGTAAAATTTTTCAAGTGTGATAAGCTTTTAAATTTGAATTCCTTTTCCTAAAATTTTCTACATAATTATATACCAACTACATTTATCACCGATAGATAAAATTAAATTTTTCAAGCGTTTTCTTTGCATATTTTAAATTTTATCCGCTTCCGTACGTAACTACGTACCTGAAATTCTAATTCGAAGGAAAATCGAATAAAAACACACGGTTCTGCTATAAATTTTCTTCAAATCGAACCGCCGGCTAAACCTATCTAATAGATATAGACTGCGCCAAATTGATAATTCCGTTTCGTTTCTTTCAAGGTTTATACAGTTACTAAGTAACAAAAATAGATGAGTCTATAAGAAAAAAATATATATTATAAAGTTCCGAATTTGAATATGACCTTATTTTAAACCATTAGTTCAGACGTTTATTACGATAAAAACTAAGGAAAAGCTTGACATTCAAGAAAGAAATTCATAAAATTTAACATGATTCACAGCTTTAAAATAAATTCAGTTTTTTTTTCTGTAAAAAGCCATTTATTTTTTTATGAACAATTCTAGCCACGTTTTATACATTTGTGGCTACGCATAATGGCCGGCTTCTCTTATTTCATAAGTTAACACCGTGAATATAAAACAAGTTTGTCAAGCAGCGAGCTGATGAGTTAGCGAGACATTAAGTCTCTACGACAAATTATGGCATAATCTTAAAAATATTACTTTTTTAATCCTTTAAATAGTAAATCAAGTAACCTAATAAAGGTGAAATTAAAATAACTTGAGCCCGTTATTTTTACATCTTTTAGCTAGATTCTGTATTTTTCTACAATTAATGGAAGTATCATATAGAGCGCAATTTAATTTAATGAATCTTTCTAAAATCTAGTTTTGCATACAGCAGCATAAAAGGTGCTACCAATAGAACCTTTAAACACAAATCTAACCTCAAAATTTTGTTGATATAAATCCAGAGGTTCATTTCGATGCAACAACTCGTGTAGGTACAGTGAATTTTTGAAACTAGCAAGTCGGTCGAAAAATTGGATCTTAACCGAGAACATTCTCGAGCAATATTTTTTTAGAATTTTCGGTGATCATTACCTTAACAGCAACGTCTCGCTGAAATGGTTTCAATGTTTGGGAATAAAGCACCGCACCAGTAAAATATTGAAACACGTATGGGGGCTTTTTACACAATTTATTTACAAAATTGTTAAGATACACTGAACTCTGCTGGATAACGTCTAACTACTTGACAATACAATGAACTCTTGTGAACACTTGACTCGAACTGACGTTAACTGCCCATGCATCCCCTTATATACAACATTATTTAATCTAGTCAGTGTGTTTAGAATTTTCTAGAAACATTATTTAAAATGGTCAGTTGATTTTTTTTTACAAACTTCTAAAAATCAACTGTCAACAACAATCTTTTAAATTAAGGTCCCTTCCTTTACGGTTATCCCGTTACACTGCCCCCTCCTTAGATTCATTCCTCCTGGAATGTTATTTCCTACATCGGAATCCCGCACACTCCCTGAGCCAGCCAAACCATCTTCTTGGAGTTGCTGCGCATCTCCCCTGTGGTTTCCCTGGTAAGGCGCCAAACGATCATGATGGACCACGACGGGTTTCCCTCTGGGAATTTTCACGATCCGATAAATGATGGTGTAAGGACCTTTCCAGTTCTTTTGTAATTTGGGACAAATACCTCGACGCCGTCGGGGGTTATAGAGCCAGACTAAATCTCCAACTTGGTAACTCTTTTCCATTGTCCACGTGTCATAGTACCTCTTCATCCGATCACTAGATAATTGTAGTTTTCCACCCACCAGGTTGTGTATATTCTCCATTCGATTCTGAAGGTCGGCGACATATTGTTCACGGGCCATTTCTTCACCAGGTTTACAACCAAACACCAAGTCACATGGTAGCCTCATTTCTCTACCGAACAGGACCTTCACAGGCGTTTGGCCAGTCGATTCGTTGATGGCCGATCGAATTGCCATTAGAAATAGTGGAATATGTCGATCCCAATCCCTCTGACAATCTGACACCACTTTTGACAGATAGTTAGTTATAGTCCGGTTCATTCGTTCCACCATTCCATCAGACTGAGGGTGCATCGCTGTGGTTCTCGTTTTGTGGATACCTAATCTTTGGCAAACTTCTTCAAACAGCTTGCTCTCAAAATTTCTTCCTTGATCTGAATGTTATTCTAGTGGTACCCCAAATCGGCTTACGAATTCTTCAACCAATATATCTGCTAAAGTGGTGGCTTCCTGATTGGGAACTGCATATGCTTTAACCCATTTAGTGAAGTAGTCCATTACAACAAAGATGTACTTGTTTCCTACATCGGTCTGTGGAAGTGGCCCCAATACATCTACTGCGATTCTTTCAAAAGGACTTCCAACCAGGTATTGCTGCATTTCCGCCTTCGGTTTTCGGTGCGGACCGTTACTGGCAGCACATGTAGTGCATTTACGACACCAATCTTTAACATCATTAGTGCAATTTACCCAGTAAAATCTATCTCGGATCTTTTGCAGCGTTTTCGTGATACCCAGATGTCCTCCAGAACTATCATTATGCATCTGTTTTAAAATTTCCGGTACAGTATTTCTTGGGACCACTATTTGTTTCCTTGTTTCTGTGCCCTCGGAATTTTCTGCAAGTCTTTTAACGAGCCCTTCGTCCAAAATTAAAGAGTTCCATTGGGACCAGTATGCTTTTAAAGCTGGAGAGGATGGGGATATCTCTCTCCACAACGGACGACGGTCCATTCTCTTCCACTCCCGAATCTTTCTCAGAACGGGATCGTTTTCTTGTTGCTCCTCCAGCATAGAGCTCTCGTCTTCTGGCACAAACTTAACCAAGGCAAGTTTTTCCTCGTTCTGCTCCATACGGGTACAATGGGGGCAATCAAGTCGACATGGTCTTCTGGAAAGTGCATCAGCATTACGATGTCTGGTTCCAGGTCTGTGCTCGATTTCAACATCATATTCCTGCAGTTTTTCGAGCCATCTTGCTATCTGTCCTTCTGGGTTCCTAAAGCCAAGTAGCCACTTTAAACTGGCATGGTCTGTTCTGATCAGGAATTTTCTGCCATACAGATATTTATAAAAATGTTCGACGGATTTTACAATGCTAACAGTTCCCTCCGAGTTACACAGTAGTTCTTTTCAGCTTTCGATAAAGTTTTGCTGAAGTAACCAACCACTCTTTCCTTACCGTCTTGTAGCTGTGACAAGACAGCTCCAATTCCCACATTACTGGCGTCGGTGTCCAGAATAAGCTTACCATCAGGAAGTGGATAAGCAAGAACAGGTGCTGACGTAAGCTGTTTCTTCAATATTTCAAACGCCTTTTGACATTCCTGATCCCAACAGAAGGACTTATCTTGTTCTGTCAAACGTGTCAAGGGTTTGGCGATGTCTCCAAAATTCTTGACATATCGTCGGTAATAGGAACAAAGACCCAAGAAACTCCGGAGCTGATGTTTGTCGATAGGGATTGGCCATTCCTGAACGGCTTGTATCTTAGCGGGGTCAACAGCAACGCCATCCTTGCTTACGTTATGTCCTAAATAGTTGACCTGTCTCTGGAACAAGTGGCATTTCTTAACATTCAATGTTAGATTAGCGTTCTGTAATCTTTTAAAAACTTCTTCCAGGTTAGATAAATGTTCCTTAAAGGTCTTACCCATTATGATGATGTCGTCTAGATAAACTAGACAAGTTTCCCATGACAAACCCCGCAGGATGTTCTCCATTAGTCGTTCAAACGTCGCAGGAGCATTACAGAGGCCAAATGGAAGGACCGTGAATTGCCATAACCCTGATCCACTGGTAAAGGCAGTCTTTTCTTTGTCTGCAGGATTCATTTTAACTTGCCAGTATCCGCTTTTAAGGTCCAAGGTAGAAAACAGAGTAGAACCCGCCAAAGCGTCGAGGGCATCATCAATCCTTGGCAGAGGATAACTGTCCTTCTTAGTGACATCATTTAGCTTTCGATAGTCGACACAAAACCGCATTGATCCGTCTTTCTTTCTCACTAATACCACAGGAGAAGCCCACGGACTACTGGATGGTTCGACTATGCCATTTTGAATCATTTCTTTAAGGGCTCTGTCTGCTTCTTCCTTTTTAACTTGAGGCATCCTTCGGGGTACCTGTCGAATCGGACTTGCATCACCAGTGTCAATTCTATGTTGTACAACATCAGTTCTTCCCAGTTTACTTTTAGAACCAAATACAGGTTTATAACGGTAAAGTAGATCTCTTACCTGTTTCTTTTCTAATTTTGACAAAGAGAAGTCTAATTTTGTCATTAATTGTTCAATTTCGTTGGTCTCATCTGTTTCCGTAACATTTATCTTGTGAATTATGGCCATTACCGGTTCTAAACTTCCCATTTCCGTGTCCTTTCGGAGAAGAACTGGATGATCGTTCAAGTTGATAACTCGGATGGGTACCTCTTTGGCGGATCTAACAAGAGTCTTACCCACAAGGAGTCCTTTTCCCAATTCATGGTCATGGTTCTTCGGCTCTATCATGGCTGGGGCACCATCTGGCTCCAGCCCATCCAACCGCGCTGTGACGACACATTCGCAGCTTGCCGGAAGTTCGATATCATCGATTAGCTTAATCGAGGCATTGTCAACTTGTTTTTGGTGCAGGAATATTTCTTCATTACCAGTACGAAGGATACGTTGGCAAAGATCTAATTGAAAACCACAGTGGAGCATAACATCCATGCCCAGAACAACATCTTCATCAACGTCAGCCACCAGCACTGAGTGAACAAGAGAGGTTGAACCAAACTGTAGCGTCACCTGTATCTCACCGTAGACTCTAGCTGAATCTCCGGTAGCGGTACGCAGTCTCCAACTGGTAGGCCACATCTTCTTTCGCATAATGATGGATGGTCGAACGATAGTTTTTGTAGCTCCAGTGTCTACCAGCATGCTAAAGTTCTTTCCATCAATGAGGCCATCCACATATAAGCTGTCCACGTGATGTCGCAGAGTTGCCAATTTAATGGTGTGAGGGGCTTCGGGAATGTTTGGGGTCGATTTCGCCCTCCAGGAGTCGACCCGTTCTAGTTTTCCTGCTGCTGGGGTACTTCAGCAGAAGATTTTTCTTTTTGGGGGCAAGTATTTCTTATATGGCCTAGTTCTCCGCAGTTCCAGCATCTCACTGGGCGCCTTCTTTTTGGAGATAACTTCATTAATCTCTCTACTACCGCTTCAACGTCGCTAACGGAATGAACGGCATGGTCGTAGTTACCGGTGATTTCCCTTAGTCGAGCAACTCCACGTGAGGCCTCCGTCGCCGCCTCAAACTCCAGGGCAATGGTCAAGGCGTCCACAAGAGTCTTCGGCCGCGCCAACCGTACAGCGCGCTGCAACTCGACGTCTCGAAGACAATCGGTGAAGGTTTGGACTGCTAGGCACTCCAGGAAATCCTCCGCTGCATTTGAATACGCAAGTCGTACCATTCTTGCTACATCCGCTTCAAATTCCTGGATAGTTTCTCCATTTTTCTGTTTTCGGCTCTTTGACTGCATTCGATACAACGGTTGTAGATGAGTTTGTCCATAACGCATCTCTAGACGATTCACCAACTCGAAGTTGTCAGCTTCATCCGGTGTCAATGATTGCAAGACGCCTAAAGCTTCGCCTCGTAGAGCTACGGTTAGGGACAATGCCTTCTCCTGGGATGACCATCCATTAGCTCTGGCCGCTGCGTCGAATTGTTTCAGGTAATTTGGCCAGGAAGTCTTCCCGTCGAAGGTCGGGGGTTTCATCGTCGTTCGTACATGGGTCGTCTCCTCGCTTCTTTGTCGTTCGACGTCTGCGTGGCAGGTTTCCATCCTTCTTGCATCTCCGTCGCCGTGGTGGATGGTTTGGTTTCGGCGGCTAGCTTCCTGTTCTTGTTGAAGCTTCTTTATCTCGGACTGCATTTGCTGGTTGACGTCTCGCAGGTTGGCTACTTGTTGATTCAAGTTGGCCACTTGCTGATTTTGCTCGTCTCGCAAGCTGGACACTTGCTGATTTTGTTCGTCTCGCAAGCTGGACACTTGCTGATTTTGTTCATCTCGCAAGCTGGACACTTGCTGATTTTGTTCGTCTCGCAAGCTGGACACTTGCTGATTTTGTTCGTCACGAAGAGTGTGCATTTCGGAGCGCAAATGCTATATTTGCTGGGAGAAGGAACTGGATAACTCTTCTGGTAGGGTAGACATCCGTTGTGACAGCTGGGACATATCTTCGCGCTGGCTCTTTATCTGACTGGAAAGCTCCTCTTGCTGGCTCTTCATCTGACTGGATAGCTCCTCTTGCTGGCTCGTCATTCGTCCTGATAGCTCCTCGTGCAGCCGGGAAAGTTGTTGAGTTTGTTCTTCTTGTTGGCTCGTCATTCGTTGGGACATCTGGGAAAGTTGTTGCGTCTGTTCTTCTTGCTGCCTCGTCATTCTTTGTGATAGCTCCTCATGTTGCAGTGAAAGTTGTTGCGCTAGTTCAGAATTTGCTTTTTGAACTGGGTCTTCGAACTCCACAGCGTCAGGGTCCAAATTATTATTTAGGTAGTATTCACGGAGCCTTCTCATCAATACGGATTTGTTCCCAGTAGTTTCCAACTCTAATTCTTCGAGCTCTCTTCTGAGCTCAGCCACCAATAGTTCATTTATCCTTTTTCCAGGCATTCTTATATCTTCACCCCACACCTGACACCAATTTGAAACACGTATGGGGGCTTTTTACACAATTTATTTACAAAATTGTTAAGATACACTGAACTCTGCTGGATAACGTCTAACTACTTGACAATACAATGAACTCTTGTGAACACTTGACTCGAACTGACGTTAACTGCCCATGCATCCCCTTATATACAACATTATTTAATCTAGTCAGTGTGTTTAGAAGTTTCTAGAATTTTCTAGAAACATTATTTAAAATGGTCAGTTGATTTATTTTTACAAACTTCTAAAAATCAACTGTCAACAACAATCTTTCAAATTAAGGTCCCTTCCTTTACGGTTATCCCGTTACAATATTTTCTTACTGGAACTGCAATTTTTATATGTCTTTGTGAAGAATCCAGTCTGAGTCCACCCAAAACATCAGTCACATAGCAAAACAATTATGCGGTTCGTCAGCTAATTATGGATAACCGCCGTGTAACATACCGGGAGATAGAGACAACTTTGCGCAATTTAAAAGATCCTGTAAGAAGAACAGTGTTTTACGAAGTTGGTTACCCGTTGGATCCTTCATTTGCTCACAAAAGAGCAAAAAGCGGTTCGCGTCAATTGGAGTCGAAACGGTTCAACAAAGAAGGATTAAAAAAACCGTTAATGTATTGTTAGTGGCGATGAAAGAGGAATTTACTCCTACGAACCGATTAGAATATTCCTGGCAAGTGGGTTTTTAGAACAGGGAGACCAGAATACATTCTCGAACATCTGGCTTCCTGAAATTCGCCATGGCTACGCAGAAAAATAAGACTCTAGAAGGCACATTTACTTGAATGAACGGTTCCAGATTTTTCGCTAGGCTTATATAAACAGAAACGGAGCGTCCAGAAGTTAGTTGAGCGTGAAGATTTGTTCAGATAAATTAGTGTAATAGTTTAGTTGTACACATAAATTAATTAAGGGTTTAGTTGTATTATATTACATAAGTGCATAACCTATAAACTGACCTGTGCACTAAGTCTTTGTCATAATTTTAATATAGCACAGGGGTAACACGTATTTTAATTGAGCAGTTTAATAGCTCTAATTCGAGAATTGTTTTATATTACTTATTATTTACTAAAAAAAAAAACTAAATTTAAAAGTTAGGTTAAGGTTACTAACGCCGTTTCACGAAACCGTTGCAAGTTTCATACTTTTGTATCGAAATTGCTTGGTGTAAATTTTACACCGGCTCAAGAAACTAAATCAGTGTAGTTCCTGGTACAAAATTGTCACTTAGATTAGAACCTAATATAAACAGCATACGGACCACTTGACATTTAAACGACAAAGCAGAAGCATTTGCAAGAAGCCTTGAAAATCAATTTATACTATACACATATCGAGAAAAGGACGAAGAAGGTAAAATAACAGATGAAGAAATTAAAAATACAGAAGAAGACGAAACACTGGCCCACGGAATTATCGAAGAAATAACGACCATAATAAAGAATTTTAAACTGAAACAGGTACCAGGATGTAACAGGATCAGTAACAGGACATTAAGAACCTGCCTCAGAATATAGTGGTTTACGTTACTACAATCTTAAATCGGATCCTAAAACCGAGGCACTTCACAATGATAATAACAAGCAAGCCCGGAAAGGACACAACTTTTTTTAAAACTATTGTCCAACCAGTCTTTTACCAGAATTTAGTAAAGTAGCAGAAAGGGTGGTACTCAGAAGACTCTGGGAACATGTCGGACCACTAAATATATTGCCAGAGAAACAATTTTGATTTAGATATGATCATTCCTTAGAATTGCATATTTTAAGACTAGTGAAATATTCAAAGGAAACAATATACTGAAGCAGTCTTTTTAGTTGTCAGCAAAGCGTTTGACAGAGTATGACACGAAGGATTACTATATAAAATAAATCTCAAGAGCAATGATGAAGCTGGTAGCATCATTCTGTGAAAACAGAAAATTCTGAAATAAGATGGGCCCAGTAAAATTAACATAAAGAAGATCACAAGTAGGAGTTCCACAAAGAGCAGTGCTATCCCCACCATGTTATCTTTATAAGCTGACCACATTGCAATAGCAACAAGGACTACACAGCCAAGGATGATTACCAGATACCTACAAAAAACCAAGAAGGAAATGAAAGAATGGTTCATAAAATGGAAAATAGTGATAAATCAGGAAAGAACTAAAAAAAAAAATGTTTAAGGAGCGATACCACCAACTATATGAAGATATGACAATGGGAGAAAACAACATCGAAAAGATGTTGTGATTACTTACTCACTTGGTACATAATACCATTGACTTTATAAGAAAAATAGATTCCTACTTTCTGACTGATATAAATTGGAAAATGTTTGACCCTATTTTTCTGGAATTAATAAAAAATGCAAATTTATCCGCTCTGACCCCATTTCCCTGAAAAGAATAGAAAAGAAACTTATTTCTAGCAATTTCTTTGTGGACAATTCCCTTAATATTAATGCATCCATTTTTCACTGAAACTGACTTATTTCTTAAATTCGCGAGTTAAGAAGAAAGATTTATCTGAAGTTAAGGTCAAACCAATTTTATTCAAGTCCCATTCTTTGTCAGTAAAAAAAGTATGACATTTGAAAAAATAAATTATGCTGCTATAACAAAAATGTATTAAATTTATTCCATATAGTACCTACTTTATATTATATTGTCTGGCAAGGGGTGAAACAACACGATTTCTGACTAGGGCGAGAGTAGACTGTCCGAGCGAAGCGAGGGCTGTCATCGCCCGGTCAGAAATAGTCTTCGTTTCATCCCGTGCCACACACTATATTTTTCATATCATATGCATTGAAACAGCGAGTTTTGATCTCTGTAGCCAGTCGAAGTAAGACTATTTCAGACCAATGCAACTGTCAGTGAGAAACATTCTGACAGACTTGAAATAATGACATTTGTTTCTGCCCTAGGGGACTGACAGTTGAATTGGTCTTGTTTCGACTGGCAAAACAGGGATCAAAACAGTTGTTTCAATGCATGTGAAAATTTTATTAAAAGATTTTTATTTACTATTAGTATGTAGTATTTGTAGTTGTGTGCGAATTAATGTGAACGTGGAATAATTATTTCAATATTTACATTTACGCAGTTGGCATCACATTTAATTCAATATTGGGGGAATTTCGCAGATTCTTACAGTCTCTCAACAAAAGGACATAACCAAGTTACTAGGCTAATTGAAAAGTCCTGGGCCTAACAAAGAAGAACACATTTTTTTCGGAAAGATTGATTTTTTTCTTCAATATAATCTCCATTTAGCTCAATACAATGTGTATAGCGGGCCTCCAGCATTTCGATGTCTTTCAAATTCCCAAAAATAGGCGTCCGTCTCGACAAGGACCTCTTCATTTGAGTGAAAGCGCTTGCCAGCGAGCCATCTTTTCAAGTTTGGAAATATATAATATTCACAGGAGCTAAATCTGGCAAATACGGGGGATGGGGAAGGATTTCGTAGCCCAATTCCATCAATTTCGTCATCGTCTTCACGGCTTTGTGAGTGGACGCGTTGTCTTGGAGAAACAAGATTTTCTTCTTCTTTAGATGAGGTCTCAAGTGTATAGTGATGAATCCATGTTACATCAACGGTTATGAAACGGTGAAAAAACTCAGCTCGTTTGCGCATTATCATGGACATATTCGCCTCCGAACATTCAACTCGTTCGCGCGTTTGATCGTTTGTAAGCACGCGCGGCACCCAACGCGCGCAAAGTTTCCGCATGTTCAAATGGTTGTGCAAAATGATGTAAACCCATTCAGATGATATGTTTACCATGTCAGCCAGGTCCCGCAATTGCAATTTTCGATCTCCGGTTACGACTTTTTCGATTCTGGCTATCATTTCGGGCGTAGTCATTTGTGCTCGTACGACCAAACTTTAATTCTATCATCCACCTCTTGACTGTTGTATTTGATGGAACACGAAATTCTCATTGTTCCATAGTTAAAAAATCACAAAGGTGATGAATTTTGTACATGTGTAAAAATCAAACTACTTCACAGATGTTAATGAAATTTCACATGTAGCCTTTTGAGAGATAGGTGCTGTCAAAAATAATAAGGAATCGATATTTGTGGCGCCCTCTCTGTGTTAGGCCTTGGTCTTTTCAATCAGCCTAGTACAGACGCGTTGCATTTCGTGTCTGAGAAGTCATCGAATCAGGACTTTCGAAGATGAATATCCCTCAAAAAACGTATTAAAATTGTTACTTTGAGTCAACATACATCTATGACTCAAAGAGATATTTCAAAGGAATGCAATGTGACCTGGGAAGCTATTAACAAGATTTTAAAGCTGAAAAGGAAAAGAAAGAGTACTGCAAGGGATGAAGTATTTTAGTGAGGAAGAGTATCTATTAAACCCTAAAAAAACAAGATCTTCAGAAAAACCTATGCCGAATCAAAAAGTTAAACATCCTCTAAAGAAGATGTTTTGTGGCTGCTTTTCTTATAAAGCTATACCAGATCCCTTGTACCAATCGAAGACAAGATGAATTCTAAAAAATAAAATGACTTGTTGGGAAGGAGAGCTTAGAAAAGTGGATGCCAAATATCAACCAATTTTTCAAAAAGATTCGACTGTGTGCCACGTCTCAATTCAATTATTTTTATTTGTTTTAAAAGTTTTTTTTGTAAACAGTTTAATTATTCAACATTGTCTTATTTATGTAATGTTAGTTTATAACGAAAGGTTCTTTACAAGTATAACATAAGGTTAAAATATGGGAATTAACGTAATTACATTCATAATATTATTATAATAAGCAATGTTGCTTGTTTTGAATTTGTTCCCTAGTATCTCATTTTTTTCACTAGAAAACAGTCTACCGGTAGTGTGCTTCTATACACGCTCAAATAGATTCACAATATAAAAAAATCTATTATAATATTAAATACATATGGGTAAAACTATAAAATTGTAAATCTAATTTACATTCTATTGGCTCTGGAGTACCTCAGGGATCTGTTCTGGGCCCTCTACTATTGTTCGTTAATGATTTACCTGAATATATTGATTCAAGTTTAATAACTTTGTTTGCCGATGACACATCATTAGCAGTACGAGCTCATACTCTTGAAGAACTCACTACTATTTGTGAAGATTTAATGTCACAATTTGTAAACTGGTGTGGTTTAAATGGGCTCTTGGTCAATATTAACAAAACCGAATGTATTTATTTTAGACTACAAAATACTCCTGAACGTAACAGACTGTCTTTAAATCATGAAAATATTACCCTGACCTCCACAAACTGTCTTAAATTCTTGGGATTATATATAGATAATTCCTTGAATTGGAACACTCATATTGATCATGTGGTCAAAAAACTTAATAGTTCTTATTATGCCATAAATAGAATAAAGAAATCCTTACCAATACACTCATTAATTAATGTTTACTATAGTTTGGTGTACAGTCACATTGGTTATAATATAGTGTTATGGGGCTGTGCCTCAAATTGGAAACGTATTTTTATTTCGCAGAAAAGGATAATACGTTTGGTACGTAGGTTTCTTGAGCAATAAATCTACCAATGATGCTATGTTCTCGCTCTTTGACAATGTTTACTCCAGTCTTAACAATCAGGACTCTACAGAAACAATCTTCTGCGACTTCTCTAAGGCCTTTGATTGTGTAAACCACAACATCTTAATTAACAAATTACAACACTATGGGATTAGAGGAATACCACTCGAGTGGTTTAAATCTTATCTTACCTACAGAAGTCAGCTGGTAAG
Source organism: Altica lythri (assembly GCA_964028335.1). NCBI lineage: Eukaryota > Metazoa > Arthropoda > Insecta > Coleoptera > Chrysomelidae > Altica > Altica lythri. Next base: position 43,635,517 of record OZ034807.1, read on the forward strand.
GGTTGATGTGAGAACATCCTCCTGTAAGCCAATTGACTGTGGGGTGCCTCAAGGTTCAGTTCTAGGTCCTATCTTATTTCTGCTCTTTATTAATGATATTGCCTACCTAAATATTAGTGGTAAACTCTGCCTCTTTGCTGATGATACTAGTTTTACCTGGAGCAACCCGGATAGTACATCCCTTTATAGTACCGTATCTCGTGACTTAGTCACTATTAAATCGTGGTGCGATTCTAACTTTCTGTGCCTCAATCTCTCTAAAACTAAAATCTTATCATATAAAGGTACATTGCAAACTTGTGAACTTAATAACAATAGTGTGGAAATCGTTGACTCTGTTAAGTTCCTGGGTCTCATTTTTGACAACGCATTAAAATGGGATTTGCACATCAATGCATTGTCAAAAAAATTAAGTTCTGCGTGTTTTGCGCTAAGATCAGTTTCCAAAGAATTAAACTTGTCAACAGCTCGAACAGTCTATTACGCCCTTTTCGAGTCGCATCTTCGTTACGCCATTCCATTCTGGGGTACGTGTTGTGCGACTCAATTTGACCGTATTTTCAAACTTCAAAAGAGAGCTATCCGTTACATGTTAGGATTAAACAATAGAACTCATTGTGGGGAATACTTTAAAAAATATCAAATTTTAACTCTTCCTTCTTTATTCATTTTTGAATCTATTTGCTTAGTCCGCAAGCACTCGTCAGCGAATCCTGAAACGCCTTCCCACAACTATCCACTTAGAAACAGGGAGCTTGATCTTTGTTTACCAATCCCACGATCAGAGTTAATCAAAAACTCTATATTGTATAATGCAAAAAAGATGCACAATCGTCTGCCTTTTAATATCAAATCTATTACACTCTTTCCCGCATTCCGTAGAGCTTTGAAGGCACACTTATTGGAGAGATCTTTTTACACAGTAAATGAATTTTTCATATTATGATTTTATACTTCTTAATACACACTAATTTACTACTTCAAGGAACTTTTTCTTTTTCCTTTTCTTCTTCTTTCTCTTTTTTTAATGACTTTCAATTTCTTTAATTGTATAAATATTTTTTTTGTATTTTGTTTATGTGATATGTTAGATTTTAAGGTTTTTGTACTTTTTTGTATGTTTTTTAGCTTTGTCGACAAATTGTAAAATTTCTGACAATAAAGCATTATTATTATTATTATTTGATTTTTAATATCCAACCTCATTACTCCTGTAAACCAGTTTTTTTAAAATATAAAATTTTACCAGTTGCTTGCATATACATTTTGGAGTGTTTGTTTTATTTACGACAAAACATTCACCGATTACCTAAAATAGCAGACTACCACAATTATAATACACATCATATGGATTTGTTGGCTATAACTATCCATAAAACGTCCAAATTTAAATGTTCACCTACGTACGTGAGCATTCAATTCTATAATCATCTTCCTAAATTGTTTAAATGCTTAAACACCACTATAGGTTTAGAAAAGAAGTCAAAAAATTGTTGCTTACCAAATGTTATTACAGTGTCGGAGAATATTTGGCTGACAATTTTACTTAAATATGTAAAAGATTATTTGTAATTTAAATGTTTTTGTTTATTACTGTTTGTACACTTTATTTTTACTTTTGACTTGTCCTATACATTATTTGTAAATGTCTTAAAGGATCAATAAAATTATTATTATTATTATTATACAGATTTAAGTTAAAATTAGTAAAAATGTAATATCTCAAGGCCCATGGTAACCACGTCAGTTTTTTTCGAGGTCAACTGTTAACGAGTCATTTCTCTCGGGAGTGATATTCCAGATTAGGAAAGGAAAAGATTCGGAACGACGCCGACGGTGTTGTTTTTACAACCGTACAACCCAAAAAAGGGCTTATGTAGATGGAATATCCTTTTCCCTTTCCTGAAATTTTCAGAATGTGTCAAGACTGGTTTTCGAAATGGGTTGTTAATATATAGTGATAGATAATATATCACTGCGTGTGCTTTATATTTTCAGAGAGAAAATGGTTGTTGGCGACAATTTTCTCCAATTTCTGGATTAAAGACATAACGATCCCAAATTCTCCTTTACTTGTGTCTGTAATGTTAGTCTGCGTTGATCCATTACGAGACTCGGAGACTGTATTGTAGAGACCCGCGGCGTTTGTCAACTTTAATAGCAATGGTCGATAACTGGAGGCAGTATAAAACCACGTAGTCGGTTACCGCCATCAAATGAAACTTGTCATGAAGAGATAAGTTTCAGAAGTAGGACATTACACGCCTCGGTTTTAAGAATAAAACTTGGATAGGAGTATGTAGTTTCCTTGATATTATACCTGCTGTGTACATTGTCTATATATTCAGATTAGTTTTCAAGAATTGATTAAAAACCTTATTTTAGTTAAACAATTAAAATAAATAGAACTAATTCCGGAAATTAAATTTTTGAAGTTATATTTCTATTCGTGTATTCGGCGGTGAAAATTTGTATGGGATTAAACCGGCAAAATCATTACATATGTAATGGTGTGAGTAAGAGAGACACAGAAACACATCTAGGGTATATTGGTCGGTGAAAACAAAGAAATATTTACCACATGTTAATAAGTCCTTTGAATACCGTTTAAACATTCACTGCATTGAAAGAGATAGTTATACAAAAAATAGTCTGAGCTATCTGAGTTTGACAGATTATTTTATAATTCTGTCACGGAAGTATACATACAAAGTTTAGTACTTTATATTAATAATAATATTCAGTAATGAGTATTGTAGTGTAGTCTAAAGTACCGTCACATAGTTGCAGTATATCTTGCACTATGCTTTTAAAGTTGTTGGCTACATAAACAGAGTATTTAAGAATAGTCGAGAAAATAAAGAACTAAAATCAGCAAAACCTCCAAAATTTGTAAAGTAAGTTGTACCGGAATGCGGTTTTTTGCATTCGATTCGTTAGAGCATTTGGTCGCTATTTTTCATAATGTACAATTGCATTTCTGCATTCGAAAAGTGTATTCCAAACAGACAATAGATAAAAAATTACAACTTGGTAAGTATTGCTGGAAGTGGGTTCAATTTTTGTACTCGGGGTTTTTGGAGTCGCTGAATAGCATGATGCCGAAACTCTCCGCGGCACTTGGTGCTTAGGACGGACCTCGTCTCCAGGAATTTTATGCAAATTCGATACAAAACGAGTGTGCACTCGATACTAGGAGGTTTTTGGGGTCGCTGAACACGAATATCATATAATGATATTGCTAAGTTATTCACATACAAATTTATAAATCAAGGCGCGTGCATAGAAGTATAACTTATACCGGTAGTGCCACTGACTGTCACACCCGTTTTTTTTAATACTTCAAAACTATCATTCAGCTAAGCTCATCCTCAACATACTTGTCTGTAGCGATTGCAATCCCGCAAAACGAGATCCAGCATCCCCGCGAGATCACACACCTCTTATTAATCTGCTGGATCCCGCACCTTCAAACCACGGATCTCGCAAATTTAAATTTGATGTTAAAACGCCAAGAAATAAAGAGAATAATAAAAAGTGTCAGTAGAGTTGAAAACGATGAAAATGAAATGTATGCAGGTGACGCTGGCGTCTTTGAAAATATACCTCTGACTGTAAAACCTGCTACTCACACAGATGCTAGTCTAATGCTAAAAGAATAATTAGAAAAACAGTTTCAAGAAGAAAAAGAAATATTCAAGAATGAGCCAGACAGCAAGCAAAGGGATTATGAGAAAATTTTGAATAAAGAAATAACATATTTTGAGCCCGATGGTATCATCTCTTGCCTATTAATTTACGCTAACGACTCAGCCTACTACCGTAGAAGCCGAGAGAGCCTTTTCGGCATCAGGATATATTTGTAGCTGACTTAGAAGCAGGCTTGAAGATGATACTATAAATGACATTTACTTTTTAAAAGCGTATTTTCAATCGTAATCCCTACTTGTCTACTTGTGCGAAAAATGATATACTCGACTAAGGCACATATACTGTACAGTTTGGCCATATTTTTGAACACGCATAAAATCCAACTCCAGCTCTTCGACAATATGTCTAAACAGACTTTTAACTTTGCCAAAACTTAGCTATATAAAAATAGTTGTGCAATCAATGTTCGCAGAGAAATTTAATATCAAATACTTGGTATAGCAGCCAACTTGATCAATGATATCCATTGTTAGTTATTAAATAAAGTATTTCTTACAAACTTTTATCAGCTTAACACATTAAAAATACTGGTGTCTTTTATGTATATAACGTTGGATTATACTCATAATCTCCATAAAATATATCTACTAAAGGAATAAATGTAGATAGCCACTACCATTGCTTAAGTTTCTTAAAAGTCAGATACAAATATGTTATACTTTTTACACATTTTTAGTAGTAGAACATTCAGAGTTCAGAGTTTAGAGTTGATATTTTGACCCATCCAAGATCCGACGATACTGTCACAGTAAATGTATATCTAAATAGGTTGTAAATCAGTCGGATGTAAATCGAATACCAACTGTATACAGCTAAATTCGAAATTCATGGGGTCCATTTGACACTATCGACATTCTCTGCGGATGACGAATTAGAGCTATTTATAATCGGTTAGTAAAACAATACACATAATTGATCAGTTCTTAATGATACTCAAATTAGAATATGAACTAACAAGTACGTACTAACTGCAGACAAGACAAAATTTACATAATTTATATTTTCCGTATAAATTTGATTACCTGTGTAATAATTTAAACATCGTTATTTTTTTATTGAAGTTATACTTCTATTCGTGCACTCGGCGGAAAAGATTTGTGTACAGTTAAATAGGAAAAATCATTACAATGTAATGGTGTGAGTAAGAGAGGGACAGAAACACATATATGGTATATTGGTCGGTACAAAAGAGATAGATATACCAAAAACAGTCTGAGCTAATGTTTTGAATAGTGACGTATTAAATTTTTGTTTGACAGATTATTTTATTATTCTGTCACGTAAGTAAACATATAAAGTTTAGTATTTTATATTAATAATATTAATGAGTATTGTATTGTAGTCCATAGTACCGTCACATGGTTGCATCAAATCCTGCACTATGCATTTGAGGTTGTTGGCTACACAAACAAAGTTTTTAAGAATAGTCGAAAAGTGCATTCCGAACAGACAATAGATAGAAAAATTACAACTCTGTAAGTATTCCTAATGGGTTCAATTTATGTACTCGGGGTTTCTGGGGTCGCTGAACACGAATATCATGATGTCGAAAGTCTCCGCGGAACTTGGTGCCTAGGGTATTTACCTCTTCTCCTGGGGTTTTATGTTAATTCTGTACAAAATCAGTGCACACTTGGAACTCGGCGGTTTTTTTGGGTCGCTGAATACGAATATGATAATGGCGATGGTATCCGAAACACCTGGTGCTTGAGACGGACCTCGTCTTCAGGAATTTTATGCAAATTCGATACAAAATGAGTGTGCACTCGGTACTAGCAGGTTTTTGAGGTCGCTGAACACGAATATCATATAATGATTTTGTTACATTATGGGAATACAAATTTATGAATTCGGGCGCGTGCATAGAAGTATAACTTCTGCCGGCAGTCCCATTGACTGCCACACCCGTTTTTTTGCTAAAGTTGTCTGTAAATGTAAAATCCATTAGGTACCGTCAAAAGGGGTGAATCGGGACAGTTTTGACATATTGTTCTAATTAACTTATTTTCTAAATAAGATGGAGGATCCAAACCAATGCCAAAAGTTGGGTGCCTGTAAGAGCTTCAAAATAACGTATCAATTCACACCTGTAACTTTGACAGGCAATTTAAAAAAAAATTTTTGTATGTGTCCCGATTCACCCCGCAAATGGGGTCAATCGGGACACCCTATTTATTTTAATGGAAATGACCGATACACCCCAGCAATGAGGTGAATCGGGACAAAGAAATATTAAAAAAATACCTAGTAAAAAAAACGGGATAAAAAACTACAAAAGTACATGAAATAAGCGTTTATTTAACAAATAAAGAACAAAATTCGTAACTCATGTAACATATCATATTTAAACTTAAGCAAAAATAAAAACACAACCAAAAATTCACAAAAAATAAAAATTATCACAAAATAAAGAAAATCACAAAGTAGGTAGTTAGGTATTTATTGATTGGAATAAGCTCTTCGGCAAAGTTTCTTGTCAAATTCATATCCACCTCTACGCAAAACTGTCGGTGGCGGTAAAATTTTAGGATAGGATAGCCCCATTCCCCTGCTAATGCTATAAGCTGAACCAAATGTCCTTCTTCTTCTTTTGTCAGGAAGGTCTGCCCTCCTTGTTTTTTTACTGGACCTCTTTTATGTCTTGATAAGGTGGATCTTGGGATACCAAAAACATGCGAGGCGTCTCGTATACCAATCTGACCCCGTCGAATTTGTCGCAGGGCCGTTTGTAATGTTTGCTCGCTATAATTTTGGTATACTCTTGTCCCTGGCACTTTTTTATATTTCCTCACCATTGTCCCGATTGACCCCTAAAAGTGATATTTTTTGTTTAAAAAATCCTATCTGCCATGTTTTTAAATTTTCGTTTCATTTTTTTTTATGTACCCATATAAAACACTTCAGACTTATGATATAAACAAATTTCAGACTCTTACCTTTACTTGTTACGGTCTTCCCACCCAAAGTTTTTCAATCTATAAAAAAACTCGATATTTTTCAACGGTCTTTAAGGCACCTCCGTACGCACTACTGCCCATAATAGTACAAAAGCAAGCACCAGCATGTCTACTGTGATTTCTGTAGACTATCCGAGCTGAAAACATTGACTGCGAGACAAGGTTGCCATATCTGTAAATAAATAACCGATTGTCCCGATTCACCCGTTAGTCCCGATTCGCCCCTTTTGACGGTATCTATTATAAAGAGTATTAGCGACAAGAACCACTAAGGTCATCTATTCATTAATACATTTATGGTCGGTTTCCGTTATTAACAAAATGTTTAGTAATTCTAGTTTCGACGGTTTAAAACTATTTTGTGAATGATTATTACTTACAACAAACAAAGCTTTAGGTAGTCAAACATGCAGGCCTTTTTAAATTTATCTTCCGAAGAAAAAAGTCGTTAATTAAGTTTTGCGAAAAACTTTAAATTTATCTTCCGTAGAAAAAAGTCGTTAATTGATTTTTGTGAAAAGCTTTAGTGCTATAAGAATAATAAGACCTGTTCTGTTGGAGTTCTGATATGGTCAAAAACTATTGGACGAAATTCAGCGATTGACCACCTTTGGATCACCTTCCTAGCACCTCAATTATGGAGTAAAATACTCGAAACACAGGGAAGGGTTTTGTACACTGGGCTATGCTGACGATTTAGTTATTGTGGTAAGAGGTCAACAAGACAATATTAATGCAGACCACATGCAAAGTGCCTTAAACCTTAGAACTACTTGGTGTTAAGTAACAATTATATTCTCAGAGGAGTTATCCTCGACATACAACTTACGTGGACTCAACACGTCGAAAATATAACTTTCAAAGCTACCAGGTCCATATGGACCTGCCGTAGACTTTTTGGGAAAACTTGCAGTCTTAAACCTAAAATGATCATGTCTAATGGTTGTCCGACCCATAGGTAATCACCTATGGTGCGCTGGTTTGGTGGAATCAAACAACACAATAAAAGGCAATGATAGAGTTGCAAAAGGTACAAAGACTTGCTTGTAGATGGATCACGGGCACAAAGAGGTCGTATCCTAGTGCGGCCTTGAAAAGAAATTTTTGGAAACGAGATTGCCAACAGTGTCGCAAAAGAAGGAGCTAGTTAGTACCTGACCCTTTCTGTGGATTGAAAAAATGCCTCATTATAGATTTATGGCGTGTTTACATGATGCCAGTAACTGGCATGCCGCTGGACTGGTACGTTTACACATATCTAGTAGCTGGCGACAGTCTCACTGGCATCCTAGTTCCTACTTGGTGAAGTTTACTCTTCACATGTACGCCAGTCACTGGAACGCTGTGTTTACACGTGTCTACAACAACTGGCGCGGGGTTGGAGGGCACGCGGACGAGGGCCACTAGCTTAAAAAATAGACCAACTTTCTATTCGAGACGGCGAAGGACTGGCACAAGAAAGTGTTTACATGATGCCAGTACCATGCCAGCGCTGGCTTGCCAATGAGACTGGCGCCAGTCACTGGCATCATGTAAACACGCCTTTATAGATGAAGTACGTAATTTGGAAAAGGAACTCAGTATATACAGCCTGGGCCAATAGACTCTACTTAGAAATCTACAATCACGAGCCAGATCAGGCCACTTAGGATTGATATTTGCAGACGCTGTTATTTGTATCTTCAACGTACCTTGGTCGCAAATTGAAAGTTTTTTTTGTAGAATTATAACCATTTAAGTAAAAGAATTTAAATTAGAATAATAATTATTTAACAATACGAAATTTTTCAAATCAAAATCTTAACGTTTTTAATTCTATTTAATATACCTAAATTGTTACTTTAATAAATAAATCATTTGCATTTAGATTTATTTTTTGATTTGTGATATCTTTACTTGGTGCCCTATTTCCTTGAAGCAGAGAATCTTAAATTACTACAAATAAAATTAAAATTCGAACCTTATGAAGTTACACCTGACACATACTTCAATAATTTGAAGTTTATGTAATGGAACAAGCGATTTATAGAATTAGGTACATTATGTTGTTGGCACCCTTACAAAAGTGCATACGATTTATCGGTAATACTGCAGAAGCCAATAATTTCCAAGTTTTATTTTATTCGCCAATATCAGGTCAGGGATTCTCAGATGCAGAAAAATTGGACCAGTTTTAAAATATAGTATTAATAATTTTAGTCTATTTCTGTTATTATTTTTATGCGGGAGTGAATAAATTATGAATCGAAATTATTTATTTAAAATTTATTGCGACATGATAAAAAATTATTTTTCAACACAACCTCTTATTAACATTTTTTGCAACTGATCCAAATACCATTTGTGCTTAATAAACTTTTGATGAAGCACCTTATAATATATAAAAGTCAAATTTGGAACGAAGTTCCCTTTCGGGCGTTACGACCAGTTACGACTGAGGCTAGAGGCAGAGTGTGGTCACATAGCGTGTTGTCACTGCGCTTCTGACTATATTAAATATATGGAATTGATAAGTACTGACATGCGTCAGTTGGCGTGGCGTCGTGTCACGTTTTGGTAGTATGTTTTCGCCTTGTGAAAATGTACATTAAAAAGAAAATACTGTAGAAAAAAAAATAAGTACCTATAATAGTATTATATTTCATTTCATCCTGTTTTTATAAATTAATAAATTCATAAACATTTTAAAAATATTTCGTAACTTGACTAGTTAGGTACGTCAAATTACCTTAACTGTCAGTTACTGTCAAATATTTTAATTTTAAATTTGGAATAATAGAAGTAATAAAAAACTCTATGTTTTTTACATATAACTTTCACTTTAATTAAAAATTTTTTAAAATGACATGTTTCGCTGAACTAGCATCATCAGATTGACATATAAAGTTACATTTTGTTTATTTGTATCTAACTATCTGATGTTGATTAGGTAATATTAAGGCTAGATTAGGTATGGAAGTAATTAGATATAACAATATTAAAGCCTAGATGTTATTAGCCCTAAGGGATTATCCTGGATGTATCTCCCTCTAAGATCAGTATAACTGTGCAATGATATAGAAAAACCAGGAAAAAACTATATCTGCTGATCTTTACAATAACTTAATATATTTGTATTACAATTATATCTTATCTATGTATAAAATGAAGACTCAATCAAAGTAAACAATTTAATAGTGGAGAATTTCTAAGATTAATTTGTTCATTAACAACTTTAAATTGTGAATCTGCTAGATGTCTTTTTATCTCAAGTTCTTCAAGGAAATCTAAATTTTGTTTTTTATTACAAATGTGTAGTATTTGGATGTTATTGTTATGTAAGAGTGAAGTTGGATGTTCAAGTAGGTGTTTTGCATAATTTGACTTATCTGGTTGTTTTAATCTATATGCTCTTAAGTGTTCATTGAATCTTATTTCAAATTTTCTTTGTGTTTGACCTATATATTTTGTATTAAATTGTTTATTCCTGTTTTAAAGTAAATTGAAATAAAAAGTAATTCTAGGTAGATGTATGTCATCTAAACCACCGGTATTGTATAAATGGACACTTTTGTTAAAAGAAACTAACTGTTGAAAATATTGAGGTGATAATGGATTTACTATTTTCTATTTTGCTTTGAACAGTGTAGTGTCGCGACTTTGTTAAGTTTATACAGGTGTTTTGTGGATAATAAATAATAAAATAACAGAAAATAATAACAATAATGTATCCTGACAGTGTTTCTGCACAAGTTCCCGATATTGCTAATGGAGTTAGCTAAGTAAAGATTTTATACAGGCAATAATAAATGCTTATGTATGTATAAACACTCTGTTGTGTTTACAAATTACAATTCCTTCACTAATTAATCGAAAGGAACTTCGTTCCATCCGGGTGTCCTTTGACACCTCTCACTTTTTTTTTCATGAACTGTCTTAATCAAATTTAAATTTCTTCCTAATAATATATTGGTTTTCTTCAAGAAAACTTTGATTTCTAAACAAATTTTGAACCTCTGCTGATGTATTATTCAATAAATCTTTTTCAAAAAGTTGTGCATTTTACCAACAAGATGTGAAGTGACCTGCACCGGAAAGTTGAACCTTCATTTTTACTGGATATTAAAAACTTTATATACGAAGTTATAGAATATTACAAATTTTTCAATAAAAAGTTGGATTGAGTATATATATATATATATATGTATATATTGTAGCATTTCAAATATAAACAAACCCCTAATACTAATAGGTATGTTCACTCATGTTACAAATCTATCTAATTTTTTTTTCTCTTATTAAATACAGTATTTAAAAACCTAAAATTAAAAGAACCTAATATTTAGTCTGAAATTAAATAAAAACAATTTAAAATGCGTTATTTATTATCTATTATCACGTGACTGCTAACAACATTTAGAGCGCTATGACGTCACAGTCCGGTAAATAATATAATTTATCTGTCATATTCAAGAAGCACCAGCGAACTGTTTATTATAACGACTACAATAGCTTACTTTTTTTACATAATACATTGTATTACATTATCACATTTGGAACTAATTATGATATACAACAAAAAAATATTTAAAGAGAGGTTATGTACCTTAAATCCGTGTTAAATACAAAGTTTTAACAAGTTTACTTAAGCTCTGATTTCCTCTATTGTAGATCCAATTTCAATACTTGTATTTACATTTTTATTTTGCTAGTACTTACATCAAAATGATCTTCACAAAAATGACTGGTACTTTTCGGTGACAATGATTGTGGGTGTCTACTAGCAAGTGTTAACCACTTTCTTCTTATTAGAATGCTCTTTGGAACGTTTATAAAAAGTTTTTGCGGTGTACTTGTATTCTTACACATTGGCACTGCACAGTTTTTGTAAAACGACGTCATTTTTACAGCTTGTAATCAACAAGTTCTTAATAATTTAGTAAAATACAATGGACTTTAATAGAACGAGAGCTTTGTTTACCGGTCAGTGACGTAGTTTTTTATCAAGTGACAGTATGGAGCGTTTTGGCGGCAATTATAAAAACAGATCTTTCTATTAATTTTTTACTGAAATTAGTAATATTTTTTATATAAAATAAAAGCAATTTGTAAAATTAGTGAACATGCCTATTATCTAGAAATTTATTTCTTTTCTGGACCTTGCATGTATGTATGTATGTATGTATGTATGTATGTATGTATGTATGTATGTAAAAGCAGTTAGGGTTAACAGATACACCTGCGACCTATAAGATCTACTGTGTCGCCATTTTCTTGCTATATTTCTGATGATTTCTCAGACTTATAGCAGCTCTTCTAGTCCTATCTTCCTTAAAAAGTTTAGGATATTACTGGGTTTTAAGTTAGGTAATTCTTCCCTTTCTATTTCGTATGACCCTAGGTATTTGAATTACTAGAGAATTACTTAATGCGATGCATTCTGAGAGTATGCGTATTGAGGTTTTATCCTCTACTTCACAGAATCTGCAGTTTGCTTCATCTACTAATCCTAGTTTCTTCATGTCTCCTCTTAATCGGCAGTGTCCGGTTAGTATTCCTGTTATAATTCGGAGGTTCTTCTTACTAAGGTTAAGACAGCTGTGAGATCTCTTCTGGTTATTGTTTCCCAGGAGCGTCTTCTATTGTCTAAGTCTTTCTAGATCATTCCAGTACTTGCATTTTTCGCTATCCATTTTTTTCCTTAGTTTTTCTAAGATTGTACTACTGCTGATTCCACAGGATGGTTCTGGTCCCAGGTATGGGGTTTCAGCTCCTTTTTTTGCCAGCTTGTCTGCTGTTTCATTTCCTTCTATTCCTACGTGTCCTGGAACCCATGGGAGGGTAACAGTGTTATTCTGTCCTAGTTCATTTAATTTGTCTAGGCATTCCCAGACCATCTTTGAACTGATTGTATCTGAGTTCAGAGCTTTGATGGCTGCTTGACTATCTAACATGATCACAATCTTCTGTCTACGATAGTTCCTTTCAACGTTAAATTCTGTACATCTTTCGATGGAACGAATTTCCGCTTGAAAGATGCTTGGGTACGCACCCAAGCTTTCTGAGTATTTGGTTCTAGGTCCAAAAACCCCTGCTCCTGTTCCTTTATCTGTCTTGGAGCCGTCCGTATACCATTTTATGGCGTTTTGGCTTAGCCCCAATATGGTGTTTTCTCGCCCCAATCAGAAATCGTCTTGTTTCACCCTTTGCCACACAATATACTATTTTCTTAAGAAAATATAATAAGTACTATTTTAACTTCAGCACAATAAACTAATAAATTTATATAAAGATCACGACAGCAATATTTTTTTATTTACTTTAGCTTGAGAAACAAATTTAAACTCGTATATCATTCAGAATAACCGATATGTAAGATTCTATGATAATTAATCATTTCGAGAAAAATATATCCAAAATAAGTATATTGCCAAGTGTATCTGAGGTTTTGCTCTCCCAACTTCGATTTATGTAAATATATGCCGGTTCTTCAATAGCGCCATTAATTCCAAGAAAGTCAGTTTGGATAAAGCAGAAAAAGGAAAAAATGGTAAAAATGCCAGGAGGAACCTATTGTCGGGGTCGATTTATTAGCCAGTTTATTTAAACGGGGCATCATATCGATTTGTAATTTAAAGAAATGTTTATTATACTTATTCACTAATTCTTTTATCATGTACATTAGAATAAAATAAATTTAAACTTTCACAAAATATATATCTACTAATCAAGTTTCAACAGTATAGTTTTGAAAGTTTCGGGAAAAAATGGCTGTAACTTACGGACGGACGGAGAGACAGATAGACATGACGAATCTATAAGGATTCCGTGCTTTCCATTTGGCTACGGAATCCTAAAAACAAGTCGGATCTTCTCTTACCTTTGATTTTATGTTTCATAATACTCTATCTATTAGCGATTTTTTATTATTAGTAATTAAACTTCATTATTTATATTCTTAACTTTTCAGTCGTACAAGAAGTTTATTTGTACATTTACAGGTGATTGTTTTTGGTTTGAAATTTGAATTAATTTATACAGGATTTTAATCTTAAAAGGAATTCCCATTGAAACACCTAAGTAATCCTTGTTGTTACAACCATAAATAATTACAAGAGCACCTTTATACATATACATCGCTTAGTTAGACTCAAAGCCAGTCATTTGGCTATACTGTCAGCTAGAATGTTGCAAAACTTAACCAACGTCATTACACGCTGCCACCGAATTTTGGCATAGCAATAATCTCCTTAATACCTTTTCCATTTGTTCTCCAACCCAGTGCCACTAACAAATCGGGTTATAAAGGATAAAATAGAACAGATAAATTGAGAGAAAAAGCTGAACTTGTTTGTATTGTGTATTTAGAAACCAAATTGAATACTTTAGTTTTGTAAACAAAGAGGTAATTTTTAAATATGTAGGTTAATAAAACACACTCACATTCACAATTAACATGCTTAAATTATTTTGGAATATTAAATAATGTTTAGTAGAATCGATCGATGAATTTTAAATCACTTCGTAAAAGGTGGCAAACTCAATCATTTCTCATAACATGAAAGAAACCCAATTTTCCGCATATTTTAACCTTTTTACTCGAAATAGAAAGAAAAATACATATTTATGTGAATTCGCGATTTTTTAAGCATTTATATTTTATATTTTCTACACGCTACAACTCAATGAAGTATAAAAAACGCAAATGTATAAATAGGAAGGTCATATAAGTAGCAAATACATTATGTGGCATTATAGACAGTACTGCGTTTGTTTTTGTTTGTGTCATGTTAGGTATTTCAAGATGGTTCTCAGAGTTACAGAATTTTTTTCGGTCATACGGAAAAGTTTCCGACGCATTTAGGCTTAGGTTTATAAAACTACCTCCAAGTAACATCGTTAGCAGTTGGTGACAAGTTTCGTAGTACGGGAAGTGTGCTTTGCCAACGTAAAAGTCACGTGGTAGTCCAGTGACAATCACAACCAATACGAATCACGAACGTGTTCTTAATCAAGTGCTACAATCGCCGAAACGAAGCCTCAGAAGAACATCACTAGAATTGAATATCCGTGATCGATCGCTTCGTCGAATGTTCAAGAATATTGGTGGGTTTGCATACAAAATATAGAACGTAAAGCGTCCAAGTGCAATTGACAAGCGTGTAAAAATCGAATAGGTATTGCGCACGTTGTGTTGGCTATGGATTATGAGTCGTTCTTATCGAGTATTTGGTTTTCCAAAAAAGGTATATTAATTAACAAGCAGACAACGTGGTTTCTTGAATTCGAACGCCCGACGTAATCGACTAGCTCCCCCTTCAATGTGACTCAGTTACCATTTGGTGTGCTGTGTACGCACATGTCATATGGACCCCTATTTCGTTGAAGCAAACGATGGAACGCCGTTAACGGTTAATCAGAAGCGCTACAGAGAACAAACTATTACGCAAGTTCTAAATGATCTTCAGCGATTTTGTCGTGTCAGGAACCTACCATAACCAACAATGGTTTCAACAGAACTATGCAACCTGTCACACCACCAGGGAGTCTCTTTAAATGCTGCGCAATCATTTTGGGGATCGCCTTATTTCACGTGGCACTGATTTTTCATACCCATCACATTTACCAGACCAAATGACACCTGATGCGTACCTACATATAGGAAATGCTGAAGGCGGATGTTTTCATACCGATCCACCGTCTAATATTCCGGAATTGCAGACTAAAATTCATTTTTTCGTGCTATTTAACAATCTTCGTTCACAGACATAATTGAAAACTTTCGTGACCGCTACGAAATATGCTTAAAACTGAACGAAGGGTATCTTGAACGTCGGGAACGTCGTCGTGAATAATGTTTGAAAGACTATATTATGTATACTAAATATATAAATATTAATAAAAATTTTAATATTCATTTCAGTACTGTTAACTTGGCCGCATACTGTATAAGCGGTTAATAGCAGTTTGCATAAAAGTAAAAAATTACACAAAAACTGTATAGCGGCAAGGGTGTAAAACGCAATACCACCCGAGATATGTCCGATATTTTATATATGGCCAGTAATATAAAATAAATTAAAAAAAACTTTTTTTAAATTTATTATGAAAATATGCTTGTATTTTACGTATATTTAACATCTTTTCAATACTTAAATAGTACCAACGAAAATCTATACATATAATAAAACTGTAGGAATGTATATGTTTGTGCGCATATCACATGAAAACTACTGATCCTATTCGAATGCGGTTTTCAAAGACGTAGGTATTTGTCTTCTTTCAACTTAACATCTGGTGTATAAATCTTTGGTACGTATATGTATTTTTTCACGGAGAAAACGAATATGCTATGCTCATTGATGCCACTCATCACCAGGTGGCGCTGCAGAGTAGCAACTTCTGTCCCGTTCAACCGATTGTCATGAAAATTGGTATGCATATGTATTTTTCCATGGAGAAGGTTTGTATGATATACTCATTGATGCCACTCGCCACCGGATGGCGCTGCAGAGTAGCAACTTCTGCCCCGGTCAACCGATTGTCATGAAAATTGGTATGCATATGTATTTTTCCACGGAGAAGGTTTGAGGTGGCGCTGCAGAGTAACAACTTCTGCCCTTTTCAACCGATTGTCGTGAAAATCAGTAGGATGCTGTATATTTAATGGTTAATATGAATATTACTTAAGTATTAAGTATTGTGACGCCACCGGAAGGTGGCGCAGTTAATATCACTTATATTTAAACGAGAAATTCTTACTAATTTAAGTATTGTTATGCATCTTATATATTTTATCGATAAACTACAAAATATAACGAAAAAAAATAGTATAAACCTGATAACTAACGAGAAAATATGATGAAAACGATAAAATCAAAATAAATTGAAAAAACGAAAAATGAAAGAATGACATAAATGATTTGCGGTACGAAGTCCGCCGGGTCAGCTAGTTGTTTAATAAAAGCATTTTCCATTAAATTTTCTCCTATAAGGTAACTACTAAGGATATCCTGAAGAAAACTGTGTAGATTTTACAATTTATTTATTTAGAAATAAATAAATAGTACAAATAACATTTTTTTTCTTTAAAACTTAATACAAGATATTAACTAATGTGTATAGGTACTATCTAGAAAAAAATCAACATTCAATGGTAATATATAAAAGCAATATCTGAAAAAAAATTAACGCATCCCTTAAATCATACAATAACGCCTCGAAAATGTTTTCAGCAGTTTCTATTCAACACTCAGAAAAGCTCATCTCTGTAAAGAAATCTTGTTAGACGTTACATCCATTTAATTTATCATTACATTCATTTGCTGTTTTTAATAAAATTTCCGCGTATATGAAAGATAAAGAAAAGAAAGGGAACGTTTCAAATAATAAAAAACTAACAACGCCATCTTTTAGAAAAATCAATAGATATTCTGAAAGCTGTGGATTTTATATTTCACATAAATATAACCATAAAAACATTCGACGGATTTTTAAGTAATTGTTCTTTATATAATAAATATAGTTTAAAAAAACTAAAAAACACGCTTTTATAGCATATGAAACTAACAAGTAAAAAAATAAATGTAATTAAGGAAAACTACAAAGCATGTTTCTGAAAAACATCGAACTAAACAGTTAAAAATAATTTTCAAAATAAAATTAAAACAAAAATAAATGAAAAATACTAGTATTATTGTGAAAAAAGCGTGGGCGCTGCATACCATATTTTTCGAATCTCAAGCGCCCACGCTTTTTTCACAATAATACTAGTATTTTTTATTTATTTTTGTTTTAATTTTATTTTGAAAATTATTTTTAACTTTTTAGTTCGATGTTTTTCAGAAACATGCTTTGTAGTTTTCCTTAATTACATTTATTTTTTTACTTGTTAGTTTCATATGCTATAAAAGCGTGTTTTTTAGTTTTTTTAAACTATATTTATTTTTTACTTTTTAGTCCAATTTATTTTATTTCAATAGATTCGTTAATTTGCTGTGACGGTTACAAGACCCTCACTCAATCATTATTCGTTTATTTAGTTGGAAATGCTTTGAAAGCGTGTTTTTTTGATTTCTCAAATTATATTTATTGTATGTATTCATATATTGTTGATGATTAAACATATTGTTTCAATCACTTGGAAAAAAAAAATTATTATTGTGAAATCTAAAGAATTGTTAGAGTAATTCTAAGACAATTTCATTCATATTGTTTATAATTAAACGTATTGTTTTCAGAACGCAGTCGCGGCCGCGGAGTGGAGAGTTACAAACAAATAAAATTATAATAAAATTTAAGTTAACAAAAAATAATTCAATTCAGAGTAAAAAACGTGGGGTGCTTTTACTACATTTCATAACTTTCTTCTCATAGGTAGTTGCCAATAGAATGATTGTAACATTCAATATATTAAGCACACCCCACGCTTTTTACTCTGAATTGAATTATTTTTCGTTAACTTAAATTTTATTATAATTTTATTTTGAGGTGATTAACTATAAATGATTGTTTGATCTTCTACTACTGTAGTATAAACTCTTTGTAATTGAGAATTATTTTCTATTTTTTAGTTCGGTTAGCTATAAAAGCGTGTTTTTTAGTTTTTTAAAACTATTATTTATTTTTAACTTTTTAGTTCAAGTAATTTTAAAAGCGTGTTTTTTTAGTTTTTTTTTAAACTATTATTTTATTCAAATATCAAACCCCTGCTACACTATGTGGACACCTCGTATTTTTAGATTAAAAAATATATGTATAAGTATATTGCGTGTAGAAATTAAGTTGGACAATATTAACAATTTTATGGGACAACCATTTTAACAATAAATAATCAAAAATACATTTAGTTTTTTTGGATAGTTTGTTTTTAACGAATTTCTTATGACCACATTTTCTTTGGCACACAGTGTATCTTAAATAATTTAAATAAGTATAGAACTTGTTTATATAGTTTATATCGGTATTACATCTACAATTTTATCGTGAATAAGTTTGACCAACTTCTTCACGATGGCGTTTAAAAGTTTATTGTGAACATATTCAATCCCCGAAATAAAAACTCACATCAAACTTCGAATATTAATTAACTATTAATAAATCAACCATCAAACACATTCGTGTTACAAAATTTGTTATTGTTGTCTTTTGTTAAAGTTCACAATAAAATTTGATGAATATTAAAACAAGTGCTAATTCGAAAATTTGGATGAAACCATATGAAATAGTGACCTTGAATTTATTCGTCATCTTTTTTACGATAAAGTTGATGTAATACGGGTAGTCATATATATTTAAAAATAATCTTTACATCTTTACCAAATTAATCAGAACAAAAAAAAATGGAGTTGCCAGGCATCGATCCCGGTACCTCTCGCATGCTAAGCGAGCGCTTTACCATCTGAGCTACACACTCAGTTAATACAATTTGACGATAAGCGGTACATAGATTAAAGATTAAAAATATTGTTTTTTTATGTTATTGTATTATTTAATATCTTTTGTAATAATTTCTTGCAACATTTAAAATCATTTTGATAAGAAGCAAACAAGATGAGTACACAGCTTCCTTGAGTCTCTGGCTTCTTGTGCTGTGTCGAGTGTCCGAGCGAAATATTAACCCAAACTGCATACATGCGCAAAGGAGTGGAGAGTTACAAACATACATACAGGTGAAGTTAATAAAAGCGTGTTAAAAAGACTTTTAGTCATTTCGTCACAAAATCATAATAGAACAACGAGTTAATGATAAATTTGGTGTTCAACTTTCACGCAAATATCTAAAATAATAATAAAATGTTTATCAAAATGAGTGTTGATTCAGATCAGAAGGGGTAAGAAAACAGTCGTATTTATTGTAGATATTTGCTAAATTTAATTTTTTTCTTGTTTTGACAAAAACTCAACTTCAACATCATTAATAAGAAATTTGAATCCACGATCTGCTCTCCTTCTGAGTCGATGTTTGCATTTTAACCTACTACTGTTTTTTCAAATCAGGTTAACTGGAAGAACTAAGAAGAGGATGGTGCTGTATGGAGTAGTTCAGTCTATTCTACTCTATGGAGCCCCGGTATGGCATACAGCCATCTCGGTAGTGAAGTACAAGAATAGACTGAACAAGGCACAGAGGAAAGCGCTACTCAGGGTAATAACCGGATACAGAACGGTAAGTACTGAAGTAGTGCAAGTGGTAGCGGGGATCCCGCCAGCAGACGCGCTGGTAAGAGAAAGGGCGAGACTATTGGCCCGAGAAGACGGAAATACGGCACGAGCCAAGAAAGAAGAAAGGGACCAAACTGTGGAAGAATGGGAAGTCAAATGGAGGCAACCACTGCCAGGTGGGAAAAGTAGGTGGACCAAACGTCTGATACGGGACCTTGGGGAATGGGTCGGGTGTAAACACCGCACTGCGGATTATTACTTGACCCAGTTCCTGTCAGGTCACGGCTCATTCTGGAGCTACACCTACAGGATAGACAAGAGCGACGACACGGCGTGCAGAGCATGTGGAGAGAAGAGAGACACGCCGGAGCACACAGTTCTGGAGTGCAGCTACTTCGAGGAAGTAAAAAGAGAAATGGAGGAAACTCTCGAGGAAAGGCTCACGGTAGAAAACATTATAAGAACAATGGTAAGAAGCAAAAATAAATGGGAACAAGTGCACGACATGATTAGAAAAATCATGAGAAGAAAAGAAGTTATAGAAAAAGAGCAGCAGGTAAGGGAAAGAGGAGATGAGTGAAAACCTGAGGGGAAAAGTGCCTGACGCGGAAAAAACATGCCGGTGAAGAGACCTCCAAAAGGAAAGATGCCACGGCATGAGGGGGGCGAAAGGAGGAAGGGTTTAGTTGGTCGGGGCCTCACGGCCGAGCCCAACACTACCCACAGGAGCACGCGCCCCTATGAGTGTGCGCAACAAGCATCCCCCCCTCTTAAAAAAAAAGGTTAACTAGACGTATCTGGTAAATTCAGCATAAATTGTCCTTTTTTTGTTGAAAATCAAATCTGTGTATATACTACAACATCTATCACATTCGCTGGATATATCGGCTTGCTACTATTTTCTACTTTCGAAATTTAATTTACCATAAAAGAAACATTTTATGACCGTGTAGGGCACTTAAATTAAAGAGAACGTGATGACGATTTTTTAAGCTATTCCAAAAAATTCAATAATTGTATTTGTTAATATTCCCAATGGTGTATTTATGTGAGAGAAATGTATTTCAAACAAAAATATATAATTTTGGTAAAATAACTACTTGCTTTTTTTGTATTTATAAAGTTCCGTTCTTTTCCGACACACCATGTATGTATCTAAACCTATTACATTTGGTTAGTTCTTTATGCTGTCTAATCTATAATGAACTAGTATCGTTTTAAAATTGACACAGTAACAAGAGAACTGCCTTATCTTTTATCTGAAAGTACACTTTTCTTGTAGATTTTCCAGAAAATCTAGACAGTATGATTGTAAAACCTGAAAAGATATAGTGCCATTGAAATTTCACTTATAAGCTGTGAAATCTCCCCAGCGTCTTGAATTTTTCATAAAAACTACTGAGTTGAACTAGTTTTAGTAGGAAAATGAAAATTTAATATTTAATAAAACGAGAAATTCATGAAATATTCTATATTAAATGTACTTATTTTTTTACTTTATTGTTTAATATTAAGAGTTTAGTTTTTATTGCACTTTTTAATTTTGGTGAATGCGCCTAGCGCCTACACCAATATTTACTTTTCTGCAGTCGGTATTTATTTAGACATATAACAGCAGGGGAGCCCAAGAGGGGATTTCGAAATTTAGAGAAGCTAATATGAAGTACCTACCTGATATGAATCTTAAATATAGCGGGGTAGGTCAAGGACAGCCCATCAGATTAGTAAAAAAAATCGATCCTTAAAGTAACTCGAGCGCGTCAGATTAAAAGAGGGTGAGGTAATTACATCCAGGAAACTGTATATTTCAATATTCTGACGATTTTGTCGTGACATAAAAAATTAAGCAATTGACAAAATTGTAAAAAAAAATCGGCACCTGGACATATTCGAATGCGGTTAAATTTTGTTTATTTTGTAGGAAATGATATAAAAATCACGAAAATAATTTAATCTGACGATTTGCGAATGTCGAAAAAGATAAAATCGCCAAAAAGTGTGATGCGTGCACGCTGAGAATATGGTTTAAAAAAAACTGACATTCAAGGAGATACTGTAAACTCAGGTATGTTTCTTTTATAAGTTCACTCATAAAATCACAATATATATTGTTTAGTTTTAAAACAATCAATGATTACAGACACACAAAATGTAGATGACAATGATCAAACTGCTTTAAACTCGGAACACGAGGATGATGATAACGGTGATGATGATAATAATGATGATGACGACGATGTTGATGATTGAAATAATAATTTTTTTTATAAATCGTTTTTTTAATAAATAAATGGAAAAATTTCCTATGTTTGTTTCTAAAACGCTTTCTATTATTATCTGATGACGACGATGATGATGATTGAAATCATAATTTTTTTTAAAATCCTTTTTTTAATAATTAAATGAAAAAATTTTCAATGTTTGTTTCTAGAACGCTTTCTATTATTATCTGTTCGTTCTAATAATCCCGTTTATCAATAGATTTAACAAAAAATTGTTAGATTAAGGAACTTCCTCAACATAATTGTCGGATTATAGGTTGACACTACAAGGACATCAGCCTGAACAGACTGTATAAAAATCTGACGCGCTTGAGTATTTCAAGGTCATGATTTTTTTTACATTTTCAAAAAATTGGCTGTCAGTTTTTGTCGCATCCAAATCGTCAGTCCTTTCAGTATGACGTCTTTTCATTTAACATCCCCTTTGAATATCTGACGCGCTCGAATAAATTTTATTTTATTTTTTATTTTCACTCCTTTTTGCGACTTCCCCCATCGAACAAACCATCAGATTAAGAACCCTCCGTCACCAGAGACACATTGCGCGACTACCTTGTAAATGTCTGAGTATGTTTTTATGACGGACATATATCACATAAGCTTTTTTTCTTTTTAGCATAAATAATCTACCAAATTTTGATAGTCCCAACGACGCTCGAGTAATTCCCCATTTAGCTTATTGGGCTCCCCTACTATAACCAGATCTTTAATCGCTGTGTAAATTACTGATTTGTCGCCAGCAACTTCGCAAACGCACTGTTTGACTTTAACGACAGATATTCTTGATTCTGATAAAAAATTCAACATTGGTGGACAAGCGGGTGGGAAGTCGCTGGCGCGTCCAAATTGCCATCAGTTTGAGGCATGCCCGCAGAGGCCAAAATAAAATAAAGTTTTAGATAATATGTTGTTTAATGTTTTAAACATTGTAGGTATTTGTTAAAGCACTCTATTAATTTAGAATCCAATAAGCTCTGAAATTAGGTTAATATCTTAATAATGATGTATAACATAAAAACATAATAATTAGCCCGTTACTATCCCACTCTAAAGCCAAAGGCATTTTCTTACAAGGAAAAAGAAAGAGCATTTAAGGTAGTTCCAGCGCGGTATAATTAAAAATTAAAACTCTCGGCTCACAGACGCTCACACATATACGGTCAAATATTTTTAGTTATTTCGTTTGGATCCGTTCAAACAATTTTGATGGAGCAATTGTGTCTCAGAGGCGTCAGAACTCGATTGTTGCCAAAAAGATTTATGGAAAAAGATACTAATGTGTGCAAAAAGATGATTTCTGACTATCAGAACGTATGCATTATTACAGTTAAGAGATATAACTGCCTAGGATCCTGAATCACTCGAGTAAAACAGATGAAGCAAGCCTAAAATGATCACGTCAAAGTCGTTCAAGAATCAAGATTATTTTAACAGTTTTCTTTATTTATGGAGTTGTTCATTTCTTCCGCTGGGTAAAACTGTTAACAAGGAATATTATTCTTCAAGTCGTTGGCGTGAAGAATTGTGGCAAGATAACTCATGATTCGCGATTAAAAGATGTTTTTTAAGTTATTTATATGTATATTTAAAATATGGCTTTTTAGACAAGAACCATAGATACAAAAGATATCGCCGGGCGATAAAGTGTAAATGGCGGGCGGTAAAGTAATTTTTGTGTCTTAAATATTGAAATACTTGCAATCATCCAAACTGACAATGAGTCTAAATAAAAATGGCCACCACCTATTTTGACTTTGTTGTTAGGGTAACGACAACAGGTATATAGATTATTGTTTTAAAATATTATCTCTAGCCTCTGTGCATATTACTTTCAATCAAATTATTTATTTTAAATAACGAATGAATACAAATTATTAGGTGAATGGTTATACAGGGTAAGTTGTTAATAATATCGAGGTTTGAGGTATAAAATTAATGCAAGTTGAAATGGCATTTATATTAAATTGTTCACAAAAAATAAAAATAAAAAATATCCTTTATAAGTATTATTATTAAAAGAATCGTTGACATTGACAGTTGATATTTGACAGCTGACAGATAATATTTTACATGTGACAGTAGAGATTTGACATTTTAAATTTGGCATTTGACAGTTGACGTTTTGACAGTAGACTTTTTTCAATTGACAGTGCAATTTTTTTTATAAATGATTATTAAATTGGTCGTGCAAGTTTGTATATATTTCGGGCGTAAACAGCGTTTATGGACCTTACTGTTAATAGCCTGTGGACTGTGTTAATAGCCCTCGCCTGCGGCTCGTGCTCTTATTTACACGTTGCGGTCCATAAACGCCTGTTTTACGCCCTTGATACATAAATAACTATTAAAGCATTTGAGTTTTTAAAACATGTGAATTAAACGTCAAAATATTTACGTGATTAATATCTGAGCTCTGAACGTATATTGAATTATTTCTATTTTAAAAAGGTAGGTTACTTATTATTGGGTTTCCTTTTTAATAGAGATCCATATCTATCGAATGATATATTTCTGACTAACTTTCCTGAACAACTTCATACAGATAAAAAGAGCACATATAAGCGCAGATGAAATGGGAATAGGGATATAGAATAGGTACCGGATAAATGCCGTTTCCTTGTTTCAGACATGGAAAAGTTCGCTGTTATCTAAATATTCCCGATCGTATATTACAGAATTCTGCTTTATGGTGCAAATTTTATATATCAAATGCTTAAAAATGGCAAAAGTATATAAATCGATAACAAAGTACTTGAATGTAGTGATGAGCAAATGCAAGACCAAGACCGGGTTAGTCTTGGTCTTGCATACAAGTTCTTGGTCTTGGTCTTGCAGTCAAATAAGCGGTCTTGGTCTTGGTCTTGTTCTTGCAGGGTCCAGTCTTGGTCTTGGTCTTGGTCTTGCACCAAGACTCTTGCAAGTCTTGAACTTTTTTTAAAGATTTACTGGGGTCCATTTTTACAAAAAAAAAATAGGAAAAAATAGTTTTTAAAATCATTACAAGTAAAGAAAGATTAAATGAAAGGGATAGTATTTTGCATTATAAAAATTTTGTTTTTTTTATATTAAATTGTAGCGATAAATCAAGTATGAAAGTACAAATCCCATGCGCAGTTCCTTTATCATTACTCGGAATAATATGAAAAAATTCACTAAATTTGCTCTTCATATTCGGCGTAGGCGTTGGTATTTGTGTATCCCGTGTATCTGATATTTTTGTTTTTTTTTTGGATCTTTTATGAGGCAAATATCTTTTTAATTTTTGAGAGGTCGACGGTGTAACATCTTCATCACTTTCTTAATCACCTTGAAGTGTCACTAACACACGACGATTCCAGGTCACTGATTGTTTTCTTTTTTTTTTTTAATTTACCGATCCTATTCCTATGAAGGACAGATTATTTAGGCGCCTTAATACTAAACTGATTCCAAAATAATAATTTAACAAAAAAATGTTGGTATGTTTATTTACAACCCCAATATTCAACACTCTTTGCAAAGTCTAATAAAATACCAATAATATAAATTATTCCTTTTGCCTAACCGGCCGCCGGCCGCTTTTCTATTGTTTGGTGATTTATGGCCCTGCTTAAGGGTATCGTAATTATTGATATTATTATTTGTTCTAAAAACATTATGCCATTTGAAAGGTTTGTAGAAATTTAAAGTGCCCAAAATCGTCGCAGATAAATTCGTTTAAAATACATATAGAAGGTTAATTCTAAATTAAAATAAAGCGATATGATTTTATTAGTATTGGACGAAAGAAAAAGATTTTTTAATGTTATTATGGCCATAGGTATGCCCTTTAGATATTGTAATAAGATGCATATTCTGATAATATAAAGCGTCATCCTAGGTTCTTTATAATATACACAGTGATTTATAAGTATTGCACAAAAACTTGAGGTCGGATTCCTTAGGTTAAAATATACATATATGAACAAAAAAAAAATACTTCGTTAAAACAGGTTGTGGTTAGTAAATGAGTTGGGGTTAAAAATATCCGCGGCAGTTTTATTTTGTTTTTAGATCGTTAGCACAAGTTGTGCTTAGTAAAAAGGTTAGAGTTTAAAATAATCCGTGGCTGCTTTATTTCTCGATTTATTTGTTTAAAAAACGCAAGACCGCAAGACTCTTGCAGGCTTGGTCTTGGTCTTGCGTAAGTCTTGCAATGCTAAGTCTTGGTCTTGCATAAGTCTTGCACTGCTCGGTCTTGGTCTTGATCTTGCAGCCTGAAGTTGATCTTGGTCTTGGTCTTGCATTTTCTGCAAGACCAAGACCAAGACCGCAAGACCAAGACCAGTCTCGCTCATCACTACTTGAATGACCGAGAGACCGAGCTTTGCTCATGAAACATCTAAATCATAAGACCTTTCTGCTTGTATTAGTCAAGTCTTGCAAGCATCGAATTTAGCAGCACGTGTGGGACGAGCGGAAACCTGATCATTGTAATACAGGTTTTCTTGAAATTCTTATTAACTGCGCGAAGTTTGAGAAACCTTTATGTGGTTGATAAAGATTTCTTCAAGGTGTTCTCGGGATGTGAAGTTAGATTGTTTATAAGCTTTTTTCTCAAAGATCTCTCAGGCAATAACAATTTTTATCAATTATCTCGAAGTAATATGGTGGATATTCATTTGTATAATAAATAAAGGGTAACTTAAAATTTGCATTTGCAGCAATTTGTGCAAAAAAAATGACAGATGACAGATTAGGATAGTGAAAATATAATGTTATAAGATAGAGCAATGTGTATTTATTATTGAATATTATCTCTTGGTGACCGCAGTTTAAAAGTTTTGTACAAAATAGGGTCGGAATACTATTTGATTTCAATTGTGAATACATTAATTGAAAAATTCAAGGAGAATGAATCGGTGAAGACACTAAACTTTATTGTCATCCAAAAACAAACCGTTTAAATGGCAATATCGAAGCAATGCGTGAGAGTGCTGTTGAAAGAAGATAAATTACAATTTGGCGATTTGGACAACCATTGCAAATTTCAAGAATTTTTCTACAGCGTATAGGTACTCACTAAAGGTCTTTATGCTTACAACATTTAATTAACACAACATTAAATGTCCTCGCAAAGCGAAAAGAATGGGTTATTGAACATCAAAAGTGGATGCTGATTTTCAAACGAAATTATTCGAAGCGATAAAGCACATTTTCATCTTGATAGTTTTGTTAATTGACAAATTGACATTTGAACTTCGGAGAAGCTATTTGTGATTGTAGTATGGAGGGTAGAGGTAAGGAGAACGATCTTAAATGGGAAGTGATTAAAAATGTGTCCACTTTTTAGAGGTACATAACACTTCTCAAACTTGCCACTACAATGGCGCTAAAGTAGATGTAGGGTACAGAATGAATGTAGCAGTTTTTGACAAATTGATTGAAATGTCGTATGATTTCGTAATATAAGTCACAAATTATATAAGTGCTATAAAAAAAAGGGGTCAGCGAATTCAGTTTAGTGTATTTTAAATTCGTTTTATACTTTATGATTATCTTATGTATCTTATGATTATTTTAAAAATGGTGTCATAATAAAGCGGAAATGTGTCTTTCCTTGTTTATTTATCTATCCTACTCTAAGAAATTATGGCGCTTTTTTTTTAAATTTACCCTACTACGATCGTAGCGCCACCCTTATTTACCACATTTTGACGGACACATTCAATTAGTGATGAGCGAGACTGGTCTTGGTCTTGGTCTTGCAGAAAATGCAAGACCAAGACCAAGAACAAGACCAACTTCAGGCTGCAAGATCAAGACCAAGACCGAGCAGTGCAAGACTTATGCAAGACCAAGACTAAGCATTGCAAGACTTACGCAAGACCAAGACCAAGCCTGCAAGAGTCTTGCGGTCTTGCGTTTTTTAAACATATAAACCGAAAAATAAAGCAGCCACGGATTATTTTAAACTCTAACCTTTTAACTAAGCACAATTTGTGCTAACGATCTAAAAACAAAATAAAACTGCCTCGGATATTTTTAACCTCAACTCATTTACTAACCACAACCTGTTTTAACGAAGTATTTTTTTGTTCATATATGTATATTTTAACCTAAGGAATCCAACCTCAATACTTATAAATCACTGTGTATATTATAAAGAAGGACGACGCTTTATATTATCAGATTATGCATCTTATTACAATATCTAAAGGGCATACCTATGGCCATAATAACATTCAAAAATCTTTTTTTTTCGTCCAATACTAATAAAATCATATCGTTTTATTTTAATTTAGAATTAACCTTGTATATATATTTTAAAAGAGTTTATCTGCGACGATTTTGGGCACTTTAAATTTCTACAAACCTTTCAAATGGCACAAGGTTTTTAGAACAAATAATAATATCAATAATTAAAGTATTTTTACAGAAAACTGTATCCGTTGGGGCATATAGCCCAGGAGGTAGTTGTTTCTTCTTAGTTGAACGGTCATTGTCTTTAAAAATGTTTTTTCAAAAACTTATAAAGCGTTAGAATAATATCATTCTTTGCTATCTAATATCAATAATTACGATACCCTTAAGCAGAGCCATAAATCACCAAAAAATAGAAAAGCGGCCGGCGGCCGGTTAGGCAAAAGGAATAATTTATATTATTGGTATTTTATTAGACTTTGCAAAGAGTGTTGAATATTGGGGTTGTAAATAAACATGCCAACATTTTTTTGTTAAATTATTATTTTGGAATCAGTTTAGTATTAAGGCGCCTAAAATAGTCTTAAACTGCCCTTCATAGAAATGGGATCGGTAAATTAAAAAAAAAAAAGAAGAAAACAATCAGTGACCTGGAATCGTCGTTGTGTGTTAGTGACACTTCAAGTGATGAAGATGTTACACCGTCGACCTCTCAAAAATTAAAAAGATATTTGCCTCATAAAAGATAAAAAAAAACAAAAATATTGGATACACGGGATACACAAATGCCAACGCCTACGCCGAATATGAAGAGCAAATTTAGTGATTTTTTTTAATATTATTCCGAGTAATGATAAAGGAACTGCGCATGGGATTTGTACTTTCATACTTGATTTATCGCTATAATTTAATATAAAAAAAACAAAATTTTTATAATGCAAAATACTATCCCTTTCATTTAATCTTTCTTTACTTGTGATGATTTTAAAAACTATTTTTTCCTATTTTTTTTTGTAAAAATAGACCCCAGTAAATCTTCAAAAAAAATTCAAGACTTGCAAGAGTCTTGGTGCAAGACCAAGACCAAGACTGGACCCTGGAATACCAAGACCAAGACCAAGACCGCTTATTTGACTGCAAGACCAAGACCAAGACCTTGTATGCAAGACCAACACCAATACCAAGACTAACCCGGTCTTGGTCTTGGTCTTGCATTTGCTCATCACTACATTCAATACACGGAGACAGTTCTCCTTACCTCTACCCTCCATAGATTGTAGAAAACGAAATGTATCCACAACGTTGCCACTGTTAGATGGTCAAACAATGACGTTACTAATGCTTGATATCGCAATATTGTAACAGTTTTTTGCGCATAAATTTGATGATATTGATGTAGCCAATATGTGGTTTTAACAAAATGTACCACTTGAAATACGGCCCGTGAAGCAATTAAATTTTATTCATTTTTTTTTTAAATCAGTTATTTTTTTACTAAACTATACTTAATAAATTTTCTGTTTAATTTTAATTTTAATTTAATAAAATAACACTGGTGAATGAACTCTTTAAAAAATATTTTGTAATGAAACCTCAGTTTGTTTGAATTATTTAAACAATGATTAAAATTTCTACATTTCTGTCCGTTTTACGCCTTTTTTGAACCATAATCCAAACAAAAATAGACACTTATTTGAATAAAACCATAAGCGACGATGTAGTAACGATGCATTTCTCAATTTTCACTGTTCCACATTTGTCGAGCGTTGCAATTACCCGGGCCAAACAAACGGAATTCCACAGTGGCCCCGCTTTGTGCACAACGGGAATCCGTTTCATTCTATTTTCTATTCCCAGTTCCCATTTCATTCCGGAATAATCCGTCTCTTTAACGAAATCTCAAAAGAGAGATCAAGAAGGAAGCTGTTGCGCTCTCCTAACGTTTGATTCTAATTAAAAACGATTTAATTTCTTTAAGGGATTATAGATAAAAAGAACAGACTTTCAAAGGAAATGATATAAAGTGTTTTGTAATAAGGACAATTTTCAATTCAAATACATATTATACTATCTTATATTTCCTGAAAAAACTTGTTTCTGTTAGGTACCGATAAATCGTTAAACTTCAATAATAGTATTAGACGTTACAAGGTCGGTAGGTGACTTATTACAGTACGAGTTAGTTTACCGACGAGGCGACGTAGGAGCCAAGTCCGGAAATAAAAACGACCTAACGACCATGTATCCTATTATATTTTATTTCATCCTGTTTTTATAAATTAATAAATTCATAAAAATTTTAACAGTAGTTCGTAACTTGATTAGTTAGGTCAAATTACCTTGAAAGCCATGTGTCACTGTCAAATAATTTTTTTATTATTAAGATTTAATTGTTAATATAAAATTGAATAACATTGACTTCTTTTTAAATATGGCAGTAAAAGTATGTAATTAATTATTTTATTTTTATTTTATAGTAATTATAGTATTTTTAAATGTCAAAAATTAAAAGTAATTGTCTTCCCTTAAGCAATCAGTGCAGTGCTGCTAGGCAACACATTACAGTACCTGATACCGTAATATTTTACTTACCGGCGACAAATTGATTATAGGGAAGTGTATTTATTTCATCCTGTCCAGTAAATACACTTCCCTAGTTATTTTGGGAATATATTTCATGTACAGAATTGACCTTTCTACAGATTTATTATAAGTATAGATAGATGAGCTGTTGTTATTAAATTAAGTACTATGACGCAATTGATATCTCATATATTCTACCTAAATTAAGTACTATGAGGCCACCTTAAGATGGCGCAGTTGATATTTAATATCTTTAATCGATAAATACAAAATACAACAACAACAAAAAATAGTAAGAACCTTGAAACTAACGAGAAAATACGATGACAACGACAAAACAATTAGTACATTTAGATTTCCCGCCCAAAACAAATACAAATCTTTACATGAGAATATTCTTCGAAGGTTTTCCGATTCATATCTTCCAAACGACACGCTGTTTTCTTCTTCGGTGCTTGATCCTTAAACATATTTCTTAAAATTTAGACAATGTTTACGAACTCATCCCTTTTTCGTGTAAAAGCACGTACTGCTGCGGTTACTTTCGCAATTTTGAGTACGATTCAGTTTCTTTTGCATCTTTAGCTTTCATTAGATTTTATCAGCTCAAGATTTACAGAAAAAGAGTGACGATTATAGAATTAGAGATCATTCGTTGCTCATAAAAGCTTATTTTTTGGGTTTTTGCATGCTAAGAGATGGAAATTTTAATTATCTTCCAAACTTGCTTGTGTCACAACTAAGTTTAAAAAATAGTAAAATGATCAGGGGTCCGTTTTAGGAACATTTAGTATTTTAGAAAGTTTTTTATATTTTCGCCGTGTTCTGTGTCTCTGTGTCATTCCGTGGAATTTGTAATCGAATTTAAACCTATTTCCCGACTACCTAGAGCTCTGAAATTTTCAGGATAGCTAAGAACTGGATGACAATGCATGTTTCAAGTGTGTTTAGGCATATACATAGATTTCGAAATTTATACCGAATTGATATTAAACATGATCTAAGTTGTGTATAGATAATATTATTTTGAAAATTATTAAATAAATTGTTCGTAGCGTAGTTGGTTAGGCGGCGGATCAGTCCACTTGTGACAGTTCTGTTATGTTATCATAATGGGATCGATTACGCGACAGAGAAGTTTTTTTTTTCTTTTTTTTTTTGGTCTTACATGTGAAAACAGTAATTATTATTTTAACTGGTAATAAAATAAACTATTTTAGAAAGTTTTTAGATACAACTACCCTTGATTTTGTTAACAAGGAAACAATCTTCTCTATGATCAATCACAGCGTTGTATGACTTAATATTTTTGCAAAATCAGGGATGCTGTGCATTGTTGAGATGACACAAAATATGACCTATAAATCAGTAAAAAACTTTTTATTGTAAAAAGTTCTTTTTGTAAATTGTGCTTATTGAACCATAATCCAAACAAAAATAGACACTTATTTGAATAAAATTATAAACGACGATGTAGTAACGATGCATTTCTCAATTTTCACTGTTCCACATTCGTCGAGCGTTGCAATTACCCGGGCCAAACAAACGGAATTCCACAGTGGCCCCGCTTTGTGCACAACGGGAATCCGTTTCATTCTATTTTCTATTCCCAGTTCCCATTTCATTCCGGAATAATCCGTCTCTTTAACGAAATCTCAAAAGAGAGATCAAGAAGGAAGCTGTTGCGCTCTCCTAACGTTTGATTCTAATTAAAAACGATTTAATTTCTTTAAAGGATTATGGATAAAAAGAACAGACTTTCAAAGGAAATGATATAAAGTGTTCTGTAATAAGGACAATTTTCAATCAAATACATATTACACTATCTTATATTTCCTGAAAAAACTTGTTTCTGTTAGGTACCGATAAATCGTTAAACTTCACTAATAGTATTATATGTTATATGTTACAAGGTCGGTAGGTGACTTATTAGGCCCGTTTCAGAAAGGACCGATGATCAGTGCTGACGATCCATCCTATTCATTGTTTTATATGTTTCGTTCACAGGTCCGCGTATCATCGGCCGGCCGTTTAAAAACGCGCTCTAGCCCGTGCCCCGTGGCGTTCGCAGATCATCGGTCGAAGTAAGGGCCATTGGGTAAACGGAGATTTTCACATGCAAGCATATCATCAGTTGTAGTTTCGATACAGTGTTGCATTTGAGCAAGTTTATGCTATTTTTTTACGGTTTTTGTTGCAAGAAATATTAATAAGCAAAAGGGCAGTCAGTGGTAAAGAAAAATACCTCATTGACACAGAATTATAAATTACTGCAATTGAACAAAAACCATGTATTTGGGATACATCTTCAGAACAGTATAAAAATTAAAAAAGTATTAAGGCTACACTCAATCTTTCCACTGAAGAAATTGAAGGTCTAATAGAGTCTGAATATTTCAGATCGTTTTCTAGCTTGTGGTGTAATTCTTCAAAAGAAGAAATGGACATCCGAAAATACATAAAGAATTTGCGCGGGTCTTCCCTTAAATCTGAGTAAAGGGTGACGAACGCGCCTTTTATTGGTCTTTCTAGACATATTGGATGCACCCATATCCTGTTTAATTTTCGTTTATTTTTATTTCTTTCAATTAATTTTTTTACGCATAAAGCGACAACAGCGCAATGCTCTGTGCTTCTCAATTTCATATTGACAACTGATGATACGTGTATATGTGAAAACAAAGAAGGTTACCGATGATCGGCGGCGACCGATCATCAGCACTGATCATCGGTCCTTTCTGAAACGGGCCTTACTGTACGAGTTAGTTTACGGACGAGGCGACGTAGGAGCCAAGTCCGGAAATAAAAACGAGTACTGTAATAACACCAAACGACCATGTATCGTATTATATTTTATTTCATCCTGTTTTTATAAATTAATATATTCATGAAAATTTTAACAGTAGTTCGTAACTTGACTAAGTGCAATCGCGTTATTTATCATGGCTGAGTGGAATAACGATTTGTGTACCACATTTATGGAACTGTATCAAATGAAACCAATTATTTGGAATCCAAAAATTCTATATCACAAGGAGAAAAATAAAGTGAATGACGCTTGGAATCGGATAAGCAAAGAACCAATCACAAACCAAAATTCTATTTGACAAAAAATCTCACGGCTTTGTAGGGTTATCTACTTGATTTACAGTTTCCTGCTAATCAATTGTCATTTTAGTAAAGCGTTTATCAAATAGATGTCTACAAGTGATATCCTTACGAATTGCAAACTAAAATGGTTAGTTCTATCTTGCAGATATACTAACCCCGTTTAACTTTGAACTGTAATTCAATGTCCGTCGGGGCATATAGCCAGGGAAGTAGTTGTTGGTTCTTAGTAAACGGTCTATGTTCTTTAAATCAACTACTCTGTAAAACGTTAATATTGTCATCTATTTGCTAAACGCTTTACTAAAATGACAATTGATTCGCAGGAAACTGTAAATCAAGTTGATAACCCAACAAAGCCGTGAGGTTTTTTGTCAAATAGAATTTTGGTTTGTGACTGGTTATGGAGATGTCGCTATTATCGCACTTTTAACATTTTCTTTACTGAAGATAATGAATTTGTGTGATTTCAGACATATCTCCAGTCTAGATGCTCTCAGAGCTTCTGGGCGGATATCTTCCTTGTACTGATGAGGCGCAATACGCCGAAACCGGTCTACAAGTAATATCCTTACGAATTGCAAACTAAAATGGTTAGTTCTATCTTGCAGATATACTAACCCCGTTTAACTTTGAACTGTAATTCAATGTCCGTCGGGGCATATAGCCAGGGAAGTAGTTGTTGGTTCTTAGTAAACGGTCTATGTTCTTTGATTTCAAAGACTCTGTAAAACGTTATAATAGTATTGACATCTAATAAATCGTTAAGTTTGTCTGCTGTTATCACTTATCCCGAATCCCCGAAGGAAAAATTATAACAGTATTTTATATGAGTTTAAATTTATTTTACTTTCCACCATACCCATAACAATATTTTTAGCAAATAGTAACTAATGTATCCATCACACGGTAACACGATTAAAGCATGATTCAATTTAATACATCACATCAAAGGGTTCATAATCATATTTTAGTCAAACTTTCAACTACTGCGTTAATAGTGCATGTGTTTGCAGGTATACATTACCATGAATCTGTATTTAGGTTAGGTTAACTCAATTAGTTGTCAAGGTAGCAACTTTGTAATATAAACTCTGGCATTGTTTAATGAACTGTTTGCATTTTAAATCGATATAAAAAAGAGGGTAAAAAAATTAAATCTACTGCAAAACACTAATAAATAGTACTAAAGGCCGTTACACACTACCTGATTTGGTCGGACCGACAGGATACCTGACCAGATCAGACGTTGCGTACACACAGTACGACCACCACACGATTTAGTCAGTCTAGTTCGTGTCCACTTGTGGTGTTCAACGAAAAAAAAACGAGATTTGGTCGGTCGGTCGGGCGATCAGATGGTTTGGCCACCTGACAAGACCCGACAGGATTGTCAGGTGGCTCGTCAGACGACACGTCTACACACGACCTGATATGACGTCTGATCTGACAAAATTATCCTGTCGGCCCAACTAAATCAGGTAGTGTGTAACGGCCTTAAGGGTGTAGCTTTTTTCAGTACTTTATTCTATTATCCTGTTCAGTTATACCCTACTTTCAGGACACACTATGTTGCCTTTCTTTTTTTTATTTACCCTAAAAGTATGGTTTTGAGCCAAAATATCGATGGAGAATCACTTTCAGGATGGTCATGGTAATGACATCAAAAACGATAATGGTAAAAACTTTTTTAAGGTGAAGGATGGTCTGACATTATAAGTCAAAAGTCTAGACTTTTAAGAAAGTCCATTATCCTCTTAAGATTTAAGTTCATAACCTGATCAGGCTCTAAGAAGACGCGTCCCAAATATTTATGTCGTTGGCTAACAACTGTAGTTACAGAAAATATTATTAGTTACAGATAATATCTTCAGCCGTTTCATCTACATACCCACAGAATCTGCATGTTCCACTGTCTACTTTGCGCATTGTACAGAGACGGCAACTCAGTGGACAGTGTCCTGTCAGAATTCCTGCAATTACTCTTTTTCTTTTTCCAGTTACGAACTTCATCCTTAATCAAGCTGCTTGGCAAAAGGAGGCAATAAATATTCTGGCGTGTGAGATTTAAATCTCGTTTTGGAAGTAAATGAATGACTATACTCTAGCCGTTCAAAAGATGGAATTCAAGGACGCGTGATCAGTGACTGGCCGGCGTAATCGTACGATGCCACGCCTTCTAAACTAAAAGAACAAAGGACAGTTGACACTGTCCTCATACCAGAGATAATATAAACTGTAAGCATCGAGGGTGGGTACTTTTTTGTTGAGTGGTGTAAATCGGACTTGTGACGTTGGTTGGGGAGAGTAATATTCAAAGAGTGCGTGCCGTTCACGTGATCATTCCATCTTTTAAACGGCTCGATTATAGCAGCTAAAGATTTGCTCCGTTGTAGCCCAGACCTAAACCTTTTGGACTATTGCCTATAAAATGTGATCTGCTATAAACCTCACTGAAATGTTGACTCATAAACAGCATTTTGGTGAAACCAACCGCAGAAATTCCTTTCAAGGTCGTCAGTGCCGCAGTAGATGCGTGGCCGAAGCGTTTCTAGAATTATGTAAAATCCAAGAGAGACGTTTGTATGAAATTGTTTTTAATGTAAATATAAATATATAGTTCTCGATTTAAAATCATTTTTAACAATCATGTTTATTTATTTTCTTTCTTAATTATATTTCTTCGTGACAGAATAACCGGATTTTATTAGGTAACCTTCTTTTTATACATTATGAATGATGCAGATGAGGCTGACAAGCTTGTGCCACGACACTTATCGTCTAGAATTTTCTTTAGTAAACAACCTCAATATTCTAGATCAATATCTATATTAAAATTTACATTTTAATTAGTTTACCTTACCGTATATCTTCTTAAAGTTCTATATGCATTTTAATTAAACAACTAATCATGAATTCAAGTAATCTTAGTTAAGTTTTTAGCGTCGTTATTAGTTTTAATAAAACCATAATTTACGGTAAAGTTCTAATGCTTATTTTAACAAAAAATACGAGTTAGGGGAATTTATGATTAAAAATCATTAGCAGATTATGGAGATCTGCAAAGTTTTGTTGTTGGAAATAAAGGAATAGGTATTTCCGAAGGATTTTTTTCGAAAGATTAAAATCAAAGATTACAAAAAATTACAATTAGATACAGAATGCATATTTTGTTTGTATTTACTTTGTAACGTTAACAACGTTAATCGTGGCCTGGCCTATTGACTATTAAATTTTTATAATTTTCTGTGTTATTTTGCGTTCGATCGTAAGCTGCGTCGCTATTTTAATTCGTTTCATTTTGTGCTTCCTGAGAAATTAGTTCTCCTCACTTCTTACACCCTTCTGGTGAGTAAAATTTAACTTGTTATAATTTTAAGTAATAGTCAAAATTTGGTGAATATATTATTGGTAGTTTTATTTGATATTTTTACTAACATTTAAATTTTTCGATTACAATCATTTGTCAAGAATCAGTTTTTTATTGAGTTAAAAATATATAAACACAACAAGTGATTAACTTTTTTCTCGAACTTTGGAGAAACCTTGAATAATTGTAATCGAAATTAAGGATTATTGGGACGGAATTTTGACAGCTATTATTTTAATTCTTTAGGGCTTTTGCCAAATAGCGAAGGGCCCTAGGTGAGGGCTTATCGAGCCAATTATTCCAATTAAAAGGAAAACCTTACTAGCCAGCGACACCGTAGCCTGTGTGATCCACTTCGGAAGTTTCTTCAGTTTTTCCTGTTTAGAAAAACCATCTTGCCAGCGTCACCATAGACCGTTGCTGTTTCTTCAGTTTCCTGTTAAGAAAAATAATCTTGCCAACGGCACCATTAACCGGTGCTTACCAATTCCGGAGGTCTCAATTATTCCGTCCAGTAATCTCCGCAACAACGAATCCGTAGAACACCAGAAAAAGATAAGAAAATAGTTAATTACTTTTTTACTAATATCTTGAAGTTATTTTCTTTGAATAAACAATTTAACACTGATTTCTCTCTTTTATTTGTATGTCTGTACTTGACGCCCTTTATTATTTGTTTGGGGAGAGTTAAAAAAGAAAGCCAGAAGGAAGCCACGAACCCTGGAGCTAGCTAAGGGTATTTTTACGCTACAAAATAGCTGTCAAAATTCCGTCCCAATAATCCTTAATTTCGATTACAATCATTCAAGGTTTCTCCAAAGTTCGAGAAAAAAGTTAATCACTTGTTGTGTTTATATATTTTTAACTCAATAAAAAACTGATTCTTGACAAATGATTGTAATCGAAAAATTTAAATGTTAGTAAAAATATCAAATAAAACTATCAATAATATATTCACCAAATTTTGACTATTACTTAAAATTATAACAAGTTAAATTTTACTCACCAGAAGGGTGTAAGAAGTGAGGAGAACTAATTTCTATCGAAGCACAAAATGAAAAGAATTAAAATAGCGACGCAGCTTACGATCGAATTAAAAATTCCCCTTCTCAAATCTGATAAAGCATTCGCGACGACGCAAAATAACACAGAAAATTATAAAAATTTAATAGTCAATACTGTCAATAGGCCAGGCCACGATTAACGTTATTAACGTTACAACTTTTAGTTTTTCCAGGATGCCGCTTTAATAAACCTTTAACCATTTTTCTTTTAACATCTGGACAAGATTTCAAGATGACGTGTACAGATGAAAACCATCTTGGGGTATAAATAATTTTTTTCTTTTAAAAAATGTTGAAACTTATATCTAGATCACGAATCTTCGGTCAAACATCAAAAATATAAAAAAAATAGTAACATAAGCGAGATAAAATTTATGACTTTATGCATTATCTTCAGGGCAACTTATTTAGCCATGAATGATTCTTTTAGTCGGTGTTGTTGATCATACGAGGGTCATTTAATAAATAATGCACATTGTGATTTAATTACTCATATGTTTATTTTTTTAATAATATCTCTTTACAGTCCTTGAAAATAGTCTCATTGATTTGCAATTACCACGTTCCAACGTGTAGGAAGCATCACAATTTTATTCAGTACGCTATATTTGGTCATCTGTCGAGTACCGGTGGACCAAAGCTCTTTCAGAAATGAGAAGCGACTTGCACACAAAGGTTGTTTCAACTTTGGGAATAAGTCGGAGTTTGGTGGGCTCATTACCGGGCTTTAGGAAGGATGACGCAACTCCTCTCAGTCATATTCGCATAATTGTTCGGTTACGAGTACGACATATTATGCAATATGCGGGCGAGCGTTGTCATGGAGAATGAATGGTCCAGTGTGGAGTAACTGAGGTGGGTTCTTGTGCATTTTTCTACGCAGATTTTGCAGGTACTCATGATAATAAAGTAATGTGTCCCTTTTTTTAGATGGAACCCTGTCTGTCATGATGATTCCTTGTTTATCGTATGCAAAGATCATCATTTGTTTGACCTTTGATTGTGCTCGCCAACATTTTTTATTCGTGGAGAAGATGCACTTCTTCATTCGTTAAACTGCTATTTCAACTCCGACTCGAAGTCTTTAACTCAGGTTTCATCAATCGCAACAATTCAATTCAAGAGTGTTGAACTTTTGTATCAGCAAAGTTGCAATGTACAGGCGTTGTTGCTTCTGTTCATCAGTCAACACGTGAGGGACCCATCGCGTAGAATCTTTCCCTTCTTTAAATCATTTGTCAAAATTCGGTAAATTGACGTCGATAGAATTCCTGTAATTTCAGAAAGTTTCTCACATGTCGCAAGACGATCTTGTTCGAGACTATCAAACACAAGTTTCACACTTTGAACATCTGTGGATTTTTTTAACAGAGGGCCAGGCTAGGAGTAGATTGGGATTGCATCGCAGCTAGTACAGCTTATTGTGCATCCTCATTCACAGGTCCTCATTCTCCGTCAAATCCCAGGTTCTTAATGAACCATGAGATCCTTTTGACTATGGTTACCCGTTCTTCCCTTTAATCTCCGGTCGGTAGGCCAAGGGATCTCACACGCAGACCTTGCAGGGCTGGTCACATGAATATATCACGTAGATGGCTGTCTCCTCCTCCTCACCGCATTTTCTACATAAGAGGCTTTCAACTTGAATTCCCATCTTATGAAGATGTCCGCGAAATACCCAGTGACCGCTGATGAAGCCAACCACTTTCCCCAGAACATCTGTGGATGATCTTGGCCTTCCTGATCGGGGATAATCTTTTATGCTTACACGATCACCACAAACGATTTCTTTCATTTTGTTTTCCATGTAAAGTTTCAATCTTAATGTATGCCCTTTGCTATTCAACAGTCACAGTACTAAAGACATCAATCAATCAATCAATCAATCAATCAATCAATCAATCAAAGCTTTATTATCAAAAAAATTTACAGTTTTTGTTGACAAAGCTAAATATGTAGTACGCAAAACGAGGACACATGAAAAAACACAAATACAAATACACAAAAAATACAAATACACAAAAAATAAATAATATTGTTTCTTGTCATAATTTATTATACATCTTGATGTATACAGATTAAGAAAAGAAATAAAAAATGAATATAAAAGGTAAAAAATTACAAAAGTAAAAAATTTAAAAAATAAAAAGGTTTTTTTTTTGTAGATATTTGAATAGGTAGTAATTAATTAAATGAAGCAACCCAAAATACAACCTTGTTACATAGTATAAAGTGTCAAACTTACAACCAGTGCCAGTGTGAGAAGATTATTCAGGGAGTAATGTTAAAGAAGTCTTCCACTACATAAAAGGCTCTCTCCAGTAGAAGATATTTTAAAGCCTTGCGGAATCGAGGAAAAGATTTCTCGGATTTAATTTTGTAACCCTTAAATTACCCTAGGGGAGCTCCTGGGTTCGTGGCTTCCTTCTGAGTCTTTATCAATCCTTCCCAAACATTAATTTAGGGCGCCAAGTACAGACAAACAAATAAAAAACGATAAAATCAATTTTAATTTGATTTATTTTAATCATTTAAAGTTTATGTGAAAATTAAAAAAAAAATTAATTGAATCTCTAATCTTTAGTTTATTTGGATTCTTCCTGTTGAAGCTTGATTTATTGTGGATCAGAACTGCTCTAAATCCAAACGTGGATGGAAGTGATTTTTTCTTCAAGGAAACTGCTTTTGTGTCCAAACCCGGGAATGGTTTCACCTCGTGTCGACTTCTAAGGAACAAAATGGCTGTCGGTAGTCCGCTAGTCTTTTCTGTTTTTAAGATAATCCTTAATAGGGCCCTTCTTTGATTTGGCAATAACCGAAGGACCAAGGAAATCAGGAAATAATTCTGAATATATTAAGAATCGAAGATAAAATGCAAGAACTGAAATAACTTTCTAACGAAGTTTTTTACTAATTCCGACCGTGGGGTTGGCAGATGAAGATCATACTCTGTGTTCCTATGTGGATAATTATGACATGGCCTCTTTGGAATTTCTGATATATGATTGCGGATTAGGCAAATAGATTCCAAAATATATAGAGAGGAAAGAGTTAATATCAACTGAAGAATTCTTGACAATGAGATCTGCTATATTAATTCCTAATAAATAACGAATTGCAGTCTAAAACTGCGCTCAATTTGAGTCTTACAACATGCACCCAGAATCAGAATGAAACCCCAGGGCGTAACGTAGATGTGACTCAAAAAGGGCATAGTACACTGTTCTAGCGGGCTCCATTTCAAGGTCGCGTATCTTAAGAACTGAGTACACTAGTACGTAGTCATATACTCGGACAGCCAAGCAGCTCTAAAGGCGATAGTCTCAGCACAAATAAGCTCACAGCTGGTGTGGGACTGCGTTGGGGCCCTGACACATGCCGCTAGTCAAAATTCTCTGACACTGGCATGGATACCAGGACACTCAGGGTTTCGGGGCAATGAGAAGGCTGATGAATTGGCCCGTGCGGGAGCTAACACTCCAATGATTGGTCCGGAACCATTCGGCGGAGTTGCTAATACATTCAGAAAGGCAGCCATTGAGAAATGGAGGTTAGAAAAGGCCCAGGAGTGGTGGGAAACATCACCGGGCAAGCGACAAGCCAAACTCTTCATAAAGGGATACTCGGCGAAGTTTACTGCAGAGCTGCTATCACAAAGGCGAAATGATGTCAGAATGATTGTCAGTCTCTTGACAGGACATTGTAGGCTCAGAAAACACATGAGTCAGCTAAACTTAGCAGATGAAGACATTTGTCGATACTGCCAAGAGGAAGAGGAAACTGCATTTCATGTCCTATGCCAATGTGAAGGCCTTGCAAAGACGCGGTATCTAGTACTGGGAGAGGAGAAACCGGCTGCTCCAAGTTATGCGGAGAGGCCACTGTCAAGGCTATTAAGTTTCATTAAGAGGGCAGAGCTGGACAAGGTGCTCTAATCCTATTCCACAGATAATGGGTGTTCACAATAGATCTGCAAAGGTCGCAGTGATATAGGCTAACAGCCAACCCAAAAATATCTATCTAAATATCTATCTACACTAGAATTAAAACAAAATAAGACGCTTTTTTTCAAGCCTCGAACTACAACTGACGTATTTCTCATTGATGCAGCATCATCTATCCAGCAGTGTTACCAACCTGTGCATTTTTTATGAAATGTCCCTCGTATCTTGATTCAACTTAAGAGATAGCTCTAGATAGAGATCGCAGGTTCAATTGTTGCCAGTCTTTTTTTTTGAATTTCTAATTAATGGTATTTCTTCTTTGTCAAATGTTTAAATTTATTAAAAATGATGACACAATAACTTTCCAATGCGGTTGTTCCCAATTTTTTTTTAGGCCAATCCCACAACAGTTTCAAATTAAACTATTTTGTATTAACTAAATGTAAAATTCTACGTTACAGTCAACAGTTAGTGTTAGTGAGGTAATATAATCCTGATTTTTCTCCCAAGTGCCGCCACCTACTTCGTGTGGTTATTGAGCGACGACAAGGATGACAACACCGCCACCGTATTATTATAACAACGCAAGGAGAAAGAGAAAGACGTCTCGGTTATAAAGGGATTAAAATCATAGGGTATCCCTGTGACTCAACGTTGTATAATGACACCTACGTATATTTTCATATTGTTTACACGTCATTGCTGTAGACTTTAGATTTAATTAAAGATGTTACAACATATCTGACGAAAATCATTCATATAATGTTAATCTAATTTGGATAAAGCATACCACTAGCAGTTGATCGTGGAAGTTTCACTGATGAAAATGAAAACTCAAAAATAGATATACAAAATTAAAAAAAAAATTAAAGCACACTAGAATTATTAAAATTATATTTCAAATCACATACAACAATATATCAACATATGTTGTAAATGTCGGTAAGCGATTTTTGCATTTTAGTTGTGTTCACGTATCGTTAGTTATACAAACGACATTGAAGCTGCAAACTTTGCAGTTTTCTTTAAACAAGCAACGCAAAAGAACATCTTGGGTTGGGAAAATGTCAAGTGATGATGAAGATGTGAAGATCTTTTACAATTTGCTTAAAAGCCGAAGAGGCAGACAATAGTAGTATTGCCTTCATCCATATATTGAAGGAAATGTAAATTGTTGAAATTTATCAGAAGATGATTCTTTATTTTATTCATTTTACCGAGTGACTAAACTGGGTCTCACCAATGTAATATAAATGTGAGATAACTGGATACATTTATTACAAACCTAATTTGTTTTTCTAGGTTGGTTTGGTTAACTATTAGAATAAATTTCCTTTTTGGTAGTACTTGATATTATCTTCTTCTCTTATATATTAAATCGCTTAATCTATAGACTAGGGTCTCATATTTTTAATTGTAGGCCTTTTTAAACCTTGTTTAGTAAAAATTCGCGTTTGTACACTCGTTTTGTCTAATATGATGGAAATCAATATAAATACAAATTGCATTTAAAATTTTGATCTCTTTGATCTCGCATCATTTTCATTTTGTATATTTAATATTAATCCACATGACTTGTCCTAATATGGGTACTATTTCTTCAGGCTTATACTCTAATTTGTTTAAAATACTGTTTAAGAGGAAATTGTTTTAAAAACTATTTGGATCATTTCTATTTCCGTAATGAGATAGAATTGATTCCCTGGCATTAATAAATATATGCAATTTATTTATGTTCCCATCAAAGCGTGAAATTATTCTTAAATTTTTTATAGCCATATCTAAATTAAAATTGTATAAAAAATATTTTTTGTACAACTGTCATTAAAAGTGACACTTTTAATGATAGCAAACAATGTTAAAAACGATTGTTTACATAGC
Organism: Altica lythri; assembly: GCA_964028335.1. Lineage (NCBI taxonomy): Eukaryota > Metazoa > Arthropoda > Insecta > Coleoptera > Chrysomelidae > Altica > Altica lythri. Next base: position 43,679,722 of record OZ034807.1, read on the forward strand.
AGCGTGTTAAAAATACTTTTAACACGTTGCCATGTACTTAAACAAGTTTACTTTTAACACGGTTTAGTTTACTTTTCACATGGTTTGGTTTATTGTCATTGCAAATTTGCTCGTTTCATTATCAAAATAGGAAAGTTGTACAAAAAACATTGTATGGTATTTGTGTTAAAAGTGATTTTATTTTGTTCGTGAAATTGTTCAATTCGCTCCGCTCATTTCACAAACGTTTTCACTCACAAAATAAAACCTCACTTTTAACACTCATATCATAAATAACTATTTTTTATTATTGTTAAAAATAAATGTGCAACGTATATAAAATTAACTCTTAGTCTTATTGTTTTCACTAAAGGATTCAATAAAAGTCTGATCTAAATAAAAATATTTATCACTTATCACATCGATATTCGATCCTTTTGGATCTCCTCGATAGAGTCCAGAACACCAGCATAATAGATAGTTAAAGAGTCCGAAACACCTTGTTTCAAGTCTAAAAGATTTGGTTTATAAGAAAAATACTATTAACTGCGCCACTCTTGACTGAGGAAAAAGGATTTTTAAAAAAGATTTTTGAAGTTATACTTCTATTAGTGCATTAGGCGGAAAAGATTTGTTTAGAGTTAAATGGGAAAAATCATTACATATGTAATGGTGTGAATAAGAGAGAGACACTTAAGGTATGTTGGTCGGTTAAAACAAAGATGAAATATTTACCACATGTTATTAGTTATAACTATAAGTCCTTTGAATACCGTTTCAACATTCAGTACATTGAAAAGAGATAGATATACAAAAAACAGTCTTAACTAATGTATGAATATCATAGTGACGGACCACATGATTATTTGACAGATTATTTTATAATTCTGTCACGTAAGTATACATATAAAGTTTAGCATTTTATATTAATAATAGTATTCAGTAATGAGTATTGTATTGAAGTCTAAAGTACCATCACATGGTTGCAGTATATTCTGCTCTATGCTTTTAAGGTTGTTGGCTACATAAACAGAGTTTTTACAATAGTCGAGGAAATAAAGCACTAAAAGCTCCGAATTTTGTAACGTAAGATGGATCGGAATTCGTTTTTTTGCTTTGGATGCGTTAAAGTATTAGGAAATTTGTCGCTATATTTTATAATGTAAAAATGGGAAATTGTATTTCTGCATTCAAAAAGTGCATTCCGAACAAATAATAGAGAGAAAACTTACAACTCGGTAAGTATTGCTGAAAATGGGTTTAATTTATATGGGGTTTTTGGGGTCGCTGTACACGAATATCATAATGCCGAAAGCACTTGGTGCCTAGGGTATTTACCTCTTCTCGTGGGGTTTTATGTAAATTCTGTACGAAATCAGTAGACACTTGGTACTCGGTGTTTTTTTTGAGCCGCTAAATACGATTATAATAATGGCGATGGTCTTCGAAACACCTGGTGCTTAAAACGGACCTCGTCTCCAGGAATATTATGCAAATTCGATACAAAAAGAGTGTGTACTCGGTACTAGGAGGTTTTTGGGGTCGCTAACCACGAATATCATATAATGATTTTGCTAAATCATTCGCATACAAATTTATGAATCCGGGCTCGTGTATAGAAGTATAACTTCTGCCGGCATTCCAACTGACTCCCACACTCGTTTTTTTTTTAATTTATTTTAAATACATCTTTTGAATACAAAATCAGAATTAGAATATTAAATAATTTTATGTATATTGTTAACAAAATTAATGTATTTATATAGTCATTACTTTATAAAACTGCAAAATCTACAGAGTCGGCTTGCTGTCCATTTCCTGGTTGCTTCTATGTAACTTGTCATTGTACGATGCTTCTACACGTTTCTGGGCCATATTCAGACAATTAAGGAACCAGTTTGCACAATTTTTTTATAGATTAAAACCGACGTAAATCTTCGTTTCAGCCTAATTAGACGGTATGATAAAATCATGTCATGAACTGCATTGATATTACGGAGGTTGGGACAGGAACTGCTTTTCCTCTTCAAAATTCATTTTTAATTGAAAATTTAGCACTTTTAAACTTGCAATCCAATTTTTCACTATTGAATACAAAGAGTTTTGATCGCCAAAAGAATTGAGCATACGTCTTTTCAAACAAAGGTAAAAAATGGTAATAGCTAGAGATTCAATTTTTTTCAATTTCGATCCACATTCTTTTTAAATTTTATTGAATGGAATTTTATACTAACACTTCTAATTCCTTGTTGCTATGGTAACGCTATATTTTCTTTACTTCCTTAAAACATAACTAGGCTAATTTCATATCATATTTATTATTTTCTTTGTCTACATTAGGAATCTTTGAGTATTAACGATTTTTTAAGACATGTTTTATGAGTATTTACATTTTTTTTCTCTATGCCAAAAGATTTCCTATTCCATTTCCACTACAAAATCGCATTTATTTTATGTTTTCATTGTACTGAATACCAGAAGCTATACCATCAATTTGTTTTCGTTTTGCATTTTGTACTCCATTTAATCATATTATTAATTTTTTTAACTCTTTCGTAAACAAATATCCTGGTTTTTAGACCTAAAAATAGTAATTAGAAGTTGCTGATATATTTTTTTATAGTTTATAATCATTTTCTGCTCTCTAATAAGTAGAAAAATTTCAAATAAACAGCTTCTACTATTGAAAAAAGAACTTGATAGCACATTTGTCTCGTTTAACGAAAGATCAAACGCTGTGAAGGTTCAGCAATTTCCTTTTACAAGGAAATTCGTAAGAAAACCACAACACGTAATTAATTTCGTTTAACATACTTTTTATTTTCGATTAAATTAAGCACAGGAATTTTAAGGAAAATACCGCGACAAGCTTCACCACCCCATAGAGTCGGTCGATAACCACTGAAATTAAGTTAAATTAAAAGAAATTATCCTGCTCGAATTTATTGATAATAGTATGGTTTCGAATTAATTTAAAATTAGAAGATTTTGCTACTTTGATCCAAATTAAGTAAATAGAATTAAATATAGTTGCCTTTATATTAAAATGAAATACTTATTAGAAGATAGGACAATGTCACCACCTACTTTGAGGGTAGAGAAAAGGTTCGGATTTATCGACAGCCCGCTGTTCCCAGGTAAGGGGTGACTTCAAAGACTCTTTAACCAAAACTTTTCTAGTATATTTTTTTCCAAATTTAAGTTTTGAAAGATTTTTTAAACGCCTTTATATTGAAATGAAATACTTATTAGAAGATAGGACAATGTCACCCCTACTTTGATGGTACAGAAAAGGTTCGGATTTATCGACGGCCCGCTGTTCCCAGGTAAGGGGTGACTTCAAAGACACTTTAACCAAAACTTTTCTAGTATATTTTTTCCCAAATTTAAGTTTTGAAAGATGTTTTAAACTTAATGCAATGAAACAATTAAATAGGAAAGTAAATTAAAATTCTCTGAACGCAAAGTACGTGATAACACAATTTATCTTTATATTCATAGTTTGGTTTCAGAAATTAAAAATCAGCTGCACTAAGCTGTTTTACTAATTGGACTTCCTAAAAAGGGGGACAGGAAAATTTGGACCGCTTAGGTATGCTAATCCTTACTATGATTTTTGGGTAGATAATGACACAGGTAAACTCGTACCGGGATGTACTTATAATGTACTTTTAATGACCCGGGTAAACTGGTACCTACAAATAATTTGTAATATTCACCCTCATTCAGTGTGAAGACACAGTTAGATAAGTTTCGACTAATTTCTGTACTTTAAAGTTTAAAGCATAAAGAAGTTGTTATGAATCTTAAATTTATTGCAAGTAGTCGCGGAAAAACTATGTTAGTTGCAAATAAGTAACTACAAATATAACCTAAAAAAAGAATTAAAAACTAGTGGTGAACACGTTTGGATCTGCATCAATCGCAAATGTAAATCAACCATTTACACTCTTGGACCATTTGATAAAGATGTAGTGATAAATAAGTGTGATTTAGAACATTGTCATGAAGCAAAGTTAGATGCCCTCAATAGACAAATAGTTAGTGCATCCTGTAAAAGAAAAGCTGTCGACGATATTGCCGAAAAACCTTCAAAAATTATTCACCAAGTTCTTCAAGAAGCTCTACCGCCAACATTCAGTACGGCCGACATGGATCTTGTAAGGAAAAATATGTATAATGCCCGAAGACGAATTATTCCCAGTCTCCCGAAAAACATAGAGGACGTCCATGCCGCAGTAAGTAAGGTCAATGTAGAAACAAGTAAAGGTGAACCTTTTCTCTTCATAAATAGTAGAAGTGACAATATTATTGTATTTTCATGTGAAACTAATGTACGCATTGCTGGAACGTCAAACAGAATTTACCTTGACGGAACATTCGATTATTGCACTCAACACTTTCTTCAATTATTCACTATCCATGGGTTTATCAACGGCCATTATATTCCAATTTTTTTTTTTGCTTATTGCCAAACAAGCAATCTCAGTGTTATGTAAAACTTTTTAAGTTGATAAAAAATGAGTGTTTAAGATACAATGTTATATTTACGGTTAACGAAATTGTCATTGATTTCGAGCGAAGCATTCATAAAGCGGCGGAAGAAGTATGGCCTCGTGCTCAGATAATTGGCTGCCGATTCCACCTCAGTCAATCCTGGTACCGAAAAATTCAAGAATGTAATTTAACTAAAGAATACCAAGATAAGTCAAATGAACTTGGAAAATGGTTGCGTACCACTTTCGCACTAAGTTATTTAGATCCTAGCGAAGTAGGTGATGCCTTGGCCCTAGATTTGTATGAATTCATGCCAAATGATGAAGTTATTAAGTACGCAGACTATTTAACAGACAATTACATTTCTGAAGAATCATTGTTTTCTCCCTCAATTTGGGCAAAATTATCAGCATGTATCACACGTACAACAAATGCATGCGAATCTTTTCATAGACAGTTTAGTAATTCGATTTATAAGGCTCATCAAAACTTGTTTGTATTTATTGAGAAACTGAAGGAGTTCCAGATTGATACGTATATAAAAATTCAAAGTGTTAAATCTAAAGCCAAAATTCATAACCACAAGGTAAAAAACCGCAAAATATTTATTGAAAATATCATAAAAAAGTACCAAGGTAAAGAAATAACAAGGCTGCAGTTCTTAAAATGTATTTCATTTCATATAGCTCCTAAATGTATATAGTATATTTGCTTTTCTATATTGTTATTCAAAATTTAAAAAAATAAATGATTATTAAGTATATTTTGTCTTTCAATATTTCTTCACACCTGACATTATAGTTTACTTTTACCTTATACCTGTGCAGAAGAAGACCCGGAACGAAATTTCCTATCAGATTAAAGGGGTCAATGTGTCTTCGGTACGAATTTACCGGTAGCATTAGCACTTTTATTGGCGTCGGTACGAAAATACCAACACCCCTAAAAAGCAATCGGGATAGCTATATGACAAAGTTCGAAATTTGTTGCATATTTATAAAGCAAAATATTTTAGGTAGAACTATTCATCACAATAGCAAGGTTTGAAATAGGAATATTTATCAAAAAATGGAAAATTCAGAACATATACTCAACTGAGAGAACTTGGGACAATAGAAACAACTTAAAATAAAGTTGCAATCACAGCCAGAAAGTGATCAAGAGAGTACTTAGTAAGAGGAAAGGTATCATGTATGAAATTTAAGATTCGTGTGCGATTTTATTAAGAGCGATCCTGGACTATAGTCGGGCCGTTCAAAAGATGGAATGATCACGAGACAAATGTGCTCCTTTATTTCGGCCCACAGTTTATATCATCTCTGGTATGAGTACAGTCTAAACCTAAACTGTCCTTCGTTTATTGCAGTTTAGAAGGCGTAACATCGTAAGATTAAGCCTTCCAGATGCCCGTATTTACGCGTTCTTGAATTCTTTTGAACTAAGATTTGATTTTTTTAACATATTAAATACAACTTAATTTGTTCGTTGTTCATGTAACTCCTGAGAAATCCAAAACTGCCTTACACACGCTTTTATCACATACTAATTACATTTATTTATATATACTTCAAATGGTTTTCTTGTCACGTTTGAAATAAAAAAAAAAAACGCTTAAATGTGTCTTTGACCTTCCATTTCTACAGTCGTCATTTTCCCACTGTGTTACTTTTAATTTGCATGCAATACTTTTATGTGGTAAAAGTTAATTTACGATTCTGAACTTTCAAGCATACACGTTACAAAGGGTAGGTAAATTCAAACTGAATTTTCGATTGTAGTGAATCAAAATGACGGTTAATAACCGATATAGTATATTGTAATACCTACAAGTGTTACAATGACAGGTTTCGTAGTACGAGTGCAGTTTGTGAAACGAACCGCGAAGCGGTGAGTTTAGCAAAGAACGAGTACTACAAACCGTCATTGTAATTCGAGTATTACATACTATTTTTTATAATGAACTTTTAAAAGTATAAAAAAATAAATAAAATTACAATTAGAGTTTTTCGAAATTATTTATTTATGTTGGCAATCTTGACACTTTTGACACTTAACAGATTTTAATGATTTTAAATTTGAATGTTTCACAAATTTGTATTAAATATCCTGAACTTCGCAATATCGCTGATCATTATCATTATTTAGTTAATAATTAACTACCTGAACTCTTTCATTTTTCGTTGACAATCAGTGCAGTGCAACCAATTGTGTAAAACAAAAAGTTACCAAAAACAGTGTTACAATGAATCTATTTCGATACTGTTTTTAGTGTCGAAATAGAAACTTTGTCAACGTGAATTATAAAATAGTATATTGTAATACAAGTGTTACAATGACAGAGGTTTCGTAGTACGAGTTCAGTTTGTGAAACGAACCGCGAAGCGGTGAGTTTCGCAAAGAACGAGTACTACAAACCGTCATTGTAATTCGAGTGTTACATACTATTTTTTATAATGAACTTTTAAAAGTATAAAAAAAAATAAAATGAGAGTTTTTCGAAATATTTATTTATGTTGGCAATCTTGACAGTTTTGACACTTGTCAGTTTTAATGATTTTAAATTAGAATGTTTGTCAAATTTGTATAAAATATTTCGAATTTAGCAATAATGCTGATAATGTAGTTAATAATTTTATACAACGCCTGCTCTGAAAGTTGACTTTTCGAGCGCAGTATGTCATCTCCGAAGTACACAATAGTCGCATACTTGACTATATGTATTTCATAAACGCACATGTTTGGTTATGACCACATAACTACACGGATTCCGCCTAAACTATCTGTCGTTTTTATTTGACTAGAGAGACTACTCGATCAGTCCTAACCCTTTTTAATTTATGTCACAACTGTCACAACGCAACTGTATTAAACGCAAAAAGAAAGTGTAGGTAATTAAAAAAAGTGTACTATTTAAAATAATGGTCGATTTAACAAGATGTTTAACTTCACCTGAACTAGTTGAATCAGCTAAAAATGCAACAACAAATTTATTGCCAGATGTGTCAAAAGAAAAAATTATTTGTTATATTCCTCTCAAATTCTACTTCCAGAGCAGTAGTTGTATAAAGTATTGATCCTAACACTTGCGGAAATTAACTTTCCCGCACTTAAACTGCTTGCCCGAACTCCGCTTCGCGTCGTTCGGGCATCGGCAGTTCGCGTGCGGGAAAGTATAACTTTCCGCACTTGTTAGGATAATAACTATACTACAACATACTTTTTGATTTACTACCTGAACTCTTTCGATGAAAATCAGTGCAGTGCAACCAATTGTGTAAAACAAAAAGTTACCAAAAACAGTGTTACAATGAATCTATTTCGATACTGTTTTTAGTGTCGAAATAGAAACTTTGTCAACGTGAATTATAAAAAATAAATTGTATTGCACCTACTCTCTTAGCCTTAAAAGTTATAATCCCTAGTACACTGTGCAATTCCTGAAATATTTCGGAGATATCTGAGGCATCCCTTTCGTTAAGATTTACTTACTGTACAGTTCTTGCACGCCATTAATTTTATGTGTCATTATTTTATTTTAAAGAAACCCTTTTTTGGGTTTTGTGGTGGTGACTCATATTTAGCATTTAGTTTGTTACGTTTTACATTGTACGAGGGTTGTCTTTTTAGTTTTACATATAATCTGCTTAGAAGGCGCCACCAGTGGAACATTCATACACAAATGTAACCTCAATCTTCTGTTAACATAAATCCGTTTCATTGCAAACTCGTGTTTGGGAATGAAGTACCACACTAGTCAAATATTTCCCGCTGATCGAATTTCAACGTGGTCGCTTCAGTTTAAGTGACGAATGCAGGCTAGGTCCACCCAAGAAATCAGTCACATAGCAAAACATTGAAGCGGTTCGTTGGCTAATTAAGGATGATCACTTTGTTATATACCGGGAGATAGAGGCATATTTTGGCTTTTTAAAGACCTCTATCTAAAAAATATTCTACATGAAGAACTGGGTGTTACGAAATGAGCCTTTAGTAAATCCACCACTAATTTATAATTCCCAATTGCTGGCATTTCTCCGTCAGATGTAATTTATTAAAATAATTTTGTCAGAAAAAACATCTAATTCGCATAATATACAAAAAAAATACCTTCTTAAAAAGTAAATTAGTTCCGTTTATGAACAACAAATTTTTGTACTATGCGTGGTTTAGAGTCGATTTTAATCAAGGTTCTCTGGTACACCTTCATAATTCGTCCTAGAAAACTCCGAAAGGTAGCTTATTTTTAAAACGGTTCACAACCCTCGCTCAAAATAATATAATTTGCGAGATGCATATAAAACTATTTTTTTAATAAAGAAAAAAGTGTATATCTAATAATATTTATTCAGTCCGTTTGATTGCAGATATTTTACTACTATAAATAAAAAAATACAGTGAGAAACAAAAAACTTGTGAAACAAGAAACTGTGTGTTAATAATATAATATTTCGTTTTTCTTATAAATAATATTACAAATTTTAGTGTAAAGAATCCCAAAAATAGGATAAATGAAAAGCTGATTATTATTTATTAAAATACGTGTTTTTTAGCAGAATAGAGTATTTTCGAAATTTTATTGAAAGAGTTCGAAATTGGAAATCAACGTTTCCATTAAGTAACAATAAATAAATTACGAGCTATTTGTTTGAAAATATGTCACCACCCACCCTTAGTCCAGATAAATAAGCTAAAAGTATCATGTTAATGACTTTGTCCCAGCAAGGTATCTGACAAGTTTTTATACGAAGAGCCCAAAGTTTTTTAATCAAAATCTTAGCTGTAATAATAAAAGGGCCCAAAAGACCCAATGGGTCGTATATCTGTGCAATAATTGACAGCATAAATCTCTTGGTAATTAACTTTGGCACTATGGGAAAATTTATTGAATATGTAAGAGAATTAAAACAATTTACCCATTAAATTCCCAATGTTTTTAATTTGTTTTGATCTCATAAATTTAAAATAGAATTTGATATATCGGCATGGAAACTGTGTCCATTTTACAGTAATGGCACCTCAATTACGTATCCTGCGTGAGAATTCCTGCGATTTCTCCGAGGTTTCTGAAGCTCTAAGAGTAATTTAGAGGAATGCAGTGAATGCCGTATTAACCTTTTTGCTTGTCTTTGGCTTGGAGTGTTTTTCCAGAAAGATCTTTTTTCCAATAACGAACTTCATCCAACTCCTTTTTTTTGCGAAACTATAAGAAATTCTGGTATGGCAGCAAGGTTATTTGTTGTGTTTAGCCAGTTGCTTAACATAATTTTTCCGATTCCAGGTTGTTTTGGACTCAAACGAGGTAGATTGTAGAGCCTTCAAAGCGGATTGGCTATCAAAGGCAATAAATATTCTAGCTGAATTGAGGATTTTTTAATGCACTCTTGAACGCGGAAGTATATTCCTAATAGCTTCACAGGACTTTGAGAACCTTAAAGTACCTAGGACCTGTAACTCCTTCTGGTGTTTTAGACCTTTCAGTATAATAAGTGAGGGCTACTTTTATAAGTTGAGCGATTTTTTTTTACAGTAACAAGAAATAAAGGAACACACAATCTTTCTACACATACCATATGCAAGAGGAAGAGTTATTCTACCAACAGAATAATGTAAAAATACATTTGAAATATTGGAAAATTCAATTTCAAAATCATTGCTTATATGTATACAATTTGAATAACTTTCTTCCTATTGTCCCGGAACAAATTCTTTTTTCATAATTCACAAATTCTGAAAAACAAAATTGTTCTATTCAAAGAAGGAACCAAGTTAGTCTTTTTACTTCACAGTTGCTTTACTTATAACCATTAAAAACCTAATTAGCGCCATTTGAAAGAACAAGGACAAAGTTTTGATGTAAAAGTTGTAACATTCGTTTTCGAGCATACTATCCTGACTATATATTTTTATTCTGTTCAATTTTTATCGCGCCGGTGCGAAAGGTGTATTGCCGACTTGGTAGGAGAAATAATGTTTCTTCGACGGAATAATTTTTCAATTCTTTCATTTCATCTGCGGTTCTCAAAAAATTCAGAATTAGTTTCTGACTACCTTTGCCCTTCATTCTGGTGAGTACCTTTTTGATTTTGTTTAAATGTTAGAAATAATCCAAAATACGGTGAATATATTATTTTAAGTATTTTACTAACACTTAATTTTCGAATACAATTGCTATTGTAAAAAGGTCAGTTTTTTGTGGTGTTAAAATATATAAACATGGAATGTAATTAATTTTTTCTCGAAATTTGGAGAACTAGATAGCGATTGTATTCGATAGCAATTACTTAAAGGTCGGAGTTTTGATTTCAATTTTATTATTAGGGTTATTGCCAAATCTGAGAAGGGCCCTATTAAGGAACCAGCTAAATAAATCAGAAAAATTTCGCTGTCTGCCGACAGCCATTTTGGAGCCGACACCAGGTGTAACCATTCCTGGGATTGGTCCCAAGGAAGTTCCTTTGAAGAAAAGATCACTTCCATCCACATTTGCAATTCTGATCCACCTCTAAACGAACTCCGACAGTAAGACTTCGAACAACAAAGATAAGAGATTAAATTAATTAATTAGATTCAATATTTACTAAATTCTTTATTGAGTAATAAATCAACTTAAAAGTGATTTTTCGTTTTTTATTTGTTTGTCTGTACTTGGCGCCCTATAATTAATGTTGGGAAGGGATTAAATAAAACTCAGGAGGAAGCCACGAACCCAGGAGCTAGCCTAGGGTAATTAAGGGTTACAAAGTTAAAAAAATAGCTTTGAACCAAGTGCTATTAAATATATCCAAAAACGAATATCACATTAATATGAAAACTTCAAAAGGTACTTAAAAAATTGGTATTCTGTAATAAAGAAATATTTGCTGAATCATTCTATATACCTTGTCAATTTAATACGTACATAAAGCGTAAGTGTCTATATATATTACATATATTACAAGATTCAAAAACATAAAATTGTCAGCTATTTATCTTGTATTCAGTAATAAACTTGTGTATGAAGTGCTTTTTCCAGAAATTTTTATTTTTCTTTAGTAAACATATATCATGAGAAACAGCCAACCAGTGCCAACGATATAGCAGTAAATGAAGCATATACGCGTTCCGTTAATATAGTTAGTTTTACGACCAAATAGAATCTAGTTTCAGATCTATACATTTGCTTCAACTAGGAACATGATCAAATTATGTCTGTATGTTGCTGTAATATTATAATTGGTAATCCTTGTAGTTATGTATAACTGTGGACAACAAACGAATGACATTAATAAATACCAACGAATAATGGAAATTCTCTCCTTCATTGCATTTCAAAATTGTACATGGTTGAAATGAGTTAAAATTTAATTTTTACCGCATTGTTATGTTGGGAAACTTTTTTACTTTTATTTATTTAAAAATGAGATAATTTATGTTTATGGGGAACAATAACTATTTTTTACGTTACCCACAACCAATTGCGTGTATAAATAGGCTTATAACTTTTCACAATAAATATTTAACGCCAAACCGGTTTTTAAATTTAATAGAACCAAATATACCACATCTTAGTAAAAAAAGAAATTGTCATGAAGAATGACAAGATATAAAAACCAAAATATACACCGCAGCGAACACAATAGTGAGGAAGAAGAAACCAATAAAGAAAAATAAAGAATGGTATCAACAGTATGAACAGGGGAAAGGCAAAAAACAAAAATATGCTTAATTCACCCTTCAAAACAAAACAGAAAAAAACTATGAAACAGCGAGAAATAAAGACAACACAATAAATAAAAAGAAGGAAAACGACTAAATAAATAAAAATTTAGAAAATGTTTAGAATGATAAGACAAAACTTTAGAATAAGACAATTGTTCAAAAAAGTTGAGGCAACCAAGAGCACCTCACGTACAAAAACAAGAGGGCTATAGAATATAAAAGGCGAAAGTGAAGAAAATGAAGAAAGATCCGAAGTCCATGCAAGAAATGAAACCGAAGGACCTACAGAAAGGAAAATATAAAAAGAAATTTAAAAAATCCGCAATGGCAAAGCACCGGATGACGACGACCTAGTAGCAGAACTAATAAAATATGAACGAGCACAATTACATAGGGAAATATTCTTACTAATAGAAGAAATATGGACGCAAAATATGTTGCCAGAGGAATGGAATAAAGACACCTGCAGAAAGAATGCTAGGAGAGTACCAGAACGGGTTTAGGTCAGGCAGATCAACAATTAACACCATACAGACGCTAGAACAATTAGTGCAAAAAGCAAAGGAATACATAAAGAAGTACATGTTGGATTTCATAGATTTTAAAAGTGTATTCGACAAAATACGAAGACAAAGATTATATATATTAAAAAGAAGATTATACAACCCTGTCGAATGCCAGTGTGTGTATGAAAGGGGCTGGTTACTTTTCCGTTATGGAGAATACTGGCGTAGTTGTTTGTGTGAAGGCTCTTACACACTGCTATAAATTTTGGGGGAATGTCAAACTTTGCCATAATCCTTCACATGTCTCTCTGTTTACAGAATCAAATGCCTTCTTAATATCGATGAAGGCAATGCACATATTGTCCTGATGCTCTACTGTTTTCTGTTGCAATTGTCGTAGAATAAAAATCAGATCAGAGTGAGATCCATTTGGCCTGAAGCCACTTTGTGTCTGAGGAATAAGTTTGTCAATATAAGGCAGAAGCCGATTTGTCTGCAGCACCACCTTTGTTTTTGAATAGGTTTACTATAAGTGCGTCTAGGAATTCTTTTGAAACTTCCTATTCAGCCCAAACGAGGTCAAAAAGAATTTTGAGGAGAGGAATTATTTCAGAGTCTAGCGCTTTTAGGATTTCTGCAACTATGTTGTCAATGCCAGCGGATATGTTCTTTATTTGAGAAAGTGCATGGGATATCTCTTAAAGCGTTATTTCGGCATCTAGTGTTATGTTCGTTTGGTATTGAGGCATTAGTTTAAAAGGTCAATAAAGTGTTCCTGGTTCAGAACAGTAGCATAATGTTCTCTCCAACGGTTCAAAATTTCCAGTTCATCCCTTATTAATTCACAATTTTCGCATTTGAGTAAACATGGTGAATAGGCCCATAGAGTTCTTTTGTGGTCTTGAAGAAGTGACGATAATCGTGAGAATCTGCGAACGTCTGGATTTCATTTGCTTTGTCTTTCCATCATTTGTTTTTAATACCTTTTATTTCCTTTTGGGCATCATTCAAGTTGTTGTGATTATTTATAGTGGATTGTAATACACGACGCTTGCGATCTAAAATTGCCTCGATTTGAACACGGTCTTTAGTAAACCAATTCTCTGCTTTCTTCCCATGGTGCATACCAATAGCTTAACTTTAAGATGCTATCCCTTAGTTCATTCCAGTAGGTACCCATTAGGGTCAGTGCGACTGGCTTCTGCCATAGTTGAGGGTAGGCTTTCCTGAAAGGCTGCTATCAACTGTTTTCTAATCGTTAGATCGGTGAGCTTTTTGGTTATGAAGCGAAGTTGCTGGCATCATCGAATATCCAATCAAGAGATTCCTAGAAGAGCTAAGTGTCTGCCTATAGAGACTCTGATCTCCCGTGTTCGCCTACGTTGGACAGGTCATGTCTATCGATCGGATGACAATCGGGTAGAAAAATATACTTTTGGAGAATTAAACGAGGGGGTCCGTAGACAAGGAGGCCAGAAAAAACGGTATAAAAGTATGTTACACGAAACACTGAAAACAGCTTAGTAGGCAACAGAAACGCCATGCAGGTAATAGGAGCAATTGAAGACAAATGGTTTCGAACTTCTATTCTCAACCCCTTGTAAAGCATTTAACTATACTCCTGGAAATTTTTATTGTCCGGGCTGTGGCAGCGTAATTTCATCAAGAATGACTTTATAGCCACAGTCGCACGCACATGCAATCATGGAATAGTGGATAACTTCAAACTCGACATCGAGTTTCGGCAATAATAAAAATACGTATATGAGAAAAAATTATAAATGGCGATATAGAAACATCGAAGGTCTCGAATGTTTTCGATTTCATTCATAAAAATAAGTCGCATCTTCTCATATCTTTACGTCAAAATTTAAAACAATCATCTACTATGTTGGTCTACAAATTTTGCACCAATGAAACATTTTTTCCCCGATATGGCCGTTCTAAATGAATAATAAAATGATTTTCTGTTTTTTTAGACAAAACTCGTATTCCGTTAAAAATTCCAATTTACAGGAGATTCGATAGTTCGTAACACAAATACCACGCGTTCCAATACGATAGGCAGCACAATGCATTTACCAATCCGATTTCGATTCGTTTTTATTTTCAACTAAAAAGGCAATTAATTTGCGGAAAACAAAAACGATTGCATCTGTATATTTAATTAAAATAACAGATGTAGGACATGTTGGATCAATGTAGTTTAATCAATTTACCTACAAATTGTTCTGTTTTTAAATGAATCGATGAGATCGACTAAATTAAAGACTAAAATAAAAACTTTTTAACAAAAAAAAACAACAAGAAACTGAAAAGTGTGTAACGTTTACAATAGTTAATATTATCTTTTTACCGATTGTGGCTGTGCGACCAATAATTTTATGTCGAGAATTTTTTTTCATTGTTTATGAAAATTACACCAATCCTTTAATCTTAATTTATTAAATGTTGTATATTTTATACCTATTCACCAATTTTGGATTATTATTTTTTTTAAATTTTAATAGTTTCTCTTTATAAAAAAAAGAACCTTCGATTCTTTTTTTTTCTGTCAGGTTACCGTGGTGTAACGTTTACAACGTTATTTGTGAGCCTAGCTCCTCGACTATTAAACTTTAAAAATATCTATTGTGAACCGCGCTGGCGCGAGGGTTATCAGATTATGGTAGGAAATTTAGCTACATTTTGAGTTGCGATTCGGAATTGTTTTATTTCATGTTGATAGTTCAATAAGCTTAAGTTGAATCTTCACTTTCTGCTTCCCTCGTTTCGGGCTGATGCCACTTTGAAGAGAGTCCTAGAGAGTAGTTGAATGCACGACCCATCCATTTTTTTTTTTGAAATCATCTTTACGAATTCAGGGTAATCGAGAAACTATTCCTGAAGTCACCGCTGATTAGAAAACATCTAATACTGTTTTTCCTGTAGTCATCAATATTTGAAATCAAGTTTCTACTCTTAGTCCAAGAAAATAGACCTTTAAATACGAATTTGAGGTAAATACTTGAATTTTTGATATAAGTTTCTTTAAAAGATGCAAAAATGAAATGTCAAAGTTTTTTTTTAAATCACCCCCGAGCAGGGGTGAAAAAAAATATAAAAAGTGATTTTTTTCAAATTTTGGGGAAACAATAAGAACTAGAAAAAAAAAGTTAAAATAAAAGTTGTAGAGCATCAAATTTTATAAAGAAATGATCCCTTTATGTTTTTCGCTAAAATTAAAATTATCCGAGATAGGGCGGTTTGAAGCTAGGGGATGATAGTGACAACTTTAAAAAATCATAAGTCGTTGAAAACTTGATATTTTTAATATATATTTTTTTTAATTTACTCAGAAATAAGTAAACTTTAATTCTAGAGATAATTTTTTTTTAATTGTTTATAACAAAGTTATAACAACAATACATCCAAGTTATGAAAAAAATATGAAAAAAAATAAAAATAAAATTCCGATGCGTATGGTCAGTTTATGAAATACGTAAGAAATAAATAATATAAAAAAATTAATTTCACCGAAGTAAGCTGTTTTAATTCGGTCTTAAAAATTTTGAATTGTTATAACTTTGTTGTAAACAATTAAAAAAAAAAAATTATCTCTAGAATTAAAGTTTACTTTTTTCTGAGTAAATTAAAAAAAAAATATATTAAAAATATCAATTTTTCAACGACTTATGATTTTTTACAGTTGTCACTATCATCCCCTAGCTTCAAACCGCCCTATCTCGGATAATTTTAATTTTAGCGAAAAACATAAAGAGATTATTTCTTTAGAAAATTTGATGCTCTACAACTTTTATTTCAACTTTTTTTTTCTATTTCTTATTGTTTCCCCAAAATTTGAAAAAAACACTTTTTATATTTTTTTTCACCCCTGCTCGGGGGTGATTTAAAAAAAATCTTTGACATTTCATTTTTGCATCTTTTAAAGAAACTTATATCAAAAATTCAAGTATTTACCTCGAATTCGTATTTAAAGGTCTATTTTATTGGACTACTCTCGCTACCAAAGGCTCCGACAGAAGACATCATTAAAAAACCAAAGATAAGAAATAAATTAATCACTAAACTTTTGATTAACATCTAATCAATTTTTTAATTTGAATAAACAATTTTAAAACTGATTTATTCTTTTTTATTTGAAAGTTTGTACTTGGCGCCAATTATTAATTGTTGGGGGGAAATTGATAAAAAATTCAGAAGGAATCCACGAATCCTGAAAGCTAGCTAAGGGTAATTTAAGGGCTACAAACTGGCGCCCAACGTCAATTTTATTTTTAAGGGTAATTATGTTACAAACTGGCGCCCAACTAGCAGTCTTCTGGTTTTTTTGGTGGTTTCTTTCCTAACATTCACGTTAAATTAAATTAAATTTAAATTTTTCCATCAATTTAGTACAGACATTCAAATATTTTATAAATTGTTTTTACTAACATCTAATTTTTTACCATTACTTTATTTTGTTGGATTTTATTATCTATTGCTCAAGGTAAACCACTATAGAATTGGTATATTTCAGTTTTAACTTAACTGATTTTATTTATCGAAGAATATTATTATCTTTTATTAAATTGTTTTACCTTACAATTATTATGTTGCGTTCCCATTTAGTAGTTTTTCTATACAGAATGTCTCTTGGGATATTTTCTCTACATTTAAAATTATTATTACTAAATATTGAATTTATTGTTAGGGAGTTTCTTTCTTATCTTATGGCAGTATTTCTTAGCTGATGTCGGCTTCTTGGCAGATTTTAAAGTGTTTGTTACGTTTTATCAATATGTCCTTTTTTTGTTGCTATCTAAGCTTTTGTCTGTTTATATATGATTTTATTGTGTGGTTGTAAGAGTTACAGTCATAATCTTTTCGTGTATTCCTTCAATTTCTGTATTTTGGTTTTTTCTTTTCTCTCTTTTTTATCTCATTTCTTTCAGTTAGAATTTGGAAGTTGGTCATAAGGAATTTTTTTTATGTCTTGAGTTGGTACCTATCGTTGTTTGCCGTGGGCATTTTGAGTGTGGTCTGGTTGACCACATTATTACCGTGTAAGGTCTGCGGGACCTTAGTATCTTGTAGGGGTCTGTGAGACCTCTTTATCGTGTAGCAGTTTGTGTAACTGCTCTTTAGTTCTATTGGTGTTCCGTATGGTTGGGACACAATAGGAATTTACCTTATCTTGTGTTGTGGGATTATGGTCTATATTGTTTTTTTTTTCGGCCGTTAGGGTTTATCTTTGGGAAACATATAGACTTTCCATGTATTTGTGTACCTACTCGGGATTTTTGTTTTCCACATACCATTCTTTCATTTTTTTTTCTGTATTGTTTTTGTGATACACCAAGTACAGAAATACCTTGATAAAAATTTTGTGATTTTTCTTATGTCTCGTTATATTTGTAATATTTTTTGTAGTAACTTTGCAGTAATTTTTTGAGATATCGTTTTATATTTTATCTTTTCTCGATATTTTTAAATTCTCAAATTTTTTTATATTTATTTTTGCATTCCGTACACTGGAGTCACTACACTGAAGGCATTAGTTTTATTAACTTTCAATTTCTATTTCTTAGATTTTTTTAAATTCTTAATCTTTGTCAAAATTTATTTCAACCTTTTTAAGTAAATTCGATTGTTATTTAATTTTTTTTCTAGTTTATAATTTATATAAGGGTTGGTGAGTTCAGGTCAGTACTGTACCTTAGGGATAGCATTTATTTGCGAGTACAGGCTGAAGCTGTTCCTCTGTGCCGCACCACCAAATTAGTATAAATTTGTATTTTTGAATACTTAGTTTGCCTTGTTCCTTTTTCAAAATTTTTCTCTTTACTTATTGATTATTGCCTTTCAGTATTCTTGGCGTTTGAGTATTGGTTTCCTGTTCCTATGTGATTTCGTCGTTTTTACTTTTATTAATTATCATATATTAATGTTTTCTTTGGGTTCTTATTATTTCTGCGATGTCTTGTCTTTTTTACTGTTGAATAATTATCTTTTCATCGTTTATATGTCTCGTATTTGCACAGCGATAAGACTGTCAAGCTATGTTTTGTTCTAAATATCAATAGATTTTTCCTTTAGTGTTTAGTCACATTTTTGTTCAATTGATATTTGGTTTTAATTTTTTCTCGTTCATTGAATAGTTCCTTGGCCTTTGGCTTATTTTATTACTCTTTTGGAGTTTTTATTTGTATTCAATGATTCTGTTGACGTCGATCTTATCTTGTTTTGGTTGTTTTGGAGACATATTTTTGTTTTTCGCTTTGTTCACAATTGTCTTGTGAACAACTTATCTTTTGATTCTTTTGACATCGCGTCAAATTGTTGTTTTGCCTTAACGACATTGATTAGGATAGTTAATATTATCTTAATTTATTCGTCGATAGCGTGTTCTCCAATGGTTTTTGAAAAGAGCACCGAGATAAAATTAACACTTAAAGCCTTTAGCAAATTAATATGTTGTATTTATCAGCCACCAGACTGTAGTTGCGACGAACTACTGGACTATTTATCACAAAAGATCGACTACCTTAATAGTGAGTACCCTTCTGCTGCGATAATTGTGCTTGGGGACTTTAATGCTCACCACGAAAAGTGGCTTAAGTCCAACAAAACGGACACAGAAGGCAGGCTAACTCTAACTGAAGAGTTTGCCATCAGCCATGGTCTGTCCCAACTAACCGACAAGCTCACTTACTTTCCCAGAGCTGCCAAATCTGCCAATCACAGTTCTAATACTCTGGATCTTTTTCTGACCACTCACTCTGGGCAATATAAGATAACCAAAGTCCAGGTCAGCATATACACTGATATTGTTTGTATGTATTCTAAGTGTACGGCTACACATAAGACGAATAGCGCACCGAAGAGAATAAGAGCCGAAAAGACAGCAGACATTTCAATAGAATTAAACTAAACCTTTGTGTCCACACATAGGGCAAACCGGAGAGCGGAAATGAACGTAGTTACTATATGGATTTCAATGTTGAATTGATTTAATAGATATATATAATATATAATATTAATGAAAATGAAACTACCACTTTATATCTACACTAGTTTTATTTTACTAAAGCAACACGTTTCAACGCACAGCGTCTTGTACTTCCTTTTATAACTATCAGAACCACTAAGTTAAATTCATTAATTTGTTAGGTTAGCACAGAATTTCTAATAAATTAAATCATCAAGTCCGATACGCCCCCACTCGAGGAAATTCCCTCGTGGTGACTCACTTAGGGATTCGTGATAGAAAATGGATAAAAACCATTTATCAGTTAGTTAAATAACTCATCGGTATATATTTGCCCGTAACTGGTATGTTATGAACCATGAAGGTTATTTTATTTACGGAGAAACTTGCATGCTGTCATTAGTAAAATTA
The DNA here is from genome assembly GCA_964028335.1 of Altica lythri. Taxonomy (NCBI): domain Eukaryota; kingdom Metazoa; phylum Arthropoda; class Insecta; order Coleoptera; family Chrysomelidae; genus Altica; species Altica lythri. The sequence continues at coordinate 43,699,783 of OZ034807.1, forward strand.
TCTATTAAAGGTGTATGTTACAATTATTGTCAAAATTTAGATAGTTGTTTAAATATATGTTTTATTTATATGCATATTTTGGTTTTATCGGGTTTTTAGTAATATATTTCCTACGTTTAAATAGGTACAGTTATGAAATTATAACTCTATTAACTTTTAGCTTAAAACTCGATATATTTAACTACTAACCCTAAAAAATATTATGCAGGGTGTCTGGTGGCAGATTTATGTTTTCAAACTTAAATAACAAATGTAATATTTGACATATAGTTTTAATAAAAACGTTAAACGAAAAGCGGATATCATTTTTTGAAGATAATTTCATCCAAATGTCTTCCGTTTAGTGGCTCAGACTATTCAAAGTGGAGCCTTGGATTTCGCGCCACACGCCGCAATAAATCTGGTTCGATTCTTTTTTGTGGTAGTCCCAAAGAAAAAAATCCATTGGAGACAAGTCGGGTAACCTCGGTGGCCACGGTATGTCCCTAAAGCAACTAATCAATTTTCGGGGGGTAAATTTTCGAAACAAAGTCATCGAAGCCCTTGCAAGTCGCACCATCCTATGTGATGAGTACGATGGATGAGCTCGAAGATTCGGCAAAAAGACATCCCTAATTATGCGTTGATATATTTTACTGTTGACAATCGTCGCCTCTCCTCAACAATTTTCAAAAAAAAAATGTCGAGTTATCCTATGTGTGGATAAGGCACACCAAACAGTTACTATGGGGCAATGCAGTGAGGCCGCTCTTTTCCGAATTGAAAGTTGTGGATTTTCACGTAAGCTGTTTTCAGCCAGTTCAATGTTCTAGGGAGTCCTTGAAGACTGGAGTGTTCGTAGCCGAAGCAGTTGCTCGGAATCTCTGCACCCAGAAACGAATTAAATTTACACTTCATCCATCACCTAAACGTCGAATATCGACGTGTGAACAAAATTGTCGACGAGCAAATACGTAAGAATTATTACTTTTGAAAAATGACTCGATGGCGATCGCACGATGCTCATCGACCACTGCGACATCATGACTTTCACCCTCTCATTGCACCGTTTATTACTTTTCGAAATAATCGTATTTAAAAACAAAACTGCCACCAGACACCCTTTATTTTTAAAAATAATAAAGTTATGATAAGCTAATTCTAAAATTTTATTAAAAATTTTGCGATTGTCTGTGATATAAAACTAACTTTGAAGTCTAAATTTAAGAAAATTATTAATCTAAATACATTTAAAGAAATGTAATAATAAGCCAAATTGCTAAAAAAAATACCAGTGTTTCTCATCTAGAGTTGCACTAACCGTCAAAAAGAGACTTCGCGTTGTAGGGTTGTACAGTAGGGTCCCATAGTAATCTAGGCAAAATAAAATTGTCAGGGAAAATTGTTGGTCTTAACACCAAAACTAGATAAAGAAAGCGGTAAAATGTTCTTGTTTTTAAATGATAGCAGAATTGGCTTAAGATCGTATGACTATCCATTTAAGGTTCGCAGAGCTCCATACGGAAGACGAGCGAGACAACAGACTGTTGGATACAAAGGAGGAACAATAATGTCGGAAAAGAAATTATGCTGGGAGTAAAATCTTTATTATTACCACTTTAATAACCTTTAATCGGTCGGAGGTATGTTAATTTAGTGCTGGACCAACTGTAAGATTTTGGAAAACTGAAAATGGGGGTTATTTTATCGCCATACACGCCAATGCACCTATAGAAACAGACAAGTTACAAAATGTCTCGAAACGGAAGATATAATCCATTTCACCGATTTTGGCCGATGACAGAAATCATACTCGAAGTAAATTTAGAAATTCATCTCTCTCAGACACAGGCAAGTTAGAAATTTAAATGAGGACGTATGTTTTTTAATACAGCACTTACGTAACTGCATCTTGTTTCACCGGTGGATAACAAGTATTCAATACGGAACTCTTTACTTATTTCACATTCCTAGTAACCGTCATGTACGGCTCGTTGTTGAAGGGTTGAATTTAATAATTATTATGTCATATTTTTGTAGATGTCAAACCAGTTACAAAAACTTACGACTTATTATATAAAAAAAAAATCTCTCCGCCATTGGTAACTTGGATGACAGTTTAATCTTACTTCAGTGATTTCTAATATCAAATCGGCCAAAAACGATAAAATGGACTATACCAGAATTTTAGACTGGCGTGCATATAACACTTATGCAAACATACCCCAAGGTAATGTTAACATTTTAATAAGAAGCATGCAATCGCGAATAGGGGTAGGAACACGGAATATTAAAATTACCATTTTTTTTTGTTTTCGCTTTTTGATTAATAAAAATTTAAATCTCATTTCGTTTCACAAAGTAAAAAAATATCGTTGTGGTTACTTTTTCATTACTATGTAGGTTATTTTTGATTAAAAGTAAAGATTAAATTTCGATAAATCATATAAACCGTTGGATTTCCAGGCACGATTTTCTCCCTTATGACTTTGAGGGTACTGAAATATAAAATCAAAGGGAGTAAAATATGTGAATATCGTGTGGTTTCCAGGCCGCATAAACTGACATGTTACGCAACAATTTTTACCCTTAGGCCTTAGGTATATCATTTTGTGAATTGATAGATATTCGTTTTAATTATAGAAACTAATGAAATTTCAAATGTCATAAAGGAGAAAATTCCGGTCAGTTGCCTGTAAACTTTACATGTTTAGACCATAATTATACCTTAGGAGGGGACGAGTAGCCCTTATGCCAAAATTTTTATAAGTAGAATGAATACTATCATCTATCTATTCACAAAATAGAATAAGGAAGAAAATCGCCAAACCATTTTTTTTTTTTTGAAAACAAAATTTGATTTCTCGGATATGCTCTATGATACCTTTTTTCCTGCTTATCTCAAGACTGTATCAGTATACAAAGAGGGGTTATTCGTGGTTGTACTTCGTATTTTAATCCGACGGTCTAATATATGATTCCAGTGTAAGTTTACTTGTGAGTACTAAGTGTACGAGATCAAAACTTAAATACACCCATAACTGCAATGGGTTGTTCCAAGTACAAGTAATTCTACAATTGTATATTCGTTAAGGGTTAAAAAGAAGTTGTCAATGTTTGCGGTTAGAGCAATCTACACTGGCCAGCAAAATTAACGCACCACTACTATATTTTGAAAAAAAAAAAAATTATTTCATAAAATGGATCAAATATTTTTATGTTTCAATTAAGTATATTCTAACTTAATAAGGGTATTAACAAAAGATAAAATTCCAAAAGACGGTAAGAAAAAAATTAAGAAAAAAGACAAGAGAATTAAAAAAATAACAAAATTATTAATTTCAGCTAAAAATAATTAATAACGGGTATTTCCTCCTCTATTTTGCATAAAAGCTCGGCAGCGAGTATTCATACTTAAAATTACGGGCCTTATCTCGTTTTCGTCCAAATTATTCCATATTTGGACAGTATCTCCAGTAGGCCCATTCAAAGTGTTAGGAGGGTTAGGGAGTTCTTGAAAACGGCGGTAGATCATGTCCCAAACATTCTCAATTGGCTTAAGATCGGGACTGTTTGCTGGCCAATCCATAGTTTCAATTCCAACCTTATTAAAATAATTTTGCACAATCTGAGCAACATGCGGTCTAGCATTATCCTGCTGAAACAAGAAATTCTCACCAAGGTAAGGGGCAAATGGTATCACATGTTCTTGCAAAATCTCCCTGATGTACCTATCTGCTGTTAAACTGCCATTATTAATAACCACCAAGTCAGTACGAGCAGTTAAAGAGATTCCTCCCCAAAACATAACTGACCCTCCACCAAATAATCTGGTGTTTCGGAAGTTACATTGAGCATATCTTTCATTTGGTCTTCGATAAACTCTTATACGTCTATCTGAGTTGTAGAGACAAAATCTGCATTTAGCTGACCAAAGAACTCTTTCCCAATCTTCATCAGCCCAATCAATGTGTTCTCTAGCAAAATTTAACGATGCTCTGGTGTCAAAGCTGGTCCTCGCGCTGGGATTCTTGGTCTCAGATCAGATTCAGCTAGGCGTCGACGAATAGTATCAGTTGAAATTCTGAGTCCATCTGCTTCCTGTAGATGGATCTGCAACAATCTTCCTGTCACAAACCATTGTCTTAAAGCAGAGACACTTAGAAAACGGTGTTGAACTTGCGTAGTTATGCGATGTCTGCCTTGACCATGTCTTTTTAAGTGCTGACCTGTCTCCCTATAACGTTCGATCATACGGAAAATGGATGTATGCGATACACCAAATCTCTGTCCAATTCTTCGACAGCTCCATCCCTCTTCCAGTAAAATGACTGCCTGAGCACACTCTTCGGCGGTCAAATGTCTAGATTGGCGTTCTATAATAAACACTATACTTTACTGTACCTCCCAAATGTAAATTTTCAGTGCAAATGATAAATTTTAGCAACAAAACCTTAAAAAAAAAGAGGTAGGTTAATTCAAGATTTATGTGAATTCCAAAAAAAAATAAAGATAAGATAAACATACTTCGACAAAAAAAACAACTGTATAAATTTAGAATGTCCGTACTATGGAAGTTTAAAATAAAAATAAATATTTTTATTTTTACAAGTATTTCCACAAATAATTCGAAATAATTTACTTGTTTGTTAATTTTGCTGGCCAGTGTATGATTAGGGGCCGTCCATTAATCACGTGAGGCTTTAAAGAGGAGGAGGGGGGGCTCCATAAAAAGTCACGAAATATCACAAGGGGGCAGGGGGGGGTAAAGTAATATATCACGTGTATTTATTTTTTCAGCAAGCGCGAGATACTCAATATATATATGACAATACAATTAAAATATTTTAATATTATCACCAGGTGGCGAAGTGTGATGATCGCGCTTGCTGTGGACATATGCGGAGTTCTATACGATCCATTCTGTCGGAACGCTTCCTTATACCTCCTTACCCGAGTTTGCAGTCATCCAGTGGCCTATATATTTCAAAGCCTCAAGAGCATGATGGCAAGACGTTTGCTCCATTTCTTCTGCGTCGGTCTCTTGAAATTACTCCAACGTATACAGGCTTCGACAAGTTGATTTATGACTTGTATTGTCCTAGCCTGCAGAAGGATCAGCAGATACTTTTAGAAAGGACATGCCAGCGGTGTGCATTGTACTTCTGTACAAAGAAAAAAGCTAAGGCACATGTGGATTTTTGTCACAAGCAATATAATAGACCAGAGATACACAATGTTCGTTCTTTCCGCATCCTCACGCGACGTTCGAACGGTAGATCGAGAGAGATTCTCTGCGTAGTACGCGAAAATAATGACGCCGAGTGGCTTGATGAAACCGATGTTGATCTTCAACAAAGCACTGTGCCAACAACTGACTTGCAGGATGCTTATCCAGTTATTGGTGTTGAAGAAAGTCATGTATTAGTAAAAAAAACTTTTTCGCATTTCTTTCATTATTTTAATGTCAGTAAAAACAAACTGCAACCTTTCTGTCTATCTCTGAACGTTATTGTAGTATATAGTAGTCGTTAATTTTCTATAATAAAATTTGATGATACTTAATACTTTAATTATACCAGTATTTTATATATAAAAAAATGATTCTTTAGAGGTACGAAAAAAAAATAAACGTGATAAGGAGGGAGGGGGTAGGGTAGCCTTAAATCTCATCATGTATCACCAAGGGGGAGAGGGGGTTAAAAAATGCAAAAAAAAAACATCACGTGATTATTTACTATTTATTTATACATATCGAATAATTTTTTTTCTTTCTCTGTATTAGCACTTAATGGGAACTATGTTGTACTGCTATTTAGCACGTGCACTTTTTAAGCACTAATTATTATTTGTTAACAAGTACTTTCATACCATTGAATTCATTTCATACAAATATCAGCTTTCGTTGTAATTAGCTTTGTTTTAATATTTTTACTAACGAGAAAAGAATTGAATTCGTGAATGCAGTAGGTACCAAATGAGCACTAAATTAGCACTAATTTCAAAAAAAAACTGCTGATTCCGCCAATTTCAAACTCTCAACTTTTTAGACGTGAAATTTATCTAAGTGTATGATTAGGTTTTTTATTTACTACATATCGAATATTTTTTTCTTCCTCTGTATTAGCACTTAATGGGAACTATGTTGTACTGCTATTTAGCACGTGCACTTTTTTAGCACTAATTTTATTTGTTATCAAGTACTTTCATACCATTGAATTCATTTCATACAAATATCAGCTTTGGTTGTAATTAGCTTTGTTTTAATATTTTTACTAACGAGAAAAGAATTGAAATCGTAAATGCAGTAGGTACTAAATGAGCACTAAATTAGCACTAATTTAAAAGAAACTGCTGATTCCGCCAATTTCAAACTGTCAGCTTTTTAGATGTGAAATTTTTCTAAGTGTATAATTAGGTTTTTTATTTACTACATATCGAATAATTTTTTTTCTTCCTCTGTATTAGCACTTAATGGGAACTTTGTTGTACTGCTATTTAGCACGTGCACTTTTTAAGCACTAATTATTTGTTAATAAGTAGTTTCATACTATTGAATTCATTTCATACAAATATCAGCTTTGTTTTAATATTTTTACTATCGAGAAAAGAATTGAATTCGTGAATGCAGTAGGTACTAAATGAGCACTAAATTAGCACTAATTTAAAAAAAAAACTGCTGATTCCGCCAATTTCAAACTGGCAACTTTTTAGACGTGAAATTTAGTCTCAAGACTCTATGTGGATAGATTTATAAATTACAAAAAAATCCTATCGCCATTTGTTTGTCTTAAGTACGCATACTTGGCACCTTTTTTTTATTTTACATCCTGGGCTTAGAACGACTCAAACACAATGAGTCCGCTGGTCGTAGCCCCGAAGTGTGGGCACAGCTGGCCGAAGGCACAAATGGCGATAGGACTCCTGTGTGAGCTTTCGTTGTTTTGTGTTTTTTGACACATGTTTCCCTATCATCCTTTGCTTCCAAGTACCCAACACTTTTGCTAGCCAAGTGCAATACCTTACTTGGTTATGCCGCACTGATGACGGCTAACGAGCCAGAAACATGCATGTCTGCGGTTACCATTCCTACTCGTGACTCTATATCCTTTTTGCGTACATGCCCAATATTTTGTCCCTTTTGTTTTATTTATTACTGTAGATTATTCTGTAATTGAGTGGCTAAATTGTGGGGTTTATAAATTAATTTAATTTCTAAGACACCATTAAGTGTAAAGTTGTTGATATTTGATTTGTGTCAAGCCTGCACGTATGGAACCCTAAGTGATTTCATTTTAAATCGTGTATTTAATCTGTAAATTATTTTCTTCAGTATATTATTATGTTATAGAATACGAATTTATGAATCGTAATTAAATCCTTAAATATCCAGAATTAGTCGATATTTACTTTTTGTTTAAGAGTTACCGCTAATTACACACATTTCTTCAAACTTTCGCTTTAACAACTTGCGTTCTTTAAACCAAATTTAAAGTTAATTTCACTTCAATATGATTGACATTCTTAATTTTCCTGCGGTTGATAATTCAGATTCGATCATTGCTTTCAGAACTGAACATTTTCCCTATCGCTCTACATGGATTTTCACCCTATTATATTCTGTTGATTTGTGGGACGTTAAAGGACCTTTGTAATAAATCAAAAATGTCTTGGAGAATTTACCAACCGCATTTTGAGTTTTCAGATTCTTTCAATAATATATAGAGAAATTTAAACTTACTACATTTCTAACTGGTTTGACGTGAATGATCACAATAAGTATTATACACTAAAATGAAGAGGGTGATTAATAGCCACACCAAAGTATGGTACGTGCAAGCTTGACGGAAGTAATACGTCAAATATCAACAACGATGAAATATATGTTAATGAAAAAACATAGTTTTATGTAAAATTTGTATGGGTTACTTGTTTGAGTGTTTTACATAAAGGTTACCCATGTTAAGATAGTCGAAAATGCCGAAACTTACACAATCTTTCTCTCTTTATCAACTTCATTTCATATGTGAAAAAATAGTTATTTGTGACACAAGGACGGAAAATGACATTTTGCAAGAGCGAGTAAATTTGTGTAGCCAAGCTGCGTAGCACCGAGGCGAAACAATACGAGCACTTGCAAAACATTTTCCGGACGTGTAACACACTATTTTTTGGTCCGACTAATTTTTAATATTTTCAAAAGTTCTGTTATGTTCAAGAGTTGACCGCTTGTGCTACCTAAAGTAAGACCAGTGACTAGAAGACACCCGACAGACTGTCAGCTAGTATGACGTGATCTTCGGGTAGATATAAGCGCCACATTGGATGTTAATATTATAGTTGTATAATAACTTGTTTGATACTTAATATACGTGTTCAGCAGTTATTAGTGTTTTAATTAACATGTGTTGCAAACACAACAAGTTCAAAAACTTTTTACTTTGTGACATACAAGATTAGATGTTTATTGACATCTATTGCACGATTAAAAGAATTAGTAATAAGGAATGAATTTCTGATAATCGATTTCAAGATCCTTAATTTTTATACATACAAATACTGTGCTAATAAGCAGCACAGTAAAAATAGTTATATTGAAAATATTAACATTAATATCTAATAATTTTATATAAAAATAGCAGAGACAATGAACTATTTTCATAATCGAATGATAAGTAGTTCTAAATTGACATAAATGTCAAATTTTATAATACAAGTTGTGAGAGAAATTAAATGTAAATTAGAATCCTGATTACCTTTAGAAAAACTTATAGGTAAGTTTAGTATATTATACGCTGTTTTTAAATAAATTTAATTAAAATTTGTATTATTCATTATGTATTTTTGATGACTTAAAATTTAAACTCATAGCGCCATCTCTTTAGATAATCTAAAAGCTACTTTGCCGGCCTAGGCCGGAAAATGTCATTTTCCGGACGATTTTGAAGTTGTTTCTGGACGGAGGACCAAAAAATAGTTTTGCTTATATTTGTACCACCTTTCCTCATATCGCAAGAAGTGGCTTTTTTCAAATTCTAATTGATGAAAAAATCTGCCGATCGAAGTGAAAACTTACAAATTAAGAATTTTGTCAATTGTCAATTTTATAATATTTAAATTAAAATCATCAACATAAATCTATACTTTTCACATTTATAGACATTCCAAACAATAATTACAAAACTATGACAAAATGTAATAGTATATTACGTAACAAGAGTGGTAAGTAGGATATTACGTACAAGTGGAAAAGTTACGCACGAAGCCGCGTAGCGGCGAGTGCGTAATTACACGAGTACGTAATACCTCTTACCACTCGAGTTACGTACTATGCTTTATCTACGAGTCAATATTTTAATTTTAATTCTAAATATTTGACATCTCTAAAAAAATATATGACGAAATTTTACGTTTAAAATAGCATCTATCAAAGTAGTGACATTAAGTAACATACTAGATTAAATAATCATTTAAAATGGTTGCCTAAATCTGTTTTATTTTTTAATAAAAACTATTATATATTTTTAATTTATAATATTGTATGGGTTAGATATTTGCTGAAAAACCATTTTTTAATGTAACAATTATTTAAAACAGCAAAATATATTGTTTTACATGCATAAATACGCGTTCCAACATGACGTTTCATAACGCACAACTGTGCGTTATAGCTTACTTACCCTGCATGGTGACAATGAGTATAAATGACATTTACTATCAAAGGAGTAGATAAATATAATTTTATTGAAATAACAATTAATATACACTGAAGAACAAAAAAAGTGGCGCAACCAAAATTTTCAGAAAATATAAACCTTCAAAACTTTTGAGTTGGTGGTCCGATTGCAACGATTCTTTTTTTACTTTAGACTTTAGAGTAATGGTTCTTTGGGATTACGACGTGGTTATAAAAGGTTTTAATAAGTTTAGGTTTGTAGCCAGTATTGCTTAAATAACAAGTACACGTTTTTTACGCTATTTTTGAAAGACCCTGTGGACGTTGCTGTTACTTTAGTCTTACTAAGTCTTTTATAGGAATGTTGAGTAGAGCCTCCCTTACATTTTTGGTATGTAAATCATGTCTCTATCTTTTATGGTTCAAAAGATAGAGGCTTTCAAGCAAAGTTTTGCTTTAATTAAGAATTTTAATTAATATCGGGGTATTAGCTCCCCCTGCTCTTCTTAAAGACTCAATTCTTCTCGGCATGCTATGAATTCGGTTTGCAATCCTTTCCTGAGGAATATTGTTCCACTTTTCAACAAGTGTAAACGCAAATGGAATTAAGCTTAACATTTACATGTTAAGAAATTGACGGACAGTGTGACACTGCTTTTTGGATGTCGATGAAGGTATTCCTATGGAGTCTCAGTTTATCAAGGCTTTCTAAAAAACTCTTGGGGATCAGACCTGTAGATGACTCAAACTTCGACCTTCTCAGCATGCCACATCAGCTATATCTCAATGGCAAGATCGGTGTATTTTGCCACCTTCTCGTTGAATTCGTTGTTATTATTTGGCACAACAAAATCTACTAGACGCACCAAGTTAGTCTTTTTATCCACTACCAATTGTGCGACACCTGTCTATCAGTGATAACAGGCCTATCATAGTGGGTGCATGCTAGTTGGCTCCGGCGGTCAGATTTTAATCCCAATTTTTAAAGCGTCTTAGGTTAGTTGGCTCCCGTTGCCGATTCTGGGAATTAAGGTAAAGTATCGCTAATCCAGATTAAAGATTACTAATACGGAAGGCAGAGAAAGAATTAGTTCGATTTCGCCAAAGTGTTACCAAATCGAATTTGCTGATTACTTGGTGGAGAATTACATCTCGGAGTTTTGTTTTTCCTAGAAAAAAGTAGATAGGTAGGTACCTAATCCTCTTAACCACCGGAGCCAATTAGTATACGGTCATCGGAGCCAACTAGTATACAATCAAAAGGGTTTTCTGACCACGGGAGCTAACTAGTGTGCGCCGATCGTAGTAGAGTCTAAATCAGCATTCTCAAAGAACTACCTGCAGACAGTGTATGTCCTAAGTTATCCAAATTTATTTATTATTGTTCTAAGTAGAACACACTAAGATATTTTTTTAGATAACCCTGTATTTTATTGAACTTCACAGAGACCTAATTAATACACTCGCCGAAAATGAGTAAACCGTTTGCTGTAGAAGGGACAGGAACGTCTAATAAATTGTAGGAAATTTACTGTACTCTCCCATTTTCCTGTATACCTAATTCAGATTACCAGAGAATTATTATCGTTCAGGAAATTAGTCAGGGAGCAAAGGGGGGTTCCGTGGCCGATTGAGGTCCTTACAAGCAGCAAAGTTTTTTAAATGTATTTTGACTCGCTGAATCCGAATATTTAACCTGCTTTTTGACCAGTTGCCTTGGAAATTTGTTATTAACAATTTAATGGTTTAAATAATTATAACTAACAAACTAATTAAAATACATTGTTTTTTGTTTCTTATTAAAAAACCAACAAAATGAGCTTTAAAAAATTAAAATCGGTTAATTAGAAGCCGAGATACTGTAAATATAGTGCAAAAACATTGCAAAATAACGAATCAGGCTTGCGCTGCCTCTGTTTTTTACTTATATCTCGGCTTCTAATGAACCTATTTTAATTTTTCAAAGCTTATTTTAAAGGGAATGAAAGTGGCTTCAAGTTTTTTACTTTGTAAAAAAAAATTGTTACTACCAATTATATGTATACGAATTTAAAGACAAAAATTGTTGTTAAAATTTTGGGAGATATTTGTTTATAAACATATTTTGTTTCTCTACTCCATAAACTTCGATATTTAATTTATTTGAAGTTATTCTGCATCTCAAGAGGAACATTTTAAGCTTCGGTAAGTGTAAGTACGTCGATTTTTCTTTAAGATATACAACTTTAAAGGGACCTTGCGCGCATTTCAACTTCCGCGAACTGTAGCGCTCGAGGCCACTTGCAGATTTTCACTTATAATTTCTTTAATATACTCAATAATTTATTTTTTGACATTTAGAACAATTTATTGCAACGTTACTAAGTAAATATTCTGAAATACAAATTAATCTGTAACATATTTTTTAATTATTAGTTATTTGGCATTTATTACTTTTACGGCAATTACAAAATATACTTTTTGAGCAAGTGCTATGGGTACAACTAGGTACTAATTCACACACTGGAGGCAATAGCTGCTCTTCTTTTTGAGGTAGAAGAAATTGACCAATTTCTTTCCACCCAAAATCGGTTGGGTTAAGTTCATTTAAATTTCTTGTAAAACAATTCGTTTTTATATTTATTACATAAATTGCACGCAAAATATGTAATTTTATGGAACTTGAAGTAACCGGTAATTCTTCTATCAAACAATTTGTTGCATGAAAGTAAAACCATATACGATATTCTGTAAATGTCTTGGAATTCGATGAAGAATTTAATACTTTAATTAAATATTCTTCTGCTCGTTGTATATCACGATCTAAAGATATTTCAGACGTAACTAAAATATACAAAAGGAAAAACATACTGAATAACGCAAATAATAATATATGACAAATTAAAAAGTATATTCCTTAAAAAATCTCACCTTGCCCAAAATTTTGTAAATATTCTATTGGGTGAGCTTTTAAAGCTGAATATTTCTTACCAACTTTACTTGTGTAATCAGCTCCAGTTAAGTGGTGTAAAGCTGGTAGAGTGGAACATAATGTTTCGCCAAGATTTGAAGCTATTGAATGTATCGGGATATTTCTTGTACTTTTACCAGTACCAACTTGCATCCGTAAAGTCTAAAAATGGTACATTTTCATTTAATAAATAATATATGTAAAATTTGTATGGAAAGAAATTGGTCAATTTCTTCTACCTCAAAAAGAAGAGCAGCTTTTGCCTCCAGTGTGTGAATTAGTACCTAGTTGTACCCATAGCACTTGCTCAAAAAGTTGTATATGTTATTTTGATTATATGGTTGATAACTAGGTTGATAACTAGGTATGTGGAGAAGCAAAATTTCTTTCAAAAATTTGGTCGTGTCTCACAAATAGTATGTATCGATCAACCAATGGGTCATTTCAATCTTTTTTCTGAAATCGCTTGGAAATGTCTAGTTTCTCGGATCAAATTCGAGCCGCAAAATACACTACTGTACGGGAATATTTTTTCTCCACAACTATAGGGACTGAGAAAGTTGATCTTTATGCCATCTGCCGAGAAAAATTACAAACAAAGTGATGGTAAACAGTATTAGTTTAGCATTATAAGTGTCTTTAATTGTTTCTTTTTTTTTAAATAAAATAAATTTTCGAGATTTCTTCATCAAAAGTATCGTGTTGTATCCGCGGCTGTTCAAATATGCCGTGTAAAAATAATACAAAGGTGAAACTTTATCATTTCCCCGAAAGTTCACTGAGGCAAACATAGGTTATGTTTACTTTGGTTTTATGTTTAAATCCATGTTGGTTTGTGTTCAAATTGTCTTTTCCTAACTTTTGTTGCTGATTGTGTAGTTATAATAATGTTTAAGTGACTTTATTTATTGTTAAGTTCTAAGGAAATAAACATGAGTGAATATTTTCAGAAGTAGTCGTTAGAAGATTCAGATGTTGCCAATCAATAGATATAAGCAAAAGATTAGTAAAATAAATAATTTAAAGGTAAAATCAAAGGTGTGTAGAACTCTTAAATGAATTAAATACCTAATTTGTATTATGTCAGTCATTATATTTTATTAATAAAATACAATGTAATAAAGTTTACTTTTATTTCTATATTTAGTAAAACGTTAGCAGCTCTTGATCACTTGATGGCAAAGCAGTGTTTAATTGATTTTTCAGAAATGGTTCAATATAATTTAAAACAGTCTTAAAAGCATTGTTTGTTGCTAAGGCAGTGTAACATCTTGTTTTTACATCATTATTTTCGAGGTTTGCAACAGTTAATGATAGTTTCTAAGCTTTTCTTTCAATTCATTTGTAATCATTAATGATAGAAACATATAAGTTAAATTGTCTATGTCAAATCAGTTTGACTTTCTTTATTATTCTACTTCGATGGTTTCTTAAATTTCCACGTTTCTTAATAATTCTACTGTGGCAGCCTGCAACAATGAGAAATGTTTAAAATAAGACATGCAAACTAAGTTTAGGGCATAAGAGTCATAAGACAGTCAAATGAATCTTAAATAAACTTACCTGTTTCCTTTTAATTCTTTTATATCGATCTAATTTAGATTTTGAGGAACTGGACTTACTGTCTTTATACCCCATGTTTAATAAAGCTACCCAGTCTGGATTATTTCTGTCTGTTAAGTCAGCAGGTTTTCCTATAAAGTTAAAAAGTTGAAATCATCTTTAAAACAGCATTCATTTTGCCACTTACCAGAAATAAAATGATTAGAGCTAACACGAGTGCTCTTAATTTTCGTTTCGCTAGTAAAACCTTTACGTTTTATTGCCTGCAACCATTTTTTCTGCCTCTTAGAAGATAAAGTACTTAGCTCAGTTAAAATGTAGTACCGAAGGTAAGCGAAACAACTGCATTTTTCCCGATTACTTCGGATACCACACTTTGTCTTTCTAACGAAGTCTTTCTTATTTTAATAATTTTATAACACAAAATTGACCAAAAAATCACTAATAAGAATAAAGCAAAGATCACTCAATTGACAAAACACACTGGCAATTGACAGAAGTCTATTTAATGTGTATATTTTAATCGAAAAAAACCCAAATTTTATTATTTTTTTCTTTTTTTATAAAAAACTAATACTGTTTACGATACGACTTTCATCACAATACTTTTTTTATTTAACACTAGGGCGCTCTACTTTCGACGAAAGTGCTGCCTCTACAGTTCTTGCACGGTCCCTATTAATGAATGATATAATTCCGACTTTATTTTTAATAATAAAAAGTGTTGAATCGGGTATAGAATGTTGTACCTATATTATGTAATTGCCGTAAAAGTAATAAATGCCAAATAACTAATAATTAAAAAATATGTTACAGATTAATTTGTATTTCAGAATATTTACTTAGTAACGTTGCAATAAATTGTTCTAAATGTCAAAAAATAAAATTATTGAGTATTTTAAAGAAATTATAAGTGAAAATCTGCAAGCGGCCTCGAGCGCTACAGTTCGCGAAAGTTGAAGTGCGCGCAAGGTCCTTTTAAAGTTGTATATCTTAAAGAAAAATCGACGTACTTACACTTACCAAAGCTTAAAATGTTCCTCTTGAGATGCAGAATAACTTCAAATAAATTAAATATCGAAGTTTATGGAGTAGAGAAACAAAATATGTTTATAAACAAATATCTCCCAAAATTTTAACAACAATTTTTGTCTTTAAATTCGTATACATATAATTGGTAGTAACAATTTTTTTTACAAAGTAAAAAACTTGAAGCCACTTTCATTCCCTTTAAAATAAGCTTTGAAAAATTAAAATAGGTTCATTAGAAGCCGAGATATAAGTAAAAAACAGAGGCAGCGCAAGCCTGATTCGTTATTTTGCAATGTTTTTGCACTATATTTACAGTATCTCGGCTTCTAATTAACCGATTTTAATTTTTCAAAGCTCATTTTGTTGTTTTTTTTATAAGGAACAAAAAACAATTTAGAAAAAAAAATGTATTTTAATTAGTTTGTTAGTTATAATTATTTAAACAATCAAATTGTTAATAACAAATTTCCAAGGCAACTGGTCAAAAAGCAGGTTGAATATTCGGATTCAACGAGTCAAAATACATTTAAAAACTTTGCTGCTTCTAAGGACCTCAATCGGCCACGGAACCCCCCTTTGCTCCCTGACTAAATATGTTATTTACGATTTTGCTTATTGTGGCCATTTCGACGAAGAAGCTATGTTTATTTAAATCATATATATACATAAATTTAAATACTTTATATTACTTACTTTCATCGCTCTGAGGGGCTGAAAGGATGGAACTGTGTTTTTTCTTCACTTCTTCCACATTAGCCTGTATCTTATCTATCATATCCCGTATCTCTTCCACCTGTAAAAAAAAATATAAAATTTATTGACCACAAACAATAAAAACATGGATGGAAATAAAAAACATAAACTCTCAAAAGTTGATATACAGAGAGTCTCAAAACTTAAATGTGTAACGATTTTTACATCGTTATCTTTTGTTTTTGTTAAAAATGAGTATTACTTTAAAACTTATTATCTATTTAAAAATACCAGTTGTACTCGCAACGTCGTTCGCGTGACGTGTGATTGTTGTATAAAAATTTCTTACCCCACCCCATTTAAGGAATGGGAGAGATATTTTTATACACCAGATGTTAAGTTGAAAGAAGACAAATACATCTGTGAAAACCGCATTCGAATCGGATCAGTAGTTTTCATGTGATGCGCGCACAAACATACAGACACAGACAGACAGACAAAAAAATCTAACCACATTTTTGGGTTCTATTTCGATGTACCCGCGACGTCGTTCGCGTGGCGTGTTGATTTTTGTATAAAAATTTCTTTCCTCACCCCGTTAAAGGGATGGGGGGAGAAAGTTTTATACACCAGATGTTAAGTTGAAAGAAGACAAATACGTCTTTGAAAACCGCATTCGAATAGAATCAGTAGTTTTCATGTGATGCGCGCACAAACATATACATTTCTACAGTTTTATTATATGTATGTATATATATATATATATATATATATTATAACATATATAACTTGCTATTATATTTATTATAAGTTAATATGCCATAAATAAACCTTGCCTTTAACTTTATAATTTTTTATGAAAATATTAAAATTTTATTAAAAGTTTTATATAGGCAAATTGTTTTAAATTTTTAAGTATTGTAAATTAATATTATATTTCCCGACAATGACTCTATCTTCATGGGCAGAATTCAACATTTAACTTAGATTATTATATAATCTTGTTTGTAAAATATAAAATTTTTATGCGAATGAATTAACTGACGTTATGCTGATGAGATTTCGGGAAAGAAGAATTATATTAACCTAAAATATACTTAGAATGTTGGACAGATAACTGTTTTCAAAACTCAACTTATTCAATTTGAATGAGAATGGAAAATATCATAACTATTATCAATAAAAACAATTAAAATAATCTTATAAACTAAGGAAATAGTGCACAGTGAAACAGTGAAAATAAATGTTCATTAAATATATAAAAATCAAACACAGAAAAGTTCTTTATTGTTAAAAAAATGAAATTTGGATACCGTTAATCTTGAAGATATGCTCCACTCCAAGGATTGTATCCACTTCAGGACCATAAAACCATAAAACTCGTTCAAAACTCTGGATCAACTGCTAATTATTGGAACAGCTAGGCAGGTACATAAATTCTGATACTTATAAAACTTTTATCATTACTATTTGCTTTCAAATTCAATCAAATATCTCCTCGTACAATGTACTACTTCACTTTAGCCTCTTCTTAGATTCTATTTTCTAATTATAAATAAATTTCTCTGCTTACCAGGGTATTCAATCACTTCTCCTTTACTTTAGTATCGATTTTCTATTAATTAAACTCTTTTATCTTACTAATTTCAATTAAAAAACTCAAATTTTAACAGGAACCAAATTTAATACATGTCGCTCTTTTAACGAACAAAAACCAAGAGAACGATTACAAAATCAACAAAAACTAACCATTCTATAACCAAGTTTAAACTACTATCTCTCTATTATACCCTACTTAATAAATTGTCACAAAATTACAAATTGTAACACTTGATTTAGATTTATACAATTATTTTTACATTCAAAATTCTGTTACATTTAATTTCAAACAAAAATCTAATATTTATATAATTCTAACCTAAAATGCTTTTAAAATTTCACAATTTCTTATTTCATCAAAATTTAAATCTATTACAAACAATATCCTCGCTTGAATCTCAAATATTAATTATTATAAACGTAAGTAGTTTTTAATTTAATCTATGATATAAATTATACTTTTTGAAATGATACATCATTTAGTATTGATACTTTATATGAAACCCTTTTTTACAAACATTTAACTTTCTTATATAAAAAAAAAATATTCAATTTAATTTAAAGTATAACAAACAGTTATATGCATTTTCAAAAATAGATATACTTTTTCCTTTTTTAATAAAAAAAAAAACTAATCCAATATTCTATATATATTAATTTTGTTTTTCCCTTTTTTGGGAAATAAGAAAAAAAAACTATGGTCATGAAAAAAAAATGTGTAAAGAAACATAAAAACACAAAAACAACGAAAGCTCACACAGGAGTCCTATCGCCATTTTGGCACTGACGAGCTCAAATAAGAGCGAAACACGTGTCTGTAGTTTGGTTTTGCCCTGATATAGGTTGAATGATATTTATATCTATTTATATCGCAGCATTCAAGGTGTCTTTTAAAGTGTTAGAAATTTCTAACCGACACCATTTCAGTTCAAAACTGAAATTATTACTTTTGACAGTATGGCATTAGATACTTTATGTATCATCTTTGGACATTTTTAGACTGTCACAAAACGCTCTGTCGTTTTATCATTTTACCTTGCCTAAGGTTATATACAAGATGCAAAGCTACCACTGAAATACCATTTTTGGAGTGAAGATGGAACCACTTGCGACTGTTTATCAGTTTCGCATTTGACATCTATAGATATCGTTCAATTTATAGCAGGGATGTCTCTTGATTAGTGACTTGAGAGACATAGCCTGTACTACACTGACGAGCTCAAATAAGAGCGAAACACGTGTCTGTAGTTTGGTTTTGCCCTGATATAGGTTGAATGATATTTATATCTATTTATATCGCAGCATTCAAGGTGTCTTTTAAAGTGTTAGAAATTTCTAACCGACACCATTTCAGTTCAAAACTGAAATTATTACTTTTGACAGTATGGCATTAGATACTTTATGTATCATCTTTGGACATTTTTAGACTGTCACAAAACGCTCTGTCGTTATATATATATATATATATATATATATATATATATATATATATATATATATATATATATATATATATATATATATATATATATATGTATATACATACATACATGTATGTATGTAATAGTATGTATGTATGTATGTATGTATGTATGTATGTATGTATGTATGTATGTATGTATGTATGTATGTATGTATGTATGTATGTATAGTTCCGATATAACGAAATCTGTGGACACGATAGCGCGGTCGCATTTCTTAACGAATCGAAATAAAATTTGGTACAAAAATCAATCGTCCCAAAATCTCGGTCGAGTTCGTTATTGGGCCAAATCGGTAAAGCCGTTTGGGCGTGACATCAAATTAAAATGAAAAAAAAATTCGTAACTTTTTTACTTCACCCTGTACAAAAAAATGTTAGGGGACTTTTTTGTTTGTCTTAAAGAGACCTACAACTTTTATCTAGAACATTTTTTTCTGAAACGTATACTTTTAATATATTCAATTAATATAAATCTACTGATGCGCCTGGCTTACAAAGGGCCATTTTTTATTTATAGGTATGAACGTGAAATCTGCAAAAACAGGCGATTTTTGCGGTTACTCTTTCTCATTAGGTTCTAAATTTGATAATTTATGAATATTTTTTTGCTTTTATTTAGATTTTTTTAGATTTCACCAGAGACCACAAACCGCTATTAAATCTTGATTAGCCTTCCTATACCCGAGCGTTGGTCTGTGAGACCGACGAAATGATATTTCGAATTTATTTTTTTTCACAGAAACGCTAGCGAGTAAAGTCTTTTGCTAGCTGCCGGATTTGTAGCTAACTTCATGTCAGTGCTCGCCACGCGCTTGTGAGGAACGCTCGTTTCGTGTGCGCCTATTTGGCGCCAAACGGTCTGTGAGACCTACACGGGTAAAGATGTAATTTTTTGTGTGAGAATAAAATTATTATGGTGAGACTGAAAAAAAATTCATTCTTTTTTTGTAGTACTTTGGTTGTTAGTCTGATAGTCTGTTAAATAATTAATAAAAAATTGATTATATGTTTTACTTTTAAGTCATTTACTTTATATCCTTTACTTTTAAGGTAAAACTTTATTTCTACAGGTATTTTTAGAAAAATCATATAAAACGAGGTTCTAAACTTTCGGTCTTTGAGATCGTAATGGGGTATAGGTATCAACCAACCAACCAACCACCAACCAACTGAGTGCCGTTCGCACTAGTGAACCTTAAGACGAGCATTTACCACCTACCGATTAAAAAAGGTTACAGTATACACTACTTATAAGTTAAAAACTGCTGTTCTTTTAGTATATAAAAAAAAAGAATGAATGAGTAATTCATGTAATTCATGTACATTTTACAAAAAATAACAAAAATTCTATTTTATCCTGTAATCTTTATTATTATAGAAAAAAACTATTCTTGAGATTTAATTTTTAAATATTTCTTCTTTTAAATTTTGGCCTTGACTACGGTTGAGATGATACATTCTGAAGGCCCAATTTTCAATGACACGTTCGAGCATTTCGATTGGAATTTGCCGAATAACTCGAGTAATTTTGGCAATTTTTCAATTGTATTCGGCTTATTCATTTAACCATGTAGACTTTGGACTTTACGTGGCCCCAAAGGAAAACAATATAAAGGTGTGATATCAGATGATTGCTGGTCCAAACCGTGAAATTAACTGTTCATTGAATTGTTCTCGCAACAAATACAATAGTTGCACGGGTTGTGTGTTAGGCTTACTCTCTTGAAACAATCCATAATAAATAATTACTTATTTCAACAAGACGGCGCGAATACCTGAAAACCGAATATGTCATGTGGATAGGAAGAAGAATTGAGTGGCCAGTAAGGTCATTCGACCTACCGCCATATAATTTAACTCTGTTGTGAGTAGTCAAAAACAAAGTGTTCGCCATCCTAGGACGTGAAATTGAACATTTGGAAACAAGAATTCAAGAGGGATTTGATGCATTCCGCAAGAATGGATAAAACCTGCAAAAGTATAAATAAGCTGTGTCATTGGGAAAGGTGGTCTACTGTTTGGACAAGTTTAAATCCATCATTACTTTTGTATACAAATAGTTAAAGCAATAAACTAGTTTTCTTTATAGTTTTCTTTTTTTAGTTTGGTATGCCAATTGGTTATACAGTGTGACCCATTTCGAATGGAAACACCCCTGTAGAATTCTTATTTATTAACCGATTGGAATAATTTTTTTTCTTATTTTTAAGTTAAAAAAGTTTTACTCGAAGACCTAATTTGACATCTTTAATTTCGTTTTCAAGGCCTACTATGCCACTTTTTTGTTGTCAAAAATGAAGAATTTTTATTACCGATTTTTTTTATTAAAAAATGACGACACCACTGGATTTAGAGTGCCTTTAAATAGCTTTGTTTAAAATTTCATGAATAAATATTCATAAATAAAAAAGTTATGACAACCTAAAATTTGAAAACTCGTCAACCTAAGAGTTACAAAATAACACACTGTATCAACATTTAGCCACACAAATTGAGATTCTTTTTATTAATTTAAACTTAAACAATAAACCAGTTTTTACAAACGAAGTATCTTAGTTTTATAATTGTTTTTGTTTATTTTAGATCCTGGTCGCCTCTACCAATCCACCATTTAGTTGAACACATTTGTCGTAGCGCTTGCGAATATTTTTAGTGATATTCCTTCTGGGGATTTCTAACACAAAAGGTTTATAAACACCTTCCAAGGAACAGGGAAGAACTTTGTGCAAGAATTCGACAGGCTTGTGAAGAAATCACCCCGCAACAATTAAGGAATTAAAATATTTCGGTTATTAATTAACTCGTTGCTTAAATAACTATTAAAATCGAGAAGGGATAGGGGGATTGATTTATATCAATGGAAAGGTGAGAATATCAGCTTTACATTGGTCCTATTATTAATATTTAAAAAATAAAGATCGAGCAACGGGAAGAGTTTAAACAGAATAGTCTGGTTTTCTCTTAGATGACCAATTTTCCCCACTCCCGGAAAATTGCGAGACTTTATTGGAAAATGAAAAATATATTCGGAAAGTAGATCATCCCAGCTTTAAAATGAGGTGCATGGAACATCAATATAATAAATAATATTCTTGGATTGGCGCTTTTTCCGAAGATGCTCGAAAACTCCGAAAACGGCAGAAAAATAGGAATAAATAAGTAATGTTAAATTTTAAATGCGAGAAAGATGGGGAAAAAAATTTCCGTTAATCATTTTAGACCTCCCAATGTTCCATTATAAAGATAAATTAGGATAAATGACAATTTTCTTGAAAAAATATGAATAAATTAATAAAATAGACTCAAAATATTGTGAAAAAAATACTTTGACCCCTTTTTTCAATATTCTTGTCGATTAATAACCGACTTCAAGTCACATGCCATGGTAGCTATGGGTTTTCCGATTACAATTAGTGATGAGCGAGACTGGTCTTGGTCTTGCGGTCTTGGTCTTGGTCTTGAAGAAAATGCAAGACCAAGACCAACTTCAAGCTGCAAGATCAAGACCAAGACCGAGCAGTGCAAGACTTATGCAAGACCAAGACTTAGCATTGCAAGACTTACGCAAGACCAAGACCAAGCCTGCAAGAGTCTTGCGGTCTTGCGTTTTTTAAACATTTAAACCGAAAAATAAAGCAGCCACGGATCATTTTAAACTCTAACCTTTTTACTAAGCACAACTTGTGCTAACGATCTAAAACCAAAATAAAACTGCCGCGGATATTTTTAACCCCAACTCATTTACTAACCACAACCTGTTTTAACGAAGTATTTTTTGTTCATATATGTATATTTTAACCTAAAGAATCCGACCTCAAGTTTTTGTGCAATACTTATAAATCACTGTGTATATTATAAAGAACCTAGGATGACGCTTTATATTATCAGAATATGCATCTTATTACAATATCTAAAGGGCATACCTATGGCCATAATAACATTCAAAAATATTTTTCTTTCATCCAATACTAATCAAATCATATCGCTTTATTTTAATTTAGAATTAACCTTGTATATGTATTTTAAAAGAGTTTATCTGTGACGATTTTGGGCACTTTAAATTTCTACAAACCTTTCAAATGGCACAATGTTTTTAGAACAAATAATAATATCAATAATTACGATACCCTTAAGCAGAGCCATAAATCACCAAACAATAGAAAAGCGGCCGGCGGCCTGTTAGGCAAAAGGAATAATTTATGTTATTGGTATTTTATTAGACTTTGCAAAGAGTGTTGAATATTGGGGTTGTAAATAAACATACCACAAATTTAGTGATTTTTTTAATATTATTCCGGGTAATGATAAAGGGAACTGCGCATGGGATTTGTACTTTCATACTTGATTTATCGCTACAATTTAATATAAAAAAAACAAAATTTTTATAATGCAAAATACTATCCCTTTCATTTAATCTTTCTTTACTTGTAATGATTTTAAAAATTTTTTTTTCCTATTTTTTTTTTGTAAAAATGGATCCCAGTAAATCTTTAAAAAAAGTTCAAGACTTGCAAGAGTCTTGGTGCAAGACCAAGACCGCTTAATTGACTGCAAGACCAAGACCAAGACCTTGTATGCAAGACCAAGACCAAGACTAACCCAGTCTTGGTCTTGGTCTTGCATTTGCTCATCACTACTAGTGATGAGCGAGACTGGTCTTGGTCTTGCGGTCTTGGTCTTGCAGAAAATGCTAGACCAAGAACAAGACCAACTTCAGGCTGCAAGATCAAGACCAAGACCGAGCAGTGCAAGACTTATGCAAGACCAAGACTTAGCATTGCAAGACTTACGTAAGACCAAGACCAAGCCTGCAAGAGTCTTGCGGTCTTGCGTTTTTTAAACATATAAACCGACAAATAAAGCAGCCACGGATTATTTTAAACTCTACGTTTTAACTAAGCACAACTTGTGCTAACGATCTAAAAACAAAATAAAACTGCCGCGGATATTTTTAACCCCAACTCATTTACTAACCACAACCTGTTTTAACGAGGTATTTTTTTGTTCATATATATATATATATATATATATATATATATATATATATATATATATATTGTTATGGTATTCAATAGTTGGTCTTTATATGTAATATAAGTGTAATTAAGACTAACTAGATATTAGAATTGAATAATCAATTTATGCAAATTATCAAGGAATCATAAATAAAAAAAAATTTGGGTTGCGAGGTTTCTAGGGGGATAAAAAAAAAAAAAAAATTATTGATAGAATGTCATAGAATTTTGGAGAGTAAAGTCAGAGAAAAAGTTTAGGAAATTATATAGAATTTTAAAAATTTAAAAACCATTATAAAGTAAATATAATAATAATAGAAATTGAAAATGAAGATAAATACTGAATGTTAATGAATATAAATATAAAAATTATAAAAGAAGATTAATGTATGAATAGAATGTTATAATAACTATATGGTAGAGTTAAATATGGAATAAAATGGATATATATAGAGAAGATTAATTGGATATTTGCATAGATTGGATTTTCAAAATAAAATAAGCATAGTTTATAAAGATAAGTATTTCTGGTATGATTTGTTATCAGCTGGTAATAGAGGTATATTAGAAATAGTTATTCGGGGATTTTAGGAAAAGAGGGCAAAATTTCATTTAAAATTAATTAGTGTTAAGTTTATGACAGGATAAATGATGAATGTTATATTGTTTTTTAAAGTGTTGTAAAGAATTAATATATTTATATATTAAATGATGTTAAAATTGAGATGGACTTTTTAGTTTAATATTATCGAAGAACCCAACCTTGAAGAGTCACAAGAATACAATTATATGAGTATAGAGATCATAACAATTATGGCGAGCCAACGTGTGGCGTGAATAAAACAAGAATCCAGTTTAAAATAGAACAGTATATTGAAATTGAGAGGGTGATATAGACAATTGAAGTGATTAGAAAATTAGAACAGTGAAGAATTGAAATAAAACATAAATACATTATAATAGAAATAAGAGGATTAGGTGAGAGTTTTAAGTATATTTATATTTATATATAAAGACCATAAAATTTTGAAAATTTTAAAACTAAATACAAATCGAATAAATATAATAAAGTAATATAATAAGTTAACATTATAAATTAAATAAATATATAAAATAATTAAAAGATTTGAATAAAATGAATACAAGACAAAATAGAAGAAATAGAAGGAGAGAAGATGGAATACAGGAATCTAATGAAAATATGCATGAAACAGAAAGTAATGATGGATCGTCGGAAGGAGAAGAAAAAACAATGTTTCAAGTGGTACAAGCTGATGTGATAGGAGATGCGACTAGTTCAAAACCACATCAAGAAACAGAGATGGAGAAAATGTTTAAATTTTTGGAAAATAAATTTGATGAAAATAATAGAAAAATGGATTCTATGAAAAAAGAAATAAGAGAAGATATAAAAAAAGAAATAAAAGATATGAACAAGAATATGGAAACATTTAAAGATGAAATGAAAAATATTATTAAAGAAGAAAATATCAAAATACAAAAAGAAGTCGATCAATTGAAAGATGGAATTAAGGCGATGGAGGAAATGGGTAATATACACCAGGAGAAGATTAATAATATAGAAAAAAATGTGAAGGAGCAGAAAAATGAAAATAAGAAAGAAAATGAAAGAATACTACAAACTATGGAAAGGAATGTAATGGAAGTAGCAAAGAAATTTGAAGATGAAACAAAAAAATTACAAGAAATGCAAAATGAAAGAACTGAGGATGGTTCCTATATGATAATACATGGAGGAGAAGGAGCAGTAAAATTTACAGGGAATATCAGTATATTACATCCATGCACGTATATGAATATGATTAAAACTAAGACTAGGAACAAAAGAGATTGGAAAGAAATTATAAGAAGTTCTTTGAAAGATAATGCTGCATTATGGTATGCAACACAGGAAAATGAAATATTAACCTTTAATGATTTTGAAAGGGAATTTCTTAAATATTTCTGGGGTGAATCAAAACAAGGGGTGAGTAGGGAAAAATTATATTTCGGAAAATTCAATTATAGATTAGGGAATAATTTAACTAATTATGCGTTACAATTATATAATGTTGCCCAATATTTGGAACCTCCTATGAGAGAAGAGGAAATAATTTTATATATTTCTAGACATTATGATATAACAGTTTCTGAAACAATAGTTATACAAAATATTAAAAAAAAAGAACAATTGATTGAGTATTTAAATCGAGTTGAAAGAAATTTAAAGATTAATGAAAATAGATCACAAAATTATGAAAATGATAGATTTAGAAATTATCAAAACAGAAATGGATATAATAGAGTAAGAGAAGAAATGCGTAATAGAAACAATGGAAATTATAATTATGGATATAATGGGAGAGAAAATGGAAATCGTATAAACGGAAATACATATAGAAATGGAAATAATATGGATAATAATAATAATATAAGAAATGGAAATAACAGAAATGAAAATGGTTTTCAAAATGTAAATAATGGAAGATATGAAAGATCAAGATATAGAAATATAAATGAAATTCATAATAATAATAATAATAATCGAGAAGATAGAAATGGAAACAATAATGTACCTAGAAGAATAAATCAAATTAATATGCAAAGTAGAGAAATAGAAGAAAATGTAGAAAATGTTAGGGTAGAACCAGAACAAGAAAATTTTTAAATAAGCACCTACAAAATTTTAATGTTAAATGTTGTTATATACATCCTAGTGAATTTATAAAATTAGAAGAAAATAATAATAAATTAGAAGATAAAATTGGATTAGTAGTTGTTGAAGGAAATTTAGAAAATAAGAAAATTAGAATTTTAATAGATACCGGATCAGAAGCAACATTGATAAATGAAAAAATTATTGAGGATAATAAATTAGAAGAAATGATTAAAATTCCAAGAATTAAGTTAATAGGTGCTAATGGAAAAAAATTAGGGGAAATTAATAAGACTATAAATATTAGTATTAAAATTGGAAATAGTATATATAAAATACAAGGTTTGATTATAGGAAATATGGAGTATGATATAATATTAGGTACTGATGAATTAGAAAGAATGAATGTTATTATTAATTATGAAGAAGGTTGGATAAAATTGAAAGAAGAACAAATCAAATTAAATAAAATAAACAATAATGAGGAGATAATACATATAAATGAACTAAGAATTAATGGGGAAATGATGAAAGAAGGAGAAGATATAAAAAGTGATGATAAATATAAAGATGAAATTAATTTGTTATTTAAAAAATATCAAAATTTAATTACATTAGAGAATAATACTGCCAAAGAATATACTCACAGATTTGAAGTAAAGAATATAGAAAATTTTCGAGTTAAAACTTATCCAATTCCATATCAATATAGAAAACAAGTAGCTATAGAAATAGATAAAATGCTAGAAAATAATATAATTGAGAGAAGTGATACATCTTTCATTAATCCAATTGTAGTTGTGAAAAAAGGGAATGGAGAGTTAAGGTTATGTCTAGATGCTAGAAATATTAACAAATTTTCAATACCACAATATGAGAAACCTATGCATATTGAAGCAATATTTGGTAGAATAACAGGAATTGAAATTTTTAGTAAAATAGATTTAAAACATAGTTTTTGGTTAATACCTCTACATAAAAGTAGTAGGAAATATACTGGTTTTAGTATTGATGGTGTAGTATATCAATTTAAAGTAGTACCATTCGGTATACAAAGTGCATGTGCAGCTTTGGTTAAAGCATTACATAAAATTTTAAACAAATATGAAAATTTTGTTGTTCATTATGTAGATGATATATTAATTTATTCAAAAAGTGAAGAAGAACATAAAAAACACTTAAATATTGTGTTAAAAGAATTGGATTTAGCGGGATTGAAAGTAAATAAAGAAAAATGTCAATTTTTCTTAAAAGAAGTGATATATTTAGGATTTAAAATTAATAAAAATGGAGTAGAGATGGATACGGAAAGAGTAGATAAAATTTTAAAATTTGAGAAACCAAAAAGTTTAAAGCAAATAAGGGGATTTTTGGGAATGATGAATTATTATAAAAAGTTAATACCAAATCTATCAGAAAAACAGATTCCATTAGTAGAATTATTAAAGAAAAATGTAAAATGGAACTGGAATGAAGAAAGAGAACAAGCATTCAATGATTTAAAAAAAATGTTTACTAATAATTTGAAGGTATATCATCCAAATTATGAATTAGATTTTATATTAAGAACAGATGCATCAATTAATAAGTTAGCAGGGGTTTTAATACAAGTACAAAATGGAATAGAAGTACCAATATGTTTTATGTCTAGAGTCACAAAAATGTATGAAAGAAATTATAGTGTATCAGAATTGGAATTTGCGAGTATAGTTTTTTGTGTGCAAAAATGTCGATTTTATTTAATTGGAAAAAAATTTATAATTGAAACCGATCACATGGCTTTGAAGAATGTAATGGTCAATCGATTTAATAATAATAGGATATATCGATGGAGTTTATTATTACAAGAATATGATTTTGAAATTAGATATTTATCAGGAAAGGAAAATATTATTGCAGATACATTATCAAGAGAAAGTAGTGAAAATAAGGATAAAGGAAGAATAATACAAATTGGAATGAACAAATTAATAGAAGATGAAGGTATGTTTTCGGAAGAAGAAATAATAAGAAGTCAACAAAATTTAACAGAAAAAGAAAAACAGAATACTTTAATTAAAGATGGATATTATATAAAGGAAATAGGAAATGAAGAAGTTTATGTAATTGAGAGTTATTTAGGAAAACAAATATTAAAAAATTTACATGTAACATATGGACATATAGGTTCAAGAAAATTATGGTTATTATTTAGAGAAAATTTTATCATGAAAAAAGATCAAAAGATAGCAAAAGGAATAACAAGAACATGTAAGATATGTCAATTGAATAAAAATAAGAATAAAGTGAATAAAAATATTGGGAAAAGTGTTACAGCAATGGAAAAATTGGAAATAATAGCAATAGATTTCATTAGTAATCTAATAAGAAGTAAAAATAATAATAAACATATATTGGTAATTGTCGATGTTTTTACAAAATTTATAAAATTATACCCATGTAGAAGGACAAATTATAAAAGTATTAAAAATTGTTTACAAAAATTTATAGAAGAAATAGGTAAACCAAGGACATGTGTAATGGATAATGCAACGTATTTTCAAGGACAGAATTTAGAAAAATTTTTAGAAAGGAAAGGAATCAAAAAGAATTGTATTAGTATAAGACATCCTGCAGCAAATCCTGCAGAAAGATATATTAAAGAAGTGATAAAATTTTTACGAATAAGTTTAAATGGAAAGAAACATAAAGAATGGGAAAATTATATTAATAAAGTAGAAATGTATATCAATGATATTCCAAATGTAATAACAGAAGAAACACCAACATATTTAATGTTAGGTCAAAAACCAAAACGAAATTGGGAAGAAGAAGAAGAAAGAAAAAAATATGATGAAATTATAGAAAAAGTAAGAAAAAGGTTAATGGATGCGTGGGAAAAATATTATAAAAAAATTAAGAAAAAAGTGAAATATCCTGTAAGGTTTAAGAAAGGAGATTTGGTAATAATAAAAGCATATATAAGTGGAAATTTAAAGAAAAATGAATCAGGGAAATTAAAAGCTATATTTGAAGGACCATATAGAATAGTAAATGAGGAAGGTGTTAATAGTTATATTGTTGAAGATCCGATAACAAGAAATGTTAGAGGAGTATTTAATATTGAAAGCCTATATAGGTATTTTGAAGAAACTTAGAGTATTCAGAATTTGTGTTAATATGTTAATTGTTATATACTTTAAATTTTAAATTATTAAAATTTTTTTTCTAAAATTTATAAAATTTTAAATTTGGGAAATTGTTATGGTATTCAATAGTTGGTCTTTATATGTAATATAAGTGTAATTAAGACTAACTAGATATTAGAATTGAATAATCAATTTATGCAAATTATCAAGGAATCATAAATAAAAAAAAATTTGGGTTGCGAGGTTTCTAGGGGGATAAAAAAAAAAAAAAAATTATTGATAGAATGTCATAGAATTTTGGAGAGTAAAGTCAGAGAAAAAGTTTAGGAAATTATATAGAATTTTAAAAATTTAAAAACCATTATAAAGTAAATATAATAATAATAGAAATTGAAAATGAAGATAAATACTGAATGTTAATGAATATAAATATAAAAATTATAAAAGAAGATTAATGTATGAATAGAATGTTATAATAACTATATGGTAGAGTTAAATATGGAATAAAATGGATATATATAGAGAAGATTAATTGGATATTTGCATAGATTGGATTTTCAAAATAAAATAAGCATAGTTTATAAAGATAAGTATTTCTGGTATGATTTGTTATCAGCTGGTAATAGAGGTATATTAGAAATAGTTATTCGGGGATTTTAGGAAAAGAGGGCAAAATTTCATTTAAAATTAATTAGTGTTAAGTTTATGACAGGATAAATGATGAATGTTATATTGTTTTTTAAAGTGTTGTAAAGAATTAATATATTTATATATTAAATGATGTTAAAATTGAGATGGACTTTTTAGTTTAATATTATCGAAGAACCCAACCTTGAAGAGTCACAAGAATACAATTATATGAGTATAGAGATCATAACAATATATATATATATATATATATATATATATATATATATATATATTATAACATATATGAGTGAAAATACATATATATTATAACATATATGAAAATACCTTGAAAATTTTTATTTTAATATAGATGTGGATAAGGTAAGATTCAACTTAATTTCTTTTATTTTAATGATTCTTACTTTAACATAAGTTCTTATCTATTCTCTTTCTAAGGGTCAGAGTTCAAAAAATCTCAACTAATAAATGGTTTCAAATTTAACTGATATTGAAAATTTCACAAAAAAAAATTAATAAAATTCAACAAATATATACCAAATTGTGTTTTTGTATTATAATTCCAATTTAACCTTAACCTCACTTTTTCTTATTGTTTTGTGCGCATAGACACATTACCTTCAAATTTTAAAACATCGTTAAATCAAGGGTTATGAAAAATTCTGAATTTTGTAATCAATAAATCAAATTAAACTTATTAAAGAATGTAAAAACAACTTATTTAAACAGTGAAACAGTATACAAGTGAAATCAAATGTTCATCAACTACAGAAAAATCAAACACAGGAATGTTCTTTATTTTTAAAAAAATTGTTTTGAAGCTTTGGTATTCTCCCTGGACAAACGAAGGCACAGGCTATCATTTCCTATTGGAATCCAACCATTTCTCAGGAACACCAATGATATACGGACACTTTATAGATGTAGACGAATAAATTTGCTTTTCATCCGGAAATAATTTGCTCTTGCATCAAACGGTGAGTAAACTAATACTCTCTTTCTTATTAGAAACCAGTTTTACTTTAGTTAAATTACTCAGGAAGCATTCATATAACTGAACTGCTCAGCACACCATTCCTAACATTTATTTCTCCATATATATGAACTTTAATTCTTACCAGTGGCTATCAGGAGTTGTCTTGTGGCTTTGTTAACACTTTTTACTACTTTTATACTTTCTTTTATAAGTATTTAAATAAAAAAATCGAAATTTTAACGGAACAAAATTTATTACATGCTATCTCTTCAAAAGCCCAAAAACAAGAGAGTGATTCAGCAAATCAACAATTTAACAACTGAATCCCCAAACAATCTTACACTATCATTATTATGTTCTATTCGCCTACTAAATTATTAATCAAATAAAATTACTAAAAATCTAATACCTAATTCCTTATTTACATTTTAATACAATAGACATTCTTTTAAAATTTGCTAAACTTTTGATGAGTTGTTAATTGTATAATATCTTTTGCCTACTAATTCTTTGTCAAATCAAATTACTAAAAATCTAATACTTAACTCATTATTTACATTTAATACAATAATCATTCTTTTAAAATCTGCTATACTTTAAATGAAATGTTTTATAATATCTTATCTACAATATAATCTAATGTCTTTCTATTTTCAGAATTTTTCATTTGGAAATTAAACTAATAACAAATCACAATATGTCTTGAGAACAAACATTGTCTATTCTAAAAGTAAGTACAAACTTTTTTTATTTCCTTCTATGAGTTCTAATATTTTATACTGAAATTTATGTAAAACTTTACCTTGATGTCTTAACATTTGGTTTTCTTATTTCATTTTATCTTAATTTATTTAAAATCGGTTTTAACTACTAAGGTATCGTAAAATTTATAAACTTTTTTAATATTTACTCTCTATTTGATACATGATTATTGGAATTTTATATGTTATAGATAAATTATATTATTTTGATTCTTTGAATATCTCTTATATGTACTTGTGTATTTTAATTTCTCATTTTGTTTTATTTTTTCTTTTTAGGTATTGAGAAGAAGACGACGATTATAAATTATCCCAAATTAACTACATTTGCACTCTGCCTTGGAATGAGAATATATTTTCCTTTTCTCTATTTTTTTTAATTTTCTTTATATTTACTTAATTGACATAGCATAGTAACTTATATCATCTCAATATATATATATATATATATATATATATATATATATATAGATGTCCTGAAAAAGAATTGAATAAATTCGAAAGCTTGACAAAAATTTTCTTTTTTTACATTGGCCATAACATTGACTGCAACTCCACTATTGACTTCACGTTATATATATATATATATATATATATATATATATATATATATATATATATATATATATATATATATATATATATATTAAGGAATCCGACCTCAATACTTATAAATCACTGTGTATATTATAAAGAACCTAGGATGACGCTTTATATTATCAGAATATGCATCTTATTACAATATCTAAAGGGCATATCTATGGCCATAATAACATTTAAAAATCTTTTTCTTTCGTCCAATACTAATAAAATCATATCGCTTTATTTTAATTTAGAATTAACCTTGTATATGTATTTTAAAAGAGTTTATCTGCGACGATTTTGGGCACTTTAAATTTCTACAAACCTTTCAAATGGCACAATGTTTTTAGAACAAATAATAATATCAATAATTACGATACCCTTAAGCAGAGGCATAAACCACCAAACAATAGAAAAGCGGCCGGCGGCCGGTTAGGCAAAAGGAATAATTTATATTGTATTTTATTAGACTTTGCAAAGAGTGTTGAATATTGGGGTTGTAAATAAACATACCAACATTTTTTTGTTAAATTATTATTTTGGAATCAGTTTAGTATTAAGGCGCCTAAAATAATCTGTGCTTCATAGGAATAGGATCGGTAAATTAAAAAAAAAAGAAGAAAACAATTAGTGACCTGAAATCGTCGTTGTGTGTTAGTGACACTTCAAGTGATTCAGAAAGTGATGAAGATGTTACACCGTCGACCTCTCAAAAATTAAAAAGATATTTGCCTCATAAAAGATCAAAAAAAAATATCGGGTACACGGGATACACAAATGCCAACGCCTACGCCGAATATGAAGAGCAAATTTAGTGAATTTTTTAATATTATTCCGAGTAATGATAAAGGAACTGCGCATGGGATTTGTACTTTCATACTTGATTTATCGCTACAATTTAATATAAAAAAATAAAAAAAAATTATAATGCAAAATACTATCCCTTTCATTTAATCTTTCTTTAATTGTAATGATTTTAAAAACTATTTTTTCCTATTTTTTTTGTAAAAATGGACCCCTGTAAATCTTCAAAAAAAAGTCAAGACTTGCCAGAGTCTTGGTGCAAGTCCAAGACCAAGACTGGACCCTGCAATAACAAGACCAAGACCAAGACCGCTTATTTGACTGCAAGACCAAGACCAAGACTTTGTATGCAAGACCAAGACCAAAACCAAGACTAACCCGGTCTTGGTCTTGGTCTTGCATTTGCTCATCACTAAAGATGTCAAATTAGGTCTTCGAGTAAAACTTTTTTTAACTTAAAAATAAGAAAAAAATTATTCCAATCGGTTAATAAATAAGAATTCTACAGGGGTGTTTCCATTCGAAATGGGTCACACTGTATATGAATTATTTCATTTATCAAGTTTTATTCTACTCAATTTCAAATTTTATCTATAAACTAATTAACACTGGCTTTTAAATATATAATAAAACACTTGATAATTAACTTATCTAATATTTATTATTATATTGCTATAAATAAATGCAGGATAGGATTAAGAGTAAAATTAAACAATATGTATATAAAATTTGTAAATATCAACAATATAATGTTGTTTCGTTATAGATTACTGACATCTAAAATGAATCACAATGAAATAAATCATTTTAGAAATTTTCTTCAATGAAGTTATACGTTTTAGACTTAAGTGGTCAAATTGAAAGTTTGAGTTCAAGGCTCAAAAATGTTAAATAAGTTTCCTTTAGAGTAACATCCAGAAACGTTTCGATTATAGTGGAGCCGTTCAAAAGATGGAATGATCACGTGAACGGCACGCACTCTTTGAATATTACTCTCCCCACCCAACGTCACAAGTCCGATTTACACCACTCAACAAAAAAGTACCTATCCTCGATGCTTACAGTTTATATTATCTCTGGTATGAGTACAGTGTAAACTGTCTTTCGTAATTTCAGTTTAGAAGGCGTGGCATCGTACGATTACGCCGGCCAGTCACTGATCACGCGTCCTTGAATTCCATCTTTTGAACGGCTC
Source organism: Altica lythri (assembly GCA_964028335.1). Classification (NCBI taxonomy): domain Eukaryota; kingdom Metazoa; phylum Arthropoda; class Insecta; order Coleoptera; family Chrysomelidae; genus Altica; species Altica lythri. The sequence goes on from OZ034807.1 coordinate 43,734,523, forward strand.
GAGTATAGTTATGCTCCTCCGAATTTGGGGTTAAAATTAAGTTTTTTTATTTTTTCCTCAAAATAAAAAGTAGCTAAAAATATAAATTTTAAAAAATATGCTAGTAGAATCACTTTGCTGGACTATTTATACCTTATTCGTTTTATTATCCATTATTTTTAACTCTGTATAGATTCACGAACACAAGTGTATAAATATAAATACGATACATCTATTGTAACAATTTGATCACAATTTTATTGATTATCTGTACCACGAAATATAGATACCAGGAGTCTACAGTCTACACGGTATAGGCTTTTCCATAATATTCCTGGTCACAATAATCAACCCAGATCATAGTTCTATTTTTTGCCACTGGCGGCGCAAGTAATCAGGAGAACCGATGTTTATGACATTTATGCCATTTAAATGTCGCGAAATTAAATTCAATATATAATATTAATTTATTTATTTAAAATTAGTTGTCATAAAAGCTGTCAATAGCAACAAAACTTCCCGCGTAAGGATTTAAACGAGTATCTCTTGAACACGGGCGCACTCTACCGGCAATAGTTCTCTCCCCTAAATTGAGACCATTTGTTTAACATTACGTTTAAACTCCTGGTATCTATACTTCGTGATCTGTACACAACTAGTTTTTCGTTTTTTATCGAACTGTCAACAACTGACACATACGGTTCGTATCCATAAGCGTACGGCCTTTTACCTTTTACCAAGATAGTTGGTTCCTATTTATTAAAGTATGGAATTAATATTTGTATTTTAACAAACGAGGAAAAATAGTGCAATTTATAAAAATGAGGTAAACAATATTCATTTTTGATGATAAAAAGTATATTGCAAAGTGATAGCAAAATTAAGTGGAAACTTAATTGCGGTTAGTATGATAAATTGCTCTTTTAATTTTAAGACCATTTAATTGACATGTTTGTGTTTAATTCCACAATCAGTTGAGTGAAACAAGAAAATTCCGATAAATATAAATTGGTAAATCAGTTTTGTTTATTTCACAAATTTATTATTCACCTGTATTTTATATGAAGCCTAACTGCTATTAAGTTATTGTCTGTACTAATTTTTTTATGTAATCATATCTATTATTCCATATTTTTATTATAAATAGTATGTATTTCTTTCTTTAAGAACTAAACAACCAAATTTCTTTTAAATAAAATTAACAGAAAGTAAGTGCTTGGTGAACATTATTTAAAAGAATTGTAATTTCTTCATCCAATTTAATTTTAAAATCATTATTTATCCATTGTACTTCACGACACGCTCTCCTCCTACCCTCTGAACCGCTGTACTGATATGTGACCTACTACTATTTTTTATTAACTCAGGTTATATATTTTGTTCCCATATATGTCACATTTTTTTTTAAATAAATCAGTTTTATGTAATCAATCATTTTTTATAACAAAAACCTGCTGACAATAGTTATTTGTGACACAAGGACGGAAAATGCCATTTTGCAAGAGCGAGTAAAGTTGTGTAGCCGAGGGGCGTAGCACCGAGGCGAAACAATACGAGCACTTGCAAAAGATTTTGCGGACGTGTAACACACACTATTTTTTGGTCCGACCAATTTTAATTATTTTCAAAAGTTCAAAAACTGTTTATTTTGTGACATACATGATTAGGTGTATATTGACATCTATTGCACGATTAAAAGAATTAGTAATAAAGAATAATTTTCTGATAATCGATTTCACGATCCTTAATTTTTATACATACGAATCCCTTGCTAATAATCAGCACAGTAAAAATTGTTATATTGATAATATTAATATCTAATAATTTTAAGATAGCAGAACTATTATAGTTCAATGAGCAATAATAAAATCGAGATATGTATCTTCATAATCGAATGATAAGTAGTTGTAAATTGACATAAATGTCAAATTTAAATTAAAAGTTGTGAGAGCAATTAAATGTAAGTTTGAATCCTGCTTACCTTTAGAAAAAGTTATTAGTTTAGTATATTATACGCTGTTTTTAAATAAATTTAATTAAAATTTGTAGTATTCATTATGTATTTTTGATGACTCATAGCGCCATCTCTTTAGATAATCTAAAAGCTACTTTGCCGGCCTAGGCCGGAAAATGTCATTTTCCGGACGATTTTAAAGTAATTATTAGTATTGTTTCTGGACGGAGGACCAAAAAAGTATTTGAGATAATTTAAATTATAAAAAGTAAATAATTATATGCTAAGTAAATTGATACATAGAACGTTGAACGTTATCAATATTTTCTGGGTGAATAATTCATTTAAACTGGTGTTTGACTGTTATTTGCTTGTTTGTACTCTGGCGCCCTATTATTTTATGTTTGGGAGGGACTGATAGAATCAGAAAAGAAGCCACGACTTAATTGAGCTAGCAAGGGATATAATCCCTTCAGTGGGAATTTATACAGTTACAAATTGGCGCCCAACCTGCCAATTTAATTTTTTAATCGATTATTAAAGTTACAAAAGGTAATTTGTGCGATGTGTTAGTGATACAAATATTACAAATAGCTATTTGTGTGTTAAAAGCAGAAAGTGCTACTTGGTCGCTTGGTATAAAAAAATTTACTAAAACGGCAAAGAACTTTCTGCTCGAATTTACACACAAGATTTTTTCTACGATCATATAAAATTACAAAAGAAAAACAAATTTTTATTATTTATTTTGAAATGTATTTTATGTTGCCTATATAGACAGTCAAATTAGGATGACTTTTATAGTCTCAGGTCAGAAACAACCTGAAAATAGAAATTTAAGTTAAATTGTAACAGGTTATTCTAAAAACTGTACATTCACCAAATTTATTTGTTGATGCCATCTTGTAATCATTTCGATAATATAATTAATTTGTTAACAACAGAAATGCATGTCTAATGGTAAGTTATTATGATAAAGGTTCATGTTTTATTTATAACTATACACACATTTCGAGTTTTAAGAATGTTGACAAGATTATTCCCTATTCCAACTAAAACAATTAAAGGGAACAAAATAAAGTTAATTAAAACTTTAAATAGTTCTATACTGTTAAAAACAGAGAAACTATTAAAAACGTGGTGCCAACCTTCGTTAAGTGGAATGGTAAAGAAAAAGAATTATTGAAAAATGAAAGCAGTTCATGGGTTTTTGAACATAAAATACTTTTTCTACTCTGTTACTAGTAAATTGTATATTACCTACTATTTGGATGCTAAGTAAATACATTAAAACAGATACTGACACGTAATGACTAGCACGTAATAAAAAAAATTACGCTTCAGCTTTATAAAAATGTGTAATATCACATAAGCCTTGTAAGTCAGTTGGTCGAGTTACGATGGAAACGAAATAACAGACGTTATTTTGACAGATTAAAAACTATTAATCTGTCAGTGTAAATATAGTGGTAATTTAAATACAGATAAATAAAATGAGTTTATCGAATAGTGAAGATGAATTTAGTAGCACACCACCCAATATTATGCAGTTGCGAACACTACCGAGAACCTATTACCAAAAAAATCTAGAGGGAGATATTAAAAGGTATATCAGCAATTTATGGATTGGCGTACAACAAATAATGTAAATTCATTTTCTGAAAACGTACTGTTTGCTTATTTTGGAGAAATCGCTAAGAAATTTAAACCATCCTCATTATGGGCAATATATTCTATGCTAAGAAGTGTTATAACTTTGAAAAATAATGTTATTAATATTGAAAATTACCCGAAATTGCGAGCTTATCTAAAAAGGCAATCAGAAGGTTTTAAAAACAAAAAATCTAAAATTTTACATCCTGATGAAATAAAACTTTTTTTTAATGGAGCTCCTGATGTACAGTACTTGTTAATAAAATTTTACAATTAATTATTATAAATAAATGTTTAATTTAAATTGTTCCGAATTTTGTTAAATAAATAAAAGTTACTTGTTATACTTTTTATTTTTATAAATGAAAGTAATCGTAGAAAAAGTATAGTACACAACTTGAGTTGTAAGCTTATTACATGCTTGTAAAATTACTGCGCTCGCCGCTACGCGGCTCGCGCGCAACGTTTTTACTTGCATGTAATAAGCTTGTTACAACTCTCGTTATGTAATATACTATTACATTACAAAACAAATTTAAACGTAATCATTACAAACTATAAATAAACAATTATTTTTTATTATTTGCATGGTTAATATCGAGGGGCGGTTAACTTCTCTAAAAGGTGTACACGGATTAAAAATCTTTAAAGATTTTACGGGATTTTAGGATTTTAAAAGATTTTTGAAGATTTTAGAATAACAAAAGATTTTTGGGGATTTTTAAAGATTTTATAAAATTTTCAAGGATTTTAACTCGGATTTTAAGAAATTTTGAGCAATTTTTTGGGATTTCAAGATTTTCAAAGATTTTACGAGACCAATTTTAGACCGTTTAAAACACAGGCACTGGCTTGTTTTTATCGTTTTGGGGTGCTTTACACGGTGATCCAATAAGAGTGGTGAGCGGCCATATCTCAGAAAATATAGGAGATGAAGCGAAAAGTTAAATACAAAACTTATAAGATATGTGGTAGTCTATATTTCTATAAATATTCAATAGTATGGCACTGCTGGCTATGCCGGAAGTAGGTGTCAACTTGCTTATTTTATAAAGAACAGTATATTATTACATTTTTGAATTCTACATAAAATTATAATTGCTTTTTAATAAATGCATGATTACTTTATGGTTAATAGTTTCCGAGATATTGACTGTTGAAAAATGACATTTTTGATCTTTGACCTTCTACATCTTAGAGCAAAGCGGCTTACATGTTCCTATGTTCGATTTTTGTAATCTTTCCAAAAGTGTCAACTTCCGGTCAAACCGGATGTAACTTGAAAGCAGGAAATACAGTACTTTCGGTTTGACCGGAAGTTGACCCTTTTGGAAAGATAACAAAAATCGAAGATAGGAGATAGGAACATGTAAGCCGTTTTACTTTAAGATGTAAAGTTAGAAAGCTATAAGCTGTCAAAGTTCAAAAATGTCATTTTTCAACAGTCAATATCTCGGAAACTATTAAGCATAAAGTAATCATGCATTTATTAAAAAGTAATTATAATTTTATGTAGAATTCAAAAATGTAATAATATACACGGTGTTCTTTATAAAATAAGCAAGTTGACATCTACTTCCGGTATAACCGGAAGAGCCATACTATTATAAATATTTTAGAAATATGCACTACCACATATTATCTTATACTTACCTTTTGCATTTAACTTTTCGCTTCATCTCCTATATTTTCTGAGATATGGCCGCTCGCCACCCTTATAGTGGATCACCCTGTATATACTATAGCCAATAGAAAACTTGTTTTTAAATATATTTTAAAAAACCATACCTACTACTCAGAACCCAACTCATATTAAAAAATACTTTGATTAGAATTATTGCAACTGGGATCTTCTGCTGGGCGAAGGCTACATACAACAAAATATTAATGAACCATTGTGTCCTGGAAGTTTTATTCAGTTAATAAGTGTATAATAGTTTATTAAAAAGTTTTTTTAGAGCTTTGATTTGCTTATCAATTTTGTATTTGTCCGATCTTCTTAGAAAAAAGGGATCATTGCCAGTCAATTATAAATTTATCTAGTTCTTGTTTTAAAAACTTCATAACAATTTTGTCTTCTAAAGAAATTATACGACCCAAAAACCAATTCTCCTCGTAAAAAACGGCATAATAATGTTCAACTTTCAAATCAACACTGTTTGATAAAGGGTTATTTACTAAAATTTCGTTATGTAGATTAGGAACAAATTCTTCTTCAATTGCTTCAACATCGGAGCTTGAGCATGATTCGTAACTGCAGTCTGCAGACTCACTGCTACTTTCGGAAGCGGTTTTATTTTTTCCTCGAATTTTTTGAATCTTGTCTCGTCCTTTAGCTTTTATTTTTCGTTTGATGGGAACAGTATTCACGGCGCATTTAGAATTATCTTTTAGCCCTCTAACTCTTAAAAGACGATCGTTACTTAATTTCAAATTTCCACTAGTTTGCAACAGCCAACACAGTGTTGATTTTTTGACCATCATATCTTTGCCCGAATTTAACCTAAGTCTTAGAAAAGAAGAGTTGATGTCATTTCCTCGATTTAATATTTATTTATTTAAATTTTAATCTAACATTCAAGAAGATTTTAGAAGTTTATACGGGATTTCAAGAGATTTTATGAGATTTCGCGAGATTTCTTGCGATTTTCTACGATTTTAAGGGATTTTAAAAGATTTTACGGGATTTTAAAAGATTTTTAAAATCCCAAAATATTTTAGGGGATTTCAAAGAGATTTCATGGGATTTTAAAAAATTTGTACACGGATTTTTAGAAGTTAACCGCCCCTCGCGTGTACCCACTCTGTTTAGGTTTCTACCACATTCATACAAAACAACTTTGAACGCACGTCAGAGATTTCTTGACACAACCAAGCTAACACTGTGCCAAGTGAAAATAAAATCACGAAATATACATTTAAAATTTTAAACCACAACAATTAACTTCTAAATTTAAATTTTAAAAGTAAATGGCGGGCGGTAAAGTAAATGGCTGACGGTGAAGTATTTATTTATTTACTCCAAGTTAGTAAAACACAAACTTTTATAAGCATAAGAATATTTAATATTAACAAAATATTTATTTTAATACAGAAATTATAACTTTACCAATCGAATCAAAATGTTTTTAAATTCATAATTTATAAATACTTTGCTCTGTTGTAAGTTGCTAGCAACTTTCACTAGCTCCGTATTATTTGTATTTCTGGAATGTGCTTCCTTAAAAGAAAATAATGGTATATATAAATAATATTAATCGCATGCATCTAAGCTACTGGAATCACTGTCCTCGTTTGAATCAATTATAACTGGAAGAATTTCCATTCTTTCCATAATATGCTCACGATCATACCATTTTTTAATTTCTGTCTCTGTATGACAGAAATGAAGTGCTTCCTTCCATATATTTAAGGAGTCCTTTTCTCTATGACCATCTCTTCCAATATGGCGGTTGTAATATGTTTTGGCTATTCCCCAGATTAATTCTATTGGATTAAATATACAATGGTATGGAGGGAAACGTAATATCTGGTGACCATAGTGTTGGGCCAAATCATCAATTAGGTATTTTGGGGGCGGTTTATTTTTAAAAACGACATTTATATAAACCTATATTAATTTGATTATTGTATTTACCTACTGTGCAACAATATGTAAAAGTTCACTTTTAAACATCATGTCATCAAAAGGTAATTTATTGTTTGTCAAACATTCTCTTATGTTATCCTTATTCCATGAAGTATTAGGTATTTTATTTAATAACATATTTAAAGCCGCAGCTACCCGCTAAAATTTGCAAAGTAAATTTTACGTAAATACAAAAAAATATATTAAATACATTACCTCTCTAACGGCTGTTAAAAGTAACAGTGGTCCATTATTATCTCTTTCCTTTTCAAAGTATTCAATCAAAGAAGCTATAAGCTCTTTGCAGCGACTATTTAATGTTTTAGGCATATTCAAAATATAGGTACTCACGAAAAACACTACTTTTTGTTCTCAAACTGATTTAGAAAGAAAATGAAAACGCAAATATCAAACTGACAAAATCAAAACATTAAACGACTTGGCAGCTATGCAATGACAAATGAAGTTTTCATTAAGGCTTGCAATTCCCAGTGAAATACATATAAATATAACCAGTATTCAATAAACCCGGTTTATACTCCAATAAATTTAATTAATTCGAATCATTTACATAAGTTTTTTTAAAACTACATATATACCATGGATGTATAACTAAAGAAAGGATATGTCTATTTACATTTGTTATTGAAGCCAAGTGTACAGAGCTACATTGTTGTAGCAAGCATCAGAATAATGTATTAGCCCAAACTGTACGTGATTGAATTTAGCAGCTAAAATATATTTTGCTTTAGAATTAATAAATTTTGAGTTAAAATGTTATATGGCTGCAAGTTTTCAGATCACATATTTTCCCTTGTAAAAGTTTTCTTCTATTGAAAATAAACTATGTTTCGTTTAGACTGGAAATTCAGGACTATAGCGATGTGTTGGCAACAGCGCATAAATTCTGCGTATCATGTCTGGCACTCTGTCAAACAGCTGATCTTGTGTTAGAACTAATTTCAGCATTTTAGTCAATATTAGTGATTATTAGTGATTTATTAGTCAATGTTACTCAGTGGATGTGCCAAGTGATTTGTGACAAAATGCCTGATACGTGCTATTTGTGTAAAAAGACTTTTTTAAGCGAAAATATTTCATTTCACAAGTAAGTAACAATTCTACCATAGGCGTAACAAGGATTATATCATTTTATTTACTGCTATTTTGTAGAAGTACTCTGCATGTTTTGTTATTTTCATAATTAACAACAAATTGAGCTATTTATTTCAAACTTACAGTTAGGTACGCTGAAGTAAGCTAAAAAATAACAAAATATACACAGTACATCTGTTTTAACTTTTTATTGAGCTCTCAGTTTATATGTTTTATATAGAACGCGAATGATTAATTTTTAGATTTCCAGTGGACACAGAAAAACGTAGAAAATGGATGGAAAATCTCGGTATTAATCCAGAAATGAATATTCCAAGCCATGCACGAATTTGCTCGAATCATTTCGATGCCACTGATTTTAAATTTCAGGTTAATAAGAATAAAATTTTAAAGAAAGAAGCTTTACCAAAAATGATATATTTACCTTCTCAAAGGTAAGAGCTTATTTTCATATTCTTTTTATTGTTTAACTACTACTCTTGTCTACATAAATATGTACTTCAACATTTTTCTTCTTCACAGTTTCGAATCTCTACAATCTCTGCCTACATCTTCAAATCAGCGATTGGACACTGATCGCTGTGAAGAGTTGGATCAAACTCAGCCTGTCGATTTGAGCGTTCAGACATCCAAAATTAATGTTCTAGAATGTATAGTTATTTCCCCAAAACAACAAATTAAAGATCAAAGCTTGGAAACTGGTATTTTAGAACAAATGGAGCAAAATTTCAATGAATCACAAAGGTAAACTTGAATATTTAAATATCATATTAGATTCATAGTTAAAAAATTTCTAGACCAACAATTAAAGACCCATCTCCAAGTAAAGAGTCATCCTCCACTTTGACAGCATCAGAAGCAGAATACTTAACTCAAACCGATTTTCAATTCTTAGGCCCAGAAGAACATATAAAAAAAAAGGTACCATACATATTTAACTTGGCTAAGTCTTCCCCTAATTTGTTTTTCATCTTTTGCATATGTACTTAAAAACATATATAATCTAGTTCAAAATAATAACAGTACTGCAAAAAGCGGAAAAATATTTACAGCTTTCTATTCAATATTAATGCGCACTAGGAAAAATTTAAAAAATACTCATTTCTTTCTAGTACCTACTGCCATTATATATGTATATGTATATATACCACAATAATTACACAACAAGTGATTTATGTCCTTTTTCTTCAGAAAAATGGAAAGCAGCAGCTCAGACTTTTCTTCACCGAAGAGGAGAAAAATAAAGACGTTAAAAAAAGAACTCAACAAAAAGCAAAAAAAAATCAAAACTTTGCAACAATCCGTCAGAAGATTGAAATCCAAAATAACATCATTACGTTCCCTTGTAGACGAGCTTAAAAGAAGGAGTTTTATAACTGAAAATGCGGAAACATCCATTCTGGTAATTTGATAGCTAAATAAAAAAAAACATAGAAGACCCTAATTCAAAGAATATTGTGACATGTGCAATTCTCACTAAAAATCTTTCTTTACGTTCATTTTGCCTTATTGCATTCAGTTTAGTTAAAATAACAACTTTTGAATTACAGGCTTGCGCAAGCGGATCATCTGCAGCGATTTTCACTAGGATGTTAAAAGGACCTACAAAGCAGAAGTATTGTCCAGAACTACGCTCGTTTGCAATGACACTGAGTTTTTACTCAAGAAGAGCTTATACATTTGTCAGAAATACATTCAACAGATCTTTACCTAACCTAAGAACCATTTCTAAATGGTACCAGGCAGTTGATGGTTCCCCAGGTTGGACTAAGGAAGCGTTAAACGCTTTGACGATGAAATGCAAAGATGCAGAAGATGAGGGTAAAAAGGTGTTATGCAATCTGGTGATGGATGAAATGTCTATTCGGAAACGTGTAGAATGGACTGGGTCGAAATTCACGGGTTATGTTGACATAGGTTCTGGATGCAGTGGAGATGTTTTACCAGAAGCCAAGGAAGCATTGGTGTTTATGCTGGTATGTTTGAATGGATCATGGAAACTACCCATTGGTTATTTTCTCCTAGATGGACTGGCTGCTGCAGAGAAAGCATCGCTGATTAAAAATTGCTTAGAATTTGTGAACAGCAGCGGAGTGGTAATATCTTCCCTCACCTTCGATGGAGCTCCTGTTAATTTTCAAATGGCAAAGCAACTAGGTGCAAACTTTGAAGATCTGGCTTCACCAATTACGCATTTTATTAATCCAATAACTGGTGACAAAATATTTATATTCTTGGATAATTGTCATATGATAAAGCTTATTAGAAATTGCCTTGGGGAGTATAAAACACTGTTGGACTACAATAGAAATAGAATCTGCTGGAGCTTCATTGATAAGCTAGTGAACCTCCAATATTCTGAAGGATTACATGCTGGGACAAAACTGAAGCGACGTCATCTCAGATATGTCAAAGAAAAGATGAAAGTAAAAAAAACCTTCAGCAAGAGTGTTGCGGACGCACTCCAATATTTGGGGAGGTGATCCAGCTTTTGAAGAGTCCGTTTTTACCACCAATTTTATTCAAATAATGAATGATTTGTTTGACATGTTCAATTCACAAAATAAATTTGCCAAATATTATTACAAGAAGCCGCTTTCGCCAAAGACAAAAAACGATTTCTTTCAGTACCTGAAAGAAATTCAATGGTACATTTCAAAACTGAGATGCGAAAATGGAAAGCTCATCACAGAAAGTGGACGGAAGACTGGCTTCTTAGGGTACATAATAAATATAAACAGCTTGATGGAGTTTTATCAAACCTTTGTCGAGGAGAAGAAGATCCTAAAATATGTGCTGACATATAAGTTGTCCCAAGACCATCTTGAATTATTTTTTGGGGCTATTCGGTCCAGAGGTGGCTTTAACGATAACCCAACAGCCCGTCAATTTGAAGCAGCATACAAACGGCTTCTTCTCCACAATGAAATAAAAGCAGGCGATGGGGGTAACGCCATCAATCTAGATAAAACTTCTATTCTACATGCTTCAAGAAATAAAATTACAGTAGATGAAAGTGGAGTTGACAAATGCATTTCAGAACATAATGCCCTCGAAAGTCAAATGAATGTTGACATTGAGGAATTAAACACCTTCGACTCATCTTCATGGGACTTAACCGACTATGTTCTGGATGTCGTCGCTTACATTTCGGGATTTATTGTAAAAGGCCTTAAAAAAGTCGTTACATGTGCTACATGCCTCAATTTGATAGAAAGCGACACATGTAACTCCAGTCTTCAGGAAAAAAAAGAATTCAAAAAACTCACCAATGCATCAGAATTGGTTGTACGAATATGCCAATCAGCTGAAAAATATTTTAGATTTTTTCATAAAACAACTAATATATTTAATAAGAATATAAAAAATCTTATAGAGGTGCTAAAAAACAAGACAATAAGCCAGCTACCTGCAGAAATTTATGATTTATTTGGAGATCACTTTTATAACGAGAATTCGCATTCATTTGAATTGATCCAATTGATTTTACATAGATACTTCAACACCAGAATTCATCATGAATCTAGAAAAATGGAGGATTCTATGATAAGAATAAGATCAAAATTAACAAAAACAATCCACTTTAAAAGTCAATAACATTGTAAAACCTGTGTACTGTAGTTTTGTATTTTTACACTTGTGTTACTTTTATTTAATAAAGAGTTTTGAGTGAAAGTCTATATTTCTTCATCATCCTGCTCTGCAAAATTTAATTATATTATCATATTTTCGTGAAAATTTCTGAAAATTCAGTAAAAATTGCGATTTTTCAAGCACTCAATTAAAGCATACTTAGTTGGTTGTCTACTTGCATAGAATGAATATTTCCTTAGAAAACTAAAATTCCTCCTTTGCCTTAAAATTTTTTCCGAGATTTAAAAAAAAGTTTTTCCACTTTTATTTTTACTTAAATAATATTATTCATAATTATTTTAAAATATCAAGTAGGCATGTGACAAATAAAACATGCTTTAGATGTACTTTTTGTTTAATGGCCAACTGGATATCCTAAACTATTTGCAATCTCGGAAAATTCTACAAGGCGAAGAAGAATTTCAGCTTTTAAAAGGATTACTTATTGTATGTAAGTAGACAATCAAGTAAATATGCTTCAAATGAGTGCTTAAAAATTCGCAATTTTTACTGAATTTTTGATGATTTTCAGACATTTTCACTTTTTTTTTAACTTTGAATTCGCCAATTTATCGAATGTGATAAGTTTTTTTTGAAAAAAGTGAAAAATTGGCACCTACGTAATGTAAGACCCAGATTGGGTCTTAGAGCATAGAAACAGTAAATACTTTTTTACATGAGCGTCATTATATTTGTAAAGAAGTGTGTTTTGAGCCCATAAAAAAAAATTTCAGTCATATTGATAACGAAGTTCGTTCTTTGGGAAAAGTAGTACTTGCATTTTTAAGGTGCGTAAAACTTTTGGCCAATGATGCACACTGCTGTTCAAAAGTTTGAAATCTTCTTTGTTCTGATTTTCTATGGTCTCTAGCAAAAGAAAAATAACATCTCGATTCTTCTACTAAAACTATTTCCGAGACTAAATATAAATACAGAATAAAGCTTTTCTCAATATTTAAAAAATAGAAATCGATAATTTTCATACCCTTATAGTAGTTTTTTTATATTCTAAATATACATGCAAAAGAGTGAAATTCGAATAAGTTTTGTCAACTACGTATTATATTTTGTTTACATATTAAGTTCTAATTTAAAACCGCACGCCACTGACAGGTGCGTACCTGTCTTTTATTCCCTCCACCCCGCCTATCAGCTATTCGGCTTCAAAACATTGAATGCAAGGAATATGAGAATCGCCCATCCCCTCTTTAGTTATACATCCATGATATATACAAACCATGAACTATCAGTTCTATATGTATTTAAAGATTATATTCATTTGTTTGTAATAACTAATGACTATTATCAAACGAACACATTTTTTTTTAAATATATTTTGTAGTGGTACACATGTGAAAACATATCTAGTGACAGATGTGACGTGCGTCCAAAGTTGTTTGGTATGAACCATATTATACAATCACCTACACTTTCTAGTTCTTCTTCCCATTCCGAAGAAATAATTCATCTTTATCAAATTCATTCGAAAAACAAACACTACTAAAAACCAATGCAATACTCACGAAACTTCCGTTAGACATGATAGAAGATATTACCATAAAAACATGATAATGTGACAGCATATAAGCTCACGAGACGTGATAATAGTTTGTTTCCACCTTAAGTGTCATATGTGACATGAGTTGAATCAAGACGATCAAAAACCTGACTAATTCCTAATGCATCTGTGGCTGAAATAGTTAGAGGCGCCTCTGTGTATGTAAAAGTTGCAGGTTCGAGTCCTGCTGGAAGCGACACTTTTTCAATTTCTTCTTGATGTCATTTTCTTGTTTGTATACTTTCTAAATTTCAATTTACATAGTTACTTTAAGTTTTGGATACATTTTAAAAACAATTCGATTGTAATGTATCGGTCAGTTATTATTAAATTCTCCTTTATTAAAATATATGTAACATTTTAACATACTGTATATTGTTTTGAATTGAGAACCGAGACATCATATCTCTTAGAATAAATAGTTAATGTCCTCTTCGATTTATTCAAAACAACCTTTGTAGTCAATTGTAAATTCATTGGAAACTTTGTTATCACAGTAATTTTCTTTGTTATAAAGGACATTAGTTATTTACCTATTTACATTAAATTTGGGAATATTTCTAATCACTGTTGTCATCACCCTTATTTATCAATTGTAATGAATACGACGATTTTACATTTTTGTAAGCATTCCAATATTTAATTCTGCATAACATACTCAACTTTATATACTAAATTGTAAATCTGATGTTTAGTTAGTGTTAATATACAAAGACAAAAACTTCTCTTGATTATTATTGATTCCTGAAAGTTGTCAGCCAGTTGACATTACACGATTTTATTATAAATGAATGTAAGTAAATGGGTATATTTTACTTTAAACATCAGGGTTGCTCTAATAGTAAAAATTATTTTTTTCTACAACCGTGCGTAAAGTATTATCTTTACGCACGGTTTAAGGTTCGTAAAGTTTAACTTTTTTTCACTAGTGAAAAAAAAAGTTTTTTTTTAACTAGTAAAAAAAAGTAAAATAAGCACCGTCTTTTATAAGATTATGCAAAGATTTTTAAGTGTGTTATTGGCCGAGAACGTAAGGTGTCTGGCTTCTACCCAGCTGACTCGGGTTCAATTCCGGGTAAGGAAACTTTTTTTTTATTATTTAATTGTGTAAATTTGTGTAAATATATTTAATTGTTAAATTATTGCAGTTTAATACATACAAAACTAGATATTATATTCAGTAATTTTTAATTTGATTTTTAATATGACAGAAATATCAGTTCATAAATAAGGGTACCTAAGTATTTTTATTTAAATATACGTAGGGTCTGACTGATTGACATTTCAATTAATTTATAATTCAAGCATTTCGCGTTTCTATGTACCGGTATTATAGGTAAGATTAATTTAGAAAATAAATATTTTGTTATCTAAAATATGTTTTAAATATAATATTTTTTTTGCAGTAGTGCGTAAAAAAAAATCAGTCCTATACTTGTATTTCTTGTAAAGAAATTCGGTTGTAGAAAAAATATTGTATGCAACTCGTGCGTAAATGTTCCTTTTTTGACTTATGTGATTGTCGCATTCGCCTGCGGCTCATGCGACAACATTCACATTCGTCAAAAAAGGTCACTTTACGCACTAGTTGCATAAATAACTATTTTTTAGTGGAAAATATAATTATTTTAATAAAGTTGTTACCAAATAATCAATTGTTAAATTATTCATGTTTCAATTATAAAAAGATTAACAAAAGTTTTATTTGGTATTACCTCATTATTGTAATTTAATCTACAGTGTTGCTAATTACTAATGCATCTATAACTGCAATACTTATTCTAATTAAAAATATTCACCTGGCAAATATTGTCATCCCCATAAAAATCATAGAATAATTTTTGGATTTTCAATAAATGAAACAATTTTTTACTTACTTCGAAGTGGTTTTAGGTATAATCAAATGCATTTTAATCCTCAAAAAAACAACGTAATATATAGACCTTAATAACTAACTCATATCTTAATACTTTTATGAAAATTGTATAATTTTGTGGAACAAAACAACGCAAATAAAGACAATAACAGAGGTGCAAAAGATGCAAAGACTCGTTTGTACAGGGATTACTGGCGCAATGAGATATTGTCTTTCACTTGCATTTACATGTAAAGAGGATTGCTATGGAAAGTGCCTTTAGGTTAACAAGAACTAACTCTTTGAAATCCGGCGATCTTACAGGACATCTTGGTATTCTAAGGGTCGGAGCAACCCAATCTATGAAGATGCCTTCAAAACGAGATTTCGAACTCACACTAAATGTTAGAATTAATGAGTGTGAGTTAAAACAAAACGAAGTCGCTCAATTTACTAAGGACCCGTCGCTTATTATACTGATGGGTCTAAAACACTAGGAGTAGGTACAGAGGTTACATCTCGTAAGCTCTCCTTTGTCCTGGGAAACAATTTTACAATATTCCAAGCAAAGCTTTTAACAATAGACTGCTATGCTCAAGAGTGCATTAAAAAATGTCTCAATTCAGACAAAATCTTTATTGCCTCTGATAGCCCAGCTGCTTAAGCAATTGCCTAAACACAACAACGTAACTTTGCTGTGGGTACCAGGACATAAAGGGATTGTAGGAAACGAGATAACTGCTAATCTCGCTAAAGAAGGAGAATCTATCTGTGTCAACTTAAAATTCCACCTTGTGATTAAAGTTCGTAATAGGGAAAAGGAACTTAGTGCAACACATTGAAAAAACATTCCAGGTCAAAGATAAGAAAAAAAATTACTGAAGACTCTGAACTCGCAGGAATTCTCACAGGACACTGTCCATTGAGGTACCATCTCTAGTAAGTATGCAGATGAAACAGTGAAACAAGCAGATTCTATGAGTATGCAGACGAAACAGGTCAACAAATTAACTATAACTTTAGAGAAATTGTTCACAAACGGTATAAATACCTGGACAGGTCTTCTTAGAGCCTCATCAGGTTACAAAGGTACATCCTAAGTGGGTAATAGGAGTTTTTCAACGTCTAGACCTTAGGGATTCATAATTAGATGTAGGGTGTACACAAAATATCGTTTAGTTCGCGGTGTAGTAAAGACACCTAAGGCCAATCGACCTCTCATAATTCACAAAATACTAAAATGATAAAAAAAGTATACTAATAACAGTTATAAAGTTAAAATAACAGTTTTGAAGACTATTTCCATTAAATGAATAAAACCTTATCGAAAAGGTTATAGAAATGTGTCAAAAAAAATTTAATAAGGATAAATTTCTATTTAATATTATTTCCAAAGCTTTTAGTACCAGTTGATTAATGAATTTACCTGTATCTTCGAAATATATATTAAAACTATGATATGAATTATTCAATTTGGTCACCACAATCTGATATAAAAATAAATAATATTGAATATGAACTAATAAATTAATAATATGATTGCTTGTAAAATGGTAGTTTTCTAAGGTATGATATACATGACCATTCGGAGATTGCTAAAATCTAGGATGATAAACATTGCATAGCAAAAATACTTTGTAAAAAGACTAAAGCTTCGTATTGTGATACCGGTATTAAGTACATCTATAATTTATCGTGAAGAAGTTTTTGAACTGATTCAAGATCACTATTTCATATGCAATTTTGTGTTTTCTTCCAACTTTAAAAATTAGAACATGTTCTAATTTTCATCAAATATTATCGTTAATTCAAGGAACCAACCTTATAAAAGGACAATGAAGATAATTAACGTTATTTCCAATTTTTGTTTCTCGTCTGTGCGAATTTTTTATTACTAATATTTTATTGGTATTTGATAAGTGGATATGTGCTAGTTTTCCCTGTTGATTTTGTTTTTATTTCATGGCATAAACAGTAAAAGTCAACATCCTACTAATATTATATAGGCGAAAGTTTGTTTGGATGGATGTATGGATGTTTGTTCCTCTTTCACGCAAAAACTACTAAACGGATTTTAATGAAACTTTACAGTAATGTAGCTTATAGATCAGAATAACATATCCTACTAATATTATATAGGCGAAAGTTTGTTTGGATGGATGTATGGATGTATGGATGTTTGTTCCTCTTTCACGCAAAAACTACTAAACGGATTTTAATGAAACTTTACAGTAATGTAGCTTATAGATCAGAATAACATATAGGCTATAATTTATAAAGATATTGTGTGAATTGTCCAAAATATAACGATAAATGTCATTTAAGTCTGAAAAAATTCTGCAATCTGCGAGCTACTCAGGCGTGTGCTGCAAAAACAGTTAGTGCTACATGTATATAATGTATGGTGAAAATATTTATCTTAAATAGTCCTACAAAAAATTCTGCGACACCATATATATCTATCTTTTATGAGTAAGCCATTATTGTCAAAATAGTGAACCATAAATACAATAAAAATTGATAATTTATTTCTAATGCACATTTGGTAGTAATAAATGGATCCTTATCAAAATGAATACTTTTATCGCTTTTGGTATTTAAAGGAGATAAATTTTGTCCTTCACAATACATCATTTGAGTAGCTACCTATAGGCCTATGATTAGGGGTTTGCAGTGCTTAATTACTGTATTTTTGACAATATTGTTACGTTATTACAGTGCGAATGTAACATCTCAATATTGTCAGACTGTTATATTTTTCAAATACGACCCAAAAATTATGTATGTTATAATTTTAATGTCATAATGTTAGTTCTTTTCACGCTAATATAAGCTACTCGAAATACTAATACTGCGCACACGAAGTCGCGGGCACCAGTTATTGATACATAAAGACCTTGCTTTTATTCGAATTACACGCAGACGAAGTCGCGGGCAAAAGCTAGTATATACTAAAGGTACATTAAATTACTAAAACAATTTGGTGAACAAGTGAATACGAACGTAATCATGAAGGCCTTGCATAAATTCATGAATTTGTTGGGTAAATTATAGATTTAATACCGGTATAAGAAGTGCAAAAGATAATTAGTCTATTCAGACTACATACTCCTTAATGGGGACAATCTACACAATGCAAATATGTTTACGATTCGACTATTAGTAAACTTAGAATGAAATAGGTATTAAAAATGTTGGTACTATCATCGTTCAAAAACAAGTTTTTACTGTTTAAAACCGATTATAGCTAGTTAATGATTCAGACTGTGATTTCTAATGTACATTTGTAAATATTTTTTTTTGTAAGCCCATTAAGTATTAAATAAAAATAAAATAATGTTTAGCTAATTCTGAATAGAATATGAATCAGTTAAACCGAATCATTTGTTAACATATCTCCAAAAACATAGACGAATAGCAACGAAATTATTAAAAATATTATCGAGGGTAGAACACTAGTACGACCCTGTCTATTTAAATAATGAAGTGGATACGAACGTAATCATGAAGACCTTGAATAAATTCATGAATTTGTTGGGTAAATTATAGATGTAGTACCGGTATAAGAAGTGTAAAAGATAATTAGTCCATTCAGAAGCCATACTCCTTAGTGGAGACAATCTACACAACGAAAATATGTTTACGATTCGACTATTAGTAAACTTAGAATGAAATAGATATTAAAAATGTTGGTACTATCATGGTTAAAAACAAGTTTTTACTGTTTATTACCGATTATAGCTAGTTAATGACTTACACTGTGATTTCTTATGTACATTGTAAATATTTTTCTTTGTAAGCCCATTAAGTATTAAATAAAAATAAAATAATGTTTATCTAATTCCGAATAGAATATGAATCAGTTAAACCGAACTAATTTGTTAACATATTTCCAAAAACATATATGAATAGCAACGAATTTATTAAAAATAATATCGAGGGTTGAAAACTAGTACGACACTGTCTATTTTAATAATAAATTATTATATTTATTATGCACTGTTAGATGAACGATGAGTAATAATTACTCAAATCTGTCAGGTGTTTGCTGAATATGACGTAATGACCTAGCACAATATCTGTATGGTTTTATATATTTTACTAAAATATATTGAAACCTAACATTTTAGGGGAGTAATAAATTTAAAATCCTACGAACCTCTCCAAAAAACGCATCCATAAAGCCGTCTCTGCCTTCAACATTGACGGCAACATCGTCTGGCCCAACATCATCATCATCACTTTGGGCCTAGAACAAAAAGCACCAAATTAGCAAAAAAGAACATTCAAAAATACAATTAAGATAAATTGAGAGAGGTGGGGCTACAAGTTGACATTTAAGTAACAGTTTTTCTACCACCTAACCTAATTCTTTGTAATTTAACAGTAATCTCTATTTAAATTACAAGAATATGATAAATTATAATAATATATCAGTTAGTCTTTAAGATTTACTAACTGTCATCGAAAGAAAACTCTGTTTTCATTTGTTATATGTTAAATTTTATTTGATATATCTAGATATAGGACAGATAGGAAGACCTACCGCAACAAGGGCTGCTAATCTATCCTTTGTCATTTTAATCCGATCTTAGTATCACAAATCACTGAAAATATGAGTTTTATAAAATAATCCCATTCAAACTATTGTTTAAATACGAGCACAACCACAACGAACTCCCGACAAAACTTGGAGCAAACGGCCACCAGTTTTCCACATAAAAATCGATAGAGTTCTGCAGTACGGACAGAATACAGCGCATGCGCCTGTGACGTTGAATTTTCTCGTGACGTCACAATTTTATTTCAATCGTTTTTGTTTTTTTATCTATAATTCTAAACTTTATTTGATGTATAAAAGTCAAAAAAATGTTTATAATGAATTTTAGAAGTTTATAATATTAATGATTATAATAAACACTGTTTATCAGAAAATATTCGTCGCGCATATTCGACACATTCTCCCATCGTCTTGTGAACGCCATTGTGAACTCTAACGACTTTGGAAGTCATCAAAAGTAATCCGTGATTTTTCGTGCGATCGGTTTTTGTTGACAGTTTTAACTTAAGAGGTAAATATTATTTTTTATACTGAATATAATTTAGTTTTTATTTTTACGATATTTGTATTAATAACATAGATAATTAATAACAAAGTCGGTATCGTAATACCAAAATCCTTTGTAACGTACTCGAAGCGCCATTCAAGATCCAAATTAAAAAAATTTAGAAACGTGCTTTGCAATCTTATTTCTCAACCGGGTTCTGTTGTAATTCAATTAGTAGTTAGCATATATCATTTGCGGAAATATTAGATTTCATAATTTTTGCCGTTATTGCAGTAGCCATTATGTGTGTTTTAGGTTTATATACGCAAAATAACCATGGCTTCAGATATAGATATGCCCACATTCAAATGTGTTTTGGTTGGCGATGGAGGTACCGGTAAAACTACTTTCGTTAAACGACATATGACTGGTGAATTTGAAAAAAAGTACGTAGCCACTTTGGGCGTAGAAGTTCACCCCTTGGTGTTCCACACAAACAGGGGCCAAATACGTTTTAACGTTTGGGATACAGCTGGCCAGGAAAAGTTTGGAGGCCTACGAGATGGTTATTACATACAAGGACAGTGTGCCATTATTATGTTTGATGTGACTTCCAGAGTAACGTATAAAAATGTACCAAACTGGCATCGTGATCTTGTCAGAGTCTGTGAAAACATCCCTATTGTGTTATGTGGAAATAAAGTAGACATCAAGGATAGAAAAGTTAAAGCTAAGAGTATTGTTTTTCATAGGAAGAAGAATTTACAGGTATTTATTTTTCTAATAAAATTATCAGTAGCTTTAGGTAAAGTAAAATCTAACCTAAAAAAATAGTTGTTTTCTTAAAAGTAAAAAAGATAAATTGCATAATTACATATTTCTCTTTATACAGAGTTTCGTGAGAATAAAAAGTAATAATCTTTGTTTCATTTCTTAACTGATATAATTTTGGCGGGAAAATAAGAAGTATTTGTGTTTTACATCTATAGGTTGATACTAGTAAAATATGTAATCTATCGTTTTAAAGCAATAATAATCTGAAAAATTTTGAGTTAAGAGAAGTGTATTTAAAATATTTCCTGAATTTTTTGATGATATTTACTGACTTATCAAATTTAAAAAGCTTAAAAACAAAGTTCTACAATTACCCTTATGATGTAAAGTAAAAGTTTTTGTTGATAAAATATCAAAAATATTATATCGTATTTATGAACATATATACGAATAAAAATAGATTGATGTTCTTCAAAATTGTATACAACTATTCTAACGGTATCCTAGTTATCTAATTTTTTATTTCTTTATTAGATAGTATTTTCTTCTATTTTGACATTTTCCATTCAAATTTATTTATTTTATTGTAAGTGGCAATAATGTCCTAAATAATGGAAGAAAGTAGAACTTGATATCACATAGAAATTATAGAAAATATTTAAATATTATAGTTATATTTTGTTACAGCAATATTATTACTAAGTATTTATTTCTTATAATTATGTGATTCATTTATGTTGGGTATACATATTTAAATTTCAGAAATTGCACAGCATAGCTTAAAATAGAATTATTCGAAAACAATTGCATAAATGATTTATCTGTTTATGTGGGTAGAATTTACATGTGTAAATAAATATATTGCAGGTCTAATATGTTTAGTAGTAAGGTAACGAATATTTTATTTCTGAAAGCAAGAAATATTTTTGTTGTCAGGCTCGTTTTTTTTGTCGTTATCATATAATCCTAGAATTTAGCAGTTGTATTTGAAAGTAATGTAAATTTATTTCTAAAAAATAACGTAATATTTCAGTTTAAAATTATAAATTATACTCACTTAAAAAAGAAAATACGATGTACAATCGATATAGAATTTCAAAAGAGAATAGGAAATAAGTAACAGATTTTAGCACCAGATAGTTTGAATATTGATATCATAGTTAATCCGTAAAAATGCAATACATGACAGATTTATTGCTATAAATATCTATATTACACATAAAAGATTGATCAATTTATTCGATTATTAGTCATATTTTAATTATTATTGAAATTATACTGATAAATTGATTTTTCAAATGAAATCGTATTTTACACAATAAAAAGAGGGCCCACCGTTTAGAAGCCTCTTAATATTTAAATATTTAGTAGAATTTATTAGTTTTATTTTTAATTTGTTTTAATTTACCCTGTGTGTTGCCAACACAAGTTACACAAAAAAGGCATTATTTGAATTAAGAAAAATATAATGACTACTTTTAGCATGTTTTCAAAATACTCACCACTTCTGTACGCACGCTATAGCTGAAAAAATTATAATCATTACACCTTCTCTGGTAGAGTTAAATAACAATTTACAGATTCATTGTAATTGTTTGTGGCGCCAGGACTTAACAGATTTTTTTGTGACCTTGACACCTTCACCCCCCCCCCTAATTTAGCTTCTCGAGGCCACAAAGTCATATTATGACAACGATTATTTAAGTTCAAGATTTTTTTTAGTGTTGTTGAATTTCCAAATACAATCCTATTTCACAAGAATTGTTAAGAAAACCAAAAAGTCAGAGACTAAATATTTAAGTCCAAATACACATTGCTGTTCTGGTGCAGAGTGTAAAATTTTACTTCTTTATATTTGATATCACTCAATATATTTTCAAAACCTTTCAATTATGTGAACTTTATCCATACTGTGTGATCGATGTATGTCCATAATTTGAATTTGGCAATTAATGATGTAGCAAAAGATAAAAATGTATTCTTAGGAACTGAACAATGTTTTTTTTTGTCAATTAGATTGAATATAGAATATTATCAAAGAGAGTCTGTGGTATCTTCAAATTCAAAACATTAAATCTAACTAGATAAACAAAAAGTTTCGATGGCATTTTTTGTTTCAAAAAGCAGTTACAAAAACTATTTTATTAAAATTCTAAAGCAGATGTGAGAGATTTTGCTGAAGAAGAAGATAGAAAACTACAACTTTATTTGTTACTGGTTTTCTATTGTAAAAGACACCGATTGTTTGCAAGTCTGTCTAGAAGATCTTAAAAAGTATTGCAAACAGTATTGCGTGTCTTTAAACTCTGAATTTCCTAATACTCGTCCGAGAAAAGTGAAACTTTATTTTGATGAAATCTGTAAGAATGAACGAACGTATTCTATCATGTATTAAATCAACTGAGGTTGCGTTTCTTTCCAATTTCAGAGTCTGACAACCTGCCACTTTGCAAAATTTGAATACCGATTTATTGGAAAAAGCTTTTAGTATTTGTCGATCTATATAAAAAAAGATATCTATCTCGTTTGCCAAGAATATTCCCGCATTGAGACACGATATAGAATCATTTTCTATATAAGAACTCGGTGACTTGTTAGCCATAATCATTTTATTTTTTTATGCTCTCTTGAATTGTGCACTACATTCCTGTTATTTATAACTATCCCTGTTACTATGGCTCAATCATTTTTAAAATCGAAACTGATAAAAAAGTTATTTATCCATCGAACATTACATGGTTCCAAATTTGAACTTTAACGTTATCAGCACCTTTGCTGATTAAAAAGCCAGATAAAAAAAGACAAAACGCTTATTGCTAAATAGGTTACTAAAAAACAAATATAATTGCGTTTGTGGTTCATTATAAAATAAAAAATATATAAGGCCGTTTTATAGATATGATTTTTAATATATATCTTTTATTTACAGTACTATGATATCTCAGCTAAATCAAATTATAACTTCGAAAAGCCTTTCTTATGGTTGGCACGAAAACTTATTGGTGATCCCAACTTAGATTTTGTAGCAGCACCAGCTTTATTACCCCCAGAAGTCCAAATGGATCCCCAATGGCAACAACAAATCGAAAAGGATCTTAAAGAAGCTTCAGAAACTGCATTACCAGATGATGATGAAGATTTATAAATATAACACTTTAATTCAGTACTGTATAATATTAATCTAACAAGACTTAACTTATGTTAAATTTATTTGTGTAAACTCTGAGAAAGAACTGTTGATATTTTTATATAAATGTTTTCTAAATTTGTTGGTTGGTTTTACCTTGATGAATGTTTCTCACAAGTGTCTGTATGAGTGTCATTAAACTGTATAAGATCTACGTTAACTTTGGCAGTTCTTATATTATTTTTTTTGTGAAATAGAAGATAGTTTTAATTTCAATAAACAAGATTTTTTCGTAAAACGTTTTTATTTATCATTTTAAATGAATTGTGACACACTAGTTACTTCCTTCGGAGAGCATCAGGGATAGTATCCCAAAAATATTAGTTTAAAAATATGTAATTTTTTTAATCGCGCTCTTGACAGTTAATTGTTGAAAAAAACTGATATATAATCAACAAATGTTGCAGAATGCAGAATATTAATTATTCTATCGCTTGACTTTGAAATATAACTCAATATCCGTCGGGGCACATAGCCCGGGAAGTAGTTGTTTCTTCTTAGTTAAATGGTCAATGTCTTTGAAAATGTTTTTCAAAAACTCGTAAAGCGATAGAATAATTAATATTCTGCATTCTGCAACATTTGTTGATTGATAACTCGCTTTATTAAATAAGACACTATTACAGTTTCTTGTAATAATACTTAAAGATATATAATCAGTGAAAACAATCATTTTAAACCAAAATCTGTAGAGAAAGCCTTGCTTGGTGATATTTTTGTTGTAAAAAATTTAAAACAAAGCAAATTATGTAAAATGTAATCAAAAATGTTGCATATTATACTTTTCTCAGAATTTAGGAAAAAATTACCATCACCCCATTTTTTAATCCAGATAAATAATTGTTTTGAATAAACTTAGTCCACACTATTAAACAAAGTTAAGCGATTGTCTATACACAAGGTGTCTTTATATTGTTGAGACTTTGTTCAGATTTTTTAGTTGCTACTTTAGATATGGCTGATCTTAACGCTATTACTGCTTGCGAAGGGATCTCGTTTCGGTTACAATTTACTTTTGACGCTGAAATTGAAAGACGCTTTTGTTTTCATTGATGTTAATATTCATATTAAAACACCGTTTTCAAACAGTGTTTTTTACTACTAGATCCTCACGAATATTATGAATTTTTTGGCCAGTTGTTGAATTGTCTTTTTTTGTTACGATTTTTATAGTCGGAATGTGTAACTTCCCACAAACAATTAGTGCAATGAAAATGTTCTATGAACAATAGAACTTTTTCCGTAGACCACATATTTCAATAAACAATCGGGAAAATGGGGTAATAAATGACAACAATGTATCAAAACTATGCCTAAGAATTCTCTTAATTTCCAAGACCAATATTTTGTGATTTCGTCTTAGACACATGTCTATTTACATGGGTTTCATCGCGCAACTGTCCGATATTGTCTACACAAATCGGTCCACTTTGTCTAATAGTGTGGACAAAGCTTAAAATGATCAAAATTACTAGATAAAAAATAAGGCCAACAAAACCCAAACCATCATCTTCAGACATCCAAACCTCAGTCGACGAAAAAAATCTCATTTTCAACCTGTCACTAGGAGGTAACAGCTCATTCTTCAAGATCAGATGACCTACTTGGGCGTGCGATTTACTCGAACGCTCAGGTGGGACGCTGATGTTGAACTTACAATCAACAAAATGAGAAGACGAGCGTCCCTCCTAGGTGCCCTGGGTGGTAGACTCGGAAGATGTAACAGCAGAACACTACTTCACACTTATAAAAGGTTTATGCGACCCCTGGTCGATTTTAAGGCCGTGCCTTTCCTCAGAAACATCTCCATTCTCTTCATGCCACGGAGAGAGTAATCATACGCAAAGTCAAAAACCGACACTACCATAACACAAATATACTGCCTCTCCCCTCTCGATTTCAAACGCTACAACAACGCTACGTCGCTCGGACTCTCCGGGGAGCAAACATCGCAGCCCAGAGGACCCTCCATACCCATTGGAATGGAGGACTCCAAAGAAGATCAAGAGTTCCGAAAATCAAGATCCTCCTTCCCACCCTGAGACTCCTCCAAACAGTAGACAGGGACAGAAGCTCTCCTTGATGAATCCCCTTTCTCCTACAGATAGATGGTTGATGATGTAAACATGATGTTCTACCACCACAACACTGAAGACAAAAAAATGAACCCCTGGCAAAGGATTCTGTGGTTCCCTTCGTCCTTGCCAAATGGGAAGCCACACGACGGAGGAGACACGCCACAGCATCAATCTCCCAAACCCACATTACACCATGTGGGTCACACTCCACACACACTTACACTGACACCTGACACCAAAAAAGAACGACATTCCTTTGAACTTCTTATGCATTCTGGCATCTAAGGGTGTTAGATTTATAGTTCGCAGTAAAATAGTGCCAATTGTTAAGTGCATTGTATGCGTTTTCACACCAAGAATGGAGTTAGGCCAATTTCAAAATTAAGATCCAGATTCCTTATAAAATTTGAAGGTGCCCAAATTCAAATTAAAAGAAAAATATTTAATTTATTTTAATTGTCTTAAAACACTTTGTAAACTTAATTTATGCGATTCACAACATCTTTTAACTGCATAACGTACAAAACAGAAATTTATTAAAACAATTTACTATTCATCTGCATCTTGTCTGTGTAAAAAATATTTGAAAAAATCATGATGTTCTTGTGGCATAGTCAATTATGCTACTGTAATTTGTTTCATTCATCGATGGCATAGAAAATTTTATATGGTTTATTTGTAAGAAAATACATCCATCATATTTTCAACATGTTTATTGATTCCTCACCAGAACTCTTTACCCTTTCAAAAATTGCGGCTTCTAAACATTAAGTTGATACAAAATCTTTTATCTCATTTTATTTACAATAAATTTGTTATCCTTCCGACACTTTTTAATTATCTTGGGGAACCACCAGTAAATTATTTTTTTAATGAAATTTCTACAACAGCAATATCTGCATCGTTGGGTGAAGTTTGGACAATTTTTAACCACATTAAAGTTACTTTATTTTTTGTTGACGAGCGCACATGTCACTGCAACAGAGATAATAATTTGTCTATGCACTACAAGCTATAAGGTGGGTTTCACTCCTTAAATTATTAACGTGTTTTAGGATGCATGAAACAATTTCTTTCAGCCCAAACGTGCATCAAACATCGTTGTGAAAATTATAAACACCCAAGAAACTTAAAACATACATATTGCGATTGTAATATGCTACTGATGTAGTTAACCCATATTAGCCCCGCGATGGCCAAATGGCAACACCAAACATGTGCTTACAAAAGTATCTGTAGTGTTAAAGTTTTTTCTTCTGGAAAAGAGGTGGCACCGTAAATCGTTTCAGTAAAGAATTAGGAACACGTTTTTTATAATCTAGTTGTTTATTCTATATTTGCAGTTCACCAAGAAACGATTGTCGCTATTTATGTTGTCGTATTCATAATGGATCTTCGACTTAAGTAAGTAGTTTTTTCTTTTGTTGTAACATTATATTTATGCGTAATTTTGTAATGAGTAGGATACAAACTAATGAAACTTTGAAAGAATATCATAAACTGAATAAAATCACTTTTTGATAAACTTTTATATTGTCAGTTTTCTTTATGTTGCCATATGGCAACGCAAGGACTATACTTTCAGACGGGGTTTTACTTTAGAAGAAGCTCTCCAAATGGCATATGAAGATGAGTTAGATTTGGATCAAATATTTATTGAACCACCTGAGCCCAACATTTTAACAGATGAAGAATCTGGAGACGAAGAGGATGATTTTGATATAAATCGGTTGTCAGGACGACAACTATCTGCAAAAGGTGAAATTTTATTACATAATAAACAAAGAATAGGTGAAGATATTGAAATCGATTCTTATGGGATCAACCAAGAGGGTCAATCTATTAAACCGCGAATTGAATTGGATACAAATTTGTCTTGGATATCTGGGGATTTTGAGGTTCCGCCTAAACATAACAATTTGATGATTCCTAATAACAAACGTGAACTATACAAAAACATGAGTCCAATGAATTATTTGTACTTTTTTTCGATGAAAATGTTATAAATCTGTTGGTAGATGAATCAATGAGGTATGCTTCTTCTAAAAATGCACCTGATTTTGCTGTAACTAAAGATGATATAAAGTGTTTTTTGGGTATTTTATTAGTATCTGGCTACAATCAACATCCTGGCAAACGATTTTATTGGGATTCCCGTCCCGACATGAACAATCCGGCCATTAGTCAATCAATGAGGTGAAACCGATTTTTTCAAATAATGAAATACATTCATTGTGCAGATAATAATAAAATAGATACAACAGATAAAGTTTATAAACTAAGACCTCTAATGAAACATTTAAAAGGAAATTTTTTAAAACATTTTATTCCGGAAGAGAACCTAAATTATGACGAGTCCATGGTGAAATATTTTGGTCGCCATGGATGTAAGCAGTTTATCCGAGGTAATTCCATTAGATTCGGATTTAAAATGTGGTGCATCAATGCTGCTTCATGGTACCTATTGAATTTTGATATGTATCAAGGCAAAGACTTTAAAACTACTGATGTAGATAAACAAATTTTTGGGAAATGCACTGCACCTTTTATCTGTATGCTGGATGAAATTGAAAAAGAACAAAACTTTCAATTTAATTTCTTTTTTGACAATCTTTTTAGCAGCATGAGTCTATTAAAATATTTGAGATTGAAAGGATAAAGCGCTGCTGGAACTATCAGACAAAACAGGGTGCCAAAAACCTGTCCTCTTACATATCCAAAAGTTTTAAGTAAAACCGGACGCAAAGGAGATTATTTTTCTGTGATTGAAAGAAGTAATGGCATAATATTTATAAGGTGGTTGGACAATAATGCAGTGACGATTGCTTCAAATGCGTATGGTGTTAAGCCTTTGTCTCAAGCAAGAAGGTATTCTAAAGCCGAACACAAACATATTCAAGTACCAAGACCTTATGCCATTAGTGAATATAATAATAGAATGGGTGGAACTGATCTAATAGACGGAGATGTCGGTCGATATAGGATTGCAATACGTTCCAAAAAATGGTGGTGGGTAATATTTACTTGGTTGGTTGATGTATCAATTGTTAACGCTTGGATTATTCATCGGCAATCCGTTGGAACAAAAATGTCCCAACTGGACTTCAGACGTGAAATTGCAAATAAATATCTGTCTCGATATGGAACTGCACCCCAAAGGGGAGGAAGACCAGCTACATCAAAAAATAGTGTTTCCTTGAACTAAGTTAGTGATGGTTTGAGATATGATGGAAGAGATCATCTTTTGATTCCCATTCCGGAGAAGAAAAAGAAGAGATGTGCTGGTGAAGGATGCTCATCAATTATCCGTACGATGTGTAAAAAATGTAATGTGGGATTATGTTTAGAATGTAATTTTATATTCCACAAAAAATGAAAATAAACGTTTTTACCATACAGGTGTAGTAAATTTTCTGAAATAGTTGTCATCCTATAAAGACCTAGCGTTGCCATATGGCAACGTGCATTTTTGCCAAAACTAGAAAACTTTTTTTGAAAATAATTAATATTTTGATTTAATCTAACTCTGTACCGATTATCTCTATCAAATAACTAATAATTTTCGAAAAAAAAATAATAATTCGGGCTTTAATGGGTTAACTTGGGATATGGTAATACTTTTTGCAACTCGAACGAGATAGCGAAATAATAATCTGAATTGAGTAATACTTGATCCTGATTTTAGTGAATTCTGCTAGTCTTAAATGGACATCATGTTCTTCTGTAAGTTTATCCTTTTTTTCATTATGTGCAAGTTACTCTTTGGATGGGTAAAACCCATTGGTTGGCGCCACCCTCGTGTGTATTAGAATACAATGAAATAATTGAAAATACAATGCCTCTAAGAATTGATAAAATTAATGATTGCAATAATGAAAATAATTAAATTTATAGTAAATAATTTCCATGAATGATATAATTATATATTACTTGTTAGTTTAATAAAATTATATTAAATTTATCATAATTTTGTAAAACTCGTGTTATGTTTGATTAATAAATAATACATAAAAATCTATATAATTATTGTTTCGAGTGTCTATAAATATGAAAAGTAGATTTATAAGTAAATATAAAGGTCTTATATTCCTTATCGTGTTGTATGTATCTGTCTATGTATTTACATTTAAAAAGTTTGATTAATTTAAACATTTTAAAGTTATTTGTTTATTTTTAGAACTTTTAATAACATATAGGAATCTTAATAATAATTACTTTATAAAATGATAAAGTTCAATTATACATAATCAACACTACTAGAAGGTAAACAGGCTTAACAAAAATACTTAAAAAATATACAAAAAGAAATGCTTAGAAATATAATGTCAAAATTAAATTACCAAGATTCTCAGGTAGCATTACATTTCTAATTCTTAATAAATTACAAATTACTTAGTTGTGGATGATGCAGCTCTCTTTTCTCTTGCTTTCCTACCTTCCGTTAGAGAATTCCTTTCATTTTCAGAGAGTGCTGGTAAGGTTTTTGTAACTACTCCAGTACCTAATGTTTGATTACCATCTCTTAGAGTGAACCTCTGTCCTTGTTCTAGAACCATTGGCCTGAACATTTTCAAAATTAATCTAAAAAATAAATTTTGTTAAAAAAATCCAAAATCATATTACCACGTGAAGAGACGAAACGAACTTTTTAATATAATGTAATTGTGGTGGTAAATAAATGTGCATGTGGAGCTCCACCAGGGTCGGTGCTGAGCGCCTATCTGTTTAATATGGTGCTGGATGTTATGCCTGAAGGGATAAAGCATAAAGTTCCATGCAATATGATGTAAGCGGATGATATTTTGATGGAAGATTTTGTGAAAGAGAACTTGGATGAAAAATTTAAGAAATGGAGAAAGGTGTTTGAGAGTGAGTAGGACGAAAACTGAGTACACAACGGATGAGACGAATGGACTTAAAATTCACTTGCAGACCAAGTGCTGCCAGCTGTCCTAAACTAAATGTTTAGGTTCTGTGCTAAAAAAGAATGGAGGGTTAAATAGTGAGATAAATCAGTGTGGATGAATGAACTGGAGTAGAATGAGTAAAAATTTGTGTGACAGGAATATGAGTGCAAAAATGAAAGGTAGACTGTTGACATACATCTAAGAAACCTAGTCAATAACGACAGAGCAAGAGAGAAAGTTAGAAGTGGCGGAGATAAAGATTTTGCGTTGGATGTGTGGATTGAATAGGAGAGATGGAGTAAGAAATTGAATTAACGAGGAAAGATACACTAAGAAATGAGAAAAGAAGATGTACAGTGAAAGTGGGGCAGCTAAGCAAGAAAATACAGGAAAAAGAGGTTGAGATCATTTGGTCATGTAGAGAGGAGGGATGAGAATTATGTAAGTAAAAGAAAAGATAAATGTGAGATTGGTGGTAAGAGGAATAGAGGGAGACCAAAGTTAAGTTGGATGGATAAAATATGTGAGGATCTGAAAGAGAAAAAATTGAGAAGAGAGTATGCGTTAAACAGAGACAGGTGGAAAAGAATGATACGGAAGGCTAACGCCAACTAGGATTGGATTAAAGTCAAGACTTCAAGAGCGGAGTAATTTAGGATTTATCAAATTTAGAAATTATACAAACAATAAATAACATTACAGTAAAATTGAAAAAATGTTATTTTCGACAGGAACATCGAACGTACGATCTCTTATTTATACGTTTTTTTATCATGTCTTGATTCAATTCTAGAACACCTATTCAATTTCTCATGAAACACATATGACTTTAATCAAAGAGCCAGCGCTTTTACAACGCGACGGTTTCCGATTGAGCAATGTTCGATTTTAGGCGCAAGTCGTTGGGCGTCACATAAAATAGTCCATACTCCATACGATAGTATATTAACAAGAATATATTAAAACACATTAAGGAGAGAAATTGAAAAAATGTCGCATCCAGCAGGACTCCAACCCACAAACTTTGCCTCTACGCGGCAACGCCCTAACATCTAATCTATAAATGCGGGTTCGAGTCCTGCTGGATGCGACATTTTTTCCATTTCTCCTTAATGTCATTTAATATAATCTTGTTTGTATACTCTCTAAAAATATCAAAAATCCCATAAGAGATATCTCCAAAAGAATGTTTTACTAATAAATCATAAGTTTAGCCCTGCCGCGCTGCTTCGATCGTCATACGTGTTCGTTTATTCATTATATCGGAAGTTAGAACGTATGTTTATAGATCCCAAAATGTCAGCAATCAAAATAAAGTCTTTTATATGCAAAAATTTTTCAGGATTATTCAATTAAAATTGCAAAGGACCCAACAATTCATCAAATGTTCTTATAGACATTCGAAAATAATTAAAGAATTTATTGGGATATATCCTCAAATCTTCCTACGTCACAATTTGCCCCTTTAAGTACCTTTTTTCATTCAAAGGATGTTCCCAAAACGTTTTTTTACTTTTTTGTCTTCTAGAACATAAATCGCATTTGCTAACAATTTCTGCTTCGATATAAAAAAGCCAAAGCAGAGTTTTAACTCTACTGCGAATGAAGCTTAACTTATAAGAAACGTAGGTCAATATAAGTCCTCAATACCAAAAAATGCTGAATGTACTTGTTTGAACGATTCAATCGGTATTATTTATTTTTTACAAATTGTAATGAAATTTAGAGATCTCTGTGCAATTTCTGTATCCTAAAATAAATATACTCTCCACTGAGTATGTTAATATAGCAAATATCGAATTATGTCTATTTTATAAATAAATATTTGCTATTATTGTACTAGTAATATAATGAAAACATTTGAAAAAGTGTTCTAAATATTGATTCGCTTATTATTGTAATTACAGAATGCAAAAGTAATCGACTGAAATTGTTTGTCCTCAAACCTACACTAGTTTTACGAGTAAACTTACTTAGAATCCTCTCCTGGTAAAACCATCTCCTTATCGGGTACTATAACTTGTACAGCACAATCCCAAGTTCTACAGAACATTTGTAATTGGAGAAATGAAGTAAATGGTTTGGTACGACCTCCTTCCTCTTTGCTTAAAACATAGACTTGCGTTTCTATGTGGTCAAAGCTTTTCACAGTTCCAGGTTTTGCCAATACCATACCTAAAAAATAATATATTAATAAAACCATACCTTCGTATAGTAACGATTATAATACCTCTTTTTATATCATCCCTTTTTAAACCTCTAACAAGAGCTCCTAATTGATCACCTGCTTGAGCTTCTTCCAAAATTTGATGGAACATTTCAACTCCTGTGACAACACTTTTAAGTACTTTATTATAACCTACAAACTCACATTCTGCTCCTTTCTTTAAAATACCCCTTTCTAATCTTCCAGTGACTACAGTACCTCTGCCTGGTATTGAGTAAGTATGTTCTACTGGTAATAAAAATGGTTTATCTAATTCTCTAACAGGTGTAGGTATGTAGGTATCTACTTCTTTTAATAATTTCAATATCGCTTCAGAACCTATTTCTGGATTCTTTCCTTCTAAAGCACACAACGCAGATCCAGCAATAATTGGTATATTTTCTCCATCAAAACCCATTTCTGTAAGTAATTCTCTAATTTCCATTTCTACCAATTCTACCATTTCTTTGTCAGCAGCGTCAACCTTGTTAATAAAAACAACAATATGATTAACACCAATTTGTTTAGCAAGAAGTATATGTTCTCTGGTTTGTGGCATGACACCATCAGTTGCTGCTACTACCATTATTGCTCCATCCATTTGGGCAGCTCCAGTGATCATATTCTTTATGTAATCAGCATGACCAGGACAGTCAGTATGTGCATAATGTCTATTTTCCGTTTGATACTCAATATGAGCTACGTTAATTGTAATACCTCTCGCTTTCTCTTCTGGTGCATTATCAATATCTTGATATTGTCTAGCTTTAGCTAACTTTTGTTCAGATAATACTTTGGTTATTGCTGCTGTAAGGGTAGTTTTACCGTGGTCAACATGTCCTATAGTTCCTACATTACAATGAGGTTTATTTCTTTCAAAAGTCTTTTTTTCAGAATATAACCGTCTCTGATTATATTTAGTTGGAACTACTTGAAGACATTTTGCATAATTTCTGATATTAGTTCCCTTTCTGAATAGTTGTTTAAGAGATTGATGCACAACTAAAAATGAATAGTGTTAAAATGCAATTCAAAGATATTAATTATCTACAGTTACCTGGTGCCAATGTCCTTGCCACAATTATTGAAGTCATTTTTACAAAACGCAATTATAAAATTTTATTATTATTATATTATTATAACCGCGGCATGAAATTGTATTATTTAATCATGCGTTTGCGGTAATGGCGACTGAATACTGTGTGCTGTGTGTCTTATTTTGGCCTTGTAGATTGTAGGAAAACAACTAGCTCTTAAATCTAATAAATAAGCTTTAAACATAGTATAAACTGGAACCTGTAAAATAGTACCTAACGAAAATTGTTTTATGTTCAATATAATTACATTAATCACAATGAATGCATTGATTATATTGCTTACATCATAAAAATATGTTTTTTAAGGATGGTCTGGACTCTAGAGGTTTTGATGTTTTACTTTGTCGAGTCCAATGTTAATATTCTCTACCCCTTGACAAAAGGAATATGTTTGTAATGTTGATTGCATATATTCAGGAAGGTTTATTTCACTCATCACAGAATTTTCTAATTTTATTTCCATGATTATTATTGATAAATAGATTAATTGCAACTTACACAATGTCTTTTTTTTGAAAATAAGATCTATACCAATCTCTGCAACAAGGTTTGCCTATCATTTTAAATTCTGAGGTAAGTTGAAATTTAAGTCACATAGGTACCTATTAGTATTAAAAATTTAGAGGTAATCAAATACAACTATGATTTCAGGAATTCAACACATATAATCACTGAGTACTACTGTAAAATTTATTACAAAATACGTAATCAAAAATACATTGTAAAACTGTGAATATATAATAATCGGTTCCCACGCATTGTCAGATACGTTACGTACATATAAACTCGACTTTATATTATTTTATTAAGGCTCAAGAATAAAACAAATCAATAATATTTTCAATTTTTGAGTGCTCTACGTACCTATGTTCAAATAAAGTGATGTAAAAAGTCAATGTAATGATTTTTGTCTTATTTTCAAAACCTGATTATTTTTATGAAAGTTTTCTTGAATGACTACTCACTGCTTGAAGTTCTAGAAACCTGAGTTGCTTTTGTTTCATGGCGATTTTTGTTAATGTGTTCTTAAGACTATTTGCGTAAAATTGAGTTGTTTATAAGCACATTTTCAAAAATCTTTAAGGCATTTTTAATAAACCCTCATTTAAAAAGACTTATTTTTGGTTAGTTATATATAGTATTTAGACACGCGGTAGCGTGTCAAGCCAAGTTCAAGCAAAGGAATTGGCTAGCCAGCGCCAAGTGTAATATTACACGAACCACTTGGTGCCACTTTTGACTCTTCTATAACTCAAAACCTCTTTAACGTAAACACATAAAACTACGTGTGTTTAATTATATCGACAAGGATATCTAGGAGCCCAAATTTCTTGAAGCTAGCTCAAACGGTTATAAAGATATGAAGGACAAAAAGTCTTAAATTTTAGCACTGACTGACTGACTGACATAAGTATGTACCTAAACCTAACTTACTTTCAGATGACCTAGAAGGGTGAAATTTGGAATCCAGCTCGGTAATTGTATGTAAGCGTAGGAAAAAGTCTAAAAATAAAAAAAAAATAAAAAATAGGGGGTGTCCCCATACAAAACAATTTTTTTAATTGTAGCGTTGGAACCGTTAGAAGCAGATATTTGAAACTATCCCAATATATGTATGTATATTGCAATATTTGCTATATATAACAGAAATATAAAAATAAAGTTAAGTCAAAAAATAAGTGGTGTCCCCATACAAAAAACTTAAATACGCGCTAAACAAACGGTGTGTCGTAGGCGGCGCGCAAATTAAATTGAATTCTATCGATTAAATAGACTGTCCACGGTATTTAAACAAGCGGGCAAAGGAAGTGCTGAAAAAGAACGACGATGATTCATCATTAACCGCTGGATTAGAAGACGTTATCACGATCAAATTGGGTACGCGAGTTATGTTGCGTACCCAACCTACACACATGTTAGTAAAGGGCTAGTGAACGGCTCTATTGGAGTTATAGAGAAAATAAACTGGGATGTCGATAGAAACAATAGTGCACGTAAAATTATTATCAAATTTAATAATTTAACTTATGAACTAGAACATGTCAAGACTAAGTTTCAGATATTAAATAATGTATATGTTCACCGGGAAAAGTTCCCTATTTGCTTGGCTTACGCTATTACCATACACAAATCACAAGGACTTAGTCTGGACAGCGCTGTTCCTGACATAGACACTTTTTTTTTAATTGTAGCGTTGGAACCGTTACAAGCACACATTTGAAACTATCCCAATATATGTATGTGTATTGCAATATTAGCTATAGAACAAAAATATAAAAATAAAGTTAAGTCAAAAAATAAAATGGTGTCCCCATACAAAAAACTTAAATACGACACAAACGGTGTGTCGTAAGCGGCGCGCAAATTAAATTGAATTCAATTGATGAAATACACTGTCCACGGTCCACGGTCCACAAGCGAGCAAAGGAAGTGCTGAAAAAGAACGAGGATGATTCATCATTAACCGCTGGATTAGAAGACGACGTTATCACGATCAAATTGTTTGCACGAGTTATGTTGCGTAGGAATATACATGTTAGTAAAGGGCTAGTGAACGGCTCTATTGGAGTTATAGAAAAAATAAACTGGGATTATTATCAAATTTAATAATTTAACTTATGAACTAGAACGTGTCAAGACTAAGTTTCAGATATTAAATAATGTATATGTTCACCGGGAAAAGTTCCCTATTTGCTTGGCTTACGCTATTACCATACACAAATCACAAGGACGTAGTCTGGACAGCGCTGTTCCTGACATAGACACATCGATTTTTATATAGCAGAGGACAGGCCTACGTTGCGCTCTCCAGAGTTAAAACACTAGACGGAGTACACCTTATTAATCTAGACCCTAGTCAAATTAAGACACAAGATACATAGTTCAATAGTAGAATATAACCACCTTAAATCGTTATATCTCCCAGACTTAGCTAATTTAATTATAAACAAGAAGCAGATAATGAATGGGCAATGCGCACTATTGTCTCTAACATTCAAGAGAATGTAGACAATAGCTTAAAAAATATAACCATGCAGCGGAAACGCAAGAAAAAACATTAAATCTCAATACCTGCCTAGTTTTCTTTACAAAAAGTAATGATATCCCACCAAAAACATAAATGTAAAAAAGGAGAGCCAAGTTCAATACAAAAATTATGCTTGGCTGTGCGGGTTTCGCAACAAAAAGAATGGATATCTAAATGAGTGCCAAGTTATATGCAAAATCCAAATATGTATTTATAGGAACAAAATAACATCATGAACAAATATTAAACTCTAGTTCTTTGCTTTATTGAATACCTATAATAATTGTTGTTATTTAAAAATGTGAGATCTTAAAGAAGGTTAGATTTGACTTGGCCAGTTTTTATCAGAATTTAAAAATATATGTTGAATAACTTTATAAAATGACTGATTTAATGAAAACTGGCCAAGTCAAATCTAACCTTCTTTAAGATCTCACATTTTTAAATAACAACAATTATTATAGGTATTCACTAAAGCAAAGAAATAGAGTTTAATAGTTGTTCATAATGTTATTTTGTTCCTATTTCCTATAAATACATATTTGGATTTTGCATATAACTTGGCACTCATTTAGATATCCATTCTTTTTGTTGCGAAACCCACAGCCAAGCATAATTTTTGTATTGAACTTGGCTCTCCTTTTTTACATTTATGTTTTTGGTGGGATACCTAATATCTGTAAGTAGGTATTATTCCATTCTAATAAAAAAAAAATCGAAAAGAGGTTGACCTTAAAGGCCATCCTTGCAACTTCCCGCTAGTTTTAACCGTAAAGATATGATAGTAACGTGACGTATTTTGACGTTTTTGACTTTTTTTGAAATGTTTAAAAAGCCATAACTTATTAACGCGTTATCCGATTTTGATGTTTAAAATGGCATTCGACGCAGTTTTTTGAGACCTAAAAACGTTACTAGGATCACAAAATCGATTAGTCAAAAAATCTCTAAGTTATTGAAAAAAAAAAACACTTTTTTTGAAATTTTTCGACAAAGATATCTCACGAACGAATCAACCGATTTTAATTTGCAAAACGGCATTCGACGTGGTTTTTTAAGCTTGAGAGCTGATTAGGTTATGAAATTGATCGATGTGATAGCCACAAAGATATGCTCAAAAAACATCATTTTTACCAATTGTTTTTTTCGGTTATTTTGAAATTTCTCGAAATCTACCAGTTAGAATCGGTTTAAACTTACAGGAAATCTAAGTTAGATGGAACTCTTTGGAACGCTTTTTATTTCATTCCGATCGGTCAAACCGTTCAAAAGTTATAAGAGGTTTACATACATCCACACACACATCCACACGTACATACAGACATACAGACACCCTCGCAAAAATAGTCAGGGGAGGTTCCAAATACCTCAAAACGTTGAGATCCGATGAAAACTTGATTTTCGAAAAACGGGGTGAAACCAATAACTTCCCGATTTAAAAAAAAAAAATTTAATTTTTTTAGTGGGAAGTTAAAAAAATGGCAGCGTTAATTATTTGTAGTTTCTCCTGATGAAGCCGTAAATAATTGGCGAAATATTGAGGATAAGGAAATTTGATTATTATTTACAACCGAATACTTACCCGATAGTTTGTTCATATATATTCCATTCTTCCTATCAACCTGTCTCCTAGTAGGTAAATTTCTTTATTCCAATCAAAATATTTTTTTTTATAAAGTTCTGAAATCCTCCATTTTCATTTCTCCTATTAAAGTTTTGATCGGTTCTTCCTCTATTTTCTGTAACATTATCTCTTATTTTTCTTCCATACTAATTATTTCTGCTTTAGGTATATATTTTAAAACTGTGTTCCATTATTAAATCCATTATTTCTGCTATTCCTCGTTCAATATGAGTTTGTATTATTTCTAACTAGGTGTACCCGCGACGTTATTCGCGTGGCGTGTTAATTGTTGTATAAAAATTTCTTCCCTCACCCCGTTAAAGGGGTGGGAGGAGAAATTTTTATACACCCGATGTTAAGTTAAAAGAAGACAAATACATCTGTGAAAACCACATTCGAATCGGATCAGTAGTTTTAATGTGATGCGCGCACAAACATATAGATAGACAGACAGACGTACAAAAAAAAATAACCACATTTTTGGGTTCTATACCGATGTACCCGCGACGTCGTTCACGTGATGTATAGATTGTTGTAAAAAATTTCTTCCCCCACACCGTAAGAGAGGTGGGGGAGAAATTTTTATACACCAGATGTTAAGTTAAAAGAAGACAAATACATATGTGAAAACCGCATTCGAATCGGATCAGTAGTTTTCGTGTGATGCGCGCACAAACATATAGATAGACAGACAGGCGTACAAAAAAAAATAACCACATTTTTGGGTTCTATATCGATGTACCCGCGACGTCGTTCACGTGATGTATAGATTGTTGTAAAAAATTTCTTCCCCCACACCATAAAAGAGGTGGGGGAGAAATTTTTATACACCAGATGTTAAGTTAAAAGAAGACAAATACATATGTGAAAACCGCATTCGAATCGGATCAGTAGTTTTCATGTGATGTGCGCCGCACAAACATATAGATAGACAGACAGACGTACAACAAAAAATCTAACCACATTTTTGGGTTCTATATCGATGTACTCGCGACGTAGTTCGCGTGACGTATATAAAAATTTCTCCCCCCACATCGTAAAAAGTGGTTTTCCCAACATTTCCCTTCACTGCTCTGCTCCTCTTGATTGTAGCGTGATGTAAAGTATCCTATAACGAGCTCAGGAGTATGAAAAATAATTGTACCAAGTTTCGTTAAAATCCGTCGAGTAGTTTTTGTTTCTATAACGGTTATACAGACAGACAGACAAAAATAACCATTAATGAAGCAAACCTCAATTTAGTTCGCACCTTTGCCAAAGAGGTCATAAAAACAAAGGAAATCGATGAAAGAGAGGCTGCTGGAAGATAAAGGAATTACACGGATTGCCGCTAAAAACAAAGGAAATCGATGAAAGAGAGGCTGCTGGAAGATAAAGGAATTACACGGATTGCCGCTGTACCCTGATGTGATACATATTTTGTGGATTCCAGGGACAGAGAGGGCATACGGAGAGGGTTTAGTGGCTACACCACATAACCAGACGAGGGTAGAACCATGCGTCTGGTATCCGAAGGGATTTTCTCTCCACCAAAAAAAAAAAAAGATAGATAGATAGATAGATAGATAGATAGATAGATAGATAGATAGATAGAAACTAGTCCAAAAGACTGTGGCGTCAATCTGCATACAGGCAAACGCTGACGAAATAGATGAAGAAACAAACCGCAAACAAGAAGCCATAAGAAAAGAAACAGAGAGGATACTTCGTAATGAGGATGGTTTTGAACCCATGACAAAAATCATTGACGAGGAATGGCCAGACGAATATTTCAAGGTAACAAAAATTGATGACGTAAAGGGGCACCAAAGCAGTGCAGAGGAAAATCTAGCGGTATTTATGGACCCCTTGTCACCAAAAGTGGACTCCCAATTTGACTTCGTCAAAACCAGGTATCCAGCAGTCATACCATTAGTAGAGGAAGGTATTGTAGATGGTACCATGGAATATATGGCGTTGCAAGTCGGAATAAAAAGCAGTCGGACAGAAGGAGAAGGAAGCTATTCCACATCAGTATTCATTCTACCCTTGAAAGTCGAAGAAAATGGCATGGAGGATCTCGAGACCCTCTTTAACCTTTGCATACAACTAAGAGACCAGGCAAGCAAAGACCATATAAAGCAATTAAGGATCTCTGCGGGAGGAAAATACAACCATGCATATATCAGAAAATGTATGGAATTTGTTTTTAAAAATACTACTATACAAATAAGTATGAATCACCAAAAAATGAGAAAGAAAGAAACGACGGAAAAAGTGGGACAAAGAAAGAGTAAACACCCTGACTCCGATAAAATAATCATTAAAGCCGCCGAAGGAAAAAGCTATGCAGAGTTACTAAAATCAGTTAAGCAATCTGTTAACATCAAGGAAAAGGGTATTCAGATTAAATCTATAAAAAGAACAAGCAAAGGTGACCTCATGATGGAAGTATTAGGAGGCAGGGAAAAGGCTAATGATCTAAAGCAAACAATACAGCAAACAAATAACACTACGGTAGTGTTAAAGACAAATGAGGTCATTGTACATATCACCGATATAGATGCCAGTATAGATGAAAGTGAACTCCGGGCGGAGATCCAAGAAGAAGTATACTTGGCAGAAAATGAGTTTAAGGTGATTTCCATGAGACCAACCCAAAACGGAAATCAAACAGCCACCGTCGCTATGAAAAGAGCAATAGCCGAACGAATAGCCAGAAAAGGAACTATACAGATCGGGTGGGTACCGTGCAGAGTGAGAAAAAGGTTAAACATACCTAGGTGCTTTAGATGTCACTTATTCGGCCATACAAAAGAAACATGTACGAATGAGGACAAATCCCAATGCTGTCTCAAATGTACGAAGACAGGACATCTGGCAAAGGATTGTAAAGATCCTCCCACCTGCATTGTATGTAAGATCGAGGGACACCGACACGATCAAACGAAATGTCCTGAGTATAGGAAATTACTACGAACCAAAACCAGGACGACTTCTACAGCGAGCAGCGTCTTTAATCATGTCAATTAAAATTTTGCAAATGAATCTGGGAAGAATAAGGGCCGCTCATGATCTAGCGTGTGAAACAGCCACAAAACGTAAAATCGACATGATGATTGTCGGCGAACCCAACAAAAAATTAGTCGAGAGTACACAATGGATCAAAGACAAAAGATCTGACGTAGGTATCTTTATTCGAAATAAAAATCTTGAGGTTAAAAAGATCTGTGCCAAGAACGGTTATGTAAGCATCTCCTTAAATAATTGCACATTATTTTGTTGTTATATCTCCCCTAACATATCTTTGAACGAGTT
Source organism: Altica lythri (assembly GCA_964028335.1). Classification (NCBI taxonomy): domain Eukaryota; kingdom Metazoa; phylum Arthropoda; class Insecta; order Coleoptera; family Chrysomelidae; genus Altica; species Altica lythri. The sequence goes on from OZ034807.1 coordinate 43,777,145, forward strand.
TAAAGAACAAGTCGACAACATAATGCATGATGTTAGAACGACGCAAGGGGAAAAACTTGTCATGGGTGACATAAATGCAAAATCACCAATGTGGGGCTCGCCCACTCAAGACAACAGAGGAGAATATTGGTGTGAATGGTTAGCATCCCTAAATCTAAATGTCATAAATGACGGTAAAAGACCAACCTTTATCAGAGGCCAGTCAGAGTCTTATATAGACATAACGTGTTCAACTAGGAACATACAAAAACTAATATGTGACTGGGAAGTGCTGGAAGATGAGACTCTTACTGAACACCAATATATTGCATTTTCGATCACAACAAATGATATGCTACGGACATGGAAGAAAACTAAATCAACTTGCGATTGGGAACTCTTTAAAGAACTGATATTATGGAGAACTACATCTGGAGTTCAAAACATCCAGGAACTAGAAAAGGCACTCAAGGATGCGTATCAAGGCAGCTTACAAACTGGGCAAGTCTCAGAAACACCTTTTTGGTGGACTGATAAAATTGGAGAAAAGAGAAAGGAATGCTTGAACATGAAACGAATAGTTACGAGAATGAATAAAAGAATTCCGAGAAATGAAGTGGAAATCGAGGAAGTTAAGGAAAACTATAAAAGACATAGAAAGGACTTGAAACGATTAATTCATGCCTCCAAGAACAAACAGTGGGATGCCCTGTGCAAGGAACTCGAAGAAGATATTTGGGGAATGGGATTTAAAATAGCAATGAAAAAAATTGTAGGTTTCACTCCGTATAGCATTGCCGCGGAAGAGAAAATTAAGATAGCAAAAGAGCTGTTTCCAGAGACGGCAAATATACAAAGAAGACCTAGAACTGCGGAAACCGCAGTCCCATTTACGAAAGAAGAGTTGAAAAAGGTCGTAAGTAGTATGAAATCCGGAAAGGCACCTGGCATTGATGGTATCCCCATGGAAGCCATTAAGGCGATGAATGAAATCGTACCGGCAGCTATACTGGACCCATTAAATAATTTGCTTAAGGAAAAGCAATATCCTAAAAAATGGAAAAAGGCTCGACTGGTACTGATACCAAAAGGAAACCCAGAACTGATGAAATTCAGGCCTATCTGTCTTCTGAACTGCATCAACAAGGTTTACGAGGGGCTGATAAGGGAAAGGCTGCAAATGGAAATAGAAAACTGTGGAGACTTCGCGGATAACCAATTTGGATTTCGCAAACAAAGATCAACTATTCAAGCCGTGGAGAAAGTCATAAACACTGTACAAGAAAACAGAAATAGCAAATGGGCAGTACTTATCACTCTAGATGTGAAAAATGCATTTAATACGGCTGCATGGAATAAAATCCTTCAGAAGTTGGAGACGAAACAGGTAGCCAACTACCTCATAGATATAGTGGATAGATACCTGGATGAAAGACAGATTCAAATCGACAAAGGTGTGACCCTGGACGTGACGGCGGGGGTTCCACAGGGTTCAGTTTTAGGACCAACCCTTTGGAACGTTCTATATGACGATCTCCTTGATATCCAAGTACCACAAGGAGTAACCCTATTGGCATACGCAGACGATCTGGCAATTGTCATTACAGCCATGAATGTAGAACAACTAAACTGGAAAGGTGAAGAAACTCTACAACACGTCAGCGAGTGGATGAGAATAAACGAGCTGGAACTTGCACCTCACAAATCAGAAGCGGTTGTACTTAAAGGACAATGGGGGAAAGAAGCGATCAGTCTATTCTGCAATGGAGTGGAAATACCCTGTAGAAGAAGTCTGGTTTATTTAGGTGTAACATTTGAGGAAGGCTGTCGTTTCCGGGAACACATAAGAACTGCTGCAAGAAAAGCTGCAATGAAGGTGGCTGCCTTAAGCAGACTAACTCCCAGAATTAAGGGCCCTGGGTCAAAAAAGCGAGTAATGCTCTATAATGTAGTACAATCTATATTGCTATACGGAGCACCCATATGGCATGACTGTATGGAGATTAAGAGACATAGAGATCTACTTTTGAAAACTCAGCGTCAGATGCTTCTTCGAGTATCTAGTGCATACCGTACGGTATCTATAATGGCATTACAAGTGGTTTCAGGAGTAATTCCCATTAACTTTTGGGTAGAAGAAAAATGGAGAATGTATAGAAGGGCAGATAGAGGTACAACGCAGGCAAAACAGGAGGAACGTTCTGTCACATTAGACAGATGGCAAGACCTCTGGAATGACACAACAGAGGTCGCACAATGGACAAAAACTTTAATACCAAATCTACGACATTGGATAACCTGCAAGTTCAGGACAACTGACTACTTCCTAACTCAGGTACTCACAGGCCACGGTTCCTTTAGAGTCTATGTAAAAAGAATAATAGGCAAGACAGAAAGCGATGAATGCATGTACTGTCAGGAAGTGGATACGGTAGAACATACTCTCTTCTTTTGTCGCAGATGGGAACAGCAAAGAACACAATTATGTCTAAGTGTTGGAATTCAACTGACAATACAAAACTTAATTCATACGATTACCATTAATGAAGCAAACCTCAATTTAGTTCGCACCTTTGCCAAAGAGGTCATAAAAACAAAGGAAATCGATGAAAGAGAGGCTGCTGGAAGATAAAAGGAATTACACGGATTGCCGCTGTACCCTGATGTGATACATATTTTGTGGATTCCAGGGACAGAGAGGGCATACGGAGAGGTTTTAGTGGCTACACCACATAACCAGACGAGGGTAGAACCATGCGTCTGGTATCCGAAGGGATTTCCTCTCCACCAAAAAAAAAAAAAAAAGATAGATAGATAGATAGATAGATAGATAGATAGATAGATAGATAGATAGATAGATAGATAGATAGATAGATAGATAGATAGATAAGGAATAAAATTCACCAACACGCGAATTATATAATGCAACATGCTGATCAAGACTATTTTCCTGGAATCTAATCCTAGTCAGCAAAGGCGTGACAATAGATTTCTTTTTACAGTTTTTCGTTTTAACATTCAGTCTGATTTTATTGTTTAAAGTATTCGGTCTTATATTTATTGTATAATTATTAAAATAATTTTTTTTAAAAACTAAGTTTTCGAACCGAGTTATATTATTCGCGAAATAAAACTGACTCAGATCGGGATCTAAGATTTAAAGTAAACTCAATAGAAATTGAAATAAGTAACAAAGTATTTATTTGTACCTGTAAATCAAAGAACTTTAATAAATCCGATATTTTTTACACTTCAGGTAAGGTCCCGTGGCGTTAATGACATATTTGAGACTACAATCTAGATACTAAGACCTGTAAAATTAATTCGGGGATATATAGAGATTGTACAAGGTATAACTGTTATTATCTAGTTGACAGCAAATAAAAGAAGCCAGAGTTGGAAAGTAGAGGAGCAGAGAGAATGAGATAGCAAGTAGAGCAGCAAAAAGAAGGGAGTAAAGAAAAGACTCGCTACAGGAAAAAAAACGTATTTTTGTTTGAATATTTTTTTGTAATAGCAACTGATTTTCTTGAGTGCAGATTCCACAACCCTGAGATTTCATTGATTTGAAGGTTTTCTCAGAGGAGTGATTCCATTTCAATTGACGCCCATAACATGGGTAAGAAATTTGTTTAAATACCTTGATAGGAGGTGTGTAATTGTCGAGCAAAAGGAATAGTATTTGGTGCGACATTTATTTTAATATTACAAATCTAAAAATTTAGAATGTACCTATATAAAACTAAAAGAAGAAAAACATACTATGTTAGGAAAAGGGTACGATCAGAATAATAAGGATAATCGGGTAGAGAATAATCAGGATAATCAGGTAAGAAATAATCAGGATAGTCCGGGAGAATAATGAGAATACTGGGAAAGGGAATAATAGGATAGGAAAGGATTATGAACATGTTACAAACAATGATGTCAGAAGCACATAAAAATACTGATACTATGAAGATTGATATAGGTAAAGGAGCAAAATGGGTCAATAGAAAAGGAAATCGAGAACGAAATAAAGGAAGAAATGAATAAAACACTGAAAGGATGACTGTTATACAAAAAATATATAAAGGAAATGAATAAGCAAAATTAATTAATTAGGTCAGATTTACAGGAAGTTACAGAGGAAATAAATAAAAATACTTAAGTGATGAGTGTGATTAAACAAGAGACGAATAAAAATAAAAAAGAAGGCAAAGATGAGGTAAGGAGATATATGGATATGACCATGAAAAATATTGTGGAAACAAAAACGAGAACGCAATCTCCTGAAAAAAAAAGTTATAGGGGAATATAAAAGGTTCAAATCTGAATATTACGATAAACTTTTTTACCAGAAAAATGTAAAATCGAGGACTGAAAACACTCAGACCAAACCAGGGTGAGACCAAACAAACAAGACCAGAACTGAAAAGCATGTTATAAAGATCTATTAACATAGAAAAGGTATCAATTTATTGATAACACAGAGGAAGAAAGAGTAGGTACAGGGCAGGAAAGAAAAGATACGTAGAGCAATAGTGCCTATGAAAAACAACAAATTACCAGTGCCTATGGCTGAATTAATCAAATTTAAGTAGATTCCTTCGACGGGTCCTTGAAACAATCTCAAATGGTGGAAAAATGCCTAGAGAATGGAAAGATGTACAAGTGACATCTATTTATATAAAAATGTGAAAACTATAGAGGAATAAGCATGCTACTAACAGTAAAAAGAATATAAGGTAGAATAATAAGGGAGAAATTGAAAAATACGAGGTATGTCTAGAAAGTAAGTTCCGTTTGGTAATAAAAAAAATTGTGTACAGATACAGAAAAAAAAAACATTTATTTCACAAAATTCCTAAACTCTTAACCTACTTTTTCACATAACTGCCGAAATTTTGCAGGCATTTTTCATATCGTGGCACAAGTTTTTACATGCCTTCTCCATAGAAGGTTGCCGCCAGTTGGAAACAGCTTCTTTCAGCCCTTCGTCATTGTTGAAGTGTCGACCGCTAAGGAAAGACTTGAGATGAAAGAACAGATGAAAATCGTTAGGAGCGAGCTATAAGGAGGATGATCAAACACGTCCCAGCCAAATCGCTGTAGGAGATTTTTCGTCATATTTGCAGTGTGTGGTCGTGCATTGTCGTAAAGAAAAACAACACTTTTTGACAGAAATCCTCGGCGCTTATTATATATTGCACGGCGCAATTTCCTAAGTGTCTTGCAGTAAAAATCTTTATTTAGTGTTTGACCACGCTGTAAGAAATCAATCAGTAAGATGCCTTTCGTATCCCAAAACACTGTGCACATGATTTTTCGGGGTGTCAACATTTGTTTCGGCTTAACCTTGGCTGGGGAAAAGTGTGCCTCCATTTCATTGATTGCAGCTTACTTTCAGTTTTTTATTTTATGTGTGTTATGTATCTTTGTAGGTAGTATATAGTTCATATGTAGTTATTAATCATTTTGATTATTATAGTTGACGCATTGTCAGATTCTTTGCTGAATAAAGCCAAAGTTTAGTTGTTTATTTATATCCCACCAAAAACATAAATGTAAAAAAGGGGAGCCAAGTTCAATACAAAAATTATGCTTGGCTGTGGGCTTCACCGCAAAAAGAATGGAGATCTTAATGAGTGCCAAGTTATATGCAAAATCCAAATATGTATTTATAGGAACAAAATAACATTATGAACAAATATTAAACTCTATTTCTTTGCTTTATTGAATACCTATAATAATTGTTGTTATTTAAAAATGTAAGATATTAAAGAAGGTTAGATTTGAATTGGCCAGTTTTCATTAAATCAGTCATTTTATAAAGTTATTCAACATATATTTTTAAATTCTGATAAAAACTGGTCAAGTCAAATCTAACCTTCTTTAAGATCTCACATTTTTAAATAACAACCATTATTAAAGGTATTCAATAAAGCAAAGAAATAGAGTTTAATATCAGTTCATAATGTTATTTTGATCCTATAAATACATATTTGTATTTTGCATATAACTTGGCACTCATTAAGATCTCCATTCTTTTTGCGGTGAAGCCCACAGCCAAGCATAATTTTTGTATTGAACTTGGCTCCCCTTTTTTACATTTATGTTTTTGGTGGGATATCATTACTTTTTGTAAAGAAAACTAGGCAGGTATTGAGATTTAATGTTTTTTCTTGCGTTTCCGCTGCATGGTTATATTTTTTAAGCTATTGTCTACATTCTCTTGAATGTTAGAGACAATAGTGCGCATTGCCCATTCATTATCTGCTTCTTGTTTATAATTAAATTAGCTAAGTCTGGGAGATATAACGATTTAAGGTGGTTATATTCTACTATTGAACTATGTATCTTGTGTCTTAATTTGACTAGGGTCTAGATTAATAAGGTGTACTCCGTCTAGTGTTTTAACTCTGGAGAGCGCAACGTAGGCCTGTCCTCTGCTATATAAAAATCGAAGTGTCTATGTCAGGAACAGCGCTGTCCAGACTACGTCCTTGTGATTTGTGTATGGTAATAGCGTAAGCCAAGCAAATAGGGAACTTTTCCCGGTGAACATATACATTATTTAATATCTGAAACTTAGTCTTGACACGTTCTAGTTCATAAGTTAAATTATTAAATTTGATAATAATCCCAGTTTATTTTTTCTATAACTCCAATAGAGCCGTTCACTAGCCCTTTACTAACATGTATATTCCTACGCAACATAACTCGTGCAAACAATTTGATCGTGATAACGTCGTCTTCTAATCCAGCGGTTAATGATGAATCATCCTCGTTCTTTTTCAGCACTTCCTTTGCTCGCTTGTGGACCGTGGACCGTGGACAGTGTATTGCATCAATTGAATTCAATTTAATTTGCGCGCCGCTTACGACACACCGTTTGTGTCGTATTTAAGTTTTTTGTATGGGGACACCATTTTATTTTTTGACTTAACTTTATTTTTATATTTTTGTTCTATAGCTAATATTGCAATACACATACATATATTGGGATAGTTTCAAATGTGTGCTTGTAACGGTTCCAACGCTACAATTAAAAAAAATGTTTTGTATGGGAACACCCTCAATTTTTTAACTTTTTTTTATTTTTAGAATTTTTCCTACACTTACATACAATTACCGAGCTGGATTTAAAATTTCACCCTTCTAGGTCATCTGGAAGTAAGTTAGGTTTAGGTACATACTTATGTCAGTCAGTGCTAAAATTTAAGAATTTTTGACCTTCATATCTTTATAACCGTTTGAGCTAGCTTTATGAAATTTGGGCTCCTAGATATCCTTATGGATACAATTAAACACAAGTAGTTTAATGAGTTTACGTTAAAGAGGTTTTGAGTTATAGAAGAGTCAAAAGTGGCACCAAGTGGTTCATGTAATATTACACTTGACGCTGGCTAGCCAATTCTTTTGCTTAAACTTGGCTTGACACGCTACCGCGTGTCTAGATTACAATGTGTTTAGAGGTTTATGAAGATGAGAAATATCTAGTTTTTAATTAGGAATGCAACCTACAATTTTAGAAACTACCAAACAAGAAATGGTTTCGCTAAAGAATTTTGCATAGACTGAAGGCTAACGTTGTGATTAATTGGAGATGGAGAATTACTCTGATTAATTTCGACTATTGACAAATTAATGTCCTGCTTTTTCAATTTTAACTTTCATAAATTCTCAGTTATAAAATTTGATTTACACTCAGAATCCAACAAGACCCTACGCGTGTGTAATCTACTAAAAGAATTAACAACTTGAACCATTGCTGTTGCAAGAAGAATGCAATCTGACCTACATACGAAGAATCCATCGTGACCCTCGATTCCATTTCCGTAACACCACTACTTGAACAAGCAGAATTTGACTTATTTGTTTCATCATTGGAATTTCCTTGAACAGAGTCTCCTGAATTCCTTTTATTGTAGTGTAACATGGTGTGAAGCCGCCAGATAGATAGATAGATAGATATTTTTGGGTTGGCTGTTAGCCTATATCACTGCGACCTTTGCAGATCTATTGTGAACACCCATTATCTGTGGAATAGGATTAGAGCACCTTGTCCAGCTCTGCCCTCTTAATGAGACTTAATAGCCTTGACAGTGGCCACTCCGCATAACTTGGAGCAGCCGGTTTCTCCTCTCCCAGTACTAGATACCGCGTCCTTGCAAGGCCTTCACATTGGCATAGGACATGAAATGCAGTTTCCTCTTCCTCTTGGCAGTATCGACAAATGTCTACATCTGCTAAGTTTAGCTGACTCATGTGTTTTCTGAGCCTACAATGTCCTGTCAAGAGACTGACAATCATTCTGACATCATTTCGCCTTTGTGATAGCAGCTCTGCAGTAAACTTCGCCGAGTAACCCTTTATGAAGAGTTTGGCTTGTCGCTTGCCCGGTGATGTTTCCCACCACTCCTGGGCCTTTTCTAGCCTCCATTTCTCAATGGCTGCCTTTCTGAATGTATTAGCAACTCCGCCGAATGGTTCCGGGCCAATCATTGGAGTGTTAGCTCCCGCACGGGCCAATTCATCAGCCTTCTCATTGCCCCGAAACCCTGAGTGTCCTGGTATCCATGCCAGTGTCAGAGAATTTTGACTAGCGGCATGTGTCAGGGCCCCAACGCAGTCCCACACCAGCTGTGAGCTTATTTGTGCTGAGACTATCGCCTTTAGAGCTGCTTGGCTGTCCGAGTATATGACTACGGTTTTACCCGTTATACCCTGACTTACGATCTCCGTTGCACAGTGTTGTATGGCCGTTACTTCAGCCTGAAACACTGTGGCATACGCACCTAGACTTAGTTGGATTTTTATCCTGTGTCCTCTACTGTATATACCTGACCCTGTGCCTTTCTCAGTCTTTGAGCCATCGGTATACCAAATTGACTCCCCTTGGATTGGGGGGCCATTGTTCCATGAGTCCCTTTCCAGTATTTCTACTCGAAAGTTTCTCACAAAGTTATACCTGGGGACTATCCTGTCCTGAGGCATACTCATTATTTGATCTGCCTTAACCCTATTGTATAACTCTGGTTGCTTTTTGCCTTTTAATAAGGTAATGGGGGCCTGGCCTTGTAGCAGTCTGTGAGCAGTTGCCATAGCCTCGCCCTGAATGTAAATGTGCAATGGTGGTAGGTTGAGTAAAACCTGTAGTGCGTCCGTTGGAGCGGTTCCCATGGCACCTGTAACATTCAGACATGCCTGCCTTTGAATGCTTTCCAGCTGCCTGATCACCCCGGACTGCTGCGTTCTACTCCACCACACCACCGAACCATAGGTTAACATTGGTCTAATGACTTGTGTATACAACCATAGGTTCATTTTGGGGTTCAATCCCCAGTTCTTGCCACACAATTGTCTACACCTACCAAGGGCTATTGTAGCTTTATGTGTGACCTTTTGAATGTGTTGCTTCCATGATAGCCTCTGGTCAAATACCACACCCAGGTATTTGGCCTCTGTGGCCATTGGAACCAGCACGTTATTGAGCGTTATTGGTTGTAAGCCTTGTAACGCTCTTTTATTAGTGAATGGGACAATTGATGCTTTTTTTGGATTGACTGTTAGGCCTTCATCCTTGCACCACTTGTACACCATATTCATTGCGGACTGCTTCCGCTCTGAGACTGTACCCAGAAATTTCCCCTGAATGATTATGGCCATATCATCTGCGAAGCCTAGGCAGTGAAGGCCTTCATTGAGGAGTTTTTTAAGGAGGTCATCCACAAGTGCTGACCACAGCAGAGGTGACAGTACACCTCCCTGCGGACAGCCCCTTCCCACTGTTGCCTCAATGGACGCCTCACCTAACTTGGACACTACGATCCTATTCGTTAGGTTGGCATACACCCATTGGCATATTAGTGGAGGGACTCCCCTCCTTGAAAGTGCGTCTGTTACTGACTCAGGTCCCACATTACTGAAGGCTCCTTCAATGTCAATAAACGCCGCTAGGGCTACTTCTTTGTCCTCAATTGACTTTGACAATAGCCTGTTCAAGTCATCCAGCGCTAGGTCTGTGGATTTTCCCGGCTGGTATGCATATTGACGATCACTTAATGGGTTCTCCGTTAAGATTTCGTCCCTTATATATCTATCGACCAGTTTTTCGAGCGTTTTTGCTACAAACGACGATAGACTTATTGGTCTGTATGACTTGGTCGTTTGGTCCGTCATCCTCCCTACTTTAGGGAGATATAAGACTTCCACCTTTTGCCAAACAGATGGTATAAATCTATAGGCCAAACAAGCCTTAAAGATTTTACACAGTTGTGTTATAATTACATCCAGCCCTTTCTGGAGTAGGGCTGGGTATATTCCATCCGTTCCTGGTGTTTTGAATGGACGGAATGTGCTGATAGCCCATCTGATTTTTGCAGGTCTGGTTATTTCGGTAGCTAGCTTCCAGTCATCCCGCCAGAACATTTAAAACAACTCCTGGAAGTAGAATCTCTACTGATATGATTTGGTTTTAAACAAGTAAGACATTATTGAAATCATTTTGCTTTCTTATATCGATTATGAATTGAGAGTTTCCAAAATTCTCTACAATTTTGAATATTGTGACTGTCTTTACAAACTACACAACCTTATTCAACCACCATAAATGATTTAGAACCTTTTGATTAAAGGAATTTATCCTTTGAAGTCGTTTCACTCTTCAGTACCTTGGCCTTTGACTTTAGAAATTCCTCAAATTCATCTAATGTAGGCACGGTATTTTTAGATTTTGTTCTTGCCATTCACGAGCTGTAATTACATCAAGTTTACCACACATGAAAAATATTATCACAAGGTCCCATGACTGGACTGGAATTTGAAGACTTTCAAGTGACCTTATGCCTTTAGTTATACCATCTAGAACAACATGGATTTATTAGCAAATCTTTCATTTAAGATATCCCAAGCTGTATGATAATTTATTAGCACAAATTTCTAAATTATATAGTGTTTCCAGAGCATTACCTTCTAGTGAACCAAGCAAAAAATAAAAATTTTCAATATAGAATACATAAGTATTATCATGTATCTATTAACGTTTTAAGTGTATCCCTGACACCTCGAGCCATTTATCTAGATTGCCAGAAAATTTTGTTACAGACATTGAAGGGAATTTTGGTCCCGATTTAATATTGTATCTAGAAATATCGGAGCCATTAATAGAAGCATTATCAGCCAGACAAAATTTGATAGTGAATTATTTTGCATGAGATTTGCCTCGTTTACCTGACTATTTGTGTTCAATATTATATGCAGTAGCAAATATTCTGTAATAATTATTGTCAAAATTCTTTTAAAGTTGTTCATCCAAATTACCATGATTTAATTCAATAAAGTTTTGATAAGAATCAAATTCTGAAAATATATCTGGAAGTTTATTAAGCCTATTTTGCAAATCTAACAATTTTATCTCATCATTAAGAATATTTAAGAATTTTTCAAAAAAAAATTTACTGTTAGGTATACCACTTTTTTAATGTTTAATTTAATTTCTTCATCAGAGATTTTAGTAAATATTTTATTATATAATTACCAAACCAATGAAATAGAAAGATTTAATACCCAAACCGTCACTAATTTTAGTAAATCAAATTCATATAATAATATGCTCTATTGACTCAAATTAGGAATAAAAGTATGAAAGGAAATACCATCACTCACAGTTACTTCGCTTCAAACTCCTCTTACCAACTCTTAAAACGACAAAAACGTTATTTTTTTTCTTGAACACCAAAATTTACCATTCCAACCAAACGCCAAGCTTGCAGACATTTTTTGTTTTTTGGGGTTTACCACCAAGTCAAACAGTTCCAATTTGTTTAACATCTGAGCTCCAGAAGGTCCATGTTTATGTTGGATTACTTTGCTGTATACTTTTTTGTAAATAAAAATAACGTCGTTTCCAAAATCTAATTGTGTTTAATCAAATCTTTCAAAAAATCTTGTTATCTCTCGTAGCAACCACGATATCAATTTTTTATCTCTACTTAAATAAATTATAACATATTCTTAACACAGTGTGTGTGTGGTACTCTTTAATTTGGATCACGCTTTTCAGTTCGAGGATTTTCTTTGTTACTATCATGAACTGGATAAAAACAAAAACAGCTCTATTCCTGGTTTTTTAAATTCCTTATTACTTAGTTTGAAAATATATCGACTTCTATATATATATATATATATATATATATATATACATACATACATATATACATCATATATACATCATAACATAGTACACCTCTACGGGGAGGAGACCTTCAGAACAACAAAACGCTTCGAAACACTAAGGTCCAAAATCACAACATTATGTTGCGACATAACATTTCTAATAAGATGTCGCGACAACAACGTTCTGCCTACGTGTACCAAATTGACTTACCATTTAAGGACAAAAAGAGCAGAAAATATCCTAAGAAACACGAGCAAATCGCTTCTAAGAGAACAAATTCGAGAAAAACGGAGACAAGTTGCCCAAACAGAAAAAGCAGCCTACGATCTACATCTGCAACTGAGCAAAGAAATTCACCCGTTACTCTGGCAAAAAGTAGATGAGTTATCAACCCGGAGGACGGAAACAGACTTCAAGAACAGAACCGACAAACAGAAAAATAAATTTGCCCGACTTCTGAGGAAAACCGAACCAAAAGTAGAGCCACTCGATATCAATAAAGTGGTTAAAAACCTCTCTGACTACCAACTCTCAGAGGAAGAGAAACACATCCTTAGCAAGGGTTTTAACTTTACAGTGACACCGAAGACGATTCCAACAGAGGACATAATCGCGAACATCGAAGCAGCCCTAGACCAAAAGCCGGACGATGAGGCTGAAATAATACGTCAAGACGTAGCACGTATTCTCAGGACCAGCAAACCACCAAAACCAAACATAAAACCGTCCGAAATGAGAGCCCTCAACAATCTAAAGGCAAACAAAGACATCACTATATTGAAAGCAGACAAGGGAAATGTCACAGTGGTGATGAATACGGAAGAATATAGAACAAAAATGGCAGACATACTCCAAGACGACACATATAAAAAAGTCGCAAGAGACCCAACAACATACCTTGAGAAGACAACAAAAGATAAAATCAAAGCCGCCAAGCTTGGGGCAGAAATCGAGGCTCGCATAATTCCTCGGGAAAAAGCTAGCAGATGCCCTAAACTATACGGGTTGCCAAAAATTCACAAGGAGGGAGTGCCATTAAGACCAATCGTTAGCGCTATAGACTCACCAACTCAACAACTCGAGAAATATCTTGCAGAGATCATGCAGCCAACCAGCGAAGAAGCAGATTCCTACGTCAAGAACTCAGAACACCTGACAAATATAATTAAAAACCTTAAACTGCACAAAGATGACCTCCTAGCTAGCCTAGATATAAAGTCACTTTACCCAAGCGTACCAATTGACGAGGCTCTAGACCAAATAGCTACAAATGAAGATTTCCCAAGACACATTATCGAACTTGCAAGACACTGTCTGAAGAATACGTATTTCTCGTATGAGAACAACTTGTATAGACAAACAGAAGGCGCCCCCATGGGATCCTCACTATCACCAGTAATTGCCAATCTCTACATGAAGTATTTCGAAACCAATGCACTAAGTAAAGCTAAAATGAAGCCGACTTTTTGGAAACGCTACGTGGACGACATCTTTATCATATGGCCTCATGGAAGACCCAATCTTGACAATTTCCTTGATGAACTAAACAACATCCACCACCGAATACAGTTCACGTTAGAAGTTGAAGAGAATGGCCAATTGCCTTTTCTTGACCTACTTATTACAAGAAACAATGACCTCACAATTGATTACACGGTATACAGGAAACCTACACACACTAATAGATATCTGAATGCTAGATCTCATCATCACCCTTCCCAATTGCAATCGGTAGCCAGTACACTGATATCCAGATCTATACGCCTAACAAAAACAACGAACCGACAAGAAGAACTTCATAACATTACAACCGCCCTAAGACAAAACGGATACCATGAACACACAATCAAAAAAGCACAAAAACAAGCCACGAGACCAACAACAAATAAGGAAGAATACGACATGTCCAAACCAAAAACTAAACTGCCATATATAAAAGGTGTAACAGACGTGATTGGAAGGATTCTAAGAAGGCATGACATTTCCACAATCTACAAGCCGCAGACTACCTTACACAAAATAATAGGCAATCCAAAAGACAAAATACCTTTAGAAAACCAAGGCGTATACAGCATCCCGTGCAGTAACTGCGACAAAGAATACATCGGACAAACAAATAGAAGAATCTCAGCCAGAGTACAGGAACACCAGAACAACATCAGAAATAAGCAAACGACATCAGCCCTTTTTCAACACCACCAGGAAACGGGCCACACAATAAACTTCCCAGAAACAAAACAGATTGCACCTATCAAACACTACAGAACCCGCATAGTTAGAGAAGCCCTCGAAATAGAGAGAACCAACAGCCTCAACAAAAGAGACGATGCACAAAACATCTCCAACACTTGGAAAAGTCTCCTCAAAAGACAATCCAATCCAATTACCCAAGAAGAACAAAAATCCTTGGAGAATACTCAGACACGGGCAGAACCAATAAGAAACACAAACGCAACAAGGACAGCCGTACCCATCCAGGCCCAAATACAGTCAGGAAATAATCGGCGCGGTCAACGACCTCGGGTGGAGGAAACGTCAACACCTGAACCGCACCGCCCACCAATCACAGAACAGCGATATAACCTGCGCCGCCGCCGACGCGTATAAAAGCAGCAACACAGGACCACGCAGCTCATTCCAAGTTGAGCAGCCGCAAAGGAAGCATCACTTGAAAAAGCCAGCTGAGATGTTGGCGAAACGTCGTGAAGACACAAACAACCAACGGATTGAAACCCGGAACACCACTACTGTTCATTCTACCATCCGTGAAACACTACATCATAACAATATATATATATATATATATATATATATATATATATATATATATATATATATATATATATGATATGAGTTACTATGCTCTATTAAATAAGTACATATAAAGAAAATTAATGGAAATAGAGAAAGGAAAATATTCTTATTCCAAGGCAGAGTGCAAATGCAGTAAATTTGGTATAATTTATCATCATCTTCTTCACAATTCCTAAAAAAGAAAAAAAACAAAATAAGAAATTAAAATATACAAGTACATCTAAGAGATATTTATGTTAAAGATTCAATATAGTTTAATCAATAATATATAAAATTTTAATGATCATGTATTAGATAGATAATAAAAGTAAATATTTAAAAGTTTATAAAGTTTACAATACTTTAGTAATTAAAAATAATCTTAAATGAGTTAGAATAGAATTAAATTAGAAAATTAAATGACGAAATATGAGAATTCATAAAAGAAATATTAAAAATTTTTACTTACTTTAAAAACACACAAATTTGTTTTTCAAGCCATATTGTAATTTATTATAGTTTAACTTCCAAATGAAAAATTCTGAAAATAAAAAAA
The DNA here is from genome assembly GCA_964028335.1 of Altica lythri. NCBI lineage: Eukaryota > Metazoa > Arthropoda > Insecta > Coleoptera > Chrysomelidae > Altica > Altica lythri. The sequence continues at coordinate 43,792,633 of OZ034807.1, forward strand.
TATTAGTTTATAGTTATAACAAATTTAAAAAAAAAGAATGATTATTGTGTTCAATTTGAATAATGAATTAAGAATTAGATTGTTTGTAATTTTATTTGAAATAATTAGTAGGCGAATAGGTAATATGAATGTATAGTTTAAGTTTGTTTAAAAATTCAGTTGTTTAATTGTTGATTTTGGAAGTTCTCTCTTGTTTTCGACCTTCGGAAGAGGAAAGATGTAATAAAGTTTGCTCCGTTAAAATTTAGATTTTTTTTTCAAAATACCTATAAAAGAAAGTTTAAAAGTAGTCAAAAGTGTTAACAAAACTACAAGGAAGTTCCTGATAGCATCTGGTAAGAAGTACAGTCTATTTTATGAAGAAATAAATGTTAGAAATTGTATGCTGAGCAGTTCATTGATATAAATGCTTCCTGAATTAATTTAAAGAAAGTAAAACCAGTTTCTAACAAGAAAGAAGATTATTAGTTTACTTACCATTTGATGTAAGAGCTGATTGTTTCCTGATTAGAAGAAATTTTATTAGTCAAAATCTCTAAAGTGTCCGTATATCATTGCTGTCCTGGGAAATGGTGGATTCTAATTGAAAAGGGGATCCAGAGCCTTAGCTGTCCGAAGAGAATACAAGATCTTCATAACACGGTATCAATTTCCAATTTTTAAAAATAAAGAACTTTCCTGTGTTTGATTTTTACGTATTTAATGAACATTTAATTTCACTTGTACACTGTTTCACTGTTTAAATAAGTTATTTTTCATTATTAGATAAGTTTAATTTGATTTATTAGTTACAAAATTCAGAATTCATAACACTTGATTTAACAACATTTGGTTTTTGAAAATAGTGTGTAAAATCTCACAACACTATAAGAAAAAGTAAGGTTAAGGTTAAGATAGAATCATCGTTCAGAAAACATAATTTGGTACATTATTTCTAAATTTTATAATCGTTTGTCAAAATTTTCAACATTGGTTGAATTTGAATCTATTTATTATTTGAAATTTTTGAACTCTGACCCTAAGAAAGAGAATAGCCAGGAGCATATTTTAAAATAATAATATTTAAAATAAAAGAAATTAATTTGAGTCTTACCTTCTTCACATTTATATTAAAATTTAAAAAATTCAAGGTAAGGATTACTTTATAGCATGGTGACTTATAGAATACTAATTGTAGAGTTACATATGTTATAATATATATATATATATATATATAACTCAAGACTGACATAGTGATCTCTCAACGCACAGCCAAAACCACTACGGATCGGGCTGACATTTGGCATGCAGGTAGATGTTATTGTTACTGTTCAATGCCCGACATCGAGAACGGATCGATTCGATCGTTCCTTCATCCTCAGGGTCTCCAGATTGTGGAACTCCTTACCTTCCCACGTCTTCCCCACTCGTCCCAACTTGCAGGTCTTTAAATGCCAAATTAATAAATTGTCTCTTCTGTCCCAATAGATGTTCTCGGTACATTTGTATTTAGGTCTATACCTACGAGCACATCCTTAATAAAAAAAAATAAGATAAAAAAAAAACGTAGACATTCGCTAAGAAGGATTTTCATAAATTCTGCCCCAAGGGGGCCAAATAGGGGATAAAAGTTTGTATAAAACTTTGTCAATTTTAAACCGATCGCGCTGAGATTTTGCATGCATGTAGCTACTATGACGTAGGCATCCCCTAAGAAAAGATTTTGATAAATTCCACCCCTAAGGGGATAAAATAGGGGATAAAAGTTTGTATAATAAATCTTCCCTGATTTTCGACTGATTTGAACTGAAATTAAAAATTAGAGCTACTATGATGAAGACGTCTGCCTAAATCGGATTTTGATAAATTTAACCCTATGGGGATAAAATAAGGGATGATGGAGGATGTAAATGTATTAGTTTAAACCTATCAGCACCTAATGGAACGAATAAATAAAGACGAACAAAATAAGGTTTAGTTCTAAATGTTGACAATAAATGGCGTTAGTCGTATTTTAAAATGCGCTATCGTTTTGTTTTCACTGAGTTACATATACCAGATGATGAGTGGCCGTCGTATCTTATAGTACATACTGAAACACTTATGGGGACTTTAACACAATTTATTTACAAAATTTTTAAAATACACAGAACTCCGCTGGATAACGTCTAAACTTCTTGACAATACAATGAACTCTTGTCAATATTTAAACTTGAACTAACGTTAACTGCCCATACATCCCCTTATATACAACATTATTTAATCTAGTCAGTGTGTTTAGAACTTTCTAGAATCTTCTAGAAACATTATTTAATCTAGTCAGTGTGTTTAGATTGTTTAGAACTTTCTAGAATTTTCTAGAAACATTATTTAATCTAGTTAGTGTGTTTAAATGTTTCTAGAATAACAATCTTTCAAATTAAGGTCCTTTGTTTACGGTTATCCCGTTACAATACTATACCTAAATAAAGCCGCAAAAACTATACCTAATTAATAATAATACTTTTTAACTTTCTTCTTAATCCTTATCCAAATAAATACGTTATTTATCACAGGCACTTCTGTTTGAACAAAATTACCCTTTACAGTATTTTTTTTTAACCAATATGTAAGAAGTTTTTATAGTTTTAAAATAATAATAGTAATAATAAAAAAAAAATAATACCACGCGAGCGTTAACGTGCGGGATGTGTGGAGCGGTGAGGCGGTAGCACGCTGCTGCTGGCCGACATGACACTGTCGATAGACGCGTAGAGTCTTTAAAATTGGAGGATTAATTTGTTTTATTACGTAGTCGTGTACTAAGAAAGTTTTTTTTAATTCCACCCCTGAGAGTTTAAAATAGGGGTTACAAGTTTGTATGAAACTCGGTGGCAAAAGACTAAAGTCCACGTGGACGAAGTCGTGGGCGGCCGCTGGTCAGAAATAAAATCAATAATTGTAATCGTATCAAATGTTTACAATATATTATAATTGAACAACCTTTTTAAATAAAGTGACAGCAAACACACAACATTCTCATTTGTCCTCACGTAGTTACAAACATGGTGTGGATATTTGAAAACTCCTCAATATCTTCAAAATATATTATTGAATTAATTTTTAAGTTTGGATCATATCTACTTATTTTTCCTTTGGAGGTAGCAGCCATATTTAGATATATTATTTACTTTTTTAATATAATTTCATTATTGTTATATTTGGCAAGTGAGTACCATGATTTTATTAATAGAATGGTTATGGATCAACTGGATACGATTTCAAATTTTTCTTACTTATCCTATTTTACATACATCGGTCTATTTGACTGTTTGCTTAGCTACAACACACAGAATAATGCTAAAATTTGGAAAAAGTGTTTGTTACTTATAAATAAATTGGATGATGGATTTAAGATAATTGAAAAGAAATGGTCACATTTCGTAAAAATTTCCATACTTGTTTTAATGTTCCTAGCATACCAATGCTCGATATATGTATATATTATAAAGTTCCATTATCATTCAGTATTCCCTTTAATACTTTTTACGTTCAGGGTCCTCGTCACTCTGAAAATATTACTATTCACTATAATTATATGGGAAATTACAAAAATTTTATGTTATAACTATGTGAATTTAACTGAATGTGTAGAACGCAACTTCCAATCAAAAACAAAAATTATACAAATTAATACTATTATAAATAATTTAGTACAGTTGCATAAAGTGGTAAATATTTTTAATGAGACATTTGGTAAATATATCCTACTCCAATGGATTTTTTTCTTTTTAAACACTTTAAATATTTTAAGCTATATCTTATCAATATCAATCTCATACAGTGCTTTTGAGGAGGAAAAACTCATTATTGAATTATTGATTACATTAAGCCTAATAACTTTTACGGTAAGTGTTATAAATTTATTTTTTAATATTTTCATAGAAAAAAAGCTGTACATATTTGGAGGCACAACTATTTTTAGGCTCTCTCGTCAATGCACGATATTGTTTTACCTTAATTCTTAGATATTAAGTTCTTGCCGACATGCGTCTAGATGTTTTGATTTCGCCATGTTATGATTTGTGATCCTATATTGAGAGTTTTTCTGTTTTGAATATATTTTTGTTTTCGTAAATTTGTGTGGTAACCTGATTTAGTACCATAATTTGCGTTATGTTATATTATCGATTACCAATATATATTTTATATTAAGAACTTATTTGTATTCTGTTTTTTTATTACCGAATATCTGTACCTAATTTTGATGTATTGAGTAAATGAGTAATGAAACAACTAAGAGTTCAGAACAAAAAAATATTGTAATATATTATAAGTAATGTAGAATCCAGCGGGACTCGAACCACGTCTGTTAAGCTAGCACTGCAAAATGAGCAAAATGGATAATTAGTTTACTGCTTATTTTATGCCAGTATCGCAAATTTTGGGCTCTATCAGATTTGCAGAAATTGCAAAAGAAGCTGGCTTTATATTAAGCTAGCAGTGTATATCTCTAGAATCCTACATCAGAATGACTCCAGTTAATACGTATTTAGTGCTCATTTAGCGCTCTTGATTTATGCGAAAAAATTTAAATTTTTTTAGAAATAAATTATTTTTTTATTTTTTACTAGTTAACTGGGGGTAACACGAATTGCGAACTATGGTCACAAGTATCGAAGGGTCCAGGGGATAGCCGCTAATCCCTTACCCGAATTGCGAACCGTGCCCTTTTTGAAGACATAATAATGAGATGAATTGCGAACCAGGCCTAAAGCGAAATGTGACCGTTTTATGGCATTTAGGGTAATACTCAAATACATAATACAGAAACGAACTCTTTAGTAATATCTATGGTAGAAGTAAATACCTTTTACCCACGACTCATAAGTAAATTCTTTATTTTTTAACCTATAACTCTGTCAGTAAGTGTCAAATTATTGAGGAGTTGTGTTATAGTTTTATTTACTAAACTAGTGGAGTAAGTAAATAGAAACCTGTATTATTATGTTGGTTACCTACAGTTGTCATTAAATTAAACTAACATTGGACATTTCTCAGACAGAACCGTCTGCCAAATCGGATATTTTTGACAACTTATGCCAAAATTTAAATTTTATATTTGTTACTTTTAGTTTCATACAAAGCCATTTGGTAAGTCGTGGGTAAAGCATAGTACTTCACTCAAGAAACAAATTGCATATTTAGCTCGTTTCTTTAGCCCCTTCGCCAGTGCCGAGCCGACCCCTACCAGCGCCGTCGGGCAAAACTTACGAAGCGCCTTTCTTAAAATTTGTTTAATTCATATAGACATTTAATTACAGCCATAAATATAAAATTTCTGATTTTTCTAAATCAGGATGTTATGCAACTACTTTAAAAAATAAAACAAAAATTAACGATTGGCTTAAATTTGTGCACTTTTTTTAATTATTAAAATGAGCAGTACTTTTTTCGGGTTTACTGCAAGATTCCGCCAAATGTTTCCAATCGTTTGTTCCGTTGCAAAATGGAGATTTGTTTTTTGAATCGAATAATTTACGGCATAAACAAAAAACCGCATTTTTTTTAGAATAAAGCAACCAATCTCCCTGAAACTTTTCACCATTTCTTAAATGTCTTTCATAATAGCAATCCGAAAATTTTCGTCCCGAAGAATCACGCGGAAAATTATAATTTTTTACTTGCGTAATCGGGGTTTCTATTAAATATTCAACCATGTTTGAAGTGAAAACTTCTGGCCAAAGTCCTGGGTCATCTTTGGGAAAAGCTGGTGCTGGTGTTGATCTTTCTTTTGGTGGCGGTAGTGCATCAAGCGCAGGTCAAGGCAATTCTTTAGGCGCAATATCTTAAAATACAAACACACAAATGAGTAAATATCGCCCACTATAGGTACCAAATGCATTTTAAATGCATTGATATATTTATTTAAAATTTAAATAAAATGCTGAATTTTTTATAGCTTTTAAAAATATATACATATCTTTAAAAAAAGCACATACCACTGGACACGTTTTTTAATTCCTCACTTTTGTAAATCTCTTCCTCGACACCTAGCGATTGTTTTGATGTGGACGGTACCAAAGACACAAACTATTGCTGTATTTTTGCATGTGGCATTCTTATCACGCTCTTCTTCTCGTTTGCGTTTTTTTATTAAATTCTGGTAGCCAGACAATTTCTTTTTTTTATCACTCATCACAATATTTACAATTATTAAGTATCGCAAAAACACAAATACTAAAACAACTCTCGATATTGCACCATGCACTCACTTTCGATAACTGAGAATTCTTTTTGGTCATCTTCTCGCTAAACTCAAAAAATTGTTTTGCATTTTGTCAGTATTTATAAAATGTTTTATTGGGCTTTATTTTATTGAAGGGCAATAACGCTTTGAACCATGCCACTCACTTTCGATAACTGATCATTCTTTTTGGTCATCTGCTCGGTACACTCAAAAATTTATTTTGCATTTTGTCAGTATTTATAAAATGTTTTATTGGGCTTTATTTTATTGAAGGGCAATAACGCTTTGAAAGATCGCCTTTGAATAATTCCTATGATATCATTAAAATGTATTTAGCGCATTTGCATTCATCTAAATTCCAAAATACTGACAAACTGCTGAGATGAAAAATTGTAAAAATGATAGGGGGTTGCTAAATTTATTTTTTATGTAATTTGATAATTGAGTTTAAAATTACAGTCACAAAAAAAATCTAAAACGTACAAACATTTTTTTGCTACCACATTTGTAGCTTTTATCCGGTCTAAAATCTCAGAACGGCGCCTCTATCACCTCCGCGCCGTCGGGCGCCGCCCGACTTGCCCGTATGGACGGCTCGGCACTGCCCTTCGCTCGCAAGCTCGTTCATGGGCCAAACACACTCGCTGTAATATGCAATTTACTCCACTCGTAAACTAATATACTATAATCGTGTTCGTTTTTTCGGAGCGTTCTAGAATTGTTTTTGAATTGAATGTTGACTGTGCAGAACTAGAAGCGCTGTGTGTTAAATCCGAAATTCGTTCATATATGTAGTTTAGTATTTTTATAAACCCGAACATAAAAATCTCTTCTTCGTTTTTCGCGTATTACTTCGGCAGCCTCTTATTTTTTACTAATTGTAAATATACCTACACATCTACGGATCAGTAGAGAAAAATACCATTAAAATACCCAGTAATTGTTGTGTATGAATAAAGGAATTATGTAAAAGCATATAAGTATAATATTTTTTTAAATTAAAACTTTTGGCAAACTAAATTCGTAAAATAAAACCCTTTTGGTAAATTAAAATATTCAAAGGAAAAAAGTATTTAAAATATATAAATAATATATAAATATCTAATAATATTCAACACAAATTGTAAGCTCCACTTTCAGGTATAAAAACTTTATTACTCTGGAATCAATAGAACTCACAGCAGGTAATAAATATAATATAATTAGAGACCGGATACAAGCATTTAGCTTTTTTGCTTATAAATTAAATTTTTGGAAAAATTGCTTATTCTACTTATTTTCAGAAACGAATATACCATTTCCTACTCGGATTCATAATTTCGCGAAGGGATTAAACCATCCAAAAATGTACGGTTCGCAATTCAGGTGAGAGATCGGTCAGCTGATGAGATGTAGTTCGCAATTCGGGTCGAAGATTGAAAAAATCATGCGCCCCGGTTAACTGCTACCTAAACAAAGTAATATCTTTAAGATAAAATAGTTAGCAGGTCAACCGGAGCATCAACAGTACATGAAAATTTAGTGCTCATTTAGTGCTCTTATTTTATCCAAAAGTAATTTAATTCCTTACAACTGAATTTTTTTTTTATTTTTTATTAGCTAACTTTAACAAACTTGGCAAGTAATATCTCTAAAATAGAGTAATAGGAGCTCAAACCGAGCACAAACAGTGCATAGGCATTAAGTGCTCTTGATTTATGGGAAAAATATTTAATTTTTTTTATAAATAAATTATATTATTTTTTACTAGTTAACTGCTAGCTTAACAAAGTAATACCTTTAAGAAAGAATACGTAGGAGGTCAACCGAAGCATTAACAGTACATGAAACTTTAGTGCTCTTATTTTATGCAAAAATAATTTAATTTTTTATAACTGCATTAGTTTATTTTTATTTTTTGCTAGTTAACTGCTACCTTAACAAAGTAATATCTTTAAGATAGGAGGTCAATCGGAGCATCAACAGTACATGATAATTTAGTGCTCTTATTTTATGCAAAAATATTTTGTTTTTTTTTTGCGACCGCCCAACTAGCAATTCGATATCGTTAGCGAACTTATATATTTTATAATTGTTTTTTTGACGCGTCGTAAAATCTTTTATGTTTTATAAAATATTAACTCGCGATAAATTTGTTGCGCTCAACTGTTTTGTCACCAAAATTGTTTTGAGAACGTTTTTACAGCAAAATTATAAAATTATTAATAGAGCTATTTTATAAACGTTTATAAAATACTTTTTATACAGCATATTAGCTCGGAATTATACTTTGCTCTAAAAGCATTTTATAATGGTGATTTTTTGGATTAATTTATCGCCATAAAAGCAATAATAAAACTGTTTTGTTACGAACATATTTACTAATATTAAAATAGTTTTTTAATTGTTATTAATAAAAGTAAATTTCTTTTTGCAGCAGATTGGTATAAAAGCGAGTAATTATAAAATCTTTGTTTTAAAGTTTTACAAAAAACAGTTAAAGAACAAATATGTTGCATAAGGAGGTCTTTTAACATTAAAATGTTAACACAACAATAATTATAAAACTGTTATAAAATATCCATTATTTTTATTTAGTCTAATAATATTTTTTGTTTGCACGTACAAACAAAATGTCGTGCAGTAGCTGGAGAAAAATTAAAAGAAGTGGTTCATTTTACAGAAAACTATTATGGGATCGTAAGTGATCCACAGATAGAAAGCACTAATGGCTCTAGCTCTAACAATCATTCAGAGACCTTGAAGATTAGCAATCGAAATGACTATACTCCAACAGAGGAGACTGATGGACTCAACATTAATTGCGTTTCTCATCAGGCAATACGAGAAAAAGCGACATTATTATTCGGATCTATATTTACTAATATACACTTTACAAAATTGTAGGTAAAACATAATATGTGATTTACTTTTTATACCGAGTAGACCTCTGCCCAGACAAATCCTGTTTTATTTTTTTAACAGCTACATACAGAGCATAATTGTACTGTTTCGGACAATTTTAATTTATAAGGATCGTATAAGTAAGTGGCCATCTTGTGAGGCTTCAAAGCGACAGGCTGTATATTTGAATTATATTTTTTCGTGTCTATTGTAACATTTTCATGAAAGATAGATATGCTAGACTGGCTAGTTTATAATGAAGAAGGTCCTCATAAAGTATTTACCAAAAATAGATATAATATATATTTTTTCATTAATAAATTATATTTTACATTTACTTAATTATCATAATGCGGGAGGCGCGTTAAAATTTTATTAGAATTGTACCATATACTTAACAGTAAATTTAATTTCGCAGCCAAATCTGCTCCATGGGTGAATTTTTTCAAATCATTCTTTTTGTTAAGTACTTTTTATACCGAATCAGCCATTTGTCATCTATTCAATTTTTGCTACCATGTTAACAGATTTTAGTATCTTTCTACAACAGCTAAAGAGACTAATTGCATATTCACGAACAATTTTTTGTAAATGGGCATGTTAAAAAAACTTTTTCATCGTGTAACTATTGGCGCTCGTAATAACAGAGCTGTTATAAAACAGTTTTATAAATGTTTTAAAAAATTCTTATTAGACATTTATAAATGTTCTTATAACTGTTTTATTATAGCAACAAACAACATCTATTAAGCATGTCTAACAGGCGATTTGTTTTATAATATGCGCCAATTCCATGCTTATAAGAGCTGTAGGAACATTGTGTAAGTGTTTATAAAACAGTGGCTGTTTTATAGAATACGTTCTGTAAACGTTCTAAAAGCTATTATAAAACTTAAATTGTTAGTTGGGCGACACACGAACAAACGGCGCATGGATAAAATACGAAGATAGACTACAACAAGAAAAAGAAGTTAAACGGAATTCAGATGTATAAATATAGTTAATATAATATGTTTTAGAAAATTAAATTAATTGTAAAAAATTGAATTATTTTGTGCATACAACCAGAGCACTTAATACCTATGCTCGTTTTGAGCTCCAATAAACTCTAGTTCTAAGATATTACTTGCTAATTCCATCAAGGTAGCAGTTAACAAGTAAAAATAAAAAACAAAGAGCACTAAATAAGCACTTAATTTTCGTATAATGTTGATGCTCCGGTTGACCTCCTACGTATTCTATCTTAAAGATATTACTTTGTTAAGCTAGCAGTCAACTAGTAAAAAATAAAAATATTTAGCTATAAAAAATTAAATTATTATTGCATAAAATAAGAGCACTAAATGAGCACTAAATTTTCATGTACTGTTGGTGCTCCGATTGACCTCCTAGGTATTCTATCTTATATATATTACTTTGTTAAGCTAGTAAAAAATAAAAAAATAATTTATTTATAAAAAAATTCAAATATTTTTCGCATAAATCAAGAGCTCTAAATAAGTACTAAATAATTATTAATTGGAGTCATACTGATGTAGGATTCTAGACATATACACTGCAATCTTTGCAAATCTGATAGAGCACAAAATTTGCGACACTGGCATAAAATTAGCACTAAATATAAAGCAAACTAATTACCGATTTTGTTGATTTTGCAGTGCTAGCTTAACAGATGTACTCGAACCCGCAACCTTTGCATACGCGTAGAACTGAATGTTGCGGGTTCGAGTCTCGATGACCATTTTTTCAATTTCCTCCTTAATGTCATTTAATATATTCTTGTTTGTATACTTATTAAAAACTTTCAAAAATTTTAAAACCATAATAATTACGCTTGGTTTACAGACCGGGAGCCCGTAATACTTTTTTTTAATGATACATAACAGGCTAATTTTTTATCAGTGGCTTCGTATCGATAAGTCGCCCAAGTTCTGACAGTGGCAACATTTGTGCATAATATGTATATATCCTAGAAATAGACGAACACGTATATTTTACAGATATCCCAAAATTAACTCATAACAGTTTAATTTTTAAATGTTTTGTTAAAATAAATTTTAAAAAAACGAAAAGTCATTTGTCCTACAAAAATGATAATATTGTAACGGGATAACCGTAAAGGCACCTTAATTTGAAAGATTGTTATTGACAATTGATTTTAAGAAACTTCTAAAAATCAACTGACTAGATTAAATAATGTTTCTAGAAAATTCTAGAAACTTCTAAACACACTGACTAGATTAAATAATGTTTCTAGAAAATTCTAGAAAGATCTAAACACACTGACTAGATTAAATAAAGTTGTATATAAGGGGATGTATGGGCAGTTAACGTCAGTTCGAGTTCAAGTTCAAATATTCGCAAGAGTTCATTGTATTGTCAAGTAGTTAGACGTAATCCAGCAGAGTTCAGTGTATCTTAACAATTTTGTAAATAAATTGTGTAAAAGTCCCCATAAGTGTTTCAATATATATATACCGCGTCCTACATTTTAAATATGTTAAAAGCATAGATAGGTATGATGTCATTAGTAACAAGCTAATTTTTTGAATATTGTTTAAAAAACTGTTTTGTAACTATTAGCGTTACCGTCCTACAAACTGACCCCCATAAAGGTTACAAACTGCATAATAGGAACCCCCAGTCCTCCAATTCAAATATGTCGTGCTCGATGATACCAATTTACTGATTACTAAGAACTTGATTTGTATTTCATTTTATAAGAAATACTATTTAATACGTAAAAAATTATTTGTCCTACAATAGTATATTGTAATACAAGTGTTACAATGACAGAGGTTTCGTAGTACGAGTTCAGTTTGTGAAACGAACCGCGAAGCGGTGAGTTTCGCAAAGAACATACTATTTTTTATAATGAACTTTAAAAAGTATAAAAAAAATAAAATAAGAGTTTTTAGAAATATTTATTTATGTTGGCAATCTTGACAGTTTTGACACTTGTCAGTTTTAATGATTTTAAATTAGAATGTTTGTCAAATTTGTATAAAATATTCCGAATTTAGCAATAACGCTGATAATGTAGTTAATAATTTACTACAACATGCTTCTTGATTTACTACCTGAACTCTTTCGTTGAAAATCAGTGCAGTGCAACCAATTGTGTAAAACAAAAAGTTACCAAAAACAGTGTTACAATGAATCTATTTCGATACTGTTTTTAGTGTCGAAATAGAAACTTTGTTAACGTGAATTATAAAAAAAATATAATATACTTATACTAATGGAAAATAAAATAAAAGTAGTCGAAAATGACAATATATATATATATATATATATATATATATATATATATATATATATATATATATATATATATATATATAATGATATATCTTGACTGATCAAATATTATAAACAATTTGAAATTTTTTTGGGGATTGCAGTCACTTATTAAGAAAAACTCTTATATAATTTCCAAGCTTTCGAAATTTATTTTATTTCTTTTTCAAGGAATCTACAAATAAACAAAATGGAATATAATGGAAAACAGAAAAAATATAAATGTATATTATTAAACTTACTACGTTGAGATTAATATATATAAACAAAAGGGACAAATTATTGGGCATGTACGCAAAAAGGATATAGAGTCACGAGTAGGAATGGTAACCGCAGAGCAGACATGCATGTTTCTGGCTCGTTAGCCGTCATCAGTGCGGCATAGCCAAGTGCAATACTTTACTTGGTTCGTTTCCTCCACTCACAGCAGATGACGGCTCAATAGTTATGTCCTACACAGAAAAGACAGAACTCTTTGCCAAAAAAGTCTTTTCGAACTCGACACTTAACCCACCGGACAACATGGAACAACCCTCTATTCCACGGTCTCCCCACACAATGAAAAATATCATATTTAGGGTTAAGCGTGTGCAGAGAGTCCTTGCTACTTTAAATACCAACAAAGCAAGCGGCCTCGATGAAATACTTGCTTTACTCCTAAAAGGTTGTTCTCCTAAACTGGCGCCAGTTTTTACTAAGCTATTTCAACTATCATACGATACTAGTATTTTTCCAGAATCCTGGAAAACTGATCGAGTACAACCAGTCCCCAAGAAAGGCTGTAAAACTCAGCCTTCTAACTACAGACCCATAGTTCTTCTATCTGTTATTAGCAAAACTATGGAGAAATACGTCAACCACGAGATCCTAAGCTACCTTAAGACACACAACCTAATAAGTGACCTGCAAAATGCTTTCCGCCTACAAAGGTCGACAGCCGATTTGCAAGCATATGTAACTCATGTCTGGAGTGATGCCATCCATCGCTACAGGGAAACTCAAACAGTATCGCTAGACATCTCAAAAGAATTTGATCAAGTGTGGCATGCAGCTCGTTTGAACAAACTGTGTTTATAGGGTCTCTCGCCAAACCTTTGTAGATGAATATCCAACTTTCTCTCCAACAGGAACATCCAATTTGTCGTAGATAGACATTCTTCCAAACTCTACAAGATTAACGCTGGAGTTCCCAAGGATCGACTCTAGCTCCTACGTTATTCCTAATACACATTAATGATCTACTTGAAGCCACTAATAATTCGATACACGGTTTTGCAGATGATGGCAACCTACAGTGTAGCAAAGCGCACAACCGTCCCATATCACTAGATATTCTGGAAGAGGACAGAAGATCCACAACGGCTTCTCTCAATCAAGATTTGAGAATTGTTGACGAGTGGAGACGAAAGAAACTTGTTAATTTCAACGCTTCCAAGACAAGAGGCAAACATGTGACTCATCCATTACAATGAACGATCAGACACTGGTAGCGGGCGACTCCATTACGCTGGTTGGTATAACGATCTTCCAGGATTTACTTTGGAACGAACATATTGCATCCATAGTAACAGCAGCAGGAAAGAAATTAGGCTTTCTGTTTAGAGCACAGAAATATTTCTTTCCTTTTACTCTTTACAAAGCCCAAATACGACCTAATCTTGAATACTGCTCGCATGTATGGGGTTCGGCGGCTCCGTCAAGGCTCGGAGTTCTTGATGCAATATAGAGAAGAGCAATTCGACACCAGTATTACCAAAAACCTAGCCGCATTGTCCTACCGAATAGCAATGTGTCTGATCTTTCCTTGTTTTACCGATACATAAATGGATTTTGCTCAGAAGAACTCCGCTCTATAATGCCTCTACTTGTCAGGCCAGCCAGAGCAACGCGACGTGTCAACTCCATGCACCCTTATACTGTTCAGTGCCAGATATCGAGAACGGATAGATTCGATCGTTCCTTCATCCCCAGGGTCTCCAGATTGTGGAACCCCTTACCTTCCCACGTCTTTCCCACTCGTACTAACTTGTAGGCCTTTAAATCCCAAATAAATAAACTGTCTCTTCTGCCCCAATAGATGTACTCGATACATTTGTATTAAGGTTTATACCTACAAGGACATCCTTAATAAAAAATAAAAAAAATTATGGCATTTGAAAACCTTTTACTTATGTAAAATCCTACTCCATTTTTTCCTTGTTTCGTCTCTCCATTGTAGTGGGTTAAAAAGATTATAAATCTTGGAGTTGCATTCAAAGGTAGGCCTTAATCAAAGAAAACTCTTTGACGTATGGTCAATGTTTCGCATTTTTATTTATTCTTTTTCAAGACAGAATTTTAATAATTTTGGTGTTAAAGAAGGGATGTATGGTAAAGAGCCAAAACTTGGCAACACTGAATGAATTATATGAAATGAACTTGCCTTAATTGCAATTAAACATACATAGGGGAAATATCTCGAACTGTACATAGCAGAAATATATCACATAAAAGTGATATAAACACCAATAAATCAAAATCATACAACTTAGCAGAACATGGGATAAAAAATAAGCACTTCGCAAACACATATATTTTAGACAAAGAAAAAAACGAATACAAAAGAATGTTTTTGGAAATGACTCATATTCGGAGAACTAAAAATTATATTAACAAAAAAGCATATTTGCATTATCTAAGTTCTATTTATTGTAACATTTTATCTTATACAAAAGTAGAGTACAGTAGGTCGGTCACACAATGAATAAAACTAGTGTGGCAGTCAGTGGAACTGCCGGCAGAAGTTATACTTCTATGCACGCGCATGGATTCATAAATTTGTATGCGAATGATTTAGCAAACTCATTATACGATATTCGTAGTAAGCGACCCCAAAAACCTTTTAGTACTGTGTGCAAACTTTTTGTTTGTATCGAATTTGCATAAAATTCCTGGAGACGAGGTCCGTCTTAAACACCAGGTGTTTTGAACATCATTGCCATTATTATTTATTTTTAGTATTTAGCGAGTACCAAGTGTGCACTGATTTCGTACAGAATTTACATAAAACCCCAGGAGAAGAGGTAAATACCCTAGACACCAAGTGCCGCGGAGGCTTTCGGAATCGTGATATTCGTGTTCAGCGACTTTAAAAACCCCGAGTATATAAATTGAACCCATTTTCAGCAATACTTACCGAGTTGTAAGTTTTCTCTCTATTGTCTGTCCGGAATGTACTTTTCGAATGCAGAAATGCTATTTCCATTTTTACATTATAAAATATAGCGACAAATTTCCTGATACTTTAACGAATCCAATGCAAAAAAATGCTTTCCGATCCATCTTATGTTACAAAATTCGGAGGTTTTGGTGCTTTATTTCCTCGACTGTTCGTAAAAACTCTGTTTATGTAGCCAACAACCTTAAAAGCGTAGTGCAGGATATACTGCAACCATGTGACGGCCTTTTAGACTACAATACAATACTCATTACTGAATATTATTATTAATATAAAATACTAAACTTAATATGTTAACTTACGTGACAGAATTATAAAATAATCTGTCAAATAATCATGTGGTCCGTCACTATGATATTTATTCATTAGTTTAGACTGTTTTTTGTATATCTATCACTTTTCAATGTACTGAATGTTGAAACGGTATTCACAGGACTTATAGTTATGACTAATAACATGTGATAAATATTTCATCTTTGTTTTTACTGACCAATATACCTTATAAGTGTGTCTGTCTCTCTCTTACTCACACCATTACATATGTAATGATTTATCTCATTTAACTGTACACAAATCTTTTCTACCGAGTGCATGAATAGAAGTATAAATTCAAAAATTATTTTTTTAACTCGATTCTATTCGATCCGGTCAGACTTTGTACTGCCTTTGAGAATATCATCT
Source organism: Altica lythri (assembly GCA_964028335.1). Classification (NCBI taxonomy): domain Eukaryota; kingdom Metazoa; phylum Arthropoda; class Insecta; order Coleoptera; family Chrysomelidae; genus Altica; species Altica lythri. The sequence goes on from OZ034807.1 coordinate 43,808,922, forward strand.
TTAATGATATCCTTCTTGCAATGTAACTCTATTTTAGAAAGTTTTTTTTATTTTTGTCGAGTTGTTTGTCTCTGTCTTTAAACATATTTCCCAAAACCTAGGGCTCTGACATTTTCAGACTGGATAAGTACTGGATGACAATGCATGTTTCAAGTGTGTTTAGGCCTATACATAGAGATTTTGACACAATTTCGGGTTGATACGAGTTTAAAAACGATAACAAAATTCCCACATTATATATAAATTTAAGTTACAAAATAATTTATATACATAATAGTAATGTGATCTATAATTCAGTAAAAAACTTTTTACTATAAAAAGTTCTTTTTATAATTTGTGATTATTATGAAGCATTGTGGTTAGAACTCTTCTAATTAGAGCTAGAGCACTCTTTTCAGAAATAATTATAATAAATCAATCATTTTAATCGTATTAAATGTAAACAATAATTTCTTATAATGAAAACCTTATTAAATAAAGTGCCAGTAAATAATATTTTCATTTGTCTTCAATTAGTTACAAACATGGTGTGGATATTTGAAGACTCCATATCTTCAAAATATTTTATTGAATTGATTTTTAAAATGGGATCATATCTACTTATTTTTCCTTTGGAAGTAGCAGCTGTATTTAGATATATTATTTACTTTTTTCATATAATTTTGTTATTGTTATTTTGGTCAAGTGAGTACTATGTATTTATTGATAGATATGTTACGCATCAAATTGATATGATTTCAAAATTTTTTTACTTATCCTATTATACATACATGGGTCTATTTGCCTGTTTACTTAGCTGCAACGCACAGATTAATGCTAAAATTTGGAAACAGTTGTTGTTACTTATAAATAAATTAGATGATGAAGTTAAGAGTATTGAAAAGAAATGGTCACATTTCGTAAAACTTTCTTTACTTGTTTTAATGTTCCTAGCATGCCATTGCTGGCTACATGTGTCTATAAAGTACCATTATTATTCAGTATTTGCATTAATACTTTATACCTTCAGGATCCTCGTCACTCTCAAAATATTAATATTCACTATAATTATATGGGAAATTACAAAATTTTTATGTTATAAATATGAGAATTTAACTGAATGTGTAGAACGCAACCTTCAATCAAAAACAAAAATTATGCAAATTAATACTATTATAAATAATTTAGTACAGTTACATAAAGTGGTAAATATGTTTAATCATACATTTGGTAAATATATCCTACTCAAATGGATTTTTTTGTTCTTATACGCTTTGGCTGTTTTAGACTATATCTTGTCTATCCCAGCATACAGTACTTTTAAAGAGGAAAAAAGCTTTCGTATATTATGGAACATAATAGACACAATAATTCTTTCGGTAAGTGCTATAAATTCATTTTTTTACTATTTTCAAAAAAGAGTTAAAGATTTTTTTATGCTTTCTCATCAACACAAGATGTCATTTAATTTCGACGTGCTTCTAGATTTTTTGATTTCACCATGTTAAACACAGGTAGTGTGAAATATTCTATCGTATTACCAATATACACTGTGGGCCGAAATAAAGGAGTACCTACATTTTTTAGTTGAAAATAACTTTGTTGTTTTTTGGGCGCTTTAATTTCTTTTTACAGGGCTAATAGCCTAACATGTCCTCAACATGACTGCAAATTTGGAAGCAAAAACAACGTACAGCGTCGGACTTATAAAAAAAATTCTGTAACGGTGCATATGAGCTCGTTGCAAATGAAAACTGTCTTAGCTAAAATTGAACTGATATGCTCTTTTGGTAGGTTTTCAAAATTACCGGATTCGCAAAATATAATTTTTTTATTAAATTAGGAAAATATAACATTTTAACAAATAACACATTTATGAAAATAATCTTATTAATTTTAAAACTTCGACTAAAATATTATGAATGTGGCCATCATTGTTGTTTACCACTTCTTGAAGTCGTCTGTCCCATAAATTGATAGCCCCATTTATTAACACCTCGTTCAAAATTGTTCCAAACAAACTACATTCTTTTTTGAGTGTTCGATGGTTTTAAATTGTGGTCCGTGATACAAATTTTGTTCGAAAATTCCCGAAATTGAATAGTCAATCGGATTTAATTCTGGGCTGTTAGGTGGCCACATCTCTGGCTTAATATAGTCCGGGAAATTTTCACTCAAGAATATCCTTGTATTGTGGGAAGTGTGCAAAGAAGCACCATCCTGCTGAAAAGTGTAGTCATAACATACTTCTTCAGTTTCAGGTAATGCAAGATTTGTTCTTGATATGTTTCTGAATTAAGTTTTACTCCGTCATCAACAAAAATCAGACGAGATTTTACCAGCATGGATACTGCAACAGAGACCATTACACCTTTTGAGAAATGATTTTTTGAAATTAAAAGATGCTCTAGAGGTATTTCTCTCTTAAATTATACGTCAGAATACACTCTGTTATTTTGGGTATTTTAAAAGGCGGTAGATAAAACATTTTTCATCTGAACACCATACTTTTCTAATGTCTTCACGAGAGCGGAATCATCTTAGTAGCAAATTACATTTTTCTAGTCATTTTTCTCTTACATTGGCAATAAGTTTTTGACAGTAAACTTTTTTAAATACTTTAAACCTAGTTTCTTTTGCGATTTACCTTGCTTCAGCAGATTGGCCAGGTTACAAATTTCCTAAAACAACCCTTACTCTAGCAATATTTTCTTCAGTTCTGGAAATTTGCTTCCTTCCTCTACCACTTTTATGTTCAATAGACCCATGGGTTTCCCTTGGAGGTCTTAAGAACTTTCCTATTGTTTCAATATGCCAATTTTTCTCAGGAAATGCATTTACATTTTTATATGTACCATAATTATATTTTTCACGGTAATATTTAATTAATATTATGTCCTCTTTGTTTAAAAGTGGCATTATGAACTGGCCAATGTACTTATTTAACAATAAAAGTCAAACAAATTTTATGGCAACCTAAGCTTGCTAACTAAAATTGACATATTTGAGTGTTTAAGAAATTCTTGAGACATTTAACAAAATTACTGCTAATATGGGGCAAAAAGATGTAATTCATTAGAGGGTTTTGGTCTGGTACACATATTAGAAAAGTGATTTTCTAATTTAAGTAAAAAATGAAATTTTACAAATTCGGATTTTTTGAAGTTATACTTCTATTCTTGCACTCGGTGGAAAAGATTTGTGTACAGTTAAATGGGAAAAATCATTACATACGTAATGGTGTGAGTAAAAGAGAGACAGACACACTTATAAGGTATATTGATCGGTAAAAACAAAGATGAAATATTTATCACATGTTATTAGTCATAACTATAAGTCCTTTGAATACCGTTTCAACATTCAATACATTGAAAAGGGATAGATATACAAAAAACAGTCTGAACTAATGTATGAATATCATAATGACGGACCACATGATTATGTGACAGATTATTTTATAATTCTGTCACGTAAGTTAACATATTAAGTTTAGTATTTTATATTAATAATAATATTCAGTAATGAGTATTGTATTGTAGTCTAAAATACCGTCACATGGTTGCAGTATATCCTGCACTATGCTTTTGAGGTTGTTGGCTACATAAACAGAGTTTTTACGAATAGTCGAGGAAATAAATTACCAAAACCTCCAAATTTTGTAACGTAAGATGGATCGGAATGCGTTTGTTTGCATTGGATTCGTTAAAGTATCAGGAAATTTGTCGCTATATTTTATAATGTAAAAATGGAAATTGCATTTCTGCATTTGAAAAGTACATTCCGAACAGACAATAGAGAGAAAACTTTTACCGAAGTGTTCTGGATAGTTAACCTACCAAAAGAGCATATCAGTTCAATTTTAGCTAAGACAGTTTTCAAATACACCGCTACAGATTTTTTCTTATAAGTCCGACCCTGTACGTTATTTTTGCTTCCAAATTTGCAGTCATGTTGAGGACATGTTAGGCTATTAGCCATGCAAAAAGAAACTAAATCACCCAAAAAAGATATTTCCCTAAACTCACTAATGATTTTCTTATTTTTCAATATTTTTATTTCTAATTTTTAAACTTTATTGTTCAATAAACATTCATTAATATTTTTTTTGGTCCTCCGTCCAGAAACAATACTATTAATTACTTCAAAATCGTCCGGAAAATGACATTTTCCGGCCTAGGCCGGCAAAGTAGCTTTTAGATTATCTAAAGAGATGGCACTATGAGTCATCAAAAATACATAATAAATACTACAAATTTTAATTAAATTTATTTAAAAACAGCGTATAATATACTAAACTAATAACTTTTTCTAAAGGTAAGCAGGATTCAAACTTACCTACATTTAATTTCTCTCACAACTTTTATTTTAAATTTGACATTTATGTCAATTTACAACTACTTATCATTCGATTATGAAAATACATATCTCGATTTTATTATTGCTCATTGAACTATAATAGTTCATTATCTCTGCTATTTTTATATAAAATTATTAGATATTAATATCAATATTATCAATATAACAATTTTTACTGTGCTGCTTATTAGCACAGTATTCGTATGTATAATAAAAATTAAGGTTTGTGAAATCGATTATCAGAAAATCATTCCTTATTACTAATTCTTTTAATGGTGCAATAGATGTCAATAATGTCAATATACACCTGATCTTGTATGTCACAAAGTAAATAGTTTTTGAACTTATGAAAATATTAAAAATTGGTCGGACCAAAAAATAGTGTGTGTTACACGTCCGCAAAATGTTTTGCAAGTGCTCGTATTGTTTCGCCTCGGTGCTACGCCCCTCGGCTACACAACTTTACTCGCTCTTGCAAAATGGCATTTTCCGTCCTTGTGTCACAAATAACTATTATATAAGATTTACAAAACGTTATTACAAATGGCAATAAGAATCATATTTCTATCAAATTAAAAACTTGTCACTGTCTCATAAGCGCCATAGTCGTCATAGTCGTTTCTTACTATTTTATTATATTTATCCTGATGAAGTCGAAGAAATCGAAAAGCTGCGTATCTGAAAAAAAAAGGTTTTTGTGATGCCACAGTTATTTAATTGACATATATTATACATTTACAATCATTTAAACTTGGTAAATTAACAATACAGATTATCGAAACAAAAGGTCTTTGTACGGGCGAGCCTACGCTACAAAAGTAAATCCCCTATAATAATGTATAGGTAACATTAAAGGCTTGTTTTAAGTGTAATGGTTTCTATTTCGTTAAAATCGAACCTTCTCGTAAATAATACAAACCAAACAACCAAAAAATCAAATAACCACAAATTTAGTACCTAGGTATAATGTGTTTAGGAAACACAATACTGCATTTAATTCTATCCAAACAGATTTTTTTCTGCCTTCTGACACACAACCTTTTAAGTGACAGGCAATATGACTCTCGCCAACAAAGGTCAAAAGCAACTTATGTCTGGAGTGATGCCATCCACCGCCATGGGAAGACTCAAATAGTATCATCAGACATCTCAAAAGGGTTTGATCAAGTGTGGCATGCAGCTCTTTTAAACAAACTGCCTTCCTACGGACTCTCGCCAAATCTTTCCAGATGGATATTTAACTTTCTCTCCAACAGGCACATCCAAGTGGTGGTAGATGGAAATTCTTCCAACCTCTACAAGATCAACGCTGGAGTTCCCCAAGGATCGGCTCTAGCTTCTACTCTATTCCATTTACACATTAATGATCTATAAAAGGTTTTGCAGATGATAGCAATCTACACTGTAGCAAAGCGCACAGCCGTCCTATATCCCTAGATATTCTGGAAGAGGACAGAAGATCCACAACGGCCTTGCTGAATCAAGATTTGAGAGTTGCAGACGAGTGTGGAAAAAGAATCTTGTTAATTTAAACGCTTCCAACAAGAGGCAAACATACGACTCATTCATCACAATAAACGACCAGACACTAGTAGCAAGCGACTTCATTACGCTGGTTGGTATAACGATCTCTCAGGAACTCTGAAACAAACATATTGCATCTATAGCAACTGGAGAAGGAAAGAAGTTAGGCTTTCTTTTTAGAGCACGGAAATATTTCTCTCCATTCAGTATCACCAAAAAACCTTTTTCCATTATCCCACCAAAGAGCAGTGTCTAATCTTTCCCTGGTTTACCCATACTTAAACGACTTTTTCTCAGAAGAACTTCCCTCTATAGTGGCTCCACTTGCCAGACCAGCAAGAGCAACGCGACGTGCCAACTCCATGCACCCTTGTACTGTTCTGTGCTAGATATCGATAACGGATCGATTCGATTGTTCTTTCATCCCCAGGGTCTCCAGATTGTGGAACTCCTTACCTTCCCACGTCTTCTTCACTCGTCCTAACTTGCATTCCTTTAAATCCCAAATTAATACATTATCTCTTCTACCCCAATAGATGTTCTCGTTACATTTGTATTTAGTTTTATACCTACAAGGACATCCTCAAATAAAAAATATATTTCTAAGGAACCTAACGCTGCAATTATTCCATTCGGAAAAATCTTGTAATGCCTTTGTGAATATCATTTTCAATGTGGTAAAAACTCTTGTATCTGGAACACGCTTTTGAGTTTGAGGATTTTTTTTTTGGTTATGATTACGAACGAAAGGCAGATGCATTCCTTCTTTTAAAAATTCCTCAGTACCTACTTTGAAAATTAATTTTTATCGTAAATAATAATAAATCAATTATTTTAATCTTTCTAAGTTTACACAACAATATATTATAATGAATAAAACCTTATTAAATAAAGTGAAAGCAAACAATTTGTCGTCACTACAAACATGGTGTGAAGACTCTTCAAAATATTTTATTGAATTGATTTTTAAAATTGGAGTAAGTTTACTTATTTTTCCTTTGGAAGTAGCATTTGTATTTATATATACTATTTACTTTTCCATATAATTTCATTTTTGTTAGTGTTGAGATATGTGTATCATGAATTTATTGTTAGACTTGATACACATCAAATGGATATGATTTTATTTTTTACTTATCGTAAAATAGACGTAGGTCTGTTTGTTGACTGTTTGTTTAGCTTTGGAAGATTTGGAAGAAGTATTTGTTACTTACAAATAAATTAGATGATGGATTTAATAATATTCAATATTCATTGCGCAAAACTTGCTTTACTTGTTTTAATGTCCATCATACTATCCCATTCCCATTGCTGGGTATATGTATATGTTAAGATCTATCATCACTCAGTTTTTCGATTAATACTTTATACCTTTAGGATCCTTATTACTGTAAAAATTATACTTTTCACTATATAATTATATGGGAAATTAGAAACCTTTTATTTTATAAATATGTGAATTTAATTAAATGTGTAAAACACAGTTTCCAACTAAAAATAAATATTAAACAAATTAACTCTATTATTAATAATTTATAGTCTAAGATCCGACTGCAGAATTAGTGTACTCGTGCCGAAAGGCTTCGAGGAACCTGATGCTAAGGAGAGACCTCATCCCCAGGAATTTTATGCAAATTCGATACAAAATGAGTGGGTTTTTGGGGACGCTGAACACGAATATCCTGGTGCCGAAAGTCTCCGAAGTACCTGGTTTTCAGGGTGGAAGGTACCTACCTCTTCTTCTAGAATTTTATGAAAATGTGTTACAAAATTGGTCGAAACTTTTTATTCAGGATTTTTTAAATGTGTTTAAAAGATGTGTGAAAATACCAGTTATATTCAAAAGTGAGAAGAAATTTCAGATTTTATTTATAAAAAAATAAAAGATAAGAATGTGAATTAACAATTTTAGTTTTAAATAATATTATCTTCACTGCCTTCTTCCCGTTTTTCTTGTTCTGACAATAATATCTGAACCTCGTTATAATTTTCTGTAAACAGTTTCAGCCAGCGCAAGACTTATATGTAAGAGTGGACACTAGCCCGTTTTTTCTGCAACCACAAGAATTACCGCAATTTGTTTTACAACTGCATAAAATCATTTGCAATAGCTAGTTAGTGTGGGCCAGAAAGCTGCTTAATTTTTATAGGAATTAAATTGTTATCTTTAATTTCCCAACCCCAGTTATCACCGTTAAGACAAGTCTGTACTTGAAGATATACCTACCGTTTTCAAATGTTGTGTAATCGCATCCACACTAGCTACAATTTTACTGATGGAGACCTTTTTTTTTTCATAACGACCATCAAATACCTACACAGTTCTTAAAAAAATTCTTTATTCGCTCACTCATTTTGTATCGAATTTGCATAAAATTCCTGGGGACGACGTCCATCCTAAGCACCAGGTGTCTCAGACACCATCGCAATCATGATATTCGTGTTCAGCGAACCCAAAAACACCCGAGTACAAAAATTGAACTCATTTTTAGCAATATTTACCGAGTTGTAATTTTTCTATCTATTGTCTATTCGGAATGCACTTTTCAAATGCAATTTTCTAATGTAGAAATGCAATTTCCAATTTTTACATTATGAAAAATAGGGACAAAATATCCTAACTCTCTAACGAATCGGATGCAAAGAAATCGCATTCCGATCCATCTTACTTTACAAAGTTCGGAGGTTCCAGTGCTTTATTTCCTCAACTAGAAATGTATTTCAGTTACCTTTTTGTGAAATTGTAATGTATTTTATAAATATTTCATTAACCCACAAAATTATAATTAATTATTTCTTTCATCGCATTATATATGCGTATAGGTTACTTCTTCGGGAATTTTCGAGTTTAACTTTTTATGACTTGGCATCAATACTTGGTGCAAGGAGTAAACAAATACACTACCTTCTTGAAATTTTGCAATTTAGGGCTAGTTTCGATCTTTCTCTATTAAAAAGGCTCCCTCATTTTGTTGCTAAAATATACGCTAGTCAAAATATTGGATACTGCACACGTTGGCAGCACTGATTAACCGTATACTTTATACGGATTTTAGTTGATTTTAGTAGATTTTGATCGATAAGCGATATTTTTAACATACTATTGGAAAGATGAAGAGTTTTATTATACGATGGGGTTTTTTTGACTGTACATTGCATTTTAATCTATAAAATGGAACCGGAAGTTCAGATTTATAGTATTTATAGCTTCAAGCATATAATGACTTTGCTAAATCATCCCCATACAAATTTCTAAACCCGGGCGCGTGCATAGACTGCCACACTCGTTTTTTTGCATATCTATCTCTTTTTAATGTACTGAATGTTTAAATGGTATTTAAAGGACTTATAGCCATAACTAATAACATGTGGTAAATATTTCATCTTTGTTTTACCGATCAATATACCTTATATGTGTTTCTGTCTCTCTCTTACTCACGCCATTAGATATGTAATGATTTTGCCTATTTAATCCCATAGAAATTTACACCACCAGGTGCACGAATAGAAGTGTAACTTCTAAAAATTAAATTTTTTTTTGCATAAATCAAGAGCACAAATTGAGCACTAGCTAGTTATTAATTGGAGTCATTCTGATGTAGGATTCTAGATATATACACTGCTGTTTGACAAAAAGCTAGCAGTTTTCGCAATTTCTGTAAATATGATAGGTAGAGCACAAAATTTGCGATACTGGCATAAAAGTAGCACTAAATTAGCAGTAAATATTTAACAACCTAATTAGCGATTTTGCTCATTTTGCACTGCCAGCTTTTCAGACGGTTCGGTTTCTACGTAATGACGTCAGTCTCAACTAATAAAAACCTAATAGACAAAAAACAAAACTTCTACAATTATCAATATATATAAAAGCGAAAGGTCACTCATCACCATATCTCAAAAACAATAAGACGTACAAACTTGAAATTTGGTAGGTAGGTTCCTTATAGGGTCTAGACGTCCGCTAAGAAAGGATTTTACAAAACTCTACCCCTGAGGGGGTAAAACGGGGGTTGAAAATGGACTGAAGGCGTAACAAACAAACTTACATTCACATTTATAATTATTTTAAAATTGTAATATCTTCTAAATTGTTCATTGAAATTAAATGATGTCAAAGACAATTTTGTTCACAATTAAATACTCTTAATCAACAACACATTTATTTGGATAAAGATTAATATTATTACGTTGATACAACTCTTAACAAATATTGCATTAGTTTCGACCAAGTTTGATTACCATTAAAAAGGGTTCTAGTGAGTTAATCTTAAAAAATAGACATATACTGTCGCGGACATTTTTTTAGATCATTTCAAGACGAATAATTCTTTCGTACATATATTTTTGGTATCTTGAACCGTTTTCGCAGCGCACGCAATGGAAGCCATCAAGGATCAATAATTTTTCCCGTTTTTTTCACATTTTCCATTACTTCTTTGCTCCTAATAGTTGCATCGTGATGTTATACTATAGCCTAAAGCCTTCCTCGATAAATGGTCTATTCAACACAAAAGAAATTTTCAATTCGAACCAGTAGTTCCTGATATTAGCGCGTTCAAACAAACAAACTCTTCAGCTTTATAATATTAGTATAGATGTATAGATAGTATTCGAAGTATTAAGCCAGTAAATAACCGTTTTGTAGTGTAATTTTCCGAGTCAAGACACATTCGCTTAAAAATTAAGGTACCTCGTACTTCACGCTTGAGCTTGAGCCTAGGTTTGCTTTTACTTGGGGACGAAAAGACATACGTTTGAAATAAGTCTTCAAATGGATCAATTGACTTATTCTAAGCAACTTTTGTAACATGGATGGAGTCTTTTGCGACATATTTGGGAGTAAAAATGTCAATTTTTTAACAACAAAAAACGAGTTCTTGAAAAACATTTTCCGGACGTGTTACACACACAATTTTTTTGGTCCGACCAATTTTTAATACTTTCAAAAGTTCAAAAACTTTTTACCTTTTGACATACAAGTTTAAGTGTTTATTGACAACTAATGCACCATTAAAATAATTAGTAATAAGGAATGATCTTCTGATAATCAAGATCCTTAATTTTATAAATACGAATACTGTGCTAATATGTAGAACATACAAAATAGTTATATTAAAAATATTTACATTAATACCAATTTTAAATAAAAAATAGCAGAAGCAATAAACTGTTATAGGTTTAAATTTAAGTACTCCTTTAATCGGAAAACTTTTGTCACTAAAATCAAAATATCACAGCTGTCTTAACCTTAGTAAGAAGAACCTCCGAATTATAACAGAAATACTAACAGAACACTGCCGATTAAGAGGACACATGAAGAAACTAGGATTAGTAGATGAAGCAAACTGCAGATTCTGTGAGGTAGAGGATGGAACCTCAATACACATACCCTCAAAATGTATCGTATTAAGTAATTCTAGGGTTAAATATCTAGGGTCATACGAAATAGAAAGGGAAGAATTACCTAACTTAAAACCCAATGATATCCTAAACTTTCTAAGGAAGATAGGACTAGAAGAGCTGCTATAAGTCTGAGGAATCATCAGAAATATAGCAAGAAAAGGGGGACACAATAGATCTTATAGGTCGCAGGTGTATCTGTTACCCCTAACTGCTCATACATACATACAAAATCAAAATAATAAAATAATAAATCAATAGTTTAAAAATGATCCTTGATTATTTATCTTGATATGTATGTCGTTTTCAAAGATATTAAAAAAAAACTTCTTATTTCAATGCTTTTGGTTTTAAATTTATAATTCGTTTCTTTATGTTTCTATAGATACGTAGATTATCAACTCATTCTGTTTTTAAGGTGGTTAGCCAAGATCTAGATCAGATCTAGATAAATACAAAGTAACATTAAAAAAAAAGAGTGTGCGTGTAACCTTTACGCGCGATTGAAGTAAAACTTTTTGACGTACGTATCGAAAAATAAATATTTAACTAATTACAATTCAATTATATTTATTGTCTATATAATTTACAAAAAATGATATAATGTTATATTTATATTATTCAGTTTGAAAGTTATCATTATTTTTTATATATGAAATAATATCTAGGTTGATGATAACTAAAATGTGAAACATAGATTTTACTCTCTACATACCATTAATGTATTTGAAACCGTTTGAAAATTTTATAAATAAATTTTGAAAATTTTGAAAATTTAAGCTCCTCCCATAGCTGAAATCACTCCGTTACTTCCATCAGAATCTTCCGTTAGAATCTAACGTTAGAATATGACGTCAGAATTGTAACGTTTCGTTACAATTACTTCCGTTAGAAAATAAATCTGAGTTAACCCTAGTCGCGCCTAAAGAAGTTTTACTTCAATAATACGTAAACAATATTTAAAATATACACACATTACGTTTAGAATGTGTGATTTTGTAGCTGTATCCTGTATCTACTTTATTGTAATACAACACAACACAAGAGCCTTCGATAGTTAGATAACCATTTCATTTTGTAGCAATTTATAGCATATTCCATAAAATTTAAAATCCTGAGTTGAGTTTGTTTTCTTCAGTTCTACGAAGGATCTGGTATTGCTCGTAAAAGATCAGCCATCCTGACTAGTGGTTTTATGGCCTTTATGGCTACCTAACCAAACCTAAAATAAGTATAAGCAAGTGTTAAAACATTTCGAATATTATTATTTTATGAACAAAAACGTGCTTCTTTACTTAACTCTTTACTTAACCTAAAGCTTTCCTATAAACAATTATTTACTATCATAAAATGTATGTATGTTGTAACGGGATAACCGTAAAGGAAGGGACCTTAATTTGAAAGATTGTTGTTGACAGTTGATTTTTAGAAGTTTGTAAAAAAATCAACTGACCATTTTAAATAATGTTTCTAGAAAATTCTAGAAACTTCTAAACACACTGACTAGATTAAATAATGTTGTATATAAGGGGATGCATGGGCAGTTAACGTCAGTTCGAGTCAAGTGTTCACAAGAGTTCATTGTATTGTCAAGTAGTTAGACGTTATCCAGCAGAGTTCAGTGTATCTTAACAATTTTGTAAATAAATTGTGTAAAAAGCCCCCCATAAGTGTTTCAAATTGGTGTCAGGTGTGGGGTGAAGATACAAGAATGCCTGGAAAAAAGATAAATGAACTATTGGTGGCTGAGCTCAGAAGAGAGCTTGAAGAATTAGAGTTGGAAACTACTGGAAGCAAATCCGTATTGTTGAGAAGGCTCCGTGAGTACTACGTAAATAATAATTTGGACCCTGACGCTGTGGAGTTCGAAGACCCAGTTCAAAAAGCAAATTCTGAACTAACTCAACAACTTTCCCGGTTGCAAGAAGAACAAACTCAACAACTTTCCCGGTTGCAAGAAGAACAAACTCAACAACTTTCCCGGCTGCAAGAAGAACAAGCTCAACAACTTTCCCGGCTGCAAGAGGAGCTATCAGGACGAATGACGAACCAACATGAGGAACTATTCAGTCAGATGAAGAGCCAGCGCGAAGATATGTCCCAGCTGAAAGAGGAGCTATCAGGACGAATGACGAGCCAACATGAGGAGCTATCCAGTCAGATGAAGAGCCAGCGCGAAGATATGTCCCAGCTGAAAGAGGAGCTATCAGGACGAATGACGAGCCAGCAAGAGGAGCTTTCCAGTCAGATGAAGAGCCAGCGCGAAGATATGTCCCAGCTGTCACAACGGATGTCTACCCTACCAGAAGAGTTATCCAGTTCCTTCTCCCAGCAAATATCGCATTTGCGCTCCGAAATGTACACTCTTCGTGACGAACAAAATCAGCAAGTGTCCAGCTTGCGAGACGAACAAAATCAGCAAGTGTCCAGCTTGCGAGACGAACAAAATCAGCAAGTGTCCAACTTGCGAGACGAGCAAAACAAGGTCAACCAGCAAATGCAGTCCGAGATAAGGAAGCTTCAACAAGAACAGGAAGCTAGCCGCCGAAACCAAACCATCCACCATGGCGACGGATTTGCAAGAAGGATGGAAACCTGCCACGCAGACGTCGAACGACAAAGAAGCGAGGAGACGACCCATGTACGAACGACGATGAAACCCCCGACCTTCGACGGGAAGACTTCCTGGCCAAATTACCTGAAACAATTCGACGCAGCGGCCAGAGCTAATGGATGGTCATCCCAGGAGAAAGCATTATCCCTAACCGTAGCTCTGCGAGGCGAAGCTTTAGACGTCTTGCAATCATTGACACCGGATGAAGCTTACAACTTCGAGTTATTGGTGAATCGTCTAGAGATGCGTTATGGTCAAAGTCATCTACAACCGGTATACCGAGTGCAGTTGAAAAGCCGGAAGCAGAAAAATGGAGAAACTATCCAGGAGTTCGAGGCAGAAGTGGAAAAAATGGTACGGTTTGCGTATCCAAATGCAGCGGAAGATTTTCTGGAGTGCTTGGCGATCCAAACCTTTACCGATGGTCTTCGAGACGCCGAGTTGCAACGGGCTGTACGGTTGACGAGGCCAAGATCTCTTGTAAACGCCTTGACCATTGCCCTGGAGTTCGATACGGCGACGGAGGCCTCACATGCAACTGCTCGACTAATGGAAGACACTGGTAACTGCGACCATGCCGTTTATGCCGTCAGCGACGTCGAAGCGGTAGTCGAGAGGGTAATGAAGTTTTCTTCAAAAAGAAGGCGCCCAGTGAGGTGCTGGAACTGCGGAGAACTAGGCCACATAAAAAATACTTGCCCCCATTGTACCCGTATGGAGCAGAACGAGGAAAAACTTGCCTTAGTTAAGGTTGTGCCAGGAGACGAGAGCTCTATGCTGGAGGAGCAACAAGAAAACGATCCCGTTCTGAGAAAGATTAGGGAGTGGAAGAGAATGGACCGTCGTCCGTTGTGGAGAGAGATATCCTCATCCTCTCCTGCTTTAAAAGCATACTGGTCCCAATGGAACTCTTTAATTTTGGACGGAGGGCTCGTTAAAAGACTTGTAGAAAATTCCGAGGGCACAGAAACAAGGAAACAAATAGTGGTCCCAAGAAATGCTGTACCGGAAATTTTAAAACAGATGCATAATGATAGTTCTGGAGGACATCTGGGTATCACGAAAACGCTGCAAAAGATCCGAGATAGATTTTACTGGGTAAATTGCACTAATGATGTTAAAGATTGGTGTCGTAAATGCACTACATGTGCTGCCAGTAACGGTCCGCACCGAAAACCGAAGGCGGAAATACTGCAATACCTGGTTGGAAGTCCTTTTGAAAGAATCGCAGTAGATATATTGGGTCCACTTCCACAGACCGATGTAGGAAACAAGTACATCTTTGTTGTAATGGACTACCTCACTAAATGGGTTGAAGCATATGCAGTTCCCAATCAGGAAGCTACCACTTTAGCAGATATATTGGTTGAAGAATTCGTAAGCCGATTTGGGGTACCATTAGAATTACATTCAGACCAAGGAAGAAACTTTGAGAGCAAGCTGTTTCAAGAAGTTTGCCAAAGATTAGGCATCCACAAAACGAGAACCACAGCGATGCACCCTCAGTCTGATGGAATGGTGGAACGAATGAACCGGACTATAACCAATTATCTGTCAAAAGTGGTGTCAGATTGTCAAAGGGATTGGGATCGACATATTCCACTATTTCTAATGGCAATTTGATCGGCCTTTAACGAATCAACTGGCCAAACGCCTGCGAAGGTCCTGTTCGGTAGAGAAATGAGGCTACGATGTGACTTGGTGTTTGGTTGTAAACCTGGTGAAGAAATGGCACGTGAACAATATGTCACCGACCTTCAGAATTGAATGGAAAATATACACAACCTTGTGCGTGGAAAACTACAATTATTTAGTGATCGGATGAAGAGGTACTATGACACACGGACAATGGAAAAGAGTTACCAAGTTGGAGATTTAGTCTGGCTCTATAACCACCGACGGCGTCGAGGTATTTGTCCCAAATTACAAAAGAACTGGGAAGGTCCTTACACCATCAAGAAGAAGATTAACGATGTCATTTATCGGATCGTAAAAATTCCCAGAGGGAAACCCGTCGTGGTCCATCATGATCGTTTGGCGCCTTACCAGGGAAACCACAGTGGAGATGCGCAGCAACTCCAAGAAGATGGTTTGGCTGGCTTAGGGAGTGTGCGGGATTCCGATGTAGGAAATAACATTCCAGGAGGAATGAATCTAAGGAGGGGGCAGTGAAACGGGATAACCGTAAAGGAAGGGACCTTAATTTGAAAGATTGTTGTTGACAGTTGATTTTTAGAAGTTTGTAAAAAAATCAACTGACCATTTTAAATAATGTTTCTAGAAAATTCTAGAAACTTCTAAACACACTGACTAGATTAAATAATGTTGTATATAAGGGGATGCATGGGCAGTTAACGTCAGTTTGAGTCAAGTGTTCACAAGAGTTCATTGTATTGTCAAGTAGTTAGACGTTATCCAGCAGAGTTCAGTGTATCTTAACAATTTTGTAAATAAATTGTGTAAAAAGCCCCCCATAAGTGTTAAACTTACTTAATCAAATCATAATGAATGTCGCTGTCTCGTCTTTTTTTCATTTTCATTTTTCTTCAAATCTTTCTGGTGCTGATAATATACCCTTTGACGTTCACAATTTCTTTTTCTTTTTAGCTCTTTAAGTCTATAAAACGAAAATAGCTAGGTATAAATAATTAGGTATAAATAGTGTAATTACACACCAAAAATAAAATGTATACCTACATATAGAGTTACTCACTCATTTTCATTCAATATTTTTTCATCACTTTCTTCATTAATAAATCCACTTTGTTTATTCATATTTAAAACAAACACTTTATACACAAATTTTAGGCGTAAAACTATTCAACAACAATGTATTTTGGTTGACAAGTTGTCAATTTGACAGGTCAGCAAAATATGTATATTATGTTGCCTAATAATATACAATTACAGATTTAACTCGTATTTAATATAGTAGGCTGAATCGTGTTAGGTATTTTGTATCAGGTTTTATTTCCGTTACATTAGAATGACGTCATGTCCGCTAGAATTACTGAGTTACCCCTAGTCGCGCCTAAAGAAGTTTTACTTCAAAAAAATCATTTTGATTTAATAAAATGTGTGCTGTTTCATTTATTTTTTTTTATAGATTTTTCTTCTTTGCATAAAATGTTTGTGTCATTCCACTTTATTGCGTGATTCAGAAAATTTACAGCATGTTCACAAATCTTAGATTTATCTATATTTTCTTTTCCTAGATAATTTTTGTGTTCATTGAGGCGAATTTCAAGAGATCTTCCTGATTCCCCAATGTAGATTTTGCCACAATCACATGGTATACTTTATAGGTACATAAATATTTTTGCAATTTAAAAAAGTTTCTTAAATAAAAAAAAAAGATCCAATAACTATTGGTTTGGTATTACTTGTTTCTATAATTAAAATAATTTCATTTTACGTTCCGTTGCCCAAAAAAATGACACATCATTCAATATGTTTTTGCTTTTTCGTTTCGCGACTATTCGGACAGTTTTCAATTGCACAAAATTGCATAATTTTAATTTATAATAATATTAAAATCTTATCAACAACGTTTTACGTTAATTTTTTGGTTAGACTTCATTATTTTTTGCATACTTCAGTCGGTTTAAAATCGCTAGTTTCAGATCATTGAAATATTGCTTAATAGCACTGCTTCGGAAAACGCGTAAAACAAAATTTTAAGCTTTTGGACGGACACTTTTAAAGCTTTAGCCTTATAAGAGTGAGTTCACCTACCCTCCATACTAAGCACATATAGCATGACGTTAATGAGAGAGAGACTTTGTCAAATCGACAATTAAAAATCAAAATCTAAGTCTATTTTTGGTGCCCTGTCTTATTTTTATTCGTTTAGGAGAGCGGAACCATGGATTATTTAGTAAACGATTATTTGAGATACCTCTTATGGGATTTTTGAAAATGTGTTTAGGGAGAGAGTAAGTAAGTATCACATGTGGCATGAGTAGAATTTAACGACCGTTAGGCGATTTTATGGCTAGGCACCTATAGCTTAGTTGTTAAAGCATCAGCGCGTAGAGCTGAAGGTTGCGAGTTCGAGTCTCGCTGGATAAGACATTTTTTCAATTTCTCCTTAATGCCATTTAATATATTCTTGTTTGTATACATTCTAAAAAACTTTCACTAATTTCAAAAACCCCAGAGAGATATCTCAAATAATCGTTTACTAAATTTACTCCAATGCATTTTTTTTATTTTTTCACACTTTGGCACTTTTTTGCCATATCATTTATATCTCGAGCAGTCCTTTTGAGGAGGAAAAATACCTTCGGGGGTCATTGAATATAATAATCACATTAACTTTTACGGTAAGTGTTATAATTTTTTTTTATATTTTTAGAGAAAAAGGAGTTACAGATATTGAGACACAAATTTAGTAATGTATTTAAGGAACACAACACTGCATTTACCAATTTTTCTCCGAACAGATTTTTGTCTGCCTTTGTCAATATCATCTACAAAACAGTTACATTATTGCTGCATTTTTCTGCTATTTTAATTTCATTTCTTAGTTCGTTTCTCTTCAATGATAAGTAATTCGACTGGTATTATTCCTTCATATATGATATTCATGATATTCGTGGTAAGCGACCCCAAAAACCTCCTTTTATCGTGTGCACACTCTTTTTGTATCGAATTTGCATAAAATTCCTGGAGACGAGGTCCGTCTTAAGCACCAGGTGTTTCGAACACCATCGCCATTATTATAATCATATTTAGCGACTCAAAAAACCACCGAGTATCAAGTGTGCACTGATTTCGTACAGAATTTACATAAAACCCCAGGAGAAGAGGTAAATACCCTAGACACCAAGTGCCGCGGAGACTTTGGGAATCGTGATATTCGTGTTCAGCGACTCCAAAATCCCGGAGTATATAAATTGAACACATTTTCAGCAATACTTACCGAGTTGTAAGTTTTCTCACTATTGTCTGTTCGGAATGTACTTTTCGAATGCAGAAATTCAATTTTCATTTTTACATTATAAAATATAGCGACAAATTTCCTGATACTTTAACGAATCCAATGCAAAAAAACGCATTCCGATCCATCTTACGTTACAAAATTTGGAGGTTTTGGTGCTTTATTTCCTCGAATATTCGTAAAAACTCTGTTTATGTAGCAAACAACCTTAAAAGCATAGTGCAGGATATTCTCCAACCATGTGACGGTATTTTAGACTACAATACAATACTCATTACTAAATATTATTAATATTATTAATATAAAATACTAAACTTAATATGTTAACTTACGTGACAGAATTATAAAATAATCTGTCAAATAATCATGTGGTCCGTCACTATAATATTCATACATTAGTTCAGACTGTTTTTTGTATATCTATCCCTTTTCAATGTACTGAATGTTGAAGCGGTATCCAAAGGACTTATAGTTATGACTAATAACATGTGATAAATATTTCATCTTTGTTTTTACCGACCAATATACCTTATAAGTGTGTCTGTCTCTCTCTTACTCACACCATTACATATGTAATGATTTTTCCCATTTAACTGTACACAAATCTTTTCCACCGAGTGCATGAATAGAAGTATAACTTCAAAAACAAAACCTAAAAAATTATAACATTAATATTTCTAACACAACGCTGCAATAATTATTCTATCAAGACGAATCTTGTAATGCCTTTGTGAATATCATTTTCAATGTGGTTAGAAATTTGAGGATTTTTATTTATTATCACGAGCGAAAGACAATTGTATTCCTCCTTTTAAAAATTCTTCAATACCTACTTTTAAAATTAATTTTCATCGGAAACAATAATAATAAATCAATTATTTTAATCGTATTAAGTGTACAAAACAATATCTGATAATGAATAAAACATTATTAAATAAAGTAATAGCAAATCATATTCTTATTTGTACTCACTTCATTACTACAAACGTGGTGTGGATATTTGAAGACACCTCAATGTCCTCAATATCTTCAAAATATTTTATTGAATTGAATTTTAAAATGGGATCATATTTACTTATTTTTCCTTTGGAAGCTGCAGCTGTATTTAGATATATTATTTACTTTTTTCATATAATTTCATTATTGTTATTGTTGACTAGTGAGTACTATGAATTTATTAATAGGCGTGATACGCATCCAATGGATTTCATTTCTGATTTGTTTTTCTTATCGTATTATACATACTTAGGTCTATTTCACTGTTTGTTTAACTACAACACACAGATAAATGCTAAAATTTGGAAGAAGTGTTTGTTACTTACAAATAAATTGGATGATGGATATAAGATGAGTGAAAAAAAATGGTTACATTTCGTAAAACTTGCTTTACTTATTTTAACGTTCCTTGCATCCCATTGCTTGGTTTATGGACATGTAAAAGTCCATTTTCATTCAGTATTTTCATTAATACTTTATAGCTTCGGAATTCTTGTTACTGTACAAATATTACTTTTTACTATAATTATATGGGAAATTACAAACCTTTTATGTTATAAATATATGAATTTAACTAAATGTGTAAAATGGAACTTCCAAACAAAAACAAAAATTATGCAAATTAAAACTATTATAAATAATTTAGTACAGTTACATAAAGTGGTAAATATTTTTAATCAGACATTTGGTAAATATATCCTACTCCAATGGATTTTTTTCTTCTTATACTCTTTAACTGTTTTAAACTATATCGTATCTATCTCATATAGTCCTGTTGAGGAGGAAAAAGACCTTCGTGTATCGTTGATTATAATAAGCACAATATCTTTTACGGTAAGTCTTATAAATTCATTTTTTCATATTTTTATAGAAAATAATTTTGAGACAAATATTTTTATAATACCAAAGAAAACACAAAGTCTCGTACCACACAAATTATTTTATTGTATTCAAATCAAAAAGGTTGACAACTAGTTTCGACCATCAAGGTCATCATCAGGTCTGTGAAAAAATATGGAAATGATAGAAAAGAAATACTATTAAATTAGAGTTTAACAACTTACCAAATGCAAAAAGTAAACCAAATCAAATACAATTGTATAAAAACATTATTTCAATGGAAAGCAACTAAGTGGTAGAACTGATTTCTATATCTTCAACACTAAATGTCCATCAGTGGTAAAACAAATGTGTAGTAAGAAAATAAAGAGGTAGAGATACACTAATAAATGGTCAAGAATTAAGTGGTACGAAAAAACTATGTTAGGAACATTACAATAGTTAGTAATATAAAATTAAAACACATTAAATAATGGAAAACTGGAACTGAAGTTTTCAGCTACGGCGTCAGCAAAACTTTGGTGATGGATGATCCAAAATTAGGTGAAATTAAGGTCAAAATAAAATAAAAGTCATAAAAGAGCTTAAAGAAAAACAGGTGTTCTATATGTAAGGGTGGCAAAACCCAAGAGATTAACGAAAAAACCGTTAATGTATGATAACCATAGACAAGAAGTTCTTTGACCTGTATATGGAAGCTGATAAAGTTCAAAAATTGTGGAGGATAAGTCCATGGAAAAGGAAAGGATCTTCAATCACCAAATATGATGTGAGAAATGGCAAGGCAACGTATTAGTAAGTAAAAAGGTAACGATGTATGTTGGTCAAGCCGAACACAGAAGCATGTGAGGAGAAAAGCTTTAAATAGTTGGACTTGTTTTACCACTGATGGACATTTAGTGTTGAAGATATAGAAATCAGTTCTACCACTTAGTTGCTTTCCATTGAAATAATGTTTTTATACAATTGTATTTGATTAGGTTTACTTTTTGCATTTGGTAAGTTGTTAAACTCTAATTTAATAGTATTTCTTTTCTATCATTTCCAAATTTTTTCACAGACCTGATGATGACCTTGATGGTCGAAATTAGTTGTCAACCTTTTTCATTTGAATACAATAAAATAATTTGTCTGGTACGAGACTTTGTGTTTTCTTTTGTATTACCATTTGACCACATTTGAGTAAGTATTTTTATGCTTTCGCCTCAATGCACGATGTTTTTTTTTAATTCCTAGATATTGAGTTTACTTCTTGCCGACGTGATTCTAGTTTTTTTTTTAATTTCGCCATGCAAAAGACAGTGAGTTGTGAAATATTCTATACTTTAATTATATTTTTTTAATTTTTTACATATGTGTGGTAACCTGAGTTTGTAATATAATTGTTACCGATATATCTTTTAAGGA
Organism: Altica lythri; assembly: GCA_964028335.1. Classification (NCBI taxonomy): domain Eukaryota; kingdom Metazoa; phylum Arthropoda; class Insecta; order Coleoptera; family Chrysomelidae; genus Altica; species Altica lythri. The sequence goes on from OZ034807.1 coordinate 43,830,983, forward strand.
AATATTCCGAATTTGTTTTGTTAGCATCAAATGTCTGGACCTACCAACGAACAACGTGTTGAATAAAGGATTATCTGGAATATTAAAAATCACTATTAGGCCAGTAAATGACCGTTTTGAAGTGTAATTTACCGGGTCAAGACACATTCCGATTGAAAATTTGTTTTTTTTAAGGTTTCTCTTGTCGTCTACTTTAGCACAGCGTTGCTTTTACTCAGGACTCAGGGAAGAAAAAACATACGTTTAAAATAAATCTTGAAATGGATAAATGGACTGATTTGAAGCACCTTTTGTTATATAGAGTGGTTTCAAAAAGCCTCTTCTCATAAGAAGGAATTAGCATTTAATCAATTCGCTTGCTCACTACGGGATGACTGCGGGTTGGTGATTTTAAAAAATTGGAACCACTGATTTCGATTTCCTTGAAGTCGGCTCCATTGACAAATTACACAAATTACTCAAACCTTTTACAACGATATAAACCATTGGATCCTACTTCAAGGAAATCAAAATCAGATGCCTAGTTGGTTCAAATTTTTTTAAGAAATAAATAAATTCTTTTTTTTTTTAATTTTATTGACATACAAGTTTAGGTGTATATTGACATCTAATGCACGATTAAAAGGATTAGTAATGAGGAATGATTTTCTGATATCGATTTCAATATCCTTAATTTTTATACATACGAATTCTGTGCTAATATGTAGCACATCCAAGATTGTTATATTTAAAATATTTACATTAATAATAATTTTAATTAAAAATAGCAGAAACAAGGAACAATTATGGTTCAATGATCAAAATATAATCGAGATATGCATTTTCATTATTGAATGATAAGTCCGGCCTAGGCCGGATAATGTCACTTTCCGGAAAATTTTGAAGTAATCAATTGTATTGCTTCTGGACGGAGCACCAAAAAAATATAATTGACACAAAGATAAATTTTTATATTTTGTCAAACTTTAATACAAGTCGCGATAAGATAAGTAATTCGACTGGTTTGTTTTCTTTAAAAAATAAAAAACCCACTAAAAAAAACAAAACTTAAACAATTATAAAATTAACATTTCTAAGGAACACAACGCTTCAATTATTCCATTAGGACAGAGCTTGTACTGCCTTTGTAAATATCATTTTCAATGATATTCTTCTTGGATTGTATCCCTACTTTGTAAAGCATTGTGGTAAGAACTCTTGTATTTGGAGCTAGGGCTTCACACGAGAGCGAGATTTTTCTCGTCTCGTCACGTTCTCGTCTCGCTTTTTCGAAACGGGACGAAACAAAACGTTTTGGAAAATACTATGGGCGAGACCGAGACCACATACAGGGCAGCCCAAGAGTCTCGTTAAATTTTTTTATGATGTTTTTATTCGAAAAATCAGAAATATATATCAAAAGGGTTTCTTAGGCTCGAAATTTTCTACCTGGAAAATCCTCTTATTTACTACAGATATACAGTAAACTTTTCTCATAAACAACTTATCATTTTTAACACCTACATAAAACAATTAAATACGAATAGTTTCGACTATAATTACGACTGTATTTTATCTATATTGTACGTTGGTCGTTTTAGAAATACCGAGATGTTAAAAGGATAATCATTATTTACAATTAAGCGAGACGAGACGAGTCAACTAGTTACGAGACGAGACCGAGACTCCATTTTTTGGGAATTGACGAGACCGAGACGAGATTTTTGTTACTCTCGTCTCGTGTGAAGCCCTATTTGGAGCAAGCTTTTTAGTTTGAAAATTTTATTTGTTACTATCTTCATTATTGTTATTGTTAACTATGTATTAATTGATAGATTTGTTAAACAACAAATGAATTTGATTTCCATTTTGTTTTACTTATCGTATTAAAAATACTATTTTCCTCCAAATGACATTAAAAGCGGCCTTTTAATGACACTTGGCAGGCTTAGAAGTTGTACTTTTAGATAATACCTAGGCAGAAAAAGTCCACTTTTACTGCCTAGGCAGATATATTTATGGTGAATTGTAAACAATTATTTAATACAATTGAACTCTGTCCACTTCCCTCCTTTCCAGTAAAATTAACAACTTTAGTATTCATGAATCTGCTGTATGTGAGTTCATATACAGTTCTTGATTTTTTCGGTAAAAGGTTAAATTCCACATCTCGCACCTGGTCTCTTATCTCAGGTGGTGTTAATTGCATCAATTCATCCTCACTTTGCAGTGCATGAATAGAAGTATAACTTCAAAAACTTTATCCGTATATAAAACTTTTAAAATTACATCTTCACGATTATCACAATTTTACAAGTATATCTAATTTCTACTAAGAAACCCCATTTGAAAAATTATCCTGTTTATAATATTTAATAGGTGAAAATTAACCATGTGTAATTATTATTTTTCTTTTTTCAGGTATTCTCGTTAGTGGTAATTCTATCATGTGACAGAGTGGAGAAACGAGCAGAAGATTTAATCAATACATGTACTTATATTGAAGTTGCTACTAGTGATAAAAATGCACTTAAATTAGCGAATTTGGCAAGAGAACTGAGGCCAAAGTTTTCAGCAGCAGGATTTTTTGATATCAACCAAAGAATTTTACCAACGTTCTTTTCAAATCTATCGACATATCTGATCATTATCCTACAATTTAAATTTTCTTCACTGAAATAATTATACTTATTTGGATAAATAGTTCTGTTATCTCTAGACTTTCATAAAAATATTCGTAATGTGTGAATTTATTATCAAAAATATCAAGAAAATACATCACTAACCACAAGAAAGCATAGGTCTATTAATGCTTAATGGAATTGTAACGTAACACAAAAACCACTGAGTGTGATTTATTTAAGATTTATTAAAACACTTATAAATAACTATTAAATGATCACTTATTTATCTAACAATTTAATTTATATTCAATTATATGTAAAGAACGTAACTTGGTGAAATAAGTAAGGCCCACTTTTTGGTAAATTTTAATAGCTGGAAAAGAAATATAAATTTGTGAAAACTGCCTTTATCACAACATAGGTAATTTATTTGTGAATTAAGTAAACATACAAATCAACATGTTTGGAAACAATTCGTTAAGATAATAATTGTTTTTTAAAACCTCTAAAGTGGGCTTTTTTAGGAACATAGGCACTTATCATAGCCCGATATTAATTATGTAATCAATAAACCCTATCAAAACAAAAAATAAGTATTTATGTAAAACTTGACCTAATATTATATGATATTCTTAGGTAATCAGTCTGATACACAAGTTTTTTTTGGTCACAAATTGGACGGTGGGCCATCTTAGACTTAGCAAAATTTAATTTACCTACTAAACAAAAACCTCTAAATAGACTCAACAAATAACAATGTTGTGGCGTTATTCTAATAATCACTTTTGGAAAAAACATGTTTATTTAAAGACCAAATATTTTTTTCAAAAAACATCTGAATTGTCTCATATCTTCGACTGGCCCGAGCATTCATAGTATGTGATGGGCCTTTATAGGGTACTTTACCCCGCCACAAGAACTACTTTTTATAAATGAAAATTAACAAATAATATAAACAACTCTTACGTTGAGTCAAGTGCCCATAAACCCAAGTAACGCTGTATTAAAAAAAAAAACACTAAAAAGTTTTAAATTAGAAGGTTATAAATCGTCAGCCCTTTGCAACGACACTAAAAAACTGGCAACCACTGCAAAAATGACGACTGTCTTCCTTATTTATGAAGTTGCAATTTTGTCTATGGCACTAACCGAACATGGGCGCAAAATTTAAATTCATTTGAACTTTTAAACGTGCAAAATGTTGAAAGTGGGCCATCTTAAGAACAGGGCCTTATTAGGCGTAAGTACCTTACAAAATATTGTCTGTTGCTGCTGATGTTTCTATATCCCGCTTTTTTTCTCAAACAAATCATGGATACGGTCTCCATACTAGAAAAGGATCGAACATTCTCGGCCCACGTAGAATCTGTTCAAGTCTTTTAGCAATAAACATTGGCGTACCAGAGTGATTATGCTTTATGTCGTAACAGTAAAATAATGTTCATCTAATAGGATTGAGTTAATTTTTATGATTTCTCATCCTCACCAATGAAATCACTGCCAATTTGCCCCAATACCCTGTTTTCGAACACACACATCTTAATTATGACGCTACAGGAGAGGAGGCTTGATCGCTCAGACCATGGAGACTAGACAAGGAGTACGCACTCGACCGGGGGAATTGACAAAATCTGTCCACGGTATCGTACATATTAGATTTACTTTTTTCACCACTAGCATCGCTAGTGTTCCTTTTGTACCGGTATGAATATAGACAATTAAATAATCGTGAATTATTAAATTGGTTTTTATTGTTTACATCTGAAAGATCGAACTATTTTTTTCATTGTGTAAATAAATTAATAATGAAATAATTAAAAATTATTTATTTTATTTTAAACTACGTCCTCATTGGTCGCCATTGTGGTACAAATGGAACACCAGCGCCCTCTTATTTTGGTAGCCCTATTTGCATACATGGAGTTCGTACTCCTTGTCTAGTCTCCATGGCTCAGACGTATAAAACCTGAAAATGTGACGTTACGACCGTCACCATACGTCACTTCAAAGATATAGTTGATTCAAATAGAAGTGTCATCAAGTAGTCTCTGGAAAATTCAAATTTGTAGTGGCAGCACCCACGTTTAGTGAAATTTGAATCGCAATATTAGCCAGCTTGTGATCAGATTGCTACATATGCTCAATATAACTATAAACATTTTGACACATCGCGATGACATATAATTCCCTAACTAAAGTTCTGTTTCCATTGAATCTAGTAATAAAGTTAAAGATGATCTCACACGTACCCAGCCCACTTAATGACACTTCTATCTGAATCGACTATATATTCGGTCAAATAATACTTCAGAGCGTATTTACAAATGATGGCAACTAATTTTAAGTGATCACAAGTAATGTTACACGGATACCTACGTGGACGCCCATGTCACGATTGCTCTCTTAACACGAGTCGACAGCGATAATTCTGTGAATAGAATATTCTGGGCGAGTAGGTTCTTAGAACAGGGAACTCTTATGGTATGATGTGTTCGTCTTATATTTCCTTATATTTGCTTCCGGCTTTTTGGGTCTGGGTTCAATATTTCTTTATTTAAATAAGATTTCATTCATTTAAAACATCAATATTTTATTTAAACTTTTAACTTCAACTACATTTATCTCCAATTAAATCATTTTTATCTATTTCAATAACAATTCTCATTCAAAATTCAAATTGTAATCCAACTTCTAAAAAAAAACCTTTCAACTCAACTTATTTTTCATTACAATTTCAAAAAATTCTTTCTAAACTCAAAACTGTTTATCCCCTTCATCCCTAGGTAACCTCTCTCTCCAAAACAAAACAAAACAAACAACTATATACACTTTCTGAAATAAAATTCTTAAACACCTATATAAAGACAGTTACCTAATATAAAATACAAAAATTTTCTTGTCCAATCGAATCATAACAGGAACATTCTCGAACAGCGACATCCTTGAATCTGCAGAGACTACGCAGGAAAAAAGATTCCAGTTCCAGATTTTTCGCTTGGTTTCGCGTCCAGCAGTTAGTAGAGTGTGATGAGTTTGTTCAGATTAATAGTTACAGTTTAGTTTTATAAATAAATTAGTTAAGTGTTGTGATTAGTTTTATTAAACAATAAATTAGTTGTAAACATCACAGCAATAACAAGTAGTCACAACTGATTCCAAGTAATCAAAAGTGCACGTGATCAAAACTGATTTTAAATGATCGCTGATAATCACAAGTGATTGCATGTTTTTCATAAGAATGTTCATTCAAATAATACTTCAGAGTGTTAAGAAAGCTTCTTCTTGGTGATTTCCGAAATATAACATCTTGTGTTTTTAAATTAATACAGGAATTTGGCTTATCAATCTAAAAGATCTACATTTGCTGCCTTGTATTATGTCGTAAGATATTTTAAAAAGGTTATTGACACAGAGGAACTGGCTTTATGGGCGTTTATAAATGTAAAGGAACACGTCATATGATTCTATTATCACTGTCGTAACAAAATGGGTATAATGTATCCTTATCTAATGAATACAATCCATGCAAAATACTTGCAGTTTTTTTCTCTTGTTATTCAAGGATTTTTACCACTAACATAAAAAATAACTCAATATGTTTGCACTTGCTTATTTTAATAATAGGTTGCTTGTTGTCGAAAATATTGGTTTCTAAAGTATCAAGTAATACCAAATGTGTAACATTTCCTGATCAGCAGCACATTGCAACTCATCAAGAATAGTACACAGGACAGTAATAGTACTGTATCCGTCACAAAAACCTGAGTGGGTAGTTGGAATTACATTATTTTAAAAACAAATTTATTAATTTGTGTAAACATATGTAGGTACCTTGAGACACACAACCTTTTAAGTGAAAGGCAGTATGGTTTTTGCCAACAAAGCTCAACAGCCGATCTGCTAGCATATGTAACTCATGTCTGTAGTGGTGCAATCCACCGTTATGGGGTATAGTATCAGTAAGCATTTTAAAAGCATTTGATCAAGCGTGGCATGCTGCTCTTTTCTTTTGAACGAACTGCCTTTATAAGGACTTTCGCCAAACCTTTGCAGATGGATATCTAACTTTCTCTCCAACAGGCACATCCAAGTTGCTGTAGATGGACATTCCTCCAACCTCTACAAGATCAATTCTGGAGTTCCCCAAGGATCGGCTGTAGGTTTTGTAGATGATAGCAACCTACACTGCAGCAAAGCGCACAACCGTCCCTTATCCCTAGATATTGTTGAAGAGGACAAAAGATCCACAGCAGCTCGATTGTCTCACCGAAGAGCAGTGTCTGATCTCTCCCTGTTTTTAAAATTTCTCAAAATCTACCCGTTCGAATCGGCTCAAACTTACAGGGAGTCTAAGTTAGATGGAACTCTTTGGAACGCTTTTTATTTCATTCCGATCGGTTAAGTCGTTCAAAAGTTATAAGAGGTTTACATACATCCACACACACACACACACACACATCCACACGTACATACAGACATACAGACACCCTCGTAAAAATAGTCAGGAGAGGTTCCAAATACCTCAAAACGTTGAGATCCGATGAAAACTCGATTTTCGAAAAACGGGATAAAACCAATAACTTCCCGATTTTAAAAAAATTTTAAATTTTTTTTTGGCGGGAAGTTAAAAAAAACTAAGAAAAATTGGGCAGTAAACTTGGAGTAAAAAGGAGCCAGTACTGCTTTTATCGAACCTAAACCTTTCTGTGGCAGCTCAAAATGCCGCATTATAGATGAAGTTCGGAAAAAGGGCTAAGTGCAGTTTACTGGAACAACACGTTAGACCAAAGACAGGCAAAAAGGTTAATATGGCGTTCAATGCGCTATTCTACATTACTCTCAGAGCTTCAGAAACCTTAATTTATAGTAATCGCAGACATTCTCGCTGGAGACTGTTCACCGAGGTACCATTTTTGTAAAAAGAATAAAGTGGACAATGGAATATGCAGAATCTGTGAGTATTCAGATGTACCTAAAGGCTAAACATATTATCTGTATTTGTAGTGGGTCGTCAACCACAATTCTTTCTTAGAGCCTAGCCTGACCAGGTTAGAAATGAACCTCCTAAGCGGATGAAAAACTTTTTAAAAGTCTTGACCTTATGGATTCCTAATTCGATATAGGGTAGACACAAAAGATCTTTTAGGGTGCACTGCAGTAAAGTACCTGGGCCAATCGATTCCAGTTATAATCTACAATCTTTTTAAATTTTACACATGTTTACGTGTCGGCTAGTTTTTATTAACCAACAAATACTGTAACTTTAGTAGAATTTTTAAAACTAGTGAACCTTAATATATCGATATTCAATTCTAGTCTGATCAATACCTGAAAATACCTACTATACATAGAAGCTTTAAACAACCGTTGGTTTATTATTATTCATACTAATTCTATGCAATACGTGATCGGCAGTTATTTCTATTTTCACGTGATAAATCTACAGACACCTCAAGTAATAAGTTACCAAGCTATATTTACATATAAGGTATTTTTATGTGGTCAACCGCTCTAAGATTTGTAGCACAATTTAAAATTCTAACATATATTGTTTCCGAAACTGAAAGTGGTTTTTTCGTGTACCACAAAGTCATATTTTTTTGATTGACTGTTAGGTATATGTATTTCTTTAATACCGCACACTTTTAATTAATACTTTAGAGAGGAGAGCGCTTAATTTTGCATACTTTTTTTCAATTTAAGTTTGTTGGAAAAACAGCATGTTAAAATTAATGTTTAGTTAAACTGTACTATTAAAGTAGATATATTTCAGCGTTCTTGAAGTCTACACATAAAACACCCAAATCACTAACTTACTATCTCTTTCATAACCATACATTTTTGTTTTGTCTATAGACGTTTGTTAGAAAAACTGCAAGACCTACGTTTTTATGTCCTGATTTGTCCTTTGTATAAGAAAATTTTTCGAAAAAATTGCGTTTTCTTAATTATTATTATTATTATTTTACAGGAAGGGCTGAGGCAAGCCTATTAAGCCCAAATGTATAATATTAATTACAATGATTTTTCTTAAAAGTAAAAGTGCATTGGTATAATGGTTCACATACTAGAAAAATTGGTATTGGTATAATGGTTTACACACTAGAAAAAAAACACTATTGAAAACTAAACAACTAACGCACACCAAGTATAAAACTGTCGAGTCTATTCTTGAAGGAGTTGATTGATGGAGCGGTAACAACTGTATCCGGAAGTGAATTCCATTGTTCAAAAACTCGATTTGAGAAGAAGTGTTGCTTTAGAGTTGTTCTAAATCTTTCTTTCTTCAGTTTGAGCTTATGACCTCGGAGTCTTACATCAGCGTTAAGTTGAAAAATGTTACTTAAGTCCAGAGAGAATTGATTATTTAAAACCCTGTAACATTGTATTAGGTCACCTCTGTTCCTTCTGTCGATAAGTGTTGGAAGCGTTAAAATAGATAACCTCTCAGGATATTCCAAATGGTAAAGGGCAGGACTCCATTTAGTGAACCTCCTCTGAACTTTTTCTAGTAAATTTTGGTCTCTAACTAGGTGTGGAGACCAACAAGAAACGTTGTACTCCAAAAGGTTCGTACAAAGGCTTTATAAAGTTTATTTACAAGTACGGGATCGGGAGATTGAAAGGACTTACGTAGCAAGTAACATTTTTGGTAACAATGTTAGCAATATGCTCTGACCACTCCAAGCTCTGATTAATGGTGATACCTAAGTCGTTTTGGCTAAGAACCGACTTCAGCTCTGTGTTGTTGATGTGGTATCTTAAACCTGGATTATTTTTGCCAAGATGTAGAACTGTGCATTTAGCAGGATTCAAAGGTATCAGCCATTCAGAACTCCAATTTTCAACTTTTGCAAGGTCGCTTAAAAAATTATTGTGTGCAAGAAGATTGCCAAACAGTTTGCTATCATCGGCGTAATCGGCGTGACAAGAATCCAATAAGAAACCGATATCAGCTGTATACAATAGAAATAAAATGGGACCCAAAACGGATCCCTGGGGAACTCCGGAAGTTACAGGATGAACATCAGATTGAGAATCTCCAACCCTTACATAAAACTGTCTATTAGTTAGAAAGGAACTGATCCAGTGAAACCAGAGTCCTCTAATACCATAGTGGTTAAGTTTTAATAAGAGCCTTTTTTTCGGTACGCGGTCGAAAGCTCTTGAAAATCAAAATAGATGATATCTACAGGCGAGCCGTTGTCTAGAGAAAGTGTCCAAGAGTTTATTGATGACAGTAAGTTGGTTAATGTGGACCTTCCTGGTAGAAAGCCATGCTGTGTTGGTGGAACTATATTGTGTGTCATAATAAAATCAATTAGTTTGTTGGCTAGAATTCTTTCCATGACCTTCGCACAAATGGAAACTAGACGGTAGTTATTTGGGTCTAGCTTGTTACCCTTTTTAAAGATAGGGGTAACCTGTGCAATTAACCAGGAGCTGGGAAGTTTACTAATCGAAAAGGAATGTTCCATGATATTAGCTAAGGGTCGAGATATGGTGGAGGCACATTTAACAAGAAACTTACTTGTTATCTTGTCAGGACCAGGTGACTTGTTAACAGGGAGGGTTTGGAGTACTGAAAGTACGTCGGATTCACTAAATTGAGGGGAGTCAATGGCGAAATCTAGACTTGCATTTGGCATCTCAGGATGGGCTTGATGTAGCTTTATTTTATGCAGAACACTATGAATCAATAAAAAAATTCATTCTTGATTTAAAGGCGTGTTTACATGATGCCAGTGACTGGCGCCAGTCTCACTGGCATGCCAGCGCTGTCATTGTACTGGCATCATGTAAACACTTTCTTGTGCCAGTCCAGCGCTGTCTGCCAGCGCTGTCTCGAATAGAAAGTTGGTCTATTTTTCATGCCAGTGGCCCTCGTCCGCGTCCCCTCCAACCCCGTGCCAGTGGTTGTAGACACGTGTAAACACAGCGTTCCAGTGACTTGGCGTACATGTGAAGAGTAAACTTTACCAAGTAGGAACTAGGGTGCCATTGAGACTGTCGCTGTCGCTAGCTACTGGATACGTGTAAACGTACCAGTCCAGCGCTGTCCTAATCAAGCACTGGCATGACAGTAAGACTGGCGCTAGTTACTGGCATCATGTAAACACGCCATAATAGATTCTTCTTCAGACGCTCTTTCAGAGTTAAAGGAGTTATTTAAAAACGAAAAATTACCACATCAACTTGTTTACATAAAATCAAATTATTCCTTCATAGTTCTTGTGCACTTACATAATGCACCTTTATCTTAAGTTAAATCTGTTAAATTAATTGATAATGCGGAGAAAGAATTTATAAAAGTTCAAGGAAAACTGGGAACAATTATTTTAAATAAATATTACGTTGTGCTAGAAAAAAATGAGGGATTTCAAATTTTAAAAAAGTTTCAAGATTACTGTTGGGAGACTTTGATTCAAACACGGGAATTTTGTGTTTTACCATTTAAAATATGCCCCTATTACATCTGTAGATGTAGAACGAAGCTTTTCGATGTATAAACATGTACACGGATAAAAGACAAAATTTTTTTGTTGAAAATTTTGAAAAATGTCTAATTGTTAACGATTTTAGAAATTTGAGTGAATTTGAGTGAATACTTGTTAATATACGATAATAGTAAGTAAAGTTTTACTTAAAACCTATTTATTGTTTAAATGTCTTTTTAAAGTTTTTGTAAAAACAATTTGATTTTATTAAAGATGTATTCTATATAAAACAGTAATAAAACTGTTCTATTAATATTTCTAAAAACTTCTATAAAACTGTTTTATAATTGTCCCTAAAGAAATAAATATGTTTCAAAAGGTTGACACATACAACCGTCATAAATCAATTTAGTTGTATAGGATATAATGCTATGAAGGATTGCTTTATAAAAGTTTATAAAACAATTTTATTGCGATGTTGTAAAATTTTTATAATTTTGTTTTTAGAACGTTCTTACTGTCGTTACATTTAAAATATGCCCCTATTACATCTGTAGATGTAGAACGAAGCTTTTCGATGTATAATAAACATGTACACGGATAAAAGACAAAATTTTCTTGTTGAAAATTTTGAAAAATGTTTAATTGTCAACGATTTTAGAAATTTAAGTGAATAAGATATGTATTTATTAATATAGTATGCACATGCACATATTTGTTAATATACGATAATAGTAAGTAAAGTTTTACTTAAAACTTAATTATTGTTTAAATGTGATTCATTATACCCCAAATTCTACAATAATATAAAATGGATTATTAACGTTGCATTTTTTGTAAATATTGTTGTTTTTTTTGCAAATTCGTTGCATTAAAATGCGCTTTTTTTGTTTTTGGTGCATTTTTTCCGGTCCTTGCTGATAACATACTTACAGTTGGAACGATGGATCTTTATTAATACCTGTTTGTCATCAATTAAAGCATATGAAATAAGTCAAAATAGTTATTTATGAAACAGTTCGTGAGGTATGCTTTTTAGCGCACGCACGCGATGTATATATCGCGTAAGTGCGCAAAAAGCACTTTATGCACAGTTTCATACAATATTTTATTTACGATAATCAAATAAAAAATAATTACAAGAAAGCAATTTATTTTCAATTCATTTAAAAAATACTAACAAAACTAATGCTCTCATAGCAACACCATGGCAACGCGAATGCTAAGGATATTTGATTATATGAAGGTGAGTCAAAAACAGTGCGAAAAAGTAAATCCCATTTAAAATACATTGTTACTTCACGCACACTTTCAATCCTTCAATCCTTCACGCACTGCTGTCTATAATGACAGTTTTCACGAAGTAAAAATTGATACATAATATGAGGTAGAGTAGATAAATAGTTATTTATTATACAAGGGAAAAAAGTATTAGATTTTAGCTCGAGGTTGTGTTGTCTCCCGACGCGAAGCGGAGGGAGACAAAAAACCGAGAGCTAAAATCTAATATTTTTCCCGTGTATAATACACAATTTTTTTCTGTGACGACGATTTAATATTTTAAATAAAAATAATATATTAAAATCGGAAAATTACTGATGCAAAATTTGAATTTTAAAACTAGTAGGCTTTTGTCCTTATAGTGATAATTAGACCTGCGTTGCTAAGGAAACCTTTATTTATGTGTATATATCCGGGAAAAAAGCACTCACTTTTTCCCCATGATAAAAAAGTAATAATTTCATAAAAAGTGACGTTTTGTGACCCGTTAACAAAGATAAAATGTCAAACTTTTTTCTCGTCGCAGAAAAAATAGTTTTTTTTAAAACCGGCCAGAAATTAATACTTTCCGGTTTATTTTTAGGTCAGAAAATCTCATTTTGTCGGACAAGGCCGGAAAATAAAAATGAGTCCGGTAAAAGCTTTTTTCTACAATCGTGCGTAAAGTATTACCTTTAAACATAATTTTTTTTTCAGTAAAGCGTAAAAAAAAATCAGGCCTATACTTGTATTTCTTGTAAAGAAATTCGGTTGTAGAAAAAATATTGTATGCAACTCGTGCGTAAATGTTCCTTTTTTGACTCATGTGATTCACATTCACATTCACATTCGTCAAAAAAGGTCACTTTACGCACTAGTTGCATAAATAACTATTTCCGGACTCATTTGCAATAAAATAGTTAGTCTAAGATAGCGGTCAGTTCTATGGTATAATAACAGAGTTTTGTATATATTTAAAACTATAAAATAACTTGACATATTTTGACGTTTAGTTTAAAACGTGAAATTTATTATAAAATGGATATTTAAAATGATGCATTTGATTGTGAATTAATGGAAGATGAAATTATACCAGATGAAATTGTTAAGGCGGCCACCCAAGCAAGGTTTGTCAAAAAAAATGTTAAAATTAGTTAATATAGAGTTCTTGTTATAAAAATGCAAACTGAATAATATGAAGTTTATGGTACAACAATGCCCGTTTTAAAAAAAATATTGTACGTAATACGTCCCAAAAGTGCTTTTACTGGACTCGCAGGCTTGCAGGGCTCGCCTATGGCTCGCCCTACAATTTGCCTACTTGTCCAGTAAAAGACCACTTTCGGGACTTGTTACGTAAACTACTAAAACTACGTCAAAGATAGTTCGAGGTGTGACTACTACAAAGCTACAGAGGTATCGACGAGTTTATACCTATATCCATTTATATTTTTAAACAAATTAATTCTATAAGTATCAGTTGCTAAATTGAAATAATTTTTGGAACAAGTTCCCTTTCGGGCGTTACGAACAGTTACGACTGACGCTAGGAGCTAGCCAAAAAAAAATTCATACCAAAATTTGTCACGACACGACACGCCATACGCATGTTGTCTCTCTATCTCTCTCTCATAGATAGATATACCTATCTTTATTTAAATAGGAAACCCTAATATAATAAATACTAATAAAAGTACAATTAAAAAGACACTAATTTAAATTAAAAGAAAATACTGTAGAAAAAAATAAGTACCTATTATAATAGTATTATATTTTATTTCATCCTGTTTTTATAAATCAATAAATTCATAAACATTTCAAAAATAGTTCTTAACTTGACTAGTTAGGTACCTACGTCAAATTACCTTAACTGTCAGTTACTGTCAAATATTTTAATTTTAAAATTTTGTATAAAATTGTTAATTCCTGTTTTAAATTAAATTGAAATAAAAAGTAATTCTAGGTAGAATATACAATACCTCTGGTATTGTATAAATGGACACTTTTGTTAAAAGAAACGAACTGTTGAAAATAATGGATTTACTTTTTTTTTTTATTTTGCTTTGAACAGTGTAGTAGTGTCGCGACTTTGTTAAGTTTATACAGGTTTTTTGTAGATAATAAATATTAAAATAATAGAAAATAAAAACAATAATATATCATGACAGTGTTTCTGCACAAGTTCCGGATATTGCTGATAGAGTTAGGTAAGTAGAGATTTTATACAGACGCTAATAAATGCTTATGTATGTACAAACTCTCTGTTGTGTTTACAAATTACAATTCCTTCCCTAATTAATCGCAAGGAACTTCGTTCCATCCGGGTGTCCCTTGACACCTCTAACTTTTTTTTTTGATTTTCAAAATGTAATGGAGAATATAAAATATTTGAAATATGTAATTTTATTTTTTAACCAATACCTGATTTAGCAAAACTAGCTTAAAATTACATAAAAAAAGTACAGTAACACAAAAATATCTAAAGTCTAAATTTTTCCTAAAAAGATTTTGTGAATTAACCATTAATCTTAATTACCGCTCTTAGTCGATTTAGTATACTGTCGACCAACTTCTTTGTGACTTCCACTGGATTTTTTTCCATTCTACCATAATTTTAGGTTTTAAGAGCTTCTTTGCTTGAATCATCATATTTCCGTATGCGTCAATCACTTTAATTCCTTTCATAAGTGCTTTATAGGAGTAATATCTGGAGATTTTGGTGGTGTGTGTAACTGTTGACGGATATTATCGATCATCATCATTTATAGTACCGATGTTTCGGATCGTTATCTTGCGGTGAATACAAAGTTTGCTTACACTTAGCATATCAAATTTTGTTTTAAAATGTACAACAAATATGTTGATCTATAATTCCAGCACTGTAGTTACAAAGTACCTACTTATTGTACTTACAACAAATATGTTGATCCATAATTCCAGCACTGTAGTTACAAAGTACCTACTTATTGTGACGCCATCGTTAGGTGACGCAGTTATTATATCATATATAAATGAGCAGTTCTTTTTTAATTAAGTACTATGTCATCACCGTAAGGTGACGCAATTAATATCTTATATATTTACACGTCATTATAAGGTGGCGCAGTTGATATCTCATAATGTAATTAAATGAACATTTTTAACTTAATTAACTACGACGCCAGCGTAAAGTGGGACTATTTTATATCAATTTAATCAAAAAATTACAAAACACAATAAAAAAATAGTAAAATCAGGAGAAAAATATGATAAATACGAAAAAACAAAAAAAAACGAATAAATTTGAAAAAACGGAAAATGAGGAAAAATATGTGTTACACGGTACAAAGTTCGCCGGGTCAGCTAGTTATGAATATACTAGATAGAAGAAAGCGTTAGCTTCTATAAAATTGAAATTCGACTTGCTAAAATACTGTCTTTGTATCTTATTCGTAAATCCTTACTTAAAGGCTCTTAAAGGGTCATGAATATTTTGCTTTTACTTATTGGCAAATAATTAGTTGAACTAGTCAATTGAGTTACTAAAAGTATCCTCCGCGCCCCATTAACTGATTTCAGATTTTAGTTGTTTAGTTTAACTTCAACGACAGTTGAATCTAATCTATCTATACAGTGTGTACAAAAAGTAACGTAACTTGATAATATTTCGGTTTGTGATAGGTTTTCAAAAAAAAGTTTCAAATAAAAGTTATACGAAATAAATCAAGTTATCAGAATAAGTCAGTTAGAAATATACAGGGTGCACCTTTACTCCAGAATAACGTAATGACATTTTTTTTAATGATACCCCCTGTATATTTTTTTCATTTTTTGAAAATCTATTAAATCAGAAATACAACCGTTAAAACCCCGTGTTTCTAACTTTATTCATTTCGAAGTTACAGGGGTTTGAAAATAAAATATTAAAAAAATATGTATGGCAAAAAAATAGTAGGCACTTCTTCTGTCAATTAATACTTTATAAATTTTATCTTATTAAATGCTTAAAGTGCTTTCCTTGCTATTTGGCAATATCCCACTCTATTGTAAAATGCAGAAGTAGCATTACGCAACTGCTCATTCGTTATTTGACGGGTTGTTGTCAGTATTCTATGTCTTAGATCGTCCAGATTATCAGGTTTTGTTTTGTACACAACGTTTTTAAGATGTCCAAAAAAAAAAATAATCTAGTGGTGATAAATCGGGAGATCTTGCTGGCCACTCTATTGTACCCCTTCTTCCTATCCACCTGTCTTGGAAAACTTCATTTAAATAATTTCGAACATCAACGGTAAAGTGTGGTGGTGCACCATCCTGCTAAAACCAAATGTCATCGAAATTGTCACCAACAGCATTTCTTATTGCAGGCACTATTTGATTTCTCAACAAATCTAAATACTTTTGACCATCCAAATTACCTTTTATAAAAAATGGACCAATAACAGTGTTATCGATAATACCTGCCCAAACGTTTACTTTTAAAGGCCTTTGCGTTTTATGTTCCCGAATCCATCTGGGATTAGTATCACTATAATATCTGCAGTTGTGGCGATTAAGTACCATTTAACATAAACGTGGCTTCATCGGAAAAAACTATCTTTTCTGTAAAATTTGGGTCCACATCTACCTTTTGCATTATAGTTTCAGAAAATTCCATTCTGCAATCAAAATCATCTTCAGATAATTCTTGAACCAGCATAACTTTATAAGGATGAAACTTATTTTTCTTTATAATGTTACTAACCGATCCAATACTAACATCATGTTCTAATGCAGTTTTCCGAATGGATGTACAAGGATTTTCTACAAATGTTTGCATAATGTCCAAGGCGTTTTCATCATTAGTTACGTTCTTTGGTCGTCCACTTTTAGAGCGATTTTTAGTTGAACCCACTTCTTCAAAAACGTTTCACAATTCTCCAAACTGCAGTTTTAGTAATTGGGTTACGATTTGGATAGGTACCTACCATTAAATAATTGAGCTACCTCATCAAAAGTTCTTTTACGATTACTGTAACCTCTCATCATCAGAATCGTTATTCTTTCCTGTTCCGTAAACATATTGGAATTTTAAAATTACCTAACTACATAAAAAATCTCAACATAAATAATACTGTTACATTTAGAAATAAGTAATGACAGAAGCCTACTATGTTTTTGCCATACATATTTTTTTAATATTTTATTTTCAAACCCCTGTAACTTTGAAATGAATAAAGTTAGAAACACGCGGTTTTAACGGTTGTATTTCTAATTTAATAGATTTTCAAAAAATAAAAAAAATATACAGGGGGTACCATTAAAAAAAATGTCATTACGTTATTCTGGAGTAAAGGTGCACCCTGTATATTTCTAACTGACTTATTCTGATAACTTGATTTATTTCGTATAACTTTTATTTGAAACTTTTTTTTGAAAACCTATCACAAACCGAAATATTATCAAGTTACGTTACTTTTTGTACACACTGTACATATATATATATATATATATATATATATATATATATATATATATATATATATATATATATATATATATATATATATCAAAGCGAAAGTTCACTCATCACCGTATCT
Source organism: Altica lythri (assembly GCA_964028335.1). Lineage (NCBI taxonomy): Eukaryota > Metazoa > Arthropoda > Insecta > Coleoptera > Chrysomelidae > Altica > Altica lythri. The sequence continues at coordinate 43,848,842 of OZ034807.1, forward strand.
CAGAAACTATAAGACATAAAACTTGAAATTTGGCAGGTAGGTTCCTTATAGGGTCTAGACGTCCGCTAAGAAAGGATTTTACGAAATTCTACCCAAGGGGGTAAAACGGGGGTTGGAAATTTGTATGAAAGTCCTATGTTTTTGAAATAAGGGACTTGAAAATGAAAATGTTTTCTTTAGAAGTTGTGGAGGTGTACAAGTTTCGTTCCAAATTAGTTAGTAATATTGGTTTTTTTCTTCGTTGATTAAAATTATGTTTATTTCAAAGTTTTATGCCAATTAGGTGCTGGCTTAGATTTGTTTATTTTTCATTGATTATACTCACGTTTGTAACGTGTCATATCGATTACTTACTAAAGAAGTTTGTATTTTTCGTTAAGTAAACTTACGTTTGTTTGAAAAATGGATGGAGAAATTGTAACAGTCACAGTTAAAGGATTAGCAATCCGCCGTAGTGTGAAAGAGATACCTGGCGATGGAGCGTGTTTATTTTCATCTCTGTCTTATTTTCTTTATGGAAATATTTCAATGGCTGCTCAAGTTAGAGCTAATATAGTAAGACACGTGTCCAACGATTAGCAAAGATTTAGGTGTTTTACTATGGACCGATCCGGAACCCCTTACGATACAAAACGCCTTTATGTAGCCAATATGGGTAGGTTGTATACTTATGGCACAACTTTCGAACTGAAAGCAGCTGGAGAAATATTTCCATTTGAATTCCAACTGTTTCAAGGTAGCAGACTTATTGCCAGATTTAGAGAGTCGATACAAGGGATAAAAAGAATGCGTTTTAACGGACATTTTAACGAAGGACATTTTGACGTATTGATTCCTACTAATTATAAAAGCGAAAGGTCACTCATCATCATATCTCAGAAACTATAAGGCCTACAAACTTGAAATTTGGCAGGTAGGTTCCTTATAGGGTCTAGACGTACGCTAAGAAAGGATTTTACGAACCTTTACCCCTAAGGGGGTCAAACGGGGGTTGAAAATTTGTATAAAAGTCCTATTGAAATAAGGGACTGAATTAAAATGTGTGTCCTTTAGAGGTTGCGGAGGTGTACTTATATTGTATTTTTAGAAATCAACCCCTTCATAAGGGTTGAACGGGGATCGGATACTTTTTATACAACAATCAACACACCACGTGAACGATGTTGCTGGTACATCGGTTTAGAACACAAAAATGTAATTAGAATTTTTTTTGTCTGTCTGTCTGGATGTTTGTGCATGTGCGCATCACATGAAAACTACTGATTCGATTAGAATCTGGTGTATAAAAATTTTGGAATGATTTTTGTATCGGGATAGTTGAAAGCATGAAGAGTAAAATAGGTTACTTTTTAAACACCAATAAACACGCCACGCGAACGACGTCGCAGGTACATCGATATAAAACTCAAAAATGTGGTTAGATTTTTTATGTTCTGTATGTTTGTGCGTGCATCACATGAAAACTACTAATTCGATTTGAATGCGGTTTTCACAGATGTATTTGTCTTCTTTCAGCTGAACATCTGGTGTATAAAAATTTCTTCTCCACCCCTTTAACCGAACAATTGAGGGGGTCAGATTTTGTAGGAAAGTATCCCATTAATACATTTAAAAATACCACTAAAATAATACACAACATGCATACATACGTGTTATAATTTAGTTTTGATATTCGAAACTAGTTGACGCAAGAGGTTATTAAAACTCGCTATCGTTGTTTTTTATCGCAAGTAGGTACATATACAAATGACACAAATTACTATATCTTACAGATAATTAGGTCCAATTATGGAGGGTAGAGGTAAGGAGAACTGTCTCCGTGTATTGAATGTGTCCGTCAAAATGTGTTAAATAAGGGTGGCGCTACGATCGTAGTAGGGTAAATTTAAAAAAAAGCGCCATAATTTCGTAGAGTAGGATTGATAAATAAACGAGGAAAGACAAATTTCCGCTTTATTATGGCTCTCTTTTTATTTTTCAGCAATAAGTGAATAAATATTTAAAAAATAAATTCATTACATAATATGAGGATAAATAGCACGATCGAAATGACAAAATAAAAACTAATTCGAACAGTATGATAAGTATAATATTTAACGCTAAAAATTTACGAAACGAATTTAAAATACAATAAAATAAATTTTTTGGAACGCACTTATTTTAGGGTTTTTTTACGAAATCATACGACACACTTCAATTTCCCAAAAACTGCTACATTCATTCTGTATCCTACATCTACTTTAGCGCCATGCTAGTGGAAAGTTTCCGAACTGTTATTTACCTGTAAAAGGTGGACACATTTTAAATGTTTTCTCGTTTAAGATCGTTCTCCTTACCTCTACCCTCCATAGGTCCAATGTAGAACTGTCACAGATCAATAATATAAGATAGTCATAATCGGTGTTGTATGATTTATCGATATCTGTTCAGTGGTTGCAGCGTGATTGATTGACAAACATGAAATTTTTAATAAAAAAAAATAATAAAAGTAGTCAGGCCAGACTTATTTTGCTAAGGATATACCTACAGAATGATTAAAATTAAATTTTTATATGTAAAATAGACAGTCATTAAATCATTTGTGAATGTCCCAATTCCACGCGAGCAAAGCCGCGGGTAAAAGCTGGCGTTTATATTTTTTATTGTGAAATAAAACTTTCAAAAAAAGGTGCTAAAATATAAAAATCAAGTATATAAGGAAAGGCAAAATTCAAGTCACGCTGGATGTACTAGGTACTAGGTATATCTAACGCTTTTTTGTGTTTCTTCTTTTACATTCATTTCGCTCTCCAAAATGTCTTATAAGATGTAAAGTTTGAGTAAATTTTATCGGTATTAATAATTATTAAATTAAAAAACCTTATAGTCAATAAATAATATTTATTTAAAGAAATAAAAATAAAAGTCATGCACCCCAAATTGATCTAAAATTGACCATTAACATTCAACATTACTCCATGATCAACCTTTCCAGTACCACCAGGTCCTCCGTAATGTCTTTCCCATTGACCAGAAACATCAGCACCCCAATTTTTACCTTGAGCAAAGTTGTATTTATAACCAGCAGCGACATCTGTACCATAACCAGGAGTTCTATCTGCTCCTACGAAAGCTCCGGATCCAGTAGGTTTGTGGGAATAGTCTACACGTCCACTATATGTATCAGGTTTAATTCCATGGGATCCCCACGCTTTAGATCCACCAAAACTTCCATCTACTTTGTGATTGAGGTTATCGAATACAGTTCCTTTGGTACCTAAGCTGTAACCTCCTTGATTAGCTCCATAAGTAATATCTCTAGAAATAAAATAGTAAAATTATTATTTAAATAATATATAATATATATATATATAATATATATATATATATATATATATATATATATATATATATATATATATATATATATATATATATATATATATATATATATTTTATTACATTAAGTTGTATGAGAAACTAATAAACTTGACAAGAAGAAAAAATATAACCAAGGAACTAATCTTAGGAAGATAAGCAAGTAAAATACTGAGAAAAAGTTTTTTTTTAATATCTGCTATTAAACTCAAGGTTGAAGAAAACTATACAAAAATTTAACGATCTAGAGAGAAACAGTAAGAAATTATATCAAATGAAGAAGAAAACTCCCTATTTAGAGATTACCTATCCTTATACAAAAAGCAGTTCTATCAGATATATCTACTTTGGAGATACTACTTAGATAATATGATAATTTTTGTTATTTAATATTTACCTTCTTTCTCTTTGAAGGGGAACTAAAACAAATTCCTGTCCATCCTCATCCTGTAGAACATCTAATGGTAAAGCAGCTGCTACAGCCAAACAAAACGAGACAATAACAAAGTTTTTCATTTTTAAAATATTAGTTAAGTCTATTAAACTTCTTCAACTGACGATGACTTGAACTAACTGATGCCTGGAACCATTTAAAGCCATTATTTATAGTAAACAGTAACTGATCTCTGTTAAGTGAATCCCATCATTTCGGAATTCAAAAAGTCCCAATTTAACAAGAAATGAAATAACATGTTTACTGATAAGAAATCACAGACCCACTTACTTAAGTCATAAATGTTTATATTTGAATTACTATGCGTCATTCATTGGGATCGGAGAAATTTCTTTACACGAACTAAGGTTATCGTCTTTTTATTGCATTTTTTTGCATATAAAGTTTATTATTCTTTTATTTAGCTATTTGTGATTTGTACACAAACTGGTTCTACAAATGATACCTAATGAATTTTATTTATACCTAACAATTTTTTTTTTAATTAACTGGTCGAGTTTCAAAAAAAAATGTTTCTGAGAATCGATTTAAGTAGTTAGATACAAATCTTAATAAATATGTTAATTAAAAAGTCCATAAGTTCCTGGTTTTTGTCTAATATTGTTTTGTTTTTTTCTTTTTATTCTTTTTTTCTTTCAGATTTTCCACTACATCCTAACCGGTGTCAACTTAGCAGTAACTTCTAGCAGTAAATTTTACCGAAGATACCCGAATCCTATAGTCAGAGACGTGCACAACATAGAGCGGGTCTATATTACCTCTATCTTTTCAACAAAAGCCACATTTTGTATAGAATCAAAAAAAAATATCATAAAGAATTATGAAAAACTAATAATATAAAAGAAAGTTTTTTCTGACCCGTCCAAGTGAAACAAAATAATTTTAAAAAATTTAATAAATTAACAAATAATGAACACGATTGGATTCCATATAGCATTACAAAAATCATAGTAATATAAGACAACTTTGGTATGAACGAAATTTTCTTCCGACCCGTCAAAGGGTTCCAAAATAATGTTATAAACATAAACAAATTTAAAAAATATAGAGCGAGTTATATATTGAAAAGTTGCATCACCCTATATGAATCATTTTTGCATTGTAATCATTTTAAACTTATATATAGAAGCAAATTGTAAAACTCATAGAACTTCAATTAAATCTTTTAATCAAGTCAGTTGTTGTAGTTTTTTGAAAATAAAATAAAATAATTTTTAAAAAGGGATTTTTAACAAAAATCTTTATAATTAGCGCGATTTGATTCCAGATTCAGAATATCATTAAAAAAATCATAGTATTCGACTTATAAGGTGACCATAATGATTTTTGAAATTAAAAAAAAAAATCCATATCAAAAGTTTAGATTTATTATAGCATCCAGAAAATTTTAAGGATATAACGAAAATTAATTGGTTTTAAATGTAAAAATTTTAATCCAAATGTTTCAAAGTGATGTCTAAAGGTACGTGTCCACTTGAGACAAAATAGTCTCGAGATCAGTCTCGAGACTGCACTCACAAATGTATACGGGTCTGAGAGAAGTCTCAGAGACAGGTTGGGACAAGTCTCCGAGACTGAGCTTGTCACAAGTGGACATGCAAATTTCTGTACTTGAGATCTAGTCTCCAGTCTTCTGTATGTGGCGGAAGAGCTGAGACTAATCTTGTGATCTTGTGGTGATTGTTTTTATATTAAAAACGTTACTAAAAATTATTAAAAATTATCTACGTTATTACTACTTAAAATTACTAAAGTTATTAAAAATTACAAGTTATTTTAACTTTTTGTTCTATTTTTTCATAAATAATTATTATGAGTACGCGAAATTGGGTCGATGACGAATTTTTTTTTTAATTAATTTCTCTGTGCGAAAAAAAAAGAATTCTTGTGGAATGTTAACCATAAGTTGTACAGGAATCGTGAAAAGAAAATGAGTCCTGAAGCTAAAAAACGAAGGGTGACCATTAACCTGTCATTCACCCAATTGGTCTCAAATGGACATCATCCTGAGACATATCTCGAGATTTTGTCTCAAGTGGACACTTAGCTTAACGAAATAAACGAATAAATTCATAAATAAATAAGTGCTGGTTATTTTTTTAATAGGTCGCCTAAACGCATGTTTTCCTTATAATAATATACATACATACCTAATTTTTAGTTGGTTCTGCAGGCATCTTTTTTGGTGCTAAGACTTACGCCGACCAATATTTCACTTTCAGTTCTTAAACATTTGTTGTGGATCGTTCGAAAGCACGATTCACATTTAAAACATCTTTATCATCTGGCTTGGTTGTAGAAGCACAAAAAAGACATTTGTTTGTCATATCATCGGCATTGTTCAAGATGATCCACTTTAACTCTTTTCTTCATACCAAAGTTGTCTTGTATTACTATGATTTTGTCAATGATAATCTGAATCTGGAATCTAATCGCGCTCTATATTTTTTTAATTTGTTTATATTTAAAATATTATATTAGACCCCTTTGACGGGTCGGAAGAAAATTTTGCTTATACCAAAGTTGTCTTATATTACTATGATTTTTTTAATTATATTCTGAATCTGGAATCTAATCGCGCTCTATATTTTTTTAATTTGTTTATATTTAAAATATTATATTAGACCCCTTTGACGGGTCGGAAGAAAATTTCGTTTATACCAAAGTTGTCTTATATTACTATGATTTTTTTTAAGATATTCTAAATCTGGAATCTAATCGCGCTCTATATTTTTTTAAATTAATTAAATTTAAAATATTACTTTGGACCCCTTTAACGGGTCGGAAGAAAATTTCGTTTATACCAAAGTTGTCTTATATTACTATGATTTTTTTAATGATATTCTGAATCTGGAATCTAATCGCGGTCTATATTTTTTTAATTTGTTTATATTTAAAATATTATATTAGACCCCTTTGACGGATCGGAAGAAAATTTTGTTTATACCAAAGTTGTCTTATATTACTATGATTTTTTTAATAATATTCTGAATCTGGAATCTAATCGCACTCTACATTTTTTTAAATTGATTATATTTAAAATATTACTTTGGACCCCTTTAACGGGTCGGAAAAAAATTTCGTTTATACCAAAGTTGTCTTATATTATTATGATTTTTTTAATGATATTCTGAATCTGGAATCTAATCGCGCTCTATATTTTTTTAAGATGTTTATATTTAAAATATTACTTTGGACCCCTTTGACGGGTCGGAAGAAAGTTTTGTTTATACCAAAGTTGTCTTATATTACTATGATTTTTTTAATGATATTCTGAATCTGGAATCTAATCGCGCTCTATATTTTTTTAAATTGATTATATTTAAAATATTACTTTGGACCCCTTTAACGGGTCGGAAGAAAATTTCGTTTATACCAAAGTTGTCTTATATTACTATGATTTTTTTAATGATATTCTGAATCTGGAATCTAATCGCGCTCTATATTTTCTTAAATTGATTATATTTAAAATATTACTTTGGACCCCTTTAACGGGTCGGAAGAAAATTTCGTTTATACCAAAGTTGTCTTATATTACTATGATTTTTTTATCGATATTCTGAATCTGGAATCTAATCGCGCTCTATATTTTTTTAAATTGATTATATTTAAAATATTAGTTTGGACCCCTTTAACGGGTCGGAAAAAAATTTCGTTTATACCAAAGTTGTCTTATATTACTATGATTTTTTTAATGATATTTTGAATCTGAAATCTAATCGCGCTCTATATTTTTTTAAATTGTTTATATTTAAAATATTACTTTGGACCCCTTTGACAGGTCGGAAGAAAATTTCGTTTATACCAAAGTTGTCTTGTATTACTATGATTTTTTTAATAATATTCTGAATCTGGAATCTAATCGCGCTCTATATTTTTTTAAATTGTTTATATTTAAAATATTACTTTGGACCCCTTTGACGGGTCGCAAGAAAATTTCGTTTATACCAAAGTTGTCTTATATTACTATGATTTTTTTAATGATATTCTGAATCTGTAATCTAATCGCGCTCTATATTTTTTTTAAATTGTTTATGTTTAAAACATTATTTTGTAACACTTTGACGGGTCGGAAGAAAATTTCGTTTATACCAAAAATGTCTTATATTCCTATGATTTTTGTAATGCAATCGTGTTCATTATTTGTTAATTTATTAAATTTTTTAAAATTATTTTGTTTCACTTGGACGGGTCAGAAAAAACTTTCTTTTATATTATTAGTTTTTCATAATTCTTTATGATTTTTTTTTTGATTCTATACAAAATGTGGATTTTATTGTATTTATGTATTTTATGTATTTTTCACATTTTTTTTTTAATTTTAAAAGTTTCTTTGATTGGTAGAAACGATCATAATCACTTACTTTTAATATATATAAGTTTTAAATTAATTTAGCATTTTTTATTGCATTAATTTATTTCTATAATTCAGTTACTGTTGAAAAGATTGAGGTCATATAGACCCGCTGTATGTTATTGTGCACGTCTCTATAGGATTCGGGTATCTTCGGTAAAATTTACTGCTAGAAGTTACTGCTAAGTTCACACCGGTTACATCCTAGACATCTAAATAGAAATCTGCATTTATTCCTTTTTTCTTTAAGTCATTTCTACGGTATGATTTTAACCTTTAATGCTCTGAATATGAGGCAAATTATGACAGAGAGATAAAATAAAACTATGTGTGGTCTCCCATTCTTTCTCTCCCTCTCTTTGTGTCTTTATCTATTAAGTACATCCCGTTTTGATAATAAAAAATATACTATTTTATTTAGGAAGTAAAGAATACCTACTCTTTTCAAAAACTATTGTCGAATCAGAACGAGAAGCAAAAGAATGAAAGAATATTTTTGTGTCGATACCCATTTGGCGTTCAGAGATTACATGCTGCATCAAGTTAGTATTTGCTTGAAGATTTTAACAGCTTTCTTTACCCTGATCTGTTTGCTATATTCCAATCCACTTAATCTCCTGCTTTTTATAAAGTCGTTAAGTTTTGGAACGAAGTTCCCTTTCGCGCGTTACGAACAGTTACGACAGACGCTAGGAGCTAGCCAGAAAAAATTCATACCAAAAGTTGTCACGACACTATGACACGACACACGCATATTTCTCTCTCTCACAGACCAAAAAATAAATAACTCTCTCTCCCTCCCTCTCATAGATAGATATATTACAATTAAAAAGACACTATTTTAAATTAAAAGAAAATGTACATTAAAAAGAAAATACTATAGAAAAAATAATAATTAACTATAATAGTATTACATTTTATTTCATCCTGTTTTTATAAATTAATAAATTCATAAACATTTTAAAAATAGTTCGTAACTTGACTATTTAGGTACCTACGTCAAATTACCTTAACTGTCAGTTACTGTCAAATATTTTAATTTTAAAATTTTGTATTGAATTGTTAATTCCTGTTTTAAATTATAAAAAGTAATTCTAAAAAGATGTGTTATCTAAAGCTCTGGTATTGTATAAATGGACACTTTTGTTAAAAGAAACGAACTCTTAGGTAAGTGGAGATTTTATACAGACAATAATAAATCCTTATGAATGTATAAACACTCTGTTGTGTTTACAAATTACTAATTCCTTCACCAATTAATCGAAAGGAACTTCGTTCCATCCGCGTGTCCCTTGACACCTCACACTTTTTTTTTCAGAATGTTTTTATGATATATTTCAATTTCCTTTTTGGTATTTCTTGCTTCCCGAGGTTTATTTGATAAGTATTAGCCTATACAAAAAAAGTGGAAGGGAGACAATTTATTTCTTAACATACTCTCCTTTCAGCTACAAAATAGGCTTTCCTGGGGGCGATGACCTCCTCATTCGACTTAAATTCCTGCTCGGCAAAGGAATATTTTAAGTTTGAAACAAAAGTCTTGAGCTAAATCTGCAGTGCGAAGCCAATTTCGACAAATTTGGTCGTGGCGACGGCGAAGGTGCGAGGCATTGCGTTGTCATGATTAAAGAGCACTTTTCTCTTTTACAAAATGGAACATCATTCGGCAAAGTAGAGATCTGTGACTGTTCTACTCTTCTCCAGGTAGTCGATGTAGATTGCACCTCGGGAATCCCAGAAAACGGAGGACGCGTGTCCCAAAATTTCATACTCAATATGACCATAATCATTTTTGGAAATGTCTCCTTATAGCTTAAATTAAAGATATACAGATAAAGATACAATACAAGATCGTAGAGTTTTGTCATGTTATTCTCTGTGCTTATTGTTTTCGAGGCACCTGGGCGCGGCTTATCAAAAACTGTCGTGCGACCACGTTGAGGCTTGTTTCTGAATTTTGTTTTAAAATAAAATATTCCCAAGTTCCCATGCTAATTTAATTGTCATGGTTTGAATTTTAAATTGATTTGTAAAATTCAGATTCTTTGCGTTAACGAAATAAGTACAAACCTCAAAAATCAAAAACTAATCCAGTTACAAATGATTTATTAATAAGTAAGAATTTAACGAATTTAAATAAGGTTAAAAAGGTCAAGATTTTAATTTGAGAAAGATAAATGATTATTATTTAACTTCTTCAATTTGCTTCTTTACTAGGTGCAACGTAGGTTCGTTCTAAAGTAGTTAAATACATTACTATAAATACATATTGTTGTATTGTCACCAGACTTAAAGGTGTATACCAAATTTTAGATCAATCGGTCAACAGAAAGGGGTTTAAAATTCAATTAGTAGATATGAACTACGACGACGACGAAGTCAATCTAAATAAATCCTTTTTATTAAAAACATTCAAAATTTCGTTGGTTTCACGTTATAGCTTTCGCTATTAACTCGAGTTAATTAAGTAGCTATTAAAAAATTATTACTAAAAATATAAAGAGTAAATATAATTACTGTTATAATAAAAAAACAAAGATGGTTTAAAGATTAACAATTATTTCCAGCAAGCACTTTGGTAAAAACACTGTAGTTCTGGGTATAAAATAAAACAAAATCCAAAATTACCAAAGAAATAAATATGGACTTACTTCTTTCTTTCTTAGATGAATGTTGCATTTACACTTATTGTATTTTGCTTTTTAGATAAATCGCGGAAAATGTATCACAAACCCAGTAGATAAAAAGTCAAGGTGAAACGATAATTCGACTAATCAATAGTCACAATTAGCAAATATTTGAAGGAGGTAATATTAATAACCAGATCAGGAGAATTACCACGACCCTTTAATGTAAAACTTTGAGCAAGTAAGTTAAAGAAGCCGGTAAACTTTCAAAAATTGACTATCGATTTCTTGCCAGACCAAATCGAAAGTGAAGCAAAAAGAATTTATGGAAAATTTCAAAAAACAGAGCCGTATATATACAGAAAGGAAATTATTAAAAAGAAATTAATGTAAGTTTTTTAAAAACGCAACACGATACTTTGATACTTTCTAAACTAATCTAATCCAAGTAAACCTGGCATGGTCACTCCAGTGGAACCCCATGTTTTATGCACTGCTTCCTATGGGAATATTGTGACCAGGTTCGGCAGCACGAGTCCTTACATGCACCCGTGCGTGCAGGACTCTAGTTTGCTTAGCTGAAAATCAACACCACGCTGATCTTCAGGTAGGCTTGAATCCAGGTATCCCAGGTTCCTTGAGTTACTGTTGCCACAGGGCAGTTCCCTTTATAAGAGATTTGAGTCCTGCGACTAGCTCCTCAAGGTGGTGATAGGATTCAGGGTTTGTGTCACCGAAGATGAGGAACCGTTTATGGTCCAAAGCCTCACACTCGAATAGAATGTGAGTTGCCGTCTTATCTTCCATGGCGCACAATCGGCACGAGGTGGGTTCCTGTGTCAGAATCCCCATCCTTCGAAGGTGTACTCTGAATGGTCCGTGCCCAGTGAGCAGACCCACCAGTACTCTTATCTGACTTCTGCCAAGATTCAGTATGTCAGAAGTCAGTTTTTTGGAGTATCCTTTGAGCGTCACCTTCGAGTGCCTCAGTCCTACAGTATTACTCCAGTGTTTGATCGACTCTTCCCAGACCCAGTTCTTGACTTTGGTCCTTACTCAGGCTCTAGGCAGTCCCAATACAGGTTCTGAACCAACGAATCGTGTGTCCGCTCCCTTCTTGGCCAGAAGGTCTGCGGTTTCATTACTTTCAAAACCCTTATGCCCTGGCACCCACTCCAAGAAGTACCTGTTGTGTCTTGCAAGTTCATTGAGGTTTTGTATGCACTCCCAGATCAGCTTGTAGCTAACCCGGAATTGTTTTAAGGCCAGCAGTGCAGCCTGGCTGTCAGAGAAGAAAGTTATCCTCTCCCCTCTCCAGCCACGGCCTCGGGCGTGGTCGGTAGCCTTTAGTAAGGCGAATACCTCAGCCTGGTATACGGATGACTCCGTTCCAAGCTGAAGTGCAGCCTAAGGTTGCGTGGACCACAGACCCCTGCACCGGTTCCTTCTGAAGTGCGAGATCCGTCAGTAAAGTACTTAATCCCTGCATCGTCGAAAATTCTTTGAGAGCCGTTCTCAGTCCACTTGGCTCTATCTCTTAGCCGGACTTGGTATCGACTCTCAAAGTTGAAACTGGGGATCATCTGGTCAGTTCGCAAGCCTGTCAACAAGACCTTACAATCCCCATTGAACAGCGTGCGGTAACGATGCATGCCATCACCATCACACCCGTTAACTTTTAGCCTGTGAGCTCCCGACATCGCCACCCCCTTAATGTAAACATTGAGAGGTGGCAAGCCCAGAATATCTCCCAGTGCCGCTGTAGGGGCTGTCCTCATAGCTCCAGAGATCTGCAGGCATGCAAGCCTCTGAAGCGAGTCCAACTTTCTCTGAACAGTTGATTGCTCAACCTTGTTTCGCCATACGCATGATCTGTAGGAGACAATGGGTCTGACAACCGCCAGGTATATCCATCGGACGACCTTGGGTGAGAGTCCCCACGTCTTTCCAACAGATCGCCTGAGCATGTTTAAAACACGCTTAGACTTGTCTATAGTGTGTTCTAAATGCCGATTCCAGGTAAGTCTTTTGTCCAGATGGACGCCTAGGAACTTTACCTCCTCGGCAATTGTTATTCTTTCACCGAAGATTCTGGGTGGCGTTAAGCCTGCCAGCTTGTGCCTGCGTGTGAAAGGTACGACTACCGTTTTAGCAGGGTTGACCGTGAGATGTCGACTCCTGCACCAACATTCTACTTTTGACAGAGCGCCGTTGAGCAGCTGCGTCAGAGTGGTCACACAAAAGCCTCGGACGAAGATGACGAAATCGTCGGCATAGGCCTGGGCATGTATTCCCGACTCATTGAGCTCCCGAAGCAAGGTTTCGGACGCCAGGTTCCACAACCGAGGGGAGATGACTCCCCCCTGTGGGCAGCCCCCAGTGGCCAACACCTCCCTAGAGGCGCCTACTTTTATACTTTGGTTATGTTGCATTTATGAGTCACATGGACGAAATTTGGACATCAAAAAATAATCTAAACACAGCGTCATCTATTGTATACTTACACAACTTAATTGATTGTTTGGTGAAAATTGTATAACTCTTACCACCATCTATTGAAAACTCGTAAAACTTAGACGTGAATTTAAGCGTTTAAGAATAAAACCATACATTCACAATAAAAAAAATACATTTATTAATCGAGATAAAACTATCCCCTCTTTTAAGTTCGAACAAATAAAAAAAATTATAAAAATTTCATTGAAACCAATTCAGTAGTTTCGGAGATTAGCGCAAACAAACATCGTGACACGAGATTTTTATAAAAGATAATGAGTAAAGTTTTAATTAGGAAGATTAATTACCAGTTATCCATTACTGAGTATATTGGTTCCAACAAGAACGATACAACTGTTTCTATAAATAGTTTCGAAAAAAATTCATAAATCTTAAAAATAATTTAAGAATTGTCTATGATAACTTATACTGATTAAAGTAAATTTTATCATAAACTTAAAAGTAATCGCTGTTTATCTCCATAGGTTCTCAATTATTCATGATTACAGTAGAATGAAGCTCAAACTTATTTATTATATTGATTAAAATTACGTAAGTTCAATCTCCGGCGTTAGTTAAGTTTTCTCGTCCACTGTGTAGACACTTGCGGGACCCCACGTCGAGGACGAGGACTCCACCACCGCATTCCCTCCTATTGTAACAGGATGTTCGTCGTCCTTATTGGGCGTCTCATCTCCACTTTTCGGTACATCATGACAATTGAATCTGAAACAGATCGATATACATACAGATTGACTCTCGATGGTGATACATTATAGCGTGTTGTATTAGAGATGGGATTTAGTAAATTATATTAACCGTTCTTTTAGTAAATATATACGTTAAAATTAATTATATTTTTGTAACGCCTATATTATGTTTGGTTTATCAATTTTTTTGTATCAAGTTGTTTCAGATAACAGTTTAGAACTTATACGTATATTAAAAATAGATTTTACGAAACTGCTATATTTCTAAAATAAAATCATTGGTTCAAAATTTCACTACAAAGAGGTAAATACCTAAAAATTTTATTAGACTAATAAACAGGAACTTTTTGGAGGACTTGCGAGCTTTGAAAACAATTAGGAAACTTACAGTTTATAGTGTTTTAAGAACACGTGGAAAATTAAAAGATAATTACCAAATATAAGACGACTTTTCGTAAGCTACTGATTTTCAATTCTAAGAGTATGTAGTTTTTTAAATTCCATTAATATTTCATAACACAAATTCTTATACATTTAAATTATACTGAAGAAGAACCACATGAAACGTAGAAGAAGGCAAATAACAATCATTGTTTTTAAACTTTTTATTGGTCTTATAAAAATTATCTTTATAAAGGTCTTTCGATCATAACAAACTCTAGAAGATTTATGGAGACATGGTGTAAGAGAACTTGCTACAAGTATGCTGTTATGCTTTTGAAAGATTTTCCTTTTCTTTACATTTTTGTGAAACGTAAAGAATGGATCGGTTTATTTAGGCTTTAGAAAATCTGAGCAACATTTTTATTAGATGAGAGCACAAAAATATAAAATAACATAAAATATTAAAAAACACATCTAAGAGATTAAATCAAATCACATGGTTTCAAAACAACTACCAAAGAAAACAAAAACATTCAGGTCACATACATCAACGGGAGAAATGGCAAAATCCGAACACTATACTCAAGCTTTAGGGTTACATCTGGTTCACAGATGGGTCTGATAATGAAGACGATGCAGTATCAGAAATTTATAGCAGTGACAACAATCTGGTTATATCTGGCGCACAGATAAATTCACAAGGTTAGAATCAGTCACAATATTCTAGGTTCTAGAGTCAGTTTAGGGATACCATAACGCACGGTTCGGAGACGGATGAAAACTTGGATCCGTAGGCAACACAACTGTGACTGGTATGGTATTCCTGGTCAAGCACACGACAAATGTATATCAAACAGACATCTACCAGAAGAGCCAACGTACTAAAGCGAAACAAGTGGATATCAACCAGATTAGGAAGAGTAGCACACAATGGTGCTGTTAAATAGAGACCCTAGTTGCAGATTATGGGGTAGGTAACCGAAAACAGTCAAGTATATATTGTGCAATTGTGAGGCATTGAATCACAGAAGAATAAGAAGGCCGATTTTTGAAGATTTAAAGTTACTTCGTGATTTATGACACTCGCCTTCTACACTTGTAAAGATTACTAGAGGGTACTAAGATCCTTAAATGGTTTTCGTCAACGGGTTTTTAATGGAAAAAATAGGAATGTAGATTTTTTTGCAACCAATAACATAAGAAATTTGTTCCATATAAGTCTGTACTAGAGAAAATTAGTTTTAACTTTATAATTCTGTGAGGAAAACCCAAAATGATCCTCAAAATTAAAGTAAGAAGTAGTTGACAACTACAATATTCAGATCTAATAACACATTGGTCTTTGTTGTCCCAAATTTATCACCTATTTCTTGATGAAAATTTCCCATTTGTTGTTTCTCTTTACATAGAAAAATAAACTCACATGTTTTCAGCGAAGATAATCTCTTATGACATCTTTTTTTACTCAAAATCACTCCATAAGCTGAGATAACTCTGAGACCATTGTGATATTTATATCCCATATTGATAAAATACCAGTTTTTGCTAGTGCAGGTATTCTGCCTGTCGTCTCCATATGTTGTAAAAAAATCGGTTTAGTGTTTGTAGCGAATATTATAACACACCAAGATTATGACTTTCTGCTTTCACAGAAACAAGGGAAGTCTTGTTACCTTCCTCTTCTTTACATAATCCTGAAGGAAAAGGTATGGATAGACTTTTAGAGACTGCCAGAATATCTGAGCAACATTTATGTTTGATTAGGATCTAACTGGTATCAGACCACTTAAACACAAAACACTTTTCCAAGGAAACTTAACAGGTAGATATACAGCAAAGGGAGGAATGACAAAATACGAGGATTTAATGCAGGCTTCAAAACAATTTGATAGTTTTAAATCTGAACGAATCAACATATGAACAGATAATTAGGCGGCTTTAACGATCCCTAAAGTTGTCTCCTGTATACTGTGTGAATGCCAAAAGTAGAACTCTATATCCAGGCGGAACATGACACTGTTAAGCTATATTGGATTCCACCACATAGAGAATTACGAAGCACTAAGTAGGTTAATAAATTTCCAAGAAAAGGATTGACTACAATATTTTACGGTCCAGAGCCAGCTCCAGATGTACCAAAAAAAAAACGGTCTGTAGCCGAATGAAAGTTTGCATCCATATACAACATAAGCAATACTGGAGACACATCTCTAACACACAACAGAATGTGGTATTGAACATGCGTCTGTTAAAAGAGCTAAAAGCAACTTACTTAACGGAACATGCACCTGTAATCTATGGAGTATACTGTACTATTTCGACGAACTGAATCGAAGGAGATTTCAGATTGTCTACAAAAACATATGTCACCAATCCTTAAGACCTGTACAAACTATTAGAAGGTGACAGCCTAACTAGGCTGCTGTAGGACAGCCCACAGGGTCAACAATGGAAGATATGTTTAAGTCATTGCCACCAAGAGCGTCAATTTTATAAAACTGTTTATTTTACCAATCATGTAAAGACCCTATATTGTTAATTTCAAATACATTGTAAAATTGTTAAAACATTTTTTTTTACCTTTAGTTAAGACAAGTAGGCACAAATCAAGAAGTTTTTCCTCTTTAACTTAATTATCAATTATACAACGGCAAAAAAACTTAACTGTGCATTCTCTGTGTTATCACAGCTTTCTAAAAGGTATAACGGTATAAGGACCTGTCATTGAGCATATTTTAAATTTTTTATGCTCCAGAATTTAAGCTATTTTAGCTATTTTGTTTTTAATTATCTCAAAATAGGCAGAGTAAGTTCATGTAAAGCTTTAGCCATAGTTTCCATTTCATCACTCTTTTCTGACACAGAGACTTCTTACTAATTAACTTTCTTATTTTTTGTTAATAACCGTTGGCAAATGTCACCAACAGGATATTTGTTGTTAAAATATCTTTGTAGTTGTTTAATGTTTTCGTACTCTACAAATCAAACAAATAGTATTGGAAATATTACGATGAGTGAATATATAGAAATGGATCTTCCTTCTCGGAACACTCTCCTTCAATACAATTCTCGGTCGTGGCTTCCAAAATTTTTAAATTGATTGTCCTAAAAATAAATTACAAAAAAAAATTATTTTCTTCCTCTTTTTTCTACTCCACTTCCTTTTTCTGTTCTTCAACCCTTTCTCTATACATTCAAATTTCTGATTTCTTCCTATTCGCTGCTTTTTTCTGCTCCTTTACTTTCTGTTTCTTGCCTCTTATATCCTCTTACCACTTTCCATCCCTGACCTTACTGCTTTTCTGTAACTGTTAACTCCCTTCTGCTCTTTATGTTTCAATATCTGCTAAACTATTTCTATCAATTCCTCGAACTTTCTGTTTTCTACGTTCACGTCCTCTATCTTTTTAAGTATTGCTTCTACTCATAATTTAATTTTAAAATAAACTTTCGTGATACTAATTCAATATCTTTTTATTTTATGACAATCCTCTTACAAAATTCTCTGACAAATCAATCAATAATAATAACAAAATTCTAAACAACCTATTATCTAAACAAAAACAATTCAAAATCAACAAAAAAAAATCCTTAATCTAGACAACCAATTTACAAATCATGGATCACGTTCCAACATTTCATTGGAGGAACATGCACCATGAAGAAAAATCCATTTCAATATATTGCTTGTTCCAGGTGATTTTAATATCACGAATCGCAATATTTTCTTCATATTGTCGTTTTGAAGTCAAAGGTGTATTTATAAACATCGATTATAAATATTTATTAAAAAAAGGAATGTGGAACTCTGGTAATTCTGATGAAAGCCAAGCTTTCTTATCTATCGTTACCAGAGGAGTAAGCCGGAAATTAATTTTTGCTTAACTATATTTTTTGTATAACAGAGTTCAGTAAATAAATAAAATAAAACAGTAAAAATCAATTTTAAACAGACACTATCATAAATCTATAATTATCATCGTAAGAGAGGAGATAGGTAACAAGTTCATCTTCCGTACGAAGACACTTTTTCTCGATTCAATGCTCTCGTCAAAGTTAACATAGAAAGCTTTGCTTTATAACAAAGCCGTATGCCAAAATTTTAACGAGGAAGTTAAAAATGCGTATCGTCTTGTAAAGTTCTTCATGGGATGAAATGATGCTTCAGCTACCGAAATTTCGGTACACCTACCAAGTTTCAATGAGTGATTAAAATTTTTAGGACTTTGATTTAGTTCCTGAAGAAAGTATTATTTTTCTTTTTTTTTCAGTTTTAATTTTTCTGAAATTTTCTTTTAGGAAGTCTTCGCGTACAACTGTTAAGACTCCAGCGTAATACAGTGCTGCTGAAGTAGAATATTTTAGTATAATTAAATGAGCAATCAAAAATTCATGAACTTTCTGCCGATTGCGAACTGGTTATTAGTTTATTTGCCAAGATAAACTTTTCTATTACTTTCTTAAGAACGAAATATTTCCGGTCAATCGATAACTGCGTTTCTTCACAATCCTTTTTTATCTTTCTTTGATCATCATAATTCGTTAGGTATATTTTATTCCAATTTAATTTAAATGAAAACCTCTAACCTGTATAAGAGACACTATCTATTAAAACAACTCTCAAGAGTAAATTTTCTCAGTTCACAACTCTAATAATTTAGTCGAAATAACTCTCTGCGGGAGGTAACCACTTAAATTAATAATCCGGTAGTTAAGCCAACGCTGCAGGTCTCCAATTCTCACAGTTTGCTTTTTATTTACTTTCCGTGTAAACATCAGCGAGGTACGAAAGTAGAGGATATGGAAGAAGTTAAACAAAAAATAATGTTCCAATCAGTTAGGGATCGATATGGCTCGTTTAAAACAAATATGTTTATTTAAAATCTGGACTCGTTTTTATTCTAATTAAGGTCACGCTGGAAATGTGCTCCAGTATTTTTCAGAATAAATTAACAATAATCGTTTCATGTTATACTTATTTTAGGCTAATTGCTTGTTTAAATTTTATCACAAACTGTAAATTTTTGCTTGGAACAGTTATTCCAGCTTAAGTAGAGATATAAAATAAAGTTATGGAGGTGATTTATAGATTAGATTTACTAAAAGAGCGATAATATAACAAAAAGCAAATAAAAAAGGATTATGATTTTTTTACTTTATTACCTTTTGATATTATTTAATTAGTTACACTTTTTTTATTTTATTTATTTTGGTTTATAGTTATGTGCTTAAGATATACCTACATTTGTTATTTGGTCAGGCTCTAAGAAAACCTGTTCCAAAATTTTTTGTCATTGGCGTTCCCTAACTCCTCAAGACTACACCGCTCACCACACGTTTTCTAATCACCTGTCTTAAGAAATTTCTTCTGCTAAAAGGACCTATGAGAGACAAATTGCAGAAAGTGATAATCCTAGGTCATTGTACAAATACATAAGACTAAATATGAGTGAGAAAATCAGCACCCCACAAATTCGTATAAATGATGGCATCATATCAAATAATAACAATATTATAGCATCTATTTTCGCAGATACTTTTTCTAATGCTTTTAGTCTGGAACCTGACACTCCTTTGCCCGAAATCATACATCAGCCAAGAGTTAACGAAAGTCTAACACAAGTACCCTTTACTGAGCAAAAAATACTTGAAAATCTCCAGAATCTAGATGTTAACAAATCCCCTGGGCCTGATGACATATCACCTCGTCTTCTAAAAACATGCCCTTCTGCACTTAGTATGCCTCGATGTTTAATTATGCAACAATCTTTCGATAATGCGTTCTTACCGAGTGTGTGGAAATGCGCCTCGGTTAAGCCGGTTTTCAAAAATGGTGATAAATTCGACTCAAAGAATTACAGGCCTATCAGTCTAATTCCAGTAGTTGCAAAGGTGATGGAATCTATACTAGTAGATAAAATTCAAGAGTTTCTTAACTCAAATAATGTGATACCGTCTCAACAACACGGGTTTACGCGTTGCAAATCTATATCAACAAATTTATTGTGTTGTCTCTCCGATTGGACCAGTATGTTAGATTCCGGAAATGCGGTAGACATTGTGTACTTAGACTTTAAAAGTGCATTCGACAAAGTACCTAAAAATCGTCTTTTAAAGAAGCTAGAACATGTCGGTATTCGCGGTCAGCTTCATCATTTAGGCATGTTCTATGTTTAATAATTAAGAAGCCCTTATGTTTCTTTTTCTATTTGATAGCTTTTAGTCTTTAGTTTAAAATTAGAGTAGGTTTTTATTTTTAAAAGTAACTGCATCGCGAAGTTACCTCAGCTCACTAGTGATAATAAAATATAATTCTTAGAACTTTCTCTTCAACCGTCAACCCTTGTTAAACCAATTACTGATTAGTACCAACATCGATTGCTCGCCAGGAAGTCACGCTGTACCCGCAAAAAGGATGTGTTTATAAATAGCTTTACATTACCCGAGAATAGTAAATTTTTTTTAAGCATAATGCTCTTTCATTTTATTTCGTGTAAGTTTCAAGTTCAAGTTCAAGAATGAGTTCTTTGGGAGAAAAATATGGAGATTTTTAGGAGTTTGGTGCGTATGAGGACCCTGTTGTAGGACTTGCGTCCTTTTCAGAGGATGGATGGAATGTTAGGAAGGAGTTAACATCTGTCTGTCGTCGGCCTTGCTCTCACAAATCTTCCTCTTTTGTTCCTGGAGTTGGTCTTCTTACTTCCGTTTCTTTCTTCCGTGATGGTTGAACGTGCCCAAAAGGTCATTTCTTTTTGGTGTGAGTGTAAGTGTGTGTGGGAGTGTAACCCACGTGGTGCAATGTGGGGTTGGGAGATTGACGCTGTGGCGTGTCTCCTCCGTCGTGGAGCCCTTCCATTTGACAATGACAAAGGAAACCACAGAAACCTTCGCCAAGGGCCCATTTTATTTTTTGTATTTTTGTATTTTTTTTATTTTTTTTGTATTTTTTCCATTTTTTTTATTATCGTGTCCAATGTGGGGTTGGAGGCACCATCTATCTGTAGAAAAGAGGCGTTTCATCCAGTAGATTTTGCAGGTCTTCCGGAAGGTCTATGGATGGTTTCTGGGGTGTAAAATTTAGAGCTAACACTACAGGTGGATAACATTTACTCTTGGTGATTTTTGATTTGTCGATTCTGGTACGAGTAATTACCCAACCCATTGCATTTGTGTTTAACTAAAATCAGAAAATGCTAAGTATTTAATTATAAGTTTTGTAGTGTAAAAAGGGTTGGAGTACTCCTAAATTTTTTTTATGTTGTTTTTAGGTAATAATCTTTTTACCACCGTATACGAGCTAAAAAACTGAAATCCCGTTACTACTTTGGTAGGTTCTGTTAATTTGTTTAAAGAAATCACTACTTTAAAAGTATCAACTTTAATTTTACGTATTTAAGAATTTTGTTTGTTTCGTTAAGCTGAAAAACAATTTTTTTTATTGCATAAATGTATTTCTTTAGCCCCCAGCTACACTAATTGTTACATAATCATTTCCATTAGCAAGTCTATCATTCATAGAACAAACACTTTTATTTTCTTTAAGAAAAAATGGACAGAAGATAAGAGAGTGGCTATTTATATGAAAAACAATTGTAGACAAAGAGATATTTTCAAAATTTCAGGTTTTTGTGTTTACACGAAAATAAGGTAGCGCCCTATGTAAACATCTGTATTTTTTGCCTTTTTTATCCATTTCTCTATATTGTATCTTGTAACTAAACTCAACTTTAATATTATTGTTTAGATTTGCCAATCCATAATCTGCTTTGCTTCTACCACCTGAGTCGTCATATGAAATTGTTTGCCTCGAATACGATTAGCTGAGCGTATCCGGTAAATTCTTCTTTAATTACCTATATCTTTTTGTTTGGTTAAAGTAGATGGAACAACATTATGTTCCACTGTCTTGTTAGTTTTTCAAATTGAACAACCAAAAGTAACAGAGAGATATTTCGGGACTCTACGGAGCTTGACGAACAAAGATGGAAATTAGTACAATAATATTCTGTTTCATTTAAAACAGCATTCGATAAGGGTGTAATTGTTTTGTAGAAGCAAGTCACCGCTTTACTAAAAGTATGACACTTTTAATCTCAACGGATTATACAATCGTTTTAGAATTACAACGCAAAATTATTTATTAATCGTTTGACCTCTCGGTGCATATTGGTATTGCACAAAATATTCGTGATAAATACAAGTTTGTTGTTTTGTTTCAGGACCATAACCATAACTCATGATTTATTAGGGGTAATAATCTTTTTAAACACATCAGTATCATTACTGACCATTTCTAAATTGTTCTTAGCGATTTCTAAGCTAAGTTATATCGCTGGGTATTAAATGGTGTTCTCGGAGAAGATCGGCAAGAACGAGGATCATTATTAACAGATGTTCGGCCACTTTTGATAAGCTTATAACACTCTTTTTTGTATTTCGAATATACACTAATTCTCAAAGGCTTTCTGTGCCATTTAAATATTTTTCGAACCAGTTTTTTTCAGGTTGAAAGCAAAATTTTATGCAAATTCTCTAATCTGACCATTCAGTCACAATAACAAAATCAAAAGAACACAAAAAAGGTTTTAGAAACAACTACAACATGCTTCCAGTAGGTGTGGGCAAGCAACCGATAAACTTTTAAGACTTTTTTGTGGCTCAGAGGTATAATGAACAGACCTTGTATGTAATAGCAATAATATTTCTTTATCATGTGTTTTACATAATTGTATGTTCAATTAACTCATTAATAACGCTTTTAAAAAATAAATTATGAAACATTCCTACAAAGCGCAATGTTTTATGTAAAAATTGGTGCTTTAATTTAAAACTTTTGTAAAAAGAGTAATCCATGGACAGTTTTATATTAACTTTAACAACTATGGTTCAATTCGAGTAGGTACTTCATGTTTCCTAAAAAAATATTTAGTTTAGTAGAAAAAAAAGGTGACTGCTTTATATCTAGCTAAATTGGGTTTCACAGGAAAATAAATTGAAAATTATGTAAAATCCGGGTGTAAAAATACTTTTAAGTTGTCTGGTATATAGTCGCCAGTTGTACTGAAGTTTAATTAGACTTATTACCTATTCACCGTGGTGTGTTCCAATGAGGTTGTGTTGGTAATAAATCAAGTGGAATTCATTCAGCTCCGGAAGGTATTTTTAGTGCCCCCAGAATTGGTTCTAGACTGTAGAAGATTGTGGTCTTTCAAGTTTATCAGAAGGTTCATTGTCTTGTTTTCCAAACTTCCTAGTTTGATACTATTATGTTCCGCCAGAATTTATAGTTCTTCTTGTCACTCGTATACTAGCCCAAAGACCACTTTAAGGTTCTTTACTCCCCAGTGCTGCCTAACTATTGATCTGCTTTGATTCATAAGCCGTTTTCTTCTGCAAATTGCACAATTGCATAATTCTCTGCTAGAATACAGAGGGCGTATTCCAGTCACTGTTGTAAATATCTGCTCCTGTATCTCTAAACCTTGAGTAAAGTACTTAGCAATTCTTTACGTTGTTGTATATATATTTGGAATGTTATCTTAGGTAGATATTTGTGGAACCATATAGTCTAATTTCATATTTGAAATTTCTTTCTTCAAAGTTATTGCTTTTTTCTGTTGTGTCCTAATCTAACAAAAATGTAGCTTTCTTGCAGCTTGTAGACGCCTTATCCTGCAAAGTAATTTGAAGAGGAGAAAATTCTAACAGAATGTTTATTGTTGATGTTGAACAGCCTTTTAAAGCACCTGTTAGAACAAGACAACCTTGCTTAGCATTTCTTTGTTAACTCTTTGGCAACTACTAAGGACATATACAGGGTGTTTCTAAATTGATGCGAAATATTTCACAGGGTGATTTTTTAGCGAAAATTAAGGGGGGTCTTTGATATAAATTTTTGTTCAAAATCGCTCTCCCTCCAAGTTACAGCCCCTTAAAGTTGGGAGAAAACAATGGTTTTTATTTAATATCTCCACTATGGAAGAATTTAGAAGAATGAAATTTGGCAGATAATTGATGCTAATAAAATCGCATCTTTTGACAATTTTTGTAACCCCGCATTGTTTATACAATGGGGTGAAAAAATCAACCCTTATGATATTTTGCCACAGAACTTTTTAATGCGTCCACATTTTCCTACTTAAAAAATTGATTTAAGAAGACGGACTTAAACTGCAACTTTTTTATGTTTTGACTATTTCTCGTAAAATTGTTAGTTTGATCACAAAAAAATAAAATAGTATACAATTCGATATTACTTATTCCTTTTTCACATAAATCCAGAAGCGTTATTGTTTGTTAAAAACAGAGTAAGTAGATGTCAATTAATGTCATAATTGGCAGATAATTATTGCTAATAAAATGACATTTTTTGACGGTTTTTGTAGCCCCGCAATGTTTATACGAGGGGGTGAAAAAATCATCCATTATAATATTTTGCCTCAGATTTTCCTAGTTAAAAAATTGATTTAAGAAGGCGGACTTAAACTGCAACTTTTTTACGTTTTAACTATTTCTCAGTAAGTTGTTTCTTTGACCATAAAAAAATAAAATATTAATCATTCCTTGTGTACATACATCCAGAGGGGTTATCGTTTGTTAAAAAAAATAAAGTAGGCTAGTATTTTTTCACCCCCTCGTATAAACACTGCGGGGCTACAAAAACCGTCAAAAAATGTCAATTTATTAGCAATAATTATCTGCCAATTATGACATTATTTGACACCTGCTTACTCACAATAACGCTTCTGGATTTATGTGAAAAAGGAATAAGTAATATCGAATTGTAACCTATTTTATTTTTTTGTGATCAAACTAATAATTTTACGAGAAATAGTCAAGACATAAAAAAGTTGCAGTTTAAGTTCGTCTTCTTAAATCATTTTTTTAAGTATGAAAATGTAGACGAATTAAAAAGTTCTGAGGCAAAATATCATAAGGGTTGATTTTTTCACCCCCTTGTATAAACATTGCAGGGTTACAAAAATTGTCAAAAGATGCCATTTTATTAGCATCAATTATCTGCCAAATTTCATTCTTCTAAATTCTTCCATAGTGGAGATATTAAATAAAAACAATGGTTTTCCCCCAACTTTAAGGGGCTGTAACTTGGAGGGAGAGCGATTTTGAACAAAAATTTATATGAAAGACCCCCCTTAATTTTTGCTGAAAAATCACCCTGTGAAATATTTCGCATCAATTTAGAAACACCCTGTATATGTTTGTTAGTTTAACCATCACGATAAAGATTTAATATAAAATCTCTGGTTTCAAACCCCACGCTTTATTGTGATTTTTAAGTGTTATCTTTCTCTCTTGGTTCTGTATTCAAGAAGGTTATTCCAAAAAAGCTTTAAGTCTTATATTACCCAAGGTACTTGTAAAATAAAGCAGTAAGATTTGAATAAAGGTCTAACTCCAATCATTATAAACTAATGCAAGTCTAGCTCAAGCGAAATGTATGCAACTTTTTTAATCACGCAGTATCTAATCTAATTAAAAGCAATTAAAAAACTAGACAAAGAGGCAAAACAAATGGGTTTAGAGATAAATGAAAACAAAACAAAATACATGAAGATAGGTAAGGAAGAGACAACTCCACAGGAAAAATTGATTACACAAAACTATAGGCTTGAAGCAGTACACACCTTTAACTATTTAGAAGTCACAATAGAAAAGACCGGGAAGGAGAGAGTGGAAGAAATAATTTTAAAAGGCAATCAGGCATTCGGTATAAACAGAAACCTTCTGAGAAGTAAAGTATTGACTAAAAAAACGAAAATGAATCTGTATAAGACCCTAATACGACCAGTAGTTACATACGCATTGGAGACAACAACACTAAATAAAAAGGAGGAAGACAGTCTACTAAAATTCGAAAGAAAAATAATGAGAACAATACTAGGCCCTGACACAACAAGCGAAGGAGAAAGAACACTTAAAACAAACATTACAATAGACAGGGAACAAAATGGTGAAACATAGTTAGATATACTAAATCACGCCGTCTAGAATGGATTGGGCATATACTCAGAAGGCCACACAAAGAAATGCTTCGAAGAATAACGAACTGGACACCGATGGCCCAGATGCAGAGGAAGACCAAGAAAAAGATGGTTAGATGATGTAGAAGAGGACGTAAAAGCCATGAACGTTGCTGATTGGAAATCTCAATGCAGGGACCGGAAACAATGGAAGAAAATCACAACAGCAGCAAAAACACACAACAAATTATGAGAAATTGAAACGAAGACAAAGGAATAATCCACCTCAAAAAAAAAGGATTGTTGAACGCCCAGGCGTTAGCCATAATTGTAAGGCTGTGATGATGATCTAATCTAATTAAGAATTAAGTGTTTTGACGACAACTCTAAACATTGAACAATTTATTATTTTTATACAATTTTTTTGTCGGTAAGGTAGAAAAAGGATCAGCTATATTAAAATATTTCTAAAAAACGAATTTATACCAAAATTTTAAAGTTAGATACTTTAAGATAAATGGGCGTTAACCTCAACTTACAGGTTAGTTACAGGTTACAAATGCTGTTAAATTCATTTTTATTTCAACACTATCACATCTATTATTTTATTTTGAAGCAGAAATTTCTTATATATCAACACGTAGGTATGCAACGATTTATTTTTGTATACGTCCACCTCTATACTTAGAGAAATAAATTGTTTGGGGGCATTGGGGGATACGAAAATGGAGGGAAACGGTCTCGCACGTCTCCGACAGACGTAAATATTATGACTGGATTCCTGCAAGGTGCTGAACTTTTTTGCTATTTTGTTAGCCTTTTATAGGATGTTTACAATCCAAGCTTCTTTTCCAGAAGTTTGATTCCTAGTTTATTTGAACTTTCACGAATTTTTTACTTGTTTTTTAGACACTTCCTGGTCTCAGACGCTATCGGAAATAAAGTACACAATTTCTAAAGGACTGTCAGTAAACATGAATTTACTGAAAAATATTTTATTAGAGATCAAGTTTATTTTTACTTTTATGTTAAGGTTTCTTTATTAAAGCGAGAAGTTTTTAAACAGTTCTACAAAGGATAGTTGCGTTTTTAAATATATTTTTTAAAATTTCTGTATATATTTTTATTCAATTTCAAAAGGGCGAAACTCATACAAAAGAAGTACATCAAATAAGGTTACTATCAGCTACTTACAGAAATTACCTATATTTTTTCTAATTAACTATTAACTGTATATTTTCAAAAAGAAATAAACGGAGATTAGAAATAATTCTGGTGACAGTGTACATTGTCACAAGCTAATAAAAGCAGGCCTTTTACAATGTATAATTAAAGCAAATCATAATTTTCCGAAAATGTCAGTACACACAAATACTACACACTCTCTTCGTTTACAGGATTTCCAACGGATGTATCTCATGCCAAAGGGCCACTGCAGGGCCACAGCCCCAGCTCCAGAAAACACAACCAAAACCCTGATAGTCAACTGCTTTCAGCTCCACCTATCCTATCTCACCTTTGTGCGAGAACAACAAAATCAAACTAAAGTTCACTACGGCAATAGAGCAAAAACCACAAAATTCATCCCTGACATTATCAGAATTCTCCTTAAACTGTGTGATTTTCTTGCTTTTAACCTAGTGATAAAGTTTATGGGTAGAAACGTACATTTTTAGCAACTTCTTGAAACATTTTTTTTCAAAGCTGACTCCGAGGAGAGATAGCCTTATTTGATATTGTAAAAGCGAGCAACTATCACCTGTGAGGTAAGTTTCCCAAACTCCTGTATCAAACCACAAACTAACGTCTCCAATACCTTTGCAAAGGAGGAGAAGAAAGCCAAGGAAACTTCCTGTTCTGCAGCAGAACCCACTCGAAAAATCCGAAACTGCATTGTATCGAATTATCATTTCTACCCTGTCCAACTAATGAAAAGTGTTAAAAGTGGCTGTCCAACTTTTTGGGGCCTTAAGAGAAAAAATTTACAGGCAGTCAAATACCGCGATTATTTTACAAAATTCCTTAATGATAATAAGCCAATAATAATAATCTCTATCATCACACAAACAAATATTTACAAAAACCTATCTTTTACACCACTCAAAACTAAAACTAGCAACCGATTTTCTTAAGGGCAACTTACACTCCTGAAAACTACCAAAAGAAAATGACTTTGAAGAAAAATACATATCAATATAAAACACAAACAATAGAAAGAAATTAAACAGCACAAATATGGATTTTCCCCGGGTGCGAATTCTATCGGTGACTCTCCGGGGGGCTGAGTCACCCTGAAGGCAATCGGTTGCTATAGTCTATTTGTTTAGAGTTGGCAGCTAAGAAAAGTCATTAAATCGTAAAATGTTGTAAACAAGACCCTAAATCAGTAGCGCACGTACTTATTTATATCGGTATAAAGAAATTTCTTTTAATCATTATATTTTAATCTTCTTAGGAAGGGATAAGTAGTCATAATACGATATTTAAAATATTTTGTTTTTCGATTTTAACGAGAATAATTGTGGTCGTTAGAGGTGTTAAGGGATTAAGGTAACCCTATGTGTATAATTGCAAAAACAGGTACGTTATTAGTCTATAAATTGAGGATTTGTTTATATCCTAATACATAAGAATATAGATACTCGTTAGTGTTGGTGGTTTATATTGTGATCTATATTTTTATTATTTTACTCCAAGAACATTTTCGGTAGTGAAAATGGCGTCAAGTTCGAGTTTTGTTCCAGTACAAGTGGCTCATTTAAAACAAAGTGCGTTTTCTCAGAGAGAAAAAATATTGTTTTAAATGTTCATGATGCACTAATATATCAAGATGCATCACCAACTGTTCGTGATGTGGTGACTAGGTGCTCCAATATGACCGGTGTTAGTGAACGAAGTATCTATCGATTTTTAAGTGAGAGAAAACAGGGAAATGTAAGTGAACCAAGAAAACACGTAGGAAAAAAGTCCATTATGGTCGATAACTTTAATAGAGATATCATTAGAAGACAAGTCCATTCTTTGTACTTAAATAAAGAGATTCCGACTTTGGACAAAGTAATGACTGTTACCTATAGCAGAAGAAGGTAGATACGATTCCCAAATTTGGACGAAATACGTTATGGAAACTCCTAAAAGAAATTGGTTTTAAGTATGAGTCGCATAAAAAACGAAAATTTTTGAATGAGACAGAAGAAATTATTTGCTGGAGAAGACAATACTTAAGAAGTATTAAAAAGTTTCGGAGCGAGGGAAGAACTATCTTCTATTTAGATGAAACATGGTTGAATGAAGGACACACTGTTTCTAAAGCATGGATGGACACCAATATTTCAAATTCCCATCAGGCATTTTTGGAGGAATATTCAACAGGATTAAGTGCTCGTCAAGGAAAAGGTCGCAGACTAATAATCGCACACATTGGCAGTGAACATGGTTTTGTAGAAAATGGGTTATTAGACTTTGTATCAAAGTCAACCAAAGATTACCACGAGGAAATGACCTCTGATGTTTTTGAAGATTATTTTTCCCAGATAACGCCAGTTATCATTCAAAACTGGTAGAAAAGTTACCAACGACATCATGGAAAAAGAAGATATTAAAGAGTGGCTCCAGAGCAAGAATATTTCTTTTGACGACACCATGCTAAAAACGGAATTACTGCAAATTGCAAAGCGCCACAAATTACAATATAAAAGATATGTAATTGACGAAATGGCGAAGGAAAAAGGAATAACTGCATTACGTTCGCCACCTTATCATTGTTTAGTTTTTGCTGTCACCAATATTCTTCCTCCTGCTCGGGGCCCAGAGGTTCGTGAATTTCGTGATTTTACAAAATTTAATCCAGTGTCCTTTGATTATGATTTTAACACTGTTCCATGCAATCTTGACAAGGTAGATTTTCTCACCTTTATTTTACTGCAGCTGTTTAACTTCCATGCACCTATTAAGAAAAAATCTTTTTCTAGACCGTATGCCCCTTGGATAACACCTGATATTCGGCGCTTACAGCGAAAACGAGAAAGGGCTTTCAGAAAATTTAAACGAAATCCTGAGGTAGAGGGATCCTGGACTCAATACACGGAGATTAGAAACTTTACAACTGCTGCCACTCGTCGAGCAAAAAAATCCTTTTTTGAAAATATTGCATTAAGATATCATGATAATTCTCGTGCGTTGTGGAGTGAGTTGGGCAAATTGAATATCAAAAATAAATCATCTCGTACAAAATTACCCCCTCAACTTAGTGATGTAAACTTGCTTAATAGGTATTTTGTTTCTTCCTCACAAACTTCTGGAAATATTCCGTTTGATATTTTGGATTTTTATTGGAGCCAAACAAAGGTTGGGTATGATTCTATATTTTCTTTTTCACTTGTCTCTATGGAGGATCTTGAAAGGGTCATCTTCAGCATTAAATCTAATGCAGTAGGTCCGGATGATATTTCTATACAGATGCTACAGTTGTGTTGTCCTACAATTTTGCCAATTCTCACACATATTATTAATACATGTCTTCTTGAAGGTACCTTTCCAAAAAAATGGGGCGAAGCTAATGTCACTCCGATTCCCAAAACTAGAAATTGTACTAATCTTAATGACATACGTCCAATAAGTATACTTTCTCCGTTGGTAAAAATTTTAGAAAAGATTGTTGACTACCAGCTTAGAAAACACCTGTCTAACTTTAATCTTCTACCCGAAACACAGTCAGGCTTCCGTACAGGATATGGTTGCGCGAGTGCATTAGCTGCAATACTTGATGATGTTATGTCATCCCTTGATGTTCATCGAAACACAGCTCTGATACTGATAGACTACTCGAAGGCATTTGATACTGTTGACCATGATCTACTTTTGGCTATTCTTCACTATTTAGGTCTCTCCGACAATGCTGTATCCTTTTTTGACAGTTATTTGGATTGTAGGTCACAGAGGGTAAAGATTTCTGAAGAGTTGGCTGATTCACTGATGTTGCATCGTGGTGTTCGTCAGGGTTCTGTTCTCGTTCCTCTCTTATTTTCAATTTACACTTGTCATATTTATAACGGTCTCGAGGTTTGTAAGTTTCATTTATATGCTGATGACTCCCAGCTTTATTACTCTTTTGATACCAAGGATGTTGCTACAGCGGAGTTGGTCATTAATAAAGATCTACAAAATCTTTTATGTGTATCGTCCAAACATGGCCTCAAAATAAATCATTCAAAATCGTCTGTGCTGCTATTTTGTAGCAATAAGGATCGCAACTTTCTTCAAGAAAATCTCCGCTTGTCATTGGATGGTAATCTTCTTGAATTTTCTTCTGTAGCCAGGGACCTTGGATTGTATATTGACAATGAGCTCAGGTTCAGAGAACATGTTGCTAAAATAACTAATCGTGCTTATAATTTTCTTAGAACTATTTATTCTTTTCGTCATTCTTTGTCACCTCCAGTACGAAAAATGCTCTGTGATTCTCTCGTTTTGAGTCATTTTAATGTTTGTGATATTGTATATGGCCCATGTCTTGATGTTTACACTTCTTCTCGGATACAAAAAATCCAAAATTCATGTTTAAGGTTTATTTATGGCATACAAAGGAGGCAGCATGTATCCCATGCTTTGGTGTGGCCCGGCGCGGCTGGCTAAACATGGAAAACAGAAGGAGTCTTCATTTTCTTTCTTTTTGTCATAAGGTAATCATCTTTAAAACACCACCGTACCTGTTTAATCGAATTTCATTTAGGACGGATGTTCATAATCTTAATCTACGTCATCGTGGTCTTCTCACTAGTCCCCGACACGGTAGCTCTTTATTTCGCCGTTCGTTTTCATTTAATATCGCATCGTCTTATAACAATATCCCTGCTGAATTTAAATAATTGAGTCCGTCCGTATTTCATCGGAAAATGAGAATGATGCTATTGATTTAACTGTGCGTTAGAGTCCGTGTGTTGGTGGCTCAAGCATATATCTAAATTACATTATGTAGAATAGGGTGTAGAGCGGACAGTGAGCTAAGAATATCCTGCTTTTAAGAATTATTTTTGTTGTGGATTAATTTGGGTTTTGGGTTCTGGAAGTAGAGAGAGGCAACTGCACTTGTTGCAGGTGAATCTATCCAGAACCTATTGTCATGAAAAAGTTTAATACCTTTATTCAATTAAATCTATGTTTTTATTAGAAACTAAATTCTGACTGCCATCATGTCACATAGATTGTTATATTTTTGTATTTTTTATCTTGACAATAAACAGGTATTATTATTATTATTATTATTATTATTATTATCACTGTCAATATAACCCTATAGAATTAATATGGGCACAGGTAAAAGGTGAGGTGGCAAGAAACAATACAACTTTTAAATTGAATGACGTTAGACAACTTTTGATAAATTCTTTTGAAAACGTAACACGGGAAAATTGGACCAATGCCATAAACCATGTGAAGAAGGAAGAAGAACGATTGTGGAGTGTTGATATCAATATTGAAGAACTGTTCGAACCCATTGTAATTCCTATCGGACCAGTAACTCATCGTCGGATGATTACGACGAAATGGAAGCCCACAATTAAAAGAGTAAGTGCTTTTTGCATTAATTTATATTTAATTCTTATTTTTTAATAGGTAGCATATTTTTATTTTACTTTAAATTTTTTATTTTTATTTGAATTATGCTTTAAAAAAACTTCGGTTCTACGGTCATGGGATCTATTCAGCTACCTGTTGTGACAATATTATCTAGGGTTTCTATTGTGTTTGGGTTAGTTAATCCCTAAATACAGGGTGGACTCTTTGAAAAATAACAACTATATTTATATTTCAATAGAAATGTATATTACTTTTAGTTATTTTCATGAACCACCCTTGTTTGGGCTTTGAAGGATTTGCATTTATAATGAATTCACTGTGCTGCCAAGTCTAAACAAATAGACTTTAAGATGCGGAATGTTGTTAGATTTGTCATTGTATTTTGAATTGAAAAAAAATGTTATTAAAAAAAATCTTCTGAATTGAACTGAATTATATGTTGAAATAACAAGTTTAAAAATAGAAAAATGAAATACTTACAATTAAAATAAAAAGTATTTGATGCTTTAAAATAAAAAAATTACATAAATAAAAAAGTAAATAAACACTGAACCCAGACAGGACCAAAAGAGGCAGGAGAAGGTGGCAAAATCAAGAAGAGGAAGATCACAAGAATAGATACCAAATAACAAGAAAAAGAAAAGAGGGAAAAGGAGATTCATTTTGTAAAAGCAGCTGATTTCCTAAAGTAAATTATGAAATAATTCATATTCATTAATACATTTTGTCACATAAGATGAAATTATGAATGGTACAAGTAATATTAAGTTAAAAGTATTAAAACTCCCTTTTTGTAGTATCCAACATCCATCAGGATATTTTCCCTTTGGGATTCATTTGTAATGCAGTTAAACGAGAGTAAGTGAATTTCAAAGAATACGAACTCACTTGTTGCTCATTGCTTTTCTCATTGATAAATAGCCCATGAAGATGCGATCAAGTGCATCCGAGAAAATTGATATGAATCTATTAAATTGTTAGAGAAAATTTATGCAACGTCAACATTAAGTGTCCTTTAACTTGATTGATGTTGATGAGGTTAGAAAACGTAAAAGTTTGCAGTAGTTATCCTGTCCAGTTAAGTGTGAGGTCAATAGCAACAAGATTTATTGGTTTAAAGTTTTATTGGTATGTTATTACACGGTAAAATTTATAGACACTTTTTGAATTTAATTCGTAAGCAGTATTTTAGATTTTTAAACCATTCTATATCTGCACGACTCCATATAGTTTTAATGAAAATGTATTCGGAATAAAACTATTATCATTTGTAAAAAAATCATAAAAGGTTTGTTCCAACAGACCAAAGAACCATTCTAGAATCGTCCAGGAACTGCGCAGTAGACGAAATCTCGGTAAAAAAAAAACCTTTGATGTCTGGAGTTGTTTCATAACGGTCTTAGAACGTATTTTTGGTCTGTTGGAACAGACCTAAAGAAAACTCGTAATTTTTACATACTTGAAATATAATAATATAGAAATCTGTTAATTATAGTGAGATTTTGGTGGGGACGAAATGACCAAATGTACTAGAGTGACCACAGGTTTCGTAAAAACGGGATTGTCCCATCCTGTTGGGTTGATCAAATACTGATGAACTGTACTGATGGACTGATAAAGATAAAAAACTATTTCAGCGTAACGAAAAATTTGTGCATCGACATTATTTTTATTCGCGGTGCAAATTACTGACTTGTTGCCGGCATCTGGGCATGCGCATTTTGATTTTGATCTTTGGCAGTGACCGAAATTAGTGGCTCTACTAGAAAATCCAACGCTCTCGCAGTACAACTGCTGACGCGCTCATTTTGCCAGCAATTATGTGCATATACAAATAAAATAAAATTTTATATTTAAGAATCCAAATTCTATGTTTTCTAGTGTTTTTAGTTTCAAATTATTTTTATTAATTAATTTATTAATGGAACTGCTCTTCTCTGTATTGCATCAATAACTCTGAGCCTTGACGGAGCTGCCGTTCCCCATATATGCGACCAGTATTCAAGATTAGGTCGTATTTGGGATTTGTAAAGAATAGCTAAGTTGGATAGAGAGAAATATTTCCGTGCTTTAAACAGAAAGACTATTTTTTTTCCTGCTGCAGTTGCTATGCATGCAATATGTTCGTTCCAGAGTAAATCCTGGAAGATCGTTATACCAACCAGCGTAATGGAGTCGCTATCGATTAGTATCTGATCGTTCATTGTGATGGATGAGTCGTTTGTTTCCTCTTGTTGGATAGGCAACATGTCTTTGTCTTGGAAGCGTTGAAATTAACAAGATTTTTTCTTCTCCACTTGTTTACAATTCTCAAATCTTGATTGAGAGAAGCCGTTGTGGATCTTCTGTCCTCTTCCATAATATCTAGAGATATGGGACGGTTGTGCGCTTTTGCTACAGTGTAGGTTGCTATGATCTGCAAAACCATGTATCGGGTTATTAGTGGCTTCTAGTAGATCATTTCAATAACTAACTTTTTTTAATTTAACTCAAACAATTTATTACTACATATAATTGTTTATACCTTTAATACGTTATAAATAACGTAAAACAAGTAAAAATATTAAAAAGAAATATTTTTATGAAATTATAACGAGGAAGATATTCAATAATGCTTGTGAAGGCCACGTCTGAATACGACTAGACTTATATCTAACCGTGACTTGAATTTTGCCTTTCCTCATATACTTGTTTTTTAAATTTTAGCACCTTTTTTTGAAAGTTTTATTTCCCAATATAAAATATAAACCTTTAACTACAGAAATCCGCTGGATTTGTTTCTTAATTATTATAAACAAAAGAAATATGATTTTTTTAAAAAAATCCTAATTTGGCTCCTATTGGTCCGAAAAAGATTTTTTTGGAACTCTTTGTTTTAAGTCTGATATCCGAATCTTAACATTAAAAATTTGTAAAATTTACAGAGAGCGCTGTAGCTTTAATTGTTTATGACAAAAAAACACCCCTTTTTTTAAAGCGAGATTTAAGGGGTTAAAAATTCATTTTCTTCCATAATATGAAAATTTGGACCTTCCAAAACAAAATGAGACCTTGTGGAAGTAAAAAGGACCAGCCCAAAAAATTTATAGCATTATACATTAAGTGACTTGGGATAAATATTTAACACAAGTTTAAATTATAATAAAACAAAAAAAATTATTTTTAATATCAATGATACGGACTCTAATGAATAGAATTTTTTTATCATCAATGTTTATATATAATATCGGCAATATGACTGGCGCGTACAAGACAATCTGGAACACCAATTTTCACAGCATTTGCGGCTTTATTTCGTCAATAACTCTTCAAATGTTGATTTACAGGTGTTCAATTACCTCTGGTTTATCGACAAATACAAGTGACTTTACATAAATTTAAAGAAAATAATCAATGATCTTGATAGCCATTTAAATGGACCATTTTGTGAAATTATTATTGTTCCAAAAGTTTCTTATAGTAAATTAGTTATAGCGCGCGGTATGTGGGAACAACGTGTCAGCAAGAATAACGTGAGCTAGTTGAAGTACGAAAAAATTCTAATCATGTTTCTATACCGTTTACCATTGACCATAATGACTCTTAAAGGTATAAGGACCAATGACTTCACCAGCCCATAAAACGCACCAAACAGTAATTTTCTATGAATGTAATGGTGTTTCGACAAAAGATTGTGGATTATCCACACTCCAAATGCGACCATTGTGTTTTACGTACCAATCCCCTCAAAAATAGGCTTAATCAGAAAACAAAATTTTGAATGGAAATTCAATGTCAATATCAATTTATGTCAGCCCCTTCGCCGAATTGGCGGCGTATACGATGATCGTTTAGCTTAAATCCCTGCACATTGCACAAGTTAAATCTTGAAAGATTATATGCTAAAATCCCTTCGTTAAATATTCCATAGAGTGGAAGGACATAACTTCAAAAGCTAAGAATAGGGACGAATTGATTAATTTGAATCTACTTCATCTACTTTATTGTGTGGCGGCTACAATTTCTTCAGTGCTTGGCGTCACACGGGATGTACATTATTATTAAGAGTAAAAATGATCCGAAAAGGATTTGAATAATCCAGTGTGAAAGACAATTATATAAACGTTTGACGAACAGAACCATTATTTTAACAAAAAATGTCAAGCGTTGATTTGGTGTAAGTAAACTGTCAAACCATGAAATTTCAAATCAAACTATACAATAAAAAATAGGAGTCGACTTCAAGGAAATCAAAATCAGATGCCTAGTTGCTTCCAATTTTTTTAAAAACTAAAGATTTTATTTCTGGCTTTTTTTTGAAGGAGGTTCAATTTAAAAAAAAAAGATTTTATTTTATCCTTTTTAGTTGATAGGTACTTGGTTCTGTCAGATGTGGGCGCAAACCTTTCGAATACTGTGCAAGAGGTCCTGGGTTCAATCCCCAACAATCCCGACATGTACCAATGTGACTTTTTGGAGACACCATGCATGTACGGTGAAGAAAAACATCGTCATGAAACGTGGACTTAATTGTCTCAAATCACCAACCCGCAGTGAACAAGTTGATTAAATGCTCATTTCTTCTTCTTGTGAGAAGAGGCCTTTGGCTTTAGGGTGGACCAGTAACGGGCTAGTTATTATGTTTTTATGTTATACATCATTATTAACATATTAACTTAACTGTAGAGCTTATTCTGTTGATACTTGTGGTATTTTATGGATTATCTTCCACATTGATGACCAAACCATAACCAAATTTCTATGGGATGACACGGTACTCTGCTCTTTTGAATCCAAAAAGAATTTTTTAAATCGGTTCATAAATACCGGATATATTCAGTAACATACATAAAAAAAGGGTGTGGCAGTCAGTGGTACTGCCGGGAGAAGTTATACTTCTATGCACATTTCCTGGAGACGAGGTCCGTCTTAAGTACTAGGTGTTTCGGACACCATCGCCATTATCATATTCGTATTCAGCGACCCAAAAAACAGCCGAGTTCCAAGTGTAATTTTGTACAGAATTTACATAAAACACCAGGAGAAGAGGTAAATACTCTAGGCACCAAGTGCCGCTGAGACTCTTGACATCATGATATTCGTGTTCAGCGACCCCAAAACCCCCGAGTACATAAATTGAACCCATTTGGAATACTTACCGAGTTGTAATTTTTCTATCTATTGTATGTTAGGAATGCACTTTTCGTCTATTTTTAAAAACTCTGTAGCCAACAACCTCAAAAGCATAGTGCAGGATATAATGCAACCATGTGACGGTAGTATGGACTACAAAACAATACTCATTACTGAATATTATTATTATATTATTAATATAAAATACTAAAGTAATCTGCCAAACACAATGTAATACATCACTATGATATTCCAAAACATTAGCTCAGACTGTTTTTTTGTATATCTGTCTCTTTTCAATGTACTGAATGTTTAAATGGTATTTAAAGGACTTATAGTTATGACTAAACATGTGCTAAATATTTCATCTTTGTTTTTACCGCCCAATATACCTTATGTGTTTCTGTCTCTCTCTTACTCACACCATTACATATGTAATGATTTTTGCCATTTACCTGTACACAAATCCAGTGCATGAATAGAAGTAAAACTTCAAAAAATGAGAACCTTTTTTGAAGTCGGTTAAAAAGCAAGTATTCGCTTTTGTATAAGTTGTCAAATAAAGCAGTTTTGCCAACTGAAAGTTGTGAACCTCAAAGATAACATCCATTATAAACGAGAATGCTAGTGCAGTATCGCTCATTATTAATTTAAATGAAGACGATAGTGGTAGTAGCTAGTATTATCGAAGCATTTGTGGTTTTCTGTGGTTTCTCTAGACCCAAGTTTGATCTATAAACAGGCTGTTATAGGAAAAAGTTGCCAAATGGCCTTTCTTCTAAAAGAACAGTAAGTCCTTCAGCAGAGGATAGGAAAATCACTGTTTTTATTGAATAATTGTAACTTAAACAATAAACATTTTAAAAAGCAAAGGAGTATTTGTATATAATAATATTTTCATTCTACTATAATTTTTGTTTCTGAATTTTATAAATTTTGAAGTTATACTTCTTTTGGTGCGATGGAGACAAATGCGCGCGCACACCGACACCGACCTCTGGGGCTCGATTCTCGACTTTATAAGAAAATTGTCCAATGTGAAATATTTCCACTAATTCTTTTCACATGCTTTTGTTAAACGCTATTCTTGGTTATATGTGAAAATATTTTCACATGGGAATAGTCTCGATACGTACCTAAGTCGAATATTAAATAGACATTAGCCAATCACATTTCATAGTTTGAAAATGATAATCTCAATTATAATGTTGGCATTCCTGACAACTGACAATAACAATAACAGACTGTAAATGAAAACATAACGCTATAAAAGATATTGTTTCGTAGAATTATTTATCTTAGTTTAAATTTTATTTTTTAAGATTTTGTTGCCATTATTCTCCTCACGTATTTTTTGTATATTATTGTATTCAATTGTTGTTGATTGGTTAACAGGAAGATATTTATTTAAGCCAACATCAGTCTGATAACTTCCTGTTGCGAAAAACTTTAATGAAGTTAGAAGCTTAAGATATATTACAAATAAATATTTTAAATAGATATACCTACTCATTGATATAATATATTTTTTAACTTCTTACTTTCGTTTGCAAAGGTATTGCCGATAAACTTGTTGGTGCTGGTAGAATAACCTCAAGTTCATTCAGTAACTGTAAAGCTACCTACTTCTTTTGAAAGCCTAAATAATTTTATAAATTGGGCCTCACTTAAACATTCAAATGGATTGTTCTTCTTCCACTTGGTCCAAAAACCTCGAGGTGGATTATTTTGTAATAATTCCACCTCTTCTAAAAGTTCTAAATAAAAAAGTAAAGCAGCTTCTTCCTTAATCAAGAAAACAATATTACAACAATATGTAAAATACACATAGAACTATTAAAATGTGTGGTTAGGTTAAAACCAAGTAAATACAATACTGCGCATACTCCTTTCTAATAATTCCACTGGAGATTAGATTCTCACATGACCATAACCATGTGGAAATCTTAGTATACTTTTTGTGTGAAAATATTCATGTAAGATTGTCGAGAATACCAAAAACAAAAACACATGTGAAATTTTATTTCTCCCATGTGAAATAATGTCCAGAATCGAGCCCCTGAATTCTACATCGTAAAGTTAATTTAAACCTATTTCCCGACTACCTAGAGCTCTGAAATTTTCAGGATAGCTAAGAACTGGATGACAATGCATGTTTCAAGTGTGCTTAGGCATCACATAGATTTCTTAATTTATACTGAATTGTTATTAAATATGATATAAGTTGTGTATAGATATCATTTTGAAAGTTTTTAAATAAGTTGTTCGTAGCTCATTTGGATAAGCGTCCAATTGTGACAGTTCTGTTATGTTATCATAATGGGATCGATTACGCGAAAGAGAAGTTTTTTTTTCTTTTTTTTTTGTTCTACATGTAAAAACAGTTATTATTATTTTAACTGTTAATAAAATAAACTAATTTAGAAAATTTTAAGAAAGTTTTTTAAACTGTACTGTGGACTATGCCGTAATCTATCTCGGTAAAGCGCTATTTGCCAAGGGACAGGTTGCACTTAGTAATAATTTAAAATAATTTAATAATAGTAATATGACTTATAAATCACTGAAAAACACTTTCTACTATAAAAATTTCTTTTTTTAAATTGTGATTATTTTCCATACGCCAAAGAAGTATAACTTCTAACGCGTGTACATAAGTAAACACTCTTTTTTTTAATATTTTTTTCCCAGAAAATCATTAAACTATTTTAAGATTGGCGTAGTTGCTAACTATTTTGCAGTGATAAATTTCTTAATAAGACCCTTTTTATTTATAAATATTACGAAATTTATGACATAGTAGATATCAGTGTTAAAGCATTTAACAGGGTGTTTGCAGTATTGCAGTCAACGAAATAATTTTGAAGAAATGCTAATTTATATTTTAGTACCTGGATGACCGAGCTTTGCTCGTGTAATGTCAGTCAAATTTTGCACGCATCTTACTTTAGCAGCACATGTGGGACGAGCAGAAACCTAATTATTTTCATGACGGGATCCTTGAAATGAGTCTTCACTGTGAAAAGTTTGAGAATCCTGATCAGTTTAATGACGATGCTCTTCTAGGTGTTCTTGAGACGAGTTGCGGCCTCGTGAAGTTAGATTGTTTATAAGCGTTTTCTTCCAAGATCGTTTAGGCATTTTTAAGTGAACACGTTCATTAAGAAGGCACAAATTATATAAATAAACAATTGATTTTCTTAGTCTAACCTCAAAGCAAACACTCATTGACTTCGTGTTACTTAACAACGCCATCTGCTGGAATAGCTTTAGCTGTTGTTTTGTCGTTAAAGCAATTAGTTGCTCACAATTTAAAAAAAATAGTATTATTATTCGCCAATAGATGTCAGGAAGAGTAATACTTTTCAGTTTAAATTGGGACTACTCAAACACAACCTTTTTGTTATTTTTCTTCCAATAAAAAAAAGTAAGTTTATGTTACGTTGATTATCGATAAAACACGAATAAAATGAATTTTTCTAAAAATGATTCCTAGCTAGATCGATTTATAGCCCCCGAAACTCCCTATATACTAAATTTCATGAAAATCGTTGGATCCGATTCCGAGATTCCAATTATATATATATATATATTTATATACAAGAATTGCTCGTTTAAAGATATAAGATTTGTTTTCGTATCTTAAATCTTAAATTTTAGTTCAATGCATTTTGTTATTAACAATAACCTTTTTTATAATTAAAAGTATAAAAATAAATACCTCTTCGTTAAAAACGATCTTATAATCAGGACTCTTTCTTTATTGTATTTGGTCCTCCCAGTAGCATTTACCCAGCCTACTACACACCATTCTGGCATTCTGGCGGAGCGGTAACGTAACATCTTCTTCTATAATCATTCATCGGGCGCGCTTCCTCTGGTATACAACGAAACCACAAGAAGCTCTGGCATTTGTTTACTCTCGCGTAATTTGCGAAGTCGAAAAATTATTAATATTTAATTTTTTTTTTTTTTGTGAAAAATTATTTGGTGGACGCGCGTCGAATTTGATCGCGGTTGGTGTGGTTATTATTATTTTGAATGAAAATTTTATGAAAATGAATTTTGAGGAGATTTTTAAAGGATGGTTAGTTCCCATTATTTTTTTGGTAAGTCTATTTTTTTAGTTAAAAACAGCCAATATTATCTTCCTACTTACTCTGTTTTAAGCTGCAATTTTTGTGAAAAATTATTTTATAAAAAAATATATTTATGTTTAGATAAACACCAATAACACGTTTCGATCTAAGCCATCATCAATAAATATTTTTTTATAATTTAATTATCAAACGTACCGCTTATAATATGTTATCAGGAGGGTATTTAAATTTAACTTATTGATTAATATTTGATT
The DNA here is from genome assembly GCA_964028335.1 of Altica lythri. Lineage (NCBI taxonomy): Eukaryota > Metazoa > Arthropoda > Insecta > Coleoptera > Chrysomelidae > Altica > Altica lythri. The sequence continues at coordinate 43,891,250 of OZ034807.1, forward strand.
TAATTAAAATATTCGAGTATCAATTTTTAATTAATTTTCACTAATTCTTGGGTATCTCTTATGTCTTTAAAAGTTAAAAAACAACGTAATAAACTTACCAATCTCTGACTCAATTCAAGTCAAAAGTACATTTATATTTTTTTCTATTTTTACATAATTGTAATTCAAAAGACTAAAATGTTCGATCTATACCGCTGACAAATGTAAATCTTTTCAGTACATTGTTAATGTTATAGATTACTGGACCAAAGATCGATCGTTTCACTCTTCAAAATAAGCTTTATTTTAAGTTATATTTATTACCAATTCAACTGGCACAAAAATAAGTAAACAGATGCTAATGAAATCTATATATTTTTTTATGTAATTAAGGGAGAAAAAGGGTTTGATTTAAAAAAATAGTATATTGTTTTACAAGTGAGAAAAGTAACATTTTTTGAAGGGAGAGAACAATTTACCAGCCGAGGCTGGTATACTAAAAAAAGAAGAATATAGCATTTTAAATTAAAGATAACAGAATTTCGTTACGATATGTACTGAAAAATATGGATTTTGCTACGAAACCGCAAAAAACCTATATCCACAGGGGTCTCACTTGGGGCCCCTTTTACTTTTACTATTCATTAATGACATTGGTAGTATTTTCAAATATGCTAAGTTTCTACTTTTTGCGGATGACTTAAACTTTACATGGCTATTCGTAACATCATTGATTGTTTACTTCTCCAAATCGATGTACAAGCTCTTTATGATTGGTCACTGAAAAACTGTATGTCTCTAAATATTTTAAAATGTTACACAATTACATTCGGCAGGGTCCACAAAAAATAGTCTTTGACTATTTAATCTGTAATACACTCCTCAACAGAGTAACCGTGATAAGAGACATGGTAATACTTTTTATACATTTAACCTTTATATTCAATAAAACCACTTCCAAGGCTCTGAAATCTCTTGGATTTATTTTAAGAAACTCCACTGGTCTCTCATTTAGTTCAATCAAGACGGTGTATTGTGCATATGTCAGATCATTGCTCGAGTTTGCCTTGCCCCCCTGGGCGCCTTATTACAATAATCGTGTACTGAAGCTGACCAAAATAAATTTTTGAGGTTTTGTGGATACAAATTGGGTTTAAGATATGGAGAATATGAGTATAAGGATATAAAGAGGTCCTTGAATCTAGAGTCGTTAGAATTTCGTAGGTCCACTGTCGATCTTACTGTCTTATTTAAATTATTTTTTGGTTTAATTTCTTGTAGTATGTTACTTCAACATATTCAGTTGCGAATACCTCAAAGGTTTACAAGAAACAAATATTTTTTGTCGTTCCATTTCAGTGGACAAATTATGCTTATTTTAGTCCTTTGTCTAGAATGGTAAGAATGACTAATAACTTGGATATTGATTTGTCTATAAATCTTAAAGGGGTTTTCTCGTAAATAAATAAATAAGTAAATAAATAAATAAACAAATGAATCTGTACAAACCAAAACGTTAAAAAAAGAAACTTGGGAGATTTACTTTGAAACCCTCTATAGTAACACACACTTAGAAGAGACGATAGGACTGGAACCTGAAAATGATAACACCAAAAACGAAGAAGATAAAAACCAAACAATACAAGTAGAAGAAATTAAATTAGCAGTGTTTAAGCTAAAAAATCGAAATGCGCCAGGATTGTTTAATATCAATAATGAACTGATCAAATATGGAGGTTTCGGCAAAATAGATCCACCACAGATGCAATATTTATTTTAAGACAAGTAACTGAAAAATCAATTGAGTATAACAAACCTGCCTTTATGTACTTTATTAACTTAACAAAATTCGATAGGGTTAGACTTAGTGATTAATTAATAATATTAACGGACAGAAATTTGAAGCCCAAAACAATTGAGATCATTAGAAAAATGAACATCGGAAATAGTATATACTTTTATGAAAGCAAAGAACAAACTTTCCAAAAATATACAATTCAACAGGAATCAGGCAAGGGGACAGTCTTAGGCCAATACTATTTAATGTCCTAATGGATAAGATCATCAAAGAAGTAAAATCTGCGGAAAAGAATATAAGATGGGAACGAAAGAATTTAAAATAATTTGCTTTGCTGACAACGCGGTGATAATATTGGCAGATGAGGATAATTTACAAAGATTACTTTACAGATTTGAAACAGTCGCAAAGAAACTAAACATTGTGATTTCTGTCTAGAAAACCAAGTCTCTGACAATATCAAGATAACCGAAAAGGTGCAAGTTAGCAAGGAGAAGAATGGAGAAGAATTTCGTTAAACATTATTTATGATTTAAATATTGGTTAATTGTGATATTCAAACAATTATGCAAATGCAAAACTATAGGATTATTAGAATCCAGATTTTTATGTATTGAGATAGATTGTTGTTAAGTGATCGATCAACATATACTCCTTCACAGCGTTACTAGATTTCCAGCCTTCGTGTTATTTTAATTGAAATAAATCACCTCCTGCATCCACCAACAGCAGAAGGTCTAAGCAGTGCCGAGCCGACCTCTACCAGCGCCGTCGGGCAAAACTTACGAAGCGCCTTTCTTAAAATTTGTTTAATTTATATAGACATTTAATTACAGCCATAAATATAAAATTTCTGATTTTTCTAAATCAAGAATTCATGCAACTACTTTAAAAAATAAAACAAAAATTAACGATTGACTTAAATTTGTGCACTTTTTGTAATTATTGAAATGAGCAGTACTTTTTTTGTGTTTACTGCAAGATTCCGCCAAATGTTTCCAATCGTTTGTTCCGTTGCAAAATGGAGATTTGTTTTTTGAATCGAATAATTTGCAGCATAAACAAAACACCGCATTTTTTTATTTAGAATAAAGCAACCACTCTCTATGAAACTTTTCACCATTTCTTAAATGTCTTTCATAATAACAATCCGAAAATTTTCGTCCCGAAGAATCACGCGGAAAATTATAATTTTTTACTTGCGTAATCGGGGTTTCTATTAAATATCCAACCATGTTTGAAGTCAAAACTTTTGGCCAAAGTCCTGGGTCATCTTTGGGAAAAGCTGGTGCTGGTGTTGATCTTTCTTTTGGTGGCGGCGGTGCATCAAGCGCAGGTCCAGGCAATTCTTTAGACGCATCATCTTAAAATACAAACACACAAATGAGTAAATATCGCCCACTATAGGTACCAAATGCATTTTAAATGCATTGATATATTTATTTAAAATTTAAATAAAATGCCAAATTTTTTATAGCTTTTAAAAATATATACATATCTTTAAAAAAAGCACATTCCACTGGACACGTTTTTTAATTCCTCACTTTCGTAAATCTCTTCCTCGACACCTAGCGATTGTTTTGATGTGGACGGTGACGAAGACACAAAATATTGCTGTATTTTTGCATGTGGCATTCTTATCAAGCTCTTTTTCTCGTTTGCGTTTTTTATTAAATTCTGGTAGCCACACAATTTCTTTTTTTTTTATCACTCATCACAATATTCACAAATTATTAAGTATCGCAAAAACACAAATCCTAAAACAACTCTCGATATTGCACCATGCACTCACTTTCGATAACTGAGAATTCTTTTTGGTCATCTGCTCGCTAAACTCAAAAATTTGTTTTGCATTTTGTCAGTATATAAAATGTTTTATTGGGCTTTATTTTATTGAAGGGCAATAACGCTTTGCTCCATGCCACTCACTTTCGATAACTGATAATTCTTTTTGGTCATCTGCTCGTCATCTGCTCGGTAAACTCAAAAATTTGTTTTGCATTTTGTTAGTATTTATAAAATGTTTTATTGGGCTTTATTTTATTGAAGGGCAATAACGCTTTGAAAGATAGCCTTTAAATAATTCCTATGATATCATTAAAATGTATTTAGCGCATTTGCATTTATCTAAATTCCAAAATACTGACAAACTGCTGAGATGAAAAATTGTAAAAATGATAGGGCGTTGCTAAATTTATTTTTTATGTAATTTAATAATTGAGTTTAAAATTACAGTCACAAAAAAAATCTAAAACGTAAAAACATTTTTTTTGCTACCACATTTGTAGCTTTTATCCGGTCTATATAAAATCTGAGAGCGGCGCCTTTATCACATCGGCGCCCTCGGGCGCCGCCCGACTTGTCCATATGGACGGCTCGGCACTGGGTCTAAGGTCTAAGGAAACAAGGCCCAGTATATTTTTGAGGATCAGGCAATTTTAAGAATTAATAATAAAATACGAATTCAAAATTAATACCTCTTCGAGCTTGTATAACAGTATTTATTTTTCTCGGCATGCTTTCCACTAAATTGGTTAGATTCTGCTCATTCTCTAGGAGTTCTTCTAGAATCTCGGGTACAGGCTCTAAGGATCGAATTCGTCTACCGAGCATATCCCAGACCTGTTTAATAGGATTTAGATCTGGACTGATTATTTAAGTATTCTCTGATCATCAGAGCCGAATGAGAACGCGAGATATCATGCATTAAGCAAATTAGCTCCTACTAACTCAGCATGTGGAACAACATAACCTGCTGACATTTCATTTATGTACCTTGCAGAATTAATAGCTCCGCTGGGAACAAGGTATAAATAGAACTGCCGGCCCAAACAACAACTGAAACTTACCCTAGAACTAAATGTACATTCAGTATAACACTAACATGTTCGACGGCATACCCTTTTTCGACTATCTGGAGATAGCAATATCTTGATTCGTCGGTAAATAACACATGCCTCCCATCATTTTTAGTCAAATTTTATTGATCTTTAGCAAATCGCAACCGAGTGACACGATGCTCTTTAGTAACTTCTGGTTCTGTAGAAGGTCTCCTTCATATCAGATTTGCTGCATTGAATCTTCGTCTAACAATTTGTTCACTTACGTTTACGGCCCTTACATGCTTTATTTGATTACTTATTTGTACTGCTGGTAAATGACGATTTCTTAGTTACATGATCATCTCGATTGGAAGTCCTCATACGAGGACTGTACCTGGACGTCTTCTGCATGGGCCAGTCTCGAAAAAAAAAAAACAACAATTTTCCAAAAATGTGTTGATTATTGTTATAAAATTATCTGTATTGCTAGAAATAAAAATTACTGTAAATTGTAAACGATTCCTTTAAAATTGTGTATCTCCAATAAAAATTAATATATCGAGATGAAACAAAAAACAAGCTGGCAAAAAAACAACATTTTGTCTTTCCTCGGTTAAAATGACATAAGAATAGTTTTCTCTTGTACTTAAAGAGTAGGTTATAAAGGCGAATAATTTGGCTACAAATTGTTAAAAAATCATTAAAATAAGTAAAAGAGAAAAAAAAATTATCTAACTTTAAATTTGGTCAAAAATTCGTTTTACGTGCGAGTGGATGTATTTTCCTAAGACCGAGAATTTGAATGACTACAAATGAAATTGAAATTCGAACCAACACCTATAAAATAGCAAATAAAAAATTGTAAGTAATTGTATAGGCGAATATCAATATTTTGATTACTGTTAATATTTAGTTTCTCTTACCTCGGCACATATTACCTTCTGCTCAACTGAAACTGTTTGTTTATCATAATTTGAAGAATGGTTGATTGTTCAAATGGTTTTATTATTTAATCTGTATTAAGATTTTTCTCAACCTGTCACGATCAATGTCTATTCATTTAGTTGACGTTCTATGTGGAATGGTATACTGCATTTTGTGGGCTTTAAACATGAATCAACATACGTATGAAGAAATGAATAATTATTAAAATGGTTTAATTAGAACATAAATTTTCTTCAAATTAATCCGTAATGTAATACCTTAAACTAAAAGAACCGGTATGATGCAATTCTCAATAAATTTGTTCTGAATGTAGTGGATAACGGCAACATAGAATCCTAATAAGGGAAAGATCTTTGTATAATTAATACTGAATATTTTATTACATAATGCATTTATTTCTTTAGATTCCCATTTCCCTCTTCTTATAAAAATTTAATGATTACTTTCAGGAATATCAGAAGAATATTAATTTATTTTTACTTTTTACGTTTTTCGAAAGTAGGTACTACTGCAATGTTTGTACCTACATACTCATAAAAATAATTTAACTTAGTGTACTTAGGTATATTTCTGTAAAACAAGGAAACTCGAATTCTATTTAACAAAGAATATGGAACTCCAGGTAAAACGTAGTGTTTGCTTTTTTCTTTTATTTGCCACAAGATGTTTGTCCACGCATCGTTTCGTTTTAAAGCTTATGCGCTTTTATCTTTTAGTTTAGGTATATGAGGTATATTCTACCTTTACGAACACCGGGCGTAGTTATTGTTTGTCCCATCTGGCGTGCGATATTTTTTTCTATTAAGAATTTCTTAGAATTTAGTGAAATTTGGATATATAAAATTAAATAGTAGATTAATGTCAAGATAAATTGTTCATTTTTAAGGAACTATATAATAAAACTCGTTCATAATTTACCGATACTTGAGCTTTACCTCAAAAAACGTATCTCAAATTCGAATTTTGATTTTAATTGTAATACGAGGGATGTCTTTTTAGTTTTTAAATATAGCCATAAAGACAAAAAATATATAGACTAAAAGTACTTTATTTCTTTTCAAAATATATCCCACCAAAATCGATACACTTTTGCATACCTTCAAACAAATTGGTAAAACAGTTATTCCAGTCTTGAGTTGACACCTGCAAAATCGCTGTTTCGAAGACATCGATGGCTCCTTCTGGCGATTGGAATCGCTGACCACATATTGAATTCTTGATCTTTGGGAACGTGAAGAAGTCGTTGGGACTATACGGTGGATGGTCTACATACATACATACATAATCGAAAATCTCTTATACCCGGAGGTGTCGAGGTGTACAAACTCTTTTAATTTTTTAATTTACAAATTTACGCCACTCTTTTCTGTCTCTAGCCAGTTCCTTCGCCTCACTCCACGTCTTCCCTCTTTCTTCTAGAATCTCACTTATGCTATTGTTCCATGTTTTTCTTGGTCGTCCCCTTCTGTTTTTCCCTATTTTTCTCGCCTCCCATATCTTCTTCACTTGTCTAGATTCATTCATTCTGATCATGTGTCCCCACCATTTTATTTTCCTTTCTTCTACTTTATCCTTTAGTGATTTCGTTTCTAACTCTTTTCTAATCTCTTCGTTTCTTCTTCTATCTGTTCTTCTAGCACCCAGCACTTTTCTCAAATATTTCATTTCATTTGCTTACAGTCGTTTTGTTTGTCTTTCGTCGAGTACCCAGTTTTCTGCTCCGTAGGTTAATACAGGTTGGTACACGGTTTGATATACGATTATTTTTGTTTTTGTTGTTATTTCTTTTCTATTCAAGAAATTTTTATATAGTGCATGATATAGTCTTGTTGCTGAATTTATTCTGGCGCCAATCTCGTCTTCTTTTGTCCCTTTATTATTCAAATTTATTCCTAAGTACTTGTATATTTCTACCTGTTCGATTCTATTTCCTTCAATGTTAATGTTTGTTTTTGTTTTTTGTTACTACCATCACATTAGTTTTCTCGGTATTTACTCTTAAGTTGTATGTTTTTAGTTCTTCTGTCCATATTGTCAGGTTCTCTTGTAGTTCTTTTTCTGTTCTTGCTACAAGCACTATATCATCTGCAAATAAGCATGCTTCTATTTTCACTACTTGCATGTTTCTATATCCTGCAATGTATTTTTTAGTTTTTGGCCAGCAAGCTTTTATTACATCACGCTTATGAACAATAGTGGGCTCAGTACACCACCCTGTCTGACTCCCTCGTTATTTTTTAAGATTTTTGATGTTTTATTTCTTGTTCTTACTTGGTTATTTGTATTTTCATAGAGACTATATATCACTTTGAGCAGCTCTTCATCTATATTCTTGTTCTTTAGGCTCTTTCAGATTCCTGTCCAGTCCACCATATCAAACGACTTTTTCATGTCTATGAATGCTAAGTATATTTCTTCATTTTTGACTATAGCTTTTTGTATTATTTGTTTCAAAGTAAAATTGTGGTCTTGTACACTGTGCGCTGGTCTAAATCCAGTTTGTGCATCTGCTAGTCTCGGTCCTATCATCTTACGTAACTTACTTTCTATTATTATTTCGTATACTTTTAGTCCTGCACATAACAGAGATATTCCTCTATAATTTTTGCATACCCTAGTATCTCCCTTCCTATGTATTGGCAAGATTGTTGCGATTTTCCACTCCGAAGATATCTTTTTAATTTTCCATGCCATATTTACCTAATATTTCCAGCAATTCTTTCTTTCCTTTTGGTCCTAGGTATTTTAGTAATTCTGAATCTAGCTGGTCACATCCTGGTGCTTTACCTACTTTAATTTTCCTCAAAGCTTCCTTAAGTTCTTCCATTTGTATTTCAGTTATATCTGTTTCGGTTGTGTTGTCTATCCCATTTCATTTACCACTCTTTTATTTTCACTATTTAGTAGCCCTGTGAAATATTCTTGCCATCGCTTGATAATTTTTTCTTCATCTGTTATGATATTGCCCTATTGATCTTTTATTTGATTAAGATTCACTCTGTTTGGTTTTTTCATATGGTCTAACAATGTTTTAAAGTTCCAATAACTCGATTGTCTTTTGGGCAGTGTGAGCATTGTCCTGATGTAGGATCATTCGCTGTTGTGTGTTGGAGTAACTTCTGGTAACCAAATTGTTATGTACCAATCGGAAGTAACCGTTCTTCGATAATCTAAATCTAAAGCAATTGTTGCCACATGACCAGATATTGACACAAAAGTTGCGACCATTTTCTTTGACACACTTCGAGGATCACTTTTGTTGGTTTTTCTTCATCGTGAAACACCCACACAGCGAATGGGCGTTTATTTTCCGGTTCGAAAGAAAATTTGGTTCTGCTCCATGAGAAGGTTGTATTAATCGGAAAAAACTAAATAGGATTTATTAGTAAATGCTGAAATATTCACTATACCATTCCAATCTGTCGACATGTGTCCACTCAAAGAAAAACTGGAATGTTATCATTTCGACTATTATGATTTATGGGGGCTGGAAGATTAAAACGAATTAATTTCACTGCTTTAATTTAACTTTATTTTATTTAAACCGCAAGAGAAAAGAATATCTTTATTCACAGAACTCTCTGTCACAACTACAACTAAAACTTTTTAAGACATATTTATATTTCTTTTCTTAATTAGAGTTTTGGGATATTTCCCATGATAATCTGATACCTAACACTAATTCTTCCAATACAAACAAACAAGCTTTCTTACTTAGACCCTTAGAGGAACACGTGCTTATCTACTCTCGTTATATAATTTAAACATTTAATACCACACTTGAAAATTTCAAAAACGTGACACATTATACTCGTATATAAACATAACGAAATAATATCCACCCCATTATACCGTAGATAAATTTTGAACTTATGGGTGTCATTTAGATAATTAAAATAATAATATTTCATTATATTTTCAACAAACAACGAAGATAGTTACAGGTGCGACCATAATCATTCTTTGTTGATAGGAATAAAAATCTTTTAATTTCGTTAGAAAATGTTTAGATAAAAGAAGAGATTATATAAAAAAACTTAGTGTAGTAAAAATTTTATTTATTTTACCAACAAATGTAATTTGCCGTCGTACATGTTAAAAAACGGTAAATCATTTTAGTTGGGAATGGTTCTGTTTCAAATCAAATAATTTATTGACTGGGAATTAGTATTGTATATATAAGATATGTTAATTGCCAATGTCGCTTATGTTTTGTTATGCCATCACTGAAACACCGTCATTTTGATAATCTTAATTCAATTTTGCTATCTACTCTATACCTACCTACCGCACTCTTCTAATCTAAAATGGATTTATGTACATATTACGAACCATGTCGGTGTGTTCTTTTTTTTTCGGTTATAATAACAATATATCATGTATCGGTTTGCAATCCGACGTGGGTCTCGCAACATATACTTTTTATCAAAGTTGAAAAAAATTTATGGTCAATGGTTGAACCAAAGGGCATTATATCAGTCTGGGTTGTTGGCGTCGAATCACGAAAAAAAGCGTTTAATAATATGATACCTATATCACTGGAAAATTCGTGGTGAAATTAGAAAAGGTAGCGGAATGATATATTATTATTTATTGGCAAAAGATAAATAGCTTAAAATTTTTGATTCCAGATATCACTAATATGTATACTTTTTTCTGTAAAAAATTGTACTTATCTATACATATAATAAAACTGTATAAATTTATAATAAAGTCTTATGATTTATTCAAGAAACCGAATTTGTTATTTAAATATAATTCTTTATCTGAAGTGATTTTTTTTCATTAAAGCTTTATATATAAAATAAATATTTTTTTTAAACCGGCCACAAATTAATACTTTCCGGTTTATTTTTAGGTCAGAAAATCTTATTTTGTCGGACAAGGCCAGAAAATAAAAATGAGTCCGGTAAAAGCTTTTAATATTAATATTAAGCTCTTAATATTAATATTAACGTTACACGCAATGCACTTTTCGATTTCCCATAAGAATAACACAGGAAAACAATTCGTTTGACATCTTATTTTTATAATATAATATAATATAATTTTCAATAACAGGAGTCTAAAAAATTGAAGATGATTAAATCTAGTACCATTGTTTTTTATTTTATTAAATGAGATCGAGTAACGCCAATGATGTTGGATAAATAATAAAAACAGGTAAATGGAAGGACTAAAAGTCCCTCATCTTTAAATATTAAACTGGAAAGTTAAATGTTGTTTTGAAGGACTATTTTATCAAATTATTGGAGCCTTTATAACTTCAACTCAAACCTAAGAAGGTGTAAGTAGCAATTTTCGTTATTTACTTATTATTGGATTTTACTTAGAACTTAGACAATACATTTTAACCCATTATACCTTTGTTATACCGAGTAATATTTAAATTTATAATAGAGACTAAAGAGTGCTGAAAGAATTTGAAGAAAAATACTATAGAAAGTGAAACAATTTTTTTTAATATCATAAATACTAGGATTCTTATATTTTTAAAATTTAGCAGTCGTGCAACTCACCAACAGAATCTTGTGTTTTAATGAGCTCTCTTTAATAATTTTCATTGTAGGTTTTTCATAAGATTAAATTTTCAATAATTAAGCCTTTTAGTAAAAAACCTAAAGATGGAGGGAATACTCCTAATATCAGTATTGTCACGTCTGGAGGGATAGAAGATGTGCCCTAGTGGTTAGGGATGAGGAAAGGCTTTGCTAGGGCACATCCAACCCATGTCGTGGTTGTCTAACCTAGCAGGAAACAAACAACAAATATTTTAACAAAGAAAAAAGCAAAGCAATGAATAGTAAAAATATGAATAAAAAATAATTAAATACAATAAGTAAAATTACCAATGAAACTATATGTTGACATGTCATACTTACTCACGAAAAATATGTCAAGCGTCACAATGACCCGGAGTCCCAACCCCCCAACGGGTAACTCACAGACAACCTCAGACTCCTGACTTCTACTAGTGACCTCAACGACGCTCTTTTATTGCCAATTCATATTCTACGTCAAAATAAAAAGTAATAAAATAGACTGTCGTACACACTAACTGAAGTAAAGAAAAGAAAGGAAAGCAAGTATTTTTCTCAGGGTAGTGTGTAAAAAAAAAATTTTTTATTAGCTGAGCAGTTTCGGCCTCACACCGGCCATCAACAGAGCTAAAAGTCCAATGGTTAATCAATATACCAGAATTGAAAAGATCGATAGACAATTTAACAATAAGGAACTGAAGCCAACAAATCCTGTTTGCAGTTAAAGGGACAAAATAACTTTTAGACCGGTTTCGCCCTATTGGGGCTCGTCAGTACAAGGTATATGTTGTCGTCAGCGAGCTTAAAGCATAATCGCTGACTGAAAATGCACTAAAATCACGATCTATTTATAACCACAGAGTAGTGGAAGTGTAAACGATGTGATAGTAGTGACATCTTCACCTCTAACTGCAAACTAGAACTCGATTTGACTATGAACAATTCCCACAGATGGTGTTCATTGTTAAATACAAAACAGCGAAAGTTGGGGTCACTTTAGCCTGAAGAATAGGTGTAAAACCACTTTGTCTGGCGATCAATTCTATCCTTCTGGACAGTCAAAGGTATCGATTAAAGTCGGTCGTCAAAACCAAACTATAGGTATCTTCAAAAAAATAAATAAAATTATAGAAAGGGATAAACTGATGTCTCACCTAACATAATTAACAACGTAATATTACAAATAACAAAAACAAAGAAAGTGTCTATAAACTTGCTTTGCCATAACCAAACAAAATTAGGTTATTTTAATAACAGGATTTTCTAGTGACATTTAAGGATTAAAATAAATAAACATAACTGTTTTCATACACTGTTATGTCTCCTTAAAAGTGGTTCCTAGTGGAACAATAAATTATCAATTCACTAGTCGCTTAAATTACCCGTTATAATTATATCTGGACTTGTATGCGAAATAAAACATAAAATCATTACCTACCGCTTTATCGTTATGAATGCTATATAAACGTGTGAAAATGAAGTTATAATTGTCGGTACTTGTTGGTTTATTGAAATTTGAAATTGATGTAAGTCGTGAAGCCTGATAAAACATGTATAAATAGTACAGCGAATTATTAACAAAGATAATTATACATATCTTTACTAAGAGCTGATATTTATAGCCTTAGTGGAAGAAACAAAGTGGATCGTCCGGTTATTATTTTTATTACATATATTTTTATACACGTCGTAACTCTAATCTTCCTGATGAATTTTTGATACCTACTATTCGTTTGTAAACAGCGAGATCCAGCCAATATAAATTCGAACGTTTTTGAAAATGGAAGTATGTAGGTATGTCTAAATTTTTCACGAAAAAACTATTAAACAGATTGTAAACTTTACAGTAATATAGATTATAATAACCCATAACACATACTTATATCTAATGATTTGGCATGTGCTGCCTAAACCATTGGATTTACACAAACATAAACGTATGTCAAGCTACGTTATCACTTTGATAGGGCCCAATGGTTATGCTAGCTTGACAGTGAAGCATATTTTATGGCTAATTTATTTCTCTCGAATGGTAATTTATCAATCCGCAAGAACTATTCTAACATTTCCTAACATGAATCTCACTCCTAAAAGAATGCCAAAAACAAAAAGATCAATTAGTAACCAAAGAATAAACAAACCAGGTTTTATTTTAAGTTTGAAGTTTGTCCAACAATTTTATAATATTAGTATTTAGGTTGCTATTGAAGTGCGAGGTATAATTAAGTAAATAATAGTTCAAGAGACTTCAAAAAACACTTAAGTGCAAGAAAAACAAATTTCTGTTGTTAGTTTAGATAGACAGATTAAGAAACATGCTAACCCAGTTATATTAGGTAAAATAAGGGATCAACCTCGGAATGAAAGATAATAAGCTGAAAATTGGTAAAAACCTTTGTTTTGTCGTCCTAAATATTGTGTTAAAAGTCACAATTGCTATCTTGCCGGCGTCTTAAGATATTGAAGGTCAAAGGTCACAAAAAACGATTTTTCGCGACTATCTCGGTTCCTAATGCTTAAATGATATTTTTACCTATTATGAAAGTTGTAGAGTAAAAAATTCTCTACAACTTTTGTTTAAACTTTTTTTTTATACGATCAACCGTTTTTAAGGTAGAGCGCGAAGAGTGCGCAGCGTACAGTCATAATATATGGGCTAATGTAAGGTCAAGCGTGAGTTACGGTTATCAGTGCGTTGTATAAAGTCAATTATTTACAAAAAAAAATTGTAATTATTAAGCAATACCCATTATTTCTGTACTTATTATTAATTATTTATATTTATTCAACTATAGTGTATTATTAATTCTGGATTATATATTTTACTTATATTTTAAGTTAAAACGACATTATATATGTTTTCTTTAAAACGTGCTTAGTTGTTTTAAGGGGCTTTTTTAGAAAGTTTTTTATATTTTCGCCGTGTTCTGTGTCTCTGTGTCATTCCGTGGAATTTGTAATCGAATTTAAACCTATTTCCCGACTACCTATAGCTCTGAAATTTTCAGGATAGCTAAGAACTGGATGACAATGCATGTTTCAAGTGTGTTTAGGCATATACATAGATTTCGAAATTTATACCGAATTGATATTAAACATGATCTAAGTTGTGTATAGATAATATTATTTTGAAAGTTATTAATTAAATCGTTCGTAGCGTAGTTGGTTAGGCGGCGGATCAGTCCACTTGTGACAGTTCTGTTATGTTATCATAATGGGATCGATTACGCGACAGAGAAGTTTTTTTTTCTTTTTTTTTTGTTCTTACATGTGAAAACAGTAACTATTATTTTAACTGGTAATAAAATAAACTGTTTTAGAAAGTTTTTAGATACAACTACCCTTGATTTTGTTAACAAGGAAACAATCTTCTCTATGATCAATCACAGCGTTGTATGACTTAATATTTTTGCAAAATCAGGGATGCTGTGCATTGTTGAGATGACACAAAATATGACCTACAAATCAGTAAAAAACTTTCTATTATAAAAAGTTCTTTTTGTAAATTGTGCTTATTCCATTTATTCTCACCTAGAAAGTTCTACCGTTGATAAAAATTGAATAATTTTGATAAGCCAAGGTGGTGTTTCGAGTTTATCCGAATTGTTGGTCAATAAAATGTTTAATAATTTATTTCCGTTATTATTGTTTGTTGGGTTATTCCAGATTGTGTGTCTCCCATTAAAATGTCCCATTATAATTGTTTTGTTAGTAATGTTTGTAGTATTTAAAATGTCATATCTGTAAAAGTATCCCTAACGTAAATCCCAGAGATTATCAAGTTATCAAGTCTTATTGTTATGTTTTCCAAGTCTGTAAATATGTCGTTTAGTTCAATAAAAATACTGTTGCTAGAGCTTTGGAAAAAATTACCAATTTGGATGATCTGGTAGAAGTATTTCAACAAGAAAACTGCCCTGTACAAAGATTATTTAAAAATGGAGTGCGCATCTTGTTGGCATTATATAATGCTCCAAAATCTAAAGACAACCTTGATCATTGCCGCTACACGCAATTCATTAAATTAACTAAACTAAATAAACCTGTACAATTGTCAACACTTCCCCCAACAAGTGTAGCAGCTCATCAACATATAAATCGTGTCTACTACCAGATTTAAACGTGGCTAGGGAAGAACTTAAAACCTGAAGAATGGGGCTGGAAGCTCGAAAATGAAATCCTGGAGCCCATAAGAACGCTATTACCTTCAGCACCAGCCGAACTACTAACACAATTTTTTGCAATTGCAAAAATGGTTGTGGATCCCGTTGTGGATGCAGAAAATCAGGGCTACTATGTTCTTTAGCTAGTGGCCAGTGCAATGGACAAGCTTGCCTCAACGCTCCACTATATCCAAATAATATCGATGAAGAAAGCACATACGATCCTGAAATTCTGGAAGGTTTGGAGATGAATTTGACCGATGATGTGGATGATGACAGTGAATTGAACTATTTTGAGTGACAACAAGAAAAAGACGACAAAGAAGAAGATGACTAGCTTCCCTTCGCAATTTTATTTAAACTCACACTTTAATAAAGATATATGTATAAAATATATCTCCTTACTGTCTTTTTATTTTAAAATATAATTAAAATAGATAATCCAGAATTAATAATACACTATAGTTAAATAACTAAATATGAATAATTAATAATAAGTACAGAAATAATGGGTATTGCTTAATAGTTATAATTTATTAGTAAATAATTGACTTTATACAACGTACTGATAACCGTAACTCACGCTTGACCTTGCATTAGCCCATATTATATGACTGTACGCAGCGCACTCTTCGCGCTCTACATCAAAATCGGTTGATAGTATAAAAAAAAAGTTTAAAAAAAAGTTGTAGAGAATTTTATACTCTACAAATTTTATAACAAGTGAAAATATCATTTAAGCAATAGGAACCGAGAGATTCGCGAAAAATCGTTTTTTGTGACCTTTGACCTTCAATATCTTAAGACGCCGGCACGATAGCAATTTTGACTTTTGACACAATATTAAGGACGACAAAACAAAGGTTTTTACCAATTTTCAGCTTATTATCTTTCATTCCGAGGTGAAACCCTTATATGACTGGGCTATGCGGAGATATGCCTCAGACGCTAACTTAGGAGCTAAGCGTGGGTCACGCGCAGACGAAAAAGTATTGGTGTTTGTTTTACTGTGTAATTCTAAAAAAAAAATATTGCAGACCTTTTGTTGCTAGACCTTACTCAAGAACTACATGTAAAAATGTTTTTTTGATGGATTTAGCCGTAAGAATTAAAAAAGTGGGTAAAATCTTGTACTGTACAGCTTTTATTCTTAGGTCTTGCCTAACATAACTACAGAAGAGGATGTTATCGTCCACTGTTTTTTTGTGACCGTCGACGCGACGCGACGTCCCGATATTTATTTTCAGGATGTTAAAAATACTCCCAGTTACGATTTATTTTAAATTCCCATAATACTTCAGAAGACAAGGAAGATAATCTCTACTTAATATTTCTGATTAATACCAAAAACAAGTTTCAAATTCTTTGTTATCAAACTTCTGTAAACCTCCAGGAGACCAGGTAGATCCTGTTCTATGAAATATCAGAGACCATTGCCGCAAAGATATTTGTGTTTAGTTCCCCAAAAACTGCTAAAGAATAATATTGGTTTGAGTTCCATAAAATTTTAATGAATAACAAATTTTTTATTTGTTGCACGTCAGTGATGTATGCAATTGTTATCGCGTCTTATTTCGCCATTAATGCATTTTGCGCGTCAGTTTTCTCATACATTTTTTAAGTTTGTTTATTCGTATCTATTTTTTTCTCCAAGATTAATTTTGCGTGTCTGGTTTCGCGGCTGGTCTGTAAATCCGCGTTAGTTCTCGCATGCCCCGACGATAAATTGTTAGAAATCCAGTTGTCCGTTTTTGCATTCTTCAGGAGGTTAGATAAATGTAATAGGATATTGAGTGTTTGAAGGTTGGTCTATATAATTTGATTGTAATAAATTAGTAATAAAATATGTAAGCAACCTCGCAGTCGTTTTGGTTTGAATGTGTTCACCCGCAGATAGCATAACAGTGCGTCGCAATGGTACAGTGTTAAACTCTTTCAGGTTCCCGCCACATAATCTGTAGCTTAATCGGTTAATGGTCCGTAAGGATTTTTTTGATTCGCAGCTAATTTCTGTTAGTATTTGAGCCCTTCTGATACATAATCTGCTGTGTGCCTGGTCAGAGATAAGCTTACAGTGTTAATTGTGTTGTCTACGGATTCATGCTTTCATTCGGCTCTGGACCATACTTTTTGTTACCCCTGGAGATGACTCTGCACCGTAGAATATTGTCGCTGATCTTTTTCTTGCAGGTTTATAAGCCAGCTAGTTGTCCAGAATTTCTCTATATTTTGGAATCCAAACTAGTTTGATCCTGCTATATTCCGCCAGGGTATCTAGTTCAACGTATACTAGTCTCGAGACCATTTTAGGGGTCTGACTATCTGTGCATATGTTGATCCGCTGAAATTTATAAGCTCTTAAATTATTAAAGTATATACATATAACAATATTAATTGATACTGATTAGAGCTTTAGAAAAGTTTGACAGAAATTTAAATGTGATTAATATTGAAACCAAAGTAATAAATGTTTAATGAAGTTATTATTATCAGAAAACTCAAAAGGATTAAAGGTAGAAGATTATTTATATATTTTTAAATATATAGGGTTAAGTACCTATAATAATTCTTTATGCGCGGATAGTAGAATTCTAATTTAAAGATGCCCTTGTGGTTGACGCTTAAGAAAATTACCATAAACTTGTAAATGATTAGAATGAAAAAAAAAAATTGCAAATCAGGTTACACAGGATGTACCATCAAGAAAATAGTCATAATTACGCATCATGCTAAATACTCGTCACCATAATTGTAGGTTTTAACTGATACGACGATAAGACTCGAAAACATTATCATAAAAAAGAAAAACTAAAATTGAATATCCAAATCTTAATTAAAAAGTGATATGAAAGTAATGGAAGTTAATAAAATACATATCTATTGTAAATTATTTTCTCTTACAGTATATATCTAACTAGAGTAATAATTTATTACTTAATTACACACTGCACAATGTACTGATACTTTACATCATTTTACTGAATATACTAATTTTGTTTTTAAATCTATTTGGTACTTTTTTATTATTAGACAAAAATTTATGTTGTTAGTTTGTTAATCGCCGATTCTTTATAAGCGAGGCAACGACGCACTAAAAACATAGCAATTTTCTAAAGCAAGATGAATTGTTGTCATGCAACTTTTTGCTTTCAATTCGGCAGAGTGTCAGGAAACTAAATTGATCTCCAGGAGATGAAAATTGCATTTTTTCAATGAGAACAATACATTTTCAAAATCCATCTCGAAAAAAAGGAAATGAAAAATTTGGAAATATCGACGGAAATGAGTTTAATTTTTATACTCGTGTGATTTGGAGGTCGCTGAAAACGAATTTCATGACAGCGATGGTTTCCGAGGTACCTGGTGGCCAGAGTGGAACACATCGCCTGGAGTTTTATGTTATAATCATTCCAAATCGGTCAATAACCATTACTCGGAGGTTTTGGGGGTCACTGAGTACGAATTTCATGACGCTGATGGTCTCCAAGGTAACTGGTGCCCAGGGTGGACTCGTCGGAGTTTTAAGATATATTCATTCAAAATCAGTCGATAATCGTTACTCAAGGATTTTGGGGGTCGCTGAACACGAATTTCATGATCAAATAAAGCCGAAAAAATTATACTTTTCAAAAAGTTTGAGTCACTTTTCATCAGTTTTGGAAAATATTTTATTTCTGCCGCGTTTAAAGGCTGCGATACTGTTTTTGCTACCTTCTATCAAGGAAAAATATTTTTTTTTCAAAATTTTACCCAATAATCCTGACCCTGCTATGCATGTATAATTATTCAAAAAAGTCAAATTGACTGATAATATCTAACTTGAACACGGCTGTCAACTACTTTAATCCATATATGAGTATTCGCCACGTGCTTGTCCATGAATTCTTGAGTATATACTATGCATTGGCGGGGTGGAGTGGTAATAGAGAGAGAAGGGATGAGAGAACGAAAAGAAAGAGGGAGAAAGAGAAAGGTATTATACACTACTCGCTTGTGTATACGACTGTAGCGCCTGCGCACGTCTCATTTAACGGTTTTATTCCACGGACTTTTTCTTACGGTTTTACTATTACATTTTTTTCAGTTCGGTCGCGCAGCACAATCCCTATCTCCTCCAAGCCTGCCGTAAGGACCTTCGTTCCAAAAAAATTTAAATGATAAAATATCATATTTTTTTTCCTTCATTACATTTTTTATTAAATAAAATTCGGTGATATTGATATTCAAAGAAATTATTTTTAATCTTTATTTATCGTATAACTTTAATAAATAATTCAATATCAAGGATATTAAGTAATAGTTATTTATTGTACAAGACGATAAAATTGTACTTTATCTTCGAGAGCGTTTTTTAGCGTCGAGACGTCAGTCGAGACGCTAATTATGCTCGAGAAGATAATGCGATTTTATCGTCGTGTGCAATACAACATTTTTTTCTATAGCAAGACTTCAAGTTCAGGTGAAAAATAGAATTTCAAAGAAAATTGTAATTTTGGGCAAAAAATCGCAATTGTGTTGCTCCGTTGCTCTGTCAACAAATGTCAAACAAATGTTACGTTTTGGTTTTTGCGGAGAACATCGTTGCGTTTTGTGTACAAAGTGAATAAAAACGAAATGGACGGAAAAGAATTGACACAAGAAAAGGAAAACCTGCCATCAGATGTAGAAAATGCAGCGTTGGAAGCAGAAGGTTTATTGTTGCCACAAAAATCTAGGATGATGTATGAGAAAGAATACCAGTCTTTTAAAAAGTGGAAAAGCATTAAGAATATCAATGGCGTGAGTGAAAAAATACTTCTGGCGTATTTTTCTGAAAAGTCGAAGAAAGCGATTCCATCGTCATTATGGTCGTATTATTCGATGCTGAAGCGTACGTTGTTGGTAAATGAAAAATTTCTAAATTCAGCAAGTTAACCACCTTACTAAAAAACTTGAGTGGAGGATACAAACCTAAAAAGTCCAAAATCCTGGAGTCAGATGACATTATTAAATTTCTCACAGAAGCTCCTGATGACGTCTATTTGTTGATGAAGGTTATTGCTATTTTTGGTGTGCATGGAGCGACTAGGTCCGATGAATTGTACAAATTAGGAGTGTTTAATGTGGACGACAGAAAATCGGTGATAATCGTTTCATTACCTGATACTAAAACCAAGCAGGATAGGTCGTTTTGTATTACTGACAAGAAAAGTGGAGTGAGTTTCTTGGAAATTGTGAGAAAGTATATTGCCTTGCGCCCCAAAAACGTACCTCACAGTAAGTTTTTTGTGAATTACCGACAGCAAAAGTGCACTACTCAACCGGTGGGGATTAACACTATATATAATATCCCCAAGAAGATTGCAGATTTTTTGAAACTTGCAAATTCAGAAATGTACACGGGGCATTGTTTCCGTCGTTCTTCAGCTACTATGTTCGCAAATTCTGGAGCTGATCTAGTAAAAGTTAAACGTTTAGGTGGATGGAAATCGTCATCCGTTGCAGAATCTTACATCGAAGAGTCAATAAGCAATAAGATTGCTGTATCCAAGTGTATACTTGGCGGAACTGAAAATCAATCTAGTACCTCGAATCAAGTGTTTAAGCAAACGAGTACAAGTTGAGATGCTCCAAAAATAGATATTTCGAATAATGTTAATTGTAAAATTTCAGTTGTTTTTAATCCTTAATGTGTTTGAATTTGTAAATTTTATTGAATAAAAAAAGTTAAAACATTTTATCTACTCTTGCTGTTAAAGTGTCACTTTATCTACCCTTGCGGTTAAAGTGATACTTTATCTACTCAAAACAGTTGTTATAGCAACACTTTAACATTAGCTATGGAAAAAATACTGTAATTTACCTAACATAATTCCAGGACTAGTTTCACCCTGAGTACCAAGTACCTCGGAGATCATCGCCATCATGAAATTCAGTGACCCCCAAAATCCCCAAGTATAAAAATTGAACTTTTTTCCGTCGGTTTGCTAGGTTTAATGCTTCGTAACCTCGCCTATTAAAGTTGTATACGAATAACTTTTTAATTTATTTAGAGATTTGAATGTTTTTTTTTTGTTTAACAAAGAAGTTGTAAAGCCTCATTAATTACGTTTTTAAATCTTTCGGAACTTTTTTATTATTAAAAAAATCTATGTTGTTAGTTTGCTAATAGCCAATTTTGTTCATGCTCTTTAATTGGCGATTTTGTAACCGATTAAAAAAAACAGTTTTTCGTGCGTTTACGGCTCTCCTTTTCTCACAATTTTCGCGTTATATAACAATTGTTGGAATTTTTTCATGATCATTTGATTTAATATCGTTTTTTGCGTTTTTTTTTTATTTTATTATATTTTCTTGTTTGTTTTTGGTTTCTAACCTATTTTTATGCTGTTATTGCTGTTTTCGTCTTTTTTTAGATTTTTTAATTTTACTTTTTTTAGTTTTTGCAATTTTATTTTGTTTGTTTTCATCTTGCCCTTTTTTCGATCTTTTTTACTTTTTCTATTTTTCATTTTTGCATCGGTTTCTTCATTAATTTAATTTTGGGTATTATTAATTTTTCCGATTTCGTATTTTTTATTCTTTGTCTCTTTTTTTAAGGGGGTTTGTCAGATTTTGTTTTTCAATATTATTTTATTTCTTAATTTATTAAGAGTATTTTTACTATTTATTTTTTTTATTCTCTTACTTTGTCCATTTTTTTATTGTTTCGTTTTTGTTCCAATGTTTGCATTTTTTTCTCATTGTTGTATATTACCTTAATTTCGAGATTGTTTATAGTTGTTTACAAACTTTTTCCGATTGTTTCTTGTTTGTTCGTTTTGTGTTTATAGATTTTTTCGTTTCTTATTAAATTTTTAGATTTTCCTGTTTTTCCAATTTTTGCGACGTTTTTCTCATCTTTTCCTACTATTCCGTAATTTTATGTTTTTATTTTTGTTAATTTATCCTCTTGCTCGTTTTTAAATCTATAATCTAGAAACCGAAATATAGTGCCATCTACTGGGTGTCGACGGAATCTAGTTCAGTCACATACCCATGCACAGAATATTTTAATATATAAAGATAAGCAGATGTAAATAATTTACCAAAAATTACTTTTATATTAAACTATACGTAAGGGTTGTTAAAACTACAGTCTTATTTATTCTGATATTTGCATTCCTAGATAATGGTTTTTATTTAAATAATCTTGTAAAGTTTTTGTATATTTCCTGGCTTTGAGTATTTCTACAACTTAATGGTTTAATCGTCTTACTTGGCTAAATTAAAATTAAAAATTTATTTTCTGTTAATTCAGTTGTTCAATAAAGAAAATTATTTAATGAATAGAAATGTATTTTTCTTGGATGGTGGATATATTAAGATGTTTCATCTAATTAGGTATTCCATATTTACATTCTACTATTCATTCTTGTCAGATTTTTAACCAATAGTACCGTATTCTGTGTACTTATAAATACCTTTGTAAGCCGCTATATGGTAAATAAGAAAGTGTACCAAAATCCTAATATTTACATATTTCCATATGCATATGCACTTTTAGATTTGAAAAAACAATTACAACAACACTACAGAAAATACTTAACGAATTACCTACTCTTATATAAACGTTACTTCATCTTTATGAAAAAATATTTTCAATCAACATTTACATAGTAAATATACACAGTTTATTCTTCATACACTCTAGTTCTCTTCCTAGTTGAAGCAGCAAAAGTTCATTCAATACACACAAACAACAATTTTTTAGGTGAACTAGACGAGAATCGAGTAAAGAACCTAGCAGGTGCCGTTGATATAGCGGATCAAATCCTACGATAAACCACATATTTGTAGCCGCTGTAATCACACACCTAACCTAGAATGCTTAGTGACCATTATTGCAAGAAAAGCAATATATTTTTAATTTGAAATCAGTGGTAGCTTCGACAAAAATTCGATTAATATTTATTGTTCCTTTAGAAGTATTAAAAGTTGGGTAAAGTAAAATTGGCCATTGAGTAATTGCGGTAAATGCAATTGTAAAGAAAAAAATACGAATTTATTTGGTAAGCTATTTAAAACATTAACGCATTCCGTGTGAATCCAAAACTCAATCCTACATCGTCATTAAGTTGGCCTAAGCAGCATTTTAGTTAGTATCTTTGGGTCATTTGCTTTTTTGAATAATTCTAAAATAAAAAAAAAACGTGTGCGTCTCAGGACGCGCGACAGAAGTTGAACTATTTAATATTGAAATTTTTTAACTTGAGAAAAATTTGCCTATTACTTAAATTTTATCTACATTAATATGATAATGTGTATAAATTTAAAAATTTAATTATTTTGAAAATTTTGAAAATTCTGAAAATTTTTTTATCACTATAACTTTCACTAATTACGATACAAAAATTTTTTACTATGACAGTTCGAAATTTCTAATCAGTCGGGTAGTAATTCGCAATACAACCACCCTTTACGTGGAACAAATTCTTATCCTTATTATCAATAATAACATTAATAACACACTTTATAATCAATTTTTATGAGATTTATCACAAAGGAAACCACCAAAACACGTCTTTTTTATGCTAAAATTAGGCTAATCAGACTGTCATTTCCTCTTAGACAACCTGTTACGAAAATTCCCGAGGATGACCAAACATATTAAGAATGAATTTAAATTATAATTAAAAGACATTAAATCATAGAAGAACGATTTATTTGAATAAATGAGTAAGTAAATAAATAAATAAATAAATAAATAAATAAATAAATAAATAAATAAATAAATAAATAAATAAATAAATAAATAAAGATATTTGTATTAATATTAATATTTACCTACTTCTATTTAATTTAATTTCCATTTCTTCTCCTAAAACTGCCACGATAGATGCCGAGGATGACCGAACCATTTAAATTATGAATTTAAATTATAATTAAAAGGGATTAAATTAGTTTTATATACGAAAATATAGAAAATAACCTAATTTTGATGATATTAAATGGATATAAATATTTAATAATTAATAACAAGTTAAAATGGTGTCGTGGGACACCAGGTAGGAACTAAGTTCCTTTGGCTAATGTAGAATCGACCATGGTATGTATGTATATACTTACACCATGGAATCGACACATAACACTACTCGCTTGTGTATACGACTGTAACGCCTGCGCACGTCTCATTTAACGGTCAATATATGAAAATCAGTGAAATCTTGGCGTTAAGAAAGACGCTTCTTTAAAATTCAAGGTGAGCTTTAAAGAGTAATGTATACATTTATTTTTTCTCACCTTTCCTAACTACTTTCAACTGTCAAGATTTTTAAAAATTACATCTCATATTACTTTAACAAAAAAGGTAAAAGTTAAGAGATATATACAAAAAAAAATGCATCGGCCGGGAATCGAACCCGGGCCGCCCGCGTGGCAAGCGAGCATTCTACCAATGAACCACCGAACCACCTACGTATAATAACTTTCAGAATGTATTTGATGCACGTCTTATTTTTACTATTACATATTATTAATACAAAATACGTGACACAATAATAAAATAATATGTCAATAACAATGTGAAACGTCACTATGATACTAAAACATTAACTCAGACTATTTTTTGTACATCTATCTCTTTTTAATGTACTGAATCTTTAAACGATATTCAAAGGACTTATAGTTATGACTAATAAAGACTGTAGATCACATTCTCTGGTTTTGTTATTTTTTGTTGGAATTGCTATAAATCTTTCTCTGACTAACCAGAAATATTAAAGAAGAAAATAATTTGATAGTAGATTTATAAATTGTAACAAACAAAAACTAAAACAAACATCTAACACCTGTTTATATATTACCAACATTACACATTAATTAATTTTCTTGTATTCGAATTTACTTCTTATTAAATAGACAGGTTGCATATAAATTGCAATTAAATCTTGATATAAGATATATTAATAATAATAATTGTCAATGAATTTAAAATATAGTATAAAAACTTTAATCAGTAAACTAACTTGGTTTAATGAAATGGTAATTAACATTAATAGCCTCTTCTAAATATAAACTAATCTTCACCTTAGAGTTACTAATTCCTTGGTTGTCACAATCTCGATAATAATTACATTCTCTAGAAATTTCTTGCATTGTTAAGATCGTGGTAATTTCAATGAAGTAGTAAGTACCAATGACAATGATATAATCTCAGAAGCATTCAATTACAGCGGTAGCTATATATCGAATCTAGATTCTGTAATGTTCGTGGATCACGTTGAACAAGTTTAAAGAATTTTTGTTATTTCTAATTGCAGTACGAGTGGTTAGCGAACAGTAGGTATGTGGTTCAGTAAGAAAACAACCAGTTCACGGGTATATATCTTTTTACAATATTAACATAACTTTATGGTAAATCAATAGATATATAGTGTCTTAAAATGCAAAGATGGTGGTCGATAAATTTTAGTCAAAACCATTTTGACTAACTGTGTTCTATTCTGTCCATTGCTATTACCGCTTTGGATCCATAGCTTGTTTATGGCGGAATATGCACAGAGCGTTTGGATTGCTGAGAGGTACAAACGTCGAAAAACTGAAAGAACAATCCAATGACCCGAACGCCGAAAGATCAAATAAACGATTTTAATTTGTAAGATAAATATTTTTTTTTAACAAAATTTAACATAAATATTAGGAGTTGTAATTAATTCGCAGCCTATTACAAGAGATCGCGTAGTATCTATGTATTTCATTGTTACTTAAAGTACGAAGTCTGACTATTAAGAAAAACTAGTAGTGCGTTGGAAATTAAGTTTCCTCTACCAAACTACGTTTTCGTGATTATTATAGTATTTGTGCAGTAGCGGTTTAAAACAAGCATGTTTTTTTCTCGGGTCGAAAACCAGGTGTGACACAAAACAGGAGCAACGTAACAATCTCAAATTTCTCGGTAAATAAAAAAAAATCCAACTGAGTGCTATCAATTGTTGCAGGAGGCTTATAGGCACAACTCGCTATCTTGTGCGCGTGATTTTGAGTGGTACAAGCGCTTCACTGTGGGCCAAGAGAGCATTGAAGATGACCAGCGACCAAGGTCGCCCTGTCATTGTTTCAACTCCGGAAACAGTGACCAAAATCAACCAAATTGTACTTGCAGATGGTCGAATGAGCATTCGAATGATTGCCGGGGTTATAAACATCGATAACGATAATTTTACACGAGGGATTACACAGATTTACTATTTGTCAGTTTTGGCAACATTGCGAGAAGGAGTTTGTAGGAAACGACCCGAGTTGTGGAAGAACAACTCGTGGACTTTGCATTAGGACAACGGACCTGCCGATAACGCGCTATCTGTGTAGCAGTATTTGAAAACTCAAGTCAAACATTTCAAGAATTTTCCACACAATTAATGATAAGAAACTGTCTTAAAAGTTTTGGGATGATCCAAAAGGAAGGAAATTGAGTCTGATATAATTTAAAACCAAAGAACATTGAAAGGACTTTTTTAATGTATGAACTGTTGCTTTAGTTAAAGAAAGGTGAAGATTTTTCCATCACATTTATACCGGTGATGAAAAATGGATCCATTACGACAATCCCAAGGCCAGAAAGTCATGGTTAAACCAATCATCAACATATTCATAGGTCTAAGCTTCTGCTCAGAATTTGAGGTGACCAGAATGGTGTGATTTATTATGAACTGCTGGAACCGAATGAAACTATAACTGGAAATCCCTGCCGATTATAATTAATGCGGCGATGACGTGCATCAAGAGAAAAAACGGCCAATTTACTCTAAAAAATACATAGCAAACTCAATTTGCTTTACGATTATGCTCGCTCGCACTTGCAAAATCGATACAAACATATACTCGGAAGGACTTAAATAAGAAAATCCACCCCACGCAGATATTGCACTGTATGATTACCATTCGATGGCTCTTAGCCTATCTGAGCAGAAGTTCACTTGTTATGAACTAAGTAAATAAATAACTATTACTATACTCAAGAATGTAAAATGATGTCAGCTTCGAAGCAACTACAGCCGTTTAGGCGAATAGAAAATTATATTCAAGACATCATTGACCAATGGAAATCAGCAATTCGAAAGAGATCTTATAGTTTTGAGCCTTTCATTGATTGTTATCATTTATAATAAATAGGTATTACATATCCTAACATCAATACAGAACGATTTTGCATAGTAATGTAACTTTATATCTAAGATCTAGAAACGTGTGCATTGCCATTAAATGGAGTGTATCAAAATGTCATGCACTGACCGTTGTATAGCTGTTACATCCCTTTATATTATAAGCTTCACAAAGATTGCTAAACAAATAAACACAACAATACAAAATTTTACATCTATATTAAAACATCTTAATGGACTTTAAGTAGGTACCTCTCCTTCACTGTGGAATTGAGACTAACAAATAAATATGTGTTTAATATGAAGAGACTATTCATGGATAAGGTGTCAAGGTAATGTTAACAATTAATTTCGTGTAGTTTATGGTTAGCGACTTCCAAAGTCATAACTACTATGGTAATTATAGTACCTGTTTATTTTAATGTCTGTCATAAATCTAAGTAGGTGGAAACTGAAGAACAGGAAGGCCTAGGCGATTAATTACTGTTTACTTAAGTCCAATAAACGTTACTTCAACGGTTTCATTTCAGATCTCATATGTCATCTTTTATTCTGGTATCTTATAGAGTGTACAAGTATAAAATTAAATTATACCATTTATACCCTACGAGATCACGATAATAGGTATACTTTTTGATAAACAGTTCTTTAGCTTGAAGATAATATTCATTTCCGTCATTTAATATACCCAGTATAATTTAACTAATTATTAAAAAAAAACAATTACCCGCAATGTTAAACAAAAGATTAACTGGAATAATAAGGAAAAATCGAAAATTACGTCTATTTCCTTACAAGATATAAACCCAGTAATCATCATTATCGCAAGGTGTTAGAAACTTTTAACGTTGATAGTTGCTTTATTGTTTTGAGACAGTAATCACAATGTTTATCGTATTAGTTCAACAATATAGGATGCGCGTATTAGACCTGTTTTGTGTTTAGCGGCAATATTACCATCAAGAGAGTAGAATCTAATCGTTTTTTTGACATGTGGCATTACGGCGATTATGGTTTGTTAAATATTCCTGGAAGCAAAACATGAACTTGTGAACCAGCTAGCGAACGAGGTCATAAGTCTGAGGGGATTCATGTACAATAGTGTAATAAACCTTAAAATTGCAAAAAAGCAGTTATTAAAATTGAAGAAGTTCAGTTTAACTACACATAATGTTTTAATCTTAAAATTTGTCAAAATATGTTTGCAATATCAAAAATATACCGTTAAAGACTAATATAGACAATTGGTTAGATTGTAAATCTTTATGAAATGATGTGTGCTAGAATTAACGAATATTTACAGTTTCAACAAATGTAGAGTTTCACTCATGGTTAGTTCTTCTGTGTGTTATAAAAGGCCATTCATTTAAAGTAAGCACTGTGAGCAAGCTGGAAGCGTCGAGTATGTCTTGCGTCTCTCAAGTTCGAGTTTAAACATTTTTTGTAACTTTAACGATAGTTAAAATCTAATTTACACACAGCCTTCGATTTTTGGTAATTCCCATTTTTTGCTTTAAGGAAATGAGCACCAAGTACAAACTTCACTAAATAACATTTATCAGGGTACAGCTGATTTATTGATAAAATAACAATTAAAGAAATTTAAATAAAATTAAAAATGTCAAGATTTTAATTTTAGAAATGTGGAAGGTACATGGTATTATTTTAACTTAAGGTGAAGCTAAGAAAGTTGGTCTTAAGGTAGCTCTAAATAGCAGAGGCTGCTGTATATCATTCTTTTTTATTTTTGAGGAGTAAGTATCTTCCAAGAACACCCCTGGAAGGCTGCCCGGCTTCACCCACCAAGCAACCGCCTACCGACTAAACCTACTCCCCGACTTCAGTAGACAGACAGGAAACCACCCGTGTTGTCATCACCGTCTGCCCACTCACTTGCCATTTTATTTTCTTCATCTACACTCATCCGCCCCTGTCTATCTCCCCTGACTTTTCATTCTAATCACCATTTTCACATACCTTTGTACACACTTCCATACTTCCTCATTACCTACCATGTACTCCCTTACCGAGTTGCCGTCCAATCCAAACCCCATAAACACTCTCCTTTCACTTGCCCATCTTGCACACTCAAACATCGTATGTTGCACAGTGTCGAAAGCCCCACAATACACTTTGGGCTTGTCGCCTTTTTAACTTGGGCAGGTATGACCGAAAACAGCTGTGTTCAGTCAGAACCTGAGTGTTGAATACCAATCGAAACCGGTTCAAACCGTCTCATGTTCGATATATTCAACCAGATGTTTTGTTTTCAAGAAGGTGATTCATAATTGGAGTGACATACCCAGTGGTCTAAACGTTATTAACACCAAAATCAGTAAAATAAATACTACATACCATTCGCTTGTAATTATCTCACCACTAACCAAAGAATTCAAGGGTAGTTATCCCTTAGAAGAAAGAACACAACTGTTTTTATCAAAAGACAAATTTAAAAAGTACCTAACCTCGTTTTACTACATAAAACTGTGTCTTGATTGATAGTAATATCCATGCGCAATATCTTAATTTTAAACGATCCAATTAGGAATTGCTACAACGATGATGTTATTAAATAAAACAGACCGGAAAGATCTAGATTTTTTTATTAAGGATGCCCTCGTAGGTATAGACCTAAATACAAATGTACCGAGAACATCTATTGGGGCAGAAGAGACAATTTATTAATTTGGAAATTAAAGGCCTGCAAGTTAGGACGAATGGGGAAGACGTGGGAAGGTAAGGAGTTCCACAATCTGGAGACCCTGGGGATGAAGGAACGATCGAATCGATCCGTTCTCGATGTCGGGCATTGAACAGTATAAGGGTGCATGGAGTTGGCACGTCGCGTTGCGCTGGCTGGTCTGGCAAGTGGAGGCATTATAGAGCGGAGTTATTCTGAGCAAAATCCGTTTATGTATCGGTAAAACAAGGAAAGATCAGCCACTGCTCTTCGGTGGGATAATGGGGCTAGGTTTTCGGTGATACTGGTGTCGTTTATTAGTCAAACTGTTCTTCCCTGTATTGCTTCAAGAAATCCGAGCTTTGATAGAGCCGCCGAACCCCATACATGCGAGCAGTATTCAAGATTAGGCCGTATTTGGGCTTTGTAAAGAGTAGCTAAGTTGGATGGAGAAAAATATTTCCGTGCTCTAAACGGAAAGCCTAATTTCTTTCCTGCTGCAGTTGCTATGGATGCAATATGTTCGTTCCATAGTAAGTCCTGGGAGATCGTTATACCAATCAGCGTAATGGAGTCGCCCGCTACCAGTGTCTGATCGTTGATTGTAATGGATGAGTCGCATGTTTGCCTCTTGTTGGATAGGCAACATGTCTTTGTCTTGGAAACGTTGAAATTAACAAGATTCTTTCTTCCCCACTCGTCTACAATTCTCAAATCTTGATTGAGAGAAGCACTTGTGGATCTTCTGTCCTCTTCCAGAATATATAGAGGTATGGGACGGTTGTGCGCTTTGCTACAGTGTAGGTTGCTATCATCTGCAAAACCATGTCCTCAGATGACCTCAGTGGTTCTAAAAGCAACTTATAAAATTAAAACTTTAAAATCTATACTTACCTATAATAAAACTGTAGAAATGAAAATTCTGTACATTAAAGATATTTAAAAAATAATTAGCGGGGGGTGTTACTACATCGATATAGAACCCAAAAATGTGGTTAGTTTTTTGTTTGTCTGTCTGTATGTTTGTGCGCGCTTCACATGAAAACTACTGATCCGATTCGAATGCGGTTTTCACAGACGCATTTGTCTTTTTTCAACTTAACATCTGGTGTATAAAAATCAACTAGCCACGCCAACGACGTCGCGGGTACATCGAAATAGAACCCAAAAATGTGGTTAGATTTTTTTGTCTGTCTGTCTATATGTTTGTGCGCGCATCACATGAAAACTACTGATCCGATTCGAATGCGGTTTTCCAGTAATAATAGTTTTTTGTCAATTTCGCATCTTGTAACCAGTCCCTATTGGTTTGTTTATCACAGCTGTGTGTTGTGTTATTTTCTATCATGTGGTATTAAATTCAAAATACATATAAAGTTTAGTGGTAAGCTTTTTTCCAACAACTTTCTTTTTTATTTAAATAGTATTTAATTTTAAACTCTATAGTAGTTAGTTCTCTGTGCAATTTAAAAAAAAAAGTCTAAAACAATAATGAAAAGCGCTGTATATATCGTTAAGCACCTGACATATTAATATTAAAAAGCAAAAACAGTTTATTTCCTCTATATTTAAAAACAAGGAAGCAATATATAGTAACGGTGTTCAACGCACTTCCTGCTGCTATCCAAACGTAAACAGGAATTACTTTCTTCAGTGTTAGAACAAGGGTGGATCAAGGCAATTGTTACATCAAGATCATTGAATAATTTCTTCAGTTCGTCAAGCAAGAATCGTTGTAATAACAGGAATTCATTCACTTAATCAGCAACTCAGACGGTGAATCCAATTACTTCGTGGTGTTAAATGTGTAGTCAACTAATAGTTATGTAAATCTATTTTTTATTGCCTTCTTGAAAATTGAGATACAGTTGAAAGCAAGAGTGAGCGTGTCGATGCAATCATGAAATAACTTGCACTTTTTTTACTACTCAATTAAGTTGGGTAAAAGGTCAATATACACGTTAATGTTTCTAAAGAAAAATTTGTCTATAAGTTTAAATAATTAAAATATTGTAAGTAACCATTATGTATTTTGGTTTTACATTATTCTAAAAAAGTTATTTCTATTTTCTCAAGAGATAATCTGATATTGAGGTTTTGAAAATAATATTTTGATTTCTTTTTGCATGTTGGTGATGGGTATATTTATGACTGTTAATAGTATTAATATTTATTGACAAGTCCTGTTAGATACAGGCGCTAAAGGTATTTTATGTTATATTGGGTGTTTGTGTTTGTTTCTTAGTGTAATTTAGAAAATTTAGTGTCATATGTGTAAACTACAAAATTTTGCGTAAGTATTATATATGTTTGAAATCAGAAAAAAAATATCTTTACGTTTCTGATATTTATTTATTTTTATTTATAAAAAATAAAATAAACACATATATTTGTTAAATATAAACAATATATTGTAAAATCGTGAATGCATACAACTACATGCGGTGAGGGTAGGCGAAAAGGTCTCTTTTATTGGTCTTTTATTAGCATCCCACTGGGCTCAGGTAAGGGGTGACGCGAAAGACTCTTTAACCCAAAAAGGATTTTCCGCATTTCTTGTAATCAGTCACAAGGTGCTTCGCTGTTGTCATATTTGTGTTCAGTGATCCCGACAACCTCTAAATACCGAGTTTGGGCTGATTTTGTATCGAATTTTCATCAAACTCCAGAAATCGGTGTCGACCCTGGTCACCAGGTACCTCGGTGACCATCATCATAGTGATATTCTTTATCAACAACCCTGAAAACTTCCGAGTAATGAGTTTGGTCTGAATTGTATCGAATTGTCATAAAATTCCTTTAGACGAGGTTCATACTGGGTACTTCGTTGCCTGTCACCGTAGTGGTATTCGTGTTCAGCGACCTTAAAAACCACCCAAGTAGTAAAATTGAACGGATTTCCGTCGATATTTTTGAATAACAATATTTTTTTTATTCTAATATTCAATTTGACGTATTTACTGCACAAAGTTGGTAGGTTTTCTGCTTCGTTGTCTCACCTATTTGTACCTTTTACTACCTATGTTTGTTGCGTCTGACTTCTTTTATTTAAAATCTGTAGTTGATTCTTATTACAAAGATGAGTATTAAGACAACAACAGTACTGAAATGCAAAAGTAAGGACAACAATAATAGTCTAGTCGAGAAGTTGATTTCCTGCGAAAAATAATTACCAGTCTCTTAAAAATATGAGTGATAGCTCAAACGATCCAGAATGGCATTTAGAGAAAGTCCATTTTTCGATTTTTTTCTGGAGATAAAAATTACAATTGTTATTAACAAAAAACTGAAAAAATAAATAGTCCTTTCGGTTTTTGTTAATATCTTAAAAAGTATAAGTGATAGCTAAAATATTAAAAACGTTTCTGAAAGAGCAGAAAATTTCAGCTGCGATGTTCTGGATTCTCGGAAATGTAGCACCAATATTTATAATTTTAATTTAACGTTGAAAATCGGCTTCCGCGCGGCAATTTTGGCATGCGCGCGTTGCCTCTGTAATGACCGCAACTTTTCAATAATTTTTTTATGCCACTAAATAATGTTATAAAAATTGGAAAAAATTCAGATGTCATCTAAACACTTCAAATAAAATGGTCACGCGATAAAAATTGTTGTATCATCATTTTTTAAACAGTTATTTAATTTCATTTTTTACGGATTTCTGTTATTATAAAAGGCGGTATAAAAGTTTTTTTAATTGTTCTAAAAAAAAAATGTGAGCCGTCACGGGACGCCTGGCAGATGTGAAACATCAACATTATTTTGTAAAAGTCTATGCAGTATTCAATAAAAAAAAGAGTGTGCGTGTAACCTTTACGCGCGATTAAAGTAACCATTGAAAAATTTAAAAACTTTGAAAATTTTGAAAATTTTCAAAATTATCATGATTTTCAAATTTTTGAAAAATTTTGAAAATGTAAAAATTCTTTTATTAAAAAGTAAAATTTGTTTATTATTGGAACAATTGGAACTATGTTCCTTACGGTAGGCTTGGAGAAGATAGGGATTTTGCGGTGTGACTGAACTGAAAAAAAATGTAATAGTAAAAACCGTAACGAAAAACCCGTAACGAGACGTAGAATGCTCGCCTGCCACGCGGGAGGCTCGGGTTCGATTCCCAGCCGATGCAATTTTTTTGTATATATCTTAACTTTTACCTTTTTTTGTTAAAGTAATATGAGATATAATTTTTAAAAATCTTGATAGTTGAAAGTTGTTAGGAAAGGTGAGAAGAAATAAATGTATACATTACTCTTTAAAGCTTACCTTGAATTTTAAAGAAGCTTTTTTCTTAACGCCAAGATTAAATGAGACGCAGGCGTTACAGTCGTATACACAAGCGAGTAGTGTTATGTGTCGATTCTTTATTAGCCGAAGGAACATAG
Source organism: Altica lythri (assembly GCA_964028335.1). NCBI lineage: Eukaryota > Metazoa > Arthropoda > Insecta > Coleoptera > Chrysomelidae > Altica > Altica lythri. Next base: position 43,925,684 of record OZ034807.1, read on the forward strand.
TTCCTATCTTGTGTCCCATGAAACCATTTTAACTTGTTTAGTTTTTATATTTATTTACCTAAATTTTATAAGATAATATGCACTTTTAAGTCTATATTTCAATTTTTAATATTTTTACACATCAGTAAAAGTATTAAAAATTAAAATATGAGCTTTAAAAGTGTATTTCTATATGAAACAATTCATACCCTGTCCCGCCAAATTTTTGAATCGATGAGCTTCTTCCCCCTATTGTTGGCGCGCTACCGTCGCGTCGCTCAAAACATGACACCAATTTCATATAAGATATCAGTACATCTCTTATCGATTATTATCGATGCGTTAGGTTTTTTACGTCATGACGTCACCGTCACCACGCGAGAAATCTGATTTACGTGCCGCTATAGATGTTTCACATCAAAAAATTTTTCCTTTCTTGGAGCCCTTATTATCAATGTTTTTAACAAGATGACATCATAAAAGTTTTAAAAATTTCTTTAATTCATTAATTATTAATTTGTTAATTGAAAAAAACAATTAAAAACGAAAATAATGTTGTTTAATTTAAAGCTATTGCTGGTTTTATGTTCATGCTAGACATTATATAAATTACCTTTATAATTTTTTCATGCCATTTGTTTATAAATTTTTTATAAACAAATGGATTAATTAAATATTTTCGAAAAATTTTTTTTCACCATATTATTAGCGTAAAAAAATAAGGATTTTTAAATAAAAAAAAATTCTTAATAACAATATTTAATTGTTTATAATCGTTTTTTTTTTAGAAATTTAATGTTTAAATTAATTATTAAGAAATCTTTTTTTTTTTAATCATTGTTTATACTTCTAAATATACCTAATTGCTAAAAAAATTTTTTTTTGTAAACAATTTAGTTATTTATTTTATTTTTTACGGAACTTTGTATTTTTTTTGCATTTTGTTGTAGATAGCTGTTTTTGTTATTTTTTTATGTTCTAGAAAAAAATTATTGCAAATAAAAAAAATTGTTTATAACAAATTGGTATATAAATAAATAACTAAATTGTTAACAAAAAAAAACTTTTTTTTAGCAATTAGGTATATTTAGAAGTATAAATAATGATTAAAAAAAAGATTTCTTAATAATTAATCTAAACATTAAATATCTAAAAAAACGATTATAAAGAATTAAATATTGTTATTAAGAAATTTTTTTTATTTAAAAATCATTATTTTTTTACGCTAATAATAAGGTGAAAAAAAATTTTTCGAAAATATTTAATTAATCCATTTGTTTATAAAAAATTTATAAACAAATGGCATGAAAAAATTATAAAGGTAATTTATATAATGTCCAGCATGAACATAAAACCAGCAATAGTTTTAAATTAAAAAACTATATATTTAAACAACATTATTTTCGTTTTTAATTGTTTTTTTCAATTAACAAATTAATAATTAATGAATTAAAGAAATTTTTAAAACTTTTATGATGTCATCTTGTTAAAAACATTGATAATAAAGGCTCCAAGAAAGGAAAAATTTTTAGAACAATTAATAAAACTTTTATACCGCCTTTTATAATAACAGAAATTCGTAAAAAGTTGTTAATTAACAATTAAATAACTGTTTAAAAAATGATGATACAACAATTTTTATCGCGTGACCATTTTATTTGAAGTGTTTAGATGACATCTGAATTTTTTCTAATTTTTATAATATTATTTAGTGGCATAAAAAAATTATTGAAAAGTTGCGGTCATCACAGAGGCCACGCGCGCATGCCAAAATTGCCGCGCGGAAGCCGATTTTCAACGTTAAATTAAAATTATAAATATTGGTGCTACATTTCCGAGAATCCAGAACATCGCAGCTGAAATTTTCTGCTCTTTCAGAAACGTTTTTAATATTTTAGCTATCACTTATACTTTTTAAGATATTAACAAAAACCGAAAGGACTATTTATTTTTTCAGTTTTTTGTTAATAACAATTGTAATTTTTATCTCCAGAAAAAAATCGAAAAATGGTCTTTCTCTAAATGCCATTCTGGATCGTTTGAGCTATCACTCATATTTTTAAAAGACTGGTAATTATTTTTCGCAGGAAATCAACTTCTCGACTAGACTATAATAATTAATCTGACATCGAGAGAAACTCGTAACACATGATAATTTTTCATATATAGCACCTGTTGTTACAAAACACTTATCTATTGAAAATTATTTAAAAACAAAATTTAATGGAAACACTATTAGTTGTCACCAACAACTAATTTTGAATACCTGTAATTCCTGTATTCCTAACGAACCTGCCACCTGCTGTAAATATTTATCGAAATATGTGGGAGTAACTCTAAAATTATACAAGTTCACAGGTCGATAAACTGCACAAATGTTTAATGATTTAATAAATATTTTATTGTCGTAACCGATATACCGTTTAGAATTAGAATATAACGTACGAATATTTAATTTTATTTTATAAATGTTCTCACAAATATCGTGAAATATTTATTCAAATAAAAATCTATAATTTATTTCAATTGTTGTCTTAAATTTTGTAGTCATTTTAATCAACAAATGATATAAGTACGTAATTTCTACAGGTACAAAATATTTACAATTTCAAAGAAGATCAATTTAACATTCTTAGAAAGGATTAAAATTTCTAATCGGCAGAAAGTATTTTGCAGATTGTGAATCATTTTAGTTAAGATCTAAAGTTCTGTTTGTAAAGTCCTGTGATTAAAACACGCAGAATTGTTATAGTTCTATAATAAAAAGCGATATTAATAAGTGAACTTGTGTAGTAAAAATGGCACAAACGTCTAATTTTACTCCTGTGAAATTAAAGTGTCATTTAACCGTGCCAATGAAAACTTTAGTGTTAAATGTACATGATGCTCTTGTGCATGAACATTTTACTAGTACTGTCCGGAGTATAGTTTCTAAGTGTTCAGATATGACCGGAGTTGGTGAAGCAACTATTTATAGACTTTTAAAGCAACGAAAGAGTGGAAGTATTACAGAAGCACCTAAAACGTCAACAGGGAGAAAACCCATTCAGATAGACGATACTATGAAACAATTGATTCGAAGAAAAGTTGATTCATTTTATTTACAAAAAAAGATTCCTACTTTGGATAAACTTTTAGTAGACATTTATGAAGACGAATCTTTGCCAAACATTAAAAGAGACAAATTGTGGAAAACTTTACGTGAATTAGGATTCATTTATGAGAGTAACAATAGAAAATCTGCGCTCATAGAGAAAGAAGAAATTATTTGTTGGAGGAGGCAATATTTAAGGGAAATTCGAAAATTGAGGATAGAAGGCAAAAATATTTTTTATTTAGATGAAACATGGATAAATAAAGGGCATTTTGTAAATAAAGTTTGGCAAGATAAACTGGTTACAAATGCTCTTCAAGCATTTATAGAAGGTTTGTCTACTGGCTTAAAATTTACGAATGGTAAAGGTCGCCGTTTAATTATCACTCATATAGGAGGAGATAAAGGATTTGTTAATGGAGGCTTGTTAGATTTTATTTCAAATTCTACGAAAGACTACCATGAAGAAATGACTGCTGATGTTTTTGAGGAATATTTCAGTCAAATAATTTATTACCGACCAATTCTGTAATAGTCATGGACAATGCCAGTTACCATTCAAGATTAAAGGAGCCGTTACCTAACACTAAATGGAGAAAGCAAGAACTCTTGGATTGGCTAATAATGAAAGAAATAGTAGTGCAAGAAGAAGGTTTACTTAAAAAAGAGTTATTGCAGTTATGCAAACAACATTCACCAAAATTTAAGAAGTGTAGTGTAGTGTAGATAAAACTTGTCATAGCAGAGGAAGAAAAATTCTGGAAACTCGATTTGTTAATAGAGGAAACAATAGAACCAATTATTATTTCTGTGGGAAATGAATAAACTGATGATGATGATGCCTCTTTATCGGAAGAATATAACTTATATATTTAGGTATGTAATTATATATTATTATTACTAATTAAGTTTATATGACGCTAATCCCCCTACTATATTTATTATTAAATTGTAAGGAATGTCCTAAACCAATGTTTAGTATTTTTATAAAAATAAATGTTGGTACTTAATATTGACATTTTAGTCTTTTTTATATTAAAGTAATTTTATGTTCTCCGTCACTGAGGCATTCAATTATTGGTTAATCGCTTAGAGTTCGCTCATTTGCATTTTATGATATATTGTATTTGAGGTTTGTCGGGGTGGTCATACTAAAGTCTAGTGAAAATTCAGATATAAGAAGGTATCAATATTACATTTTTTCTGCATTGATCAACCCTGTATTTAGACCTTTTAGCTCCTATGTAAAAAGATTTGCGCTATCATTCATTTTCAAATGAACTATAATAAGTCTTTTTATTATAAATTAAAATAAAAATATTTTGTAATTTACAACATATTTATTCCTTTTCCAAAATTAGAAAATTAAACAAACAAGAAACCTTAAGAGTAAGTAAAACAAATCACATTGGTTCGGTTTATTTTTTTTTCCTCGGGTACACATTTCTTTCAGTAGTTTTTCAAAAATGTGAGCCGCCCTTAAGGAAATCGGTTGCAAGTTTTGAATTTTGTATTTTTTGCGCTAATTCAGGGATGGGGATTAATTATGATTAGTTCGTCATAAAATTGAGTATAAAAAATGTCATGAGATGAAATGTAAGTTAAATATATAAAAATTGAACTAAAATAGTAATAAGTTTTTAACTTTAAATTAAAATAAAAATATTTCGTAATTTGAAACATTTTTATTTATTTATTTTGTTATAGATGCACCAGATGTTTTATGACCACTAAAATATGAGGCCTATTGTCTTAAATAGTGGTTTATGACACCGGTTACCGGTTATCACTTTTCAAAAGAATATTTATTCATTGTTTAAATGACACAGGTGTGTGGTAACTTTATTGCATATATATTTTTTAAAAAAATAATGAAGAGAAGAATCCGACACGTGTGCCGAATGGATAACTGTAATTTATCTTATTTAACACATTATTACGTAAAGTTAATAATTTAATGTTACAAATTGTAAAATAATCTGAAATCACTATTGTTAATATTCATTTTACAAAGAAGAATTTCAGACATCTGTTCGATCAGTGAAAATCGATGTGACTTGTGACTGGAATAATAGTATTATACGTTACAAGGTCGGTAGGTGACTTATTACAGTACGAGTTAGTTTACGGACGAGGCGCCGTAGGAGCCAAGTCCGGAAATAAAAACGAGTACTGTAATAACACTAACGACCATGTCTCGTATTATATTTTATTTCATCCTGTTTTTATAAATTAATAAATTTATAAAAATTTTAACAGTAGTTCGTAACTTGACTAAAAATAGTTTGTAACTTGATTATTTAGGTCAAATTACCTTGAAAGCCATCTGTCACTGTCAAATAATTTTTTTATTATTAAGATGTAATTGTTAATATAAAAATGAATAACATTGACTTCTTTTTAAATATGGATGTAAAAGTAAGTACTTAAATATTTTATTTTTATTTTATAGTCATTATAGTATTTTTAAATGTCAAAAATTAAAAGTAATTGTCTTCCCTTAAGCAATCAGAGCAGCGTTGCTAGGCAACACATTACAGTACCTGATACCGTAATGTTTTACTTACCGGCGCCAAATTGATTATAGGGAAGTGTATTTACTGGACAGGATGAAATAAAAAAAATTTTCCAGTGTAAAAAAGTAAAAAATTAAACGAGGTAAAAACTTGTCGTAAAATTTTTAAAATAGCCGTAGTTAAACACAGTTATTGCCAAAATATAATTTATCAATTGTGATCTGTTTGTAGTATTTTCTCACCTACAATAATTAATCCAGGTTATGACGGTAAACTTAGTAGGAAACCTTGCAATTTTTTTTATATGCATCGATTTAATGAAAATTTGTAGGTAAGCTCAATATACCCTCCACTTCAAAATCTACCTACCCTATGTCAAGAGGTGCTTTTTCTCTGGGGGTGGTTACCAACCCAAAACGGTGGTGGAGAATATTTTTTATAAAAAAAGTGAGAGGTGTCAAGGGACACCCGGATGGAACGAAACACAACAGAGTGTTTATACATACATAAGCATTTATTATTGTCTGTATAAAATCTCTACTTACCTAACTCTATCAGCAATATCCGAAACTTGTGCAGAAACACTGTCAGGATACATTATTGTTATTATTTTCTATTATTTTATTATTTATTATCTACAAAAAACCTGTATAAACTTAACAAAGTCGCGACACTACACTGTTCAAAGCAAAATAGAAAATAGTAAATCCATTATAACCTGAATATTTTCAACAGTTCGTTTCTTTTAACAAAAGTGTCCATTTATACAATACCAGAGGTTTAGATGACATACATCTCCCTAGAATTACTTTTTATTTTAATTTAATTTAAAACAGGAGCTAACAATTTAATACAAAATTTTAAAATTAAAATATTTGACAGTAACTGACAGTTAAGGTAATTTGACATACCTACCTAACTAGTCAAGTTACGAACTATTTTTAAAATGTTTATGAATTTATTAATTTATAAAAACAGGATGAAATAAAATATAATACTATTATAGGTACTTATTTTTTTTCTATAGTATTTTGTTTTTAATGTAAATTTTCTTTTAATTTAAATTAGTGTCTTTTTAATTGTAAGAGAGAGAGAGAGAGAGAGAGAGACAGACAGAGAAACTTGCGTGTGTCGTGTCGTGTCGTGACATATTTTGGTCTGAATTTTTTCCGGCTAGCCTCTAGTCTCAGTCGTAACTGGTCGTAAGGCGCGAAAAGGAACTTCGTTCCAAAAAAAAAATAGTAATCGCTAAAATGGTAAATTGGTGTTATTGGTACATTTCATCGAAAACTTATAGCAACTTTTTTAAAGATCTTGAAAAATCTCTTCAAACGACAACTAGTAAAAGTGATTTGCATGAAAATGAAGATAAGTTATTACTTTATTAATAACTTATTTTAGTTCATGATGTAACTACGTAAATAGTACATACTTTTAACTAACATTAAATTCTATTCTTTACTATGCCATTTATGGCCTTTTACTGTTGTTATATCTATTCAGCGTCGAAACTGTAATTTAGAGTAGAATTATCTTAAAAAAAATAGGTAATTAACATTTAACATTAATTAAAATTTGAAACATCTAATTTTAAATTTTGAGTTTTACAAAAAAAAAACTAAACTAATTTCATGCTGTCGGGTTTTAGTCACACTTGTTTATCGTTACTAATTTTTTCCTAACGCGCCAAAATAAATATAACTTCAATAAATAAGAAATAATATTACCACTCGGGTGAGCGAAGAGAAGTTAAGCTTTCATTTTTAGAATTTCCATTGATGCACTAACCTAACTTGATAATTTCTGCCCTCTTGACATTTTAACACAATTTACTTTATACCTTATAATAACTACAAATCTTATCGAATATTGTCTTACACTCCAAAATTGATCATTTTAATGATTTTTTATACATAAATAAAGTTTAATTTATATCAAACTGACACATCTATGAGTTTAGGGTCTTTTACTATACAGCACATAAAACATTTCTTTCCTATAATATAAAAATGAATCTATTTGGTACATTTTCACATACATCGGCATTAGTAATCTAATTATATATAAAATAACTAGGTGTACCCACGACGTCGTTCGCGTGGCGTATTAATTGTTGTTTAAAAATTTCTCCCCTCACTCCGTTAAAGGGGTGGGAGAAGAAATTTTTATAAACCAGATGTTAAGTTAAAAGAAGACAAATACATCTGTGAAAACCGCATTCGAATCCGATCAGTAGTTTTCATGTGATGCGCGCACAAACATATAGATAGACAGATAGACGTACAACAAAAAATCTAACCACATTTTTGGGTTCTATATCGATGTACCCGCGACGTCGTTCGCGTGACGTATAGATGGTTGTATAAAAATTTCTCCCCCACACCGTAAAAGTGGTTTTCCCAACATTTACCTTCACTGCTCTGCTCCTATTGATTGTAGCTTGATGAAAAGTATCCTAGCTATAACCAGCTCAGGAGTATGAAAAATAATTGTACCGAGTTTCGTTAAAATCCGTCGAGTAGTTTTTGTTTCTATAACGGTTATACAGACAAACAGACAGACAGACAAAAAATTTACTAATAGCTTTTTTGGCATCAGTATCGATTCCTAATCACCCCCTGATACTTATTTTGGAAATAAATTTAATGTACAGAATTGACCTCTTTACAGATTTATTATAAGTATAGATTAAAATGAAACCAACTTTGGAATGTCTTAAAATCATTTCTCATTTTTCATTCAAACGGCGTTTTGTTCTCATACAAAGCCAGTAAGAAGAAAATTCTTTGAAAAATTCATTTGCCGAATTTTTTTATAAATAAATGTAAAATTTTTATAGCTTTGTATTAACTCTCGAATAAAACAGACGGTAGGTATATTTGCATGAAACTGTTACACAGAGATTTATAGATGTATAACAAATATATATTCAAAACAATGTTACAATGTAAATGTTAAATTATTTTCTTTTCTGTTCTTGTTGCAGACATTTTTTTTTCTTTTATACCTATCTATTTCAAAGTGTGGCAACAACACGATTTTCTCGTCCCACCAGGTTTATCAGTTGACCATCGTCAAAAGCAAATGCAAAGTAATAGCCTGGTAATAAGTAAACTAGCACTCGATTTCAAGGTATCACTTTGAACTATCAAATTGGTAAGACGTGGCTATTGGTCGTGATATGCTTGGACTAGAATTTTGCTTTTCAATAAAGAATTACGAAAATTAGAAAAATAGGTAGGTAGGTTTTAAGGTTCATAGAAGATACATGCTGGCAGCAACTATATGTAAATATTGTAAATACCAGGGTTTATTATAATACTTAACTTTCTTGACTCTGTATTAGTATTTAAAAAATATTGTTTCGTTACGATTTTATCAAGTTTTTAGAATAAAGGACATTGCTGTCCAAGTAACATTGTGTAATATAAAACTTTAGACTGTCAATCTGGAAACCTATAAGGTACGTCCGGGAGAGGTGGCCGCTATAAAAATCAAGCTATAGTCGAGCCGTTCAAAAGATAGAATGATAACGTGAACGGCACGCACTCTTTGAATATTATTCTCCTCAACCAACGTCACAAGTCCGATTTACACCACTCAACAAAAAAGTACCCACCCTCGATGCCTACAGTTTATATTATCTCTGGTATGAGTACAGTGCAAACTGTTCTTCGTTATTTTAGTTTAGAATGCGTGGCATCGTACGATTACGCCGGCCAGTCACTGATCACGCGTCCTTAAATTCCTTTTTTGAACGGATCGAGTATAGTAATATTTTTTTCGAAATGCTTATTTGAGACCAGTCTTTAATCATTTAAGTATAAAAGGACACAAAGTAATTAACAAATTTTAATGAAATAAAACAGAAAGGAAAAACATTACTAACACCCTAGATTGACCATATGACCATCTTAATAATAATAATAATAATAAATTCTTTATTTCATTCTACTCATTGAGTATAGAAATACGTCAAAATACAATAATTAAGTAGAAATATACATATAAACATACACATTTAAAAAGATGCTGCAGGTACTCATCTAACCAGTAAAAAGTTCTTTCCAAAAGTAAATTTCTAACAGACTTCTTAAAGACATACATATTAGCTTCCTTGACATGACTTGGTAACAAACGAACGCATGTGGCAAACGGACCCCTCCTTACCACTGCCAAGTGACCAACTGGAGTCACCAAGTCATATCCATGTCGCAATCTGTACCCACTTGCCAAAGAAATATCATTCCTACATACAAAACTGTTCTTGTGGGACTTTACGTAAACAACACAATTTAAAATGTACAACGAAATCACAGTTAAAATATTTTTTCTCCTACCACTTTGTAAAATAGCGTTTTACATGATACTTTTGAGGAGTGTAAGTGATCATAAACATTCATCGGGATTGTAAAATACAATTCTGTCCAATCAGAAACATGTAAAACAAACTCCCATGGGACTTTTACTTTACACGATTTTGATTGGTTACAACTCGCCTGCAAAGAATAAGTTAGTTATGTTCGTAGGGTAAACTACGAATTGTCTCAAAATTAAATGTCAAATACAAATTATAAATTTATAATTGTATTACTATTTTTTAATTATTTATTAATATGTATAACATATTTCAGTAAATTATACCTATACAAATTTATATTTTTTAGATTTAGAATATTACTACTAACAAAGCTATTCTGTTTGACAGCTGTCAAATTTAAATTAACTATTAAATTCGTTGTTATTTTTATAGTACGTATTTTTAAATGGTTGTTTTAAAATTATTGATTTCGAGAGCAGTAGACAGCAAATGAAAGTAATGAAACTAAAAGAAACTTCTTCCCAATAATCTGAGTTTCGTTGTAAGAAAGAATATTCAAGTTTTATGGAATGGCTGAAATCTAAACATACTTCTTCACAGAGAAAGCAAAAACCTTAAAAGCGTCGTTCATATGGTCTATAGGTACACAGCATGATAAAAGCTACGATAGAAGTAAATCATAATATTATAAGTACATTTGCAAAACTAATAATGTTTCTAAAAACACAAAATGTTGAATACGTTCCAAAGTAATCGAAAGTATTAGATAAGAATATTAGATAAGGTATTTTTTTAAAAGATATTTTTAGGTGGCTCTAATAATGGGAATATCTGGAGCATGTTGGCAAAGTGTGCTTACACAGATGACGGTAGATCACATTGACAAAGACAGTATTTTAATTGTAAAGGTGCCTGCCACCAAAACAAATGTTTCTCGAACATGACTTATGCGCGTGGTAGTAGAAAAAATATTGTACGCAACACGGGAAGTAAGTAATTTGCAGTGTTACCGCTCTTGGCTAACGCCTCGAGCGTTAATATCCCTTCTCGACTGCAAACGTCTACTTACTTCCCTTGGTACGTAAATAACTATAATTCTCGAAAAATTGGCCTACAGGAATCCAAGCGCCTTTTAAACGTCATAGTCCGAATAATCTTTTTCTGAAGTATAAGCACCTCTTCTATTCGTGAGCAATTTCCCCAACAAACTAAGCAATACTGCAAAATTGACTGTACATGAGCAAAATAGTACAATTTTAGAATATCCAGAGAGACAAAATTCCTAAGTTGCCATAGAACATAACAATGCACAGACAATTTTGCAACTATGTAATCAACTTGACAGCTCCAAGACAAATTGGTGTCCAAGTAAACACCTAATAGTTTAGTAGAGTGACTAACCATAACTGATCTATTGTCCAGCTTCACTAATGGACTAACCTGCATTGCAGACGGTGCGAAAGTTACCACATTGGTCTTTGATCCATTTAAGATCAATGCATTATTTACACAGTAGTCAGTCATGGTTTTTACAGCACAGTTTTCTTTATCTACTAAACAATAAAAATTATCAGAACCCACTGCAACGGAGGTATCGTCAGCAAATTGAGTGACATAACAGGATAATGAAACTAATACTGCAAGTGGCACTGATTTATCATGCAATAATGTTGGACTGGGACAATAGTTCTTATCAACGTTATTTCCGATGTATCCTTTTTGTCTTTGAACTGGCATAGGAGAGGGCGTAGGTTGTGCTAATGCATTTTGAGCAACACCTTGTGAGTTACAATTTATATGACGATTTAAATCATTAACGAAAATCAAAAATAACAGAGGGCCAATGATACTTCCCTGCGGGACTCCTGACAAGACACTTCCTTCCGAGGACAATACTGTTTTCTTATTCATATTGACACTAATTTTTTGAAACCTATTCGACAAAAAGGTTTTAATCCAATTTAACGCAGTGCCTCTTACACCACTATAGTAAAGTTTCTCCAGTAGTATTCGATGATTCACAGTTTCGAAAGCCCGAGCTAAGTCAAAAAACAAACATACAATTTTATTACCTTTATCAAAATTCGATAGAATATGATTACATAACCCTAACAGTGCATCTTGCACGCTCATACCTTCACGAAACCCGAATTGAGATCCCTCTATAATATTATGCTTGTTAATCAATGAAAGAAGGCGTGTTTGAAATGCCTTTTCATAAATTTTTGAAAACACAGATAACAGTGATATCCCTCGGTAGTTTTCACCTTTTTTATGCAAAAAGCAGTATTTAGAACTTGAGGAAAAATCCCTTCCTGGAATGAAAGGTTTACTAGCAATGCTAATTGTTTACTTACGTTGTCAGCTACATGTGCTAATAGAGAATATGGGATCTCGTCCAACCCAGCTGAGGATTTTTTTGAAATATTTTTAATAATACTTTTTATCTCTTCATCACTAACAGGATATAGAAAGAGAGAATGTACAGATGAGGTAAGGTTTTTAGGAGTATAGTCTGGTGAAGTCTGACTTATTAGATTTTTTACTGAGTTCGAGGAATGTTGACTGAAATATGCTGCTATGTCGTTAGGATCATCTACAGGTTGTCCTAAATTATTTTCAAATTTATTTGGGTATTGAGGTGTATTTAGATTTTTACCTCCAACAGTGTTACGGTTTATAATGCGCCAAGCCTCAGTCGTACTGTTCTTCGCATTCATCATTATATTATTAAAGTAAGTTTGTTTGGCTGACTTGACTTTGTATTCGTGATTTTTTTTTTAAATGTTATACCGGATTTTGACATCATGATCTTCTGAGTATTTTATAGATCTAAAAATCTTTCCCGAGGTATCCGGGAGAATTGGCCATGCTAGTAAGAAGATAAAAGCCAGTAGTTTACTCCACTCTTTTTTAGTTTTCTCTTCTTTTCTTTGAATGAACAAATAAGACATTGTTGCCACTTCTCAATAAGTTAGGTTGTGTAATAATTTTCCCCATACCCAGCACAGTTGACCAGTTCATGTTTGGTATCAACATCTGAATTTCAGAGTATTGGATTTTCTTCGTCCTAAATGATTTCTGAAATCTTTCAAACAGCCTTTAGCTTTATAATAAGGCAATCTTTACCAGATCTCGTATAGCCATCTCTTCTTATTTGACCGGGAGAGATGGTCATATCGGAATTAACGTAATTGACTCTGCATATCTTACAATTTTAAAGTAATACAATAAACATGATAAAAAAACCGTTAAATTTTTTTCATTACGAGATATAATAAGGACCCATTTAAAAATATCTATACTTTTGAAAACAATTAAAGACTTACTTACTAACATCTATGCATTCATAGCTTACTTATTAAGCGTTGCTGCGTAGAGGTTTAGGTTGCGGGTTCGAGTCCTGATGGATGCAACAGTTATTCAATTTACTAACAACTATGCATTCATAGCTTAGGTGTTGATCGTTGCTGAGTAGAGCCTCAGGTTTCGGGTTCGAGTCTTGCTGTTTGCAACAGTTTTTTAATTTCTCCTTAATGTCTTTCAATATATTCTTGATTGTATGCGGGTTCGAGTCTGGCTGGAAGCAATTTCTCCTTAACCTCCATTAATATATCCTGGTTTGCATACTGTCTAAAAATTGCTAAATTTCAAGACACATAAACTTTAAAAAAAGTTTGCAATAACTTTTGATTAACCAATGTGAATAAATTTTATATTGTCAACAATTTAATATTTCCTGTACTTGAGAATATATCTATATTCTTTATTGATCATATATTATCATTCATTAGAATATTACTTCAATTTATATAAGACGAAGAAACTAAGTATAAATCTAAAAACAATATAAAATAGATCAATGTTGGATCACTAAAAATTGCGTATGCCTAAATTGTGTGTGGTCTTTTAAAAGCCGTTTTAATGTTCACTTTCGACCTATTATTCTATGTATTAATGTAATTTTGTCAATAATTTTAGTTCTAAAAGGTCAAGCCTTTAACATTTTACCTATATTTTAATATATAATAGTAGGTATGTATAACCATAAAATTATAAGTTTAAAAAAGACGTTGCAACGAACAAGCATTTTATATTAAAGGCTGGTGTATCCATGGTCTTACCATGTTTAAAGAAATAAAACCATAATTTAAATTCGAACATTGTATAAATCGTTTAAGGGTTAGGCTTGTTCACACATATCAGAAAAAACAAATTTGTAATGAGATTTATTGGACAACTCTCATTATGGTCAGTTTTTTGGAGTAGAGCGAGTCGAGGATTCAAACTAGCTTGGAAAGAATATGATAAAAAGATGTTGAAGATTTAACGCCACTACATGTTTTATCTTTTATTTACACTTTTTTCCAGTAAAAATCAAAATAAAAACTAATTAAAAAGATAACAATTTAAAAATATCAGATTTTTTGAAAGTAATATATTTTCTAAAGATAAGTATTAACAAATAACACAAAAATAAATATTTTTACCATGTACAAGACTGTATTATTCTTATAAAATTTTCTCAGTAAAGATTATCATCTTAATAGAATTAAAAAATATTTACCAAAATACAAATATTTAGCTCTTTTTGGTTTTGAAGATATAATAAAAAACTAATTTTCACCCCCGAATTTGGAAAAGCATAATTATTTAACAAAGTGTTTTCGAATATTACTGCGTAGAAAACGTTTTTCTTATTTCTAGGCCTGAACCCAAATTTTTAATTTGACCACTTAAACTATGTCTCTCTCTCTCTTTCTCTCGTAGCGTCACAACCCTTCGTGGGTCTTAGCTGCATCTACGACTTGCCTCCACCTATCCCTGTCCAACATCGCCTTCTTCCAGTCCCGTACTCCTAAGACTTTTGCATCCTCACTGATATTGTCTCTCCATCTGAGCCTTGGTCTTCCTAAAGGTCTCTTTCCTACTGGGTTCTCCTCCCATATCCTCTTAATAAGACGTTCGTTTGGCGATCTCTGTACGTATCCTGCCCATCTGAGCCGTTGTGCTTTTATTTCGTTTACTAAACTCGGTCTTTTGTATATATTCTTAATCTCCTCATTTGTTCTTATTCTATATTGGCCCGTTCTCTCGTCTACTATCGGCCCAAAGATTTTCCGCAGCATCTTTCTTTCGAAGCGTCTTAGCACTAGTTCGTTCTGCTTCGTCAGTGTCCATGTTTCCGAACCGTACATAATAATTGGCTTGATTACTGCCGAATACATCCATATTTTAGAGTTCCTAGATATTAGTCGGGACCTAAATAGATCTTGCAAGGCGAAATAACATGTATTGCCCTTTTGTATTCTTGTTTTTATTTCGCTGGTGATATCGTTGTCCGAGGTTATAACTGCTCCTAGGTACTGAAATTGATCTATGTCGATTTTAATATTTAGCACTATATTAAATTTTAAACTGAACGACATTAAAGTAATGTTTAGTAAAAATACTATTACTTTCTTTGAAATCCGTTCTCCAGCGCCTCTTTTTTCGCTGTAAAAAAAGAAAAGGCGTCCAGCTGTCCAGTAAGTTGGATATAATTTGTTATAATCATTTGGGTAATCATATGGATTTCTAATCAGGGTATTTGGATAAACGCTGATTGTTTCCTCCAACAGGTTCAACCTCAAAGTAATTTATTACTCTGAGGGTTCAACCTAACGGATGGTTTTTACGTAGAATATTAAATTAAATAGAAAAAATGTAGAAATCTGGCAATACAAATCGAAAAATTCACTTCATTTGTCGCGAGTGTGAAACCCGCATTAATTTTGTGAATGTGGATATACATATGTACAAGATTAAAACGAAATGAAGGACACTGTTATTTTCTAAGACTTTTAACACATTTTTCAAAAATTAAGTATCGTGTTAAATACAATAATAACAATAATTTCATTAGACATATAACACTTGCCATAAATAATAATCCATCTCTCATACATCAAATCTGCAACTGCTAATTTCATGGCCAATTGAATTTCGCTACTTGATCAACTAATTCTGGTATAGGCTAGCCTGCAATTATAAATAACCGTACTGATACTAATAATTGCTACTGTTTGACTTGACGTTCATGTACTTATATATATCTCATTACACACACTACGTACCATGCATTTGCGAAACATCCATAACACATAACTGTTATTGTGTAAAGTTTTATGATGTTCTGTTTTCATTTTTAAGAAAAGTATAATTAAATTACTGAAAAAAAAACGAAAAGTAAATCATTATAACCACCGAACTGGTTTGGATCGAGTTTACAGTGTTTAAAATCTATGAAGAATTAAAAAAAAAATAGCAAATAAATACTCTTTACACTTTTATCCAGCGGATATCAAACAGTGGGGTGCGCCCTCCATGGGGGATGTTAAGTTGGTAAAGGCCAAAGGGGCGTAGTAAAGTGAAAAACAAAATTATTAAATTATAATTTTTTTGTCAAATATTAAACTACAAACTTAGTCTTAGTACAATAAGTTTTAAATATTCTTAGGATGCAAGGATATGCGCTTTTTTGTGGCACATAATCTCTGTAAGTTGGGTTTCACATTGGAAGATGTTTTTCTAGTTAAAGTTTATTTCGATATTTAGAGTTTAAAGAAGGAACAGCAGAAAATCCTGACAAAATCTATATCGATTTGGATTTTATTACTTAGATGTCATTTGAAAGTATGATTCACACATTTGTTAAAGATTTGGTACTAAAATCCATTTCCAGTGAAGTGCTAGAGAAACGTCTATTAGTTATTCTTCTTCTTCCAGTGATAGGCCATTAGGTTTACAGTCAAATGGATTACAAACCCAATTCCAATTGGACGAAGATTCTTATTTAGGTTTTCTAATTGGCCCTCCATGGTTTTTAACATTACAATTTCATGATTCTATTGTAGTAGAAAATCCTACACAAGGTGAAAAACGTATCAAAGCAGTTGTCTTTTAACTTGTTTTACCATAAATGCATTTATTTACAAAAATATTTAATCTTTAAGTATTAAGATTTTTAATAACAGTTATCGAGTAAAATTCTTCTTGCATAATTCTACGAACGCTTATGATCTTCTTCCTTTAATACTTCTAAGTGGGTAAATACGCTTTACAACCTTACGACGTGATAAAGAATAAAGAATAAAACAACAAATATTTATGTTCAACTCTCATATCTGTACAAAACAATATTTAGACCAGGGCTTAGAGATTTGGACGATAAAGCTTTCCGATGAATCATGCAATGTATCCAAATAATATCTGAGTATTCCTTCTTCGCAAGTACTTGCAAACTACCTATGTATTTACCATACATGGCTTGGGCTCCATCAATGCAAATCCCAAGATAATTTTTCTATTGTAATCCTGAATAATTCGTTGGCTATAGTTCTTCCTTTAATAAAGTTGCAGTAATTCTTCACATATTGTGAAGAATTACTGCAACTCTTACAGAATCTGATGTATCAAATTAAATGGGATTCCTTATTGGTCTCAGTTGCTTCATCAAGTTAAATAGTCAATAATTTTCCAATTCTTCCACAGATTGTATCATTTGACAAAGGCATAATGTCAAGTTTTTTAGCATAGCTTTCACCTTACAATGTTTCTACAATGACTTTGTAAGCTGGTAGAATAATATGTTCTGCTAGAGTGTGTGTTTTTTGAAGTTATACTTCTATTCGTACACTCTGTAGAAAAAGATTGTGTAGAGTTAAATGGGAAAAATCATTACATATGTACTGGTGTGAGCAAGAGAGAGACAGAAACACTTATAAGGTATATTGGTTGGTAAAAACAAAGATAAAATATATACCACATGTTATTAGTCATAACTATAAGTCCTTTGAATACCGTTTAAACATTCAGTACATTGAAAAGGGATAGATATACAAAAAAACAGTCTGAACTAATGTATGAATATCATAGCGACGGACCACATGATTATTTGACAGATTATTTTATAATTCTGTCACGTAAGTATACATATAAAGTTTAGCATTTTATATTAATAATAATATTCAGTAATGAGTATTGTATTGTAGTCTAAAATACCGTCACATGGTTGCAGTATATTTTGCTCCATGCTTTTAAGGTGTTGGATACATAAACAGAGTTTTTACGAATAGTCGAGGAAATAAAGCACCAAAACCTCCGAACTTTGTAACGTAAGATGGATCGGAATACGTTTTTTTGCATTGGATTCGTTAAAGTATCAGGAAATTTGTCGCTATATTTTATAATGTAAAAATGGAAATTGCATTTCTGCATTCGAAAAGTACATTCAGACAATAGAGAGAAAACTTACAACTCGGTAAGTATTGCTGAAAATGGGTTCAATTTATATACTCGGGGTTTTTGGAGTCGCTGAACACTAATATCACGATTTCAAAAGTCTCCGCGGCACTTGGTGTCTAGGGTATTTACCTCTTCTCCTGGGGTTTTATGTAAATTCTGTACGAAATCAGTGCACACTTGGTACTCGGTGTTTTTTTTGAGTCGCTAAATACGATTATAATAATAGCGATGGTGTTCGAAACACCTGGTGCTTAAGACGGACCTCGTCTCCAGGAAGTTTATGCAAATTCGATACAAAAAGAGTGTGCACACGGTACTAGGAGGTTTTTGGAGTCACTTACCACGAATATCATATAATGAGTTTGCTATATCATTCGCATACAAATTTATGAATACGTGTGTGTGCATAGAAGTATAACTTCTGCCGGCAGTCCCACTGACTGCCACACTAGCTTTTTTACATTAAGCTACTTTGTAAGCCACTTTGTATGATGCTTACAAAGCTTTCCCGTTTACTTTGAGCCTTTTCTGAATAATTGTCTTTTATTGTTTAACTGATCTGAGTTTTTCATCAAAAATTTCACGTGATTTACTGATATATTCCTGGTGCAATATAAAGTTAAGCTGAAACGCAATCTGAAAACTCTAAAAAGCTCAAATAAAAATAAATTATTGCGTTTTAACATTTTCTGTCATTAACTTTAACAGTTCCTGGTTGTTTAGTAAAAATTTGTATTTAAAGAGTTTCTAATCATTTCTCTTATTAATCAACAATTTGTTTCGTTTAAATGAGCAAAAGATTATTAATCAGTGTGCAAATTTTATATATTCTTGCTAACAAATGACTACACTTTCTTCGAGTGCTATTGTAACTTTTATTTCCTGGTAATTTTTCAGTCGGTAACTAGATTTTACTAGATAAGCTTGGAGATCAATAGGTTTCATTAATTCAATGAAACTGTAAACTTATCTTCTATTGAGGTAATGGCATTAAAGTGAATTAGAGAGTCTGCAAATCGAAGACTGTTTTATTAGTATTGGAAAAGTTGCGGTCTTTATTTAGCGGGTGTTCTAAATTACTGTCATTATGGGTAAACAGGTTGGCTATTTTACTATATTAATCTGAACGGGATAGCTGTAAAGGTTATAAAATATAATTAACCAGTACTTAAAAGTAAAATACTAGTATTTTCTTTAATTTTCAATACAACAATAGTGTATTTTTTAAATAGATATAACTGAATATAACAAGTAGTAGGTAAAACAAACTTTAACAGGAAGCTGGAACAGGATTTTTAAACCAGTGATGCCAAATAAGTAAAATCCGATTTAACCTATGCTATATTTTTGAAGTTATACTTCTATTCATGCATTCGATTTGTGTGGGGTTAAATGTAAAAAATCATTACATATGTAATAGTGTAAGTAAGAGAGAGACAGTAACACATATAAGGTATATTGGTCGGTAAAAACAAAGATGAAATATTTACCACATGTTTAGTCATAACTATAAGCCCATGAAATACCGTTTAAACATTCAGTACATTGAAAAGAGATAGATATACAAAAAACAGTCTTA
The DNA here is from genome assembly GCA_964028335.1 of Altica lythri. Classification (NCBI taxonomy): domain Eukaryota; kingdom Metazoa; phylum Arthropoda; class Insecta; order Coleoptera; family Chrysomelidae; genus Altica; species Altica lythri. Next base: position 43,945,459 of record OZ034807.1, read on the forward strand.
TTTTTTTGAATATCATAGTTACGTATTACATTGTGTTTGACAGATTATTTTATAATTCTGTCACGTAAGTAAACATATAAAGTTTAGTATTTTATATTAATAATATTAATAATAATATTCAGTAATGGGTATTGTATTGTAGTCCATAGTACCGTCACATGGTTGCATTATATCCTGCACTATGCTTTTGAGGTTGTTGCCTACATAAACAGATTTTTTAGGAATAGTCGAAAAGTGCATTCCGAATAGACAATAGATAAAAAATTACAACTCAGTAAGTATTCCAAATGGGTTCAATTTATGTATTCGGGGTTTTTGGGGTCGCTGAACACGAATATCATGATGTCGAAAGTCTCCGCGGCACTTGGTGCCTAGAGTATTTACCTCTTCTCCTGGTGTTTTCTGTAAATTCTGTACAAAATTGCACTTGGAACTCGGTTGTTTTTTGGGTCGCTGAATACGAATATGATAATGGTAATGGTGTCCGAAACACCTGGTACTTAAGATGGACCTCGTCTCCAAGAAATGTTATGCAAATTTGATACAAAATGAGTGTGTACTCGTTACTAGGAGTTTTTTGAACTCGCTGAACACGAATATCATATAATGATTTTGCTAAATCATTCGCATAAAAATTTATGAATCTGGGAGCGTGCATCGAAGTATAACTTCTGCCAGCAGTCCCACTGATTGCCACACCCTTTTTTACTTATTTTTTACTACACTAATAATTTCAACCCTAATTTACTTTAAATTGGATAAATTTTTCTAGAGTAACGTTTAATCTGGTAGAAATAAATTTTACCCACGACTTATAAGTAAATTGCTTATTTTTTAACCTATATCTATGTCAGTAAGTGTCAAATTATTGAGGAGTTGTGTTATATTTTCATTTACTCCACTAGTGGAGTAAGTTAATAGAAACCTGTATTATGCACTGAATTAACATTTGACATTGGTTAGATAACTGAACCAGTAATGTTCGTTGCTTACAGTATATATTAAATTAAACTAACATTTGACATTTCTTAGACAGTTTAGACAACTGCGAAATCAAATATTTTTGACAACTTATGCCAAAAGTTTAGTTCGGCCATTCGAAAGTATATGATCAGAGACTCCTCCAGACAAATTTTTAGGTTCCCAGAGGCAATAGGGGTGAGCGGGGCAACAAAAACGTGTTTTTTCGAAAAAAAAAAAGTCGTTCTAGTGCTCTAAAAAAACACATTATTATCGAACGATTGCTAAACTCTAACAAAAGTGAAAATACATTAGCATTATAAGCTGAGACATCCAATGGTTTAGACGGCCTACTATTGCGACTAAACTAAGTTCTCAAAGAATTATTAACTTTCCAGAAGTGACTGCAAGTGATCTCAAAATATTTTTCTCTGGTTCATTTCAATTGGGTCAAGCAGTCTGTTATTTGTCTGAGTTGATGGACGATGACAACAATATTAATTTGGAATACATCAAGATTAAACCAAATATTATCAAAGTATTGATAAGATCAAGAAATATAAGTAGTAAAACGTATAAATGCTATATTGAAAACAAACCTGACAATTGTTTTTAGTGGTGTTTTACACCATGCATGTGAGCAAAAATATCAAAAAAATTACTGCAAATAGGTAATTTGTTTGAGTTTAATAATTTTGTGGTTTGAAAAAGTAATTCTGATCACTTTATGGATGGAGCATTCAGATGCAATTATTTTTTAAGGTTGGTGACCAAAACATGAAAAAGATGATTTAAAAAAATGTGAGCCGTCACGGGACGCCTGGCAGATGTGAAACATCGACATTACCCGTGCCTAAATCATAAGACATTTCCAATTTAAATAACATGACATTTTTGCACTTTTTGTCGTTAATTTTTTTTACTGAAACAAATGTAGCTAAAAATAATTAAATATCTATTTCTTGTAGGAAATTTGCAATAAATTTGTCATCAGAGTTAAATTCACGATTTTTTTTTGTAATTTTCACCATAATTTTTATTTATATCAAACTAAATACATATATTATAGGTAATAAAATTAACAAATACAAAATTTGGATACAAAATAAAGTATATTATCGCTTATAAATAATAGTATCACAATATTTATTGTACGTTTTCTCAGATTGCTCACAGATGTCGTTAGATTACAGAACGAAAATAAATTTAAAACGTGATTTCGTTTAGCTTTTTATTTAATTGCCTTAAATTCAATAATCTTAAAAAAGGAAATTATTAAAACACAAATTTATATAGAAGTACGTTACTATATTAATATAATTGTAGTTACTTCATAATTTTAGTACAAACAAAAAGCGATAGTAAATAAAAAATAGGAAAATGATGAATTTAACTATGAATACAACTTTATCGTTGAATAACTTTTAAACGGTATTTAAATGGGAAATGTATTATGATTTAGGCACGGGTTAATGTGAATATTAAGGGCTGGTTTGGGTCTGATAATTTTTGTTAGGTCATAATCTAAAAATTTGATGGGTGTTTGGAGAACAAAACCAAATTTGGGAAATAACGGACACCCTAATGTATATAGAGTAGGTAGGTACTCACTCATTTTTATTCAATATTTTTCATCACTTTCTTTATTAACACTTTGTTTATTCATATTTAAAACAAACACTTTATACACAAATTTTACAGGGACTATTCACCAACAATCTATTTTGATTAACAAGCTGTCAATTTTACAGGTCAGCAAAATATGTAGGTATATTATGTTGCCTATACAAACAAACATTTTTATATATATATAGAATCGAGTTAGGTTTTTATGTAACAATTCATACCCTGTCCCGCCAAATTTTTAAATCGATGAGCTTCTTCCCCCTATTGTTGGCGCGCCACCGTCGGCGTCGCTCAAAACATGAGACCAATTTCATATAAGGTATCAGTACATCTCTTTATTATATATTATCGATGCGTTAGGTTTTTTACGTCATACGAATCATACGTCACCGTCGCCACGCGAGAAATCTGATTCACGTGCGGCTATAGATGTTTCACATCAAAAACAGGTGTTTTAGTTTATGAGCATGTTACAAGCAAGCACTTATTTAATTTGTATTCGAAAAATATCAGGGTATTTTGTAACTCAAAGATACACGTTCTTGAATTTTTTCAGATTTTTTGAAGCTCTAGAATGATAGGAACATAGGTAAAATGCTTAAAAAACAGTTTTTCAATTTTTTCATTTTGTCCGTCCCAAAATTAAAAATTCAAACTACGCCATTGGACAGAACGGACAAAAACACAAAAAAATTACTATTTATAAATTGGCCAAAAATTTTGAACATAACCTAAAAAATAATTGAAAAATTTAAATATTTTTCCTGGGCCCAATTTTTATTGAAAAAATCTGCAAAAAATCAGGATGTTTTGCATATTAAGGGCACACCTTCTTGAATTTTCTCCGATTTTTTAGAACACCAGAACGACTGTTAACATTTTTTTTTCGAAAAAACTCGTTTTTTTTTGCTCCGCTCACCCCTATTGCCTCTGGGAACCTAAAAATTTGTCTGGAGCATGGTGCATTTTATGTTTGTTATTTTTAGTTTTATACAAAATTATTTGGTAAGTCGTGTCTAAAGCATAGTACTTCACTCGAGGAACAAATTGCATATTTAGCTCGTTTCATTAGCCCATTCGCTCGCAAGCCAGCTCATGGGCCAAACACACTGGCTGTAACATGCAATTTACCCACGACTCATAAGTAAATTGCGTATTTTTTAACCTGTAACTCTGTCAGTAAGTTTCAAATTATTGAGGAGTTGTGTTATAGTTTCATTTACTAAACTAGTGGAGTAAGTAAATAGAAACCTGTATTATTATGTTGGTTACCTACAGTTTTCATTAAATTAAACTAATATTTGAAATTTCTCAGACAGAACTGTCTGCGAAATCGGATATTTTTGACAACTTATGCCAAAATTTAAATTTTATATTTGTTATTTTTAGTTTCATACAAAACCATTTGGTAAGTCGTGGGTAAAGCATAGTACTTCACTCGAGGAAAAAATTGCATATTTAGCTCGTTTCTTTAGCCCCTTCACTCGCAAGCTCGCTCATGGGCCAAACACACTCGCTGTAATATGCAATTTACTCCACTCGTAAAGTAATATACTATTACTCAAATCGTAAAGTAATATACTATTATTTTACAATGCACAGGCTATAGTTATCTATTACAGTGAAATAAAGTTCCTACGATATTTATAATAGTTCAACTTTATACAATTTAAAATCAGCATCTATCATTTGGATCTTGGTATTAATATACAGTGCAATATTTTACTATTTCTTTTCTAAATTATTAATAACATTGTTTCAATTTTAATTAAAAACTGTATAGCTTATGAATTAACAATTTTACAATTTCACAATACAAACTCACAGCATATCCTAAAGAAGATTTTTTGTATTAAACACTAAACATCAATTTATCAGCTCCAAATAGAATTATACGGTTAATAAAATTTGGAGAATACGCAAAAATAAAAATGAGTGTGGCAGTCAGTGGAACTGCCGGCAGAAGTTATACTTCTATGCACGCGCCCGGATTTATAAATTTGTATGCGAATAATTTACCAAAATTATTATATGATATTCGTGGTTAGCGACCTCAAAAACCGAATGCACACTCTTTTTGTATCGAATTTGCATAATATTCCTGGACACGAGGTCCATCTTAAGCGCCAGGTGTTTCGAAGACCATCGTCATTATTATAATCGTATTTAGCGACTCAAAAAACCACCGAGTACCAGGTGTGCACTGATTTCGTACAGAATTTACATTAAACCCTAGGAGAAGAGGCAAATATCCTAGGCACCAAGTGCCGCGGAGGCTTTCGGAATCGTGATATTCGTGTACAGCGACCCCAAAAACCCCGAGTTTATAAATTGAACTCATTTTCAACAATACTTACCGAATTGTAAGTTTTCTCTCTATTGTCTGTTCGGAATGCACTCTTCGAATACAAAAATGCAATTTCCATTTTTACATTATAAAATACAGCGACAAATTTCCTGATACTTTAACGAATCCAATGCAAAAAAACGCATCCGATCCATTTAACGTTACAAAATTCAGAGGTTTTAGTTTATTTCCTCGACTATTCGTAAAAACTCTGTTTATGTAACCAACAACCTTAAAAGCATAGAGCAGAATATACTGCAATCATGTGACGGTACTTTAGACTACAATACAATACTCATTACTGAATAGTATTATAAATAGTAATGCTAAACTTTACTTCACTTACGTGACAGAATTATAAAATAATCTGTCAAATAATGATGTGGTCCGTCACTGTGATATTCATACATAAGTTTAGACTGTTTTTTGTATTATCTATTCCTTTTCAATGTACTGAATGTTGAAACGGTATTTAGCTCGTTTCTTTAGCCGCTTCACTCGCAAGCTCGCTCATGGGCCAAACACACTCGCTGTAATATGCAATTTACTCCACTCGTAAAGTAATATACTATTACTCAAATCGTAAAGTAATATACTATTATTTTACAATGCACAGGCTATAGTTATCTATTACAGTGAAATAAAGTTCCTACGATATTTATAATAGTTCAACTTTATACAATTTAAAATCAGCATCTATCATTTGGATCTTGGTATTAATATACAGTGCAATATTTTACTATTTCTTTTCTAAATTATTAATAACATTGTTTCAATTTTAATTAAAAACTGTATAGCTTATGAATTAACAATTTTACAATTTCACAATACAAACTCACAGCATATCCTAAAGAAGATTTTTTGTATTAAATACTAAACACCGATTTATCAGCCCCAAATAGAATTATACAGTTAATAATAGTATATTACTTTACTAGTGGAGTAAATTGCATATTACAGCGAATGTGTTTGGCCCATGAGAGAGCTTGCGAACGAGTGGGCTAAAGAAACGAGCTAAATATGCAATTTGTTCCTCGAGTGAAGTACTATGCTTTACCCACGGCTTACCAAATGGTTTTGTATAAAACTAAAAGAAACAAATAAAATTTAAATTATGGCATAAGTTGTCAAAAATATTCGTTTTCGCAGACAGTTCTGTCTGAGAAATGTCAAGTGTTAGCTTAATTTAATGATTACTGTAGGCAACTAACATTATAATACAGGTTTCTATTTACTTACTCCACTAGTGGAGTAAATGAAACTATAACAACTCATCAATAATTTGACACTTACTGACAGAGATATAGGTTAAAAAATAGGCAATTTACTTATGAGTCGTGGGTAAAAATTGGAGAATACGGAAAAATAAAAATAAAATTATTCACAATGTGTGTAATTCCATGAGCATCAAAATGGGTTACTTTTAGTCACAAAAAAATTCATATTGAACACTGCATCAAAAAGTTTTAAACAATATATACTATTTGTTAGAAGCTAAAATAATTTATTAAAAAATGAAATGTGTCTTTTATTATCGTCTATAGTTACAATTGGAAATTTCATCGCTCCAACATACGGGTCTATAAACCCACTTGAATAATTTCACATATTACAACATAAGATTTTTTTTTCGTTTGTAACAACCTATAAGAGTCCAAGGTTACAGTTGTTGGTTTTTCAGAAATTAAATAGTATGTAGAGGAGTATTAAAAGTTAGCAATTATTGTCTGAATGATTAAAGAATTTTTTTTCATCTAGGTGGATAATTTTGTGGCCACATTGGTTAGTTTACTAAACGTTTTTGTAAATCGTGTTTCATTCTGAAGGCAATTGTTGTGGAGTTTTCTGTATAAACAAATAATCAAACATTAAGCTATGATAGACCAAATAGATTGTAATAAATACGTTCTGCCTATGTCAGATATTTTATTCAAGACCGTGATTTCAGGTAAGCTTACAGTATAATATCAACTACAACAGGTACTTAACCTCTCCCTTAACTGTTTTTACTATTAATGAACCTTAAAACTGTTACGATTTGGGTTTACTTAGATTTATTTGTCATTGCGTGACCTTCACATCGTTGGATTTCGCTATTCGGAGCGGTCCATTTTGCTGCATAGGGGGTTGCAAGTGGTATGCACATATATATAACCGTAATCAAGAGAGTTAGTTGCTTCCTCGATTTCAATCAAGTAGTACCGTTTATCAATGTTATGTTTCAATTGGTTTATTATTCATTATTAATACGTTTATTTTGTTGAATGTTTATGAAACAGTGATAATTCAATTAATAAATGAATTAGAAAACTAGTTGCAGGGTATAATTTATACAGTCCACTAATTAGTAAAAATCAAAAACCATGTACATTCTTCTAGTAAATGTCATAAACTTAGAGGGTTTATGTTAAGCACTGCATTTAAAAGCTTTCACAATAGGGAGAATTATTTCCCCCTGAGGGTTACTTGAGCTTCCCGTGCTGAAAGTGTCTCCTAGCAATATGTCTTGTGTCTTGAAGGCGCCGAACTATGTTGTCCAGAACGTATTTTACCCTTTATACAAAATAGTAGGTACCTATCTTTATTAACATTCGAAGTTTGTAATGCAATAAATCTGTGCACTTAGGCAGAAGTAATTTATATGATTTAAACAAGATTTACCCACGACTCATAAGTAAATTGCGTATTTTTTAACCTATAACTCTGTCAGTAAGTCTCAAATTATTGAGTAGTTGTGTTATAGTTTCATTTACTAAACTAGTGGAGTAAGTAAATAGAAACCTGTATTATTATGTTGGTTACCTACAGTTTTCATTAAATTAAACTAACATTTGACATTTCTCAGACAGAACTGTCTGTGAAATCAAATATTTTTGACAACTTATACCAACATTTAAATTGTATATGTATTTGTTATTTTTAGTTTTATACAAAACCATTTGGTAAGTCGTGGGTAAAGCATAGTACTTCACTCGAGGAACAAATTGCATATTTAGCTCGTTTCTTTAGCCCCTTTGTTAGCAAGCTCGCTCATGGGCCAAACACACTCGCTGTAATATGCACTTTACTCCACTCGTAAAGTAATATACTATATTATCTATTCAAATTTATTCTGATGTACCATCGTTTTTGCCAACCTTAGTGCTATAATTTATGTAATGCGGGCGTATTGAGTACTATTGATTTCTACGCCTATGGTTGGTCATAGATAGTCGCCGGAATAGTGAGCTCCTAAGTTTTATTGAAAAAACAGTGACAAACGGCATCCTAATTTTGTAGAAGTGTGTGATAGTGCTGTAACAATAGTTGGTCCTGTATTCCTGATTGAATAATTTTAACTATCATGGTCCTAACAAGAGATATTTGTGAAGAAATAAAATCAGCTGTAAATATAGCAGTAAGTAATTCCATAAAAAGTGAAACTCTTATCACTGAAATATCAAAAAAAGTCTCAGAGGCTGTTCTTGTTTTGGTCGAACAAAAGATAACAAGTTTGGAAACTACAGTGGCGGAGGTCGTTGAAAGAAGTAAACACTACCAAAATAAAATTGAAGATTTAGAAAGTAAAATTTCAACAAGTGATAAAACAATAAACATATTTGAAGAAAAAATTGACCAATTAGATCAAAGGTCGCGAGCACACAATCTTCGTATTCTTAATTTAAAGGAAAAGTTGAATGAAGATGAAATAAAACAGTTTTTAAACTTAAAAATGTCTCTCTCACTTGCTGAACGTGATATCCTGATGTGCTATAGAGTTGGAAAGAAACAAGAAGGCAAAAATAGAGGCATATTCATTCAATTCAAAGACTTATGCGTAAAGAAATCCATTTATGACAAAAAAAAGCTCCTTAGGGGTTCAGGACTGGTAATAAGGGAAGACCTAACAAGTAGAAGGGTGGAATTATTACAGGCAGCAATACAAAAGGTAGGCTTAAACAATGCCTGGACTGATAATGGTAAAATACATATTGCTATGAATAATAAAGTGTATTTCATCAAGAATAAAACTGATCTTTTAAATAAAATTTAACCACTTCTTATTGTAGATATTTGATATCAAATAATTTGCCTATGTCTTATTTTATTTTACTATATATTAGTTTTAGGAGCTCTTAAAAAATGTTTTTCTTTTTTGTTTATTCAAGTTATGATAGACCTTTTGAATGTACTTGATGAAGCTGATATCAATACTATGCAATACTATGCATACGAATGCAAGCCGGCGGGGGATAGGAATTATTCACTTAAATATTAGAAGTTTGCAAAAGCATTATGACGAACTGTTGATTTATATTGAAACAGCTTATTAATATAATTTTCTCGATGTTGTTATATTATCTGAGACGGGTATAATAAATAACATTCAGGACTTTTCGATTCCGAATTATTCAACATACTATAACCAATCAAAAATTAATAAGTGTGATGGAGTTGTAATGTACATCAAAAATAATATCTCAGCTAGAGTAAATTTAATAAATATTAATGATTATATTTTCTTAAGGGCAACTTTGTCTGGTAAAAATTTAAATCAAATAGGGTTAACTGCTTTCTATAGATCTCCGCATAGAAACATTAAAGAATTTCTTGATAAATTTGCAACATATTTAAATGACATAGAAAAAAAAGAATTGGAAATATTTATTGGAGATATAAATATTGATTTATTAAAAAGGGAAAATAATGACACAAATACTTATTTAAATATTTTAAATGGTAATGGTTTTATTTCATATATCAATAAGCCGACTAGAGAAACAACAAATACAAAAACTTTAATACCTACATCATGTTTTTATCAGAATGCAAAATAATATTCAAAAAAATATTACTATTGAGCCAGCAGTGATATTTACTGACATAACAGATCATTTCTCACCTTTTATTTATATAGATAATCCTAACACTAAAGCTACAAATTGTAAATCTCATCAAAATAAATCAGATAAAATTAATTTTAGTTTACTAAAACAATATTTAAATGATGAAGAGTGGGAAAATGTTCTTAATAATAATGATCCACAACTTGCTTACAAAAATTTTATTACTAAATTACAAAACTACATAAATCTTTCAGTAGGTAATGAAGAATAAAAAAATGGGATTAAACTTTACTAAGTTAAAACCTTGGATAACCGCGGGCCTAATTACCTCAATAAAACATAGAGATCAGCTGAAACAAAAATTACTAAAAAAATACTCAGTAGAAATTGAAACTCGGTACAAAAAATATCGTAATCAAATAAATATTTTAATAAAAAAAACTAAAAATGATTATTATAAATGGAAAATTCAACAAGCAGGAAAAAATTACAAAAAAGTTTGGCAATGTATAAATGATATTTCAGGTAGTACAAAAAAAATTGGGAATGTTGAAAACATTAATATTTATAACAATAACATCGCAGTAGATGATAACAAACGAAAAGCTTGTACATTTAACAATCACTTTACTAATTTTGGAATTAATATGGCAAAAAAAATAAATAAAGTAGAACTACCTAAGAATTTTCTGGAACATGAAAATGTAAATTCCAGCATATTTCTTAAACCAGTAACCGAGAATGAAGTAATACAACTCATTTCAAAATTAAAAAATTATTCTGCGCCGGGCCCTGACCGTTTGACTGCTGAAACCATAAAAATCATTCATGTATTTATTACATCTCCATTGAAACATGTAATAAATCTTTGTTTTGTAAAGGGAATAGTACCTCAAGAATGGAAGGAGTCAGTAGTTACACCAGTTTTTAAATCAGGAGATGCTAGTAATCTGGAAAACTACAGACCTGTATCTGTCATCAATAATTTTGCAAAGATCTTTGAAAACGCTTTGAAGACAAGATTTATGGACTTTTTTGCTCTAAATGACGTTATTACCTGCCGACAATATGGGTTTATAGCAAACTCAAACACAGAAAAAGCAGTTCTGGATTTTGTGGAACATGTGAGCGGGGCCTTAGACAGATCTTTGAAGTGCATGGCTGTGTTTCTCGATCTTGCGAAGGCTTTCGACACTGTCTCGCATCAGATACTCTTAAATAAATTAAATGACTATGGCATACGAGGAACAGCGTTAAAGCTTATAACAAATTATTAGTCAAACAGAAATCAACGAGTAAAAATAGGACAAGAGATTAGTGATGAGTCTCTATTGTCGGTGGGGGTGCCGCAAGGAACGGTATTGGGGCCAATATTGTTCCTTGTATACATAAACAGTATAACTAAAATTAAGAACTTTGCGGGGCATCTTATCAGTTATGCGGATGATACAGTAATAGTTTTCACTGGTGAAAACTGGAATGATGTCAAAATATTAGCTGAATCAAATCTACAAAAATTACATATTTGGTTATGCCACAATATGCTTACACTAAATACAACAAAAACCAAATTTATAACTTTCAGCCCAAACGTTACCGGCCAACCCTTTAATTACTCAGTTAAACTACACTCTCCTGGTTGTAGAGATGGGAGATGTGCCTGTCCGAATGTGGATAGAGTCTCAAATATAAAATACTTAGGAGTTGTAGTTGACCAACATTTACGCTGGACAGAGCACATCCTCTACTTAAACAAACGTATGAGATCACTTATGCATCGTTTCTATAGGCTTAGAGGAGCACTCTCAAGGGCAAACTTAATCATTGTATACAGATCTTTAGCTGAGTCAGTTCTCAGATACTGTATTACCGCTTGGGGAGGTGCTTTTAACACTACTTTTAAAAATCTGCAGGCTAGTCAAAATTTAGTTCTAAAAATTATTTTTAATAAAGATAGGCTCTATTCTACGGCAAAACTCTATGAAGATACAAAAATGATGAACATTCAGCTACTCTTCTCCTATCAATGTATTATTAGAATTTATCTTGACACACAAAAAATAGAGCAGAAAAGTTCTAGATATACGAGATCTGCTGCTAATCACAACATACCGACAGCCTTTTTAAAGAAAATGTTAACGCAGAGGTCATTCCATTATTTTGGTCCCAAATTTTTTAATGCAATTCCCTTGTCTATAAAACAGATTAACAAATTAAATAAATTCAAAATCAGTACTAAAAATTATATTTTAAATAGTCATAATACATTTTACAACATTTTGAAACAACCATATTAATATTCAATCACTAAAATTGTATATTTTCATTATACAAAATTAATTTTCAAATAGTTTTTTTTTATAGCTACTTACATGTGTTAACCATACTGACTTTAGCATAAGTGACTACGCCCGCTAACGCGTTGCCTTGTGTCGCTTTTCCTTGTAAATCCCTGTGGCCTAAACAATTTTCTTAGTGTTTATTATTTATTATTATTATTATTTTAAATACATATTTTCTTATTTTTGTTTATATTGTTTAGTCTTTTGTTTTTTTTAAATGTTATATTATTTTTACTATAGTAATGCTATCTTAGCCGACCAGTGTAAAATTTATATTACGCACACTTGGGGAATTAGTACACCGTCCTCCACAATACAAGCATTTAGTTTAGGTGGAGTTCTGGGTTCTGACACCCCTAAAGAATTCTAATTTTGTTTTTATTAATTTTTTTATATATCGGTGTAGGTTAAAAGGAGATATGTACTTATTGTTTTATTTCTTTGTAATTAGTTAAGTTTGATGCAATAACTTTTTTTTCCCATTGTGTGTATTTATTATGAATAATAAAGATTATTATTATTTATTTCTGGAAGCTTTTCATAGAGTCTTTTGTAGAATAGACATTTCTGCAGTCTGTTGTATCTCCACACATTGTCTTCTTTATGACTCTCTTTGCCTTTCTCAGTGATTTATTGTATTTAGTCAGTGCTTTGCTATATTTGCTTTACTCGTTCGATCTTTTTACAACATGTAACGTACAAAGCCAATTTGTAACGTTAAATTACCCTTGCTAGCTCCAGGGATCGTGGCTTCTTTCTGTTTTTTTCTCTAACTCCCCCCAAACAAATATATAAGGGCGCCAAAATACAGACAAGCAAATAAAAGAGGTTAAATCAGTTTTAAATTGTTTATTGCAAAAATTATTAATGAAATTAGTAATATATTAATAGTGAAAAACTAATTTCTTATCTTTTTGTTCTGTTTCCTATCTTCGGAAAACGTCGGGAATGACGGAATTTCGGTCCAAATCAGCACCGGAATAAAGATGCGGATGGCAAGATGTTTTCTTTGAATAAAATGGATTAAAGATGCGGATGGCAAGATGTTTTCTTGGAATAAAATAAGCTGGTAGATTCTTCCGAGAATAGTCCCTGGTGGCGGAAACAATCGGAATATGACGGCAAGTAAAAATTCTGCTTAACAAAGCTTCTCTCCAAAAAATTGTTCTTATAATAACAGCCCTATCTTGGGACCCTTCCAAATTTTCTTAATGGCCCTATGAATAAAAATTCAAACCGTCAAAATTCCATCTCACTAAACCTTAATTTCGATTACAATCATCCAAGGTTTCTCCAAGTTCGAGAAAGAAAAAAGTTAATCACTTTATCTGTTTACATATTTTTAAGAAATTAAATATTATTAGGCCAGGCCAAACAAATAACGATGTAATCATTACAAACAATAAACGGTCGCTCAACTTGTGTGTTCTGTCTCGATGGGTCACTACTTGCCCAGGTATTTTCCTATTGAAAATACCATCTCAGGGGAATTTATTTGATACGCTGCTATTACTACCTTTATGTTAAGCAGCAATGTCTCATCGGTTCTGTAATTCTACTCAAACTATACGTTCGGTGTGTTTCATGATATTCTTTTTAGGAAGTTTTACGAGGATTCCTATATGTTTCTTCTTACTTTTGATGTATCTACTGTTCGATTACCCTCTTTTCTATTACTCGTATCAAAAGTCGGCTGGTTTTCTACGTTTAATACGTCTACATTATATTTAATAATGATTTGTAGTATTATAATAACTCACTTTTTACTATGGTGTTTGTACTGCCTCAGGTCATGTGTGCTTTCGCATCACAGCCAATGATCAGCTGCGTTTCCTCTACAGTTTCTCACTAGTTTTTTTATCTGTCTTGACACTGGTTATTCAAAGTCACCGTAGGGAAAGTATGCTAATTCTAGAATAATTTTCTTCGTTCTTCCTTAGTTATATATCCTTAATTTTGCTGTCTTTAAATCTGTCAGTTGTTAACGGCATAATTTGTACATTACTTTTAACTATTAAGCAGATCCTCTAGTCTCTAGGCATCAACACTGGATGTATTGTATATAAATAAATTTAACCAATATCTTTATTATCTATCCTCATACTGTACATTAGTACATTACTTGGTGTGTAAGGATAAAAGAGAAATTTTTTACGCACTTAATAAACGGTCTATTCATATAGGGATATAATGTGTCGAATTTATGCTTTATGCGGACTTATAGTTATGACTTAACATGTGGTGAATATTTTATCTTTGTTTTTACCGACCAATATACCTTATATGTGTTTCTGTCTCTCTCTTATTCACACCATTACATATGTAATGAATTTTCTCATTTAACCCCACACAAACTTTTTCCGCCGAGTGCACGAATAGAAGTATAACTTCAAAAATCAATACTATTATGGTTAATAGGCGTTTTGTAATTGAATTTTCGTTTTCATTTAAAGTATTCAAATTTAAATAAGTAATTTTGTTTAAATTTTAAAATTTTGTTATACTTTTACGATATATTATGTACCTATATATGTATGAGCAGTTAGGGGTAACAGATACACCTGAGACCTATAAGATCTATTGTGTCCCCCTTTTCTTGCTATATTTCTGATGATTTCTCAGACTTATAACAGCTCTTCTAGTCCTATCTTCCTTAGAAATTTTAGGATATCATTGGGTTTTAAGTTAGGTAATTCTTCCCTTTCTATTTCGTATGACCCTAGGTATTTGACCCTAGAAGTACTTAATGCGATGCATTCTGAGAGTACGATATATTATAGTGATGTACCTCAAATTTATTTTAGGTTTATTTATATTATTATTATTATTTTGTTAAAAATCTCTCTATTTCTATTTTAACCATTAACAAAATACTTATCTCATTTAAAGCAAAACATTTGATTAGATGTAGAAATCATTATTTATTATGATAAAATGTATTTACAGATCACTAGTGTTTAACGTCTGTATACTTCCTTTCATAAACATATTCAAGAGTAAATTCTAGAGTTTCTTCCCCATTTGCGCCACTGTGATTGCACTTATCAGGGGTGCGTTTTGGTACATAGAGGGAATCGAGCAAGTAAATAAATCACTTCTTTTAAATGCATTGAAGAGGAAATTGCAAGGTGCATATTAAGTGAGATTTTAGGGAACAACCACAAAACCAATCTGTACGACAATGCCCAATTTTCGTTCAGGGAGTGATAAGTGATAACTAATGCAAATTTATTCGACAAACTACAACAGTCTGGAAATTAATTTTCAAATTAGGTTACTTATTTTTGTGTTGGTTGGTGGTAACATACGTTCAAACACTGTAAAACCACAGAAAGTTTCATATTTTAGCATACTAAACGTTTAAAAAATAGGTACTTTAAAACAGAATAAACTTTGTTTATATAAATACCTATTTCTTTTCATTATATGATTTTATGGTTTGGTTCTTATAATTACAATTAAAACACAAACTAAATATTGCCATGTGTTATTTTTATTTATAAGCGAACCTTTCAAATTTTTGTATTCTTGCGAGGATAACCATGTCATCGGAATACCCTTGGCAAGGTATACCTAGTTCGGTCAATTCGTGAATTGTCAGAGTAGGCTGTCTACAGAAAGATCCCACATGAGTGTGGTTACAACTCTTCTCTGCAGGAACCTCTTATCGTATTGACGGAGATGGAGATGGAGTGTTTTGGCTCATCTTCATTTCTGCGATTCTTGTAAACTGCAATTGTGACAACCAGGTGGAAGTCGTTCTATCTACCCCTCTATCATTAACTGCTCTTTTGACTTCATGTGAAGTACTGTCAAGGAGTCCTTCCATGTCTAGAAAGGCACATCCACAGTTTCTTTAGCGTCTTGGATTTCATTAGTTAATTGTATCAAGGCGGTCTCCGTTTACCAGGGTGCAATGGCATCTGTTCCAGGACTACTGTTCTAATGTAATTTTCTGACGATAAAAATTGATTTGCATTATTATTTTTCTTTACTGATATTATAGTGCTCGCGCCAGACCAAATTATTCACCAATTTTATTTAGATGGATTCGTTCAGGTTCTTTCTGAGCGAATCCATCTGACCATGTGACCATCTGACCTTCTAAACATAAATTGCGATTTTATTATATTCTTTGGAAACTAATTATATAAAATAAAGTCAGCTTCATTATTCCAAAATTATTCTTTACTTCTTGTTTTAAACCACGTTTTTCTTTGGCATACAAAGGTATGTCTATTTTTCATTGTGTATCAGTCGCGCAAGAGGAATTTTAACATTAAAAAAGATGATCTCATTTATTTAATTATTTTATATTCACCTTTTAAAAGTAAAGTTCATTAATATAAGTCAAGAATAAAAACTGGTCTCACCAGGAATTGTCCTTAGTTAATGAGTTGTTAGTTGTTAATATTACTAAAATTATTTATTATTGTTCTTATAGGTACATTTTTATCTTTCGATTAACATAAAACCTATTACAACAAATAAAACATAAACATATTTCAGGGTTATGTCTTGTAATTTAAATATTAACTTTTTAATTAATCTTATTTAAATTTTTCAAGTTTCCTCAGAAGAAAAAAAATTGTGCTTGGTCTACATGGACTACCAAAAAAATAAATTATTTTAATCATATAAAATTTCACCACAGGGAAGTGTAAAAATTAAACTAGAAAATAACTAAAATCCGGCAATTATAATATTGATCCTAACTCTAAATATTGTAATTTTATGAAATACGACCTCTTTTGTAAAGTAAACAGGACTCTTAAGAAATATCCTATACTAATAGCGCCATCTGTTATTGAGACTAACGTTCAATAGGTACATCTATCATCGATGTTCTGTCAAAATTTTATGACAATCGAAACACTTCACGCCGAGTTATCCTGCTCAAAGTGGTAGTAACTTTTTAAAATGGGACGAAAAATGAGGAACGATTAGGTTGGATTAGATGTTTATTTGGTTGGCTGTTAGCCTGTATCACTGCGACCTTTGCAGATCTATTGTGACCACCCATTATCTCAAGAATAAGATTAGAGCACCTTGTCCAGCCCTGCTCTCTTAATGAGACTTAATAGCCTTGACAGTGGCCACTCCGCATAACATGGAGCAGCCGGTTTCTCCTCTCCCAGTACTGGATACCGCGTTCTTGCACGGCCTTTACATTGGCATAGGACATGAAATGCGGTTTCCTCTTCCTCTTGGCAGTATCGACAGATGTCTTTATCTGCTAAGTTCAGCTGACTCATGTGTTTCCTGAGCCTACAATGTCCTGTCAAGAGACTGACCATCATTCTGACATCGTTTCGCCTTTGTGATAGTAGCTCTGCAGAAAACTTCGCCGAGTGTCCCTTTATGAAGACTTTGGCTTTTCGCTTGCCCGTTGATTTTTCCCACCACTCCTGGGCCTTCTCTAGCCTCCATTTCTCAAGGGCTGCCTTAAGAAATGAACAAAGAGCCAATTATAAATTTTGTTTTAAACTTGGTAAAACATGTACCGAAACACATTGATTGTTGAAACAAGTTTATGGTGATACTTGTTTATCTCGTAGCCGTATCCACAAGTGATTTATATTTTATATGGTTAAAAGACGTTTGTAAGTCACTAGATGATGACGAAAATGTTGACCTGCCGAAATTTGTGATTACGCCAGAAACTGTCGAAAAAGTGTGTGCAAATGGAATTAAAAATATCCAAAGATTATTGCATTTTGACCGGAAATATCGGCATGGGAAAGTTGTGTTCACGGTTTGTTCCGCACAAGCTCACGGATGACCAAAAAATGTTTCGAATTCCATTCGAGAGACACTATTTAAGAGGCCAAGAAAAATAAAACTTTCTGTATAATATAGTGACTGATGACGAAACGTGTTGTTTTTAATATGATGTCAAAACCAAGCGTCAAAGTTCCTCATGGAATCATCCAAGCAAGCCAAATCCGAAAACTCGCCTTTCGGAAAAGTCAAAAGTGAAAACAGTGTAATTTTTTGTGTAATGGAAGATGAAATATTAATATAGCGTATAAATTTTGATTCCTCTACTGGTTAATAGGTGTCGCTTTTAAAACTATTTAACCAGCCCTTAACTCTGATCCTCTCGCTAGTTAAAAAAAATAAAAGAAATCATAGGTCATAAATATTTGTGAATTTGGTTGTTTGCAAAGTTAATAGCTTACTAAATTTTATAGTAAGATCATATGAGTTTATTGCATTTATTCACAACTTATTTTTTTATTAAGTTGACACACCATTCTGTTTTCTTGATATTTGTCTTATCCTAAACGCAGCTGTTCTTGTAATCAGAGTGTTAAATGGATTGAATCTACAATCGCATATCGAGTTTGGGCAACTCTATATAAACAACTGTCTAAACGGGACCCTAACTAAAGATTAGTGATTAGTGAATAGTGAAGAGACGCGTGCAACCGCTGCGGCCGTATAGGGAAACAAATTATCCCAATCTATTGGGTAACAGTTGTGGAAGCTGTTCGTGTTGTTTCGAATTATTGGTTGTTAGTTGTTGATGTCCGGGCCGATCTGGTCTCGGGTGACACATCTGATGCGTCAGTCCTGATGATATATTTGCCAGTTATTGCCAACTTGCTGAATTAGCTTTGAAAATTTTATGTTGAGATTAATTACTCTTGGGTATTGTTAGGTAGGAATCGACAATGTGATATGGAATTCTTGATGACGCTGAAACTGACGGTGATTGGCAAACTTTAGGTTACCCTTGCGATGGGGTTGATTTACCGTATTAGATAAACGAAAAATTAATATTTTGATGGAAATAGAATAGAATTTAATATATCAAATAAAAATTTAAATAATATCAAAAAAAGATCGTATTGATGTTTTAGGTTTAGTAGAAGAAATATTTGAATAACTATACAATCTCTTCAGGATTGTTAGAGTTAATAGCAAGCGCAATTTTTATGCATATGAAAGAGTTAAAAAAACATCTTATTATATGTAAGTTTGGTATTGGTTTGTTTGTATCTCCCACACATGTGACATTTACTCACTTTCTCCTTACGCATATATAGTATAAGAGAGAGATTTATTTTATCTAATCAACAATTAAAGCATCTTACTCTAAAGCACTTTTTTGTTATATTTTTATTTGGTTAAAAGGTTAGAAGAACGAAACCGTGGTAAGTGTTACATGTGACATGAGTTGAATTAGCATACTAATTACCAAAGCATCTGTGGCCGAAGTGGTTAGAGGGGTTACCGGTAAAGATTGTCGATTTGAGTTCTGTCGCATGCGACATTTGATCTTAAATCCGTAGAAGTGGAAGATGCCCAAACAGTTCTTTATGCCCATTTTCGTCTCTCAGCTTGCAACTGATTCAGAAGATGTCTAATTTTTACCAAATATCCAATCAGATGGATGCCGCTTTCTACCATGATGTGCATCTTATTCACCGGGATGTCAAATTGACAAACAAGAAGTTGTCCACGTTTTTCACTTTGATGTCTACCCTGTCCACTAAGATATCCATTCAGATTGTAAAGATGTCTACGCTTTCCCCCGAGATGTCATAGCTTGCCACCGTCTAAACAGAGGGATGACAAATTTTCCAATTACCAATCAGTCTAGATAGCAACCCTAGCCCGTGAAAAGTCTACGCAGGAGGAAGATTTTAAGAACAAGTTGCACAATAACTATCTAATTAGATTAGTGATATGGATTCGTTAGTTCTTGAAATTACGCTGTTGTAGACGATTGCAGATCGTTTTCTCGTCAAGTCTCCAGAGACGAAGAACGTCCATATTGTGATTTTGTAATCGTTAAAATTTCAGACTACGTATATTTTATGTTTAAAGTTAAAAAAAAATTAAATTAATCTATACATATAATAAAACTGTAGAAATGTATATGTTTGTGCCCGCATCACATGAAAACTACTGATCCTATTCGAATGCGGTTTTCAAAGACGTATTTGTCTTTTTTCAACTTAACATTGGGTGAGGAAAGAAATTTTTATACAAAAATCAACACGCCACGCGAACGACGTCGCCGGTACATCGAAATAGAACCCAAAAATGTGGTTAGATTTTTTTGTCTGTCTGTCTGTATGTTTGTGCGCGCATTACATGAAAACTACTGATCCGATTCAAATGCGGTTTTCACAGATGTATTTGTCTTCTTTCAACTTAACATCTGGTGTATAAAAATTTCTCTCCCATTTCTTAAATGGGGTGGGGTAAGAAACGACGTTGCAAGTACAACTAGTTTTATATATAACAGGCCCTAAAACTGTTCTCAACACTGTTTCACAACTCGTTGAGCTCCCATCTGCGGTGTCAACTGTCCTTACCATCACTAGAGATAGGAACTTACATTGAGTGACCATTCGTATTTTCGAAACCATTTAAGGTGACTTTTCCTTTTCGGTTTTATGTTTCTTTAAATTAAGCAGAAAAAATGTGTTGCCGCTTAAGTTATTTAATAGACAAAATTCTGATATGCATAACACTAATGTTTTATCTAACTCTTAGTATGTATAATTTTTATTTTATAATTCTGATATAAAAAGTTCTCAATTAGTCTAATAGTTGCAACATACAACACAAATTAACTCCTAATTGCATTTATGCATTTTTTTATATATCTAGAGATTTTCCCAGATAAAAAGATTTCTTCTTTGTTATGAAACTTCCATACTATATCCTACATTAATCTTCATAGCTCAGACGAGAATATGTATGTAGTAGTAATTTAAAAAATAATTTAGTCCAGGCAGGATTTAATTACTATTGTTGCTAACACTATAACAGTAAATAAGCATTTTAATTATTAGCGTCACATGCTTTCTGTTTTGAAGAAAGATTTTATTATTATTTAATAATTTAAAATAACAAGAGATTACTGTTTTTGAAGTTATACTTCTATTCGGACACTCTGTGGAATGAATTATCAGTGTGTAGCTAAAGGGGTAAAATCATTACATATGTAATGGTGTGGGTAAGAGAGAGACAGAATCACATATAAGGTATATTGTTCAGTAAAAACAAACATGAAATATTTACTACATGTTATTAGTCATCACTATAAGTCCTTTGAATACCGTTTAAACATTCATTGCATTGAAAAGAGATAGATATAGGTACAACAAACAGTCTGAGCTATTGTTATTGTATTACATTGACGTATCGCATTATGTTTGACATATTATTTTATAATTCTGTCCAGTAAGTATACATATTAAGTTTAGTATTTTATATTAATAATAATATTCAGTAATGAGTATTGTATTGGAGTCTAAAATACCGTCACATGGTTGCATTATATCCTTCACTATGCTTTTGAGTCGAAGACATGCGTGTGAGTTAAAAGTGCAGTTCAAAATGCGTTAAAATTTTGTAAAAGTGTGTACCTATATGTTGTTAGAAAATGTTTTGCATTGTTTTTTAGTGTTTTAAAATCTGTAATAGCCCACGGTAAGCAAATCGGGTTTTGTAAACACTTTTTTTGTACATTGATCGTTTTACTGTTTGGTTTTCGTGTTTGAAGTAAGGACACACATCAACTGGTCTTATTTTTCTAAGTATTTATTTAATTGAATACAGTTAATTTTTAAAAAAAAATTATTTCTACTTGCCTGTGTTTGTAGTTATTAAGTTTTATTAGTTAACAGTGCATAGAAGTATAACTTCTGCCGGCAGTCCCACTGACTGCCACACCTTTTTTTTATTTAAATAAGATCTCCATTATCCGCAAACTATACCAATTTTTAAGCAGAAATAAATCTGAAACTTGGGCAATTTCGATATGTTTTTTTACACAGAAGAGTTAGGTAACTGAAGAAATTGATTCTGATTATTTTGTGTGAACAAAGATAAGAATCATAAATAAAAAAGCGCTATTGTCTTACCTTTTAACAGTTTTCTATATATAGAATAAATAAACTATTTAAGATAATTCATTTTTCAATAAAATAGTAGGCAATAAGATCATTACAGGTACCTGCATATAAATATACATAAGCAAAGAAGTAATAAAATTATCACTTGTTATTGCTATTAGTCATTGATTGGTTAATTTGATCAAGAATTAAGTAAGTTACATGATCGGATAATAAAAAAAAAAGAGTGTGCGTGTAACCTTTAGGAGCGATTGAAGTAAAACTTATTTTTGACTTACCTACGTATCGCAAAATAAATATTAAATTACAATTCAATTATATTTATTGTCTATATACTTTACAAAAAATGATATAATGTTATATTTATATTATTCATTAGAAATAGGAATTTGAAAGTTATCATTATTTTTTATATATGAAATAATAGGTTTATGATAACTAAAATGTGAAACATAGATTTTACTCTCTAAATACCTTTAATGTATTTAAAACCGAAAAAAGATTATAATACAACACCATTTTTACTCGAACAGAATAGTATCTAAGAGTTAAAGAATACATAATTAATTACAAGATTACCATAATAAAATTTATAAACTTCTAAACAAAACATAACCTCAATTCCACTAAAATGTCAATGCAAATTTGTTTTGTTTGGAAAGGATTTTAAGCTCCTCCCATAGCTAACGTCTCACTGTTACTTCCGTCAGAACTACTTCCGTCAGAAAAAAAATCTGAGTTACCATCTAGTCGCGCCTAAAGTCACATTGAGGATGATTTTACATTGTTCGTTATAGGTAGTTATTACTGTTATTAGTTAAATAATTTACTTATAGCAGCAAGGTCACTTTACACAAGCCATTTTATAAATTTATTTTTAAAAAATGTTTGGTAGACGATGGTTTTCAATTCTTTGGACAGAATGTTGTATAAGTTACGTACTGGTTCGATCTATGTCCAATATCTTTTTTGCTAGAAGGAATGGTCATGCAATCATCTTACTATCGAGTATTTTTATCATGCATGACTGTATTTAAAAGGACTTTTTTCTTATTAACCATCATCATGACTTTTAAGAAAAAGAAGTGTCTCAAGTTAAGCATACCGGCTTCTTTGTACAAGCGGTTTGTGGAGTAAGTTTTGTTTTTGTTAAAAATAACTGGAGATAAAATTGTAATTAAGTATCTTGAAGATAGTAGAAATGATATGTTTAATCTTCTTATCCCACCTCAAATGTTCATCAATAACAACCACATTTTAATTACGATTCAGATATCTAAAATTGGGTAGAGTTTTTGTGTTGCGTATGAAGAAAATGTCATAAATGTTGTTTTTGATCGGTTTAAAATTAATTTATTATTTTGAAACCACGTTAGTATGAATCGCGGTATCGTCTGAAAAAATTATTGTTTATATATATATTTATTGGTCCCAAAACCGTTTCTTGTGGCAAGCCACAAGACACAGTTTTAATGTTTTAATGTCACTACTTACTTCGCCAAGACACAAAGAGACGTTTGTTGTTGTTTTATGCTATTATTAATATCCAACGTTAGATCATAAATTGCACTTTAGTAGATTTACTAGCTCTAAATCGGTATTGTTTAAACGATAACAGTTTTTCTTTTTTAACTTCCCGCTAAAAAAAATTAAATTTTTTTTTAAAATCGGGAAGTTATTGGTTTCACCCCGTTTTTCGAAAATCGAGTTTTCATCGGATCTCAACGTTTTGAGGTCTTAGGAACCTCCCCTGACTATTTTTACGAGGGTGTCTGTATGTACGTGTTGATGTGTGTGTGTGTGTGTGTGTGTGTGTGTGTGTGTGTGTGTGTGTGTGTGTGTGTGTGAATGTATGTAAACCTGTTATAACTTTTGAACGGCTGGACCGATCGGAATGAAATAAAAAGCATTCCAAAGAGTTCCATCTAACTTAGACTCCCTGTAAGTTTGAACCGATTCTAGCCGGTAGATTTCGAGAAATTTCAAAATAACCGAAAAAAACAATTGGTAAAAATGATGTTTTTTGGGCATATCTTTTTGGCTATTGCATCGATCAATTTCATAACCTAATCAGCTCTCAAGCTTAAAAAGCCACGTCGAATGCCGTTTTGCAAATTAAAATCGGTTGATTCATTCGTGAGATATCGTTGTCGAAAAATTTCAAAAAAGTGTTTTTTTTTCAATAACTTAGAGATTTTTTGACTAACCGATTTTTCACTCCCGGTAACGTTTTTAGGTCTCAAAAAACTGCGTCGAATGCCATCTTGAACATCAAAATCGAATAACGCGTTAAAAAGTTATGGCTTTTTAATCATTTCAAAAAAAGTCAAAAACGTCAAAATACGTCACGTTACTATAGCTTTGCGGTTAAAACTAGCGGGAAGTTGCAAGGATGGCCTTTAAGGTCAACCTCTTTTCGAATTTTTTTTTATGTAATGATGTGAAGTTTAATTATCATTTCAAAGATTTTTTATGTATTCTATATTAACTAGATTGGTCTATAATTACCCACTCTGTTTTTAAGACAGTTTCAAATAAAGGCTTGACTTCAACTATTTTGAAAAGCTGCTTAAAGCTATTTAAAAAACAGTTCATCCTATTTTCAAAACCAATTGGATTGATTACGTGAGGAGATGGCTGGCTGGGGATGTCTGACAAAAGTGTTCACTACACTTTTTTCCGTATGCTTGACCAAGAAAATGTTCTTCTAGAACTGGCTTGGGATGGATAGTATTGATACTGATATCAAATCTAATAAATAAAATTCTCGTGTCACAATGTTAGTTACCATACTCCTCCGAAACGGCTTGACCGTTTTTTATGAAATTTATGCATATTCAGTAGGCCTGAGAATCGGCTACTATCTATTTTTCATACTCTTAAGTGATAAGGGTCGTCCACACCCAACATTTTTTTTTATTTTTTGTACAATTTTTTTTATAATGTGGCATTAACAAATACATAGAAACCTATATTATCAGACCTCTATTACCAACCTCTATTTTTTATTAGTTATTGACATAGCTATAAATTTTGTAAGAAAATTATATCCATTTGCCCATTTCATTTTTAGGTTCAAGGATCTAGAGTAAGTTCCACATCCCACACCTTGTTTCGTTTTTGATCCATCCGTATAGGCGCTCAGAGCGTTCACTACGTTGGGGTCTGCTGTCTTGTTTAGTAATATTCTGTAGGGTTTGTCAAAGGCAAATCTTGGTACGACGGCATCCAAGTCTGCCTGTAAGAGGGGTATCGCCTTTAGCGATTCCCTCCACAGACTGTCCCTATGGGTGCCGGTCCCTACAATGGGTTCGATACCTACCGTGCAAAAGCGTACCATGGTCATCAATGCTACCTCCTTAACAAATATACCAAGAGGGGTGAAACCAAGTGGTACTTCCATTGCGCTGGTCGGTGTGCTTCGCATGGCTCCTGTTTACGAGAAGTCATACTGATCTTTGGATTTGGTTTAATTTTCTGATAGCTGTCGTTTGTTTCACTTTAGGCCACCACACGACAGCTCCATAAGGTAGCATAGGTTTTATGATTGCGGTGTAGATCCATATGGTGACCTTGGGGGATAATTCCCATGTCTGTCCTATGAATCGATGGCATTGCTCATAAAATATGAATGCATTTTTAACTCTGCTTTCTATGTGTGTATTTCACTTCTGTAGCAAAGCTTAATTTAACTTTGAAAAGACTAGGTGCTTTTAAGCCTCTGGGTTTCTTTTTCTCCGTGAAGAGAATCAGTTCGAGATTGTAGTCTTTTTTACTCGCATTTGAATAAATATATCTTTCTGCATAAATCAGTGATGTGACCTTCACCCTGTTAGTTTTTCTAACATAATCTCTTGGATCTTGTTGCCTAACACTAGTCAAATTAGATTGTAATCAATAAATTTACGGTGGTACGACGACGCCATTTGATTTTCTGTATGATTGACTCGAGACCTGCTTATAAGATCGATTGCATTTACACAGTTGACTAAACACAACAAAAACCGAAGAGTTCATCATCGGACTGGCTCAAAATCTGAAATATTAGAATATATCATAACATTCTATTATTAGTTATTTTCCCAAGTAAATAAAATTTAATTTATTTTATATATCGCGTTAACTTTTTAATTATACAGTGTATTAGGTACAATAAAATAAAATTTATTAAATATGTACTTCTTATTGATCTGATTAAAGGTCGGGACAGACATAACCGCACCGTACCCGAGCCGTATGTCGGCCGTAACTTGGCCGTGTCACGGCTCGTCCGTGTAGAGACCACACTTGTCCGTAGCTTATCCGATTTTCTACCGACGTTTGAAAACTGTTTCAGTCTGTTTTAATATGTTGAGTACGTAAGATGCGAAAACAATGTTTAAAAATGTTAGTAACATAATTTTAGTAAAATAAAAAACACAAGAATAATGTTTTTAATATATTATATTTTGAGAGCATACAGGAAAGTGTTTACTAAGAGCTTTTGGCACCGCACCGTCACCGTTAAAATAAAAAATATTTTAATCGTGCTCGGTGCGGGCTCGGTGCGTTGGTAGCCCTCGGCCGTAATACGGTGATGTGTGAACTATTTGTATAACATACCATTGTGTAACTCTTCCACCGAGTGATGGTCAACACTCGGCCGACATACGGCTCGGGTACGGTGCGGTTATGTCTGACCCGACCTTAAAAGGTCATCTCTCCGTTATACAGGTTGGTTGAAAACTTTTGAAAGCAAAACTAAAAGAATGGGTATTTTTTAATGAATTTGGTTTTTTTTCTTCAATAAAATCTCCCTCAGCTTAAACACACTTATTCCCATGATCCTCCAGTGATTTTATACCATCTCTGTAATGATTTTCCACAAAGGAATTGATTCAAGTTTTTGAAGAGTTAATAGTAAGAGGGAGCCAAATCTGGTAAACGGTGGATGTTCAAGCAATTTTTACTTTAATTCGTGGTGTGAAGACGTGCATTATCTTTTATTTTTTATCCAACTAATCCAAAAGGTTGCAATTATAATATTTTTTAACCTTTTTTTAAAATAACTAATCAAGTAAACCACTTTTGCACTTCAAAAATCTGATGCCATAACCTTTTTTGCCGATCGTTCTGACTTCACCTTTTTGGAGCTAAAGAACCATCAGCTTCAGTCCACTGTAAACGTTTTTGTTTCAGTTTAGGATCATATGGTCCTATCTACACTGCTCAAAATGCTCCAAATTGTGCTGATAAATTTGTTTTTGATTCAGTTTTTGTTGAATTGTTAACGAATGCCGCACGGACTTTCTGAACAGCTTCTTCACATGTAATTATGTATTACAAATTGAGTTATTTCCAGAATTTTGTGTTTCTTTAGCAAGTTTTACAAATTAAAGACAGGAATTGAACCGGCAATCTTTACCTATAGCCGGTAACGCCTTTAACCACTTTAGTCACAGATGGTTTTTGATCGTCATTATTTAACACATGTTGCATATTATACTAACTCAATTTCTACTTAAACACATGTAAAACGCTTTGTCACTTTTTTTTGCGCCATGTCTTAGATCCAAATTAGAGAGCTTTATTTTTGTATATTTATTATTTTTATGTGTATTTTACTATTTTAAAATCTGTGTGGATTATTATTATTTATTTATTGATAAGTATAAAATTAATCATTATATATTCTTAATCACGACATTATGATGCTGTTTATTAAATCATTGTACCTAACAACTGAATTATTGATAAATAAACTTATTATTATTAAAAAAAAAAATTAAGTGGCCATCTCACTTTTACTAGCAGCATATGAAAATCCATATAAAATATTATCCAGCTGTTACTTATTATAAAGCTTTAACAGAAGAGTCAATAAAATTACAAACACAGTATATGCATATTAGAATTACAATTCTAAATTTATTTAATGTATATATGCAAATTTATTCAAGCGTATAAATTACGTGGAAAATTGAAAAGTTATATATGATATAGAATAAAAAAATGTAAGAGACATGAACCCAAATTACCTTTAACTAAAGCAAAACATTAACTTGGTATTTTACGTACAAAAGTTGTGTTGTTGACATGAATATTTTAATTTATGGTGTAGCTTAATTAACCCTTTAAAAGTTAGATTGGCGTTGGGCGCCACTTTCTAACCTTAAAAGTACCCTAGGCTAGCTCCCGTGGGTCGTGGCTTCCTTCTGTGTTCTACTAGATTCTCTCCAAACATTAATTAAAGGGCGCAAAGTACAGACACACAAATAAAATTCGAAAGATCAGTTTAAAATGGTTTATTACTTTAAAAGAGATTAGTAATTTAATTAAAAATATTTAATTAATTATTTCTCTTATCTTGGTTTGGTTCCGATGGCTTCTGACGGAGTTTTGATCCAGTGGAGAGGAGCAGTAGGAAGGATGTGGTACCTTCCTAGGGACTTCTAGACGGATTTTCACACCACGTGGAAACGGAACAGCAGAATGGCGTCGGCTTCAGAGAATGACGTCGAACTGCGAAATTCTTACAGATAGCAATTTGTTGGTCCTTAATAGGGCCCTTCTTCTAGTTGGCAATAACCCTATTAATAAAATTGGAATCAAAACTCCGACCTTCAAGTAATAATTTTCAAACACAATCGCTACAAGTCTTCCCAAATTTCGAGAAAAAAATAATTACCTTTCATGTATAAATATTAAAATACCACAAAAACTGACCCTGAACAATAACGATTGTATTTGAAAAATTTAAATGTTAGTAAAATAAATAAGATATTATATTTACCGCATTTTGGATTATTTTAACTACTAAAATTAAAACCAAGGCAAAATGTTACTCACCAGAAACAGAAGGGCAAAGATAGTCGGAAAAGCTCTGAATTTCTTCAAATTCATCGATAAAGTGAACGAAATAAAATCACAAACTCACGACGAATCAACGCGATAACAATAGATAAATTAAAAATATTTATAGTCCGGACGGAATGTTCGAAAACCAACGATACAATCGTTACAATGGACTGTATCTGATCAAATTTAGACATGTTAAAAAAATGTGAGAAACTTTTAATTTAAAACAAAATCTGTTATAATGAATATAATTTATTTCGTTGGCAACCCTTTAACAAAGGGCAAAGTTGGTGATAGATTTCCTAGAATGATTAAAATGGTAATGAATAATGAGTATGAAGCTAAGCAAATTCTACGAAATAAAAGGAAACTCTTAGAAAAAGCAAAAACAAAAAATGTATCGATTGTTGACGATAAGACACCTATGCAAGTTAACGTTTTAAAAGCATTGCGATCTGAGTTAGAGACTAGAAAAGAAAATGGAGAGCAAAATTTAACAATAAAATACATACGTGGTATACCAAAAATTACTAATTTTCGACAATAATATTAAAAAAACCTGCTTTCGCGACTGGCTCTACTTTTATACCAATTTAGCGACATTACATTCTAAATTTAATGAACTATTATGTTATATTCAGGATTAAAAACCTAAAATAATACTAATCACCGAGACTTGGCTGACACAAAAAGATTCTGACAATTTATACAATATAGATGGATACTCTCTTTACAGATTTGATCGCAGGAATCGAAGAGGGGGAGGAGTGTGCATATACCTGTCATTAGAAATTTCTGAAACTTTTTCTGTTGCTGATCTGGATGTTGTTGTACCTAACATTGAACTTTTATGTTTAAAAATTTCTCTTAATTCACTTGTTATTCACTTGGCGTGCCTATATCGTCCAGGTAGTACTGCCCTAGAAGATGACCGAATCTTGATTGAAAAAATGGAATACCTTTCAAATCTTGAAAACCTTGTCTTATTTGGTGATTTCAATTTTGCCGATATCTCTTGGCCTTTGACTATGGTAAGCAATGAACAAACAAATGCAAGAAACATTTTTACAAACTTTGTTCAAAATTCTAATCTACACCAATTGATTACCAACCCAACCCGTTTCAGAATGAACAATTTGCCATCAACGTTAGATTTGATTTTTACAAATGATGACCAATTGCTTACAGATCCGGTGATTCGCACTCCAGTCGGCAATTCTGATCATGTAGTTATTACGACAAACATACAGTTTATTACGGAATATAATCATCTTAGTGAAAATACAGTTATACATGAAATAACAAATTTTGAAAACCTCTCTCTTCAATTGCGTGATGTTGATTGGCCGTTACTACTGGGAAGTCTAGAACATCCGGAAGAAGTTTGGAATAATTTCATAAACATCATTGACAACTACAAAAGACTCAACACTGCAAAAAAAACTTACTATAGGAACAAACTTAAGCCATGGATTAGCGGGGAATTGATATCACTTATAAGACACAAAAGTAAATTATGGCGAAAATACAAACGTACAGGTGATACACGTGACTTGCAAAGTCACAAAAACTACACAGGAATTTTAAAAAAGTATATTAATGAAGCGAGAATGGCATATGAAGAATCTATTGTAAGCTGCAACGACTCTAAAAAACTGTATAAATATGTTAGGTCTGCTATGTCTTCTAAAGTGTCCATTCCACTGTTAAAAAAGAATGATGAAACGATTTGTCAGAATACGTATGAGGTCGCTAACATTCTCGCAGATACATTTTCTAAAGTTTTTGCTGTTGAACCGTCTCAAAATCAGTTTCCTGTAATCAGTAATCCACGAGTTATTCCCAAAATTGATTATATCGATTTTTCACCTGAAATCATTCAGCGCCATATTGACAAGTTAAAAAACAACTCATCTCCAGGGCCCGATAAAATTTCTACATTATTTTTAAAAAAATGCTCAGATGTCCTCTCTGTTCCACTATCACTAATGATGCGTTCATCTTTTAATGCACACTCAATTTGGAAAAGTGCTTCGGTGACACCTATATTTAAAAAAGGAAATAAATTAGATCCCAATAATTACAGACCAATAAGCCTTACACCTGTTATTTGTAAAGTTATGGAATCAATAATCACAGAGTGTCTTTCAGAATTTTTACTTCGAGAAAATATTATTCCTCTACAACAACATGGCTTTCGAGAAAAGTAGATCGACCATGACTAATTTACTGTGGTGTGTTAATGAGTGGACAGCAGCATTAGATAAAAAACGACCTGTGGATGTAATATATTTAGACTTTGCAAAAGCATTTGATCGAGTACCAAGAAGAAAATTGATGTATAAACTAGAACATTTTGGCATTCGCGGACAACTTCTTGAGTGGATTAATGATTTTTTAACAAACCGAGAGTTTTGTGTTAGAGTTGGCAAGTCGCTCTCATCTAAAAAACCCGTTTTAAGTGGTGTTCCACAAGGATCAGTTTTAGGTCCACTACTATTTGTGTTGTATGCCAGTGATCTTGAATCTCATATCAAATCTAAGAAAGCTTTCTACGCAGACGATACAAAAATATTTGCTGACCCACTCTTCAATGGGCAAGACTTACAAAGTGACTTAGATTCGATCTTCAAGTGGTGTTCGGATTGGATGTTACCTCTAAATAGAGATAAGTGTGTGGTTTTACATTTGGGAAAAAATAACCCTCATTTGTCTTACTCGATAGACGGGCATTTACTGGATACCGTGAAATCATATAGTGACCTTGGGTGTAACAATTACTGAAAATTTGAGTTGGTCGGAGCATATTTCAAACGTTACTAAAAAAGCGAATAGTAATTTATACCTACTTAGTAAAACTTTTACAAACATATCATTTTCGGGTTCTATTCGTTTGTATAAAACTTATGTCCGACCCCTACTGGAGTACTGTGGAACGGTTTGGTGCCCAGAATTAGTGCGCGATAGAACTCTTCTCGAAAATATCCAAAAGAAGGCCACCAGACTATCTTTCACACGAAGAAGGCCAGATTACCAACAAAGACTTTCTTTAGCAGGGTTACCAACTTTTGAAGCTCGTCGACTCCGTGATGACTTAATTATCACCTTCCGAATTTTAAAGTATGGATATGGAGATTTTCAACACTTGTTCATTTTAGATGATCACAGCAGACTACGTGGACATAGTTTAAAAGTGAAGAAGGAACCCTTTTCATCGATAAGACGCCAACATTTTCTGTGTAATCGTATTTTTAGTATATGGAACAGTCTCCCAACGGAAATTATAAATTCTCCATCTATAAATGTTTTCAAAAACCAACTAGACAGTTATTTGTTTGTAAACTGATCAGTGTTGTGCACAATCTATTAGTCTACAGTTTATTTGCGAAACCAATTTTTGTAATGTAGGTACTATTTCATTTATCTTGTAAATGGGCTTATGGGTCTCCATGACCCCAGCCCTTATTTCTATGTAATAATAATAATAATAATAATAACTCACATTAAAAAGAATATTATTAAGGATGTTTATCAAAATTAAATATATATGATAAAATTACAGCGGTTTATATACAAGCGAACAAATATTTCTACGCATTACGACTCAAGTTATGTACTATGCTTTATCTACGCCTACTACTCTAATTTAAAACGATAGAAAGTCATTAACACAGTATTTCCATCAATTTACCAGCTACCTTTTTTTAATAACATAAGTGTTGAGGTACAAACCAGCTAACGATATTATTTAACTTTTTAGTAGTATTCATAAAAAATTTCATTTTTTTTACCTACTTATTATTACGATAGTATTACATCTGTATGAACGTATATAAAAGATAATAAGGCAAAAAAGGGCTCTTTGAGAAGATTCTAATATTCATCTTAGGTGACTTAATAGTTATAACGAAACCAAAAATATTATGTTTATTTCTGGTATAGTCCAAAATAAAAATAAATAATTTACGCAATTACCAAAAATGACTTTTTGAGCAATATGAAGTCGTAAACAGAGTACTTTATTGCACATATTTTTGTGTGTATTCTGATTATCCCTCATTAGCTCTAAAAATCGTTATAAAAAAGTGTTATAGGTGGTGTGTGGTACTTAAATGCACCAATACAACAATAAAAACTCCCGAAACACTGCAACCACAGCATATTTTATTGCTAATTTTTTGCTTGGTATATCGACCAACCACCAAAAAACTGCCCCTAACGTAAATCTCATTTACAAAAGAATTCGGAAAATGGATAAAATGATTTGGTATCAAATAACAAGCAAATCCAGATGTAATAATGAGTTTGAAGTTTGCAACGTCGCTGCCCAAGGATTTTTGTTATTAGTGATTTGGGTTGTTTGTTATTAGTGATTTGTGTTGCTATTGAAGTGCGATGTATAATTAGGTAAATAATAGTTTAAAACACCTCAGAAAACACCTAACTGTTAGAAAATAAATTCCTGCGAACTAGTTATTCCTTGTATACTTTTTTTTCGAAGAAATTTACAGCACCGGTTTTATTATAATTCCTTGTCCAACAAAGCTGTGCAGTAACAGAGCTTGGAAGCACATAGAGAAAAACACCAATACTCGGAAATTCATAGAAAAAAACTGCCTAGCCGTTTGTGGGTTCGCGCTTGACCGCCGTTTATTTAGCGTCTGAGCCATATATCTCTGCTCGTTTTCACTCTGTCTATCCAAAGTAACAATAGAATTATGTTTTTCTTACATCTAGCTGTATTTTTGAGCCCTTTTTTAGGTTTGTAGCAACAAATTTTTTTCGTAGATCGTCAGTAATACAATAGCGATTAAATCCGGGTTGCTTGCTGTTTGGTTCAAAATCATTTTTTCCATTTTCTGCATTCTTCTGGGAGCAAGATTTCCGTTAGGGTATGGTAGGGTAGTTTTTGAGGGTTGGTGGATATACCATTCAAGAGCAGTAAATTAGCAATAAAATATAGTTTATGAACTTTGTAGTCCGAGATGGCCATACTAATATGACAGTCAAGCTAGCATACAGATATTTTTTTGCCTAATAAGTTAACGATAAAATATGATTGTAGTTGCAATTAGGCGTTATGAAATGGATATGCTAGCTTGACATAAATGTCAAATTCGTCGTAAGTGGTTCGAACTTTCTCGGAGAGATCCTAATGAAATAAAGGCGAATTCTGTGAAGATCACTTTAACGTAATATCTTTTTGCTTTATAGAATGTAATAGATATCATATAAATTAAGAATAACAAAATAAATTATACTAATTAAAGGTTACAACACCTACAATGTTTCTAGACGATTATTAAGCCTATAAATATGAACCGTTACCCATGTGGTTCCTTTGTTTTCTACACTTTAATATCAGTGAATTGGCACTCCTTCATTATAAAATTAAGTAACTAAATACTCATTAACTGACTTGCTCACAGATGGAAAAAGATATGGCAGACCATTATGAATACAAAATGGATTTCAACAAAAGAATAAATATGAAGGATATGACAAATTTTATTGTTAGTGTTTAAAAAAAACTCCGACCATGATTGAATTTACTTTCGGTAGGTTTCTGCTGTCAGCTTTTACAGAAGTGCTTTTCATGATTAAGTTTTATGCAGAAATTAGAGAAAACTTATCAAACAATCACTTAAAAAATAAGCGAAACTGTACAAACTTCAATAAAAAAGGTCAAGCCTACAACCACACTTAACCATATTGCTTAATACGTAGTGATCGTCGTACAATATACCGTAAAATAAAAAATGTGTCGTGTCCCCTGAAAAAAGATATTTAAAATTAATTTTCATTTTGGGATTTTAAGATAAATTTTATTATATTTTAATAGTACATTACTGCAAAACGCTTCTTAAGACATGCTCAAACCTGAAAGAATCACAACTGAACAATAGGACTACTTTGTGTTCCAAATTACTAGTTTTGCTTAATCAGAGCGGTAACGACAACTTCTGGAAGATACAAGGGTAAACGTTTCAAGTAAAACCAACAAAATTAGACTTCGAGCTTGAGGAATTTAGAGTAGTAGAGTTCTAGAGTTATCTAGGCAAAATAAAATTGATCCGCAAAACTGATGCTTTCAACACCAAAACTTGACAATTAACCAGAATTGGCCTAAGATCAGATGGCTATCGATAGAGTCTGTTACAACATATCAAGAAGGAACTGTAATGTTTTTACCACTTTCACAAACTTTTACCGATCGGTTTGGTGCTAGAACCAGTTGTTACGCTGCAATTGAGGTAATTTTTTGTTTATGCATAATAACACACCTTCTTATAAAAGAAGAGTAGCTTGAGAATGTCCTAAAGTATAAGGTGTCACAGTCTTAGATTGGCGTGTATATTTACCATATCTATCTAAATCCAATCGAACACTTGTGGAACCAGATTACTCGAAGACTTGAGCTCGTCGAATCGATGCAGAAAATGTTTTACGTCGTATTAATGCAGTATTAGCAGAATGGTAAAATATACCTCAAGACAGTGTTGTGAATATAAGAAGAAGCATGCCAACGTGAATACAAGTTTACGCAAGGGTTAGGGGTGCCAAATTATTAAAATTATTAAGTTTTCTTTAAGTTTTAATTTTTGACCATTAAAAATGTAAGTCTTATTTCGTTTCAGTAAAAAAATATACTGTTGTGGTTGTTTAGTGAAGGTATTATTTTATTTATTGTTAGAAAGGTTATTTTGCAATAAAAGTGGTTCTGAGAACTGCACACACCCTTTAAAAAATTTTCGCAGATACAATATTTAGAAGAGTGTTTTCTCTATAGAACGAATTCTTCAAGTTTAATGACTATATTATTGTTAACTAACAGCCCGCCCCGGCTTTGCACGGAGATTAAAGAAAAATAACAAAAGCCATTAAATTTATTGGGTCAACGCTTCCCTGTAAAGAATATTAAATGTTGTTTTATTTTCTGGCAGCAAAATAAATTGATTTTCAGGTGCTCCGACCCGCCTTAGGCGGTTGGCCATGAGGAAAACCGATTTCTACTAATTGGAAGGTTTGACCTTGAGACTTATTATTAGTAAAAGCGAAAGATGTTTTGATAGGAAATTGAAGCGGTTTAAATGAATTTGGTAGATCAGTTGGGATCATCGGTATCCTCAGTGTATGAGCTAGTTGACCAGCTGGTGGTTCAGTTATAATGGTTGCTACAACTTAATTGTCCTTTAATTCCTTTATAAGTAGCCTCGTCCCATTGCACATGCTAAATTTGTGATATCTGTCGTGATTATGAAATAAGTTATTTTGATAAGGATTAATACCAAGATAAAAACTATAACTATAACAGTTAGACATATGCTGTCGCGGCATTTTTTGTAGATATTTATATATTCTTCAAAATCGTAGTACATTATTTTATTCTAAAATCAATAGTATTCTCAGCGCACGCGATGTAAGGATTTTAAGGTCATTTTTGGTTACATTAATGGCATTTTAGCAAGGATCCCTATTTTTTTTTAAATGAAACATAGCCAATGTCACTCGGGAATAGTGTAGCTTGCCAACGGTGAAAGAATTTTTGAAATCGGTCCAGTAGTTTCGGAGCCTATTCATTTCAAACAAACAAACAAAAAATCAAACCTTTCCTCTTTATAATATTAGTATAGATAACATAGGTTATATTGTACTACTACTATTTTCATACGAATATATATATATATATATATATATATATATATATATATATATATATATATATATTTCCTCAAGGTTTGTTTTTTTTTACTTTTAGCCCCGTAAAAAACCGTGTTTTTGCATACATTAGTATATTGTTCTAATATCAGACAATATGTGAGAAATCACAACTGTGTTAGGCAGGAAGTGCTTACCTAATACAAATATAATTTTAAATTCAAATAGATCTTGTTTTTATTTTTATTGTGAACAAAATGTTTAATTCTTCTTTTAATACATTTTAATACATCAGAGTTATAATAAAAATCAGAAAGTAAATAATGAAAACACTCCTAGAATAATTATTAAAATGAATTATTTTTATAAGTACCTATACCATAGACAAATTAAGGAGACTTTTTGAAACATAGCCCAAAGGCGCCAACATGTTTGTGCGCACTCCTGGAGGCGCAATCGCATTCTGTAGTGGTGAAAATTGGAACTAAACCAGCAAAATATGAAATATGATCAGCTGGTAGCCCGAAACAGCAGTTATGGCGGCATAGTGATAGGTTAAGTGTTAATAATTTTAGTTTAAAATAAATTTAAGGTAGTTTTACCATAAAAAAGGGGTAAAAGTATAGTGAATAGTTTTGAACATGTCACTACCAGGTTATTTTGGATATAAATGCTGTGTTGTAGATTGTAAAAGTAAGTATTTTTATCCTGTACCTATATGAAACATATTTTTATCATTAGAAGTTTCAAATATTTCTTTCAAATTCCTCACTCAGGGTAAAAAGGTTAACTGATTAAAATTGAATAATAGAAAAATAATATGTTTAAGTAAATTTATTGATTTTGATTTGTTTATGTGCCAAGAGCATAAATCTTAGTTCTTTGTATAATAAGGAAATATTATAGAGATCTTTTTAGATCGAGAGCAATCATTAAAGTTTATGTATTAGAAGTAGGTACTGCTCGTTTTTTTTTTGTTTTAGATGCTATTCAGAAGAAAGACCACTTTTTTGAGAAATGGTAAGAAAGAACTAGTCATCGGAACCATCTCTTTCCAATTTGTGTAAAAACCCTATACCTATTAAAATATCTGTTAAACATATGTTATTTATTATTGAGACTTAAATACATAACTTGTGCAATATTGTATTTATTTTTTATGCTTTTGTGTTCAAATAAAAATAGTAACTATTAAAACTTGATTTTCGTTGATTTTATTTTTACTAGTAAGAAAATATATACCTTATATTTTAAAATTTATATATTCTTGTTTTAAATCACAGTAAGAATATAAAATTTTAAAATATAAGTGTATCTATTCCAATATAACGTTTAAACTAGATATGCTGTATATCCCGCCAATTTTTAAATCGATGAGCTTCTTCCAGGAGACCATAGCGCGCTGATGTCGGAACTTGTTGCCAACTTTATGTTAGGTACCAACATATCTGTTCTATTATCTCTGACCTATACCTATACATTCTTTTAGGTTAAATAACTATTATTTAAGTTTTGGATTAAAATTGCTGGGTGGATATAATTTACTGTTATTATTTTATTAATAAACAAAAGGTTCCCATGTTCACTCAAACCAATTTACCAGTTTAACTGTTTTAAATCCATATTTTAATATAATCGCGTATTTTTTGGTTAGCTTAGTAATTGATTTGTTTTTTCAAATCGCGTTTGGTATGGTATCATCTATTTCTCTAACCACAGAGATTCCTGCATTACAAAAAACCGGTGCAAACACTATCTAGCAAATTTACCGGTTAAAAAAAATCATCAGTAACCTATTTTTATTTTGTTTTTTTCGAAAGACCTAGCCCATGTAATATAATAACAACATGAGCTGCTCTCTTCTTATTTAGATAAATTCCTCGAATGAATGTGAAAATATTTTACAGGGACGTACCTACTCAAAGGTTTCAGTAATGGACTTATACATGTACCCAATCAGTTATAATAAATTGTTTATCATTTACGTAAGATTTTAACTGTTAACATTGCACATGGTTTTTGTATGTATTTCTTCGTGTTCTTTATATTTGTTATTGACTTGCAGCATTTAGTCACGAATTTATATTTGTACTTGCTGACCTAGTTGACTTCGTATTATATTCACATATTAACCCTGCTGACCTTCCACCTAATAATCTCACACTTAAGATTGGCGCTCCATCTTAATGTTTAGAGGCTACACTTATCACTGGCTCTGCCAAAGAAGAAACCGTTTTTTATTTCACGAGTACTTTTGATACAATCAGAATAACCCTTTGAGTTCACCAGGAGCATTCTTAAAGCACAAGGTCAAATCCTTTAAATGACCGGAGTAGACATAAGAGAAAACTGTTTTTCACATGGCCAGTTCTATGTAGCCGAGCAGTCTGCTGGTTCTCGCCTACGAAAGTCGAATCACAAATGTGGTACACACAGGTTTTAAATTAACATAATATTTTAAATTAATCTGTAAATCGATAAGTATATTTTTGTATGTATATAAACAACTTTCAAGCGAGCAAAACCTCAGGCACGAGGGAGTGTAATATCCCTACTATAAATGTGAATGTAAGTTTGTTTGTTACGCTTTCACGCGAAAACTACTCCACCGATCATCATGAAACTTTGTACACATATTCTTGGAGGTATAAGAAGTAACATAAGATACTTTTTATTTAAAAAAAAATATTTTTTATTTTTTACGAAAACTAAAGAAATTGTTTGTCAAAAAATCTGAAATACTAGCTTCTTCAACGCCTTTTAGCGGTTCAGTAATGAAGTTCTAACCCTGAGTAGGCCACCGTAAGGTGGCGCAGTTTATATCTTATATATTTGAACTAGCAATTAAGACTTAATAAAGTACTATGACGCCACCGTAAGGTGGTGCAGTTAATATCACATATATTTAAACGAGCAATTCTCACTTAATATTTATGACGCCACCGGAAGGTGGCACAGTTTATATCTCACATATTTCAACAAATACTTGCTAAATTAAATAATATGACGTAAGGTGTCGCAGTTGCTACCTAATATATTTAATTGCTAAATTACAAAATGTAATAAAAAAATAGTACCTATCCACCTGATAACTTACGAGAAAATATGATAAAAAAGATAAAATCAAAAAAAAAAATAATTGAAAACAAAATAAAACCGTAAAAATTTAAAAAAACCAAAAAATACATCTAATCAGTTTTATGCAGTACGAAGTCCGCCGGGTCAGCTAGTAAAAGTATAAAGTAAAAAGCAGGGGCAAATAGTAGCAGAAGATGCAAGGACTGGAAAGTGGAGGACCAGATGGGACAGGTTTAAAGGAATAGATGGAAGAAGCTAATAGGTCAATTGTATATATTTTTTTAAACCTATTTTTTAAAAAACGAATTAAGTGACACACATATGATATTACATTGGCCCATCATTTCCTGTATGAGTTGCCCTACACAACCTTTGGCTGGTTTTATAGCAGGAATTTTACATGTTTCTTTCCATTCTTTCAACAATTTCAGAGTTAAGGATTCTTTTGAATTTGCAGAGAAAGTTAATGGCCTTCAACTACCTGTGGATTTTGTTCTACCTATTTCCTACATATATATACACTTTATACCCAACAGGTTCATATAAAGAGAGCGTATGCAGTTGAAAAGAAAACTAGATACAAATTTCTTTATATGCAATTAAAATATTCATCCCTAATAGAAGTAGAACGTTAAGTAATTGATTTGAGTAATTAATTGACCTACCTAATAAAAAAATATTAATATATTGTAGATAAAAATTCTGCATACCACATTTTTTTTATATACAATATAGTATATATCTCAGTAGGCCAATTACCGTGTAATTTTTAATGCAACCTCATTTCCATAAAAAAGATCTTGAGTTGTAATAATATAAAATAGTTTCTTTATACCGTTGTCGGTTGACATTCCGTTTTCAATTAAACCACGTTCAGTACATCTCGTCTTGGTTTATTGCGCAATAACATCCACCTTATTTGAGCATTGTTACGAGGTTATTGTGGAGTTATTGTTTCAAATTTGCCATTATGAGACCCAAAGGTAAACACAACTCTTCAATCGGCAACCAGTGGCGTTTTCTAATAACAATTCGCCTAATACGGTTAAAAATAACAAAATTTATCCTAGATGTTAAAATAAGTATTATTATATATTTATACGGAAGTCATTCTGAGTACGTTTACAAAATGACAAGATCTGTGAAATATGTATAATGTTATCAGATGAAATGAAATGCCGACAAGTAGCATCTTTTAATATCATTATTAACATTTGCTTTAGTTGCGTTTGGTCTTCCCAAAAGATGGTCATCTTGGTGTCTTATTTTGTTGTTATTATATTTGGGTCTGATAAATTTTCTAGTTTGCTGTTGTTATATTCAATAAACCTCTATTCAGTTAATCAATAGCAATAGACAAATTATCTGCCATTACGTTTTCACCAATGTTTTGTGTTAGATTTTTGTTTCTTTTATAGATTCTTTCTAACGATTTAAACATCATTGTCTTTTATTAAGTTAAAGTTTTCGATATCCATTTTAAGTATTATCAGAGATTATAACCACGAAGAGCATCTATATTTCAATAACTTTTCGGTCGGTTTAATAAACTAACAAAAACTTCCAGTAATCTTTATTTTGATCCCTAACAATAAATGTATTCTGCGTGCATATTTGTTTTAACAACAAAACATTTTTGTATAGTAAAACGTGGTTTGGTTGTATTTGATGGAAAAATACGCTTGTAAAAAATCTTTCTAAAATAAAGTCAATCTTTTCAAGCGTTATCTAGTATAGGCTACAAGTTCCAACAAGGTTGATAATAAAACATTTTAATATGAAATTTCAATGCAAATTTTAAATATTATTTTTTTCACAAATTAAGTTAAAGAATAATTACACTTTTATTTGTTTTGTTCGTATTTTTGTAATAAAACTACACAGGAATTATTTTTAGTATTTAATTTTGCTTGTTTTTGAAGTTATACTTCTATTCATGCACTCGATTTATGTGGGGTTAAATAGGAAAAATCATTACATATATAATGGTGTGAGTAAGAGAGAGACAGAAACACATATAAGGTATATTGATCGGTAAAAGCAAAGATGAAATATTTTTAGCACATGTTTAGTCATAACTATAAGTCCTTTAAATACCGTTTAAACATTCAGTACATTGAAAAGAGATAGATATACAAAAAACAGTCTGAGCTAATGTTTTGGAATGTCGTAGTGACGTATTACATTGTGTTTGACAGATTATTTTATAATTCTGTCACGTAAGTAAACATATAAAGTTTAGTATTTGATATTAATAATATTAATAATAATATTTAGTAATGAGTATTGTAGTCCATACTACCGTCACATGGTTGCATTATATCCTGCACTATGCTTTTGAGGTTGTTGGCTACGTAAAGAATAGTCGAAAAGTGCATTCCGAACAGACAATAGATAGAAAAATTACAACTCGGTAAGTATTCCAAATGGGTTCAATTTATGTACTCGGGGTTTTTGGGGTCGCTGAACACGAATATCATGATGTCGAAATTCTCCGCGGCACTTGGTGCCTAGAGTATTTACCTCTTCTCCTGGTGTTTTATATAAATTCTGTACAAAATTACACTTGGAACTCGGCTGTTTTTTGGGTCGCTGAATACGAATATGATAATGGCGATGGTGTCCGAAACACCTGGTACTTAAGATGGACCTCGACTCCAAGAAATGTTATGCAAATTTGATACAAAATGAGTGTGTACTCGGTACTAGGAGGTTTTTGAGGTCGCTGAACACGAATATCATATAATGATTTTGCTAAATTATTCGCATAAAAATTTATGAATCCGGGCGCGTGCATAGAAGTATAACTTCTGCCGGCAGTCCCACTGACTGCCACACCCTTTTTTTTCTTAGAGGGAAAATTACGATTCTATCCAAGAAAGGTTTTAGGTCTTCTTTAATCTCCGTAGAACAGCTTAGATCTACTTGCAGTATTTACCTTAGATCTCGTTCCACACTTTTGGACTACGAGGAAGTTCTGCCTCAGTTTTAAATTATCTTTCTGAGACTCTCCAAATATCGGTTACAATATATTATACCGAATCAGACAAGTTTGCCCTGGTGTTCTCCCACCGTTGTTGTTTGATGCTATGGGCCTTCCTCGCTCCTAGACAAGAAACATATTGAGAATTAAAATTATTTTTGTAGAATAACTATAGGAATACAAAAAAAAAGTTTTTGATTTTTGAATTTTCTACTTGGTGCCCATTTTCTTGAAGCGGAGAATCTGAATTACAAATCAAGTTTAAATTTAAAAATTTTAAGTCTCAATTAAAAAAAAAAAAAGGTGTGGCTGTCAGTGGGACTGCCGGCAGAAGTTATACTTCTATGCACTGTTAACTAATAAAACTTAATAACTACAAACACAGGCAAGTAGAAATATTTTTTTTTTTTAATTAACTGTATTCAATTAAATAAATACTTAGAAAAATAAGACCAGTTGATGTGTGTCCTTACTTCAAACACGAAAACTAAACAGTAAAACGATCAATGTACAAAAAAAGTGTTTACAAAACCCGATTTGCTTACCGTGGGCTATTACAGATTTTAAAACACTAGAAAACAATGCAAAACATTTTCTAACAACATATAGGTACACACTTTTACAAAATTTTAACGCACTTTGAACTGCACTTTTCAGTAACTTTGCAGGAACAGGTTTTAACTCACACGCATAACTCACACGCATGTCTTCGACTCAAAAGCATAGTGAAGGATATAATGCAACCATGTGACGGTATTTTAGACTACAATACAATACTCATTACTGAATATTATTATTAATATAAAATACTAAACTTAATATGTAACTGGACAAAATTATAAAATAATATGTCAAACATACGTCAATGTAATACAATAACAATAGCTCAGACTGTTTGTTGTATATCTATCTCTTTTTAATGCAATGAATATTTAAAACTTTAAACGGTATTCAAAGGACTTATAGTGATGACTAATAACATGTAGTAAATATTTCATCTTTGTTTTTACCGACCAATATACCTTATATCTTATATGTGATTCTGTCTCTCTCTTACTCACACCATTACATATGTAATGATTTTTCCCATTTAGCTACACACTAATTCATTCCACAGAGTGTCCGAATAGAAGTATAACTTCAATAACTTTAAAAAATGCGACAAACAAAGCAATATAATACTTTGTGGAGGAGGCGTAACATTTCTGACATTTTATCAACAAAAGCTTTTACTTTTACATCAAAAGTACAAATGTTATTTACTATTATAAGGATCACTTAAACGTAAAACTTTGTTATATAGCTTTTTAAATTTGATAAAGACAGTAAATATCACCAAAAAATTAAAGATATATTTTAAAGACACTTCTTATACCTTAATATTAAAGTTATACAGAGATTTCAAAATAGGGTACAAAGATACAACGTTGATGCTCACTGGTACTTATATAAAGCTGCATTCACCGAGATCTGAAGAAGGAAACAGTGGATCAAATAATAGCCAAATGTGCCAGCAGACATGAAGCACTCATGTGAATATCGAAGCCATCCAACTCCTCGATACCGCAGATAAAGCAAGAAGGTTCAAGAGACACGACAAAATCCTTCGAGCTAGTGAAAAAGCAGAGCATTGTGCGAGCTTAATATACATTTGTAAAGTGTAAATAGTACCTAAAGAAACATTATTGAATGGAACCATAGTTTTTTTAAAGTGACAACTGTAACAATTTAGGCCAGAATAGAACTGCTCATTGATCAGATTACCCTCAGTTTGTTGGTATTTCAGAAAACAATAATAATAATTATGTCCCCCAATTTTGGAATTTCCTAATGGGGACGCTGTTTTTTCCTGGTTTAATGTTTGATATTTAAAAATCGTACCAAATCAATAATCATGAATACTGTCACATACGCTAATAGGGCAGTTTTGCCCTACATATTAATTTATTAGTTTATATTTTACTGTATTGTTTTGTATTACATTTTACCAGGTCAAAGTCATTACGTTAGATCTCGACACGTGTTTAAATAGTTTAATTTTTATTCTCACGTAGAATATCAATTGGCTATAAAAGTAAGTTGTTGAGGTCGGACACGGGAGAGTTCGGAGTCTGAGGTTGTCTGTAAGGGTC
The DNA here is from genome assembly GCA_964028335.1 of Altica lythri. Lineage (NCBI taxonomy): Eukaryota > Metazoa > Arthropoda > Insecta > Coleoptera > Chrysomelidae > Altica > Altica lythri. Next base: position 43,990,127 of record OZ034807.1, read on the forward strand.
ACCCTTGGGGTGTCCCTGAAACAGAACAGACCCTTGGGTCTGGGCCGTTGTGACTCTTGACGTATTTTCGTGAGTAAGTGTGACATGCCACCATGTCTTTTATTTGGTAAAATTAGTTAAGATTATTGTATTTAGTGCGTTATTCATATTTTCATCATTTATTGTTATTGTTTGTTTCGTTGTTAATATATTTGTTGTTTGTTTCCTGTTGTTTATCTTATCTTTCCCTTGGTTAGTTTTCTGCCCTCAGCAGGATACCTAACCAGGGGGTAGATACCACGACCTGGGTGGGAAGTGCCTTCAGTAAGCTACCCCTCATCACAAAACACTATGGCACATTCCTCAAACCCCCCGGGCGTGACAATACGCACAAATTTAGCACGACTTCTATTAACCAACCAACAATATTTAAATTTGGAAAAAACACTTGTGTGGTGTGTACTTATGTACGCACATTAAAATTTATACTTTTTTGGCGTAACAGGATAACAATTTTTCTTAAAATAAATGATACTTCTTCTAACCCAAAATTCTACAAAAATACTAAAAGTAATATATAACAACTAATATCACTTATAATCAATGTATATTGTTAATGAATTAAAGAATTATTTAAAAACATTAGTCATTTTATACAAAAATGATACTAAAACCTATTCACATTTATGGCCTTTAACTGTTTTAGAGATGAAACTGTCATTTAGAGTAGAAATGTAAAAAAAGGTAAGTATACCTAAAATTATTTTCCCACAAAAGATGGTTGTTAGTATACGATAATACGAAACATTTATTTTATCTGGGCGAAGCTCGGTCGCCCAGGTACTATAAATAATAAACGAATTAACAAAATCAATAAAACAAGTGGAAATCTAAATCGAAATTTTAGTACCACAAACACAAAAAAAAACTTAAATGTTGAATAGCTAATTTCGTGATGCCGTGTTGGTTTTTCGTTTTTTATTAAAAAAATATATTTGTAAAGAATACCCCAAAATAGATTTAAGAGTAACGCTTATGACAATTTCCCAAACAAACAAAAGTCTGAAAATAATTATTCAGGAAAACAAACCAAGCTCCGAGTATCGGCAGATCTGTGGTCATGTAAGGTGAGTTGGTTACCGGTTTGTTGATATAAAGCGGATAAATCAGATTATCGGTGTAGATTCTTCTGTAGGTATTTCTTTATACGGAAATGTCATGAGATACATTTCCATATACCTACTCATCAATTCATCAAAATATTTTTTCGTATTGGTTATTCTGTGGGAATAGTACAAATTACCTACACATAACACTTAAAATAACTGTTTGAGGTTTTGAAATTAAACATGCATATACTACTAGAAATAAACTAAAGCATAAAATTATTTGATTTATGTTACAAAATATAATTTAAAAATAATTTTATTCAGTAATAAAGTTACTCATTAGCATTGTTGCTTCCAATAAATATTACGAATCTTCGTATCACATTGTTATTAAAACGTTTTAAGGTATTCTGATTTTTGTGTGAACCATCCTCAAAGCCAGTTTATACGTAGGGCAAGTGGGCCCAAAGTGGACACCATAAGTCTAAGTAAGAGATAAACGTTTGTAAATACATAGAGGAAATTATTTTAAAATCTACTATATGCTAAAGTTGTTGAAGTTTCATACCCAATTTATAAATTTATTATATATGTTAAGAATCTGAAACTACATCCAATATTATAATACCCTTTAGAATGCTCACTTTGCCCGGAGGCAGGACTGAAGCCGGCAGGAGTGTTAGGGCAAAATAGGCAGGCAACGTACAAAGCGAGCATCTTTATTATCTAATTTACAAATAAGAAGAGATATATTAATAAAAACATTAGAAAAGTGGTAATATGTAATGTATTTTATCTCAGAACCAAGGAAAACGATTTTAGTATTCATTTAATCACAACTATTATGTACAACTACACAGTCACCATTAATAACTTAACAGTCTTTTCTCCACTATTGAATAAGTAAAAAAATTAAACATCAAATATAAATACCAGTGGTCTTGAAACCTTTAATTGCATTTTGAGCTGTAGCAGCTTTCATTTAAGCACTTGAAAAGAGATCTGTAGCATCGTTTTGGTTAATGATTCGCCCAGCATGAGTTTTCTGGAATGAAGCAACTGCCTGCTCAAACTATATTTTTAAGGGCCCGTATACGCAGTAGTTTAAAGGTTGGTTTCTGTGTGTCGTATGAAGTGCCAAAGAAATAAAGACCACATTATGTGCAGAGGCAAATTCCAATGCGAATAAATAATTATGGGATTCATGATTATCACAAGTATCCGTTGGTCGGACAGTCTAAGAATGCCGGTTGATTGATATACCCATTATCTGTACAGGTTTCTTGGGTACCCGGTGGTGCACCATCAAGTAACCGCGAGTTCATTTTCTTGCGTGCAAAGATCATAAATGGTGGTATAAAAGATCCGGCAGCATTGTAACAAAAAACCACATTAGTCGTTCTGTCTTTTTCGCTGCTTGAAATCAGACCAACCTGGCGTTTCCCCACTTTTGTCAATACTCGGATTGGTTTATTAGACTTCCATATTATAAAGACGAGTAGCTTCTATGCCTTGCTTTTGTGTTTATTCTTCTGAACGATCAAACAATCTATAGGCTTAGGGCTTGTTAAAGCCCCTTGCTCTAGCAAGGTAGTTGGTTCTGGTTTTCTTAAAGTTAATTTAGAGTGCCTTTCAATAAAGCTTTTATACCGATCACTACCAACAGTACCATCTTTAAATGGATAAGGAATGCGGTTTTTTAGTGTATTGAAAGACAAGAAGTAAACATTCATCTTAGGATAAACCGTAAAATACACTGACCATTTCAAAAACATAATCAATAGGCCTTGTTTCTGTTTTTCACTGAAAACTGTAGTTAACCTATTTAGCTTCTTTTTGCAAGATCCTGTCACAAGATGACATTGTTTAGCTTTTGTAATATCAGCTCTGCGGTAAATTTCGCGGGTGTCCTCTTATGAACACTTTGGCTTGTCGCTTACCCGGTGGTTTTTCCAACAATGCCTAGATCTTTTCTAGCCTCCACCTCTTAATCGCTGCCTTTCTGAACATGTCAGCACCTCCGCCACATGGTCCGAGGCTAATCATTGGCTCGGGTCAATTATATGACTACGGTTTTACCTGTTATACTCTAACCTATGATCTCCGTTGCACAGTGTTGGACGGCCACGGCCTGAAACTCTGTGGCTTACACACCTGGACTTAATTGGAGTCTCCTTGAATCATAAGGTCATTGTTTCATGAATCCCTTTCTAATAATTTTACTTGAAAGTTCCTAGTAAATTTACCTCTGGGGACTATCCTGTTCTGAGGCATACTAAATATTTGATCCGCCTTAACCCTATCATATAGTTCTGCATGCTCTTTTTCCCTCAATAAAGTTATAGGAGCCTTATTCGATCTAGCTAGGTTTCATTTTTAGAAAACGTCATTTTATCCGTGTTTAAGATAATAAAATTGTTACAATAAATTGAAAAATATGACACTTCCTAACTTTTATTGGCGAGTAGTCAAGCTGCTTTTATTTTTTTTTTACACAGCAACATTAAAAGAAAATTAATTGGTTGCTTATATTAGTGGGTCTTTTTTAAGGGGAAGAATAATCCAATTTGTGTTATACGTTTATTCTGGAGCTGTTGGAACATAAATTAGAGTTTTCTCTTAACCACCAAATGAAGCCGTTGTTTAACAATTCTGCCTTGGTTTATAATACATTGAGGTATTTTTATCTTAAATTCAAACAAATGTTTACATTTAGTTATTTTTATTTTAAGCTCCGAAAAAGCAAAAGATTTTTTGTTGTTCAGCACCTAAATTCGTCAATAATATTTGGCTATACTTTATTAGGACCTCTGATCATTTATTTATTTTCTATCACACTCTCACGAAAGCTTGTACTACCTACATCGATATATGTAAGTAGGTATAGTTGAGCACGTTTATTTGTACTTTTAAGCATTTTTTTACAATTTATAGTATTAAAACTTTAAAAATAGGCTACTAAATAAACATGAATTAGTTTCAATAACTGCATAATACTTTATTAATTATCACAAGCAATGTCCAAATTACACAAGAAATTTAAATTCGTTTGTGTAACACCTATTGTTCCCCCTAATCATTTGATTTGCATTTAATTCTATAAAATAAAATTTGCTTTTCTGTAAACGTTTTTATAAATGACTCGGAAATCAACATTTTAGTTGTAACAGTGTTTAGTGACGTTAATATATAATTTTAGAGAATAACTATCGTGCCGTGATATTTTCTGTAAACAGTACAGTAAGCTTTAATAAATGTACAATTTACTATTAACTATGTGTTTGCAAGTGATGTTTTGGACTATGGGACATGAAAGTGAAAAGTGTTCTTTTATTAAAAACGTTGTGAAGAAAAAGGTGTAGATATCTTATTCGGAAACTTCAAATAAATGATAAATATCAAAGCATTTCGTAATTACATAATAAAGCGGACCTTTTTAGCCCCCTTTGCATTCTCACCCAAAAGGTCAGCTCTATCAAACTCGCTGGCATTAAATTCCCTAAGGCGGCAAACAAATGCATGTTTTACCGTTAATAAGACCAATCCGGTTGTTCCTGATGATGATTTACATTCCATTTGAAATAATTGAAACACTGCTTCAGGCCCACAGCTTAAACAATTGCTTTTCATAGCGTTAATATATTCAAAACGATCAAGTTTTCAGTATTCTAAGTAACGTTTAATTGAAATTCATTCTCTTATTGATTACACAGTATTCTTCAGTCAAGATGCGTTTTGGGTTTATTTTTGTAACCGTTAAATAGGCGACACCTATTTACCAGTAGAAAAAACAACATTTATACGCTATTTTATCTTCCATTTGAATACACAAAATTCTTTTTTGATTTGTCAATTCATTGCAAGCCATTTAAAGTTGACGTGTATTTTGTTACAATGGAATAAAACGAATATCGTTCAATGATAAAATTCTTAGTTTCTGGATGGTTTATCAGCAACAAAAATTCATAGAGAAATGATAAAAGTGTTAAAGGAATCTGATCCTTCATTTCCAACTGTACATCTACGGGTTTTAGAGTTTATACGTGAACGTACAAGTTTCGAAGATGAACGACGTAGTGGACGTCCAAAAAGTGGAAATCATTAATCATGTCTATGATATTGTTTGTAAAGATCCAAGTTTAACTAAGCGTGAAATTGCTGATACCATAGGTATATTAGATGAACGAGTACTCCATACTTTACACGAAGAATTACATGTGAAAAACCTGTTCGGAAAGTTTGTGCCGCATTCGTTAACAATTCAACAAAAACTAAATTGAAAACAAATTTCTTAGCAGTTTTAAGCAGAATATAATCGATTTTGTGCGTAGTTTTATTACTATGAATGAGACTTGCGTCTACCAGAAAGAATCTAAACTGTACCAAGAAAGTTTACAGTGGACTAAAGCTAGTTAGTTCTTCAGCTCCAAAACAGGTGAAGTCAGAACGATCGGCAAATTTTATGGCAACAGCTTTTTAGGATAAAAAAGTTTTTTTTTTAGTTAATTATCTTAATAAAGGTAAAATATTGACTTTGAATATTATTGCAATCTTTTAGATAGAGAAAAAAATCGTGAAACAAAGGCCCTGTTTACAAAAAAAAATCATCAAAATAATGCACGAGCTCACACAAGTTTGTTAAAGAAGGCCAAATTGAACGAATTAACGTATAAATTGCTTGAAAACTCACCGTATTCACCAGATTTGGCTTCCTCCGACTATTACCTCTTTAGAAACTTGAAAGAAATCCTTCCTGGAATGCAGAAGCAATTGCAGTCATGGAAGAATATTTTGCAGAGCTTACGCAATCATTACAGAGATGGTATAAAATTAATGGAGGATCATTGGAATAAGTGTGTTTAAGCTGAGGGATATTATATTTAATGAAAAAATAGTAGTTTACGTAACAAGTCCCGAAAGTGGTCTTTTACTGGACGAGTCGGCTAATTGCAGGGCGAGCCACAGGCGAGCCCTGCAAGCCTGCGAGTCCAGTAAAAGCACTTTTGGGACGTATTACGTACAATATTTTTTTTAAAACGGGCATTGTTGTACCATAAACTTCATATTATTTAGTTTACATTTTTATAACAAGAACTCTTTATTAACTAATTTTAACACTTTTTTTTTGACAAACCTTGCTTGGGTGGCCGCCTTAAGAATTTCATCTGGTATAATTTCATCTTCCATTAATTCACAATCAAATGCATCATTTTAAATATCCATTTTATAATAAATTTCACGTTTTCAAATAAACGTCAAAATATGTCAAGTTATTTTATAGTTTTAAATATATACAAAACTCGATTACCATAGAAACCAATTGACCGCTATCTTAGACTAACTATTTTATTGTTTTTTTCATTAAAGATAGGCCGGAAAGTAAATAAAAATAAGTCCGGTAAAAGCTTTTACCGGACTCATTTTTATTTTCTGGCCTTGTCCGACAAAATGAGATTTTCCATAGAAACCAATTGACCGCTATCTTAGACTAACTATTTTATTGTTTTTTTCATTAAAGATAGCCCGGAAAGTAAATAAAAATGAGTCCGGTAAAAGCTTTTACCGGACTCATTTTTATTTTCTGGCCTTGTCCGACAAAATGAGATTTTCTGACCTAAAAATAAACCGAAAAGTATTAATTTCTGGCCGGTTTTAAAAAAACAATTTTATTTAAATAAATACACATTCCTTTAATTTTACCTTCAAACAACTTCAAACTTTTCAAACCTGTATTTACAACTTTTGAATAATCAAAAGTAATATTGGTTCGTTTTACAAAATAATTAATTTGCTTAAAAAAAATCTTTTAAATAATAAGCTGAAGCCCTATTTTTACCCAAAGGTGTTAAGGTTTACAAAACTTTCAAATAAATAGTTTCAGCTATAAACAGATTCCATGAGTATACCTACAAATTTCGCCCATTCTTTCTTATTTCTTGCTTTCTTCTGTGCTTCGTTCCAGGTCACGCCTCTATCTCTTAAACATGCTCCACTATGTCGTTCCAAGTTTTCCTATGTCTACCTTTCGTTCTTTTTTGTATCGATCTTGCTTGCCATACGCTTTTTGTTTGTCTTCCGTCCTTCATTCGCACAACATGTCCAAACCACTCTAGTTGTAGTTTTTCAATGCTTTTTAAAATCGGTTCCACTTTTAATTCTTCTCTTATGTAATCACTTCTAATTTTGTCTCTTCTTGTACATCGTTTTACTGCTCTCAAATATCTCATTTCCAGTGCTTGAATCTTGCTCTTCGTTTCTGCGTATCCAGCTTTCACGACCAAAGGTTAAAGTTGGTTTGAAGACGGTGTTGTATAAGGTCATTTTCGTTTTTCTTAAAAAAAAATATTTATCTTTTAAATATCTTATTTATATTTTCTACTTTTTTGCAGGTATGTGGACATTCAGCGACAGCCCATGTGTTAGGTGATGAATGTAACAGTGATTGGGAATGTAGAGAATATATTACTGGATCGATTTGTCATAGAGGAAGATGTGCTTGTCAACCATTTTTTGCTAGAATTAATCAAACTTCTTGTTTACAAGGTAAGTTTATAAAACAGTTTTGTATATATAAAATTGTCACATACAGATTAAACTTAAATGGATTAAATAGCCAATAAAAAATTGCCAAATGACCTTAATTTCACTTGAGAGTAGATATTTTTTACGAAATAAACAATAATGTAAAAAAAGTTCACATAATCTTATCTCTTAGGCAACAATAAAGAGGTGTTTGTAATTTAATTAAATTTCTTGAAACAATTATCACAAATACTTTAGAATCCATTAACAGTTGTGTTTCTATTTTCAATACCTAAATTTTAAATAGATAGTCAGCAAATTAATGTTGATTCATTATTTACACCACATTTAATTCTGCCATAAAGTAATATTTGCATAAAACATCACAATTAAGTTAGCGTGGAATATTAATAGATTTTTTTAATTCATACATAAAAAAATTGCTCCCTAAATGCTCCCTAAGAATCCGCAATTGCTCCAGTAATTAATTATTTTTTTAATTAATTATTTGCAATTAAAATTACGGAATTTAATTTTTCTATATCTCAATAAATTACAGTTTCTTAAAAAACTTGTTTTCATCAATAAATTGCTTCCTAAATGCTCTTTTAGAACCCGCAATTGCTTCAGTAATTAGTTAATTTTTTAATTAATTAATTGCAATTAAATTACGTAATTTATTTTTTCTATATCTCAATAAATGACAGTTTTTTTTATTATTTTTTTTTTATCAATAAATTGCTCCCTTTATGCTCTCTAAGAATCTGCAATTGCTCCAGTAATTAATAATTTTGATCAATTCCGTATAATTAAAGAATATTTTGGAAAAAAAATTAATGAATATCAACCGATCTAATTGAGGGGAATTTAAAAAAATTAAAAAAATAATTAATTACTGGAGCAATTGCGGATTCTAAAAGAGGATTTAGGGAGCGATTTATTGATTAAAAAAAAAATAATAAAAAAACTGTAATTTGTTGAGCTATAGAAAAAATTAATTCCGGAATTTTAATTGGAGATAATGAAATAAAAAATTAACTAATGACTGGAGAAATTGCGAATTCTGAGAGAGCATTTAGAGAGCAATTTGTTGATGAAAAAAATTTAAAAAAAAAACTTTAATTTGTTGAGATATAGAAAAAATAAATTCCGTAATTTTAATTGCAAGTAATTAATTTAAAAAATAATTAATTACTGGAGCAATTGAACATTTAGGGAGCAATTTATTAATGAAAAAAAAACTAAAAAAACTGTAATTTGTTGAGATGTAGAAAAAATAAATTCCGTAATTTTAATTTTAAATAATTAATTAAAAATTGACCAATTACTGGAGCAATTGCGGATTCTGAGAGAGCATTTACGGAGCAATTTATTAATGAAAAAAAAAACCTGTAATTTGTTGAGATGTAGAAAAAAATAATTCCTTAATTTTAATTACAAATAATTAATAAAAAAATACTAATTACTGGAGCAATTACGGATTCTGAGGGAGCATTTAGCGAGCAGTTTATTGATGTTCAAGGTAAAAACAATTTTTTCATATTTCATGCTAAATTAGTTGCGATGGTGACGTCACAAAAATAAGAAACGAAAAAGAAACGGTGGGGAGAGTCACTCGTTGTTCACACCTCGTAGGTATATCAAAAGATCTGATCGGGAGCAATTTATTAATAAGACAAAAATTTCAAAAAAATTGTAATTTGTTGAGATATAGAAAAAATAAATTCCGTAATTTTAATTGCAAATAATTAATTAAAAAATTAATTAATTACTGGAGCAATTGCGGATTCTAATGGAGCATTTAGGGAGCAATTTTTTTATGTATGAATTAAAAAAAAATATTACGATTCCACGCTAACTTAATTTCTATGCATAATCCGGACTTATTTTCTACTTTTTGAGAAAGAAGATATTTTTGGCAAGAATTTTCCCGATAACTCATAGAAGAAATTTTACGGTATAAATAAACTGATTAATTTTCCGCGTATAAATATATAGGGTGATTCATAAGCAATGGGACATCTATTAACTGGTCAAAGGACCGTATCTGAATGAAAATAGTGTAAGAGAGCGGTTCTTAAACTGTGAGACGCGCCCACCAGTGGGGTAGTGTTAAGTTAGTAAGAAGGCAACGTAAATTAAAAAACAAAATTAATAAATCCGATTAATAAAATCTTTATTGTCAAATATTGAACTAAAAACTTGTTCTAAATATTCTTAGATTAGAAGAATTAATGGCTGACATGCCATTGTTTTCAGAATTAAGAGACTGTTAATTTTTTTAGTTCACTATTTACCATTTTACTTTACAACCAACCTATATTTTTTACAACGGTATTAGAATAAGAAACTACGTCCCACCTCCATTGACCGACAGAAAACTTTTATACTATTTGTAAACACGTGCACGAGATAAAGAATTGTCATTATAAGCCTTTTTCAGTGGCAGTTTTTTATAATTTAACAAGAAATTTTACATAATTCGTTGTTTCTGGGCATAGTGTCAGAGCGATTGCAGACCGCAATAAATATGGTGTATACGTGGTGCAAGGATGAAGGCCTAACAGCCAATCCAAAAAAAGCATCAGTTATCTCATTCACAAATAAAAGTGCGTTGCAAGGCTTAAAAACGATAATGACGAATAATGTGCTGGTGACTACCTATGGCTACAGAAGCCAAATATCAGGGTGTGGTGTTTGACCAAAGACAATCATGGAAGCAGCACATCCAAAAGTCATACGCAAAGCTACAATCGCCCTTGGTAGGTGTAGACAAATGTGTGGCAAAGACAGGGGTCTGAACACCAAAATGAACCTCTGGTTGTACACACAGGTCAATGGGCCAATGTTAACCTATGGTTCGGTGGTGTGGTGGAGTAGAACACAACAGTCTCGGCGATCGGGCAACTGGAAAGCATGCAAAGGCAGGCCATGGGGACCGCCTCAACGGACACATTACAGATTCTGCTTAACTTACCACCATTGCATATTTATATACAGAGCGATGTTGTGGCCACTGCTCACAGGCTGCTACAAGTCCAGGCTCCCATAACCTTATTGAGTGGAAAAAAGTAAGTAGAGCAATATGATAGAGTTAAGATGGATCAAATAATGAGTATGCCTCGAGACAGGATAGTCCCCGGGGAGATTATAAGTCAGGATATAACGGGAAATTTACTTGGACATTTCAGAAAGGCAGCCATTGAGAAATAGATGCTAGAAAAGGCCCAGGAGTGATGGAAAAAATTACCGGGCAAGCAACAAGCCAAAATGTTCATACAAGATCACTCTGCGAAATTTACTGCAGAGGTGTTATCACAAAGGCGAAACGATGTTAGAATGACAGGACATTGTCGGCTCAGAAAACCCCTGAGTCGAGTGAACTTGACAGATAAAGACATCTGTCCGATACTGCCAAGAGAAGGAGGAAACCGCATTTCATGTCCTATGCCAATGTGAAGGCCTTGCAAGAACGCGGTAGCTAGTATTGGAAGAGGAGAAACCGACTGCCCAAAGTTACGTATAGAGGCCACTGTGAAAGCTATTAAGTCTCGTTAAGAGCGCAAGGTGTTCTAATCCTATTCTATAAATGATGGGAGTTCACAATAGATCTGTAAAGGTCGCAGTGATACAGGCTAACAACCAACCCATTGAATATCTATCTATATATCTATCTGCATAATTCCTTGCTCGTCTTTTTGGTCACACATTGTTATCGGCATAACAAAAATGCGTTCGTCTCACCTGTATAAAAAATTCTCCTGCAGCGACACTGATACTGGAATATTAGTCACTTTGAATACAGCTATTCTTTTCTTATCTTTCTCTCTAGCTCTAGGACGTCTTTTGCGCAAGTTAAATATTTAATTGGTAGACCTCGTATCACAGAAAATGAATATGAATAAAATTCGAAAAACAAAATAATTGTTTTTCCTAAGTTAAAATAAAAATATTTTTGCTAGATAGTACTTTTTAAGCGTGCTTATTCTTAATATTTTGATTTTTCAATAAGTAGATAACGTGTTCATCACGACTCATTTTTTGCAAAATTAAGAAGTGCTTTCGTTTTAAATTTTGGGTCCAAGAGAAAAGATGTGTATAAATTATTTATTTATTTATTTATTTATTTATTTATTTATCTTTTTTCTTTCTATATCCTTATTTACAAACAAGCGAATTTTGAAAAGTCATTTTGTAGATTGCGAAATTAATGAATTACAATTAACTCCTAGCAATTGACTTGATTATACTGCCTTCAAAAATCCTTCCACAATTAGTGGTAATTGTTCGTAGAACAAAATAATAGCTTGCTTCTTAATCGGTACTCTGGGAAATATTCTTGGAATTAAGTGTCATCTAAATATTAATATCGTTGATTCTCACGTCTTCTTGCAGACATTAAATTTTATAATTATTTCCTACCCGTGGACTAGCATTTAAATTTAAGTCAAATTAGTGAGAAAATGAAACGGTTAACGTGAAGCAATTTTCATTTTACCACAAAACTAAAATTTGGAGTGGATTTTTATAGTGTTACACGGTTAAAGTACAAATTCGAAAATTAAACAGTAGCGACACAAGTAAGTTTATTCTACGATTGTACCCATTACTTTTTATACTTACTTTTCCTTCGTTTCCATATTAGATCTATTTAACATTTGCAACTACATTGGAGAGTTGTTTGCGACTTTTAGTTGTTCTTATCAGCAAAAAAAGAGTAAGATGGCTAATAAATGATGTTGCATTACAAGAAAAATTATTGAATTTTACAAAATCCAAATTAAACACTACAAAAAGATAATTATTTTTATTAACTAGTCATCTATCTTCATGTATACAGTTACCTAGAAAATTTCAATTTTTTTAAAAATATAGAAAAAGTATCATCTCTATTAAGAAATCTGGACATCGACGAGCTGATATTAAAAGTCAAAAATGAAATACACGTCGTGGGTTATGCAGATGATTTGGTCCTCTTAGTTCAAGGCAAATGTAATACTATGTCAAGAGATAGAATCCAACCGGCTCTCAACATTATCCTGAAATGCAGGGCATAACATCATCATCAAGGCGGAACTTACAAGGCACAAGTCCAAGACTTAATGGTGTAAATATACAAGGCAGAGGAGGTTAAATACCTTAGTAATATAAAAAAATTAAGTTATATCTGTATTCACCAGCTGAATGTATAATCAAGAATGTGATAACCACTTTAATGGTGCTCAAACATACCTTTATAAAAATGTGGGGTTTAAGACCAAACATGTCATATTGGATTTATAACATTGTAGCATTCCTAAAAAACCCAAATAATAAAATTTCTTTTTTTAATCATTCTTCTACTTATTACCACCCTGTACTCTTAATTTATGGCATGGAATATCGCAGAACTAAAATTCTAACGGTTGTTACCACGCGATATATCTGACTTCATAACTGACCAATGAGATTTCGTGTTCAACATCATCCGATGCTAACTGAGACGCTATGAGGGTTTTTTTAACGGCGATTTAGTTCAGTCAGGTCGTGGATGTGGAAACAATAACTTCTCTGTAAGAAGTTAATTTCAATTTTGGCGGTTTTTTTATCTTTAGACGCTTAAAATTAAAAGCTAATTAAGGTTCCTAGTGGAATTAAAGTCAGTTTGTAGTGATCGTTAACAGTTTTGGTGAAAGTTACCGATAATTACCGATGTTTGAGGCTTGTAAGTAGCTGAATTTTGCCGTATTTTCGAAATTAGGATAGAACCTAATCATACTACCTAGGAGCCATTTTGTAAGTCTTTTTATTGCTTAATTACTATTTCTTCACTACAAGAAAAAATAGAGTACCGTTTATTTCATTGGATTTTGGATCTAATTGTCATCTATATAATAAATATCCACGTATGAAGAGTTAATGTATTTAGTAATCGTAAACTACCGAGATTAACTCAGTTTATAAAAACGCCGGTATCTGTGAAACTAAGTGTAAAGTTTTTAATAGTTACGTTCAATAGTAGTAATACCTACGTAACACTCGATAAAATCAACAGCGATGGCGGCGTACAGAGTGTAACTTAGTTTTTTGTAATGGTATTTTATTGGTAAATTTTTGTTTCTCTCTATACCTCTCAAATGTATAATTACTAAACTTAAACAATTATATGGTACTCTCTTTTTTTTTAACTCGAGTTAAAAACCTAAGCTAAAGGTGAATTATCATTTTTTAATATAGCGTTTCATCAAACTTTAATTTTTTTGTCACTTTTCGCTTATCAGAGTACACAAAAATAACAAAAACAATGTTACTTAGCTATTACTTTTTTTGTGTATTAATAATGATGTTTTTGAACTAAACACAAATGTGTTAAGTAATATGTATTTACTATCTCGTACATAGATGCTTTTTATTTTATTTTTGTTGTGTATCTAATTTATTATTACAGCCAATAATAAACACTGTTATTGTTACCTTTAGATTTTTCTTTTCCCAGCTAGAGCCTGTTACTCTGATCAATACTTTCAGTTTCTCTAATCTATATTTTATTAAAGTAATAGATTTTGTTTCTTAAATATATCTTATTTTATTAAAGAAATAGATTTTGCTTTTTTGAATATATCTTTATCGTACCGATGTAATTTATAACCATAAGGATGAGTAAAAGAAAAGTGTAAGTATAATTTTTCTTTTTAGTATCTTAAATAAAAGTGTGTAATTTAAATTTTAGCAAGAACATCTGCCTAATTTTACCTTATCTTATCTTATATCTCTTACATCTTTCTTATTTTAACTTTATCTACAGCAACTGACTAATTATTTTATCCAACTTAAATATTTAATTTTTATTCCACCTGGGTTCCTTATATTTCCCCATCCTCAGGATAAAAAACATAAGTGGCGCCCATTTTCCTTTCTCTTTCTTTTCTTTCATTTTCTCTCTTTTATCCCTTTTAACTTCTTTTATCTTTTATTATTCATTTAAGTATATTCCTTTTTATCTTTTTGAAATTAATCATCTAGCTCGATCGAATCCACGCTCGCTCTCCTCCTACCCCCTGAGTGCCGTTCGCATATGTTAACCTCTCAAATCAAGCATTTAACATCATGAGGAAAAGAGAAGTTACAACATACTGGTTAAATCAACAGTTATATGCGTCTTTGGTATGATGCCCAACGATTAAATAGGCTTCAAGAATATCTGAGCAATACTTCAGTTAGATTAGTACAATTAAACACATTATGTGCCATTGCTGGGCACTGAATCGGAAAAACCATTAGAGTGACTCCACAAACATATGGTACTCATCTTTTAGAACTGTAGAAATTTGTACATGGTACCAAGATTCTGTAATAGGTGACATAAACCAATGGAATAAGTATAATAAGCCTAACAACTGTTACCAAAAAAGTCTATAATTTTATCGAAAATTTGAAGTTTATATTCAAAATAAGCTAGCAGTTACAAAAATGCAATTAAATACCGCAAAAACTATTTACCTCATTAATCTATACTAATATTATAAAGAGAAAAGGTTTGATTTTTTGTTTGTTTGTTTGTTTGAAATGAATAGGCTCCGATTTCAAAAATTCTTTCACCGTTGGCAAGCTACACTATTCCCGAGTGACATAGGCTATGTTTCATTAAAAAAAAATAGGGATCCTTACTAAAATGCCATTAATGTAACCAAAAATGACCTTAAAGTCCTTACATCGCGTGCGCTGAGAATACTATTGATTATAGAATAAAATAATGTACTACGATTTTAAAGAATATATAAATATCTACATAAAATTCCGCTACAGCATATGTCTAACTGTTATAATTACGTCACAATAACTATTTTTTAATTTTTTAAAAGTTTTTATTTTGGTATTAATCCTTATCAAAATAACTTATTTCATAATCACTAATTTAGCATGTGCAATGGGATGAGGCTACTTATAAAGGAATTAAAGGACAATTAAGTTGTAGCAACCATTATAACTGAACCACCAGCTGGTCAACTACCTCATACACTGAGGATACCGATGATCCCAACTGATCTACCAAATCCATTTAAACCGCTTCAATTTCCTATCAAAACATCTTTCGCTTTTACTAATAATAAGTCTCAAGGTCAAACCTTCCAATTAGTAGGGATCGGTTTTCCTCATGGCCAACCGCCTAAGGCGGGTCGGAGCACCTGAAAATCAATTTATTTTGCTGCCAATAAATAAAACAACATGTAATATAGTTTACAGGGAAGCGTTGGCCCAATAAATTTAATGGCTTTGGTTATTTTTCTTTAATCCTCGTGCAAAGCCGGGACGGGCTGCTAGTATTTTAATATTTTAAAAGTTATTAACAAAAAAGAGCCTAATGAATGCTGGACAGTGCAGCACTTCAAGGAATAACCAAATAAGATAAGTAAAAAGAACATTATTTTCAGATGTTAGATATCTAAACATATATAATCTGAAAATAATCATCTTTTTGCTGCATTTTATTAAGTTTTCATGACATTCACCATGTTAATTCATTCACCAGCAGTCCCTTTTTTGCAAACATCTTTTGGAATATTAAAAGATATTAGTTTCTACTCACATTCTATTACCACTTTGATTTTTAACACAATCGGACAAATTTCATTTTTTAACAAAACTTTTGATAGTTACGTATGTGTTAAAAGTTGGTTGGGCAGATACCCAAAGGTAAAACCTATTGAATATTTCAGAATAAAAACATTCGAGCAGAACAATTTATATAACAATAGAGTGCGAGCATGTTTGTTTTTCTCAAAAACTGAAAGAGGTCATTGAGATTGGTGAGAAGAACAAAGATCCAGATTGGCACAAGGAGACTGGCCCGTATATACATAATTTCTAAGACTACGATATAATGGAGTTGAGGACGAATGGTATTAAATATGAAAAGAGATGTATTATTCGTTCCCAGTTCGTGCGGACTGACCTATCTTATCTTTATGAGTGTTTAACGACGGCTGGTTATCGCTGATTATTATATTAACTGGTTCTGATATTTACAGGTTTGGGTTTCATAATTTCATGGATTCACAAATTATATTATTCTCCTAGTATTGTCGTCCACCGGAGCTTTTGAAAAATTTCTGTTATATAGTGTTGATATTTATTCGTCTTTGCTTTCATGCCACTGTTTAGTAAAGTAATTGAAAAGAACAGTCGGTACCTGCTGGTATAATTTAGATCCTATTACTGCTCTGAGTTTTAAAGTGTCATCTTAGGTAGCTGTTAAGATTATTCATTTCGCACGAACTTGGAACGAATAATGCGTTTCCCATTACTCTCAAGCGAAACTTCTTAGTAGACCAAAATGCTGTCATCCTCCAAGGAGGGTACACTTTGTCAATAAAAAAATCTTTATTTTAGATAAAAAGTATTTCACTTAGAGTAATTCTGAAGTAAAGGCAAAAAAGAAAGAAAAGAAAATACCGACAATGTAGAGGAATCCCTAAAAATGTTTGGTAGAAACATGAAGCGAAATGTGCAAATAGAATCGTTGTCTGGTGCGCAATTTCTAGCGGTGTATCCCGACCTTTTGTGGGAAGAATGAGGGTGAAAATTTCAAATTGCTTTAAATGGTCCACGAACATTATGCTAATGACGATATCATGTTTTAGTTAGAACTTGAATCAAGCCATTACTCAAGATATATCAAAACATGACTTCGACAATGCCACATACCTTTATATCTTTTGTTTCCAAAAACAATAATCCTGCAAACTTGCCACAGGCTCGCCCAATGCCTAAAGGATTTTTGGAGAAGACTGGAGAACATTATGAAGTGCGGTAGTGCCGCGTTAATAAGACAAAGATAGTAAGTCTTTCTAAGTTAAACATGGCAACTAGCATACATTCGAACCTCGCATTAGTTCCACTTGCATTTATGTCACAATGTTGTCACTGCCGGCCTCAAAGTATAATATAGATTTTTGGGATCTTTCTTTATTTCACGGAAATTATTTTCTTTAGCACTACATAGAATTTTTTAGTTTCGCTTTCATCATTTTATAATCATGTATAATAATCTAACTATATAAAAAATTGCGGTGAGATTCATTAGGAGATCGTGCAATGACTTTGCATAAACAAAATTGAAGTAACAAATCATTACTGTTCCTTTGTACCAAAATAAGATACTATATATACAGAAATTACTCTATAATTTGATTTATTTATTGATCTAACTCCATTATACATTGTTGATTTATTTTAAAAAACTTATCTATACAGATATAAGGATGTACGTACTTTCATTAAATTATGTTTATTTCGGGTCATTAAACGTAGAATTTTTTTCAAAAGTAGTGAGCACACTTATACGAAATATTTAATGTTACTTGTTCCTTAACAAATTTTAAATTCAACTTTAACAAAATACACAAAACCTAAATTACTATAAGAGAATATTGCCTAGTCTAGCTCAGGGTCGTACTTTGAAATATCATCGAGGGTGTGCTCTCCAGGTTCTCTGAAATCAAGGAATAGAACCCCAAGAACACACTGCACAAATTAAATTTGTGGTCGTGTGTGGTAAACTCGAATTATGGTTAGTTTTTAAAAATACCTTCAACCTTTATTCGAATTTGGAAGGTTGTCGAAAGCAGTAGTCGTGTAAAAATGGCCAATAACTAGAGGCATCTTATTCCAGAAGTACTCGATTATCCCAACAGCAAAGTCTCACTGAAATGGTTTCTGTGTTTGGGAATGAAGTACCATACTAGGCAACTATCTCTCGCTGGTATTGTGAATTTCAACGTGGTTGCTCCAGTCTCAGCGAGGAATCCGGGCTAGTTCCACTTAAATCAAGAGTCACACAGCAAAACATTGATGCGGTTCGTCAGCTAATGAAGGATGCCTGCCGTGTAACATATCAGGATATAGAGGTATCTTTAAGCATTTTAAAGACCTCGATCCAAAAGATCCTAAATGAAGAACTATGTGTTATAAAGTTCGTTTCCCATTAGATGCCTCATTTTGTCTAAACGATCTGTAACTGTTTGTTCCGGGGACTACCAATTGGAAATACAGTTTACTACTTTTGCAACTAAGGCTCCGACAGAAGACATCGAAAACCACAAAAGATAAGATTAAATTAATTACAATTTATTTCAATATTTTTTGGCTTAACATCAAATTCAATTTTTTTAAAGTTTGAATAAACAATTTAACACTGATTCACATTTCTTTTATTTGTTTGTCTGTATTTTGGCGCCCTTATATATTTGTTTGGGGGGAGTTAAAGAAAACCAGAAGGAAGCCACGATCCCTGGAGCTAGCCAAGGGTAGTTTTCACGTTACAAATTGGGTTACAAATTTGGCGCCCAACATCAAAGGCCTGAGTTTTGCTGGTTTTTCTCCTATCATTTTCTTTCATTTATTCTTTAACATCAAATTTGTGCAGACATACAAATATTTGTCAATTCGGGTTTTTACTAACATTTAATTTTTTTACCCGTAATATTGTTTGGTTCAACTTATATTTAGCTACCGCTCAAGGTTATTCACTATTGAATTGGTGTATTTCGTTTATAATTTGAACTGGTTTTGTTTAAAGTTAACTTTCTATTTACCGATGTTTGATTTGATTTTATCTAAATATTTTGGTATTTTTAATTTATTAGTAATTTTTCTATACCGATTGTCTCTTACGATGTTATATATACATTTAAAATATTTCTTTATCTTGAATTTATCTCGATTATTCCTGATTGATAGGCGGAATTTTCTAAATAGTTAGGGCCCTTCTTGGCAGATTTTAATGTGTTTGTATCGTGTTATCAATATGTCCTTTTTTGTTGCTATCTATGCTTTCTTGGTCGGTTTTTTTTTATGACTTTATTTCGTGGTTGTGATAGTTACAGTCAAATTGTTTCGTGTATTCCTTCAATTTCTGTATTCTAGTTTTTCTTTTTTCTCTCTTCGTATTTCACTACGTTTGGTTAGGAATTTGGAAGATGGTTAATAGGAATTTTGTTATATCTTGAGTGTGGGTACCTATCGTTATTTGCCGTGGGCATATTTTTGGTGTGGTCTGGAAGACTACATTATTACCGTGTAAGGTTTGTGAGACCTTAGTATCTTGTAGGGGTCTGTGAGACCTCTTTATCGTGTAGCAGTTAGGTTTAACTGCTCTTTTTAGCTCTATTGGTGTTCCGTATGGATGGAACACAATAGGAGTTTATCTGTGGGATTATGGTCTATTTTGCTTCTTTTTTTTTAACCTTTAAGGTTTATCTTTGTGAAGAAAATAGATTTTCCATGCGTTTTTGTACCTACTCGAGATTTCTGTTTCCCTCATATCATTCTTTCATTTTTTTTCTGTACTGTTTTGTGATGCACCAAATACAGAAATACCTTATAATAGCTTGGACTGTTTCTTCACATACCGAGGACATCTTGATATATTTTGTGATTTTTTCGTATGTTTCGTTACCTTTGGAATATTTTTTGTAGTAACTTTGCAGTAATTTTTTGGGATATCGTTTTATATTTTTTCTTTTCTCGATATTTTTAAATTCTCAGATTTTGGTATATTTATTTTTGCATTCCGTACACTGGAGTCACTACACTGAAAGCACTTTTTATTAATTTTTCTTTGACTTTTTCTCTTTCTTCCTATTTCATTAATGTTTAAATACTTTAAGTTTTCAAAATTCATTTCCATTTTTTATTAATAAAAAAAATCGATTGAAATTTTTTTTCTCTTGTTTTTATTGTAGAATTTGGTTGGTGAGTTCAGGTCAGTACTGTACCTTAGGGATAGCATTTATTGCGAGTACAGGCTGAGGCTGTTCCTCTGTGCCGCACTACCAATTTTCAGAATTTTTCTTTTTGATTGATCAGTTTTCTTTGTTCTTTTTTTCAATTTTTTCTCTTTCTTTTAATTAATATTTGTCTTCAGTTTCCTTAACGTGGTGTAATGTATATATCTGCCCTATATTTAATTTGACGTTTTCTTTTCTTTAAATGTCCTAATTTTTTTTTCTCTACCTTATTACCGATATTTCTTGTCATTATATTGATAAATGTTACCGTTCCTCTACCTATTGCGTCGTCTCTAGTTTGCACAGTTTATATGATATGACTTGTCAAATTACAAGTTGATTCTGATATTAATTGATTTTTTTGAGTGTTAAGTCACATTTTTGTTCAATTAATTTTTGGCTTCAATTTTTTCTGGTTCATTGAATTTTTGTTTAGCTACTTAGCTTATTTTGTTACTCAATAGTGAGTATTTTTAATTCAATGATTTTTTTTGTTGGCTTCAGTCATATCCTTTGTGATTTTTGGAGTTTTTTCGTGGTTAATATCTTAAGGTTTGATCTTATGATGTTTCTTTTAATTTTTTAGAGACGTATAGTGTTATTTCTTGAATTTGACAAGAAGGTTCTTGATTTTAAGACCTTGTTATTTTTTGCTTATCTTAGACTATTTGATATTAGGACATTTATTTTTTCTCATCCGTTTCACTTTAGGTTGGCTAGTACCTTATAGATAAATCTAGTCACTTCGTCTTATGACGGTTTAACTACCTTGGTTTCTTCAAAACCTATGGTAATTTTACTTGCTTTTTGTTGGATTTCGTTCCATTTAGGTTGGCGACTACCTTTAATAGTAGGTTACTTCTCCTCTCTTACCGATTTAGCCTTTCCTTTTAGTTACATTATTGTATCGGTAACATTTGTGTTTTAAAGTTTTATGTGGTTACTTTTTTGAGAATTACACCAGTTATAGTGGTTTCAATCTTTACCTATTCACCAATTTTGGATTATTACTTTTTATCTTCATTACTTATTTTGAGAAAAGTTTCACTTGAAAAAAAAAACAAAAATCTTCAATTTTTTTTTCTGCCAAGGTACCGTGGTGTAACGATTGCATCGTTTATTTCGATCAGTTCTCCTGGACTATAAATATTTTTAAATTATTTATTGTTTTGGCGTTGTAATGAGTGGGAGACTGCAAAGTGGTAGGAGAGTTATTGGCTTCGTAGTCAATTTATGATTTTATTCGGTTCATTTGAACGTTGAATTGTATTTAATTCAAAGTTTTCCGACCAACTTTGCCCTTCTGTCTCTGGGTTATTGCCACCTGAAAGAAGAGCCCTAATATTTGGTTTACCAAAAACAACATTTTGAATTCGTCAAGAGTTATCATCAGAAAGTCCGTTGCAGTCCTGATTTTCCGGACCGAAATTCCATATCGCCCGCTTTTTGTTTTAGAAGTCTTCAGTGGAAATCAAAACTTCACAACTATTGCTTAAGAAAACACCGTTATCAAGCCATCAACAAAATAAGATAAGAGATCAAATTAATTTTTCATTAACTGTCAACAATAAGTAACCAAATTTATTGAAATAAATCTTTTGAAACTGATCTAATATTTTATTTGTATGTCAGTACTGGCGCCCTATTAAATAACTTGATTGGGGAAAAAACTAAGCAAAATTTCAGCAGAACCCTCTGGAGCTAGCAAAGGGTATTTTTACGCTACAAATTTGGCGCCCAACGCCAATGTAATTTTTAAAGGGTTTATTGGGTTACAAATTTGGCTTACAGAAGAGCAAAAAGCGGTTCTCCGCAATTGGTGTCAAAAAACATTGAAACGGTTCAACAAAAGAAACTCAAAAAACGTTTATATTATTGTTAGTGCTAATAAATCTTGGATTTACTCCTATGAATTGGAAAATAAACACCAATCCGCTGTGTTTGTGTGTGTTTCACGATAATGAAAAAAACCAACAAAAGTGATCCGTTCTCGAAGTGTGTCAAAGAAAATGCTCGCAACTCTTGTGTCAAAATCTGGTTATGTGACAACAATTGATTTAAAAGAACGAAGAATGGTTACTTCCAATTGGTATATAAACATTTGTTTACCAGAAGTTATAACGAAACTCCGACCAAGCAACACACAACGACGAATCATCCTACATCAGGACAATGCAAGTGCTCATACTGCCTAAAAGTCAAGCGAATTTTTGAATTTTTGAAACATCGAATTGTTAAACCATCCACTGTATAGTCCCAACGACTTCTTCACGTTCCCAAAGATTAGGAATTGAATGCGTGGGTAATGATTCTAGTCTCCAGAAGAAGCCATCGATGCCTTTATAACAGCGATTTTGCAGGTGTCAACTAAAGACTGGAATAACTGTTTTACCAATTGGTTTTCACGTATAAAAAAGTAAATCGTTTTTGGTGGGACACATTTTGAAAAGCAATAAAGTAGGTACTTTAACTCTATATATTTTTGTCTTTATAAACAAAACTAAAAAGACAACCTCGTATAAAGGCTAGAGTCATTGGCATAAAATTGCAGAGAGCATCCAAGAATAGCGAGATTAAATTTTAATAGATTGTTAATTTTCAATTACACAGAATAACTTATAACTTATGCGGTACTTAATGTAGTAACTATTGTGCCGGAAATAATAGGTAACAAACTGTTACAGCTCTAAAATAGTAAAATTTATTGATATTAACACAATCAATCAAATGACATTTAAAAACCTTTACTGTCATAATATAATTATAATTATGGGTAGATATTTATTTGTTGGTGTATATGTATATAAAAACCAGTTGTGGAAATAATTATAATGAAGTAAATATATATAAGTGTATTTTATTCTAATACGAAATGAGTAAAAAATATGTCTGTATGTAATTATTATAGTTTTACATCTCCGGGATGTACTGAATTAACAGGAAGCATTTCTTCTTTTATTTAGGGAACTTTTGTATTATATATTCAACATAAATTATGTTTATTAATAATATCGACTTTTTGCCAGTTTTGCCAAATAATTTACTGGTTATCAATAACAGTAGTTAAATATGTAGTAGTTATTTATAAACATATACTTTTGACAGTTTCTATAGTGGAGTTCCTGGAGCATTCAAAACGTTAAAACCTCGGATTAGAATTATAGTGAATGAATTTATAAAATCGACGTGGGGTTTTGTTTTTTATACTATAAATTACAATGTTTACCCAAAATTTTTTGTGCACTCAATTTTTTCATTGTTTAAACAAATTATTATGAAAAATTAATTTTTTACTTTAAATAGTAATTTTTTTTCATTTATACGTTAAATATCACCTGAATAGACATAGAGGAACATCTTTCGAGAATACCTGTGTATAAAAATAGCAGAAAAGATTTCGAACAGGTAATACAACTTGAAGGGGAGAGCAAAGCGGCAGCTGCTATGTAGCGCCTATCCGAGCGCGAGCGCCTATATGTGAAATCCTTCCGAAATTTTTGTAACTCCGTCGGGTCCATTTTATACTGTAATTCTTTCATATTTTGTAAATAAATGTGTGAAGCCTTCACATAGGAAAAATGCCCTGATGCATGAAATAATGGAATCATTAGCTCAATACTATATAAATCTAAATTCCTATCTCCGATACGATCCGCAGCAATGAAGTCCTTCAATATAGGAACCATTCAAAAATAAGTAATCCATAGTTTTGACGCTTTATTTTTATTTTTAAGCTCCAGTAACTTATTTTAAAAAAATTTTGTGAGCGTTTGAAATCCATGGTTTCCAGTTATTTCTGTATTGTTGAACATTTCAAAAATCATAGCGTTATCATCATCACCTATTACATTTGCAAAATCTGTATTGTGTTCCATAAGATTTTCAAAAACCAATCAATTGTATTTTCAGCATATATGGTAGAAAGAGCTTCTTTTATCCCACTTCCAGCCATAATATAACCAATGGATCCCATGTAAGATATTAGAGTATGAAACGAGCCTAGCCTCTACTTGTCAGACCAGCCAGAGCAACGCGACGTGCCAACTCAATTCACCCTTATACTGTTTAATGCTCGACATCGAGAACGGATCGATTCGATCGTTCCTTCATCCCCAGGGTCTCCAGATTGTGGAACTCCTTACCTTCCCACGTCTTCCCCACTCGTCCCAACTTGCAGGCCTTTAAATGCCAAATTAATAAATTGTCTCTTCTGCGTCAATACATGTTCTCAATACATTTGTATTTAGGTCTATACCTACGAGGACATCCTTAATAAAAAATAATAAAAAAATACAAGGCAGAAGCAATATCCCGTGCTTTCATGTATAGAGGTTGATCGAACGTTAAAATGCATGTTCTCATATCCAATTCTTTAGCATTATCTACTGAATTTTTTATTGTTGTGTAAATTGTGTGATAATCACTTGGAGCTGGGTTAATGAAAGGCAAAAAAATTATCGATGACACATCAAAATCATGGGCATTAGTTAATAAATTCATAAATCCATTCCATCTGGAAAATTTGTTATTATTTTTGAACTTTAAATACGTCCACAAAATATTTAATTATCCATTTGTAGTAAATTTCTTGATATCTGGCTCAACTTCTGGTAACTTGATTATTATCTTTGAAAATCCTATACCTGTAGCAGCTGGATATATTTGCAGAGGGATATTTCCGTGTTTAAAAAATTCAGATTCAGGAGGAAGTGTATTCAAGCGCTTGATAGGTCGTCGAGGTTGTATGTTGTATACCATCACTTGGACTTACTATTTCAATGCTTCCCATATAATGGAACGTTCCTTTACAATCAATAGTGTTGATATTGAAATCAGCATTATTATGCACAAATTGAACTGGTGGAGCTGTAAAAGTTGCTGAATGTAATAAATGATGATGATAACTCTATGATTTTTGAAATGTTCAACTATACAGAAATAACTAGTAAATCATGGATTTCAAACGCTTACTAAAATTTTTGAAAAAGTTACTGGAGCTTGAAAATAAAAATAAAACGTCAAAACTATGGATTATTTCATGCATCAGGGCATTTTCCCTATGCGAAGGCTTCACACATTTATCTACAAAATATGAAAGAATTACAGTATAAAATGGACCCGACGGAGTTACAAAAATTTCGGAAGGATTTCACATCTAGGCGCTCGCGCTCGGATAGGCGCTACATAGCAGCTGCCGCTTTGCTCTCCCCTTAAAGTTGTAGGTATTACCTGTTCGAAATCTGTTCTGCTATTTTTATACACAGGTATTCTCGAAAGATGTTCCTCTATGTCTATTGAGGTGAATATTCAGGTGAAATTTAACGTATAAATGAAAAAAATACTATTTAAAGTAAAATTATATGCTCAAAAATTAATTTTTCATAATAATTTGTTTAAACAATGAAAAAATTGATTGCACAAAAAAATTTTGGGTAAACATTGTAATTTATAGTATAAAAAACAAAACCCCACGTCGATTATATAAATTCATTCACTATAACTCTAATCCGAGGTAAAAATCTCCAGGCACTCCACTACTAGTAAACTAATTATTTTGAGATATTTCATGGGACTTTAAAAATTTAGAAATAAGAGAAACAGGAAATAACAAGAAATCGAAAAAACACTTAATCCAGTAGAAACCGATCCTTCCATCTCTATCTTAAGCCGGTAGAGCTTTTACCTTTTTTGCTAGAGATGCATTAGTGCTAAATCAGAGTTTTTGTTTATATCTTAAATCAACTTATGTCGTACAGGACACTTACTAAGCACAAATAGGATCTTAATGAAAGTGATAATTTCTTCAATCGAAAATTGAAACATTGAACATTTAATAACTTTTGTTGTGTCCTGTTTAATATTTTTATTGGTTTAGGAAATCGAATCCATTAATTTTTAATAAACTAATTATTTTAACACTTTTTTTATTTTTATTTTTTGTTTCTTTAATTTTAAAATTTACATAAACACATGAGAGATGTCTTATAATAACTACCTTACTAAAAATTTATGGTTTCGGTCACTTATGCCAATAAAAATATAATACAGTGTAGAAAAAGTGAATTAGAGTTTAATGTTTGCCAATTGAACAAGTAATCTTTGTCTAACTTCACTTATGTACTTAAGTAGTAATTAAGAAATAAGTAAGTTATATGATCAAAAAACCGTCATTATTTAAATTTAGTTGATTATGTAAATTAAACCATTTAACAATTCAGTTAAATTCAGACTATTATATTTTTAAAAAATCAGGGGTTGAATTAGCCCCGCTACTCACCAGTCAGGTCTGCAGTTTCGTATGTGACAAGTTTTCAAAAAATTGGTACTAGCTTTTGGGCTATATAGTATATTCAAATTTTATATTAAAAGTATAGTTTAACTAATATTAATGTGAAAAGACAACCACGCCTTCTAACCCCAACAAAGGAACCGACTTTCGAATCTAGGTTGCCAGATATATTTCCGAATATTCCTAAGTTTATATATTTTGAAAATTTTCTCTCTACTTTACTATTCAATTGTTCGTCAATGACTCTTAGAAAGATAATATAAAAATATTCTTACAAAATATATACTTAAATTAATTAACTAGGTTCTTCATATTTAAACAGTTTTCACTTCTAATGATATCAATTTTGTATATATTACTTATACTTAAAGACATTTTTGAGTAATGGCAACATTGTGTATATAGTTTCCCATTTTCAAGTCGGTTCGCATCCTTTTGATATTAATGTAAGAAATGCCGACGGCTTCTACTAAGCGCGGTGGTACATCAAACGAAACATCAAAGAGGAAAATTGCAAAATGCGACATGAGTTAAATACCCCGCATAGTCTTGTTCCTCATTACAGTACACAGTAGCGTGATTGATTTTTATTGATTTTTTATATTAGATATATATTACGGTACTTAATATAGTAAGAATTTCTCGTTTAAACCTTACGGTGGCGTTATATTATTTGATTTAGAAAGGTATTTTTTTAGACTTTATTTTTTTCGCATTTTTTCTGTTTTTAATTTTCCACTTTCTTTTAGTTTTTCGTTTATTTATTTATTTATGAATCGAAATTCAACACTATCTATTGGGTTTTCTTACAATTCAGTATTTGTTACGGACAATGCGTCATATAATTTCCGCATATTAAACAAAATACCTAATAATAACACAAAAAAGAATGAAATTTATGAATGGCAATCAAAAATATCGATGTTCCTAAAAAGGTTCCAGTAAAGAAGGAATTAATAAGAATGATCAAAAATCATTTTTAAAAATGAATATGTCATTGACACCATTTGCAGCAGACATGGTCATACCCTTTTGCGTTTACCTCCATACTACTGTATTTTTAATCCAATCGAAATGGTTTGGAGTACTGTAAAGAAACGTTTACGAAAATATAATCAGTCACTAACCTTAAGCGCAGTTGTTCTTGATAATATTCGAGAGGTAATTAGTGGCATTAATAGCGATGTATGGAAAAATTGCGAAGCACATGTTATAAAAATAGAAAAGGAATATCCTGTTTTACCGCCAATAGCACCATTAGTTATTGAACCTGGGAACGATTCTACTTCAGAAGTCTCTGACAATTCTTGTTAGTCATTCTAACCAATTTCCTTTACAACTATCGTGATTTATCTTGAAAACTTGTTTTCAAAAACAAACAAATTTTATATTCTTACTAACATACCCAACCCTTTCCTTTCCAGGCAAGGAAGGCTCATACCTCCTCGTGGTCCTTGCTGGACAGACAATCTTTTAAGATTGTCTGACAAAATGAGTATTATTTGTAGACAATTGTTATAAAAATATTATGAGTTATGTACTATTTGAATAATGAGTCAAATGTTCTTATTAATAACTAAAATTAACAAGTTTTAATTAGAAAGAATTAATTTGTTATTTGACAATTTTGAAATTGATACAAAATTTACAAATATACAAAAACCGTTTTTCTTTCGAAATTTAAAACAAAAATTAATAAAAATTTGAACCCTTTTTATTTAATTCCACGCCAATGGTCGGCATTGCTATCAAAGGCATTCAAATTCCGACAAAAAGCAAAACATTTTACATTGACTTTGGAACAACAAAAGCAATGACAAGAACTTAATATTAAAAATTAATCTAAAATTTTAAACACGTGAACATTAAAATCCAGCAATAAAAAATTGGCCTCCTCGATTCTCGAACATTGAAACAATTAAATTATTAATTTGTTCTTGTGAAATATTATTCCATTCTTCCAATCGCTATAATCAGCTTCTAATTAATGATCGGTGGGTTAAATCTTCTAAATCTTTCTCTTCCTATCATATCTCGGACTAATGAAAACTATAAACTTAAAAAAAAAAGTGTGAGGTTTCAAGGGACACCCGGATGGAACGAAGTTCCTTTCGATTAATTAGTGAAGGAATTAGTAATTTGTAAACACAACAGAGTGTTTATACATACATAAGCATTTATTATTGTCTGTATAAAATCTCTACTTACCTAACAGTTCGTTTCTTTTAACAAAAGTGTCCATTTATACAAAACCAGAGCTTTAGATAACACATCTTTTTAGAATTACTTTTTATAATTTAAAACAGGAATTAACAATTCAATACAAAATTTTAAAATTAAAATATTTGACAGTAACTGACAGTTAAGGTAATTTGACGTAGGTACCTAAATAGTCAAGTTACGAACTATTTTTAAAATGTTTATGAATTTATTAATTTATAAAAACAGGATGAAATAAAATGTAATACTATTATAGTTAATTATTATTTTTTCTACAGTATTTTCTTTTTAATGTACATTTTCTTTTAATTTAAAATAGTGTCTTTTTAATTGTAATATCAATACATAGTATAAAACAAAGTCGCTTTTTCTGTCCCTATTTCCCTTTGTATGATTAAATCTTTAAAACTACGAAACGGATTTTGATGCGGTTTTTTTTAATAGATAGAGTGATTCAAGAGGAAGGTTTATATGTATAATAACATCCATTAAATAGTGGAGAAATACTGTTATTTTTGACGTTTCTAATGTGATGTCGTTAATTTTACGAATTATATTAAAAAAATCGATTATCTGTCAATTCGGCTGACAAGTAAAATGCCATCTAAAACCAGTCAGTTAACAGAAGTTGACATTTACGTTTATTAAACACAAAATGTGATCGAATTTCGCTTAAAATCGACGAAAAAACGCGTAAAAAGTGTAAAACAGTGCAAAATGATCGTTAAACCCTAAAAATCACTACATAGTTTAAAACAAAGTCGCTTTCTCTGTCCCTATGTCACTTTGTAGGCTTAAATCTTTAAAACTACGTAACGGATTTTGATGCGTTTTTTTTAATAGATAGATTGATTCAAGAGGAAGGTTGATGTGTATAATAACATCCATTAAATGGTGGAGAAATACTGTTATTTTTGAGGTTTCTAATGTGATGTCGTTAATTATCAATTTTTTTCCACTTACATTGCAAACGCAGGCTGAACCCTACGAGATTTTTTAAAATAAGGTACTAATTTTGTACACATGGAAAAGGTCTACAGAAAACTCCGGGATGGTATATGTCTATCTCTTATGGATATCCCACAATAACAGTTTTTTGTCATTTACTTTTTACAACAAATATTGGCTAATTTTCGAAGCGATTTTAACCAATACAGCATTAATCCTTATCCAACTAAATAGCTTAAATACATTGTTAATTTAACATAGATCTATATGGTCCTTTACAGCATAAGATTTAAATGAATATTTTCGAAGATATTACAGATTTAAAATTGCGGGACGTAGCGCTTGCGGTGGTACTGGCCGGCCGGGGCGGCGGAAGCACTTTAAATTTTGCAGCGATCGGACGCGTTTATTACGAAATTAATCATTATGACGCCACCGTAAGGTGGCGCAGTTGATATCTCATATATTTAAAAGAGCAAAACTTACTTACCTAAGAACTATGACGCCACCGTTAGGTGGCGCAGTTATATATAATATACCTAACCAAGAAATTACAAAGTACTATAAATAATAGTAAAAACTGGTAACTAACGAGAAAATATGATAAAAAATACAAAAAATTAATCGTAAAAATAAAAAAAATTGGAAAAACATTAGTGTTAGGCGATGCGAAGTTCGCCGGGTCCGCTAGTATCTATCTATGAGACAGAGGGAGAGAGAGTTATTTATTTTTTGGTCTGTGAGAGAGAGAAACATGCGTGTCGTGTCATAGTGTCGTGACAATTTTTGGTATGAATTTTTTTTGGCTAGCTCCTAGCGTCTGTTCGTAACGCGCGAAAGGGAACTTCGTTCCAAAAATATTACATGGAACCTTTTTTATTTAGAATGCTTACAAAAGTTGTTTGTGGCAAAAAACCGATTTTTGTAAATTGTTTAAAAATAATTGATTTATGATCAACTTTTTATTCCTGGCAACAAGCAACAGCGGTCAAATAGTTCCTGGGCTATGTTTACGGCTTGATAATTAAACGAATACCTATTCAATTTAAAATGTTTTGTCTCTTTATATCTTAAAAAGTTAAAATTGTTTAGGTTTTAAACAGAATCAGTTCAAATTTAGTGAAAATATCCTTTTAATAATCTCTCTAATTTCAATAACTTTTTACTAAATAAATTGTTCGAGGGACGTTGTTTAATCATTACTCATCATTTTAAAACATTTAAAAAGTGTTGTATTTTAAATAAAAACAAACATGCATAATATTTAATATTTAATGTTTCAACAAATGAAAATGTTCCTTTTTTCATTCTAATTATTATTAAGAAATTTATAAAAGTGCATTATTATAAGATAAATTTGCAAATATGTAATTCTTTAATTAAATAGTTGGTTTACAAAAGATAATAACTAATTTATTTATAATTTTTCAGCGACCCTTTTGGGTTACGACTGCTTAGTGCCGGAGCAGTGCTCTCTCAAGGTAGCTAACAGCAGTTGTCTGGAAGGTGCATGTCGATGTGTGGACGGCTTCCTGCAGTTCCGGAAGCACACTTGCCTAGGACGTGAGTATTACGATAAATTACTTACAATCAGTATGTTTTTACAAGTGAAGATATATAACTACCTCCATAGACCGCCTTAATCGTGAGTCATTTATAGTATACAATACTTAATCTACTTTAACTTTAAATAAAACAAAAAGTTATAGCTTTTACTAGCTCACCCGGTGGACTTCATACGGTCTTATTTAACTCGCACATATCATATGGAATTGAAATTTGGGGAAACTCATCGGATTTTATTAAAATTTTTACATTACAAAAAACAGCAGTGAGAACTATAGCTGGTGCCGGATATAGGAATCATTGCAAACCATTATTTAAGAAATTAAAAGTAATGACTGTGCCTTCTTTATTTATTTTAAGTCACTTGCTAGATATACATAGGTGTAAAGACAGCTTTAAAAAAAATTAAAATTTCACAAGTATGACACAAAAACCGCCGATCTGATAAGTCCTTCTAGATTTCGTCTTGAATTATCGAGAAAAAATTCATTGGATATCGATATGTATAATACACAGCCTCTTAATATTAAATTATTGTACCAAAAACATTTTAAAATTAAAGAGTTTTTAATTAAAAATGCATTTTATAGTGTGAATGAATGTAAATCATTTTTAAAGAGTCATAAAAATTTTATTTTCTATATATATAAAAGCGAAAGTTCACTCATCACCGTATCTCAGAAACTATAAGACATACAAACTTGAAATTTGGCAGGTAGGTTCCTTATAGGGTCTAGACGTCCGCTAAGAAAGGATTTTACGTAACTCTACCCCAAAGGGGGTAAAACGGGGGTTGGAAGTTTGTATGAAAGTTCTATGTTTTTGAAATAAGGGACTTACAAATTAAAACGTTTTCTTTAGAGGTTGTGGAGGTGTACAAGTTTCGTTCCAAATTAGTTAGTAATATTTTTTTTTCTTCGTTGATTAAAATTATGTTTATTTCAAAGTTTCATGCCAATTAGGTGCTAGCTTAGATTTGTTTTTTTTTTTTTCATTGATTATACTGACGTTTATATCAAAGTGTCATATCGATTACTTACTTAAAAAGTTTGTATTTTTCGTTAAGTAAACTTACGTTTGTTTGAAAAATGGATGGAGAAATTGTAACAGTTACAGTTGAAGGATTAGCAATCCGATGTAGAGTCAAAGAGATACCTGGCGATGGAGCGTGTTTATTTTCATCTCTGTCTTATTTGCTTTATGGAAATATTTCAATGGCTGCTCAAGTTAGAGTTAATATAGTAAGCCACGTGTCCAACGATTGGCCAAGATTTAGGTGTTTTACTATGGACCGATCCGGGAGCCCTTACGATACAAAACGCCTTTATGTAGCCGATATGGGTTGGTTGTATACTTATGGCACAACTTGCGAACTGAAAGCAGCTGGAGAAATATTTCCATTTTAATTCCAACTGTTTCAAAGTAGCAGACTTATTGCCAGATTTGGAGAGTCGATACAAGGGATAAAAAGAATGCGTTTTAGCGAAGGACATTTTGACATATTGATTCCTATCTATATATATAAAACTCAAAGGTGACTTACTGACTGACTGACATAGTGATCTATCAACGCACAGCCCAAACCGCTGGACGGATGGGGCTAAAATTTGGCATGCAGGTAGATGTTGACTAATTCCACCCCCAAGGGGATAAAATAGGGGATGAAAGTTTGTATAAAACTTTGTCAATTTTAAACCAATCGGGCTGAAACTTTGCATGCATATAGCTGCTACGACGTAGACATCCCCTAAAAAAAGATTTTAATAAATTCTACCCCTATGGGGATTAAATAGGAGATAAAAGTTTGTATGAAACTTTGTCAATTTTAAACGGATCGGGCTTAGATTTTGCATGCATATAGCTACTATGACGTAGGCATCCCCTAAAAAAGAATTTTGATTCATTCCACCCCTAAGGGGATAAAATGGGGGATAAAAGTTTGTATAAAACTTTGTCAATTTTAAACCAAAAGGGCTGAGATTTTGCATGCATATAGCTACTATGACGTAGACATCCCTTAAAAAAGAATTTTGATAATTTCCACCCCTAAGGGGATAAAATAGGGGATGAAAGTTTGTATGAAACTTTGTCAATTTTAAACCGATCAGGCTGAGATTTTGCATGCATATAGCTACTATGACGAAGGCATCCAATAAGAAAGGATTTTGATAAATTCCACTCCTAAGGGGATAAAATAGGGGATGAAAGTTTGTATGAAACTTTGTCAATTTTAAACCGATCAGGCTGAGATTTTGCATGCATATAGCTACTATGACGTAGGCATCCCCTAAAAAAGAATTTTGATTTATTCCACCCCTAAGGGGATAAAATGGGGGATAAAAGTTTGTATAAAACTTTGTCAATTTTAAGCCGATCGGGCTGAGATTTTGCATGCATATAGCTACTATGACGTAGGCATCCCCTAAGAAAGAATTTTGATAATTTCCACCCCTAAGGGGATAAAAAAGGGAATGAAAGTTTGTATGAAACTTTGTTAATTTTAAACCGATCGGGCTGAGATTTTGCATGAATGTAGCTACTATGACGTAGGCATCCCTTAAGAAAGGATTTTGATAAATTCCACCCATAAGGGGATAAAATAGGGGATGAAAGTTGGTATGAAACTGTGTCAGTTCTAAACCGATCGGGCTAAGATTTTGCATGCATATAGCATGCAAGTTTTTAAAGTTTTAAAATAATAATAGTCTAACACCACTCGCGCTTTACTGAGCGGGGTGTGTGGAGCGGTGAGACGGTAGCACGCTGCTGCTGGCCGACATTACACTGTCGATAGACGCGTAGAGTCTTGAAAATTCGAGAATAAATTTGTTTTATTACGTAGTGGTGTACTAAGAAATTACTTTTTTAAATTCCATCCCTAAGGATTTAAAATAGGGGTTGCAAATTTGTATGAAACTCGGTGGTAAAATGGTAAAGTCCACGCGGATGAAGTCGCGGGCGGCCGCTAGTATACTTATAAATTAAATACTGAACAAGTTATATATATGTTATAATATATATAAACATATTCATATTCATTTATGCCTTGGTATTAACAAACTAGTACATTTTTAAAATTGTTTGATGTAAAATAGTATACAATTCTGGTTAAGGCTCAAGGTAATAAAAATACACTTTAACAGTGTAATTTCCATAATTGTATTTATATGTTCTCTTCTATTTTTGAGAACGATCTTGCCCTTAACTCTCTGAACTTTGACAACCCAATCAACATTCTCTAAAATTCCTAGAATATAATAACAAAAATTCTATACAATATTAAAGTTCATGTCAAGAATGTTAAAAAATAACAAAAAAGAATAACGATTTGTTTTATTTTCCTATCATTAATTGTTTTATTCAAATAAACAGATAATTTAAACTGCTAAAAATAAATGTAAGAATAATTTTCTTATCTTTCGTTGGCTGAAGACACAATCAACAATAATTTTTTACAGCGACGCCTCTGGTAAAAATAATCTTATCTTCAGTACCTATCTTCCGGAACATCTAGATTACTAGATTACGAAATGACGGGTCATCATTCAACATTGAACAATTATTATGCGAAATTCTTCATAGACAATCCACCAGGCATTTAACTGTGAATGAGAGTGAACTATTCACAAAACTAACATATCTCCGCGGGGTATAAATTTTCTTTTATTTTAACCATTAATTTCCTATAAGATAATCATTTCAATATATTGTTGATAAGTACGGTTGTTTGCTTACTTATAAATACTTCCTGTACGGCAATATGATGTGAATGAAAGATTTTAATACCTCTGTTATAATTTGCAGCATTGTAGGTATGAATATTTTTTTGTTTGTTTGTTTTTTTATTATTAATTTTTAATATTAATTTGTAAATATTTACCTAACAAGAATTACAAGTGATATTTTTTGCACATAACTACTAGAATTCAAAAGCCTATGTTCGTGCTTCTACTTGTTATTTTCTTTTTATTGGTTGCATTCAAAACGTAACATTAGTTATCTATCATAAAGAGTGGGTAGAAAAGTTTTGAAAGCAAAAAATTCCATTGATTTGTCAATTCATTCTTTGTTTACAAGCCATTTGAATTTGAGGTGTTAGTTTATTTTGTTACAATGGAAAAAACCAAATATCGTGCAGTGATAAAATTCTTTGTTTTGTAAAGTTTATTAGCAACAGAAATTCATACAAAAATGGTGAAAGTGTTAAGAATCTGCTTCTTCATTTCAAACTGTGCATCGATGGATTTTAGAATTTAAACGTGGTTGTACAAGCGTCGAAGTTGAACCAAGTAGTGTCCGTCAAAAAAGTGCAACATCAGAAATCATTGAACAAGTCTATAATATTGGGCTAGACGATCACAGCACCTCATATGTAAAATTTTGATAAGGTCCGAAAATGGTCATAAAAGGTCAATCGGTTTGATTAATTGGTCAGTGACAGAATTTTTTTTATTAAGGATCAAACTTTTTCAAGGTCAATTAATAATTTTAGCACCTCATTTCTCACAAATACCAAAAATGACGACTTTATTCGATAGAGAATGATTTACTGATAATTGGTCAGCCAAAATAAATTATTGGTCAGATCAATTTTATTTTATAAAAATTAATTAAGTCGCGTAGACAGCAGTGCGCATGCGCTGGGACCCCCAAACAATATCAGGATAGTAAACGTAAGAATTACGAGTCTCTATTATAAAACAAACAAAGTGAGGATATGATTTTTTTATTCCCTATAATGTTAATATACAAATTAGAATTTAATTAAATGGATAAATTTGTTGTAACACTCTAGACAGTTTAGCAATTCATCTAACCAAATATCCATAATCCAGAAAATACACAAGCGGTCTATTACTATCACTGGTCACTGGATTCAGGTAGCATTGAAAACATTAGTTGCTTTCTAGGTTTGATCCCATTAGCATTTTCAATAATCCTCATCTACATTTATTAATGATTTCTACTGCGTGCAATACGCGTAGATAACATTTTGTACGAATTTTCCAAATTTGTTTTTAATTGAGATCACTTTTTTGCATTAAGGAATTGGATCTAACAGAAGGTAGTTTTTCACTGTTCTAAGCCACCACAGTGGGAGTAATTAAATAAGCATGGTCTCCTAAGCAGTATGTCAGCATTTTGTGTGTTTTAGACCGGATTGAAACTTGGTCTGTGTTGGAAATTATGGGATATTCAATGGTTACTTTGTGAAATAATTAAGATTTAATTATTGGAATTGTCTTTATTTTAAAAGGAGAGTCTAGGAAGTATGTCTTTACAATCTTAAATATCAGAAAGAACTAACTAACGACTTTTCAACTATGGTTGTTTGTCCCTTAACATCTGGTAATATTTTGGGTAAATTATACCTGGTTTTATGACTCGTAGTTTAAGAATTTTATCTTACTCTTTAGAAACAGAAATGTAAAAACACCAAATGTTAGCTTAAAAGAAAG
Organism: Altica lythri; assembly: GCA_964028335.1. Taxonomy (NCBI): domain Eukaryota; kingdom Metazoa; phylum Arthropoda; class Insecta; order Coleoptera; family Chrysomelidae; genus Altica; species Altica lythri. The sequence goes on from OZ034807.1 coordinate 44,026,986, forward strand.
CTTTCACTTTTAAAATATCTTCTTATAAAATAAACTAAAAATACAAATTATAATATAAAGAGAAGGATTTTTGAACTCAATATATTTCTACAGTCTGCAAGTCATTATATTGAAAAATTTGGATCGATATCACTTTATTAAACTGATCATTTACGGTTTTTCTGCGATCTGATTCATGTAGGTAACATTCTCATGATTGCTCCTGTCATAACCAAGCTTACCATTTTACCAACATTTTAGAGGAAGCTTCTATTTGGTTTATCATTGTCTTCTTCCTTTTGTTGTTAGTTGTGATCGATCGGACTCGGGCGAGATCACGAGAAGCCTTGTTTTAATTATTTTTCAATTGTAACGCCAGTGATAAAGCATCTACCTAATCATCGGAGTTCTCTGTGTATTCAAAACTGCCGACAAAAGTTTGGACCGCTATATATTCCAGAATGCTTTTGAGTGCAGAAGGATGGATAACCGATGCGTGGTAATATGGGATTTCAGCTCCAATCTCTTGTAATAGTTTATTAGCGTCTTGGCTTATGTTTTTCAACTAGTATTGGTAGACTTCATCTAGCTTTGGTTGACCATTTCGCATTTCGAACCGCTTCACCAATTGGTCAAAGTCCTCGAACTCGATCTTGATTACGCAATTGGTACAATATTTTAGAAACAAAATTTAAGAAAATTTGAAATTTACCTTTGTATATAATTCAATCTGTAATATTATATTTATAATGTAAAATAATATGTGTACAATGCTTAATTAGATACTATGTTTGCTTAAGTAGTAAATAATATACAAGAATATACTGATTAAGTAAATATTCTGCAATAATACATTTAAGTAACTACTTGTATATGTCTCTACTAAACCATATTTTTATCTATTGTTAAGAAAACAAATGTTTGTAAGAAAAAGTACAAGTCCCAAGTACCCATAAAATTTAAATAAGATAAGTTCCCATGCCGTTTGAAATGTATGCCAAATCCGTTTTGTCTTCGAGTAATTTCCATGTTGGGAATTCAGTTTACGTTGCTTACATAACAAGCGATTAGGACCGCAATAATTCCCATCAGCGACATGCATTATATAATAATATGTCATTGTTAAACAGTTAAACTAATTATACATTCATTGATATTTGATTAAAAGTACTTAATATAGTATGTACTTCTGATTTATTCTCACGTAACAGTTCATCAATTCATGTTTTCTTACTCTTAATTAGAAAATTATACATCTATGTATTCAGATCAATTTAGATGTTCTGTCTATCAAAACCATTGAATAGGTATGTATAGAAAATAGACACAAAGTGAACAGAACGTTGCTTGTTGTTTTTTTTTATTATATATATTATTATTAACTAGTTGTACTCGCAACGTCGTTCGCGTGGCGTGTGATTGTTGTATAAAAATTTCTGACCCCACCCCATTTAAGGAATGGGAGAGAAATTTTTATACACCAGATGTTAAGTTGAAAGAAGACAAATATATCTGTGAAAACCGCATTTGAATCGGATCAGTAGTTTTCATGTGATGCGCGCACAAACATATATATTTCTACAGTTTTATTATATGTATAGATTAATTTAATTCCAATTGTTATAATGCTCCTAGCAACAAAGGTACAAATTCTGAGAATTTTTCAACATCTCTTTCATCTAATCATCTTTCAGAATAAGTATCAAATGTTCGTTAGTAAGCATACTTAATCTCCTAAGAGGTGAGAAAATAAAAGAACACTAAATAAAGGTCAATACTTCACTAAATTATAAAGCTAAGGTTACGGATGGTCAAAATATATTCTAAAAGAATTGCTGTCGATTTGTATGTTTTAACACGATTTTTTAACGATCCGTGTAGCTTTTGTATTTGGAGTTATTTTGTCAAATGTAAAGTCTAATAAAAAGTTGTCAAAGATAATAATAGTTTAATACTATTATGACGTTTTGCAGAGTCTTTGAGAATCAAAGAACATATAGACCGTTTACTAAGAACCAACAACTACTTCCCTGGCTATTTGCCTCGACGGACATTGAATAATAGTTCAAAGTTAAACGGGGTTAGTATATCTGCAAGATAGAACTAACCATTTTAGTTTGCAATTCGAAAGGTTATTACTTGTAGACCGGTTTCGGCGTATTGCGTCTCATCATTACAAGGAAGATATCCGTCCAGAAGCTCTAAGAGCATCTAGACTGGAGATATGTCTGAAATGACAATTGATTAGCAGAAAACTGTAAATCAAGTATTTAACCCATGGAGACTAGACAAGGAGTACGAACTCCATGTATGCAAATAGGGCTACCAAAATAAGAGGGCGCTGGTGTTCCATTTGTACCAAAATGGCGACCAATGAGGACGTAGTTTGAAATAAAATAAATAATTTTTAATTATTTCATTATTAATTTATTTACACAATGAAAAAAATAGTTCGATCTTTCAGATATAAATAATAAAAACCAATTTAATAATTCACGATTATTTAATTGTCTATATTCATACCTGTACAAAAGGAAAACTAGCGACGCTAGTGGTGAAAAAAGTAAACCTAATATGTACGATACCGTGGACAGATTTTGGCAATTCCCCCGGTCGAGTGCGTACTCCTTGTCTAGTCTCCATGATTTAACCCTACAAAGCCGAGAGGTTTTTTGTCAAATAGAATTTCAGTTTGTAATTAGTTATGGAGATGTCGCTATTATCGCACTTTTAACATTTTTTTACTAAAGATAATTTGTGTGATTTTAGACATATCTCCAGTCTAGATGCTCTTAGAGCTTCTGGACGGATATCTTCCTTGTACTGATGAGACGCAATACGCCGAAACCGGTCTACAAGTGATATCCCTTCGAATTACCTACCAAAATGGTTAGTTCTATCTTGCAGATATACTAACCCCGTTTAACTTTGAACTGTAATTTAATGTCTGTCGAGGCAAATAGCCAGGGAAGTAGTTGTTGGTTCTTAGTAAACGGTCTATATGTTCTTTGATTCTCAAAGACTCTGAAAACGTCATAATAGTATTAAACTATTATTATCTTTGACATCTATTTGATAAACGTTTTACTAAAATGACAATTGATTAGCAGGAAACTGTAAATCAAGTAGTTATTCTAATAAAAAGTGTTCCTTTTTAGTATTTTTTTTAATTTAGTGAAAAAAAAGTTAATACCTCAGTTTGTTGTTTATAACATCAAGTAAGGTAATTAACACAATTTTATTCTGCCCCTCATCTTTTTAAACTGTGTCCTGTCGTATGGTTACAACATAGATGGGAACCATTCAGTAATTTCTCATGGTTTCCTGTTAATTAACAACTGTCTGTCTACTTGCGAAACTTAGATCTGCAGTTGTGATTTGATTTTTGATATAAGTCACGTATGTGTAGAAACTAAAAAGTGCTACGTATTTATTAAAACGATTACTAGAGTAAATAAACTAAGAATAACTCAAAGAAGATAAGATCAGAAACGAAGATCTACGAAACAGAACCAAATTTATAAATCATGGATGTTGGGCAAAGAACTTGCAGTTAAAATGGATATGGTCTAGCCAAGTGGCAAGGATGAAGGACAGAAGGTGGATTCGCAAATTAAGTGGATATAGATAAAGACCACCCACACGATTGTAGGATGATCTGCAAAAATTCGAAAAATTGAATGCATACTGCACTTTGGTTACAAGCAGAGCAGGCCTTTGTCCTGCAAAGGATGTTGATGATGGTGATAATTAAAATTTAGAAGCAAATGAGATTTTTAATACAGTTTTGACCGTTGGTAAAAACACATTTACTTACACCAATAATAGTAATAATGCAGAATGCGGAAATCTATTAATTTCCTTACATATTATTCAGACTTTCAACAAAGTTATTAACATACTGATTCCTCAATAGTTATTATTATCTTGTAATCTCTTCGAGATATGAGTATGTGAACTACAAATCTGTTGGCTAAATACTAAGTATTAAACAGTAACAGTTATACTACTATTCTTTACTCATCCATCTTATCTTTACAGGTAATAATCAAGAGGAAAGTGTTTACACAGTACAGTGATAACCGTTATATTAATGTTTTTCTACGCTAAAACTTATGCAACGAAATATAATTAATATGATAAAATTATTTATTTTATCTTATATTGGATATTGGATTTTTACAGTGCTGATTATATAAAACAAAAAATCCTATTTTTAACACTAAAAATTTCATTAACATATTGTTTTAGACATCCTCAACTTAGTAAAAAAAACTTCAGTAGTAACCACTTTTAAACATAATCTTTTAGTATACTGTAGCATATTTTTAACTATTTTTAATACCCAAGAGGGTTGTTAAACGTTTGTTTTGTCTGTCTGTGTGCCTGTCTGGGTGTCTATCTGTGTGGCTGTTTGTGTTTCTGTCTGTGTGTTTGTTTGTGTGCCTGTCTGGGTGTCTATCTGCGTGGCTGTTTGTGTGTCTGTCTGTGAGCATGTCTGTGTGTTTGTTTGTTTGTCTGTCTGTTTGTGTGTCTGTCTGTGTGCCTGTATGTGTTTGTTTGTGGCACCGTAGCTGTTGAATGATTACTTCAGTAGTAACCCCTTTTAAAAATAATCTTTTAGTATACTGTAGCATATTTTTAACTATTTTTAACACCTAAGAGGGTTTTTAAAAGTTTGTTTTGTCTGTCTGTGTGCCTGTCTGGGTGTCTATCTGTGTGGCTGTTTGTGTTTCTGTCTGTGAGCCTGTCTGTGTGTTTGTTTGTATGCCTGTCTGGGTGTCTATCTGTGTGACTGTTTGTGTGTCTGTCTGTGAGCCGTCTGTGTGTTTGTTTGTTTGTCTGTTTGTGTGTCTGTCTGTGTGCCTGTATGTGTTGGTTTGTGGCACGTTAGCTGTTGAATGAATATTTTTTTAATTGCTTATCCCGCTTGTTTATCGTATTAGCAGCTTAAGAGGTACATTCACTTTGACAAGACGAAGCAGCTATTTGTTTAAATTATCGTCTTTACTGCAACAGAGCTTGTAAACGAATGGACCGATTTGATTACAGTTTTTTCATGAATAGCCTCTTTTGTCAATATCATTTTTAGAGATATATTTTTGTTTATATACTAGCTTTTACACGCAAAATCGCGTCAAAATTTAGATATGAATATTGCCTGATATAGCTTAATAGCTTAATATAGCTATAGCTTAATATTATAATAAACTTCCCTCCCCCTTTTGATTAAAACCATTGAGTTGAATCATAAACTTGAATATTAAGTTTTATATTTCTACAGTAATCAGAGGAAAATTCATAAATTTGATACGTTCAACAATATGAATAATCATATAGATATGAGCTCTATTTTACCTGGTGCATATTTTTTTATTGACATAAATTAACATATTTTTTTTATTTTTTAACCGATTTAAATAAAAAGAGCATTAAAAGCCCATCACAATAAATTTCTGAAAATTTCATAATTTAATTTAATTTAATGCTATATAAATTTCATTTTAATCACATCCTAGTTGCTATGAAGTATGTTATTTCTTCTAGTAATCATTTAAACTTATTTTGTTTCAGATTCTTAATTATTATTTACTGGTTATCTAAATGATTTAAAATAAAGTGATGGATTTTTTGTTCTCAAATGTTGTTTTCTTTTGTATAACACAAGAAAAAACTAATGTTTAGAAAGTATCTTTTTAATTACAACTATTTAAAATATAGATAAGGCATACACTCTGTGACGAATAAGATCGTCAGCTTCCGCGAAAAACCTTTTTCACGTCCTTTATTTCTTGCTATAATATATAGGATTACTTACAATTGTTCTGGCTGTGGATAATGAGTTTTTAGTCAAAGTCATCGTTTCATGTAAGGCTTCGGTATTGTCCATGTTTTATTTTCGACAAAATTTTGAAAAACATTTGCAATAATATGTTTTGTATGTATAAGTTGATAAATGTTGGTGATCTTAAGATTCTATTACTCGAATGAGATCACCTCCTTGTCGCTTTGGGTCCGGTTCATCAACTGGTGAAATTGCCCTATTTTCCTCTGGATTCTAGGGACGCCATTATTTCATACAATAAAGGTAAATTTGACTTACGTGGACCCAATGGCAAGGGTACACATTTTAAAGTTAAAAAAATAACACTTTTATAACAATACTAAACTAATTTTTTGTACAAACTGAACACTTAAACGACTTTTCAACCAATTCAATCGAAGGCAGATATTAAACTGTTACTTTATCATCGTACAACTTTCTACAAATTAAAAAACAATGAGCGATAAATAACAGGTCAAAATTTAAATAAATTGCCAATATAATTTGTTAATAGGCCAATTAAAAAAGACGTTGACTAAATGTTTCTAAATTTGTGAGTTTTATTGTTAAAAAGTACACTAAAGATCAAAAATTTTTCCAAAACCAATTTGTTTTTCCCATTTCGTCGTGCGTGCGAACAAGGTAGCAGAAATAAATAAAGACAGGAAAAAAATATTACAAACCTGTGGATGTTGCTAGAAACTCACTGTTTTACTTTTTTCGGGTTGTACTAATATCTACACTCTATGAGTTTTAATTTTTCGAAAATTCAAAGACTGGTTTAAATACTACAAATGTTTTTAACCTTTACCCCATTTAAAGAGATTTCTTCATATTAAATCTAGGATATGCTGTAGGTTCCTAAAACCCATACACAACAATATTTATATCAAAATAAGATCCTTTGATATTTTCAATAGTTATTTGTGACACAAGGACGGAAAATGACATTTTGCAAGAGCGAGTAAAGTAAATACGAGCACTTGCAAAACATTTTCCGGACGTGTAACACACACCATTTTTTGGTCCGACTAATTTTTAATATTTTCAAAAGTTCTGTTATGTTCAAGAGTTGACCGCTTGTGCTACCTAAAGTAAGACCAGTGACTAGAAGACAGCCGACAGACTGATGTCAGCTGGTATGACGTGATCTTCGGGTAGATATAAGCGCCACATTGGATGTTAATATTATAGTTGTATAATAACTTGTTTGATACTTAATATACGTGGTTAGCAGTTATTAGTGTCTTAAAACACAACAAGTTCAAAAACTTTTTACTTTCTGACATACAAGATTAGATGATTATTGTTTGTTTGTTTGTTTGTTAGACTTAGTTAGAGTATCAGGAAATTTGTCGCTATTTTTTATAATGTAAAAATGGGAAATTGCATTTCTGCATTCGAAAAGTACATTCCGAACAGACAATAGAGAGAAAACTTACAACTTTGAAAGTATTGCTGAAAATAGGTTCAATTTATATATTTGGGGTTTTTGGAGTCGCTGAACACGAATATTATGATGCCGAAAGTCTCCGCGGCACTTGGTGCCTAGGGTGTTTACCTCTTCTCCTGGGGTTTCATGTAAATTCTGTACCAAATCGGTGCACACTTTGTACTCGGCGGTTTTTTGAGTCGCTAAATACAATTATAATAATGGCGATGGTCTTCGAAACACCTGGTGCTTAAGACGGACCTCGTCTCCAGGAATTTTATACAAATTTGATAAAGTGTGTGCACACGGTACTAGGAGGTTTTTGGGGTCGCTTACCACGAACATCATACAATGGTTTTGCTAAATAATTCGCATAAAAATTTATGAATCCATGCGCGTGCATAGAAGTATAACTTCTGCCGGCAGTCCCACTGACAGCCACACTAGTTTTTTTTTAGTTTCAAGGAAAATATTGTGTTTTTCTTTAATGTAGGTACCTACGTGTTATTTTTTGAAATGTTAATCGTCAGATGTTGACTATGTGGTTTTATTTAGCATATACTTGGTTTAATGGTTTTTATTATTTGATAAAAATTGAAAGTTTTTTGGGAATTTTTGGAACACTCTTAACACTCGTAACATATTTCTAATGTACAAGGAAAATATAAACTGAAATAAACGAAGAAACTACCTTATTAAAATTGACCGTTATTATTAGTTTTATTAGTTATCTACAATTGTATTTCTTCTACAAACTGGTGATAGCCTAACCATTTTCAACTTAAAAAAAGCTGAGAATAATTTGCACGTCAGTATTGTGATCGAAATGAATACGAATAAGGTGTATTTTTTCTTATTGTACCGATGTTTTGAATTATTCAAAAATACCCGTTATATGTTTTCAATTAATATAACATGCGGCTATTTTACAATGGAAGTTCTCTCATACAAATATTGAAACGGTCCCATGATTATTAAAGCACGCATACACTTATACATATAGTGTATTTGAACATACGTTTACAGGTTACTTTAACTAACTTACCTACCTACCTAAGATAATTTTGCATCTTTAAAATGTTAAGGCGTACTTCAAACTATCTTAAGTTAGTCACAATAAAGTAATTGTTTAAGTACCTAGATATCTTATATTTCCTTTCAGATCATTTTATTTACTCTTGAAAGATTTATACATATAAGAATGAGTCATGTCATTAAAAGTTATTTTAAGCACATTATGAAATGGTAAAGTGCGAAATTGTCACAATTTTCTTAACATTATTCACAAATTGGTTGAATAAAAGTAAAATGTAAATAAAAGCAATTGAGTAAAAGCTATACACCAGAGAAAATACCAAAATAAATACCCTTTTCGTGACACTCTTGGGTACCAGTATCTAAAAGTAGTTTTTAGTGATTTTGGTGATAAAAATATATAATAAACAATATATGCAAAAGATTTTATGTACTTTTTCACAATGCTGTTGCTGCTTTGCACTCCTTTAATACTTCATTTTCTCCGACATATTTTTAACTGTTGCATTTCTCAATCTTTTTTCTTTGTCTTTGGAAACATTCTTTAATCACCCCTGTTCCCAAATCAAATAATTCTTCCAGTCTCTCAGACTTAAGACCAATTAGTATTCTTCCTGTACTTTCTAAAGTTCTCGTAAAAATTCTTTTAAAACAGTTATGTGGTCATTTAACTTGCTACAATATTCTACCTCTTAATCAGTTTGGGTTTTAACAGTATAGTTCTCAAAATTTGGGAAAAAAGTGGCTCTGACATACGGACAGACAAACAGACAGACAGACATGACGAATCTAAAAGGGTTCCGTTTTTTACCATTTGTCTGTATACGGAACCCTTAAAAAGCAGTGTGGAATAAACAATTTTAGTTTTGCAATAAATATTTAGTGAAACTTTTTAAAATTATTATCACTAATTACTTAGGTCATACCTTCACGTAAAATTAAAGTGGTTTTTGCAATTTTAATAAAGTGATTAATAATTTCCAAACACCGAAGTTTGAAGCTGGCAATTATTAAGCAACAAATTAAAAAAAAAATAACAAACTTAATAAGTTTTAATATAAAGGAGTATTCTTTATTGTTTATATATTGTTCATATGTAAAAAGGTACATCGAATCTTTTGCATATTTTGTTTATTATATATTTTCATTACCAAATTTACTAAAAATAACTGTTAGATACCTGTATCTATATAATTTCTTGTAATTTACTCTTAAGTATTAAAAACTTACAAAATTTTCTGTAAAATTTCTAGCTGCCAGACCTGGAAACGTTTGCTATAGCAACGAACACTGCCGCCTGTGGACTGCAGACAGCCACTGTGATTTCTTGATACCAAACTTATTCGGACGATGCTCCTGTAATTCTCCATTTAAACAAGTCGGAGACTCGTGCGTGCGAGCTGCTTTCCAGACTAAACCTTCGGGAGTTTCCACAACCACTTCTACCTCAACAACTACAGCTGCAACAACAACAACAACTACTACTACTACTACTACCACGTCTAAACCAACGACAGAATTGGATAATCACGATATAGAATCGAATGTTATTGTCGACGATTCTACTCCCAGAATTGTTATGCGGGAGAAAATTGCAGGAAAAGATAGAACAACTAAGACGGTAACTTAATTAAAAATTTATTAGATCACAGTTTTTTTAATTTCTGATACGGATAGTAATATAAAATTTTACGATTTGGTTATAGTTATATATATATATATATATATATATATATATATATATATATATAAAACAAAGTGGGATAACGGGCATGTAACGCAACAAGGATCATAGGTTACAAGTAGGAATGGTAACCGCAGACATGCATGTTTCTGTTCTCTGTCTTTTGTTTCCATCTTTCCACTCCTACTTTTATTAAATCTGATGTTACTGCTTCTATCCATTTTCTTTTGGGTCGTCCTTTCTTTTTCTTTCCCCCTCTACTTTCTAATAACTGCTTTGCGATTCTACAAGGGTTCATGCGCATTACATGCCCTAACCAACCTGCTCTATTCTTCCTAATTTTTTGTGTAATTGTTGGTTTATCATAAATATCCCTAATTTCTTTATTTGTTCGTCTTCTCCATATTCCATCTTGTTCCTTAATTCCTCCATAGATTCCTCTTAGTATCTTTCGTTCCCAGATTTCCAATTTATTTGTTTCTTGTTGGTTTAATATCCATAACTCAGAGCAGTACATTACTGACGGACATATTACTGTGTTATAAAGTCGTATCTTCGCTGCTAATGAAACATTTTTTGATTTTAGTATCTCCTTCATAGCTCCTGTTGCTTTACCCTTTCCTATTCTTTTATCTATTTCTTGTTGTTCTTCATTGCAGTTTGTAATTATTACCCCATATATATATATATATATATATATATATATATATATATATATATATATATATATATATATATATATGAAAAAGTCTATTGGGTATGCAGCAACAATAATGAAACAGAGTACTCTTTCAAGTGTTTATTCCGAGCTTTCGGCCAATATTACAGCCATCTTCAGGGATCTACAATATTGATCAAGAGCGTAATTTATAAAAAAGTAAAAAAAATATAAAAACTTACAACTTGGGGAGGTTGTATCCAAAACGATGTTAGTAAAAATATTACATGTAAGTATCTGGATCCGGTTACACTAATTATACTTAATTTCCACTTAGTGATAATTAGATTATTGCAAATACCAATTCTATTGTCTAAGTTACAGGTTATATTACCAACTAATGGTACCAAGCTGAGAAAACCAAGACTAAGTCTCAAAACCACAAAAAAACAGATAATCTGTATTAACACAAAACAAGATGTAAGCATCCGTATCAAGAAACGAACTCATATCATAAGTATTCAATGAAAATTAATTTGGTTAAGGAAATGAAAAATAGGGTAATGAAAATTAGTGATAGTTCCTTTCATAAAAAAAAAACCTTAAAATTTTATCAAAACTTTTTATTAACAACGGTTATCCTGTAACACTACTAACTAAACTTTTATTCAATACAATGTCAACTCCACAGATTGCATCTCACGATAGAAGTAATAGGCCAAAAATAACTCCAAATAATGATGTGACTTCTTATTTTCTTTTACCTTATATTAGGGATCTAACACCTTCACTAACTCGTATTTTACTTCCTTTGGTACAGGCTAAAGTAGCTTATAAATCTGTGCTCACCATTAATGGAATCTTCTCTAAAGTTAAAGATAAAACCCCCTTGTTATCTACCACAGATGTTGTATACAATTTACCTTGTATGGATTGTGACTTGACTTACATTGGTCAAACTTCTCGGCGCCTTAATGACCGACTTACCTCACATAAGTCAGACTGTAGATTACACCCTGAACGTAGTGCATTGGGAGAACATGTCCTTACCAATGATCATCGCATTGATTATAGTAATGTTAGCATCCTTTGCAAAGAAAGAAACACTGCTAGAAGGCTCTTCATGGAAATGGTTTATATTAACAAACAACCTCTCGCGATGAACCATAAATCTGATATAGGCCACCTTAATGAAATGTTTTCATATTTGTTATCGTTAGACTGTCGAAATTTAGCGCATATCTCAGATTAAAGTAATTTTGTTAACTTAAATAATAATCAAATTAGGCAATCCAAACCACGTGACCCAATATGGCCGTCCAGGGCAAATATTTGTGACAGTTCAGGTAGAAAACCATTGTGTCGAAAGCTTTTGCTGTGTTTAGATCAATTTTTGTAGTTTTTGTGTGCGTTTGTTGAGATTTATTGTTTATTTTAAGATGAAGAGCAGTTATTTTAAGAAGTTATTACAAGAACATCCCGATATTGGAGAAAGGTAATGATGAAAAATTGCAAAATATTTTGTTTACTTATCAATGTTTTCTTTTTTTGCAGGTATCAAATGAAACTAAAGTTGGTTGGTGGTTTAGATCCATTTACTTTAGATATGGACACCCTAATTTATAGCCTTGATGGAGTTCCGCCAGTTACCAACATGGATATAATCAGTTATTTGGTGTTTTCCCATAGTTTTTACACTAAAGAGCAGATGAAGGCTTTTAAAAGTTTACAAGCATACAAATATTTTGAATCTGGCTTTGTGTTGAAAGTGGGGACTACTGTTAGGAATGGTTTTTATGTTTTAGTAGGCAAGGTAATATTTTGGTTGAACATTTCATAATTACTTTTATTGGCAAGTTTTTGTTTTGGTGACAATATTTTTTAAACTCAGTCTTTACATTATAATTTTCTATTTTCATATTAAATTTGAATATTGAATTTTCATAAACTTTTATTTTGTCTTTTTTTATTATTTTCTATTTTATTATTGTTTCTAATTTTACTATTAGTTTAATTTTTATTTTAAGTATTCAGATAATTACACTGTGATTTATAATTTATTATGTTTTTGTACTTCATTTATATATTTTATTATAATTTTTTTTTGTCTTCAATGGGTTAGATGTAAGAATAGCTCTAAGCTAAGTCTCGCCCTAATCAGACACATGTTTGTATACAAAAGTGCAAATAAAGACCTTTATTATTATTATTATTATATTAGTTTATTGTTTTAGGTAAGACATTCCCAAAAAACTTCCTTGAAACCTCTGGATGTGTGGTGTTTAATCCAAAAGGATGGATCGATTTCTACAGCACATTGTACCTGCATGGCTGGGATCGGTGAAGTATGTAGTCATGTTGGAGCACTACTTTTCGCAGCTGAGTATGCGAATAATAAAAAGGAATCAATGTCATGTACGGATCTGCAAGCAGTATGGCCCATGCCAACATTATCCACAAAGGTTCCTGTTGTTCCTGTTTCTGACATGAATTGGGGCAAATGCTCCAATATTACACAAAATAAAAGGGAGATACCAGCATTATCAGCTATGGACGTGGGCAAATTATTAAAAACATGCTCTGATTTAGGACGTATGACACCACTAATGTATGTTATTGATCCTTTTGCCTCAGAAATTGAGAAAAAAATTCCCAAAACTGTAATATCCAAGTTTGATATTTTTAATGAGATATATTTAACAAAAACATACTCTGAATTAATTTCAGTTGCAAAAGGCATAGATTTTTCTGTTACAAAGGAAGAAATTTCAGAAATAGAGAAGGCTTCTAGGCAGCAGAGTGAAAATAAAATCTGGTATGCCCAAAGAGCTGGCAGAATCACTGCATCCAAATTTAAATTGGTTTGTAGAACAAATAAGATGAAACCATCGTTGTCTTTACTAAAGGCAATTTGTTATCCAACAAAGGTGTTATTTAGCACAAAAGCAACAATGTGGGGATTATCTCATGAACATGTTGCAGTTAACAGGTATGAAAAATATATGGAGGAAGAGGAAACACACCAGTCTTTGGTTATAAATGAGGTCGGCTTTTTAGTAAGTCAAAAGTGGCCTCAGCTAGGTGCATCACCTGACAGACTAGTGTTTTGTGAGTGTTGTATGGGAGGGTGTTTGGAAGTGAAATGCCCATATTTATTAAAAGACATGGTAGATATCAATGATTACCTTGAACTGAAAAGTTCATGTCTTTACAAAGATAATGAACAAATTTATTTGAAAACTGACCATACGTATTATTTCCAAGTGCAAATGCAAATATTTGTATCAAATTTATTATATTGCGATTTTGTTGTATGGTCTCCCAATATATTTTTTAAACAAAGAATTTATCCAAATTGGGAGTTTTGGCTTGAAAATTCAGAAATTGCAATAAATTATCATGCTGAAATTATAATGCCGGAACTCTTGGGTAAATTCTTTACAAGGGAAATGGGTGCTGCAGAAATAAGCTATTATTGTATTTGTAATGGAATTGATGATGGTAGGCCCATGATCCAATGTGATCAAGATGAATGTGAAACAAAATGGTTTCATTTTGAGTGTATCAATTTAGACACTGTTCCCAATGAACCTTGGTATTGTAATAATTGCACCAAAGCAATGACTGTGTAATATTAAATAAACACTTTTTCTGATAACACAATTTTGTTTTATTTTTCACTTTTAATTAAAAATCATTGTACAAAATATCTACATTATCATCTATAAGTCTTGCTATAAATATTGAAGAACAAATTCAAAACCTTAATAATAGTAATCTAAAAGATATCTAGGTAATATTAAATAAAGACTTTTTTTAATAAAACAATTTTGTTTTATTTTTCACTTTTAATTAAAAATCATTGTACAAAATATCTACTTTATCATCTATAAATCTTGCTATAATTATTAAAGAACAAATTCAAAACCTTAATAATACTAATCTAAAAGATATTAAATCCAACCCAAAATTTATACTACTTTAAGAATAAATTAAACTCCTAAAATTTATAAATCTAAAAATTAAAAATAATCATTGAAAAAATCAATATGTATAATAAACTGATGGGATCAACATAATCTAATTAAAAATTTTATCAGAAATTAGAAAACGTTATAATATAATCATTACCGTGAACTCGAACTATAATAATCAAAATTGATAAACCTAATACGCTTTCACAAACACTAATTGTTAAAAAAATAATTCTTAAAAAGTTATTTTCTAAAATTCTTAAATAAAAAGATTTATATAATAATCATATCCACATAATTAAAATGAAAAGATATTGTCTAAATTAAACTAATTTAAAGACTTATTATTGGCGGAGACAAATTAACAAGTGCACAGCATGATATTAGAATCTTGTCCAATAAATTATGTTCTCCATCACCATCATTTTTTTTCAACATACTTATTGGAATAGTACCATTCAAAATACGAAATTTATTTTTTATGAGTCCAATTACTCTTTCAATATGTATTCTTACATGGGCTAAGTGTCGTGTTTCTTCCAGATCTATTGGATGTAACTGATCCTTACCCTTTGTGAATGCAGGAATCAATAGTTTGGCTTGAAGTACAGCCAAAGGCTCTTTAATTAGAAAACCTCTATCAGCTAATACAACATCCCCTGGTGAAATATGATTTAAAAAATTCGTATTTTCCACAATTTGTTTATCAGAAGCCCTCCCTCCCCATGCATTACTTATAAAACAAATTAAACCTTGGGGTGTAATACCAATTAAAAATTTTACGGTATTGTGGTGTTTGTAGTTTGACCAGCATTGTTGTTGGGTTATTAAAACAGGAGGTTTTTCAATAAAGATCTCGAAGCAATCCACAATTATTGTTGTTTTTTCATGAAAAACTTCTTTAAAACAACCAGGTATATTTTTTCTTAATAGTGAACGTTCAGGCCAATAGATCAAGGATTGAAATCTTTTATAAATAATGTGTATTATGTTTTCAAAATAGCTAGATGCCGTACTTGGGGAAATTTTGAAGTGATATGCCAAATCTTTGAAATTCGAATCCAATCGTAACTTTATAAGGGTAAGGATCAGCTGATTGAAAGCACTTAAAGCTGTGGTACTTGTGACAGAAATATATTCTTCGATGTTTTCAAATATTACTAAATGGACAATATTATACTCAAAACCAGTATAATATTTCCATTTGTTTATATTTGAAGTTGCATCCATTAAACCATATGGTGAATTCTCTATCTTTTTCTTTAAATCTTCAATTTTTTTGGCTGCAAAATTCATCTGTTCAAAGAGTACAGCCAGTTGATCCATGGTCAAATCTGTCTGAACAGATGTTCCAGATGATTGATCCTCTTCTTGGACACAAGTACTGGTACTTTCATCAATTTCAGAATTTGTTTCCTGTTAACAAAATTAAACTATCACAAATTATATTGCTTGTGACACATTGGCAAAAGTAATAGTAAAAAAAGTTAATGATTAGCTTATTTTTTATGCAAATGTTAGTTTTGAAACTGATTTCTAACTCATGCATTGGAGTAAGCAAGTGAATGCATTAACAAATTTATTTTTTGAATATTTATACAAATGTTTTTATTACACAATGTAAACACTCACATTAGAAAATTGTAGTCTTCTCCTTTTCTCCAACCTTTCCTTTCTGTCAACATCTCCATGATTTCTTCGAACTGCTTGGGACTTGTGTCCCATAAATTGTGAAGGAACCCAATCAGGATGGTTCTCATCCTCCAAATCTGCTGGTTTACCTAAAATCATTCAAACTTCCTCTTAAAGAAAATACATTTAGTGATGGGGTTAAGTTTAATTATCGTATATCAGAAAGATTTTGTATTATTTATACATTATTTTATTTTTTGTGCAAATCTTATACCTTGTAATAATTGAATCAGACTGTACAAGGAACTTTTAATATTGTTGCATACATTTTTACAAAAACATAAGTACTATTGAAAGCTTACCTGTAACGAAGTGCTTGCTACACACACCCTGATATTTAAGCTTTGATTCTGTAAGATCATCTCTTTTAATGGCTGCTAACCACCTTTCTCTTCGTTTTTTACTTAACTCGTTTTTGTACAACAAAAACTTGTTCTTTTGAATAGCTGGCACCGCAAAAAAGCTTAATTGATCGCGGTTTGAACGGCTTCCACAACCAACTACAATACAAGTTGTAGTGTAGGCATTTTCTACTAAACAAAACACACAAATAAAGTCAAAAAGTTAATAAAAGCTAAGCTTTTATCGTTTATCAAACACTTAAACACCTTCAATAAACACGAAAACACACCTTTGCCGTAAAATCAAACAATTTATCTATTACAGACAGCCACGGTCATATACAAATAAACGTAATTTACTTTCAATGTTTGCCCTGGGACGCCATATTGGAATTTATTTGACAGGTCGTTGGATTGCCTAATTGATGTTAATTACTGCTTTTCTCTTCTTCTTTTATTTTTTAAACATAATAAATTTTATAATACTAATGTCAACTATGACTGATAAACTATAATTGTTAAAAAGAATTTTATTATTCTTCATAGCATAATTAATTTTAAAATTAGATTTTTAACTTCCATTTTTATGAATAATAATGTAATATTTTTTGTATTTTTAAAAATAATTGTTGTCAATCCTAATCTCAAAAAATTGCCTACCCCTCTTTTTATGTAGTTGGTACTACTTGAGATTGTCATGGCTAATGTCATCTTTCTTTCAATTTATGCTACTCATGCATCTCAGTTTGAGAAAAACGATTAATTTTTTCAAAAATTTTATCAAAGTTCGTTTCTTGATACGGATGCTTACATCTTGTTTTGTGTTAATACAGATTATCTGTTTTTTTGTGGTTTTGAGACTTAGTCTTGGTTTTCTCAGCTTGGTACCATTAGTTGGTAATATAACCTGTAACTTAGACAATAGAATTGGTATTTGCAATAATCTAATTATCACCAAGTGGAAATTAAGTATAATTAGTGTAACCGGATCCAGATACTTACATGTAATATTTTTACTAACATCGTTTTGGATACAACCTCCCCAAGTTGTAAGTTTTTATATTTTTTTTACTTTTTTATAAATTACGCTCTTGATCAATATTGTAGATCCCTGAAGATGGCTGTAATATTGGCCGAAAGCTCGGAATAAACACTTGAAAGAGTACTCTGTTTCATTATTGTTGCTGCATACCCAATAGACTTTTTCATATTATTGTGTCAGCAAAGACTTCGTCTGCGTATATATATATATATATATATATATATATATATTTAAATATTGTTTTAATTAACTCATTGAGAATATATTCGTAACCCATTTCGAATAAAGTTATTACTGATTTTTTCTTACAACCGTTTTATGCACTTTGTTCTTGCTTTTATAACTACTTAGAAAGACTTTAAGATACGGCTTAGGTACTTAGAAGTATCGTAAAACTAAAACTTGTAATCTTTAAAACAAAGGTATTTTATTTAGTTTCTATCATGCAATTGTTTGTGGAGATTAAGGCTTTATTTTTCTATTGTTAAATAAATTACAGGTGATACATCTAGTCCTTAAAGTGTTTCTGATAACTTCAATTTTATGATCACCGAATGCATATACACTGTGGGCCGAAATAAAGGAGTAGGTACATTTTTTAGTTGAAAATAACTTTTTTTGCTTCTTGGGTGATTTAATTTCCTTTTGCAGGGCTAAAAGCCTAACATGTCCTCAACATGACTGCAAATTTGGAAGCAAAAATAACGTACAGGATCGGACTTATAAAAGAAATTACCTAACGGTGCTTTTGAGCTCGTTGCAAATGAAAACTGTCTTAGCTAAAATTGAACTGATACGCTCTTTTGGTACGATATTTTCCCAACATGGATACTGCAACAGAGACCATTATACCTTTTGAGAAATGCCTTTTTTCAATTAAAAGAAGCTCTAGAGGAATTTCTCTCTTAAATTGTACGTCAGAATATACACCCTATTATTTTGGGTATTTTTAGAAGGCTGTAAATAAAACATTTTTTCATCTGAAAACTATATTTTTCTAATGTCTTCATGAGAGCGGAATCTTCTTAGTAGCAAATTATATGTTTCCAGTCATTTTTCCCTTATATTGTCAGTAAACTTTTTTAAATACTTTAAAATGGCAGCCTTCTTTAATAATTCTTCGAACTGATGTGCGGGAAATCCTAGTTTCTTTTGCGATTTTCTTTGTTCCACCAGATTGGCCAGCTTGCAAATTTCCTAAAACAACCCTTACTCTAGCAATATTTTCTTCAGTTCTTGAGCTTCGCTTCCTTCCTCTTCCACTTTTATGTTCAATAGCCCCATTGGTTTCCCATAGTTGTCTTAAGAACTTTCCTATTGTTCCAATATGCCAATTTTTCTCAGGAAATGCATTTACAATTTTTCTTGCACCATAATTATATTTTTCACGGTAATATTTAATAAATATTCTGTCCTCTTTGCTTAAAAGTGGCATTATGAACTGGCCAATTTACTTATTTAACTATAAATGTCAAACAAATTCCATGGCAACCTAAGCAGTCATGACTTACTAAGTAAAATTGACATATCTGAGTGTTTGAGAAATTATTAAGACATTTAACAAAATTCGATAATTTTGAAAAATTTCCTCTTTACAAAAGTGTTCTGGATAGTTAACCTACCAAAAGAGCATATCAGTTCAATTTTGGCTAAGACAGTTTTCATTTGCAACGAGCTCAAATGCACCGTTACATAATTTTTTTATAAGTCCGACCCTGTACGTTATTTTTGCTTCCAAATTGAGGACATGTTAGGCTATTAGCCCTGGCAAAAGAAATTAAATCCCCCAAAAAACAAAAAAGTTATTTTTAACTAAAAAATGTACTGCTTTATTTCGGCCCACAGTGTACATGTTTTCAGTGTAGCAAATTTTTATAAATACAAACTCTTGTGTAGTTATTCTGTGTCTTAATAACAGTTTTGATCTTGTACAACTTGGCCAAACCAAATTAAATCCTCAGATGCGCAGTGACTTATTAAGGAGCGGGTGCATAAACTGATATGAATGGAAATTGTATAGGTACTACTCACAGTACCCTGTTGCCGGGTATTATAAAATATTTTTAACGAGAGAAATATTTGTAAATTTTAGCTTTTCCTTCATTTTATTTTCCCTAGAATTACTTTTTGGACCGATTTCTTTCTGTTTTTATTATAGTATACATTGATTATTAAAACTAAGATGTGTCACATCATGTTTTTTCATTAAAATTTTTCTATCATTGACAGTTTTTCTGCACCAAAATCCCAATTTTTTTAAGATGAAAGCCGTCTAAGATACAGTCACCGGTCCCAATGCAACCTTGTTAGGCTTATTATACTTCTTCCATTGGTTCATATCACCCACTCCATGATATTTGTACCCTCGACTACTTTGTACAGATCTAAAGGATGAGTGCCATATTTTTTTTCAAACATTGTCTCCTGCTATCCAGTGCTCCCAATGGTTCAGTATGTGTTTAACTATTTAAGGCTCCTTACCTCATAATCTGCAGATTGCCTATCCATTAAATAGTTCATGGTTTAACAGGAATCCTGTAATGACGTAATGACTCGTAGTTGATTTCTGCTGGTTATGCGCAGTGTTTTAACCACGAAGTATAGATACCAGGAGTTTAAACGTAATGTTAAAAAACTGGTCTCAATTTAGGGGACAGAACTATTGCCAGTAGAGTGCGCTCGTGTTCCTAAGATACTCGTTTAAATCCTTACGCGGGAAGTTTTGTTACTATTGACAGCTTTTATGACAACTAATTTTAAATAAATAAATTAATATTTTATATTGAATTTAATTTCGAGAAATTTAAATGTCATAAACATCGGTTCTTATCAGGCTCTATAAGTTCTTATGGTTACTCACGCCGCCAGTGGCAAAAATAGAACTATGATCTGGGTTGATTATTGAGACCAGAAATATTATGGAAAAGTCTATACCGTGTAGACTCCTGGTATCTAGTCTTCGTGGTTTTAACTCTTTTTAGACACGTTTGTTCAATACACATTCTGCTAAGTGCTTGGCGGGAGATGTTTTTATTCTTTTCCGGACCATCCTTTTTGGTACCCTTAGAGATGGATTTGAGCCGTAGAATATTTTGGTTGATCCTTTTTTAACAAGTTTATCAGGTGGTTTTTCGTTACCTCTATTACTCTACATCCTAGAATCAAAACTAGTTTGACACTGTTATGTTCCACCAAAATATCGAGTTTAACTCGACATCTGTTTACTAGTCTGAACACCACTCAGGGATCTATATAGCCGCAATAGTTACCTGACTATCTGTGCATAATATGTTGATCTGCTTAGAGTGTTTAGAGTGTTTATTTATTTAACTATTTTTTATACAAAGTATAATTATAGCAAGTCATATATCAAAACAATTTTAACATTAAAAATAAAAATGAATTGTAACAATCAGAATAAAAAACAGAAAGATTTAAATTACAGCTAATAAAATAAAGACAAAATATATGAAATGTGTTAACACTAAAACAATCACAGATATTATTAAAAAAAGAAAAAATGTTGTAAACACGCTAAGTATCAACACCAACTGTAATGATTTCTGGCAGTGGCTTTTGGAAGCTATCGAAAAATTCTTAACAAGTATCTACTTAGATTTGTATCCCTCAAATTATTTTTCCTTTGCAAGATTACTTATACTACTGCTTTTAGATTTATAGGTTCCCACAAGAGCAGAAATAATTTTTTACATTTTTGTCACTGCTGTAAATTCCTGCTTCTGAACACTCATTGGTTCTCTTCTTCTTTGGTATCCATATTTCTCTGTAATTTTCGTATGTATTTTTCTTAAGGTGGGTAGTTGTTTGTTAATTTGATAAAAAAAATATATAATTTCACGATGTAAAACACCTAGGTCGAATTTATCTCAAGCCACATTTTCCGTGCAATAAATATCTAAGGTACTCCACTATGATATTGTGTTCCTTCTATAATAATTCTCAATATACTTGATAAATTGATTCTTTAATAAACTTTATCCTTTGATTCAGTCTTAAATATATTTGCATTGAGATAATAAATTTAATATAAAGTCTAGTTTTTTATAAAACATATGTACCTGTTAATTTGATACCAAGTATAAAATATCACGACCTTGTGAACCTAAGTATTATGGTTGATTTTCAATAAATAAAATAAAAATAAAATAATCACTGTGATTTACAACACTGTACTATTTTAGTGCCAAGAAAATACCTCTCAAACCATTAAAACTTTGTTTATGCTAGTGCGCCTCTTCAAGTTACGGTTCAGTTTGGTTAAGCCAAGTTGGAACTTTACTACACTTAAAATAATTTTTTATTCTACAATTTTAAATTGCTTTTGTTAGGTTATACTAGCTTTTATGTTCACCTCTTGCAATTCTGTTACATATCTCGTACCCAGTACCCGATGAACACTCTGTTTCAAACAATATTCATCGAAATTTAAGGTCTTTTCTACTATTATGCTAAAGTATATTTTTGAAACTTAAATACCTACAGTTTTAAGTACTGTTATTAAAATCCTTTTTTGAAAATATTGCATTAAGATATCATGATAATTCTCGTGCGTTGTGGAGTGAGTTGGGCAAATTAAATATCAAAAATAAATCATCTCGTACAAAATTACCCCCTCAACTTAGTGATGTAAACTTGCTTAATAGGTATTTTGTTTCTTCCTCACAAACTTCTGGAAATATTCCGTTTGATATTTTGGATTTTTATTGGAGCCAAACAAAGGTTGGGTATGATTCTATATTTTCTTTTTCACTTGTCTCTATGGAGGATGTTGAAAGGGTCATTTTCAGCATTAAATCTAATGCAGTAGGTCCGGATGATATTTCTATACAGATGCTACAGTTGTGTTGTCCTACAATTTTGCCAATTCTCACACATATTATTAATACATGTCTTCTTGAAGGTACCTTTCCAAAAAAATGGGGCGAAGCTAATGTCACTCCGATTCCCAAAACTAGAAATTGTACTAATCTCAATGATATACGTCCAATAAGTATACTTTCTCCGTTGGTAAAAATTTTAGAAAAGATTGTTGACTACCAGCTTAGAAAACACCTGTCTAACTTTAATCTTCTACCCGAAACACAGTCAGGCTTCCGTCCAGGATATGGTTGCGCGAGTGCATTAGCTGCAATACTTGATGATGTTATGTCATCCCTTGATGTTCATCGAAACACAGCTCTGATACTGATAGACTACTCGAAGGCATTTGATACCGTTGACCATGATCTACTTTTGGCTATTCTTCACTATTTAGGTCTCTCCGACAATGCTGTATCCTTTTTTGCCAGTTATTTGGATTGTAGGTCACAGAGGGTAAAGATTTCTGAAGAGTTGTCTGATTCACTGATGTTGCATCATGGTGTTCCTCAGGGTTCTGTTCTCGGTCCTCTCTTATTTTCAATTTACACTTGTCATATTTATAACTGTCTCGAGGTTTGTAAGTTTCATTTATATGCTGATGACTCCCAGCTTTATTACTCTTTTGATACCAAGGATGTTGCTACAGCGGAGTTGGTCATTAATAAAGATCTACAGAATCTTTTATGTGTATCGTCCAAACATGGCCTCAAAATAAATCATTCAAAATCATCTGTGCTGCTATTTTGTAGCAATAAGGATCGCAACTTTCTTCAAGAAAATCTCCGCTTGTCATTGGATGGTAATCTTCTTGAATTTTCTTCTGTAGCCAGGGACCTTGGATTGTATATTGACACTGAGCTCAGGTTCAGAGAACATGTTGCTAAAATAACTAATCGTGCTTATAATTCTCTTAGAACTATTTATTCTTTTCGTCATTCTTTGTCACCTCCAGTACGAAAATGCTCTGTGATTCTCTCGTTTTGAGTCATTTTAATTTTTGTGATATTGTATATGGCCCATGTCTTGATGTTTACACTTCTTCTCGGATACAAAAAGTCCAAAATTCATGTTTAAGGTTTATTTATGGCATACAAAGGAGGCAGCATGTATCTCATGCTTTGGTGTGGTCCGGCTGGCTAAACATGGAAAACAGAAGGAGTCTTCATTTTCTTTCTTTCTGTCATGAGGTAATCATCTTTAAAACACCACCGTACCTGTTTAATCGAATTTCATTTAGGACGGATGTTCATAATCTTAATTTACGTCATCGTGGTCTTCTCACTATACCCCGACACGGTAGCTTATTATTTCGCCGTTCGTTTTCATTTAATATCGCATCGTCTTATAACAATATCCCTGCTGAATTTAAATTATTGAGTCCGTCCGTATTTCATCGGAAAATGAGAATGATGCTATTGATTTAACTGTGCGTTTGAGTCTGTGTGTTGGTGGCTCAAGCATATATCTAAATTACATTATGTAGAATAGGGTGTAGAGCGGACAGTGAGCTAAGAATATCCTACTTTTAATAATTTATTTTTGTTGTGGATTAATTTGGGTTTTGGGTTCTGGGGGTAGAGAGAGGCATCTGCACTTGTTGCAGGTGAATCTATCCAGAACCTATTGTCATGAAAAAGTTTAATACCTTTATTCAATTAAAATCTATGTTTTTATTAGAAACTAAATTATGACTGCCATCATGTCACATAGATTGTTATATTTTTGTATTTTTTATCTTGACAATAAACAGCTATTATTATTATTATTATTATTATTATTATTATTACATGCATGTTCCTAAAAATGGTCTTTTTTTAGGTTCCTACATCATTCGGTTCAACAACTCGTCTACCACATAAAGGTGTTACTTCCAAGATGGATTCAACAACCAGAGCTACTATTGCTAGAAGAACCACCACCATGGAACCTACTTCTACCAGCCAACCAGAAATACATATTCCTTTAATAACTACAAGTAAATACTATTATTATTATTTTTTCCATTTACTTATTGTTTATTATTTTCATTGCTAGCGCTACCTCCTACAACTACAGGAATTAGAACGCGAGTGGAAACAGGAGATGAAGCTGTTAGTTTGGGTCTTCCTTGTGTAACAGATATGCAATGTAAAATGGCTGATCCATCGTCCAAATGTATAGAAGGCATTTGTGATTGTATTATCAAATTAAATGGAACTAGAGCCTGTTCAGCAAAAAATAGAGGATGTATACCAGGAACTTTTCAGGTAATCATATGAAATACAATATTTACGATGTAAATCGAAAATACATTTCTGGACGTCAGATGGATAAGGTCGGATCTTCAAAACGATATTATTAGGAGAACGATAATAAAAATTAACAAATATTTCGTGACTTATTTTGTTTATTACAAAAACCTTGCAGATAGTTTGGATAAATGCTTACTATTTTTATAAATTTAATTTTTTTTATAAAATATTACTTTATGTCACATTTTTTTATGAAAAATATATACTCAAGTAAACATCCGATCTTTTTCTATCATTGTTTGTCAATAAAACCTGAGTTAAATAACACATTGCTGGAGGCATAACGCTAATTATCAAAATAATTTTTTGCTCAAAATGAGTATTTTCTAAGCACAATGTCCTATAAACCATACAATTTTTAGAAGGATTAGTATATTTATCCAGATACACCAAGTGTCAAGAATTTAGAATTTTGATGGCATAATGGTTTATCCAGATACACCAAGTGTCAAGAATGTAGAATTTTGATGGCATAATGGTTGTTGTCTAAATACCTTATCCATATGGTTTAACAAATTATCTGCATAAAGGTTAAGGCGGACAAGAAAACAATTATTTTTTTCACTTGGTGCTCTAAAAAATAAGATGCTAGAAACCTTCAAAAAGAGCACCGAAAATATGAGCTCCTAATTTTGCGAGGAAGGTCTTGCGTTTTACAATTTTTTATTTGTTTTTCAGTATTAGAAAAAAAATCATATCCTCTTACCATCTGCATGTAAAAAATATTTTTTCTCAATTATTTAGGTACAACTACTACTAACCTTTTAAAAGATATTAAAGTTTTATTATCTTAAGACAAATTTCATTGTTTGGTTATGAATCTATTAGCTCGTTTACAAAAAAAATATTATGAAATATAGGACACTCATCGTCAAACTTCGATTCATACCTATCTTAACAATTTTTTATTAATAAATCGAAAACTTAAAACATAGGTGGCGTTAATATCAAAAGAGAAACAGAAGAAATAATGAAAATCAAAGAAATTCAATAGAACAAAAAATGTGTCTTAGAATAATCCAATTTTAACCTTTAATATCATTTAAACGGTTAGTTTTGGAAAAAATATAAAATACCTTTTTTCTAGAGTTTTCGATATCCAACAATAATATGAAAAGAAATATTTTTACGCCGACTTTGTAAGGGCGTATTAAGGAAAAATAATGAGGGTAAATTTTTAGGATTCGCGCCCACACCGTCACGAAAAACAGACATGAAATTAGCAAGTCAATATTTTAGTTATTTTTTGCGTTTGTGATACTGAAATTTTGAATTAGTTTTCCACCTATTTTATTAATTTTTCTTATTTTAATTATATTAACTCTTTTTACTCTAAATGACAGATTCGCCGCTGGACAGATAGAACAACAGTAAAACGCCATAAATGTGAATAGTAAAGAATTGAGGATAATAAAAATCGGTTTTAGGATAAGTTGTGCATAAAATTTTGTTTTCTAATATCTTTTATGAGATTAAAATAAAATTTATTTATCTAGATAATGCGTTATAATAAAACTTTATTTGAATGCATTAAATTTTCTGGAAGAGGACAGAAGATCCACAACGGCTCCTCTCAACCAAGATTTGAGAATTGTTGACGAGTGGAGAAGAAAGAATCTTGTTGATTTCAACGCTTCCAAGACAAACACATATTGCCTATCCAACAAGAGGCAAACATGCGACTCATCCATTATAATGAACGATCAGACACTGGTAGCGGGCGACTCCATTACGCTGGTTGGTATAACGATTTCCCAGGACTTACTATAGAACGAACATATTGCATCCATAGCAACTGCAACAGGAAAGAAATTAGGCTTTCTGTTTAGAGCACGAAAATATATCTCTCCATCCAACTAAGCTACTCTTTACAAAGCCCAAATACGACCTAATCTTGAATACTGCTCGCATGTATGGGGCTCGGCGGCTCCGTCAAGACTCGGAGTTCTTGATGCAATACAGAGAAGAGCAGTTCGACTAATAAACGACACCAGTATCGCCAAAAACCTAGCCCCATTGTCCCATTGAAGAGCAGTGGCTGATCTTTCATTGTTTTACCGATACATAAACGGATTTTGCTCAGAAGAACTCCGCTCTATAATGCCTCCACTTTTAAGACCAGCCAGAGCAACGCGATGTGCCAACTCCATGCATCCTTATATACTGTTCAGTGCAAGACATCGAGAACAGATCGATTCGATCGTTCCTTCATTCCCAGGGTCCCTAGATTGTGGAACTCCTTACCTTCCCACGTCTTCCCCTCTCGTCCTAACTTGCAGGCCTTTAAATCCCAAATTAATAAATTGTCTCTTCTGCCCCAATAGATTTACTCGGTACATTTGTATGTAGGTCCTTGATAAAAAAAATATTTTTTTTCTGTTATAAGTTTAGTTTTCTCTACAAACATGGGCAAAGGACAAAATTTTTAGGAAGATTTTTATCTTGTTATTTACAAAGCGCACTCACATACGCACATACACACGCGCGCATGCGCTTTCAGAGAAACAGATAAAAAAGTTTAAGGCGGTACTTCCCATTAAAATTAAGAGCTCAAATTTCAGTGCATTTTTAGAGTACCAAGTGAAAATAATCATATTTTTTGTCCACCCGAATACAGGTATAATACCAAATAAACCTTTATGCCTCGTAGATAAAATTAGAAGATCCGATTTTATCCACTTGCTATCTTTTTTATGGAAAAAGGTAGGAAGTCTATTTTACAGATTAATGTATTAAATCGAATGTTGACAGTCGACTTTATGCTTCTGAGATCCAGATTTGTTTCTTTGAAAACTTTGTTAAAGCTCAATTTAAATATTAACATTTTTTTCTCTTACTATGTGTAAAAATGTTTTATCAAGAATATATAAAAATCAGAGTATACTAAACTAATGCAGGGTTACTGACATACATTATTATTTTTATAACCCAACACATAAATACATAAATTGAGTTGGTCGCGAATTTATTGCACAATTTATTGAATGAGACATACGCCTACAATCAATTTCGATGATAGTAATTTCCGGCTGTAAAAACTATTATCCTTCATGGTATTTGATTTAATGCTCAGAAGTATTAATGCAAAATAATTTTTATTCCGTTTGTGATTATATGAGTCCCTCAAATAATAAAAGCCGTCCATTAAATCTTTTCCTTTATTTATGATTTCAGTGTAGAAGCACAGGAACTTGTATCAGCTGGTTTTTTGTTTGTGATGGTAGAAAGGATTGTAGTGATGGATCGGATGAAGAATGCAAGCCAAATAAATGTCCTTTAGAAGCCTTTAGGTAAATAATTTAAATAACTTAGGATAATTGTATTAGGTATATAATATAGTGGAACCATAATTTCTGTAGAAATCCTTTCTCTTGTGAGATATATTGACTACAGAAATTTAAATTGGTTTACAATAATTATGAAAGCAATGATAATTTCCTAATAAAGTAAAAAATAATTTAAAGTTTGATATTTATTTACGAATTAAGCAGGTTCGGA
This sequence comes from Altica lythri, assembly GCA_964028335.1. NCBI lineage: Eukaryota > Metazoa > Arthropoda > Insecta > Coleoptera > Chrysomelidae > Altica > Altica lythri. The sequence continues at coordinate 44,055,317 of OZ034807.1, forward strand.
AAGCAAGTTAGGGGTACCAGAAAGTTTAGGATATCATTGGGTTTTAAGTTATTATATTTCGTATGACCCTAGAATTACGTAATACAATGTATTCTGAGAGTATGTGTATTTAGGTTTCATCCTCTACCTCACAGAATCTGCAATTTGCTTGATTGCTTCATCTACCAACCCTAGTTTTCATGTGTCCTCTTAATCGGCAGTGCCCGGCTAGTATTCCTCTTATAAAACAGAGGTTCTTCTTACTAAGGTTAAGACAGCTGGGAGATCTGTTCTTGTTGTAGTTTCCCAGGAGCGTCTTCGATTGTCTTAGTCCTTCTAGTCTAGATCATTCCAGTACTTGGATTTTTCGCTATCCATTTTTTTCCTTAGTTTTTCTAAAATTGTACTACTGGTGATTCCACAGGATGGTTTTGGTCCCAGGTATGGGGTTTCAGCTCCTTCATTTGCCAGCTTATCTGCTGTTTCGTTTTCTTCTATTCCTTTGTGTCCTGGAACCCATAGGATGGTAACCTTAGGGATACTCGTTGGTCATGTAAAGCAGCAGCAAAGAAGACCATTGTTCTAGGAAAATTCTAAAAACGAAAATATTTTATTTAGCGTATTTTTTGAAAAGGAGAACATGTTTTAGATAAAATGGATTGTCTCTATTTGACATTTTGGGGAAGACATTTATGAGTGATTCAACGCAAAAAAACAGATTTCGTCGCATCTGAAAGATTGCGTGTATACTGACCTTCGAGATTTGGATTTCTAAACAACCTAGAGGTTATTGATGTTGCAAATTTGTATGCTGCTGCCGAGAAATTGGTAAAAGTTTACAAAGTTAATTTTAAGAAGCTTTGGTAATGACTAATTGAAGCGAATCCCAATTAGTAGTGAAAGTAATTTACTCAGGGATTTAGGTTTCAGCAAAATCATTAACGACTTTTTTTTATTTGAAAAATAATTAACGGCCTTCCTTCTGCCTAGCAAATCCTACCCTGCACCTAAGTATTAACTTCTGTCTCTTCTGAAATAGTCATCTTGTTGGGCTTCTCTTGATGATCGTTTCTTAAAAGCCTTCATCTATCAAGTATCCGATACGTTTTAGGCTTAATAAGGAATGTTCTCTTAGTCCATTGAATTGTCTTTACAGTTGTACGATAAAGGAGTTATACTGAGCACGTACTATTTGATGTATTTTTGTTAGTTACCAACATGGTCGAGTATAAAAATTCTCCAAGCAACTTTAAAGGATAACACTACGACTTTTCAACTTGTTTTAACTGTCTTAAACATTTTTATTATAGAGACTAAGCATTTTTAGGAAAGGGAATTTTGAAAAACTCTATACCTTGTCACTAATTTGGTTTTCTGTATTAAAGTTACTATCATCGCCCATAAGCAATAACATTAGTAGTAATGTGATAAAAAAAATAACTATTGTACTTTAGCCTGAAAACGGATTTAAATCTAAATGAAGTAAATAAGAGTACAAGTCATATACATATAAAGTATTTAAAAGATTCTCTGGAGAAAAATAGTATATGCATCAACTTAAATCTATAGCATGTAAATGATATTAAAAAGTATGTTTCTAGCCTAATAATGTTTGGAATTCTGTAATCTTCTAGCTGTAAATCATCTGGAAAATGCATATCCAGAGCGAGTAGATGTGATGGATCTAAAGATTGCCTGTTAGGTGAAGATGAGGCAAATTGTCAAGCTATTGGAAGAAAAGGATGTCCAGCAGATACCTTTCAATGCCGTGATGGAAAATGTTTACCCGAATATGAATTTTGTAATGCAATTATTGGTAAGAAATATGGTATATTTGGTTATATATGATATAAAAAAAATATATTATTGCAGGTTGTAGTGATGGTAGTGACGAACCACCCCATATATGTAAAGGAAGGGCAAGAAGGAGAAGAACAGAATATTGTCCGTTAAGGTGTGGAAATGGAAGATGTAGATCAAGTGCAATTGCTTGTTCAGGAAGGGATGGCTGCGGTGATGGCACAGATGAAAGTCAATGTTCTGTTTGTAGTAAGTTTATTCGATATATTTTGCGATCTTATAATATGTTTCATTCGTTTACTTTTTTCACATAATGTACTTCTGAATATTAAATTGAAAGTACTTTTACTGCGAATAGGAAAAAATAGTATAGATTGTGTAAAAATTCTTATTCTGCTTGTTCTACAGAGTGCTTTAGCTGTACTTTTTGATACTCCCAGAACTGGCTCTGACGTGTAGAATATTGTCGCTAATAATTTTTTGTCAGTTTATCGGCATCCTCGTTGCTTGGTATTCCACTATTTCTTTTTACTTAAACTAGTTTGACACTGTTATGTTCCGCTAGAATATCAAGTGCTCATACCACCTGATCATCTATGCATTGACCACATAGATTCATATGCCCTCAAATTGTTTGCTCTTGTGCATTTCAAGATCGACAGTCATCCCCAAACATGAAATATAGGGTGCCAAAGTACAAAATAAACTAATTATACACAAAGACCTGTTTTAAATGATTTATTTAAATGTGATTTAAAAAACAGTTATTTGAATTAAAGAAAGAATATTGTTAACTGAACATTAAACTTGGTTAAAATTGATTAAAAAATGTAGTGAATTAATTTTTCTCTTATCTTGTCTTCTGGAGATCTGCCTCTGTTGTTTTCGGTGTCGACTTCTACTGGAGAGATTTTCCTTTAATTTTTATTCGTGGTCAGAAACTACGGTTTCGTACTTTGTCCTGTATCACCACAAAATGGCAGATTTGGTGCCACCTCAAACTCCTGCGTGGCCCTCTTCAAAACAGATTTGGATTAACCCTAATGATTAAATGAATAATAAGAAATCGATCCCTTAACGAATTAACAATCCAGTAGAATCAGTTTCCAGCCAAATCGAATTTTTCCAATTGGTTGAGAGTAAGTTAATTCTTAAAACACGTGTAAAAACCAGTCTAAAATATTATTCAAGATCACAAAAACTGATGTTTGGTGAAATTGGCGAAAGTAGAGAAGTTACGAGCGGACGGATAGTAAATAAACTCAAAATTACTAATCGCAACGAGGAAGAAAAGACAATTATACAATAACACCGCTGACGGCACAATTCAGAATTACAGCGACTAAATTAAATAAATTTCAACGAATACAGTCCTGGAAACAATAGTCTGGTGAATTCCTTAACTAAATCGATCCGAAACATCGTTACATGGTTTTGTGTTCAATGTGATGATTTTAATCAAGGTTTGAGTCTAATATTACACTAAAATATTAAACTTTTAACACCATTTGAATGTTAAGCCCTGTAATTAAAATACATTCTGTAACTAACAAAGCCTGTTGCGTTATGCGAGATATTGACGTTGTTCTAAAAAGGCTTATGTATAATTCAATATAAATCTATTAGTCTAGTCGAGAAGTTGATTTCCTGCGAAAAATAATTACCAGTCTCTTAAAAATATGAGTGATAGCTCAAACGATCCAGAATGGCATTTAGAGAAAGATCATTTTTCGATTTTTTTCTGGAGATAAAAATTACAATTGTTATTAACAAAAAACTGAAAAAATAAATAGTCCTTTCGGTTTTTGTTAATATCTTAAAAAGTATAAGTGATAGCTAAAATATTAAAAACGTTTCTGAAAGAGCAGAAAATTTCAGCTGGGAAGTTCTGGATTCTCGGAATTGTAGCACCAATATTTATAATTTTAACTTAACGTTGAAAATCGGCTTCCGCGCGGCAATTTTGGCATGCGCGCGTTGCCTCTGTAATGACCGCAACTTTTCAATAATTTTTTTATGCCACTAAATAATATTATAAAAATTAGAAAAAATTCAGATGTCATCTAAACACTTCAAATAAAATGGTCACGCGATAAAAATTGTTGTATCATCATTTTTTTAACAGTTATTTAATTGTTAATTAACAATTTTTTACGGATTTCTGTTATTGTAAAAGGCGGTATAAAAGTTTTATTAATTGTTCTAAAAATTTTTCCTTTCTTGGAGCCCTTACTATCAATGTTTTTAACAAGATGACATCATAAAAGTTTTAAAAATTTCTTTAATTCATTAATTATTAATTTGTTAATTGAAAAAAACAATTAAAAATGAAAATAATGTTGTTTAAATATATAGTTTTTTAATTTAAAGCTATTGCTGGTTTTATGTTCATGCTAGACATTATATAAATTACCTTTATAATTTTTTCATGCCATTTGTTTATAAATTTTTTATAAACAAATGGATTAATTAAATATTTTCGAAAAAATTTTTTTCAGCATATTATTAGCGTAAAAAAATAAGGATTTTTAAATAAAAAAAATTTCTTAATAACAATATTTAATTGTTTATAATCGTTTTTTTTTTTTAGAAATTTAATGTTTAAATTAATTATTAAGAAATCTTTTTTTTAATCATTGTTTATACTTCTAAATATACCTAATTGCTAAAAAAAAATTTTTTTGTAAACAATTTAGTTATTTATTTATATACCAATTTGTTATAAACAATTTTTTTTATTTGCAATAATTTTTTTTAGAACATAAAAAAATAACAAAAACAGCTATCTACAACAAAATGCCAAAAAAAAAAAAAAATTAATTTTTTACGGAACTTTGTATTTTAAAGGAAAATCTCTCCAGTAGAAGTCGACACCGAAAACAACAGAGGCAGATCTCCAGAAAATGGTCTTTCTCTAAATGCCATTCTGGATCGTTTGAGCTATCACTCATATTTTTAAGAGACTGGTAATTATTTTTCGCAGGAAATCAACTTCTCGACTAGACATACATGAAAAGAGTGTATCAGTCAAAGTAATCTCAATTGCAGGAAATACAAATACTAATATAACATCATGTCATGTACAACCTTGATATTGAACATAAGCACAATTTACAAAAAGAACTTTTTATAATAGAAAGTTTTTTACTGATTTATAGGTCATATTTTGTGTCATCTCAACAATGCACAGCATCCCTGACATTGTAAAAATATTAAGTCATACAACGCTGTGATTGATCATAGAGAAGATTGTTTCCTTGTTAACAAAATCAAGGGTAGTTGTATCTAAAAACTTTCTTAAACAGTTTATTTTATTACCAGTTAAAATAATAATTACTGTTTTCACATGTAAGAACAAAAAAAAAGAAAAAAAAAACTTCTCTGTAGCGTAATCGATCCCATTATGATAACATAACAGAACTGTCAAAAGTGGACTGACTCGCCGCCTAACCAACTACGCTACGAACGATTTATTTAATAACTTTCAAAATAATATTATCTATACACAACTTAGATCATGTTTAATATCAATTCGGTATAAATTTCGAAATCTATGTATATGCCTAAATACACTTGAAACATGCATTGTCATCCAGTTCTTAGCTATCCTGAAAATTTCAGAGCTATAGGTAGTCGGGAAATAGGTTTAAATTCGATTACAAATTCCACGGAATGACACAGAGACACAGAACACGGCGAAAATATAAAAAACTTTCTAAAAATTGGGAAATAACCAACAGATATTAAGATAGATTAGTTACTGGGGTACTCCAGTACAACCGTATACTTAAGAGGGAAAATATTTAGGTTAATACAGCAATAAACTAATGACCCAATGATAAAAGTATAGAAGTCAAGAACTACATACAAAAAAAGAAACAGAAGTGAATACATAAAGATCATTTTTGTTTTCTATGCAATTTCTGGTTCTTTACTATACTTCATACATGTTTTAGATCTCCTAAATTATAATATTTCCCTCATTCCTTCGTACTACGAAAAATTTTGTATTATAAAAAATTGTTTAATTCATCTTTATTTTTTATGGTTAATACTACTGATAAAACTTTATTTTATTTTTTTTAGGATGTCCAGTGATCAAAGGCCGCAGTTTATAGTTTTTTTAATGTTCATTATGATTTCTACAATGCCAAAAATTTTGTAAATTATGTTTATTCTACGACACGTTTTTAGGTATTTACTTAATGAATTGTACGTTAGTTAGAATTTTGTAATGCTCAAGACCTATTTAATTATAGATAGATTTATTTATTTAAGATTTAAGTTTTTAGTGGATAAGTTCTGTAAAAATAAATGTCTTAAGAATATTAACCTTTGTTGTTTCTACCACTTTATATTTAGTCTATTTTTTTTTCAACAAAAAATTGAATAATTTCATATTTTTGCCCTTTTTGCATATATAATTCGGAATATATTGCTTTTAGAGAAAAAATTATAGGAATTTAAAATTTTCATTATTTAATTTTACACGTTAGTAAGAAATTGAAAAATTAATGTTTATTGTTGGAAAAGTAGCAATAATTGGTAACAAAAGTACAAAAAAAGTTTATTCACATTGTTTATAAGACTAAAAAATGTTTAAAAGTAAAAAAAAATCTAGTCTCTTCTAGTGAACCGATTTTAATTAAAGAAAAAGCAATTAAAAGTTTGAGTTTTAATTTATATGTAAAAAAATTGGTGTCTCTCTCTGGATCTGGATCTGGAAATTTGGGGAGGGGCGAGCTAGTGCTCATCCAACACTGAGGCCACATAATAATATGACCCATTGTGCATCCTCCCCTGTGTAGGGATATCCTCACCTCAGGCTGTCACCAGGCCTAGTGATTTAAAATAGGTGATGAGGCTTCCGAGGGGGATCTCCCTAACATCGGCTGGTGTAAGCCAGTACTCGCCCAACACGGATCTTGTGATTTCAGAAAAAGCAGAGCAGTCATACATTATGTGTTCTACTGTTTCCTCTTCTTGTTCGCAGCCTCTGCATAGCGGCGATTCTGTTAATTTCATCCTAAAGAGATGTTGTCGCAATTGGCAGTGACCTTTCAAGATTCTCACAGCTGTTCGGAGATTTTGTCTGATCAATGCCTTAAATCTTTTTGCTGTTTCCTCGCCAGGATGAGGTAATAACTCTCTGGCCAGTCTACAGTTCGTAGTTTCATCCGAGGGCGAGGGCTAACATATTTGTAGCCCGCAGCCCTCCTTGCTAAATTGTTCGCAATGCGGTTGCCTTTAGAGTTTCCATGTCCTTTGATCCAGCTGAGAGTGACCAGTGAGTCGGCAGTCTGTGTATATATTTATATTCCTGCCTGTGATTAATTATTTTGCAGCTATGGTTATGCATGTGAGTTTTGACTGAACCACACTTGACAAGCCATCCATAGCCCATTTTATTTTTAGGTTTAAGGATCTAGAGTAAATTCCACATCCCACACCTTGCTTTGCTTTTGATCCATCCGTATATACGTTTAGAGCGTTCACTACGTTGGGGTCTGCTGTCTTGTTTGTTAATATTTTATAGGGTTTGTCAAAGAAAAATCTTGGTGCGACGGCATCCGTGTCTGCCTGTAAGAGTGGTATCATCTTTATCGATTCCCTCCACAGACTGTCCCTATGGGTGCCAGTTCCTACAGTGGGTTTGATACCAACCTTGCGAAAGCGTACCATGGCCATCACCACACGACAGCACCATATGTTAGCATAGGTCTTATGATTGCCGTGTAGATCCACATGGTGACCTTGGGGGATAATCCCTAGGTCTGTCCCATGGTTCGGCGGCATTGCGCATAAGATATAAATGCTTTTTTAACTCTGCTTTCTATGTGTGAGTTCCACGTCAGCTTGCTGTCAAGGATAACACCTAAGTATTTCACTTCTGTAGCAAAGCTTAATTTAACGTTGATAAGACTGGGTGCGTTTAAGCCACTAGGTTTCTTTTCCTTCGTGAAGAGAATCATTTCTGTCTTTTTGGGGTTAATAGACAGCTCTTTACACCATGTCTTTAGTTGGTGACTATCTGTGAGCATTACTTAGGGCCTAGTATGAATTTGAACGTTTGCGATTTTTTCCAGTAGGCTGGAATGCATCATTATTATACAAAAACTATTTAACTGAGCTTAACGATATTTAGAACACGTTTTAATCATATTAACAAGTTTTTTTAGGCAAAATATGGAGTTTGTCAAGTTTGGAGGGTTGAAAACGATTAAAGAATAAATTTGATTTTTTGTACTTTTTTCCCAATTATTGCTATTTTTCCCATAATAAACATTAACAATTTGTAACTAATGTTGAAGTGCCGAATGCTGTTTGTGTTTTTTTTAGACTTGTAAACTGCGCTTTTCAAAGGCACCAAGACGAAGCTGTTTTTGTTTTGCGTCGCCAAGAAACAGATATCAATTTTTGACTTGAATGTTATGTTATATTTTTAAAAAGTTGTCAATTTGCTAATTTTTTCACAATCCGGCTCGAAGGACCAAACTTTGTTCTGGTAAAATCCACCTCTTTAACATAATGAACTGTTTATTTTTATAACCATTTATTCAAATACAGAAAATTAGCAAATTGACAACTTTTTAAAAATATAACATAACATTCAAGTCAAAAATTGATATCTGTTTCTTGGCGACGCAAAACAAAAACAGCTTCGTCTTGGTGCCTTTGAAAAGCGCAGTTTACAAGTCTAAAAAAACACAAACAACTTACGAAATATTGTGTAAAATTAAATAATGAAACTTTTAACTTCTTATAATCTTTTCTCTAGGAGCAATATTTTCTGATTTATACACGAAAAAAGCACAGGGTTTGCGATTGGCACATATCGTAATTATATCGATATTCGGCACATCCTGATGGGATTCCACCAAAAAATTAGCTTTCTACGGAAAATGTCCTTTATGGTCTGCATTTCGATTGATACCGACTATCTTATCTATATTACAAAGAGTACATAAATTTGTTACGAATATGTAAAAACATCAGATATCAAAGATTAAAGAATATTATTATTCTAACGCTTTACAAGTTTTTGAAAAACATTTTCAAAGACAATGACCGTCCAACTAAGAAGAAACAACTACTTCCTGGGCTATATGCCCCAACGGATATTGGATTACACTTCAAAGTCAAACGGGGTTGGCATATCTAATAGATAATTTAAACCAACCCTTCTTCTTAGTTGAACGGTCATTGTCTTTGAAAATGTTTTTCAAAAACTTGTAAAGCGTTAGAATAATAATATTCTTTGATGTTTGATATCTATTGATAACACGCTTTATTAAATACGACAATGATACAGTTTTCTGTAATAATACTTTAATGTAAAAACATCTTTACTGTACAGTTTAGGTAAGATTATGAATCAATTATACAAATTTGTGAATCATAAATTTCTGGCATAACCGTATATTTTATACTCTATTGTCCGGAATAGTGTGACTAATTCATTTGCTTTGTTTTTTTTTCTGATACATTTTGTTTGCTTGTTCAGTTTTAGTTTATAAATAATATAATTATCAATTAATATTTTAATATGAAATTAATCTCCATCAATTTAATATTCTGTTTAGTTAAATTTTGTACAACACATAAAAATGGTAAGTAATATTTGTTTAGTTAATTTAAGTTAAACTTCATAGATGATATTTATTTGGTATTTATTTTGCTTAACTGCAGTATTAATTACTAATAATTTAATTTTTGTGTCATTTATTGTAATAATGAAAGCGCTCATTATTGTCGACCAATTTAAATATCGTAAATATAGTAATTTAAAAAGTGGAAAAATTGAGTATTGTACCAACAAAAGTTGCGTCGCATATCATATCATTAGTGAAATCTTTTCAAGAAAATTTGCAAAGCATGATCATAGTACAATAGAAGACATTAAATTAGTAACGCTTACGAGAAAATATGTTGAGAAACCTTTAGAAAAACCATTAAAAAATGTTCATAGAGAAATTGATATTTAACCTCAATCGCTGGAAACATTGATAACAAAAGATCTGCCTTATGTTACAAATAACAGTTGTCATGGCAGACTTTCAGTAGAGACAAAATTACCGTTATATACAACTAAAACACATAAATATTTAAAATAAAATAAAATTCTTCCATTTCGAGGGAAAAATTTCTTGTTTATTACCCAATGATTGTGTTTCGAACATCGTGATATTTTCAAGTATTTCTAATATTTTATTGTTTTGTCAACATAAGACTTTAGTACCTGGGCGATCGAGCTCGAATTTTCCCAGTCGTGGTACCCAGCTAGATCGATTTTTTTGCCCTGAATAAACCAATTCATCCTCGGTATCTTATAGATGAATTGTTGCAGATATTGCGACTCCCTTCTTATCATTGTCAATACAGTCCGATTTAATTGGTTTGTAGAATCTCTAAGGCGGCTCGCACACCGGAGCAATATGCAACTAGCAACTAACAACATGCAATAAGCAACAGGCAACATATTTTGTTGTACTTCGCACACCAAAGCAATAAAAAATCACTTGTTGAAAATGTCGTCTGATGAAGACGAAGTGATGATGTGGCAAATTTTAAGGAGAGAAAAAAAAGAAAAAGGAGACGATATTGAATTCAGCCAGCATTTGAAGCGTTGAGTAAACATGGAGCCAGTGTATGTGCTCAAGAATTAAAGACGCAATTTCAAAACTGTTACCAAATGAGTCCGAGTACTTTTAAAACGTTAGTTCAGCTGATAGCAACTCATATTACTAAACAAGACACCAATTACAGATATGCGTTCAGCCCACAGTAACAACTTTTAATCACATTAAGGTAAGATAAATAAATAAAACATACATAAAAAAGTATTTTATTGAAAAAACTAAAAAATTTATATTATTGTTCTGTTAAAGACGAATTCCTATTGTCATCAACTGACATGTTGGGTGAAAAATAAATACCTTTAATGATCTAACACTGCTTGATGAACGAAATATTGGCAAATTATGGGCGATATAGTTGTTTTTCAACCGGCACGTCGTGTTGCTAGCAACATATGTTGCTCTAGAAAGGCGATAGCGATATCGTATTGCATCGGTGTGCGAGGTCAACAAAAATGTTATGAAAAAACGCATTGGCAATAATATTGCGTATTGCATGTTGCTAGTTGCTAGTTGCATATTGCTCCGGTGTGCGAGCCGGCTAAAGAATATTACGATCACCATATTGAAGAATACGGATATAGGAATACAGAAGTTTTTAAAGTTTGGAACGATTCTAGGTCAAATAACACTTATAGTTTGGGCCAACTGTTTAAAGCACTCAGATGATAAGCATCTTTGTATATAAAGCTCGGCTCCTACAGTTTCTCTTTGAACTCGGCCAACATAAATTGCTGAAATCCCAGCCTCAAAAATCGCGCACCCGACTAAAAGTTTATCAGCAAATTTGGCATTTGCTATAAATTTTACTTCTTTGTGACAATTATTTTAATCGGTGCCTTTTATTTCTGAATGCGATAGCGTAATAGTTATTATCCTAACAACTGCGGAAAGTTATACTTTCCCGCACGCGAACTGCTGATGCCCGAACGACGCGAAGCGGAGTTTGGGCAAGCAGTTAAGTGCGGGAATAGTACATTACGTAACGAGTGCGGAAAGCAGGTGATCCCATCACGAGCGCGATAAAAAGCACGAGTGATGGGATTACCTGCGCACCGCACACGTTGCGTATTCTATTTTTCATCACTCCGTGAGGAAAGCTCTTGAGTTAGTCTAAAATACAAGAAAAGAAGATAATAAAAGTAGTATTAGGTCTGATCCGCCTGCACCGCGAAGGCTCTGAAGGAGGGTTGGTGGGAGGCGGATCCCGCCCATTAAAACAAAAATTTTTAGAGTTAAAAAATTATAACATTTTCATAAAAAAAACACTTTTTTATTACAAAATTATGTATAGTTATGAATCTTTGTTAAATACGTTAAATGTAATATTTGAACAGTTGCTTAATTCTATAGACACATTTTTTTTATTCAACTTAAGTAATTAGATAATAATTGAGAATCTACAAAATCTTTATTTAGTAATGAAACGTTTGATTGATAATATCGTGGTGCACTTACTACCGCGTTATCAGATGCAAAACTATTAGAAAATTCATCCTCAATTTCTCTTAATTCACTTTCTATCTCATTTATTTTTTATTGCGAAACACTTATCAACTCTGTTTTGGTCATTCATTGCTTTCCGCACGGTCCTGCATGGTCAAAAGCAGTGCTTTCCGCACGGAGTGATGACAAGTTTTATATTTCGTAACGTTGAAGGAAGCATTGCGTTTCGCACGGTCCTGAATGGTCAAAAGCAGTGCTTTCCGCACGGAGGGATGAAAAGTTAATTTCCGCAAGAGTTAGGATCAATATTTTTTCTACAAGCAAAATCACCTCGAAAATTATTTAGATAGGTATTTGAAAAGATGCGATTGTGACAATTAAATCTTTCAGTGTCAATAAATACACGACTGTAGCTATAGCAACCCTACTTAAACAGGAGAGTTTGTTGTTGCTTTGAGTAAGGTTTACAGGGGTGATTTAATAAATTATGATTTTTTAAAAACAAACATTTTAAAAATCCCTATTTTCATGTAAAATAATCTTAATTTTTTTACTATTTGTATGTAGTCCAACAAGATACAGGTAATAATACAATAATTTGACAAAAAGGTTATCGGAAAACATATTCAATTAATTAAAAAAAAATGCGTGCGGGAAAAAGCCTTACCCGCACTCTGTGCGGAAAAGAGATATTTTCTGAATTAAAATGCGTGCGGGAAAGTGTTGTTTTACACATGCTTGTAGAAAAAATATTTTTCATCGTTTATTATATAATGAATTGGTTTATTACACCTCAATGTCCTATAACTTAATTATTAAATCAATTTGACGTTTACTAAGAACAACAATTAACAATTGTTTTACCTGCTTTATAGTAACTTGATCAGACATCAAGATCTGGTTGATATTTTAGAGCAATCTTTTTCTCAAAACTTATTTGCGTCACCATACAATGCTATCAGCAGAAATGCAATAAATGATGAGATTAGTACTTTGCGCTCGGACCACAGGTTGATATAGTTTGTTTTTTCTACGATCACTATGAAAAGAATGCAAATAGACACAGCTTACCTTAATGCAAAGTTAGTAATTCGGTACCTGTGCGGAAATAGTTTCAAGTTATAATTCGACATGGAAGTAGTTGATAATAATTCAGATTCAGAAAATGAATATATGGAAGGCACACCACCAAAAATTTGGGAAATTGCCTTGAATGTAACTTTAAACCTTTGGTCACAAAAATCAAGAGAAAAGTTTGAATGCGCTTATCGAGAATTTATGGAATGGAGGGAAAATAAAAAAAATACTATCATTTTCTGAAAATGTTATTCTCGCCGATTTTCCAGAACAAACAAAATCTTATAAAGCTTCGACATTATAGTCCCAATATTCAATGTTGCGAAGTACTTACTTTAAGCATAAAAAACAATGTGCACATTTCGAAATATGTAAAATTAAAAGCATTTCTGAAAAGACAAAATGACAATTACCAGCCTAAAAAATCAAAAACGTTAACATCTGAAGAAATCCATAAATTTTTAAAAGAAGCACCTGATTATAAATATTTATCGGTTTAACTGGTGCCTGTCGAAGAGAAGAATTGTGGAATTTAAAATTAGATGACTTGGAAAATCTAGAGACTGCCCTATTAGTTAGGTTTCAAAGTACGAAAACCAAAACTGAAAGATCCTTCACGGTAACTGGAGAATTTAATATCTAAAAAAAGTACGCTTGTCTGCGACCTTTTACGCCCTTTTGTGAATTATCAAGGGGGTAAATGCACAGGGCAAATTATCAGAATTAACAAAATTGGCAATATACCTAAGCAAGTGGCAGAATTTTTACTGGCCGAACTCTAACTGGCCATTCTTTTCGACGCTCCTCTGCAACTATTTTAGTAAAGGCAGGAGGAGATTTATTAACTCTTAAACGCCATGGTGAATGGCGATCAAGCAATATTTCAGAAAGCTATGTCGATGACGCCATCTCCAATAAAATAGAGATAGCGAATAAAATTGTAAACTCAGTAGACTCCTCAATTAACCAAAAAGAAAAACTTCCACATCATCAGCAAATATTCGAACACGTACAAAGAATTTGGTAAAAAATAGAGAGACTCCAGGATTAAGACAAAATTGCTAAAATTTGACCATAAATTATAATTTCAAATAAAAATTGTTTATTTCTTTTATGTTAAATCTAATGATCTTAAATATAATTAGTTAAATTAGGTTGAATTAAGTGTTATAATTTATATTTTGCATTCCTATAATCTAATAACAATAAAAATGGTTACACATCTATACATCTATACATATAATAAAACTGTAGACATGTATATGTTTGTGCGCGCATCACATGAAAACTACTGATCCTATTCGAATGCGGTTTTCAAAGACGTATTTGTCTTCTTTCAACTTAACATCTGGTGTATAAAAATTTCTCTCCCATTCCTTAAATGGGGTGGGGTAAGAAATTTTTATACAACAATCACACGCCACGCGAACGACGTTGCAAGTACAACTAGTTTTAAATAAGTTTCTTATTTTTAATTAGGTATTATAAATCGGGATCGAAGAAAAGTATTGTGTGCAACATGTGCGCAAAGTACTTTTCCACTCGCTCTAACTTCTCTCGTGGGAAAAGTATCACTTTGCGCACTTGTTGCACAACATGCATTGGCTTGGATTTAGACATGATGCTAATTATTGCTATCGTGGTCCATATGAAAATAAACTACGATCTTACTATGCAACTAACAAATTTGTTGATTTTATTATTTAAATATTTTCAGATTTTTTAATTAACAATGATAAATGCCACATGCCAAAATTTGAAGCGCTTTCCAGTGAAATAAAACCAATTTTCGATTTTACGAAATATAACAATTGTTCACAATTTAAGCCATTAACTGATGTTCTTCTAAAGAAAAAGATCTACAGTTTACATATAGATCGAAATGTTCTTCAAACCTACTATAAGATACAAAGTACACCTATAATTCGATGTTGCTTCGGTTATGTACTTAAAAATAAAGGTGGAGAAGTAGGTGAATTAAGGTAAATTTTCGATTTCTCTAATACCAATAAATAAATTCAAAATGTCTCATTTTAATATCATGTACTTAATTCATAAAATACCAATTCTTTTATTGGTCTCTGACATCTAAAATAAATAAAACACTAAGATTTTTTCTGTTCTGATAATTATATTAACATTTTATAACACTGTTATAGGCACTGTTATAAAATTTTACATTGATAACTATTAGATTTTTGTAACATAGTTACGGAGCGATTACCCCGCACATAAGTAATGGACAATGATCTTTCATAAATGTTGCTCAAATTTTGCAAAACGTTAGGTTTCAGCAAGCTGATTAAAAGTCTCAATGTCAGTCAGGCCAAAAAAACCTAATTCAAGGTCGTTCCAAGGTCAAATAGAGAACTGACTGACGGAAAAATTCATGCATACATTTTCTCCGACCACGAATCTGTAGATCGCTCCAAAATTATGAAAATAAAACCTTATGATATAGATTTTTTTTCATGGTGCATGTTCCTTCAATGAAATGTTGGAAAGTGATCCATTATTTGTAAATTGGTTGTCTGGATTAAGGATTTTTTTTGTTGATTTTGAATTGTTTTTGTTTAGATTATAAGTTGTTTGGATTTTTGTTATTATTATGATATAGATTGTGACGAATGAAGATTGAAAATTGCCATTGAAATTGAATATAGTTGTCATTAATAAAAAGTTATTGAAATAATACAAAGAAATGTTAGGTATTTTAACAGTAAATAAGAAGAAAAAGCAAGATTAGAATCAGAAAGATAAAAATAAAGGAGGAGCACATAGAAAAAGAAACCAGAACTTGGAAGGTACAGAAAAGCAGAGAGTTGGAAATTTTAAGAGAGCAGAAAGGTAATAGATAAGATGGAGTTGGAAAGTAGTAGGAAGAGAAAGATATAGAGAAAGAGTGGAACAACGGAAGAAGAAAGATTTAGAAAGAAGCGAAAGAAATTTTTTTTATATTTATAATTTTTGTATTTAAGGACAACTAATTTGGAAATCTTGGAATCCACGACCGATAATTTTATTGAAAAAGGGTGTTCCGGAAGGAGGATCCATTTCAATATATTATATTAATGAATTAAAGATAATCTTCTTAGACTCAATTCTCCAAGGAAATCACTCAATCAAGGGTTTGTCCCACAGAACGTAGGCTTTACGTAACGGCCTTTGCCAATCAACTTTATAATCCTGAACCTCAAATCCAAAAAGTTGTTGATATTATAGATGAAACTTATTCGTTTATAGATAAAAGCACAAACTACCGAACTTTGAGACAATTATTTTATCGTCGTAAAGGACGGCATTTAGTCAAACTGGCTCTTATTGTTGCTCCAGATGGTTTTCTACTTGCCGTTCAAGACTCTTACTTCTCTTAGTCGAAACGATGATGCACAAATGTTGATTAATGAGTTTGAAAATGGTAATAATGGCATCAGGGCATGGTTTCACGAGGGCAATATATTACTCGTAGATGCTGAGGCTTACCTTAATGCATTGGGAATTGATTATCAAATGCCACACTTTTTAGAACAAGGAATAGCTCACTTTTCTACAGAAGAGACCAGTGGAACACGTTTAATTACCAAGTCAAGATGGGTAACTGAATCACGAAACGGTTATATTAAAAGTTTTTCGATGGGGTCATTGAAACAGCTCATGTGGCTAATCTTCGCAGTTTTTTAACATAGCTGCTGTTTTGATAAATAAATGCAACTGGAGATATGGCCAGAAGAATGTTGGAACGATCTCAAGAACTGAATGTACTTCAAGCGAAAATTCAAGTTGGTAATCTTGACAATGAGTTCTCTACTTGACCTTCGAATGAACTTGGAATGACCTTAAATAACTTCTGGGTTGAGTTTCTAGGTCGATCGAAATGTGGATTCGTGATCAGAGATATCGAAAATGTACACATGAATTTTTTTGACGATCAGTTCTCTATGTGTAAACTTGTAAACTTTCATTTAGTACCAGTGCTTGATAAAGCTATATCATAGCAAAACGCGTCACTTATTACAAAGTAGTATATTGTGAATATCGTGAAAACATTTGTGTTTTTATTTAACATTTCGCATAATCATTATTTGATTCGCCTTAACCCTATCATATAGTTTTACTTTGCTCTTTTCCCCTCAATAAGGTTATTGGCGTCTGGCCTTGTAGCAGCCTGTGAACAGTTGCCACAGCCTCGCTCTGTATATAGATATGCAATGGTGGTAAGCTGAGCAGAACCAGTTATGCGTCCGATGGGGTGGTCTCTGGCCCCTGTGACATTCAGGCATGCCTGCCTTTGAATGCATCCCAGCCTCAGACTGTTGTATTCTACTTCACGACACTAGCGAACCTTAACGTTGGCCTTATGACTTGTGGGAACAACTAGAGGTTAAATTTGTGGTTCAGGCTCCAGTTCTTGCCACACATTTGTCTACACTTCCCAAGGGCAATTGTAGGTTTGCGTATGACCTTTTGGATGTGCTGCTTCCATGATTGCCTCTGGTCAAACACTACACCCCGGTATTTGACTTCTGTTGCCATTGATACCAGCAGGATATTTAGCGTTATTAGTTTTAAGACTTGCAACGCCCTTTAATTTGTGAATGGGACAACTGATGCTTTTTTTTCATTGACTGTTACGCCTTCATCTTTGCACTACTTATGCACCATATCCATAGCGGTCTGTCACCGTTCTCAAACTATGCCCAGAAACTTCCCCTGAACTACTATGTCCAAATAATCTGCAAAACCTAGGCAGTGAAAGCCATCGTTGACAATTACTGACCACAGCAGGGGCGATAGTATCCCTCCCTTCTCAATTTTGGTTTCAATGAAAGCCTCTCCCAACTTAAACACCTCGATCCTATGCGTTAAACTTGGCATAAACTTATTTGCATTTTATACTGGAGATTCCCTTTCTATGAGAGTGCGTTGGTCACGGACTGTGGTCCCATATTACAATATTATTTCAAGAAAAAATGTATTAAAATGTTTTCTTTTTATAACGCTGCTGTAATTTAATTGTTATTTTATTACAGATACTCAAACTGTGTTCTATTTGACACAGTAAGAATCATAAAAAATGAAGATGTTTACGTAAAATGTGTGCAAGGAAATAGTATAGTATATGAAAATGTGCATAGTGTGATAAAAACTAATCCATCTCTCGAACACAAAATGAATGTCTTAAAAAGAAAAATGACACAATTACACAGAAAGCCACTGAGTGTATTAATAATATTAATAGAAGGTATGTCACGACTGAATTTTGAAAGAAGGATGCCCTTGACAAGGAAATATTTACTGGAACAAAAATTTCAGGATTATATTGGTTTCAATAAAATTGGTGAATTTCATTTTGATGCTTTGTTAAAAGGTAGGTAGCTCTTCACTTAAATACAAACAGGCAAACAATTCATTAAATTGTAAAGAAATATTATTATTTATTATTGTTTCTTTTATGTTTGTGTAAGTTAACCAACTAGTTAAAATAACCTTTTAGTTTCATTGAACAACGCCAATCGATCACACTTCCAATTTTGTATTAGCAGGGTAGCTAAAACCGAAATTTCGCCATCATCATAACATTTTTTCTTTCCAACATGGTATTTACGGTTCCGCTCAGGCGGACACCGATCATCGATAACAGGCGGACACCTGAGTGGATACAAAGGAGATGGCGGACA
This sequence comes from Altica lythri, assembly GCA_964028335.1. NCBI lineage: Eukaryota > Metazoa > Arthropoda > Insecta > Coleoptera > Chrysomelidae > Altica > Altica lythri. Next base: position 44,073,933 of record OZ034807.1, read on the forward strand.
ATGGTAAAGAGGACCAAAATTTGGGCAAAAAATCGATTGAGGAACCCAAATCCTGAATGACGGACATCTGCGTGGATACGTAGCAGGTAGCGTTACAATGTGGGCAAAAAATCGTGAACAGTACAGAGAAGATAAATCTATACCGTTACGAATAATAAAACTTAAATTCTTTAATTCCTTATTAAAACAGAAGTTATATGTTCACGAAAATCAAGTTTGGAATCCAATACAATCCCCAGATTCTTAACAGAGTGACACCTTGTCAGAATACTACCACCAAAAAAATAAGAAAAATCAAATACAGCATTTAAACATGCATAAGTAATACAAGAGCCTTTACTCATGTTCAAATTGAAGCAGTTGATATCTGACCAATATAACAACCCATTCAGATCCTTCTGTAGAAGTTTGCTGCTCAGGAATAACAAATCCAGAGATGTGCTTAAATATCTTCTATGTGACAAAACAGTCCAGCAGCTTTGGCAAACAAGATTGGAGACAAATACCTCTATAATTTTTGATATTTGATCTATCACCTGACTTAAACATTGGTGTCACATAACTATTCTTCCAATATGTGGGCCAACTACCAGACTGCAAAGATCTATTATCTTCTATTTGGACCTAAAAGACCACAATATATTAAATCTTAATGAAAGAACCTTTAGTTTATTAGTCCCTAAACTTTTTATCAGTACGAAAACATTTCTAAAATCGAGAACCACTACGTTTCTGTTTAGTATTCTAAAGATGTAGCAACTGATTTCATGTAGCTTGTGACCATTTTTTACTAAATAAAAAATAAATTATCAAATATCTTCCATATTTAATTTTTTTCATTTTATTGTAATAAGAATAATAACTTGTTCTAGGTACAGACTCCGTACATTTTAACTGTAGCAGCACATATAAAACAGGTTGTGCAACGATATTAAAATATTTTCGAATAGCTGGATATACAACTGCTTTTGGGGAATATTCTGGATATCGTAGTTTATATAATAATAAAACAATTGCAAAGCCACCTACAGATTACTATTTTAAACCTTACCTATTAGCTTCTGCGGCTCATGATTCTTTAAACTTAAGATCTCATTGTGTTGGAACTCAGAACCAAGGTACGTTTAATTCAATTATTTTTTTTTTATCTTTAACAAAAGCATGATATTGTTATAATTTTCCTTCGTGGATTCGGGATTCGGGATTGATACTGTCACAACTATGTCTTCAAAAGATCTCGCACTTATTTCACTGTTTATCGCCAGCTATTACAATTACAATTCTCCTCTTCGTCCAAAGGGGTCCTTTATATATGAAATTAATTCCTTCTAGAAGTATCTCCAAATTTACAACGAAAAACAACGTTCTAGAATCGAATGTTCTAGCAGCCACTCGAATCATTCCAGACTCACACCACTGTCTGGGCGACAGGTCTGAGCTTATAAACCAGAAGGTAGTATTATGAATTTTTAGCATGTCATGATCGTTCATACCTCTGAGGGTGCTAAAAGATACAGTATTGTACATCTACAATTTTTTTGTAAATAAGTTGATGAATTTTTTCAAAGTCAAATTTGCATATACTTAATTTTGTGCTTTCGTTAAACTTTGCACAAAACTGCCAATTGAAAGTATAAAATTTTTAAATTAAAAAAACTGATTAAAAATGTGGGAAGGGTACAATCGGAAATTAGGGTTCGAAATACTTTTTTTTGCTTTAAGTAGTCCAGTTTTTTCTCTAAAATAAAGTAAACTCTAATATATAGTCAAAAATACAATTATTTATTCTTTTAAAGAGTATAAGTCCTCAATGGTAATTATATTCAAAAAAATCTTAATGTTATACATGGTATTAGTAAATTAGAGCCACAATCAGATAAAGTGTTTTTCTCACCTGACCAAATATGACTACTTCTTTTATTTTATCGAACTGTCACTTTAGCTGTTATGAAACTGGTACTTAGCTTATTGTTTAGAAAAAAAAAAAGTTTTTCAAAAATGAATTTCCAAGGGTAGCATTAGAGCTATGCGTTTGTTTCAAATCTTTTGAAGCAAGCAATAAAGTATTTTATTGGGTAATATTTGAGAGGGAAGAAATTCTGTATAAATCTAGTACGAACTGATGAAGTTGGTGACTCATATAGAAAACAAAAAGAAAATCACTATATGCTCTCAAAAGGATTTATACTATGAATACATTAAATGCCAATTAGATTATAGTCCCCCTAATTAGTCACGACTATCAATAAAGTTCCAAACACTTTGACAATGGACCTAAACGAAGACGAAGACGTACTGTTGAAAATAGCAGTTTATAAATATCGCAGGCAAAATAAATTGAAGATTCGCGGTTCATCCTATTAATGTGAACAGAAAGAAACCTGGCCAGTTTCATACTTTATACACGTTGTTACTAAAGGATGACGTAAAATTTTTTGCTTATTTTCGGATGTGTCCCAAAACATTCCAGGAATTATGTGAATATGTAAAACATACGATAAGAAAACAAGACACTAAATTGAAACAATCGATTTCAGTGAAGGAAAGAGTTGCTGTAACAATAAGGTAAATCATACAATGCAGGACGTAATTCTATTTCAGAAATAAATAGTTCTGTGTCAAACATCTTTACTTCTTGAAATATAATTGAATACCTACTGTTGAAATTTAACCTGAATTTATGCAAGTCGCTGACGCTAATCTGGCCACTTGCATTAAAAACAAAAGGAAGCGTCGTTGTGGTTGCCGCAAAAAGTCGCTCTCTTTCGCGACACTACTGCTGTCGATGTCGATGTCGGTGCGTTTGAAACGCTAGATATGGCCATGTCCGTTTAGTTACGGGGTTGCGTAGCTGCGACAAAGACACGGCGTTTGTGTGGCGGCGACAAAGTCGCTGATTTGGCCGTGCCCTTAAGGTAGCTCGAGTGGACCTAAGAAAGAACTTGGCTTTAAGTAATTTAGTTATTTTGCGGCTGAAAAACGTACAATAAATATACAAAGAGTTTCTTTATACAGGTTGGCGGTATTAAGCGTCAGTTGTCTATATTTTGAAAGACCCCATATAACAAAAAATTCCACACAAAAAAATGGTGTAGAGCTTATTGATATTTAAGAAAGTGATGACTGTAAAAACATTAATTTGCAATTTTACAACCCAATATATATCATAAACTTGATAACCATGATCATGACACATGATTTTTAGATATAAAGATTTACACACATATTCAACTCATCAAAAAAACGTCACTTTTAATTCCTTAAGTAATATATAGATATAGAATAGACTAGGTGTACCCAAGACGTCGTTCGCGTGGCGTGTTAATTGTTGTATAAAAATTTCTCCCCTCACTTCGTTAAAGGGGTGGGAGAAGAAATTTTTATAAACCAGATGTTAAGTTAAAAGAAGAAAAATACATCTGTGAAAACCGCATTCGAATCGGATCAGTAGTTTTCATGTGATGCGCGCAGAAACATATAGATAGACAGACAGACGTACAATAAAATAAAAAGAGTGTGCGTGTAACCTTTACGCGCGATTGAAGTAAAACTTGTTGACGTACGTATCGGAAAATAAATATTTAATTACAATTCAATCATATTTATTGCCTATATACCTTACAAAAAATGAGATGTTATATTTATATTAGAAATAGGAATTTGAAAATTATCATTATTTTTTATATATGAAATAATAGGTTTATGAAAACTAGAATGTGAAACATAGATTTTACTCTCTAAATAACATTAATGTATTTGAAACCGTTTGAAAATTTTGAAAATTTAAGCTCCTCCCATAGCTGAAATCACACCGTTACTTCCATCAGAATCTTCCGTTAGAATCTAACGTTAGAGTTACCCCTAGTCGCGCCTAAAGAAGTTTTGCTTTAATAATAGGTAACCACTATTAAAAATATACACATATTACGTTTAGAATGTGTGATTTTGTAGCTGTATCTACCTTATTGTAATACAACACAACACAAGAGCCTTCGATAGTTAGATAACCATTTCATTTTGTAGCATTTTATAGCATATTCCATAAAATTTAAAATCCTGAGTTGAGTTTGTTTTCTTCAGTCCTACGAAGGATCTGTTATTGCTGGTAAAAGATCAGCCATCCTGACTAGTGATTTTATGGCCTTTATGGCTACCTAACCAAACCTAAAATAAGTATAAGCAAGTGTTAAAACATGTCGAATATTATTATTTTATGAACAAAAACGTGCAACATGCTTCTTTACTATCGTAATATGTATGTATGTATATAAACTTACTTAATCAAATCATAATAAATGTCGCTGTCTCGTCTTTTTTCATTTTTCTTCAAATCTTTCTGGCGCTTATAATATGCCTTTTGACGTTCACAATTTCTTTTTCTTTTTAGCTCTTAGCTCTTTAAACCTATAAAACGAAAATAGCTAGGTATAAATAATAGGTATAAATAATTAGGAATAAATAGTGTAATTACACACCAAAAATAAAATGTATGCATACAGAGTAGGTACTCACTGTTTTCATTCAATATTTTTTTATCACTTTCTTCATTAATAAATCCACTTTGTTTATTCATATTTAATACAAACACTTTATACACAAATTTAAATTATTTACGCAATGTATTTTGGTTGACAAGATAACAAGCTGTCAATTCATACAATTACAGATTTAATTTCATTTAATATAGTAGGCAGAATCGCATGAGCGCAGCCAGGATTATTTTCAGGGAGCTGCATCTGCATCTACACACTATTATGATCTAATATATATAGAATGTAGAATGATTTGGACAACAACCGCGACGCCTTTAGTTTTTATTCAAACAATAATTTAATAAAAAAATTAAAAAAATATATAATTTTCTGGTAAATTCAGGTATTTTCTTTCATAGCAGGGGGGTGCAAGCGCACCCTCTTGCACCCTGCTGCCGGCGCCCATGCAAAATCGTGTCAGTATTAGGTTTTGTTTCCGGTTTCTGTTATTAGAATGACGTCACGTCCGTTAGAATAACTTTTTTACTCCTAGTGTCGCTAAAGAAGTTTTACTTCAAAATATATCCACATTTTTGGGTTCTATATCGATGTAGGTACCCGCGACGTCGTTCGCGTAACGTATAGATGGTTGGATAAAAATTTCTCCCCCCACACCGTAAAAGTGGTTTTCCCAACATTTCCCTTCACTGCTCTGCTCCTATTGATTGTAGCGTGATGAAAATTATACTATAACCTGCTCAGGAGTATGAAAAATAATTGTACCAAGTTTCGTTAAAATCGGTGGAGTAGTTTTTGTTTCTGTAACGGTTACACAGACAGACAGACAAAAATTTTACTAATTGCATTTTTGGCATCAGTATCGATCCCTAATCACCCCCTGATACTTATTTTGGAAATAAATTTAATGTACAGAATTGACCTCTTTACAGATTTATTATAAGTATAGATAGATATAGAAGTGTATACTACACTTAAATACATAAACAAGATTTTTTGTAGTTCTACATTTAATATGCATGCATTTATGTAAACAATATTTTTTTAGGTGAAAGAATGCTGAATGTAATAAAAAAATTTGCAATAACCTTAAAGGGCAAACCAAGTTTTGGAATATTTGTTATCAACTCAGTTGACGAACCAAGATTTTTACATGAGATGGATTTAAAAATGAAGAATGTATTTCTGGATTTAATAAATAATAATGTGTTTCAAGATAGCTTAATAGTTTTATCCTCAGATCATGGATTACGACATAGCCCTATTCGGGAAACTGTTCAAGGTTACTATGAGGAAAGAATGCCTGTAACTTTTATTTCTGTACCTAACTGGTTTAAAACTGCATACAATCAAAAGTATCACCTATTTATAGAAAATTCAAAAAAGTTAATTAGTCCATACGATTTATTTATGACATTTCAAGAAATCCTAGTAATGTCAGATAGTAAATACAAGACTCATAAAGCACAGGGTTGTCTGAACTGTAAGTCAATTTTTGATAAAATACCATTCCAACGTTCTTGTAATGATGCAGGAATTCCGCTGGAATGGTGTACATGTATAGGAAAATTAAATACACACCATCCAGATTTAGTACCTAAATTACAAACTGAAGCACTTAAATACCTTTTAACTGTATTAAATTTCAACCGATACCGTCACAAATATATCAATGTGATTATTTATAGTATGAGTTATTTTCAAAATAAAATTTACCTTTTAATAGTATTTAAAACAGAATCAGAACTACATAGAGCGTTATTAGAAGGTAAAGTTAATCCTATAAAATTTACCAAAGTTGTTAGATATACAAAAACTCATGAAGAGAAAAAAGGGAAAAAGTTATGACCAAAGATTTTAACATAATTATAGTAGAAGTCCAAAGGACTCTAAAACTTTGTGATACCTATATGGTCCTAGTATGTATTTATATATTATTTTGTAAATTGTTACCTTATACTAGAAATGTTATGATAATAAAAAAATGTATTACATGTTTAATTTTTATTGAAGACATAGCTTTTTTAGTCGGATCGTTTTATATAAAGAATTCACCATAGTATTATTTCCGTGCCTATATCGGTGAGAATTATTTAGTTTAATAGCTACAGTTTAAAATTGTGCCGTGAGCGGCGTTACACTATAATTTAGAGTATTCCTTGTGGCGATTAGTAATTCTCGAGACAGATCAATATTTAAACAATTTTTTAGTAAGTATTTTAAATGTAAACTGTAATTTATGTTATATTTTAATAGTGTTTAATAAATTGAAGTAGTTTGTTAAAACAAAAAAAAATCGCAAATCCAAATCATAATTGGCGCAGTCAGTAGGATAGTATAAAAGATCTTCTGAACTAAGTTTCTAAACATTTGTCTAATATCCAGAGAAGAACTAGAACTCTCAGAAAAATCATCATATAAGAGGTTACAAGTTTGAACTTGATTATATCATAAATAATTAGGCAACTAATAGTCCAGTCAATGAGGACACTTGGCTCCGAATTTCATCCTTATGCATCAATTTACTTAATTTTCACAGAAGGTGGAGAATAGCTCAAGAAAAAAGTGTACCTTATGCCATAATATAGTTTATTTTGGGCAGGTTCGCACCCCTTCTCGAGGGTAGAATTCTTTTTTCAAATTAACCCCGGGAGTCCTTACAGGTCCTAATTCTAAGCAAAAAATGTTTTTTTTAAACTCAATTCTGTTTGAGTTATTCGTGATTGAGAAGTTGCCATTTTCATTGAAAAATGACACCTTTTCTAACGGTTTTTCGTGAATAACTTAAAAAATATGCATATAACGAACTGGGTGGTGTGCCCTCAACTCTATCGCGCGACCCTAGAAAGACCAACAGAGCAGCTTACGCTTCTCGGTTGGAAAGGGCTCTGCGGGAGTGTGACGTCACCACACCCGGAAATAATAGTGATCTGTAACGGTATACAACAACGATACAGAACCGAATCATCAAGTCTTACAAAAGCTCTTGCCCCCTAAGGTTGACTAATAATAAAGGCAACTTCACCCCTTGGTGGTGCCCAGAATTAGAACGCCTAAGGAAGATGGAGAGAAAGGCTTTTAACAAAACTCCTCGAGGATTGGAACTTATACAAGCTCCACCTTAAGGAATACAAAAAAGTCGTTAGGCAAAAACAAAGAACGGCATGGAGAACCTACTGTAAAGAAATCGAGTATTTTCCACAGGCAGCGAGACTCCAAAGAGCCTTAACAAAAGATCCATATAGAGGTATTGGTATACTTAAGTATGGTAGCCAAACTACCAACCTGGAAGAAAGTTTACATCTCTTGCGAGAAATACACTTCCCCGATTCTGTTGCCACAGTAGAGGCAAAGTGGAACGAGGAACATCACATACCCCGACAGAGGACTGGCACATTGCCGGACTGATTGTTACCGAGGACAAAGTTATGTGGGCAATATCTAGCTTCTCCCCCTTCAAATCACCGGGAATGGACGAAGTTTATCCAGCCCTGCTGCAGTGGGGTCCGGAGGAGCTCCTTCCTCACCTAGTGCAAATATTCAGAGCTTCCCTAGCTCTGAATTATATACCGAAGATGCGGAGAGAAGTAAAGGTTGTCTTCATACCGAAACCTGAAAGAATGGATTACTTCATTCCAGAAGCTTACCGACCTATTAGCCTTACATCATTCTTACTAAAAACGCTAGAGAGGCTAAATGAAAGGTACATAAGGGATATAGTGATTAACACCAAACCACTGCATCCCAATCAACATGCATACACAACAGGGAAATCCACCGATACGGCCCTACATCATGTAAGCGGATGGATTCTTAGCATGCTCTCCATGCGTGCAACATCAATAACTGTAAATGATGTCAAGATACGAGGTAAGGTTACAAGGGGCTGTCCACAGGAAGGGGTTTTATTACCTCTACTGTGGAACATTGTTCTAGACAGCCTAATTCACCGCCTCAATAAACATGACAAAATCTATACAGTAGCCTACGCAGGCGACATTGTAATTCTGCCAACAGGAAAGTTTAAAAGCACCCTTTGCGACAGAATGCAAGTGGCTTTCATAGAGACATGGTGTAAAGAGCAATCGCTGTCTATTAATCCCAAAAAGACAGAAATGGTTCTCTTCGCGAAGAAAATGAAACCTAGGGGCTTAAACGCACCCAGTCTTTTCAACCTTAAATTAAGCTTTGCTACAGAAGTAAAATACTTAGGTGTTATCCTTGTCAGCAAGCTGACGTGGAACTCACACATAGAAAGCAGAGTTAAAAAAGCATTTATATCTTATGAGCAATACCGCTGAACCATAGGAAAGACCGGTCACCATGTGGATCTACATGGCAATCATATGCTAACATATGGTGCTGTCGTGTGGTGGCCTAAAGTGAAACAAACGACAGCTATCAAAAAATTAAACCAAATCCAAAGATCAGCATGCCTTCTCGTAACAGGAGCCCTGCGAAGCACACCGACCAGCGCAATGGAAGTCATACTCGGTCTCACTTCCCTTGATATATTTGTTAAGGAGGTCGCATTGATGACCATGGTATGCTTTCGCACGGTTGGTATCGAACCCACTGTAGGGACTGGCACCCATAGGGACAGTCTGTGGAGGGAATAGATAAAAGTGATACCACTCCTACAGGCAGACATGAATGCCGTCGCACCAAGATTTGTATTTGACAAACCCTATAAAATATTAACAAACAAGACAGCAGCGAGCAGACCCCAACGTAGTAAACGCTCTGAGCGTATATACGGATGGATCAAAAACAAAGCAAGGTGTGGGATGTGGAATTTACTCTAGATCCTTAAACCTAAAAATAAATGGGCTATGGATGGCTTGTCAAGTGTGGTTCAGTCAGAACTCACAAGCATAACCATAGCTGCAAAAGAATTAATCAATAGGAACATCACAGGCAGGAATATAAATATATACACAGACTGCCGACAAGCACTACTGACCTTGACTAGACCACGTTTCACTTCAAAGTTTAGTACTAGAATGTCACCAATCTCTAACTGAGGCCAGCCAGAATAACGTGGTCACTCTCAGCTGGATCAAAGGACATGGGAACTCTAAATGCAACCGCATTGCGAACAATTTAGCAAGGAGGGCTGCGGGCTACAAATAAGTTAGCCCTCGCCCATCTACCAAGCTAACATTGTCCGCAGTCGTGGACCTTATCAAACAGCACTCTCACCAAAAATTTATACAGTTCTGGGATGAAACTACGAACTGTAGACTGGCCAGAGAGTTATTACCTCATCCTGGCGAGGAAACAGCAAAAAAAATTAAGGTATTGACCAGACAAAATCTCCGAACAGCTGTGGGAATCTTGGCAGGTCACTGCCAATTGCGACAACATCTCTTTAGAATGAAATTAACAGAATCGCAGCTATGCAGAGGCTGCGAAGAAGAAGAGGAAACAGTAGAACACATTATGTATGACTGCTCTGCTTTTTCTGAAATCAGAAGATCCGTGTTGGGCGAGTATTGGCTTACAGCAGCCGATGTCAGGGAGATTCCCCTCGGGAGCCTCATTACCTTTTTTAAATCACTATGCCTGGTGACAGCCTGAGGTGAGGATATCCCTACAATACGGGAGGATGCACAATGGGTCATATGTGGCCTCAGTGCTGGCTAAGCACTAGCTCGCCCCTCCCCAAATTTCCAGATCCAGATGCATATAACGAAAAAACTTGTAAGAATCATAATTGTATCTTATAAAAAAACAATGAGATTTTTTTTTAGAAGTCTTCTAGTTGCAATACAAAGCAAGATATGGTAGGTGAACGTATACTTTTTTTTGTGAATGCTCGAATCGATGGAATCAACATAAAAAAAAACAGAAAAATGATTATTTTTTACGATTTTATCATATTTCTATCTTCAGCGGTTACGGCTGTGTGTGCGTCTACACCTCAGTGTGCGTCTACACCTCAGTCAGTCGGATAGCTGGATATTTAGATAGATATTTTTGGGGTTGGCTGTTAGCCTATATCACTGCGACCTTTGCAGATCTATTGTGAACACCCATTATCTGTGGAATAGGATTAGAGCACCTTGTCCAGCTCTGCCCTCTTAATGAGACTTAATAGCCACAGTGGCCACTCCGCATAACTTGGAGCAGCCGGTTTCTCCTCTCCCAGTACTAGATACCGCGTCCTTGCAAGGCCTTCACATTGGCATAGGACATGAAATGCAGTTTCCTCTTCCTCTTGGCAGTATCGACAAATGTCTTCATCTGCCAAGTTTAGCTGACTCATGTGTTTTCTGAGCCTACAATGTCCTGTTAAGAGACTGACAATCATTCTGACATCATTTCGCCTTTGTGATAGCAGCTCTGCAGTAAACTTCGCCGAGTCTCCCTTTATGAAGAGTTTGGCTTGTCGCTTGCCCGGTGATGTTTCCCACCACTTCTGAGCCTTTTCTAGCCTCCATTTCTCAATGGCTGCCTTTCTGAATGTATTAGCAACTCCGCCGAATGGTTCCGGGCCAATCATTGGAGTGTTAGCTCCCGCAATTCATCAGGCCAATTCATCAGCCTTCTCATTGCCCCGAAACCCTGAGTGTCCAGGTATCCATGCCAGTGTCAGAGAATTTTGACTAGCGGCATGTGTCAGGGCCCCAACGCAGTCCCACACCAGCTGTGAGCTTATTTGTGCTGAGACTATCGCCTTTAGAGCTGCTTGGCTGTCCGAGTATATGACTACGGTTTTACCCGTTATACCCTGACTTACAATCTCCGTTGCACAGTGTTGTTTGGCCGTTACTTCAGCCTGAAACACTGTGGCATACGCACCTAGACTTAGTTGGATTTTTATCCTGTGTCCTCTACTGTATATACCTGACCCTGTGCCTTTATCAGTCTTTGAGCCATCGGTATACCAAATTGACTCCCCTTGGATTGGGGGGCCATTGTACCATGAGTTCCTTTTCAGTATTTCTACTCGAAAGTTTCTCACAAAGTTATACCTGGGGACTATCCTGTCCTGAGGCATACTCATTATTTGATCTGCCTTAAGAGGAACCTACTAGCTTGAAAGCAAGAAACTCGCAAAACTAAAAAAAGGGTAAGTTACACACAACAGCTTACCAGTGATTGTACCTATACATTCAGTCAAATAGTCTGTCTTAAAATAATTTCAATACTGGGCTGAAATATATACAAGGGGGATCAGATTGAGAACGAAAAGTGAAATAATTTTTTGAAAAATTCCTAAAACTTGGCGGATAGAAATTAAGAGCTGAAATTTGGCAGATATTTTTATTACTGTATTTCCGAGGGCTGTGTGCATGGGTTTTGAAAACCGTTTATTTTTTATGTGATTTTCATAGTCTTATTTTAATTTTATTTTAACCATAATAAAATACGGCCATGAAAATCATATAAAAAATAAAGGGTTTTCAAAACCCATGCACACAGCCCTCGGAAATACAGTAATAAAGATATCTGCGAAATTTCAGCTCTTAATTTCTATCCGCCTAGTTTTAGAAATTTTTCAAAAAATTATTTCACTTTTCGTTCTCAATATGATCCCCCTTGTATATATTTTAGCCCAGTATTGAAATTTTAATACAGACTATTTGACTGAATGTATAGGTACAATCACTGGTAAGCTGTTGTGTGTAACTTACCCTTTTTTTTAGTTTTGCGAGTTTCTTGCTTTCAAGCTAGTAGGTTCCTCTTAACCCTATTGTATAACTCTGCTTGTTTTTTGCCTTTTAATAAGGTAATGGGGGCCTGGTCTTGTAGCAGTCTGTGAGCAGTTGCCATAGCCTCTGTGGCCATTGAGCGTTATTGGTTGTAAGCCTTGTAACGCTCTTTTATTAGTGAATGGGACAATTGATGCTTTTTGTGGATTGACTGTTAGGCCTTCATCCTTGCACCACTTGTACACCATATTCATTGCGGACTGCATCCGCTCTGAGACTGTGCCCAGAAACTTCCCCTGAATGATTATGGCCATATCATCTGCGAAGCCTAGGCAGTGAAGGCCTTCATTGAGGAGTTTCTTAAGGAGGTCATCCACAAGTGCTGACCACAGCAGAGGCGACAGTACCCCTCCCTGCGGACAGCCCCTTCCCACTGTTGCCTCAATGGACGCCTCACCTAACTTGGACACTACGATCCTATGCGTTAGGTTGGCATACACCCATTGGCATATTAGTGGGAGGACTCCTCTCCTTGAAAGTGCGTCGGTTACTGACTCGGGTCCCACATTACTGAAGGCTCCTTCGATGTCAATAAACGCCGCTAGGGCTACTTCTTTGACTTCAATTGACTTTGATATTAGCATGTTTAGGTCATCCAGCGCTAGGTCTGTGGATTTTCCCCGCTGGTATGCATATTGACGATCACTTAATGGATTCACCGTTAAGATTTCGTCCCTTATATATCTATCGACGAGTTTCTCCAGCGTTTTTGCTACGAATGACGATAGACTTATCGGTCTGTATGACTTGGTTGTTTGGTCCGTCATCCTCCCCACTTTAGGGAGATATAGGACTTCCACCTTCTGCCACACAGCTGGTATGAATCTATAGGCCAAACAAGCCTTAAAGATTTTACACAGATGTGTTATAATTACTTCCAGCCCCTTCTGGAGTAGGGCTGGGTATATTCCATCCATTTCCGGTGTTTTGAATGGACGGAATGTGCTGATAGCCCATCTGATTTTTGCAGGTCTGGTTATTTCGGTAGCTAGCTTCCAGTCATCCCTTGATGGCCTTACTGGCCTTTGACCGTGGCCTGCGCTATCCGTTCCCGCTTCCATAAACCGTGAGCCAGGAAAGTGTGCCAATGTTAGCATTCTTATAGTTTCCTCCAACGTTTTACTGTATGATCCGTCCTCCTTTTTAAGAAGGCCGACCTCTTTCGCTGTACTATCCTTAGCCAGGACCTTGTGGATTCTTGAACATGCGGGGATCGTTTGGACTTCCTCGCAGAACCTCCTCCAGGAGTCTCTTTTGGCTTTTCTTTTTCTTGCATAGCACCGGAATTAGCTTACATTCAACTGTCTTAGTAAACAGTATACAGGCACGAGGCCTTGTAGCCTTTGTGTCATATATTAACTCACCTTGGTGCGGTTTTAGGCCTGCGACCCTGCCTCCATATAGCCAAGGTTCCTGCAGGTGGGCTACGTCCACGCCTTCTCTCTCAAATCTCCGACACACTATGCACTTTGCATGTTGGAGATTTGCCTGCAGGACCCTGACTGAACCTACGTTTCCATGGAAGGTTGACACTCACTCTCCCCAGCGATCGCTTCCACAGTTGTGGCGCGACCTTTGCTGGAGGGGGCTGCGGTCCTCCCATCTTCGGGCTGCTCATTTTCGTGGTGGGCCGTTAAGCCTGCCTCCGACTCTGGGCTTCCCTGAGTCACAGGACGCTCATCCCCCTTTAGACGGAATTTAATTTTGCCTATCCCAAAGTGGGTGAGTATGTCCTGTGCTTTTAGCGCCTCCGCGGACTCCTTATCCATGGAGAACGTCCATACCTGTCCCTTGTCTGTTGGACTTTTCCCAAAGACCTTTCACAGTCCGGTGTTCAGCTTGTGATTGCCGACCTTTAGTCTTCTAAGGATGCGGTCGGCATCGAGCCTTACCCCATCCTTATCTGGTATGTGCACGGTGCATGTACACGGCTTTGGGATATCTGTCCCGTCCTTGGCCTGGAGGCTTGCGCCTTCCCAGGGTTTTAGACTTGGAACTACATCCTTTAGCCATTGCGCACTCGCATCATCTGCACATGTGACCAGCAGAAAACCCGGCCTCATCTTGCACTGGTCCAGCCTTACTTGAGGGCCGTCTTCCGGTATATCCTCGAGTGCATTCTCAATTGCTGATTCTACTACCTTAAGCCTTGTAGGATCTAGCTTTCTTTCTGGGTATCCAGCTTCTACAACTGCCACCCTTACAGCTGTCAAGGCCTCTTTAAAAGACCTTCCCTCAATATTCCTCTTTTTGAGGTGTACCTCGGGAGGTGTACTTTTATCGGACCTTGACCGCTTTTTGGAGGTGCTGGGCTGTTGGCCTTTCTGCTTAGGAGTTACCTGTGCTGTAGGCTTCTCCTTCTTCTTCTCCTTATTTTCGGTCTTACCCTTTTCTAGAGACTTCCTGAAGTTATCTCTTATCACCTGGCGTTTTGCCTCGGCGAATTCGAGACCTTCCTTCACAAGTCTCCGTACCTTGTTCTTTGAGGTACCCGATAGTCGTGCCTGGATAACTTCCTCGGTCGACATTAGGTCAATATCTCCCTCCGAATTGACCTTCAGACTGCCCTTTCCCGCTAGCCTTTCGGCTCGTGGTTTCTGGGCATTTGCCTTTTCCACCTGCCTTACAGCTTCTGGTTTTGGCCTCTCCGCCTTTTTAGCTTGCCTTTTGGCTTTAGCTTCCTGGCGTTTTCCTTTCGCCACCTGCCATTCGGCTTCTGGCTTCGTTTCCTTTTCTTGTTTTTCTACTTCCATGTCCATATGAATCCCACGAGAAGCTAGGGAAGGGATGGTCCGCCTGATCAGAGCCCCGCATGATCAGATAAGGCTAGTTACAAGGGGGTTTCGCCCGGTGCCCCCAGGGGACCGTTCGCGACCAACTTAACCCGTTGGCCATTCAGTACATCGGCACGGTACCTCACACCTTCACTTAGGGTTGTTTGTGTAATTATTAGCCGTAAGATGAGGGAGGGACAGAAGGCCCTCTCCCAGCTTGCCGTTGCCCGGGGTGTGCCACTGGGAGGCTATTACACTAGGGTCCTGCCGGTTCGGGAGGTGGATCCAGAAGCCTAGTAGCGGTCAGCCACTCAAGCTTCTGCATCCATCCCACCCTTCACTGCACCACCCCACCGCCTCCAGTCAGTGGGAACTTTCCCTTATACCTATATAAATACTATTTTTTAAATTTAAAAGAAAATTCTATTGGAGTACTCATTTCTTCGATTGTATCAAGATTTTTTTACTTTCTGTTATTTCGTTTAACGGTAGATACTTTTTAATAATAAAAAAAATTGCTAATTTAAGCTATATTGGATTTGGTTATGATGCAAAAAACAGTACTTACACCAATATTTGGTTTATGCGGTTAAATAAAATATACGTATACGAATTATTTTGGATCACTAATGAGTAGATAGCAGTTAATTTAATTACAGTTGGTCATTGTTTTGTGGAGTTTACTAGTCCAGAAGGAATTTGAAGTTTTCGAATCCAGAAGTGTATCTACGAGTTACGAATGAATCGTTGTCGCCTCAAGAGGCAGATAAAAAGTAATTTAAAGAAGTTTGTAAATTACATAGTGTAAATAAATTTAATTTAAAATTTAAATCTTTTTTGCCACCCTGTATAAATCTATATATATAAAAGCGAAAGTTCACTCATCACCGTATCTCAGAAACTATAAGACATACAAACTTTGGCAGGTAGGTTCCTTATAGGGTCTAGACGTCCGCTAAGAAAGGATTTTACGAAACTTTACCCCTAAGGGGGTAAAACGGGGGGTTGGAAGTTTGTATAAAGTCCTATGTTTTTGAAATAAGGGACTTGAAAATTAAAATGTTTTCTTTAGAGGTTGTGGAGGTGTACAAGTTTCGTTCCAAATTAGTTAGTAATTTTTGTTTTTATCTTCGTTGATTAAAATTATGTTTTATGCCAATTAGGTGCTAGCTTAGATTTGTTTATTTTTCATTGATTATACTGACGTTTGTATTAAAGTGTCATATCGATTACTTACTTAAAGAAGTTTATATTTTTCGTTAAGTAAACTAACGTTTGTTTGAAAAATGGATGGAGAAATTGTAACAGTCACAGTTGAAGGATTAGCAATCCGATGTACTGTGAAAGAGATACCTGGCGATGAAGCGTGTTTATTTTCATCTCTGCCTTATTTGCTTTATGAAAATATTTCAATGGCTGCTCAAGTTAGAGCTAATATAGTAAGCCACGTGTCCAACGATTAGCAAAGATTTAGCTGTTTTACTATGGACCGATCCGGGACCTCTTACGATACAAAATGCCTTTATGTAGCCAATGTGGGTAGTTTGTATACTTATGGCACAACTTTCGAACTGAAAGCAGCTGGAGAAATGTTTCCATTTGAATTCCAACTGTTTCAAGGTAGCAGACTTATTGCCAGATTTAGAGAGTCGATACAAGGGATAAAAAGAATGCGTTTTAACGGACATTTTAACGAAGGACATTTTGACGTATTGATTCCTACTAATTATAAAAGCGAAAGGTCACTCATCACCATATCTCAGAAACTATAAGGCCTACAAACTTGAAGTTTGGCAGGTAGTTTCCTTATAGGGTCTAGACGTACGCTAAGAAAGGATTTTACGAACCTCTACCCCTAAGGGGTCAAACGGGGGTTAGAAATTTGTATGAAAGTCCTATTGAAATAAGGGACCGAATTAAAATGTGTGTTCTTTAGAGGTGCGGAGACTACTTATATTGTATTTTTAGAAATCAACCCCCTTCATAAGGGTTGAACGGGGATCGGATACTTTTTATACAACAATCAACACGCCACGTGAACGACGTTGCGGGTACATCGATTTAGAACACAAAAATGTGCTTAGAATTTTTTTCTGTCTGTCTGGATGTTTGTGCGCGCATCACACGAAAACTACTGATTCGATTAGAATCTGGTGTATAAAAATTTTGGAATGATTTTTGTATCGGGATAGTTGAAAGCATGAAGAGTGAAATAGGTTACTTTTTATACAACAATCAACACGCCACGCGAACGACGTCGCAGATACATCGATATAAAACTCAAAAATGTGATTAGATTTTTTATTGTCTGTTTGTCTGGATGTTTGTGCGTGCATCACATGAAAACTACTAATTCGATTTGAATGCGGTTTTCACAGATGTATTTGTCTTCTTTCAACTAAACATCTGATGTACGAAAATTTCTTTCCCACCCCTTTAACCTGACAATTGAGTGGGTCAGATTTTGTATGAAAGTATCTCATTAATACATTTAAAAATATCACTAAAATAATACACAACATGCATACATACGTGTTATAATTTAGTTTTGATATTCGAAACTAGATGACGCAAGAGGTTATTAAAACGCGCTATCGTTGTTTTTTTATCGCAAATACATATACAAATGACACACAAATTACTATATCTTACAGATAATTAGGTTCAATGTAGGACTGTCACGTCTGTCACAGATGAATATTATAAGATAGTCATAATCGGTGTTGTATGATTTATTATTATCGAAATCTGTTCAGTGGTTGCAGCGTGATTAAATGACAAACATGAAATTTATAATAAAAAAAATAATAAAAGTAGTTAGGCCAGACTTATTTTACTAAGGATATACCTACAGAATGATTAAATTTAATTTTTTATAATATGTAAAATAGACAGTCATTAAATCATTTGTGAATGTCCTAATTCCACGCGAGCAAAGCCGCGGGTAAATGCTAGTAATTAATATATGAATGCTTTACTTCACTGAATAGAAAATTTATTTATTCTCATTTAAAAAAAAATTCGATTACGTCATCACGTCTAGGTGGATAACAATTACTATAATATATGCATATACGACTTCTGTCGCAAAGTACACAGGATACTAATAGCGTCATCTGTTATTGAGGCTAGCATTCGTTAGGTACATCCATTGATGTTCTCTAAAATTTCATGACAATCAAACTACTTTACACCAAGTTATCGTGATCAAAGTGACAGTAGCTTTTTAACATCGATGGGAATGTGAGCATCGAACAAAGAGCCAATATTAAGTTCTGTTTTGAACTAAGTAAAACATTTACCAAACCGCATCGATTGTTGAAACTTTATGTTGATGATTATTTATCTTGTAGCCGAGTCTACGAGTGGTTTACACGATTCAAAGAGTATCGCCAGAAACTGGCGAAAAGTGTCTCTGCTTTTTAAAAATGTTTTGTAGACTACATTTGCCCATGAAGGCACAGTAATATGCTGACTTATAGCGTCGACGACCAATTTGAAGAACATCCCGGAGATTAAACTGAAATCCTCATTCGAAAAAAAAATATATACCTATATATATATATATATATATATATATATATATATATATATATATATATATATATATATATGTTATGATGTAGTGTTTCACGGATGGTAGAATGAACAGTAGTGGTGTTCCGGGTTTCAATCCGTTGGTTGTTTGTGTCTTCACGACGTTTCGCCAACTGTTAAATACCTAATATTAATTTTTAAAAAGGCTTAGTGGTACAGTTTTTTAACATTTTTAAAAAAAAGTTCTTCGTTGTTGTAATTGTCTTTAAAATCTACTACATAAATAATATTAAACTAACATATTTCACGAAATAATCTCAACAAGTTGTAAGTAGAAAATTATATTTATATATTTTTTAGCCCATATTATAACATAGAATATTGTAGCGCCCTGAAGATGATTATAATCATAATCGAAAGCTTGGCAATAAACTTATAAGAGTACACTTTTCGTATTGCTGCAAAACCCAATATTTTTATAATTTTATATATATATATATATATATATATATATATATATATATAATAAAAAGATGAAAAATGATACAAGTATCTTGCGTAATGCTGTTAATCTCCAGGTAGATACCTAAATTTGTGCATGGTTAGAATTTCCTAACTCAAATGCACATGATGCGGCGACGTAGATATAAATATCAACCAGTTGGTTTTGCCCTGGTTTTTCTTTGTCCTGTTTACTTTGCGACAGACCTCGTATATCAAAACATAATTTAAAAATACAAAACGAGCTGCTAATTCTTGTAAAATTGAATTTATTCCATAATTTAAACCCTGTCTATATATAATGGAATAAAGAATTTGTTGCAGTTAAAATAGCAATTTATTATATCAAAAAATATTCCAAAGAGCTTTTAAATAAATGCTAGGTACAGAATTCTCTTTCAATAAATCTCTACCAGATGCTGTAGATATTAAACCTAGAACCAGCGATTAAATTTATTGTTATATATCACTTAATTTGAGAACGGGTAATCCTCTAGAGTTTTATCTTTGCCTTTTAACTACATTCATAAATTAATTGGATTATTATATGTAATCTTTGTATTTTTAGATACCTGTATTTATTACAAACAAAGCGGAATACTTAATTAAAATCAGATTTATTTATTATATTTAGATATCTTGTCAGTAAGTACACTATCAGTCATGTAGAATAGATTATATTCCAATTAGATCAGATTCTTTCCTTAGAAATAATTATTTTTCTTTTAGTACTTTAATTGTAAAAAGGTATATAATTATATATACTTAGTTTCGCAAATTACTAGGTAAGTTTTTAAAAATAAGTATAAAAAATAAACTTTATATATTTTATATCTATTTTGCAAAAATTATTTTTTGTACTTGTACGTTGTTTAATGACGTTTTTTTTCAATTTAGATGAGCAAACATGGGCCAAAAAAGTGATCTAGAAAGTCAAAAACAAACAGAAACAGTAGTTCCGAAACCAGGTAATTTTCAAAGCAAAAACTTTTTAAGCGTATCTTTAGATGCATCTTTTAACCACGTTATTCTATATTGGTATCTTGACAAAATTAATCAATGAAATTTAACCATTAAGTGAAATATATAAAAACTAGCTGTTGCCCGCGACTACGTCCGCGTGGTTATAAAGATATGCATTACTATAAAGTTGTTTAATAAAAAATTATTTTATATTTTTAATTTTTTTTTATAAATTAGTAAGATATGGAGATTTTTACTATTTCATCATTTCTCAAAAATCGTATATTAAGAATAATTGAGTTATCGATAATTTGAAAACTAATGAAAGTATCAAAAAAAAGAAATGTTTTTATGTTTAATTAAAATTTTAAAATTCCCTAAAAAGCAAGAAAATTCTTGAGATTTAAAATTTTTTAATAGTTTAGCATTTTAAATTTTAATTTTTATTTATTTTTCACGATCCCGCAACCCCCCTTGTGCGTGAAATTTTGTAAACTTCGTTCTTAGCTGACCTCTACCTTCCCTAAGGAATATTCCTACCAAGTTTCAAGTCGATCGGCCTTATAATTCCAGAGATATCGTGATGACTGACTATATACATTTTATATATATATATATATATATATATATATATATATATATATATATATCCCCCGCAACCCCCTTGTGGGTGGAATTTCCTAAAATCCGTTCTAAACTGACCTCTACCTTCCCCAAGGAATATTCCTACCAAGTTTCAAGTCGATCGGCCTTATAGTTCCTGAGATATCGTGATAACTGACTATATACATTTTATATATATCCCCCGCAAACCCTTTGTGGGTGGAATTTCCTAAAATCCGTTCTTAGCTGACCTTTACCTTCCCTAAGGAATATTCCTACCAAGTTTCAAGTCGATCGGCCTTATAGTTCCAGAGATATCGTGATGACTGATTATATACATTTTATATATATCCTCCGCAACCCCCCTTGTGGGTGGAATTTCCTAAAATTCGTTCTTATCTTACCTCTACCTTCCCTAAGGAATGTTCCTACCAAGTTTCAAGTCCATCGGCCTTATAGTTCCAGAGATATCGTGATGACTGACTATATACATTTTATATACATCCCCCGCAAACCCCTTGTGGGTGGAATTTTTTTAAATCCGTTCTTAGCTGACCTTTACCTTCCCTAAGGAATATTCCTACCAAGTTTCAAGTCGATCGGCCTTATAGTTCCAGAGATATCGTGATGACCGACTATATACATTTTATATATATCCCCCTCAACCCCCTTGTGGGTGGAATTTCCTAAAAGTCGTTCGAGCTGACCTCTACCTTCCCCAAGGAATATTCCTACCAAGTTTCAAGTCGATCGGCCTTATATGTAGTTCCAGAGATATCGTGATGACTGACTATATACATTTTATATATATATATATATCCCCCGAAACCCCCCTTGTGGGTGGAATTTCCTAAAATCCGTTCTTAGCTGACCTCTACCTTCCCTAAGGAATATTCCTACCAAGTTTCAAGTCGATCGGCCTTATAATTCCAGAGATATCGTGATGAGTGACTATATACATAGAAACTCTCTTATATATATAGGTATATATATATTTTGTTACGCCGCATATCACTATGTTATTACATTTCTCCCTTGCGCCTTTAAAAGTACAGATGAAAAAGCTATAGGGTTGGCGGCATCTGCCATTAAGTACCAGCACGTTGTTCAGCGTTACCTATTGGTTTTAGCATAACACCCCGTGGTAACCTTTATTTATGAGGCCCCAAATACTGCCTCTGCCCTGGAAATACTGGAAACGAGGGTGGTTTATCAACGACGGGGTGATTTTCTTAAGCATTCTGATACACATAATTACAATACACGTAACGCCAATATTTTGTTGCCTCATAGCCTCATGGATCAAGGATTTGTTTGAGTGAAAACAATAAATTAAATTTTAACTTATATAACTTGTTAATAAGGTATTTCAGGACTAAGTTCTTAACATGCATGAATTCGAACAGGTTTCATGTGCTAGCAAAGCAATTTCTTTTAGACCACTGGTTCTACAGTGTACATGAATATTGCGTTTTTTGAGTATTAATAGTTGTATTGTTGTGAATATTAATGCTGTAGGTATTTTATATTTTATCATTTATTTGTATTATTTGTATTTTTATGTGTAATACTGAATGACTTCACCTATATTTGTATAGTAACTAAATTTTTATATCTATCGATGTAATACGTTAAAAATTTTGATAATATTTTAAAGGGGGTGTAAAATCAGTTTTTCTTATACCCCACAGGGGTAAAAATATTAAAATGTTTAGGAAGCTCTGATCTATAAGATTCTTGTTTATTTTAAACGTGGTGAATCCATGAATATAATAATATACTTCTTTGCTTTATATAATCTCAAATGCACTAAAACACATTGCTTTTACAGATGGCTTATTAGGTATTCGACATGTTCAGTATCTTCTTATGTTTACTGGAGCTATAGCCGTATATGGAATGCGTACAGTACTCATGGTTGCTATTGTTGCAATGACAGAAAAACATGATGACACTAAAAGTTATCCGGTAAGAATACAATTATTGCATATTAAGGGTCTCTGTTTTATCTACTTATTTATACTTTGTTTTGAAATGATTTATGTTTATTGTTGTTTTTAATATCGACCACCCCAAAATAGTAGTTACACACCAGGAGGCGACATCTATATAAAAGCCATTGTTCTATCTCCAGTAAAGAAAATAATTTGGAACCGTTCAGCAATATGCTTAAATATATCTATTAGTTTATTTTTTTATTTTGTATCTTAGAAAATAATCATGAATACCAGTTTTAAAACCACCGCTTTCTTATGGTAGGATACGCTGTAGCCCTAATAATCAATTCAAAATTTAATTAAACACGTTGGGCGCCAATTTGTAACATTAAAACTTCCCAAAAAGGCTTTAATCCCCTAGCTAGCTCACTAGCTCGTGGCTTCTTTAAAGAGTTTTACCAGTATTTCCCAAACATGAAATATAAGTGCGCCAGAGTACAAACTATAATTATAACACGTGTAAAAACCGGTCTAAAATTTATTCAAGATCACAAAAACTGAGGTTTGGCGAAAGTGAAACTACTTGAAAATTAGTTAATAGTAATAAAAAATATCACACCAATTTAAGACAGTTCTACTAAATAAAATAATTAAATGAAACATTAAAATCGACTTACTTGTATTTGAAGAGAAGGTACCACCCAAATAACAATTTAAGTTTTATAATGGCTTTTAGAACGTTTACAGAACGTATTTTATAAAACAGCCACTGTTTTATAAACACTTACGCAATGTTCTTATAAGCATGGAATTGGCGCATATTATAAAACAAATCGACTGTTAGACATGCTCTATAGATGTTGTTTGTTGCTATAATAAAACAGTTATAAGATCATTTATAAATGTCTAATAAGAATTTTTAAAAACATTTATAAAACTGTTTTATAACGAGCGCCAATAGTTACACGATCAAAAAGTTTTTTAACATTCCCATTTACACAAAATTGTTCGTGAATTTGCAATTAATCTCTTAAGCTGTTGTAGAAAGATACTAAATCTATTAACATGGTAGCAAAAATTGAATAGATCACAAATGGCTGATTCGGTATAAAAAGTATTTAATAAAAAGAATGATTTGAAAAAATTCACCCATGATGCAGATTTGGCTGCGAAATTAAATTTACTGTTAAGTATATGGTACAATTCTAATAAAATTTTAACGCGCCTCCCGAATTATGATAATTAAGGAAATTTAAAATATAATTTAATAATGAAAAAATATATATTATATCTATTTTTGGTAAATAGTTTATGAGGACCTTCTTCATTATAAACTAGCCAGTCTAGCATATTTATCTTTCATGAAAATGTTACGATAGACACGAAAAAATATAATTAAAATATACAGCCTGTCGCTTTGAAACCTCACAAGATGGCCACTTACTTATACGATCATTATAAATTAAAATTGTCCGAAACAGTACAATTATACCTACTCTATATGTAGCTGTTATAAAAATAAAACAGGATTTGTCTGGGCAGAGGTGTACTCGGTATAAAAAGTAAATAACATATTAAGTTTTACCTACAATTTTATAAAGTGTATATTAGTAAATATAGACCCTAATAATAATGTCGCTTTTTCTCGTATTGCCTGATGAGAAACGCAATTAATGTTGAGTCCATCAGTCTCCTCTATTGGAGTATAGTCATTTCGATTGCTAATCTTCAAGGTCTCTGATTGATTGTTAGAGCTAGAGCCACTAGTGCTTTCTATCTGTGGATTACTTACGATCCCATGATATTTACTTTTAAGTTTTCTGTAAAATGAACCACTTCTTTTAATTTCTCTTCAGCTACTGCACGACATTTTGTTTGTACGTGCAAACAAAAAATATTATTAAAATAAATAAAAATGATGGATATTTTATAACAGTTTTATAATTATTGTTGTGTTAACATTTTAATGTTAAAAGACCTCCTTATGCAACATATTTGCTTTTTAACTGTTTTTTGTAAAACTATAAAACAACAATTTTATAATTACTCGCTTTTATACCAATCTGCTGCAAAAAGAAATTTACTTTTATTAATAACAATTAAAAAACTATTTTATTATTAGTAAATATGTTCGTAACAAAACAGTTTTATTATTGCTTTTAAGGCGATAAATTATTTCAAAAAAGCACCATTCTAAAATGCTTTGAGAGCAAAGTATAATTCATTGTCTTTATGTCTATAAACAGTATTTTATAAACGTTTATAAAATAGCTCTATAACTTATTCTATAATTATTATATAATTTTGCTGTAAAAACGTTCTCAAAACAATTTTGGTGACAAAACAGTTGAGCGCAACAAATTTATCGCGAATTAATACTTTATAAAACATAAAAGATTTTACAAAGCGTCAATAAAACAATTATAAAATATATTAGTTCGCTAACGATATCCAATTGCTAGTTGGGCAACGACTAATTTACAGAGAAAAAATGAAATTGTATGAAAACAGAACTCTGAATAATAAAAGTTGTGGGGCGCCTTATAAAAATATATGTAGAGAAATAAACAAAATAGATATTGCTGTTATCATTTAATATAACCGGTTTAAAAGTATTTTTATTTTTTAGACATATCCAGAATGGATCGATCAAAAAAATATAATTTTATCTTGTTTCTCCTGGGGTCACATTTGGTTTCAAATTCTAGCAGGTCAATTTGCCAAAAACTATGGTCCAAAGTGGTTTCTAACTGGAGCAATCACTATATCATCTCTTTGTATACTATTGATGCCTTGGTTTGCTGCAGAATTTGGAGCATCTGGAGTCATTGCTTTAAGAGTTATAGAAGGTGCTTGTCAGGGTGTCTTGTTTCCATCTGTACATAACTTACTAAGTAAATGGGCTCCAATTTCAGAACGAGCACAATGGGGAAGTTTTGTATATGCAGGTAATTATAACGAATTTTAGAAGCAATAGCTTTCTTATGACAGGGTAAGTGACTAGAGCGCTTAAATAATACTTCATAGCGTAATTAAAAGTGATTGCAAATGATAACAACTGATTTTAAGTAATCAAAAGTGATTGTATGTTTTTCATACATATGTTTGGTAAATAATACTTCAAAGTTTTAAGAAAGCTATGCTTCTCCTTTACATCGTTAGTCATTTAGTCAGTCTAATATTATTACAACACAGAAACTTCTCCATCAAATTAATTGTAGGTCAAGTACTAGGTAATTGTTTAGCAATGCCAATCACAGGCTTATTATCAGCTACAGAGAGCGGATGGCCCGTTGCGTTTTATTTTTATGGATCGCTTTCTTTGTTTTGGACATTAATGTGGGTGATATTTGGCTCAAATAGGCCAGATACAGACTCGTGGATATCCGAAGAAGAAAAAGAATGGCTGAAATCTCTAACAGTTGAAAAGAAAGTTGAGGTAAACTATACCCAAAAAGGTTATTTGAAGATATATAAAAAAATCATTATCTTAGGCTCCACCTACTCCATGGCTGTCTATATTTACATCTGTGCCATTTATAGCAGTAATTATTACTCACTGTGGGCAAAATTGGGGATTCTGGACGTTACTCACCGAAATTCCAAGTTTTATGAGCTCAGTATTAAAATACAAAATTGCTAAAGTAAGTAACATGGTTGAAAAAATTAACAGATAAGACAAAACTCCGACAGAAGAATTTATATGTAAGTGAAATAATAACGGATGATGTACTTGTTTTTTTCTATATAAATTTGTGTTCAAATACTTAATTTCGAAAGTCGTGTAAAGTTACCAAGGAACTAATTTAAAATATTAGGATTTAAGTGACATGTGTGAGATGAAACCAAATGTTAATATAGGAATGGAAAGCTGTAACAGAACGTTAAAAGAAACGTAGAAGTTTAAATTTATTAATGTTTCTGGAATTTTCGTTTATATGAGGGTTGAGTAGAACCAAATAAGTGGCCATAAATGTCCTTACCACCGACTTATGATTTAAGAGTGATGGCTCTATTTGAAGATGGTCGAAGCCAATATTATGCTGCTGAAGTGTTAGTTTTTAATCGCTCTATGATTCAAAGAGTTATCCAGCGACTAAATGAAACACGCTAGGAGGCCGGATCAGATCGTAGAAAGGCAATACCTTTTGCTCTTGTCATAGGACCCAAATTTATTTGTATGGACGATAACGCCTGTGAACACTGTTTTAGAAATGCTAATAAATATTACTTAATAGTCTAAGAGCTAGAGCCGATACTTCGACGTCATCCGTAATATGACATTTCTCTTTTGGAACATGTTCATTCAATACAGGTATTTACCTTCCTGCTCAGGCGGACACCCTAGTGGATACAGAAGTTAACTATTATTCTTATCCGCCACCCAGCTGTCCGTCATTTTGGATTTAGGCTTTCTAGGGGTACAAAATTACGTGGTAGAAATGGCAAACATATTATCGATGATAAATTTTTGCTTAAATTTTGTTTCTCCTTACCCATGTCCCTTCATGGGCAAAGTCTAGAGAACCGAAAAAAGTCGCAAGGTGCCATATCCGGAGAATATAGAGTGTGTTTGATGGTTAAAATGCCATTATTTGGAAAAAATCAGACACAAGTGTCGATCGGTGCATTATCGTGCAACAAGAACCAACTTCCTTCTTCGCAATATTCTAGCCGAATACGTCAGAGCGAACGCTTTATAACATAAAGATAATACACAGCATTAACCGTTTGGCCCGCTGGAACGAATTCTTTGTGAATAATTCCCTTCGAATCGTAATAACAAATCAACATTGCCTTTACTTTCTAAACGGATTTTTTAGATTTGGCTCGCTTGGGTGCTTCCATGTGAAACTTTGACGTTTGGATTCGGGATCGTATTGAAAACACCACGTTTCGTCTCCAGTCACCATGTTGTATAGAAAGTTTCTTGGCTTCTTTAATGATAACTCTGAATGGTCATCTGGTCATCTGTGAACATGTGCAGAACAAACCCTGAACACACCTTCCTCATGCCAAATTCCTGGTCAAAATGTGATAGATCGAATCTTTGCAATGCTTATTTTTCGCCCGATATGAAAAGGTACTGTCACTTTGAGCGCGATAATTCTGACAGAACATCAATGAAAGATGTACCTACAAACGCTAACCCCAATAACAGATGGCGCTACTACTATCGGATATTTCTTAAAAGCCTGTGTAGTTTGAGACAGACCGCGTACTTTTACGTCTACAGTCTGATCCATATACCTATGGATTGATTTTTTTTCACCTAAGTAAAGCTTTTGAGATAGAATTAATGATTGTCAGAAAAATTGTTTGTGCTGTGTTTTGTTTATAATTTAAATGATTTGAAATTAATTTACAGGAATGGAATTAAAGAATATATTTAAAACTGTTAAAGTTTAGTTTTCGTTAACTTGCCTAGTGGTATAAACTAAATACTTTTTTTAGTTTTTCTTCAAGCTCATTTTTGTATATTAGTTTTCTAAATTATATAGGGTGTTTCATTAACAATGGGAAATTAAATAACTGAAGATACTAGAGGTCAGATAATGATCATTCGCCCCAACATGACTTATCCAAATGTCAACAGTTTAGAAAACGTAGCATTTTGAAATTTTATGTTTAATGCTCTTTAATGTTTTTTGCTCTTATCCTAAAAATTTTGAAAATAGCAACTTGAAAACTTGTAATTCAGCGTCAAATTGGCTTCAAAATCTGCTCACTTTTCTAGACAGGCGCGTAAATATTCAATAATGTGGTTCTACATACCTGGATTGGCTATGCCAGTGAAATTGTTTAACCATCTAAGAACTGAGATTTGAATTCATTGGATTTTCTTGAATGGAATCTAATATACTGTTACGTTCTAGGGGTTCAAAATAAAATCACTGCTGAACGAAAATGTCTAATTTATTTACACACTTTAAACTAAACGAATTATAACTAAATAACTAAACTAACTATAACACACTAATTTATGTACAACAATTAACTTCGATTTATATTCACTATTTATTTTCACTTCGCAGGTCGCTCGAATATTTCTACTGTCGCTGATACTTTTTCCTTCCTCGTGGGTCGTGGCTCTCCGCTTATATACCAGTCCACAGCTTCCAGAACGTCCTTCGGTAACAATTTCTAGAAAGTCTGCATAGTGAAGGAAGTCTCTCGATCGTTATGTTCGAGAATTAGCGCGTTGTTTACCTGGAGGGCGACAGAGGCGTACCAAGGGGTTCTCGCTCGTTACACTGCCCCCTCCTTAAGACGTTCGGTCCCCGAACACCTTGGTTGGTATGTCTGAACCTACAGGCATCTCCCTTTTTGCAGCTCCCTTGCTTTTCGAAATAGCAATCCACAGTCTTCTCCTTCATTGTGTTTCCGCTCGGGTTGAAAATGCACACGAGTATCTCTATTCCTGTCTTATGGAAAAGCACCTCGAGCATGTTCCGGACGACTCTCCAGTTCAGTTGGTCTAGACCACAACCCAACTTAGGCACAGCCAGCTTCTTCACTTCCAACCTGGTAAGTTCGTCTCTTAGGTTCAGCAGGGTATTCCACATAATTCTATAGCTGGGCTTGTGATCGGAAAACCTCTTAGTCACCATGTAGAAGAGGTGACAATGACCGTCAGTGAGACTTAGAATTTTTCCGGGATGGGGCTGTTGTCTGAAGAGCTCAGATACACGGCCAAACTTCTTCCTGAAGACTAATACTATTCCCCTGGACATACGCAGATCTTCGGCGACACAATGGGCTAGGGAATAATCTCCAGGCACAGAGAAGAGGTCCTGCTGCTGCTCGGTGGTAACTCCGAATCGTGCCTTCCCAGTTCCACCATAGTTCTCCATGAACTGGTCGAAACTCATCTCAACATGCTCTGGGCTGGTCGTCCTTCTTAGATGGGTCTCGTCTTGTTCGTCGTAGTCCGCCTCGTATTTCGCCAACCGATTTACATGGACCACGCGCCTCTTGCCCCTTGGTAGTTTTTGTATACGGTACACTACATCATTGATCCTCTTTACCCCCTCCCAATTCCTCTGTAGCTTAGGTGATAATCCTCTCTTCTTCTGGGGATTGTACAGCCAGACCAAATCTCCAGCGTTGAAACCACCTTCTGTAGCTTTGCTGTCATAGCGGGTCTTCATTCGGTCACTAGCAATTTGTATATTTTGTCGGACCTTCTCATGAATGTAGTGTAGCCGGCCCCTCAATGTGCTCACGTAGTCCTCACCAGCTATCTCTGTTCCGGGCTTACATCCAAACTCTAGGTCACAGGGTAATCTTATTTCCCGGCCGAACATGACACAAGCTGGTGTCTCTCTAGTAGACTCTTGCACGGCTGATCTGTAGGCCATGGTGAACAGATGAAGATACCGGTCCCAGTCTCTTTGATGGTCAGAGACCACTTTAGCCAAATATTTTCCCACAGTTTTATTCATTCTTTCGACTGGGCCATCTGACTGTGGGTGAAGAGGTGTTGTCCTGGTCTTCTTGACTCCGAGTATTTCACAAATGCTCTGGAAAAGGCCAGACTCGAAATTTCGTCCCTGATCAGAATGTAGCTCCAGTGGCACTCCAAACCGACTAAACATCTCTTTTATCAGCACGTCTGCCACTGTCGAGGCCTCCTGGTTTGGGATGGCATGTGCTTCAACCCATTTGGTAAAGTAATCCGACGCCACCAATATGTACTTGTTCCCATCGTCGGTCTCTGGGAATGGGCCTGCGATGTCTATAGCAACTCTTTCCATAGGACTGCCTACGTTATACTGATTCATTGGCGCTCGTCGTTTTCCTCTTGGGCCATTCGTTGAAGCACAAAGTCTACATTTTCGGCACCAGTCCTTGACGTCTTCTTTGCAGTTGACCCAGTAAAAACGTTCTCTGACCTTTTCCAACGTTTTCTTGATGCCGAAGTGTCCACCGGAGGTTCCATTATGAAGTTTCTTCAATACTTCGGTCGTCCGACTCCGGGGAATTATCAGCTGAGTCCTAGCTGCAGCACCCTCGTCATTCTCGACGGACCTCTTCAACAATCCATCCTCTAAAATGATGGAGTCCCACTGCGCCCAGTAGGCCTTGACCCTAGGACTCAGGTGACTCACTTCTTCCCATCTTGGTCTCTGTCCTTTTGCTTTCCAGTCAAGCAACATCTTTAGTTCGGTGTCACATTCTTGGTCTCGCTTCAGGGATTCTGGCAGCCAATCTAGATCCACGACGGTTGTTCTTAAACAGAATTCCTTCTCTTCTGCTTTGCTGCAGTGTTTGCAGTCAGAAGGACAAGGTCTTCTAGATAATGCGTCAGCGTTGCCATGTGACTTCCCGGCCCGATGTTCCACAGAAAAATGATATTCCTGCAGCCTTTCTATCCATCTCGCAACCTGACCTTCTGGGTTCTTGAATTGTAGAAGCCACTTCAGAGCAGCATGATCTGTTCTTAGAAGGAATTCGCGACCGTACAAGTATTTATAAAAATGTTCCATGGACTTGACTGCGGCGAGAAGTTCTCTCCTCGTAACACAATAGTTACGCTCAGGCTTCGACAGGACCTTGCTGAAATATCCTATAACTTTCTCTTGGCCATTCTGAATTTGGGATAATATGCCTCCTATGGCCGTGTTGCTTGCGTCCGTGTCCAATATAAACCTTCCACTAGTCTGAGGATAACTTAATATAGGAGCTGTTGTTAGTGCTTGCTTTAGTCGATTGAAAGCATCCTCGCATTCGGTATCCCATTTGAAGTCCCTTCCATCTTCCGTCAGTCTTGTTAGAGGCTTCGCGATGTCAGCAAATCCAAAGACGAACTTCCTGTAGTACGTGCACAAGCCAAGAAAACTCCTTACTTGGTGCTTGTCCCGTGGTACTGGCCATTCTCGTACAACCTTGACTTTATCTGGGTCAGCACTGATGCCATCTGCAGATACTACATGTCCTAGATATTTCACTTCTTTCCTGAAGAGGTGGCATTTCTTTGGACTGAGTTTTAAATTTGCAGTGCGTAGCCTTTCAAGGACGTCTCTTAGATTCTCCAGGTGTTCGTCGAATGTCCGGCCAAATACTATGACATCGTCCAAATAAACTAGGCACGTCTTCCATGACAATCCTCGAAGAATGGTTTCCATTAATCGCTCGAAAGTTGCAGGTGCGTTACAAAGACCAAATGGCATTACTGTGAACTGCCACAATCCTGTCCCAATAGTAAAAGCTGTTTTCTCTTTATCTTTGGGATCCAATTCCACCTGCCAATATCCACTCTTCAAATCCAGCGTGGAGAACCATTTCGAGCCAGAAAGCGTGTCCAAAGTGTCGTCAATCCTTGGAATGGGGTAGCAATCCTTCTTGGTGACGTCGTTCAAACGACGATAGTCGACACAAAATCTGGTGCTGCCATCTTTCTTCTTCACCAAAACCACAGGTGATGACCAAGGACTATCAGATTGCTCTATTATTCCTTGTTCGTGCATGTCCTTGATTATATTTTCTGCTTCTTCTCTCTTTGCTATGGGAAGCCTTCGCGGTTGTTGGCGTATGGGATCTGAACTTCCGGTATTGATAGAATGCTTCACAACATTCGTCCTACCCATCTGAGTGTTGTCCATAGCAAAAACGTCACTGTATTCATGAATTAGTTTCTTCACCTTGCTAATATGTTCTGGTGCAAGTTTTGTGCAGGAAGAAGCCAATGTCTCAAATAATTTCTTCGAACTCTTCTCGCTTCTTGGTAGCGGGTTCTTCACATCCTGAACGCTTCCTGTCACACAAAGCACGGAACAGCTTTCTCCCAGGATCGTACCTTTCTTTAAGATCACAGGGTACATGTTGGTGTTCAACATTCTCACAGGAACTTCGTTTCCGCCTCTCACCAAGGTTTTTCCGACTAACAGTCCTTTCCCGAGGTTACTCTCACTGGCTGGTTCGATGAGTCTTATACAGCTATCTCGAAGGTCTCTATCTAAATACCCCTTCACTATGGTTTCCGCCTGTCCACGTAGGTGAACATCTTCGCTGAGTAAGACTCGAGTCGTGATATCTTCACATCCCAGGAATGGAATTTCCAGACTTCCGATCCTCAGAACATCGTTTCTCACATCCATCTGGAAGCCATAACCCTTAATGACATCCATTCCCAAGATGACTTCCTCCATGATATCTGCCACCAGCACCTCATGTTCGAGAGACCTGTCCCCAATGTTGATGACGATCCTCTTCTTTCCATGTGTTGGCACGTCTTCTCCAGTTGCAGTCCGTAAACGAACCATCGCTGGTAAGGTTTTTCCATTTCCTTCGACTACACTCGGCTTAACTATAGTTCGGGTTGCGCCAGTGTCGACTAACATTTTTACGGACCTCCCATTAATTTTACCGTCGACATAAATACTTGAAGAGATGGCCTGAATAATAACCTCAGGGGCATTGTCGTGGCGGGTCGGTTTATGCCCCTTCTTGCCAACCCGCTTTAGTTCCTGTTCTTGGCGTTGTGGTTTAACCGGCTTCTTGCAGTTACGCCGAATGTGTCCTCTTTCGCCGCAGTTCCAGCATCTTGGTCCACCATTACGTTTCTCCTGGAGAACTCGGCGAATTACTTCCTTAATTCTATCGTCGCAGACTGGTGAATCATCAAGCTGTCTCACTTTGCTCTGTCCTCTGTGAGAAGCTTGTTTAGCAGCTTCAAATTCTAGGGCATGGGCCAGGGCGTCATCTAGAGTTTTGGGTCGGGCCAACTGCAACGTCTGCTGAGTCTCTGTGTCTCTCAACCCATCGACGAAGGTCTGGACAGCAAGTTGTTCTAGGAAGCTGTCCGGTGCTGAAGGATAGGCCAGCCTCACCAACCTTGCTATGTCTGCTTCGAATTCCTGCAAGGTTTCTGCACTCTTCTGATGGCGACTCTTGATTTGTGCGTGATACACTTGTTGGAGATGTGCATCACCATATTTCATTTGCAGTCTACTTGTCAGAGTCTTATAATAACCTTGTTGACTTACAGGAATGGTTTGAAGGATATTCAGTGCGTCCCCTCTTAATGCAACAATTAAAGCAGTTGCTTTCTCTTCATTGTCCCAGCAGTTGGCGTTTGCTGCTGCTTCAAATTGTTTCTGGTATGTGCTCCAGGGTGTTTTGCCATCAAAAGTTGGAGGTTTGATCTTTGTTCGGCCTGGCTCACCCCGTTCTCCCAGCTTAACCGAACAATATTTGCTGAAGTTCTTACTCAATCGCTCTTCCATGGTTTTCACCTGTTCTTCCAATTTTACCTGCATTTCTTCCTCCATATTAACCAATCTGCCTTCAATGTTTCCAAACCTGTCTTCAAATTTTTCAATTTTATCGTTCACGTTGCCCATCTCGTCTTTTACACTTCCAATTTCGTCTTTTACGCTTCCAATCTCATTTTCCAGTTTGGAGTAATTATTCTTTAACTCATTTTCAATTAATGTTAATTTATCTCCCAAATTATCTTCCATTTTCTTAGTGTTTTCTTCCATTTTCTGGGTATTCTCATCCATTATCTTTCTAGTATTTTCTTCCATTTTTTTTTCCATTTTCTGGGTATTCTCATCCATTATCTTTCTAGTATTTTCTTCCATTTTATTCTCCATTTTCTGGGTGTTTTCTTCTATTTTATTCTCCATTTTCTGGGTCATTTGTTCAAGGGCTTGCTTGAAAAATTCCATTGTCGCCTGATCCATTTTCTTCGTCTGTGATCTCGTTACTGGCATGCAAAATGTTCAATAATAAAGTCCACAATTTAAATTAACACAGCAGTTTAATTGACCCCACACCTGACACCAATTGTTACGTTCTAGGGGTTCAAAATAAAATCACTGCTGAACGAAAATGTCTAATTTATTTACACACTTTAAACTAAACGAATTATAACTAAATAACTAAACTAACTATAACACACTAATTTATGTACAACAATTAACTTCGATTTATATTCACTATTTATTTTCACTTCGTAGGTCGCTCGAATATTTCGACTGTCGCTGATACTTTTTCCTTCCTCGTGGGTCGTGGCTCTCCGCTTATATACCAGTCCACAGCTTCCAGAACGTCCTTCGGTAACAATTTCTAGAAAGTCTGCATAGTGAAGGAAGTCTCTCGATCGTTCTGTTCGAGAATTAGCGCGTTGTTTACCTGGAGGGCGACAGAGGCGTACCAAGGGGTTCTCGCTCGTTACAATACGATTTAGTTTTTAAAGAAATTGTTCATTGATACGATAAATTGTGAAGAAACACATTACCGGCCGCTAATCAAATCAAATGTGATTAAGAGGCGTTTTTTAGAAGTCGAGGATCAATCAGAGCACGAATTGTATATTGAAGTTTATGGTGCACATTTTCAGCAACTGTTATGAAATTTTTTAAGTACTGTCATTCTTTCTCTTTTGCTAAGGATTTTTAGGATTAAGTTATATTTTGTTGTTTAAGTTTAAAACACCGTTTATAAAATTAGTAATAGGTTATAAGTGCTTCTGTTAACAAATGGTTGCAGATTAAAATTTCTTTTACAGAAAAAGATACAACTGGTGATTTTCATGTCGATGACTTTCATAATAGCAAAAAATAATAATATTCTCAAACCTTTGACATTTGGATAGAACAAATTGGGATCATTGATTATTATTTAACCCCTAGTATCTGCAGTTATCGGATATCCCAGTGGTAATGAAACATGAGAAATATTCCTATTTTATTTTTTGCAGACTAGTTTATTATCTGCGCTACCGTATTTTGTAATGTGGATAATGAATTTATTTTTAAGTCCCTTAGCTGATTATATTGTTGCAAAAGGATACGTTACCTTAATACAAAGTAGAAAAATTTTCAACTCAATCGGTAAGTATTATTTATTTTCTGGTTTTTTAGATTTTATTATCTGGTACAAATTATTGTGATACGGAGCATTATCAATCACAACAACACTTTTTTCTACCAAATTAGGAGTTAATTTTTCCTGTACCCACTTCTCATAGTTCCGATAAATCATTTGACTATAATCCCCTGTTTTTGAAAGAGAGATAAAGCCTCCTTTGCCATTAGAATGTAAAATTATCAAGGGTTCCTCTTTGCTTGTAGGTTTCAGGAATCCTAAATTGCTTTAGTCACTCCAACTTTTTTGAAGGGTAGACTCGAATGGATGTAAGCTTCATCCGGATAAACCAAAGGTCGTTTTACGTCTCTGATATTGGATATTCTGGCTAGTCAAGTTAATCTGCAGCAGCGGCACGAAATTCCATTTCCACTGCAGTTATTTTACTTTGTATTTTCTTTTTTATTACCCAACATTCTGCCCCGTACGTCATGATGGATCGTAGAACTGTATCGAAAATCCTTGTTTTGGTGTTCCTATTTACACTTCTGCTCCATAATATAGGATTTAGCTGCTTAATCACAGTTCATGTCTGACCAAGTTTGTTTGCTATATTTCATACTCTGTTCTTCCACTTTTAGATATTTGGAAGCCAAGATATTTATACATTCCGCTACCTTTTACGACCAGGTTCTCATCTATTTCCAAGTTTTCCAAAGCTTCTTCTGACGTGGTGAGATACTCTGTTTTGCTAAAGTTTACTTTGAACCCGGTGTTATTATACCCTTCTTTCAATTTTGGTACTAGATAACTAAGATCTTCAGGGTCTTGTGCAATGACCACATGATTACCCGCAAAACTATAAATATGTTGATTTCTCCGCATTTTCTTCTCCATTGTATTCCAGAAACAAAGTTGGAGACGTAGAGCATCCTTGAAGAATCCCTTTTGTACGATGAATTGTTAAAGTCAACTTAATCCCCACTTTTATGATTGCAGCATCTGTATAGTTGCATAGAATAGTGGACGAGATATTTCCATTTGGCTTATCTATTCCCACAATTCTTTTCATACGTTTTTTTTTTAGGTCTATGAAAGCAAAATACAAGTCTCTGTTCTTAGGTTTTTTCTTTTCGATCATCTGCCCGATTATTTTAGTTTAGTAAAATGTAACATGCTTCAAAACCAAAATTCTAATAGTTTTTAATTGTAAACAGATCATTTGATCATGCGGGATACCTAAATCTGACTTTCAAGTCAAAATAATTTAAAAAAATTCAAACGCTTAACATCTACCAAACCAAAGGAAAATAATTATCAAAGAATATATTTATTACATTTCCATATAAAACAGAAAAATATATTAATTTTAGGCCTTTTCATACCAGCTTTGGCACTAGTATCACTATCTTTTATAGAAAGTGACAATAAAGTGCTTATAGAAGTAATCCTAGTAATTACAGTGGCATTTAATGCAGGACACTACAGTGGATTTAATATTAATCACATAGATTTATCACCTACTTTTGCTGGAACTTTAATGGGTATAACAAATAGTATATCTGCCATTTTTACCATGTTGGCACCGTTAGGAGTGGACGCTGTTAAAAGTATATCGGGCTATACAGAGGTACCGATTTATTATTATTTTAATACTGCTATTATGTATTAATTGAATGCATTCTTTATTTTAGAATGATAAAGCCCTATGGAATATTATATTTAGCATATCTGCAGGATTCTATACAGTTGGAGGATGTGTGTTCATTCTATTTGGATCTGGTGACATTCAGCCTTGGAATTATCCTAATAATTAAAGTAAATGTTAAATTGTAAATTCGTAGTTATTACTATTCAAGAATACATAACGTCCACTTTACTATTATTCTGTTCTTATTAAAAGTGCCTAAAATCTACACTTTACTCTTCTACCAAATACATCCTAAGTCCAACAAAAACTAAGTCCTTGGTGAAGGCTTGTTTGGTTTTTTGATCTCGCCAAATGAGAGCCTCAGGGCGGACAAGATATCTTCCAAATTCAGAATGCACATCGTGTAACCCTACACAACATCGGAAACATTTAATGTTTAAGCGCGCTCTTCCAAATAACAACAACGCCAAACAGTGACTGATATTAACCCAATCCACATCCAGTTACCAAAATACTGGTAAAAAACTCATGATACGAAGTTTTGGATTTAGAGTGTCAATGTTTAGGTAGATACCAACTGTCTTAAAAAGTAGGTATAGTATCAGATCAAACGAAACCGGTGGAGTTCTCATTCTGTTGTAAAGCTCCATTCTACGTGTGACATGCATAATAATAACAAATACTTGATTTAAACTATTTTTGTAACGTATTTAAAAAGAAGTCGTAACCATTTTTTAAAATAAGTTATTTCCTCGTTTTAATGTTCACTATTGCGAACTGTACTCAGTTGTTTGGTGGAGATCGAGCGTGGGTTCGTACGAGCTAAATAAAAAAATATAGAAATGATGTTAAAAATAAGTCGAATTAATAGTGTAAAAAAAATACAAATAAAAAATTAGAGGATAAAAAATAAGCGCTACTTAGTTTTTTATCCTATGGATGGGAAAGCTAAGAAACCAGGAAAAAGAAAAATATATATATATACTTTAGATAATATAACTCGAAATTAGAAATTACACACTTTTACCTAGAGAACGAAAAATAAAAGTAATAAAGACAATACCGACAATTCTTAACTTATCCTTATGGTATTTTAACCTTTTTTAACGGTAGTTGTTAAATGCTCGTCTTAAGGTTCACAATTGCGAACGGCACTCCGTTGGTTTGTGGAGAGCGTGCGTGGATTAGGACCAGCTCCATGAAAAGTTATCGAAATAAAAATGGAATATATTTACTAATGTAATAAAAATTAAAAGGGACAAGAAAAAGAAAATGAAAGGAAAAAGTGAAAGAGAAAAGAAAATGGGCGCCACTTATTTTTTTATCCTAAGGATGGGGAAAGAAACCCAGGTAAAAGATAAAAAATATAAATAGATTAGATTAGATAACCCGGTAGATTATTATTTCTAGATTTGAAATTACACACTTTTACTTAGAAAACAAAAAAAAAATAATTATACTTACACTTTTTCTTACTTATCCTTATGGAAAATTTTTGATAACTCAAAATTTAGTTACTTTAAAAAAACATATTAGATTAACTGAAAATATTGATCAGAGTAACATGCTTTAGAAAAGAAAATATCTATTTAAAAAAAAATTAACAATATTTATTATTTGTTTAAATAATAAAAAATAGGACAAACAAACAAAAAGATGGAATCAGATATCTATCTATAAGTAAAAAAAACTATTAAATAATCACATTACGTGATCATTCCAAAATCATATTTTATACACTAGGATAAAAGCTAGGAATATAATATTGTTATCTCCGTGTACTCTGTTAAGCTAAAAGTGAACCAGATATATTTTGGGATTTAGACAAATAAATTATTAAATTCACCTTTTGCTTTCTTATTAACTCGAGTTAAAAGAGTACTTATATATCAAGATATAGATATTAAATAAACAGATAAGAAATACAAGTAAAAAAAAAACTAAATAATAAATGTACAGGTAAGAAATACAAAAATATACACTCCGGTTTTTTTAAAAAAAAAAAAAAAGGTAGTTACGGCACTGCACATTAATCACTAAAAGGTAGTTCGGTATGATGAATACAATTAAAATTCAATTTTCCAACGAGATGAACGGTACTTTCATTTACAGTAAAGGTATAAAGATAAAACAAAACTTACAGTAGCTTCTTAATGTTTCAAAGATAATGTGAAGATCAGATTGCTTCATTCTCTCGGTAATAGGTACGGTACGATAATAATGTTAAATCTAGACTATTCTCTGGTCTCGATTAACAGGTAGCTTGAGAATAAACCATCAACTTAATCTTCATAGG
The DNA here is from genome assembly GCA_964028335.1 of Altica lythri. NCBI lineage: Eukaryota > Metazoa > Arthropoda > Insecta > Coleoptera > Chrysomelidae > Altica > Altica lythri. The sequence continues at coordinate 44,113,219 of OZ034807.1, forward strand.
TATACAGTTACGAAATACAGTAATCTGACTAATCTGCAGTGATAATTACTAGAAGAATTCTTAAAGATTACACTATCTGGAAATCTTCAGATAAAACCTTCAATCGGAACAAACGAAACTAGGCACTAGAAACACTTGATTACTTCGTAAGTTTAAAAAAAACGGGAAACTGAAACTGTTTGACTTGGGTTCCTTGGCGAGAACCTTACCCCAAGTACCCCAATTGCATAGGGTGTGTGCCTTAAATAGACTTTTACGCAACACGTGATTAAAAAGAGGGATTGGTCAGAAACCCAATCGATATTTTCTAGAAAATTCTCTCGATATAAGTATGGGATGTTTTTATCACGTAAGCCAATACTCTCTACCCCTCTAAGGTGCAATTCTTGAACGTGATAGAACTTTTAAATGACAGGGCTGGCTTATACTTAAAAAGAAATTGTTAAAGAGAAATTAAATACCTGGATTTTATTAATGCTACAGTATCAAATAAACCTTGTTTCACAATAAATCTAAGATAAATTAAAATTTAGTTTTTTTAAGAACAAAATAACAATAAATAAAAAGTTACAAGGAAATATTCATCGTAACAACACTCACTAGAGTTTTAGTTTGATATTTTAGTCTACAAATAAATATGACTTTTAAAGTTCACTTTTTTGCTTTATTGTAAGCACCTACCTACCTACCTTCAAAAAAATAAATAAAAAACATGATCCATAAGTGGTGCCAAAATCCTTTTTTGCACACAAGCGCCACTAACCCTTACGGCCCTGCCTGCCAGTTTAACAAATTTATTGTAACCGCAAATTTAATTACATAATTTTATTTGGATTACCATAAAACAAAATTTGAATTGTTATACAACTAAATATATTACAAAAAAATGGTAACAGTTTTTATCCTTTTATGACAGATTCAGTCCATATCAACCATTTCACAGCTATGATACTTAGAACTTGTCTCTAACCAACTTTCTACATCATTTGAAGTTAAATCATCAACAGATGGACACTCAGCTAATGGTTCCATTTCACTTAAGTAACAATTTTGAGTTGGATTGCTATCACGGCAACGATTTTTCGGGTTTTCGTAAAAAAGCTCAGAACCAAGTCCCACACCTGAAAACCATCAATGTGTAATTCAACTAAATCTAAGTGCTAATCCCGCAATTATTATCAGGAACATTGTGCCAACGGGATTTTCTAGAAAATGACGGATTTGACTTTTTTATTACGAATCAATCAGAAATCTTTGCAGTACAACCAGAAACATCCTGATACTGATCTAGGCACAGTAACATAACATAAAATTAGTCCAATGCCTAATACGATAAAATAATTGCGTAATAATCGTTATGGCAACCTGGATAATTCCCTAACACCTTCAGCCAACGGAGGAACCACCAGACCCAAATTCCAAGAAACAAAAGATTAAAGAAAAGAAATATATATAAATAGTGTGTGAGAGAGAAAGAGAGAGAGAAAGAAAATATGTGTGTAAGTAAGGGAAAGTATGAGATAGAAAAAGAGGAGGAAAGAGGCTTATATCTCATCTCAGTGCTCTCAAACATGTGATATATTGAAGTATTATCAAGCTAAATTTGAAAAGAAAAAAAAGGATGAATCAATTCAGCCGAGAAAGAAACTTCAATATTTCAAATTTTTTCTACAATTAGTTATTCAGATTTAGGTTCCAAAATCTTGCAGTTGGAGACGACAGACTTATTATCAGCTTGATGAAGCTATAAAAAGCTGTAAAAATCATTGAAACGGGAGAAAAGTTTAATGACAGCGAGTTTTGATCTCTGTAGCCTGTCGAAGTAAGACTATTTCAGACAAATGCAACTGTCAGTCAGAAACATACTGACAGACTTGAAATAATGACATTTGTTTCTGCCCTAGGGAAGAAACAACGTTGTTTCTCCTCTAGGGCAGAAACAACTGTCAGTTTCTGACTGACAGTTGCATTGGTCTGAAATTGTCTTGTTTCGACTGGTAAAACAGGGATCAAAACTAGCTGTTTCAATGCAATTGATATGAAAAATACATTTCATAAAAAGCTATATACCTAAATAAACCCAGGACCTTAATTTTCAATATGAAAAGGTACAAAATGTGCTGAAATCTATTACGAAACAACTGAAGGGAAGTAGTTCATATACGGTCCCCTGCTTTTGTTCATCGAAACACAAGAAGAATGAAATGCACCACTTTAGTTTTACTAAATATTTAAAATACTCAATGTTGATAATTAGAAATATGATTGATTCCATTGTTTTATACTAATACCTACCTCCATTAGCTTTTTTTGATCGTATTGGTGATTTGTATACACCACCAGTTGTTAACGATGACGTTATACTAGGCAGTCTTATATCTAAGTGGGATCCTTTAGCTGTTACTATTTTGTTATTCATAGCATACAATTTAGTAGCAACATCACGAGCTATGAGAGTTGTCAGAACTGTTGCTATGTACGTGTCTTTTACAAATAAGTACTCCAGTGAACTTCTTTGCCAGTAAAGATATCGACAAGTGCTGGCTGCCACTATGGAAACCTGAAATATAGCATTTATTATAAACCATTTTTTGTACTATTAGTTATAACCTACCTTAAACTTGTCATCTATTGTATTGCGACTTGATTCAAATTCTGGGGAGTCCAGAAACTCACACGGTAAAATTGGATGTAAAAACTGATTATCAGATAGGACGTTTACCTGTCGTGGAAAATAAAAATAAAACCAAGAAACTCAATCCTATATAGTAATGGTTATAAATAAGCCATGCCAAAATCACATTTTTCAACCTCTTAAGTTATAAAATACAACCCTACTTCACTTTTGCACCCTAATGTATTTTTTGGCACCCTAATCACCTTTTTGTCAACTTTATTTTCTTTCCACTACTTTCTTAAATTATTAGAGGGTCAAAATATTTGATGATAAACGAATCACCGTTCTGCAAGAAATATTTAACAAAATATAACACGAGCAAGTTCCCTTAAAATAGGGATCAAATTTCGTTCCCCTACCAAAAAAGACCAATGATCAGTCTAATTAGCCACTCATTGAAGATATTCCTTAAAATCATACACTACAGGATTTCCGATAAAGAGATATAGGATCTACACATTTTGGTTTCAGAAAGGCCTAGGAACTAGAAACGCTATAATAACAACTCAAATATTAATTCAACATTACTCAGATCTAAAGATAGATGTCATTTTATACTTCATCGACTACGAGAAAGCATTTGATAGAGTTCAAAATCACAAACTCATTCAAATCCTAAAGAAGATGGATATAGACCACAAAGATATCCGTTGTATAGAAAGTCTGTACTGGAATCTAAAATTGGAATTAAAGGTCGGTAACGAATATAGGAAGCAAAAAAAAAACTTAGAGGGTCAGACAAGAATGTGTTCCTCTTTTAATCTATACTCTGAAAGCATCTTTCAAGACGCACTGGCAAAACTCAATATAGGTATTAATATGGGTCAATAATATACGGTATGTGACAACATGAAAGACTTGCACTTAGGCCTCAACACCAAGAAGACAAAATTTATTATAGTCTCACGCAATCCGGAGGAACATCAAGATGCACGTTTAAGTATCATAACGATTGCCGAATATAGAACGAGTACCTACGCAAATTCAAATATTTAGGCACGTGGCTGTGTGAAGATTGGACAACCGATTTGGAAATCAAAAGTCGAATAGAAATGGCCACAAGTACTTTCATGAAATTTAAAAGAGTTCTTACCAATACCGAATTTGACCTCAACCTACGAATCAGATTTGCAATATATTACGTGTGGTCAGTATTGCTCTATGGAATGGAAGGCTGGACACTAACATTCGAAATGTGGATATACGCAATGGACAGCTAAAAAACCAACCCAGGAAATCCCACGAACAGAGATCGCGCAGAAAACAGCATATTTAGGCCACGTAATAATAAACGAAGGATATGAATACTTATTACAACTGGTAATCGAAGAAAAGATCGAAGGGAAAAGAGGAGTTGGTAGAAAGAAAATGTCATGGCTCAGAAATGTGAGACAATGGACAGGGATAAGAACAATAGGGGATTTGTTCAGCACCATCGGAAACAGGGAAGTGTGGAACCATGTATTGGCTAATATCCATTAATGGAAAAGCAGAAAAAGAAGAAGGGACGAGGGAAAAAATTACCTTGACCTTATAAGAAAACATATAAATTTTGATTCCGTTCACTTATAGCTAATTTTCTTAACGCGCCATGTGTCAATTGGCCTCAAGTAATTATGACTTCTAGTTGCCACATATTTCGTATGGTATGAAATAGTTGCTGCGCTTACTATTCAAATATGTTTACAATACAATGTACTTCTAACTCGATTGTGTGAAATGTTATTTACTACAGACGCGTTGAATTTCGTTTTCACCTCAAATTATACTGTGTCTGAAAGGTCATTGAATCAGGACTTCATTTCATTCTGATTTATAAAGATGGATATTTCTCCAAAAATACGAACTAAAATTGTCGTTTTGAGTCAACATACATCTATGATTCAAAGATATATTCAAAAAGAATGTAATTTGAGCTTGGTAAATGATTTTAAAGCAGAAAGGAAATACTGGGAAGATTTTGGTGAACAGAAAAGAGTAATGAGGAAGGAAAAGTAAGATAATTGCAAGAGATGAAGCATTTTTAGAGAGGTTAAGTAAATTAAACCCTATAAAACTAGTCAAAATCTTCAGAAAGATTTAGCATGCACTGGAGTTATTATTTATGACTCTACGGTGCGAAGACGAATTTTGGAAGGTGGAAGAAAAGCAGTAAGACCTCAGAAGTAGCAGCTATTGACTGCTAGAATGATGAAAAATCGTTATAATTGGGCGAAAAAATGGACTGCTGACGACTGGAGAAAAGTATTGTTTTAAGATGAGAGCCACTTTTTGATTCAAGACAACGATCTTGTTTTGTCAGAAAAAATGCCAATAAAAAACTCATATTGATCAAAAAGTTAAACATCCTCTGAAGAAGATGTTTTGATGCTGCTTTTCTTATAAAGGTACCAGATCCCTCGTACCAATCGAAGGCATGATGAATTCTCAAAAATATAAAGACTTGTTGGAAAGGAAGATAAGACGAGGAGTTGAGAAAAGCGGATCTGGGGACGATTGTGAAAGCTGGACAACGCAAAATGGATTGCACAACAAAAGAAAAATTGATAGAGGCTGTAACCCAGATCGTTTCGGGATCCGCAAATCACAGAAAATTGTAAAAAACTTGTTGACTCGATGCCAAAACGTCTTCAAGCAGTTATTAAAGCAAAGGGTGGACATATTTAATACTAAAACAATATTTATTGTATTGGTTATTCTATTATACACCTGTGTTCACATTAATTTGCGTAGTACTGTTAGTAGTTTTTTTTTAAGCTTTTTGAGTCTTCTTATACTAATTCTGTAAAAACAAATGTAGATAACATTTTGTGGAAATCTCTACACCGGAACATTATTTGGACCAAAGCTTCTTGTTCGTTTCTTTGAAAATCTTTATTTCTTTGACAATTATATACAAAGTGGTGTGGTGGTAAAGTTAAAATTTTGACATTTACATAGGACTAGACTAAGTCGAATTATGTAAACGTAAATATTTACGATCGATTCGATATTTCAATCAAGTGATTAGTCGATGAACTTCATTATACACGCCCTCATTCGACAAGTCTTGTACTCTCCCTCATTCGACAAGTCTTGTACTCTCCCTAAATCGATAAGTCTTGTACTCTCCCTCATTCGAAATTCGCATAATGTAAAACTAATTTTAGAAATAAAACAGCTATAATAACAATCCTTTGTGCTATTACTTGAAACATAACAAGAAATAAAGATCCCCCACATACATCATTAAACGATTAAAATAATATACTGAAATAAAACCAAATCGCAAATCAATTAACAGTGCTAAACAGCAGTTAAGAAAAGATTAAATATTTATATATTGTACCTTTCCTGATAAAAGTAAACCCAATCTATCAGTTCGTGTTAAATTTTGTACAGCATATGCTTCACCAGCATGTAACGACATAATTTGTGCAAAGTCGACACTAACCTACGAAAAAGCAGTAAAGTAACTTAAAAGGGAATTGTTTGTTTCTAAATCTTCTTTGAATTAGGTACTTTTTTTAATTTAAACCTTTTATTATAAATTTCTTAATTTACTATAGAGTTAATGTTTCTAAAAAAATAAACAAACAGTCCGTATTTAAAGAAAATTTAGAATTATTGAAACGACAGACGTGTTTCATGTCGAATTTCGTTAAACTCACCATCTTCTTAAATTGCAATCTGGCTATCTGAAATAAAAAAAAATCGTCTTAAGAACAATATATTTAAGGCTGACTGGTCTAAGGGATTTGAGGTGTAGTGTCCCGTTTCCCTGCCTTTGGGATGAAGGTGATTCTGGCTCTTGTAACGTTCGTTTTTATCGCGCCGGTGCGGAAGGTTTGTTCGCGTCGATTTGGTAGGAGAAAGATTGTTACTTCGTTAGAAAATTATTTCAATTCTTTCATTTTATCTTCGATTCTTAATATAATCAGAATTATTTCCTGATTTCCTCGGCCCTTCGGTTATTGCCAAATCAAAGAAGGATTATCTTAAAAACAGAAAAAAATAGCTGACTACCGACAGCCATGTTGTTCCTTAGAAGTCGACACAAGGTGAAAGCATTCCCGGGTTTGGACACAAAAGCAGTTTCCTTGAAGGAAAAATCACTTCCATTTACGTTTGGATTTAGAGCAGTTTCGATCCACAATAAATCAAGCTTCAACAGGAAGAATCCAAATAAACTAAAGATAAGAGATTAAATTAATTACTTTTTTAAATTTTGACATAAGTTTGAATGATTAAAATAGATTTTATCGTTTTTTATTTGTTTGTCTGTACTTGGCGCCCTAAATTAATGTTTGGGAAGGATTGATAAAGACCAAGAAGGAAGCCACGAACCCAGGAGCTAGCCTAGGATAATTTAAGGGTTACACTCGCCTTCACACTTCTGGTATATATCCAAGTTCCAAACTACTCCGACGATTCTGATCAAGTGAGGAATAACTGACTCCTGTCCTTATTGTAGTAGGCAGGAAATATTCCGTCAGTTCCAGTGGTTTTGAATAGCCGTTTCAATACTCAGCACCGAAAAACGGAATACTTATTTATTCGGGTAATTCGTTACAATCGTTGCCAGATTGCTTGTCTCTTTCTTGCTTTCGTCTCGTCGTTTCTTATTTCCTTTTAAAAAACAGACGGAACGTGGCATGTGACAAGTGTTTAGTGCATTTTAATATTTTATTTTGCCAATATCGTAAGAGTGGTTACACAAGCCAAAGATTTAGGGAAAAATAAACATATACCTACCCAGTTTGCCCGTACGGTAAATTTAAAATCAGGGAAATTGTAAAATGGGGAAAAAGAGTGTTGTGATTAGTAATACCTTTCGAAAAACGAAAACAGATGCGTGGGTTCAAGAGGGCAATTTTAGAAAAATGTTAAGAATGTAGTTCAATTACTTTGAGATTACCTTAAATGGTTCAAAAAGTGTATGGTAAGCTTCTTCCAGTTCTGGATCGAATTTAACTGGTCTTAACTGATAAAGAATATGAAAAACTTGTGCCATGTTCATTAACATAAAAGCGAAGTTCCAGGTAAATACATCCGGGGCGCAGATAATATTCCAAGCCCATGTGGAAAACAGAATTAAACCTACAATAAGAAAATGAGCTAAAAAACAATCGTTATACGTTATACCTACTCGTATTCAGTTGTAAGACTAAAGGTTGTACAGAGTAACCTGGTTATGTGTCTCATATAGACATATTTGTCTCACTTAGAGAGGTACTACGTACTACACTCTCAGATATTCTGGTATGAATAAAAATCTCTCTCATTTACAGAGGGTTCCATTAATAGAGGTGAGAATAAAGGTTATTTCATTTACAGAGATGCGATTATTTAAAAAAAGCTTCAAAATACGTCTATTATAACATTATTTTATTTTAGTCTAACCTTTGGAAGTAGGTATCAGCAATAAGATATTTTCAATAGTATTAATTTTATCAAATACTTATGCTTTGGTCACCAATTTCAAAATACGAGTATGAAGTTTCTAGTGCTTTTACTGCTTCTGAACGAAGAAAACGAGAAAAAATTATCAATTTCATTTTCGGTAAGTTCTCCCAACATTATTAAATCTTCCTAGACGTTTATGAAATCTTTGAATAGTAGCTGTTGATTATTGTTGTTCCTCATGGATAGGTTCCAATCTTTATGATCAAGTTTTTTTAAGAAAAATGAATAAGACCTATCATGCTCATAAAAAGCTACTAAAAAATAAATTACTGAGTAAGAAAATGAAAATGAAGATATACTAACAATAATTTGACCGACGATGATGTATGCAGCCAAAACCATTAGCATGACAAAAAAGCAAAAGGAATACTGGAAAGGAAAATGCTAAGAAGTAATATTGGGACCAATTAAAAATAAATTATAGTTAATTTAGACAAAGAACGAACTATGACATAATTAAGGAAATTAATGGTTAAAGCAAATATGGAGATCAGTACCTACTACGTCAATCAATATACTTAATATTGGAGTCGACATCAGCGGAAAAAAGAAGTCGAGGAAGACCAATATCGACATGACTACAGGAAGTAACAAATCATCTGAACAGGACAGACGTACGGAAATGGAAAGGAAAAAACAGGAGATAGAAAACTGTGGAGGGAAATAACTAAAATAAAGAACAAAACAGATCTTGAGAGCATAATTGCGGCGTAACCCCTGGAGGGGTATATACACATACCTGTCTGGATCTGGAAATTTAGGGGGCGAGAAAGAGCTCTGTCAGCACTGAGGCCACATATGGCCTATTGTGCATACGTCCGTGTGTAGGGGTAGGGATATCCACGCCTCAGGCTGTCATCAGGCCTAGAGATTTAAAATAGGTGATGAGGCTCTCGAGGAAGATCTCCCTGACATCGGCTGGTGTGAGCCAGTACTCGCCCAACACGGATCTTCTTATTTCAGAAAAAGCAGAGCAGTCATACATTATATGTTCTACTATTTCCTCTTCTTGTTCGCAGCCTCTGCATACCTACGATTCTGCTAATTTCATCCAAAGATACCTGTTTTCCACATCCACTTACCATTGTTATTAACATCCAACGACACATCCTCAACTAAATGTAAGTGGTGTAACACTGTAACTATTATACAAATAAAAAATCTAGATCCCTGAAATTACCCCAAAATGGGTCGAAAGTTGGGATAATTTTAATGAGTCCACTTGGTCTTTTCATTGCTGTTACCCAATTACTTCCTTTCCTTGATTTGTACCAGGACAGCAAATAAACGTTTTTTCCATTATATATACATATATAGTCTTTATCCATTGGTTGTTGCAATTTATTTCTACCATTAGCAGGCAGATATACGAGTTTAAAGTGGCATAGATCAGACATATTATTCTGAGCAGTACAATTATTAGGAAACTAATTATTTTAAGATATCTCTCATGGGATTTCTGAAATTTAGAAATTATACAAACAAGGAGAAATCGAACAAATATTACAGGTGGCAGGACTCGAACCTGCAATATTTACCTACTGTCGGTAACGCCTCTAACCAAGTACGAGTCCTGTCGTATGATTTCTTTTTAATGTCGTTTTCTTGTTTTCAGTACAACTATTGTTAACAAACATCAAATTTTTTCGTTTCTGGGCTTTCATTACTCGAATTCTTCAACCAATCGGTAAAAATAATAAATATCATACAAGCTCGGTTATTTATATACAAAGTTTAATTTTATTCTTGTTTCGGCAGTTTTCAAATAAACATACAAATGATATCAAAACAAAACTAAAACTGGGAATTATTGAGACACAAAATTAGCCAAATGCGGAATTTGCGGTTAGACTAAGAATTGGTAATAAACAAAATCGAAAGAGAAGGTGATAAATTCATGAATTGATTTTGTGTCAGTTACAAAGGTCAATACCTATAAAATATAGAGGTTTGATCTGTCTCACTAACAGAGGTAATTTAGGGATGAAGTTTCGGAACCTTAGCTATGGAGATTTCTTATTTAACCAGGTTCCATTTAACCACAGATGCCACAGCATGAGGGGGGCGAAAGTAGGAAGGGTTTAGTTGGTAGGGGCCTCACGGCCGAGCCCAACACTACCCACAGAAGCACGTGCCCCTGTGAGTGTGCGAAACAAGCATTCCCCCCTCTTATAAGAAAAAAAAAAAAAAAAAAAATTTCCACTTCCAAATTTCACTGTATATATCGTTATCTACTAATAAACAGAATATTTAAAAACTTTGGCAAAAGATCAGTTAACGCAACATAATAATCTTGTATTATTTAAATAGATTTCTGAATACTAACCTAAAATTAACCATGAATGCATAAATAATACTCCTCTTTTCGAACAAGTTGACGAATATGCCAGAACGAAACAGAAGTTGGCTAATTGGTATAAAATGTGTTGAGGATCCTTCCAGTAATCACACCAAGGCCACCACGTCTCTAAATCATAAAAAAATCCCTGTTAATTATAAAGCAGTTAACAAGAAATACAAAATTAGTATAACCATTTGTTTTTTCAATATTCAATAGACTGCAATTTTTACAAAAAAGTGCTGCAAGTTAAGTTTTGGAGACAACAACTGCAGATAGAAAAAATATTCGCAGTATTGGTTTATATCTGTCTATAAGGCAAGTATTTTAAAAATATTTCCAACATTTTCTTTAAAAAAAGCTCATAAAGATCTATCAACTCCTTGTGAGATCTAGTGTAGGCTAACTGCTTGTTATAGTTTTTTGTTTTTCTATCAATAAAAAAAGTATGTGATTTCTTACTATTATTCAAAACTTTTCTCTTAATCTTCTTTAACAATCTTTTTCACTGTTTCCTTTTTTTACACTTTTAGTCTTCTTATTTCAACTCTACGCGCCAAGCTTTTTGGCTTAGATACTTACCACACTGCACCTGTATTATACTATTATCATAAAATTACAACCTTTAAAAAATTAACTCTACAGTGCCCCCTCTATATAAATTAGTGTTATAAAATAACTACTACATATGTAGTATTTTTTTCCTAATAGTTTAATTTCCATACATAATATTTCCTGAAATAAATACATACAAGTTGAATTTTTACTGACCTGAAGGTATGGTGTAAGAAATATTCCGGTCCCCTATTGGCCACGAGGAATTTTCGATAGGAGATACATATAATGTGTGTGGCCTTTCTTCATTAGCTTGTAAACCACTTTCAGCATTTGAAGGCATTTTATCTGAGTATTTTATATTTTTTAACCTATATTATTGGAACTATAAGTAAACGTAGCTATATTTGTAAAATCAATAATTCGCAGTATGCGCACTGAGTATGCTTTCAAATTTGTCAAGAATAATTAGAAAGATTTGAAATAATTGTTTTTTCTATATAATTTTTATATTTTGATTATATGTAAAACGATGTCAAGGATTCTACTAGGTCCTTTCTGAACTAGCAAGGGCTATTCCAATTCAGCAACTTTAGAAATAGTTACTAAAGCGTTTAAGAAAACAAACTTATGACCTTTAAAAAAATATATTTTCAGTGATCATGACTTTGCAATGAACGATAATCAGACAATTATTCTTGCGACAGTTGGATGTGATAACAATAGCGACTGTCGATTACTCCAAGATGACCAACCATTGCCAACCTCTGCAGCATTGAACCCTGAAAATATTCCTATTACACCCACAACCAATTCACAAGTTTAAACCATGGTATCGCCACAAATGATCGTGCCAATACAATCTATTGCGACCACTTCTAAACAGACAAATAGACAACACAAACCAATAGTACCTACTCACATCATTATTCTATAAATTTCAAATAGAATAATAAATAATTGAAACAATAAACAAAAGCGGAATATACAAGAAAAAGAGTGGAAAAGAAAACTAAAGCTGTAAAGGCTAAGTAGATTAAGCGAAGAGGCAGCAGCAGTGTCGAAGTGAAGACGAAAACGACTGTGACGAAGAAGACGCTTCAGGTATTTACTATACTCAGTACTACTCTTGTGACACTCTAGGAGAGAAATTAATGAAATGTATCGCTTGCTCACAATGGTGACATGAGCTATATTCCGGAACACCTAGATGAGATGATACAATCAATCGATTTTATTTGTGAGTTTTGCATTAAAGGACGTCGTTAACTATAGTTTAATTAATTATTAAGACAAATTTTTAATTACTTGGTTATCAAACACATGAAATAAATAAATGAAAAAAATATCTGAATTTTTATTTTCGGGTCCAATTATTGGACATCCCATATCGAAAAAAGTTCGAGTGCTTTTTGAAGTTATACTTCTATTCGTGCACTCGGCGGAAGAAATTTGTGTGGAGTTAAATGGGAAAAATCATTACATATGTATTGGTGTGAGTAAGAGAGAGACAGAAACACATATAAGGTAAAAACAAAGATGAAATATTTGCCACATGTTATTTATCATAACTATAAGTCCTTTAAATACCGTTTAAACATTCAGTACATTGAAAAGAGATAGATATACAAAAAACAGTATGTTTAATATTAAGCAGGAAAAAGAAGTTTATTGTTTCCTGTTGAGTATCTTATCAAACAGTTTATTCTGTAGCTAAACTGAGTTAAAATGTATAACAGAGCATCTACCATGTGTAAAAGGAAACAAGTTAATTGTGTTGAATAATTTTAAGATTTCCAAAGCTAATAGGTACTACCAAGTGTGGAAAAATTCGATGGATATGTTGTAACGCTAAATGTACAGCTAAAGTACTAGTAGGGGTCAAAGGAAAACACAATCATGGTTTTGAAAAGAAACTTGCAAGAAATACAGTAAGTAATAGTGTAAAAAGGAAAGCAATTTAGATCAAGCTAAGAAACCATCAAAATTAATAATTCGAGAATTGCAATCAAATAATTTTGCGGAGAACATAAACTCAGAAGATGTTAATTAAATAAGACAAAATATTTATGTGACAAGAAGAAAAATTATTACCTAAAACCAATAGTGTTCGTGAGTTACCTACATCTTGGTAGAAATGGCGGGGAAGAGTTTCTTATGGTGGCAGATCAAGCAAAAATATAATTGTATTTTCTTGTTTTTCTAATCTAACATTTTTGTTTAAGTCAGAGTGTATTTTGATGAACGGAACATACAAATTTTGTACAAAATTGTTCCACCAGATTCACAGTTTTATAAATGGCTAATACCTATGTACGGGTTGTTTTTTGTATACTGTCCGATACAACAACGTATTCCTACTTATCTATATATATAAAAGCGAAAGTTTACTCATCACCGTATCTCAGAAACTATAGGACATACAAACTTGAAATTTGGCAGGTAGGTTCCTTATAGGGTCTAGACGTCCGCTAAGAAAGGATTTTACGAAACTCTACCCCTAAGGTGGTAAAACGGGGGTTGGAAGTTTGTATGAAAGTCCTATGTTTTTAAAATAAGGGACTTGAAAATTATTTAAGAGGTTGTGGTGGTGTACAAGTTTCGTTCCAAATTAGTTAGTAATATTTGTTTTTTTCTTCGTTGATTAAAATTATGTTTATTTTAAAGTTTCATGCCAATTAGGTGCTAGCTTAGATTTGTTTTTTTTTCATTGATTATACTGACGTTTATATCAAAGTTTCATATTGATTACTTACTTAAAAAAGTTTGTATTTGTCGTTAAGTAAACTTACGTTTGTTGGAAAAATGGATGGAGAAATTGTAACAGTCACAGTTGAAAGATTAGCAATCCAATGAAGAGTGAAAGAGATACCTGGCAATGGTGTTTATTTTCATCTTTGTCTTATTTGCTTTGTGGAAATATTTCAATGGTTGCTCAAGTTAGAGCTAATATAGTAAGCCATGTGTCCAACGATTGGCAAAGATTTAGGTGTTTTACTATGGACCGATCCGCGACCCCTTACTATACAAAACGCCTTTATGTAGCCGATATGGGTAGGTTTTATACTTATGGCACAACTTGCGAACTGAAAGCAGCTGGAGAAATATTTCCATTTGAATTCTCACTGTTTCAAGGTAGCAGACTTATTGCCAGATTTGGAGAGTCAATACAAGAAATAAAAAGAACGCGTTTTAACGGACATTTTAACGAAGGATATTTTGACGTATTGATTCCCATTAATTCAACTAATATACCTATCGAATGTTGGTGCGATAGCAAGTATGACAACTCTAAGCTCTTACACAGCAGCGTTGCAGCAACCTGCTCCCGACTCAGTAGATTATGATTTAAATTTGTCGTAGAATATGATTAACAGCTCTTCTCCGAAAGAAAATGCAATAAGTTTATCTTTTACTGTGGCTGAGTCGCAATTTAATACAAGTACGGATACTTCTGAAGAACCAGACATATAGTTATTTATTATACAAGGGAAAAAAGTATTAGATTTTAGCTCGAAGTTGTGTTGTCTCCCGACGCGAAGCGGAGGGAGACAAAAAACCGAGAGCTAAAATCTAATATTTTTCCCGTGTATAGGTAATACACTATTTTTTTCTGTGACGACGATTTAATATTTTAAATAAAATCAGAAAATTAGTGATGCAAAATTTGAATTTTAAAACTAGTAGGCTTTTGTCCTTATAGTGACAATTAGACCTGCGTTATCAATCAACTATCTGTCAATTTGATTCTGTAATCCTATCCTATTAATATTATATAGGCGAAAGTTTGTTTGGATGGATGTATGGATGTTTGTTCCTCTTTCACGCAAAAACTACTAAACGGATTTTAATGAAACTTTACAGTAATGTAGCTTATAGATCAGAATAACATATAGGCTATAATTTATAAAGATATTGTGTGAATTGTCCAAAATATAACGATAAATGTCATTTAAGTCTGAAAAAATTCTGCAATCTGCGAGCTACTCAGGCGTGTGCTTACATAAAGACCTTGATTTTATTCGAATTACACGCAGACGACGTCGCGGGCAACAGCTAGTTTGTATATATCCGGGAAAAAAGTACTCACTTTTTTCCCATGGTAAAAAAGTAATAATTTCATAAAAAGTGACGTTTTGTGACCCGTTAACAGAGATAAAATGTCAATCTTTTTTCTCGTCGCAGACAAAAATGTTTTTTTTTATTTAATCATTTACAATGCTATTTTAATGTGATAATTTTATATTTCAGAAAAATTAAAATTATCACATATATATTCCGTCGGAGCTAAGTGGAGTCATTGCCTTTTTTTGGTTTTCCTTTAAATATAAAATTATCCAAATAATAACTATTAAATTTTATTAAATAGTACTTCCATTTATTGAAATAGCATTGTGATAAGCATTTCAAGTGACTGGAAAATTCAAATAATTTGCGTTAAACAACTTAATAGTAATGCATATCTTCATAAACACGCGGACGAACGTAGAGCTATATACCTACAGAATAATTAAAATTAAATTTTTATATGTAAAATAGGCAGTCATTAAATCATTTGTGAATGTCCCAATTCCACGCGGGCAAAGCCGCGGGTAAAAGCTAGTAAGTAATAAGTGTCAAATATTGGGTTTATAGTTTAAGCCAAAAGAGATTGTTGTAGGTTTTGAATTAAGTATTCACAATGCAATATATAAATATATTGGGGAAGAGCTTATTCTTTTGGGTAGCAAATTTCATCTCTTAGTGAACAGTGTTTTAATTTCTATATTGATGAAATACCTATCAAGAATATAAAATAAATTCAAATCATTTCTTATCTTTTTATATCTTATTTTTTATGTAATTAAGTACAACATATGGTAAACAATATCATTAACTTTTTGGAAACCTACATTGATAATCTCTTGATTGGTAGCAAAGCGCACAACCGTCCCATACCTCTAGATATTCTGGAAGAGGACAGAAGATCATAACGGCTTTTCTCAATCAAGATTTGAGAGTTGTAGACGAGTGGGGAAGAAAGAACCTTGTTAATTTTAACGCTTCCAAGACAAAGACATGTTGCCTATCCAGCAAGAGGCAAACATGCGACTCGTCCATTACAATCAACGATCAGACACTGGCAGCGGGCGACTTCATAACGCTGGTTGGTATAACAATCTCCCAGGACTAAACTATGGAACGAACATATTGCATCCATAGCAACTGCAGCAGGAAAGAAATTAGGCTTTCTGTTTAGAGCACGGAAATATTTTTCTCCATCCAACTTAGCTACTTTTTATAAAGCCCAAATACGACCTAATCTTGAATACTGCTCGTATGTATGGGGTCCGGCAGCTCCGTCAAGGCTCGGAGTTCTTGATGCAATACAGAGAAGAGCAGTTCGATTCATAAACGACACCAGTATCACCAAAAACCTAGCCCCATTATACCACCGAAGAGCAGTGGCTGATCTTTCTTTGTTTTACCGATACATAAACGCCGGACAGAAGAACTCTGCTCTATAATGTCTCCACTTGCCAGACCAGCCAGAGCAACGCGACGTGCATGCACCCTTATACTGTTCAACGCCCGACATCGAGAACGGATCGATTTGATCGTTCCTTCATCCCCAGGGTCCCCAGATTGTGGAACTCCTTACCTTCCCACGTCTTCCCCACTCGTCCTAACTTGCAGGCCTTTAAATCCCAAATTAATAAATTGTCTCTTCTGCCCAATAGAGGTTCTCGGTACATTTGTATTTAGGTCTATATCTACGAGGACATCCTTAATAAAAAAAAAATATCGCCATTTTTGTAATCGGTGGTATTCCATAAGTACTTGCTTTTTGTCGATTGCAGTCAGGCATCGCCAAAGGGTAGTAATCCCACAGAAGAGCAGTATCTGATCTTTCCTTGTTTTACCGATACATTAACGGATTTTGTTCAGAAGAACTCCGCTCTATAATGCCTCCACCCCTAATGATTTAGGAACCTAATCTCTAACACTGTTATCCGTGGCAGAGTCCGGACATGGTTGCATTATATCCTGCACTATGCTTTTGAGGTTGTTGGCTACATAAACAGAGTTTTTAAGAAATGTATTTGGTATTTTATAATTATTCTTTCATTATTTCCACAAAGTTATTGTAAATATTGTCAATCATCGCATTGTACCTATATGCGTAGCGTATAGGTTACTTCTTCGATAAGCATATACTATTGGAAAGATGAAGAGTTTTATTATACGATGAGAATTTTTTTTGACTGTACATTGCATTTTAACCTATTAAATGAACATGGAAGTTCGTATTTATTGTAAAGTAGGTTCATGCTTCAAGTCACGAAGTATAGATACCAGGAGTTTTTAAACGTAATGTTAAACAAATGGTCTCAATTTAGGGGACAGAACTATTGCCGGTAGAGTGCGCCCGTGTTCATAAGATATTCGTTTAAATCCTTACGCGAGAAATTTTGACAGCTTTTATGACAACTAATTTTAAATAAATAAATTAATATTATATATTGAATTTAATTTCGCGAAATTTAAATGTCATAAACATCGGTTCTTATAAGGCTCTATAAGTTCTTATGGTTACTCGCGCTACCAGTGGCAAAAAATAGAACTCGATCTGGGTTGATTATTGAGACCAGAAATATTATGGAAAAGCCTATACCGTGTAGACTCCTGGTATCTAGTCTTCGTGCTTCAAGTATATAATGATTTTGCTAAATCATTCCCATTCAAATTTCTAAGCTCGGGCGCGTGCATGGAAGTATAACTTCTACCGGCAGTCCCACTGACTGCCACACCCGTTTTGTACTTTGTTTATTTTTTTTTTAGACGCTGTATTTAAGATGTTTTTAAGTTTATTTTGGAAATTTACCGTATTTCTGAATGTGGATTAAGTTTGTAATTAAATAGAAAAAACCATGTTGATTTTTTTTTGGTTTTGTAAATACCGATATATCGTTTTTTTGGATAATTTCTTAAAATCGAAATTTTGACATATTTTATTTGTTTTTTAAGATTTTTTAATTTTTTTTCGTCTTTGAGATATAGAGATCTCGATTATTCAAAATTGTGAAAAACCAAAATTGTAATAATTTACTCATTTTTTGATATTTTTCAAAACTTCAAAACATTTTTTGTGTCAACAGAAAATTTTGATTTTAAAACCGAGTGCCGCGGAGACTTTCGGCATCATGATATTCGTGTTCAGCGACACTAAAAAACACGTGGATATAAATTGAACCCATTTTCAGCAATACTTACCGAGTTGTAAGTTTTCTTTCTATTGTCTGTTCGGAATGCACTTTACGAATGCAGAAACTCTGTTTATGTAGCCAACAACCTTAAAAGCATAGAGCAGAATATACTGCAACCATGTGACGGTACTTTAGACTTCAATACAATACTCATTACTGAATATTATTATTATTATAAAATGCTAAACTTTATATCTATATATACTTACGTGACAGAATTATAAAATAATCTATCAAATAATCATGTGTCCGTCACTATGATATTCATATATTATTTCAGACTGTTTTTTGTATATCTATCCCTTTTCAATGTACTGAATGTTGAAACGGTATTCAAAGAACTTATAGTTATGACTAATCACATGTGGTAAATATTTCATCTTTGTTTTTACCGACCAATATACCTTATAAGCGTTTCTGTCTCTCTTTTACTCAGACCATTACATATGTAATGATTTTTACCATTTAACTGTACACAATTTCTTTCTGCAGAGTGCACGAGTAGAAGTATAACTTCAAAAATTTTGTATCAACAGAAAATTTTGATTTAAAAACCGAAAACCGCATTTTGATATCATTTTTGGTTTTCAAAATATATCGATATCTCGATTTTTAATCTTGAAAATTAGAAATATTCCATTTTTTAGTTACGGATTTTCTAACAGGGTATCTCCAGACTTCTACAAATTTTTGCATGGCCTCTTACGGATTTTCAAATTCTACTCCTGACATCACTGAGTGAAGACCAAGAAAGTTACAGAGAAGAAAAAGAAGAAGAAGAATAGATTTTAGGTTAGACTCTAAAATAACATTGATCAAAAAATTGTAAATTGTCATTAAATATTAACATAATTCTAAAATGCCTGTAACGTTTATCCATAGAACTATTGTAACTGCAGGATTTCTATCTTTATTTCATGCTGCTTATTCCGCTGCACAACGTAGGTATAATCAGTTAAATACTTACCTACTTACTAATTCCAATTTTCTCTTTAGACCGATCATACCTTAGATTAAATGATTTAGACTTCACTCATCTTCCACAAGATGTAAGTACGAAAAACTAAAAATTTTATCTCTAATATATTTAATTGTTTTCAGATCTTTATACAAGCTTTAGTTAGTTTATTTATTATCATGTATGGAGTCTTAAACGTAGCTGGAGATTTCAAAGAAATAAAAGCATCGGCTGAATTGGAGAATAAGTCTTGGGAAACATTTCGAAATATTCCATCCTTTTATGTGTTTACCCATCGAGGAGGAAAGCCTATCCAACAATTAACAAAGACAAGTTTAGAAGAAATTGAGTGATCATGTGTTTTATATTTGTAAACCCAATTTATATTATTTAGAACTATTTATTTCATTCAAAATGTTATTCAAGAGTTTGTATATTTAGAATTTGTTATTAAAAATGGGTCCAGATAAGCTTCAGAATGTTTTTGCAGATAAGTGTTTTTGGTATTATTTTACAGTTGCACTTTATTGCTAAAACTAAAAAGACTTTGTATCTACTGAAAAGTATTTGTTTTTTAAGAATATAGTTAAATAGAAAGTTTTGTTGTCTTCTTTTATTTTATGTTACATCAACTGTGAAGCTTTTCTTATACAAATCCATATACTAAAATGTATTTGTTAATACATACACTTAATTGAAAAATGTATTATCTAGACATAATAAACATCACGGTTCTGAATATGAAACTGGCGAATAAACTATAATTATGCTTTCTTCGTACTCTCGGCGAATATTCGACCTTCTCTCACTGCTTATATGTTACCAAAAGGGACGAAACACAGTAAATCTCGAAATTAGCTTTATTTGCCGTATATGGCTAAAACTTTTTGGGCCAGGTGGGAAGAAAACTACTATACATCACTCGAAAGGATAGATGATCGCCTTTTATTCCTTGATTTTGATATTATTCACTGATTTCATGTAAAAACGTATATTTGTAATCACAAATTCACAACCTGAATAAAATTAATATTAAAGTACAAATTTTATAAATCCGCGATTCCAGGGTTTTTATTACGTAATTTAAGGGCTTCCCGAAAATTTTATTGTATTATAATAAATAATAATATAGTAGTTATACTTATAAATAGAAACTATGTTGTCTACGTTTATTCATAGAAAAATTCTATTAGCTGAAGGATGTACCTATATATTACGGTTTAACTAACGGTTAGTCACTGATTTGATGTAGAACATATTTCTATCAACAAATTAATAAAGTTGTTTTACGCGGTGTTTCAGCTCCTCTAGCACACGTCTATTCAATATCCATTCAGCTGTTTGCTTGATCAGTGATCATGTAGTGTTGTTTAGGCTTTCATCCGGCTCTGAACCGCAATTTTTGGTACTCCTAAGAGGACAGCCTGCGCAATGCATCGTATTTTTCTGTGTATTGGTACCCAAACTAGATGTGACCCAAAAGCTTAAATAGGGTGCCCGCATTTTGAATTTCTCTCTTTGATTTATATCTACCTGGAATGTTTTATAAGACATATATTTGGAAACCACATGTTGTCGTATTTCATATCCTAGATGACTTGTCCAACTTCATGCTTTATTTCGTTATGTCCTGATCAGATATTAATTCTTACGATTTTTTTCATAACCAGCACGCTTGTTAGACTCTACAGAATTTCAGAAAGTTGTTTGTCATCGGGTAACCTGTTCCCAATTTGTTTAAAAAATTTTTTGTTAAACTAATTAGTAAAACTGTTTTCTTCGATCCGGATTTTTTTTTTAGATTCTTTGGACTAGTTTAAGCAAAAAATGTACTTTGTAACTTATCTGGATCTGAAAAAATGGAGAGAGGCGAGAAAGGGCTCTGCCGGTACTAAGGCCACATATGGCCCATTGTGCATCGTCCCGTGTGTAGGGATATCCACACCTCAGGCTGTCATCAGGCCTAAAGATTTAAAACAGTTGATAAGACTCCCGATGGCGATCTCTCTGACATCGGCTGGTGTAAGCCAGTACTCGCCCAACACGGATCTTCTGATTTCAGGAAAAGCAGAACAGTCATACATTATATGCTCTACTGTATCCTCTTCTTGTTCGCAACCTCTGCATAGGGCCGATTCTGCTAATTTCATCCTAAAAGATTTTGTCGCAATTGACAGTGACCTGTTAAGATTCCCACAGCTGTTCGGAGATTTTGTCTGGTTAATTTTCTTGCTGTTTTCTCGCCAGAATGAGGTAATAACTCCCTGGCCAGTCTACAGTTCGTTGTTTCATCACAGTACTGTATAAACTTCTGGTGAGAGTGCAGTTTCAGAGTTCCCATGTCCTTTGATCCAGCTCAGAGAGACCACGTTATTCTGGCTGGCCTCAGCTAGGGTTTGGTTACATTCTAGTACTAAACTTGAATTGATACCTGCTTTATTCAACGTCAGTAGTGCTTCTCGGCAGTCCGTGTAAATATTTATATTCCTGCCTGTACTGTTCCTATTAATTAATTCTCTTCCAGCTATGGTTATGCCTGTGAGTTCTGACTGAACCACACCTGACAAGCCATTCAAAGCCCATTTCATTTTTAGGCTCAGGGATCTAGAGTAAAAAATTCCACATCCCACATCTTGCTCCGTATAGGCGCTCAGAGCGTTCACTACGTTGGGGTACGCAATCTTATCTGTTAATATTTTGTAAGGTTTCTCAAAGACAAATCATGGTACGACGGCATCCGTGTCCGCCTGTAAGAGTGGTACGCCTTTAGCGTTTTCCTCCATAGAATGTCTCTATGATTGACGTGTAGTTCCACGTGGTGACCTCGGTGGATAATCCTCAGGAATGTCCTATGGTTCGACGGCATTGCTCATAACATACATATGCTTTTTTAATTCTGCTTTCTGTTTGAGTTCCACATCAGCGTGCTGTCAGGAATGTAGAGAAGACTAGGTGCTTTTTAAGTCCCTCGGTTTCTTTTTCTTCGTGAAGAAAACCATTTCTGTCTTTTTGGGATTAATACACAGCGATTGCTCTTTACACAATATCTCTAAAGATTTGAGGGCCACTTGGTAACTTATTTTTAGGACTCGTTATTATCACGTAAAAAGAAGAAACTATTTTCCACCAACGGAACTATCAACTTTCAATATTTCTATAAAAATAAAATTATAAAAAATTTACAAAAATCTTAAGCACTATAATGCTAAAGATTATTTAAAAATATAAAAGAAAACGTTTTATTTGTACATATTAACTAATATTTACATTATTATTTTACATATTACATTTACAGTTAAAAATTAAAATTTGCATTTACAATGCCTACTTAATTACTTTAATGCTAATAGATTATTTCACGAGTGTCGGCCGCCCACCGCTAGAAGCGAGTGGTAAGTTATAATAAAAAAATATTTAAACGAACTGGGTCCAGGATACCCGGTGGTTAACTTAACTTTTTTATTTTATAGGGTCTAAAAAGCTGTCTAATATCCGACGAATTTGACCATTTTGTCAGGTATACGTATACGACTTTAATAGTATATTACTTTACGAGTGGAGTAAATTGCATATTACAGCGAGTGTGTTTGGCCCATGAGCGAGCTTGCAAAACAGAACTTCCATTGCTGATTTTAAAGTGTATTTGCGAGATCCAGTTATGCCTCGTTTTTCAAACAAACCTATAATTATAGCCGCACTTATATAATTGTCAAATTTTTCCGTTCTCATAATCGATTTATTTCAAGTATTCTTTAAGATACTTGACTCGTTATTACTAATTAAAATATTTTTATAAAATAGTATACAGTATATATACATATTAATAAAAATAAATAATGACAACGTTTTAATATAAAATTAAGTAAAACAAATAACAGTCAAATCAAATCATTTTTTCTTTTTCTTCTCAGTTAAAGTATCTAGAATTCTTGGAACTTCCTCTAAAATCTGCTCCACACTCAAACTACAATCATTCTCAATCCAAAACAATTTTAATTCATTCATAACAACTCCCAAAAATTTTCCACTTTGAACACCTCGTTCCTTTAACAAATTTCCACTCACAGGAAATTTTGGAATCTCCCAATTTTCCAATTCCTTCCAGTGAACAGAATTGTTGTACTTGAGCACTTCCACAGCCATTTTTTTGATATTAGCCGGTTTGAATCCTTTCAAAATTTGTTGTCGAAACGGATGGAGAGGTTTTGGGTGCAATTTAGGTCCCCGATTTTCTATTATATATATTGCCAAATCTCTTTCAAACGCGGATAATTTTAACCTTGAATTTAAAGTTGCAACATCATCAACTGTGTTTAGTAATGAAGAAAGTAGAGTTATGGCATTTAAAGGTAAATGACCACTTTCTTTCCACACCCTTTTTAACTCTGGCAAATTAAAATTTTCAGGTAAACCTTTAAAAAAATAATTGAGAAATTAAGTAGATCATTTTTTTTATTTGATTTTTAAAAAATAATTACCAAGATAAGGTGGTAAACCAGTTTCAATCATCGTAACCATCAATTCGCCACCATAATTTCCTTCAAGTATTTTTTTAAGTTCTGTCCATATTCTTTCACCTGAAATTCCAGCTAGACCAGGCATATTATCTCTAATAGCTTTAAGGGTCACTTCTTCATGTTTATTAGGTTCTTTACAAATTCTTCCATAAAACCTTTAAAATAACCGATAATTTAAATAATTTGCTAAACAAAATTGTTAACTACTACCTACCTAAAATATCTTAAAATCCGCAAATAATCCTCCTGTATCCTGGTAGTTGCGTCACCTACAAATGCAACTCTATGGTTTTTGAGATCTTCATAACCATAAAAATAGTCATAAACAGAACCATCAAATCCTAAAAACATAGAATTAATGGTTAAATCTCTTCTAAGTGCATCCAGCATCCAATCAGTAGTGAACTGAACTTCAGCATGTCTTCCATCAGTTAATACATCTATTCTTAATGTTGTAACCTCAAAATTTTGCTTATCGTTAATTCTAGGTGTTATAGTCCCATGTTTTTCTCCATTAGCATTAATCATACGAATTTCTTCTGCAGTGAACATTTCTTTCATTTGAGTTGGTGTAGCTGTTGTTGCAAAATCAAGATCTTTAGGTTCTTTACCCATCAATAGGTCTCTGACAGCGCCTCCAGCGATTCGAATTTCAAAATCATATTCCTTAAATAATGAAATGAGACGAGTTAATTCTTCGTTAAATATAGAATTAAATTCTGGTGTATCAAGTTTCATTATTATTGGGTTTTCTCTACATTTTGGTTTAGCCATTTTCCTTAAATAATTAATTCTTTCTTGATCAGTTAATTTAACAAGCTAAAAATAATGCATATAAGATAGAGTTTTAAAAAATATAAAGGGGATACTAACATCAGCCCGGTAATAACGTTTGATTAACTTTGTAGTAGTACTCAATATTAACTTACTGGTGAATAACATTTCTTTCATATATGTACCGCCAAAGCAAATTTTACATTCTTTGGTTTCTGATTGTAATAAGCAATAAAGTTTTAGAATCTTGTTCAAAAGATAAATTTTACAAATTTATTTAATGAGGTTAAGTTTTAAAAGTTTTCTGTCAGTGTTGACAGGAATAACAGGACCAGGAAGGCATGATTGAAAATACATGTGTTCGTTTGTATGCTCATTTATTTTTTTTTTTAATTATTTTCTACCTTCATTATAAATTTTAAAGATTATGTAAAAGATGTTTATTATTAATTATTATACCAAAGTTGTAATAATAAATCAAATACATTCAAACATTTTACAAACTTGAGGTTTCTTAATTAAAATATGAATTAGCAGTTGGCAACAATTACTTTTGTTAGCTTTGTTTGACATTATGACATTAACTTTACCCGCGAAAATATTGTTGATTTATAACTTCACAAAGTTTTTGAGTTTACATAAGTGTTGTCGGTGAATTTGGTAAAATATTGAATACAAATGGATAAGAAAAAGGAACTAGCTGAAAATTTTCAAGAACTTAATGTTACCGTAAGTGACGAAGTGCTAAACAAATGTAAGTAGACAATCCACCTTTTAAGGTTATAGTTTAGACAAAATCTTCACTCTAGGTCTAGAACTATGTATATCCTACAATATTGACCCTGAAGATTTCTGTGATCAATGGTATGCTTTTACCGCATCTAATTTAAATGGAGCCTTTCCAACTATTGAATTTTTGGAAAAAATGGAGAGAAAGGAGCTCTACAAAAACAAAGATCAAAGTTTCTCAAGAATTAAACAAGAAGATATTCAAGATACCAAGTATCCTTTTTAATCAATTTAGTTTTTCCAGTCAATAATTTAAGCATTTTCCTTATCGTTAAACTAGGAGGAAGAATCCCGGCGAGTTTGAATCTGCTGTTGTGTCGACGCCGCAATCAAAGGTGAGTACAAAAAGGGTAGTTGTTAGAAGTACGATCGTGTGAATAGTGTTAATGAAGGTATCAGTGTTAGTATGGTATGGAAGTGAGTATGGATGATTAATGAAGGTTAAGTTCTACGTAGGACTGAATTGTTTATAATAAAATAATAATTAAATTTTATAAATTATTATAGACATTAATTCGTATGTGCCTGCTTCGTTTCATTGTGTTGATATGTAGACTATAATAATATAAGAAATATAAAAGTAAAATGTTCGAAAGCATGGATATTGAAATGCTAAAATTGAATTAATTATATATGTATTTGGTATCACATTTTTCTTAAAACAAATACTAATTTTACTTTATACTGAGCATATGTTTATGTTGTTTTTTTTAAACAGCAGCTGTATTTGTTTTTGTTATTGTTTTTATCAGATAATATTGAAATTAGATGAAACGTAAAATGTTTTGACGAAAATAAAGATTGAGTGTGATCGTAGTACGAACAATAATCAAAAACAAATCGCCTGCGGTCAAAAACGAACGTTGGCTTATGATTTATAAAAGTTTACCACCATTTTTTGTGCCTTTCTCGTCCCGCATGAATGAGTATTCGGATAGCGGATGTTTCATCTTCCTCTTATCGCAAATTTATGTTATCTCGATGAGTGAGACAGACATTGGAACGTCTGTCGAATATTTGCACTTGCGCAGAGTTACTTAAAAGTTTTCTCAGAAATTTTTCAAGGCTATTTTATCCTTCAGCAAGCGGCCATTGTTAAATCTGTAGAAGACGCTTGGCTTTGTTTGTGCAGTGTTCAGTTGGTTCGGTTTGTATTTCTGGAGTTTGATCGATTTTTAGGCAAAAATATGCGTCGGCATTTGTACAACCTGTTGCTTCGCTTTCATGTTTTAATTTCAAATGTTGTGAAGTGTGTGATATATTTGTAGTTATTGTATTTTGCGGTCGGAGGAACAAAAGTAGTGTAAACAACCTTTAACTGAGATTTTGTTTGCAGACGAAATCGTTTACAAGGTTAAATTTCATTAACCCTAACTACTTATCAAATCGTTTTAGTATTATTCAATTCTATTAACCTAATCAATTTTCGTTTTGTTTTTTGTTTCTATTTTTTTTGTTCTCGTTCGCGGTAATTACCGTATCAAGCGTCTTAAAATTATGTTTTACATATTCAAGGGTGTTTAGTGTTGCGCTTTTTTTTACTTTTGGAATGTTTTTAGTGGGTGAGGGTCTGGTGGCACGGTTTTTTTGTTCGTGACTAGATCCACACTCATTAAGAAAGTTTCAATTTTCATCAGTGTAGTATGAGGGAGGTTAATTAATAAAATGAAGAAGTTGAGAACCCTGTGTTGGCGCGTGTGGCGCTAGTCCACGTAATTTTAGAATCGTGACTAGATCCATACTCGTCTATAGGGGCTCCTGCATCAGTTACCAGTGGCGCGGATTTGTTTTTCTTCTTTTAAATTTAATTCTTTTTTTATTCCAAAGTTTTGACTTTGACCATGACTAATGGTGTTGAATTCTTGGAAAATGTTACCTAAACATTTTAACTGGTTAAAAAATATATCATTTCGAAGGTTATCACATTTCGATGGTAATATTTGTAGTTTTATTTAACTCCAAGAAAGCATTTAATTGTGTTTTAATGATTTTAAGTGATACAATTCCGGATTGTTTATCTTTGCAATCTAAACGGTGGAAATTTTCTAAACCTGTTGAATCAATCTTTCCTCTTTTTGTATATGCTATTATTATTTTCAGTTGCTAAACTTTATGGTCGAAATTTCAATATCTTATTAAATCAACCAAATTTTTATATTTGGCTTCTAAAGTTATTGTAATTTTCAAGAGCTAAAATTTTCTAGTTTAAAATTTTATAAATTATTATTATGTATTGTTTAGTAATATTTTGATAACCATAGTTTTGTCTTTTCTTAAATTTTTTAAGCCGGTACAATATAATTACTTGCGGTAAAATTATAATTATATCCTAAATTACTAACTTCTGTAAAAGCCCTTAAAATAAATCTTTTGAACATAATCTTTAACTATTACCCTGATTTAAAAAAAAAATTAGATACCAATGATAGTAAAAAGAGTAAAGAAGTCCTTAGACAATACTGTTGATGTATAGCTCAGGTATTTGTTCTTCAAAAAAACTATTTCTCACTAAGAAATTGCGTGACTGCTTTTATATTGGTTTTATTCTTGCAGAATTTAAGTTGGAATGTTCTGTTTTTAGTCAATAATTGAGCATATACCTGTTGGGACATTTTGCAAATAATTGATTAATTTGTTCGTAAATCATTCAAATAATTACTGGTATAATCACCTTGAAACTGTAATAACTTCTAATCTATTAAACAAAACACTAGAAACATAAGTTTATTCACTAATTACAAATGATACCATCAAAAATACGCTTATAAGTTTACTTTTAAACAAGAAAAGCTGATGTAACAGATTGTATTTTAATGTACAACCCCTTTTTTTTAATTTCCCGTGTAAGTTGATAAATGCGTGTATTAGGTTTTTTATTTTTTAGTAGCCATACTATATCTAAGGAAAAGATCTGAATTTCGTCGTCCTAATCTAAAAAGTATGCAAGTTTAAAGTAGTGCTTGGTTTTAATGGACATTTGAAATTCCTTTGTGTTTCTGATTTTTCTTTTTTAATAAAAGTGTCCAGTATATCTAAAAATTAACAATCCAAATTCCTGTTTGTGTGTTTGTAGAGAAAATATTTGATATAATATTAAGATAAACTAACACATACTAATACGTAAAATAACAATATTTATTTACATATTCATCATATCATTCAATAAAAAAAAATCGAGTACACTTCAAAATTTATCCCATCTTGCAGTTCACACATATGTTGACTGAAAAGTGCACTTCAAGCAAAAGATAAGTCATGTTTGCTATGGTTGTGCGATATAAACCTAAAATTATTTTGAAATCTGATCTCTTTGAATGAAGATAAAAACAGAAAAATGTTAATTATAGCAGTTTTTTTTGTATGACATTTAATATGGTATTTCACTGAATTCTAATACTGAGTTTTTTGTTCTCTTAATAATCATGGGTTCCCATTTCTATTTTGCTTTTGTTTTTTTAATTTTATCAATTTTTTGATTAAATGCTAATAGTTTATTTTCCCTTTTATCTGTTGATCAATTACAAATACATCGATTGTAATGAATCATTGTTAATTTCTTAGTATTGACACCATCTTTTTTACTATTTGACTCATTCTAAAAATATAGTTCTAATTTGTTTAAAATAAAAAAATAATTAAGAAACTAACTTAACTAATTCTAAAAATAAAATAAATTTATTAATGTAAAAATAAAATTAAAAGTCGATATAATAGAATATAATTTGTAACGTTTATATAGAATGCAAGTGGAACCAATGCGAGGTTCGAATGATTGCTAGTTGCCATGTTTAACTTAGAAAGACTTACTATCTTTGTTTTATTAACGCGCAATAGAAAGCGATACTTTTAAGAAAAAAGTCAACACTGGACGACATTATTAAGTGCGCTAGTGCCGCTTGACATTTTTCTTAAAAGTATCTCTTTTTATTGCGCGTTAATAAGACAAAGATATTAAGTCTTTCTAAATTAAACAGGGCAACTAGCATTCATTCGAACCTCGCATTAAGTCACAATGACGTCACTGCCAGACAATTGGGCCTCGAGGTATAATCATACTAGTATGACCGTTACACGAGTTTGGAATATTGGATAGCTATACCATACGAGTCAGATTTTTTTTTACTAGTTGTAAAATACACATATATTTTTGTTAGTAACTCGCTGGACTCTCGATTTTAAACTCAGGCTTCGATCTCTTCTTGGTGCCGTTTTTTTTTGTTTGAACTTTTTTATTTTTCTCTTCACCATACTATTATTTCTGGTGATATTATCAAATTACATATAGTTTGGTAGTTTTAAAATTTTATTGATTCATGGTTTATTGGAATTTATTCAAAATACCATTTGTACCTAACTTTCATATTCTCGCACAGTTGACTTCGATTCCATGCTTATAACTTAGGGGGCGTCCATTAATTACGCGAGGTGTTCAGGCGGGGGAGGGGGTCAAGCTCAATCTTTCTAAATCTCACTTGGGAGAGAGGGTTTTTTTTAGCAAATCTCACGTAATTTTTTTTTTTCAAGTAGAAAACTGTGTAAAGTTACGTAAAAGTAAAATTAAATTACAGTACAAAAATGCTTCTAGAATGAAAATATAACGAAATTTCGTCGTATTTGTCCAAACCCCGCAGAGCAGCACCACTGTGGCTACTGCCTATGGACTGAATTAAAATAAATATTATTGATTTTTATTATCAAATACTAGTCATTGCTAGTTTTTAAAATAAAAGTAATGGAATAAGTTATGGTCTTGTATTTTTTTTATAATCCAATGCGATTACAGTTAAAATACCAATTTAAAAAAATCTCACGTAAGATTTGGGGTGGGGGGAGGGAGTTAGGGAAATCTTATGAAATCTCACCATGCCTCACGTAATTTGTGGAAGCCCCCTTAGGAATGACTATTCTGTTGTAGTAGTTGAAAAAGGTTTTTGTAGTTATTTTATTGTAAACATGATACCTGTTTTTTGTTTTAAAAAATAATAAATATGTAACAATAATTAAACTTAAAATATATATAATAATAAATATTCGATAGTTAGTTCACGTTGCCATTCTTTCGGGTGTATAACTGTGTACATTCTTTAAATTATAAAATAGCAAACGTTCGATAAGTAATTGCTTAATAAATTTTTCTATTTGTTATTAGACATTATTTTTTTATTTTAATTATACGTATCGTTTTTAGATTTATAAAAACTGTCTGAATTCATTTTTAACATATTTTTAATAATCTTCAGCTAATTCAGATGTATTAACTAAATTTTTATATAGATACTATATAACAAATAAATTTTTAGAAGATTTTCAAAATATGTATAGAATAGTTTTATTTATGAAACAGTTCGAGAAGTATGCTTTTTGCGCACGCACGCGATGTTTAGAGCACGAGCG
Organism: Altica lythri; assembly: GCA_964028335.1. NCBI lineage: Eukaryota > Metazoa > Arthropoda > Insecta > Coleoptera > Chrysomelidae > Altica > Altica lythri. The sequence goes on from OZ034807.1 coordinate 44,143,913, forward strand.
AAGCGAGTGCTATATATCGCATAAGTGCGCAAAAAGCACTTCACGCACAGTTTCATGCAATATTTTATCTACGAAAATCGAATAAAAAATAATTACAAGAAAGCAATTTATTTTCAATTCACTTACAAGATACTAACAAAGCTAATGCTCTCATAGCAACACCATGGCAACGCGAATGCTAAGGATATTTGATTATATGAAGGTGTGTCAAAAACAGTGCGAAAAAGTAAATCCCATTTAAAATACATTGTTACTTCACGCACACTTTCAATCCTTCACGCACTGCTGTCTATAATGACAGTTTTCACGAACTAAAAATTGATACATAATATGAGGTAGAGTAGATAATAGTTATTTATTATACAAGGGAAAAAAGTATTAGATTTTAGCTCGAGGTTGTGTTGTCTCCCGACGCGAAGCTTTTGTCCTTATAGTGACAATTAGACCTGCGTTATCCATCAACTATCTGTCAAGGAAACCTTTATTTATGTGTATATATCCGGGAAAAAAGTACTCACTTTTTTTTTCCATGGTAAAAAAGTAATAATTTCATAAAAAGTGACGTTTTGTGACCCGTTAACAGAGATAAAATGTCAAACTTTTTTCTCGTCGCAGAAAAAAAGTATTTTTAAGAGGGTTGTTATAAGTTTGAGCTGTTCGTTTGTGGCACCATAGCTCTTGAATGAAAAAACTGATTTAAGTGCGGTTTTGTTTTTAATCGAAAGTTCGAAAGTCTTGTTCATTGCGGTGGTTCTTAGCTATATTTTATTAAAATTGGATTTCATTATTACAGCATCATAGCTTGTAAAAGAATGGACCGATTTGATTATTTTTTTAATCGATAGCCTCTTTCGTCAAGATAATTTTTATACTTTTTTATAATTTTATGTTATTCTACTGCTACAATAAAATACTTAAGCATCGAATCGGTGTCATTTCCGTATACTGTGCGAAAATAATTATTCCCACACACTGTGCAGGAGTGGTAGTTAATGTAAAATGGGTATATTAAGTAAATAAAATAAACCGTTTGTCAATAACATTTGATATAAACCATTAGAATTTATTTTAAAGCATTAAAGTATTATTAGGTAGTAATAGTGTCTTATTTAATAAAGCGAGTTATCAATCAACAAATGTTGCAGAATGCAGAATATTAATTATTCTATTTCTTTACGAGTTTTTGAAAAACATTTTCAAAGACATTGACCATTTAACTAAGAAGAAACAACTACTTCCCGAAGGATATTGAATTATACTTCAAAGTCAAACGGGGTTGGCATATCTAATAGATAATTTAAACCAACCACATAGACCGGGAAGTAGTTGTTTCTTCTTAGTTGAATGGTCAATGTCTTTAAAAATGTTTTTCAAAAACTCGTAAAGCGATAGAATAATTAATATTCTGCAACATTTGTTGATTGATAACTCGCTTTATTAAATAAGACACTATTACAGTTTCTTGTAATAATACTTTAATAGTATCAAGGCGTGAGTCTTGTTGTCAAGTCGAATTTTGGTTTGCCATTAGAGGTAAAGATGTCACTACTATCACATCTTTTACACTTTCGTTATTGAAAGATATATATTGATTGTGATTTTAGTGTAGTCTTCAGTCAGCGATTATGCTTTAAACTCACTGACGGATAACATACCTTGTACTGACGAGGTGCAAATACACCGAAACCGGTCTACAAGTTATGTTGTCCCTTCTAACTACAAACCAAAATGGTTGGTTTAAATTATCTATTAGATATGCCAACCCCGTTTGACTTTGAATATAATTCAATATCCGTCGGGGCACATAGCCCGGCAAGTAGTTGTTTCTTCTTAGTTAAATGGTCAATGTCTTTGAAAATGTTTTTCAAAAACTCGTAAAGCGATAGAATAATTAATATTCTGCATTCTGCAACATTTGTTTATTTTAAAGAAATTTATTACCAGATAAATAAAAAAAATTATGAAAAATTTGATTATACCTCGAGGCCCAATGCGTAAATGCAAGTGGAATGAATGCTAGTTGCCATGTTTAACTTAGAAAGCATACTATCTTTGTCTCATCAACGCGGAATAGAAAGAGATACTTTTAAGAAAAATGGCAACACTGGACAACATTATTAAATGTCGCTAGTGCCGCTCGACATTTTTCTTAAAAGTATCTCTTTCTATTGCGCGTTAATCAGACAAAGATAGTAAATCTTTCTAAGTTAAACATGGCAATAAGCATACATTCGAACATCGCATTGGTTCCACTTGCATTTACGTCACAATGACGTCACTGACAGACAATTGGGCCTCGCAGTTGAACCTAACAAGAACTAAAATCGAGAGTTCAGCGCTACTGTTTCAGATAACACTCTGTAATACGTGTTAAACTAAATGACAAAATAATAATTTATGTTCAATATAATTTAGCTGAGAATTTTGAAAACAGATGAATTTTATTATTATTAGTAGGAAAACTAAAATCTATGACTCCTATTAAATAGCTATTACACGGTCGTGTAACTGTCATACCCGCATTCGGCTCGTATACCAAACTTTTCCACTCGCGTGGAATATAACGTAATACGTACTCGTTATAGAATATACTATTTTTAATCTGTAATTGGAATTCCAAATGTATTCATCTTTTTTTTTCTTAAACGAGGGAAAATAATTGTTAAAAAATTTCATACTATTTGTAAAAGTTATTTTCAGTTTCCAATTTTAATTTTTTAGAATTTTATTATTTTTTATTTTCGTCGTGTTCTTTGTCTCTTTGTCATTCCGGGTGGAATTTTGTAATCGAATTTAAATCTATTTCCCGACTACCTAGAGCTCTGAAATTTTCAGGACAGCTAAGAACTGGATGACAATGCATGTTTCAAGTGTGTTTAGGTATATACATAGAGATTTTGACACAATTTCAAGATATTACAAAATAATGTATATGATAGTAATGTGACCTATAAATCAGTAAAAAAAACTTTCTACTGTAAAAAGTATTTTTTTATAATTTGTGATTATTTTTGTTTCAGATTAAAACACCAAAACGATTCGAAAATAGTCCTTTAGAATATGATCCTGAACATTTGTATATAACGTAAGTATTTTTTTTAAAAAGAGAAATATGTATATATATACACATATATAATTTATGATTATATTTTTATAAATTTTAGAGACTCTTCGAAAAAGTTTTCTGAGAGAACTGATTCGGGATCAGTAAAAGTTTCGTATGGAACATCTGATTCTAATTTTAAACGAGGTAATAATATTACATTACCAATAACTGAAGTAGAAGAACATAAAATTACCTCAGATTTTGAGTATATGTACCAACCACTATCACAAATCGCAAAATCAATAAATAGAGTATTGGAACAAGTTGGTAATGAAATTTTGTCTAATAGTGGGTTGAAAGAAGAATGGGAAAGCGTACAAACCGAAGGGGGCTATGATGGAAGGGTAATTTTTTTAAATATCTTTGACTAATAGCAATTGTTTTGTTATAAAGTTATTAAACTCTTCGGACGGTTTATTAATTACATAATATAAATATTTAAATATCCCAAAAATGTCTTTCTATAACAGAAATAATTGCTCTTCGTTTTCCCATTAATACTTATCGTGAATATTTTTTTTTTGATATTTCCGTACTGTTTATTTTTAAAATCGAATAACACTTCACTTTAAAAACTATCGTTTTAATTTCTATTGATCCAGAGAAAATATTTTTCTTCCTACCATGATTTCCCTCTTGATATGTTTCTGCTGAAAGTAGTAAATGTTGTCAATTGTTTGTTACGCATTAGCTACGACTTTTCGAATAAGTAGAAAAAAAAATAGTATACATTACTCGAGACGTAAGATTATTCCTTAGGTAGGTTGCACTTTTTTGCTTCACTTCAGAGATCGATTTCTTCCCTATGGTCAAAAACTGGTCTTCCTCTCTAGTTAATATGCATGTAGGAACGAAACACAGTAAAGGCTGAAATTAGTTCAGTTTTGCCACGCATTAAGTACGAATTTTCGAACAGATAGGGAGATACATTACTAGGGACGAAAGTAAATCATAATCTCCCTTTCAGTCGGATTGCACTTCTAAAGAGGATAGATTTTTGTCTCTTGCAATTTGCGATTTTATAATTTTGAAAAAACTATGATTTGATTTTTGTTGGGAATAGTAGTTTACGTAACAAGTCCCGAAAGTGGTCTTTTACTGGACAAGTAGGCAAATTGCAGGGCGAGCCCTGCAAGCCTGCGAGTCCAGTAAAAGCACTTTTGGGACGTATTACGTACAATATTTTTTTTAAAACGGGCATTGTTGTACCATAAACTTCATATTATTCAGTTTACATTTTTATAACAAGAACTCTTTATTAACAAATTTTAACCTTTTTTTTTAACAAACCTTGCTTGGGTGGCCGCCTTCAATTTCATCTGGTATAATAATTTCATCTTCCATTAATTCATAATCAAATGCATCATTTTAAATATCCATTTTATAATAAACTAGCGGTCGCCCGCGACTTCATCCGCGTGGACTTTAGTTTTTTTGCCACCGAGTTTCATACAAATTTGCAACCCCTATTTTAAATTCTTAGGGATGGAATTTAAAAAAGTAATTTCTTAGTACACCACTACGTAATAAAACAAATTTATTCTCGAATTTTCAAGACTATACGCGTCTATCTACAGTGCCATGTCGGCCAGCAGCAGCGTGCTACCTTCTCACCGCTCCACACACCCCGCTTAGTAAAGCGCGAGTGGTATTAGACTATTATTATTTTAAAACTTTAAAAACTTGCATGCTATATGCATGCAAAATCTCAGCCCAATCGGTATGAAATTGACAAAGTTTCATACAAACTTTCATCCCTATTTTATCCCTTAGGGGTGGAGTTTATCAAAATTCTTTCTTAGGGGATGCCTATGTCATAGTAGCTATATGCATGCAAAATCTCAGCCCGATCGGTTTAAAACTGACACAGTTTCATACCAACTTTCATCCCCTATTTTATCCCCTTGTGGGTGGAATTTATCAAAATCCTTTCTTAAGGGATGCCTACGTCATAGTAGCTACATTCATGCAAAATCTCAGCCCGATCGGTTAAAAATTGACAGAGATTCATACAAACTTTCATTCCCTTGTTTATCCCCTTAGGGGTAGAAATTATCAAAATTCTTTCTTAAGGGTTGCCTACGTCATAGTTGCTATGTGCATGCAAAATAACAGCGTGATCGGTTTAAAATTGACAAAGTTTCATACAAACTTTCATTCCCTATTTTATCCCCTTAGGGGTAAAATTTATCAAAATCTTTTTTTAGGGGATGCCTACGTTATAGTAGCTATAAGCATGCAAAATCTTAGCCCGATCGGTTTAAAATTGACAGAGTTTCATAAAAACTTTCATCCCCTTAGGGGTAGAATTAATCAAAATCCTTTCTTAGGGGATGCCTTCGTCATAGTAACTATATGCATGCAAAGTTTCAGCCCGAACGGTTTAAAATTGACAAAGTTTTATACAAACTTTCACTTTTAACACAAATACCATACAATGTTTTTTGTACAACTTTCCTATTTTGATAATGAAACTAGCGAATTTGCAATGACAATAAACCAAACCGTGTTAAAAGTAAACTAAACCGTGTTAAAAGTAAACTTGTTTACTTTGCAACGTGTTAAAAGTATTTTTAACACGCTGCTATGTAAACAATCGTTTTTAACATTGTTTGCTATCATTAAAAGTGTCACTTTTAATGACAGTTGTACAAAAAATATTTTAAATTTTCTTTTAAGCTTTTCCCCAATAAAATCCCCATCTACTATTTAACTATGTAATAAAAATAACCTTCGATTTCAACAATTTTCTTATGGTAGACAAAAGTAAATAAAAGTAACTCAAAATATTTTGTATAGCAAACCGTTACAATTTAGTTGATTTAAAAATATGTTGATTGAGAAATACTGTGTATATATATTAAAATGGATCTTCCTTCCGGAACACCTTCCTTCAATATAATTATTGGTCGTAGATTCCAATATTTTCAAATTGATTATCCTAAAAACAAGTCTACTCCACTTCCTTTTTCTGTTCTTCAACCCTTCTATCTCGTTCTTTCTGCTCCGAACTTGTTACCTCGACTATTTCTCTCAGCTCTTATACCTTCCCAGTTCTGGTTTCTATTTATTTCTGTTTGCTCCTGCTTTATTTTATCTTTCCAATTATTCTTATATTTTTTTTATTCATCTTTCAAATAAAATTTCTTTGTATTAATTTTTTTATTAATGACAACTCTTTTTTTTTCAATGACAATCTATTATAATCATCTTAACAAAAAAAAACATCCTAATCTAAACCAAAACAATCCAAATACAAAAATACTAATCTAGACAACCAACAACCAATTTTTAAATAATGGATCATGTCCAAAAATTCCATTGAAGGAACGTGTACCATGAAGAAAAATACATATCAATATATAATATATTAAAAATGAATGACTTATTGATTTTTTAGCATAATGTGATCACTTACGGACGTATCCAATCGGATTCAGATGCTAAACTAAACGCTCAATCAGTTGTATTTGAAAACATGACTATAAATAATGTAAAATATACAGGCCCGTTACAGCTGAATAAACTTAAAAAATATAGTTTATTTCCTGGTCAAGTTGTTGTAGCAAAAGGGAGTATTGGAACAGTTAAAAAGGAAATTAATGGAAAAAAAGATATAAATAGTTACGTGTTTATGGCTGAGAATATTTTTACGGATATTAAATTACAATTGCCTCAAGAAGTACCTTTAAGAAATAGTAAGTATTTGATTAAAATTAGAAAATGAAAATTATTTACTATTATTTTTTTATACTAGTATGATTATCACGGTTTTTATTGTATTATCATGTTAAATAAAAAAAAAAACGCAGAGTGGGGTGAAATTAGAGAAAATGGCATTTTATCTTTTTTTTTTTCTGTGGACGTCTTGATGAAATATTTCACCATGCGTATCGGACGTATAGGATGTGCCCAATATAGATAATCACGATATACGCCAGTCGTAAACCATGTGCTAAATTTTTTATTTAACAAAATCTGGAAAAAAAATGAAATTTTTTTGCTCCTATTTTCGTATATAATTCGGAAAATTTGCTCCTAGAGAAAAAAATTATAACAAGTTAAAAGGTTCGTTATTTGATTCTACACAATATTTTCTTAGTTAGAAATTGAAAATTTAATGTTTATTGTTGGAAAAAAAGTACAAAATAAAAAGTGTGAGGTGTCAAAGGACACCCGGATGGAACGAAGTTCCTTTCGATTAATTAGTGAAGGAATTAGTAATTTGTAAACACAACAGAGTGTTTATACATACATAAGCATTTATTATTGTCTGTATAAAATCTCTACTTACCTAACAGTTCGTTTCTTTTAACAAAAGTGTCCATTTATACAATACCAGAGCTTTAGATAACACATCTTTTTCGAATTACTTTTTATAATTTAAAACAGGAATTAACAATTCAATACAAAATTTTAAAATTAAAATATTTGACAGTAACTGACAGTTAAGGTAATTTGACGTAGGTACCTAAATAGTCAAGTTACGAACTATTTTTAAAATGTTTATGAATTTATTAATTTATAAAAACAGGATGAAATAAAATGTAATACTATTATAGTTAATTATTATTTTTTTTCTACGGTTATTATACAAATGTATCATTTTTTGACAGTAATCTCTAAAGAAATAGGGTACGTTGTTATATCTAATAAAGAAATATCTCATTTCTTTATCTGATAACACAAAATGTTCATTTCTTTATTGTTTTAACTTAATCAAGTATACTGTGACAATTATGTATTCATATATTTGACTAACAGTACAGATTGACAGTAATAAAGTAGTGACAGGTACAACAGATAGTTTTCAATACATTATTTAAATTAGATTGTTATTTAAGTAAAAATGTTAAGTAGTGATAAAAATGAATTAGAATTAACTCCTCCTGAAATAAGAGAAGCGGCAAACGAAGCTTGTCAGAATTTGATTCCCGAAATTTCAAAACATAAGTACCAGAATGCATATGAAAATTTCGTGACCTGGCAAAAGAAAAAGGCAACAAATTCCGTTTTAGAAACTGTGCTTTTAGCTTATTTTTCTGAATTAACAAATAAATTTAAGGTATGATAACTGTAAATATTGTAAATAATAGTTAATTTTACTTAAATAATATAACTTATATCGTTATGTTTTGTTTTGTATTGGATTTATTTTTGAATTATTGCATTATTATGTGGTATAACCGTAGAAAAAGTATAGTGTTTGACTCGCAAGAAATAACTCATTTCCCACTCGTACGATTTGCAGCATTCGCCTGCGGCTCTTGCTGCAAACATCGTACTCGTGGGAAATGAGTATCATTCCTTGCTCGTAAAACAATATACTATTCTACAGTATTTTCTTTTAATTTAAAATAGTGTCTTTTTAATTGTAATATATCTATCTATGAGAGAGAGGGAGAGAGAGTTATTTATTTTTTGGTCTGTGAGAGAGAGAAACATGCGTGTGTCGTGTCAAAGTGTCGTGACAACTTTTGGTATGAATTTTTTTTGGCTAGCTCCTAGCGTCAGTCGTAACTGTTCGTAACGCGCGAAAGGGAACTTCGTTCCAAAAATTGTTTTCGGCCATCTTAAATTGACTTACAAACTCTATATATCGTCTAGAAAAACTTTTTAATATGATTATAACGTGTGCTAAATTTCGTTAAGATCGGTCAAATAGTTTTTGCATAATAATTTTGCAATCCAGATTACTGAAAAAAAAAAAATCGTAAATTTTCAAATTCGTACTAGGCCCTAAATAAGGCTCTTATATAGTCGCCAATTTTTTGACATATAAAAGAAGACTCATAGTTTTAAACTCTTTTTAAAATTAAAATCGGTGCTCTAGGAGAGACTAGAATTTTTTTAAACTTTTAAACATTTTCTAGTCTTGTAAACATTTCGAATAGCTTTACGAGCTTTAAACATATTAATTTCAAAATTTATACACCTAAAGAAGATTAAAAGATGCTTTTATTAAAAACAGATACTTTCGGCTTATTGGTTGCCGAGATATTCAAGATCAAAGTTGGCATAAATTTGCCGTGTAACAATAAGTGATAGAGGACTCGTTTTTTTTTTAAATACCTTCGTCTTGACAACTACTTTTTATATATAAAGTTTCACTTAATTTGCTTCATGGCGACATCCATAAAAAAAACAAAAAAACGTTTTCGCGTAAAATGTCGCTTGGAGTGCATGACAGGTGGGAGTAAGTAAGATCAAAATCATAGCGCGCCCTAAAAATTTCATTATCTCTGCTTCCGAAATTATAACAGGCTACTAGGGGTAAGTGATAATACGTCAAAAAACTAAAAAAACTATAAACAAATTAAAACGCGAAAAAACGACCAAAAAAAGAAAAACAAGCGTTATCAGGTCAGTTCGATGATTGTTCATTGGACTTTCTTTTAGGCAGTAATATATGTAGATCGTTATCTAACTATTATCGGTTGAGAAATTCACGGAGAAATTAATAACTGATAAGTTTGTTGTTAACATTTTTTATCTTAATAACCAATTAACCCGTCTATATCGTTTTAAAACTAGCAATACGATACACATGTAGGTATACTTAATTTAAAAACGTTAGGTATGTGATAGTTGTAAATCACTTTTATACAGTATGTAATTTATTCAATTAGCATTTTTCCGTATAATTTTCAATAATTTGGATTTAGGTTCTATTAACTTTTTCTTTCTTAAGCAGTTTCGCCGTTAAAAGTCATCCCTTACAATAGTTATAATTAAAAAAATTGTTTTAAACATACAAACTTGCACTGGCAGATAACTCATGTAATCGATACTTATAATAAATCTGTAGAGAGGTCAATTCTGTACATGAATAGTATATTCTGTAACAAGGTTAGAATGAAAATTCGATACGAGTGGAGAATTCCGAACGCGAGCGTAGCGAGCGAGAGGAACCACGAGTTATCGAATTTTCATTCTAACCGTGTAACAGACTGTATTTTCTCCACGACCATGTAATAATTCTGTTTATTTAAATTGAAATATGTAGCAAAACAATTAGAACGTCGCACTGACAAACGGAGTGACAGTTTTGAAATTCGCAGGGCAATCTATGTTTTATGTTGAGCAATTACAGAATGTTATTCCGTCACTAGTTATAGAATGGAAATACATGCAAAACACATAAGAAGCAAGTGTTTCAGAATGAATATTCTATCTCAAGAGTGAGAATGAACACTTTCTATTATTAAAAATGAAGTCGGAATTATTACATTCATTAATGGTCGTGGAGAAATATATTTCCAAAATATGTATCCAGGGGGTGATTAGGGATTGATACTGATGACAAAAATGAAATCAGTAAAAATTTTGTCTGTCTTTCTGTATAACCATTATAGAAACACAAACTACTCGACGGATTTTAACGAAACTTGGTACAATTATTTTTCATATTCCTGAGCTGGTTATAGGATACTTTACATCACGCTACAATCAATAGGAGCAGAGCAGTGAAGGGAAATGTTGGTAAAACCACTTTTACCGTGTGGGGGGAGAACTTTTTATACAACAATCTATGGGCTGGGTGCGAAGGATAGGGTGGGAGAACCACGAATCGATCGCAGCGCTCACCGTGGCTAAAAAAGGAACTTACGGCGGACGATTAATCACTTTTTACTAAGAATTTTACATGTATTTCACTTATCCATTACTTTAAAAAGTAAATAAACCTTTGTCACGAAACCTGCTGTACAGTCAACTACAACAACAATGGCAAAAAGAGTGATCAGAAATTCTATAAATTTCCATAAAAAGTCGGAAACGAGAACAACGTGTGAAGTAGTGAATAATCGCTATCAAGAGGAAAAAGCTAATAGGCTAACTTAAAAAGCAACATTTTAAATATTTGCTATATTTAGTAGATACCTATGTTGTAGGAAGCATCACGTTTTATTTTTACGTCTTGCACATGTGAAGCCAAAACTAATTCTTTACCTTTGTTGGTTGTTTGAGGTTGGAAAGTTATATCGTAAGTGATTGCTTAAAAAACAGTTTTAATTATTAATTTGGCCATGTTTAACTGAAAATACACAAAACGTCTGCATTATTAACGGCATTATAATCATATTATTATCATTTATAATGCGATAATCGATTATATTTATTTATTTTTTTAATTACTTCATGTGAAGTCCGCCGTGATAAAGCCATAGAGATATAAGATATAGAGCACGGGAGCCAGCCGATACGACCAGCACGAAATAGAAAGAGAGAGGACAACTAGTGCGCAGGTGCCGATACGACCAGCACGAAATAGAAAGATAGAGGACAACTAGTGCGTCGGTTTATCTTTGTCTAATCACATGCGCAACAGGCGAGTCTCTCTCTTTCTATTCCGTGCTGGCTTTCACTTGTGTGCGTTCCTATGGCTCACGTGCTCTATATCTTATATCTCTATGGATAAAGCCCATCTATACTACCTAAAATTTAATGATTTTGACATTTTAGACGGAAAATAAAAAAGATAAATATTATTATCGACGCTATAGATTTACATGATTACATTTGGGTAGAAAACTAATAAATTACGATGTTTCATTGGAAATAATTATTTGTTTACGTACTTTTCGTAATGACAGTTAGCCATTTGATATTTCAAAGTCCGCCGTAATTGTAAACGCAAGGTGCCGCTGTCATCGCGCACCCAGCGGATACGTCACGCGAACGACGTCGCGGGTACATCGATATGGAACCCAAAAATGTGGTTAGATTTTTTGTTGTACGTCTGTCTGTCTATCTATATGTTTGTGCGCGCATCACATGAAAACTACTGATCCGATTCGAATGCGGTTTTCACATATGTATTTGTCTTCTTTTAACTTAACATCTGGTGTATAAAAAATTCTCCCCCACCTCTTTTACGGTGTGGGGAAGGAGAAATGTTTATACAACAATCTATACATCACGCGAACGACGTCGCGGGTTCATCGATATAGAACCCAAAAATGTAGTTATTTTTTTTGTACGTCTGTCTGTCTATCTATATGTTTGTGCGCGCATCACATGAAAACTACTGATCCGATTTGAATGCGGTTTTCACAGATGTATTTGTCCTCTTTTAACTTAACATCTGGTGTATACAAAGTAGGGGAGAAATTATTATACAATTAACACGCCACGCGAACGATGTTGCGGGTACACCTAGTAACTAATAATTTAGGCTACTTTTATTTTACGTGCCTCTCACCCGTTTTCCAAACAACGACGTAATATCACAAAAGTTGTCTGTCGCGCTGACACTAAATGCAAGAGAACTTCTGATATGAATTAAAAAAAATGTTTTCGAATATTAATTTTCCTACAAAATAAACAAAAAAGAAATGTTAAATGATAGAAAAAATTGCATCTTTTAACTGCAAAACTTAGAAATTAACAATTTCGACTAAAAAAGCAGTGCAACTAATAGTTTCAACTCTTAGATTTCCGTAATAAAAAAATATATTTGTCATGTTTAGAATTTTGGCGCCATCTATTAACGAAATGCTTAAACAATATATCAATTACCTTTAATACGTGAAACTATACCTTTTCAACTTCAAATTGGGAATAATCAACTTCAAATTGAGAATAAACAATTTCAAATTGGGAATAAACAATATCAAATTGAGAATTAACAATTTCAAATTGGGAATAATCAATATCAAATTGAGAATAAACAATTTCAAATTGGGAATAAACAATTTCAAATTGAGAAATATTGAATTTTTGATTGATACACATTATTAGAATGCAAAGCATTAATAAAAAGTTTAAACAATGTACAACAATATTTGAACTGAACTTCGTCTAAAAAAGATACATTTTCTGAACATTTTTTCGACCAGATGACAAAATTTAACGCTATAATACATTTAATTACCTAAAATCTAATCAAAGAATATAGTAGACCACGAAAAACAATTGAGCGTCTGTACTTAGAACTGTCATTAATAACTGATTATTTCACACTTTTCTTTAAGTTAAAAATGCCTTACATTAAAAAAGCTCAAAGTAATACTATAAGACAACAGATTCGTACTGTATACAACAATAATGGAGAGTGGAGAGCTCTAGCAGATGCTTTAGGAGTAAAGAAATCTACTGCCTATCGCTGGATACACCAGGAAGCTGAAAAACCACGGGGAGGAAAAAGGAGAAGCAAAATTTCGGCAGAGCACCGTGTATTAATGGAGCAATATATCGAGAGGAACCCTAGAATAAAATTACGGGAACTGAAAGAAAAATTTGAACAAAACCATAATGTAAGCGTTTCAAAAGAATGTTTGCGTAGACATTTATTGTTTACATTAAAAGATTGCCATGAGGAACCAGAAAAGGCTAACACTCATGAAAATAAAACAAAAAGAAGGAATTACGCACAACAGCTGCTTGAATATCAGGCAGATAGCATGCCAATTTTATACATGGACGAAACAAATTTTAATTTATATGTGTCCAGAAGGAAAGGACGATCTAAAAAATGAAATCGTTGTACATATATGTTTCTGCAGGAGCCAAAGTTGCAAATGTTCATGTCATTGGTTGTATTAGTAATATGGGGTTGGTCCACCATGAAATTAGGAGAGGTGCTTTTAAGACACCAGAAGCAAATAATTTCGTAAGACAGTGTTTACGAAATGCACAAAATTTGTACCAAGAAAATGTGGTTCTTGTAGTTGATAATGCACCTTGCCACTCTTCAATTGAAAGCGTCTTTGCAGAAAACGAATTTGCGGGGAATAAACTATTTCGATTGGGACCATATAGTCCAATGTTTAATGCCATTGAACACGCATGGTCAGCACTAAAAGCGGACGTGAAAAGAAATTTAGCAGTGGATATGCCAGAAATTTTATCAGGCGAAGAGAGAGGAAATATTAGTCAGTCCGAGTACCGCCTACAAAAATTGGAAAATATTATAACAAATAATTTAGCTAACTTGTCAGTTGTTAAATGTTCAAAATACAATGCGCATATACAAAGATCCATACCGGATGCGTTAAATATTGTCGATGTTCAATTTTAGTTTATTGTTTAATTTGTTATATAGGTAAGTTATGTTTTGTGTTCTAATAAAGTCAAAAGTTTAAATTTAATATTTCTCAATTTAAAATTGTTTATTCCCAATTTGAAATTGTTTATTCTCAATTTGATATTGATTATATTCCCAATTTGAAATTGTTAATTCTCAATTTGATATTGTTTATTCCCAATTTGAAATTGTTTATTCTCAATTTGAAGTTGATTATTCCCAATTTGAAGTTGAAAAGGTATAGAACGGTGACTATTAAGCATGTCATCTTCTGACGTCACAGGACCTAATACGTATAAAAACCCCTTCCGTATACTTGCTCCGGAGCCAAAAACCGGAGCTACAAAAAACAGGATTAAAAAAAATTAATTATTTAAAAAGAAAAAACAAAAAACCTGGTCTCAAGGTACAGGTAAAAAATATAAGAAGCTAAATATTAACTACATAGTTATATTTTAATGGCTAATCGCATTATTATTATTATGTTTAATTCAGTCATCGTACAACCTCCGCCGTTGACGGATTTGCGAACGTTAAAAAAAAATTATTGGCAGTAAGTATAATTTTATTTACTAATCGAACTCGAAATAAATTTATTCGGTTTTGAGTTTAATAGTTTTTGGAATTAATTAAAATATATTTTTGAATATCAGGTTTAAAGAGTTGCACGGATCGCGGTGCAAAGTTACATTTTCTTCCACATATTTCCCGAACAAAAATTAGAATTTCGGTTGCTCTTGCTCTCTACATCAACCTTGACCCTATGCCGGTGGTTACTTTTTCTTTTTTAGTTGTGAACACTACCCCTATTTAAAGAACAGTATAATTGAGGGTGTAATTAATTAAAATCATTTATAAATAAGTTGAATGGACTTCAATTGATATTGAGGAAAATAATTTATGATTTATTTAGAAGTTTCATCCTTAAAAGTCGCCCCTATAATATTTATACTTCGTGTTTTTTTAAATGATTGTGAATAGAATACTCTTCTTCCAGTTTATATTAACACAGACTCTCTCTATTTATTTTATTTATTATTCGCGTTTACTTAATTAAAACAGAATTAACGCCGATTTTATACATAGGACAAATAGCTTAAAATGTTTTTTTAATACTTAAACAAGTTTATTAAATGTAATCGTTTTTACATTTTTAGAATAAACGTGTTTTATAAGATCTGAAGTTTAAATATTAAAAAATATTTATAACTAGCAGCCCGCCCCGGCTTTGCACGGGGATTAAAGAAAAATAACAAAAGCCACTAAATATATTGGGTCAACGCTTCCCTGTAAACAATATTACATGTTGTTCTATTTTCTGGCAACAAAATAAATTGATTTTCAGGTGCTCGACCCGCCTTAGGCGGTTGGCCATAAGAAAAACCGATCCCTACTAATTGGAAGGTTTAACCTTGAGGCTAGTATTCTCAGCGCACGCGATGTAAGGGTTTTAAGGTCATTTTTGGTTACATTAATGGCATTTTAGTAAGGATCCCTATTTTTTTTGAAAATAAAACATAGCCTTTGTCACTCGGGAATAGTGTAGCTTGCCAACGGTAAAAGAATTTTTGAAATCGGTCCAGTAGTTTCGGAGCCTATTTATTTCAAACAAACAAACAAACCTTTCCTCTTTATAATATTAGTATAGATAAAAAAGGCCTGCTCTGATAACTATGACATTAAATAAACTACAATAAATGGGGTACTTGACTATTATACAAATAAGATATGAATAAAGTAAAATGTGAGGAATCACGTTGTTAAAGCTATACGTAGAATATAGTTTTCTTTAATCAAAATTAAAAAAAAATATTTAAATTCGAATATTGTTAACGAATTATCGGTAAACAAATTTTCTCAATGACCGAGTTAAATTTTTCGAAAATATAAAATACCCACCACGCTTTCGACGAAACAGTTAGAGAGTTTGTGTTTTTGTTATATATACATCTGCATTTTATATTTTGTTTAATAAAAATTGGGTAATATACTTAAATTACAATTTGTTTACAGTTGAAAATAATTAAGCATTACCTATATTTTAACATTTATACTACTACTTACAAATACCAACATTTATACTGTGTTTAATTTTCAACTACTCACTTGCACAAGTAATGCTTTTTCTTGAGGATAGATACGGTCTAACGTATGGACACAGGTCGTACTGCAACCTAGTTAGTCTTATTATACTTCTTCCATTGGTTCATGTCACCTACTCTAGGTTCTTTGTACCCTCTACTAGTTTGTATAGGTCTAAAGAATGGGTGTTATATATTTGTGGAGGCACTTAGAAGTTTCCTGTGATCCAGGGCCTCGCCTAATTCAATGTTTGAAAAATCTGAAGTAAGCCAAGTTTCAACCAGAACAATTACATCATAGTCACTGCATGCCACTGAATGCTTTAGGTCTAATAGTTTAGAACGGATGCCACCCACATTTTGAAAAAACACATTTAATTTGTTAGCACCAATATTTTTAAGTTTTTTTGTTGCGCAGAAGGTACACCGTTAATATATTTAATGTATAAGTTTTTCTCACCGTTATTCCGACGTTCCTTAAGCTTTTACAAAGCTGATTTTAACTGTAATTGCTGAAGTTTGGTCTTGTCGAAGTCCAGTTTGAATCCCATAGCTTCAATTTTTTTGCGAGAGTTAACTGCTCTTTTAATCTGAAAGGAACTTGACAATATTGCTTTTATGGGTCTTGGCTTTGCATTATTTACTCTGCCAACACGAATGACTTTTAATAATTCAGTATTACCAATATTAATAGCGTTTAATATATCCTGAACCTGTTTTGTGTCATCTGTAATACGTACATTTAAATCGTTGGAACAAGATTCTGGAACGTTATAACCCATTAAGTTATTAGCCCGTGAAATTCTTTGCTGAATTTCGTCATATGTGGTTTCCAGCGATGAAGAAGAGACATTGATCTTCATGGAATTAATTTCAGTTTTTAGTGATGTCACTTCATCTTCCAAGCATTTGATTCTACGTTCGTATTTAGCAAATAGTTTTTTATTTTCATCTTGAATTAGTTTAATGTGCGACTCCAATTTACCATCGAAGTATACCTTAATTTTATTAAATAATGACCCATCAGATGTTGGACCAGTGGAACAAGGTGTGTTGGTACATAAGGAACACAAAAATCGTTTACCTGAGGGATTTTTTAAATCCTTAGCAAAATTATTAAAATCATCTAAGGAGAGATCGATGCAATTAATATGGTACCAGTTTGCACACTTATTGCAGCTAATCCCGTAATTCCTTTTTGAAATTATACATAGACACTTTTTACAATTTACTTGAGGCATTATAACTTTCCGACCTCACCTCGTATAAACGAATTATACAAAAATAGACAAGGCTATTTCTTATCAGAATAGTATATTATGTAACAAGAGTGGTAAGTAGGACATTACGTACGAGTGGAAAAGTTACGCGCGAAGCCGCGATGCGGTGAGTACGTAATACCTCTTACCACTTGAGTTACGTACTATGCTTTATCTACGACTCAATATTTTAATTTTAATTCTAAATATTTGACATCTCTAAAAAAATATATGACGTACGTACTGTACCTACTGTTATCTACACCTTTGACAGTAAATGAAACGTCATGTTGGAATGACGTTTCATTACGCACAACTGTGCGTTATAGCTTACTTACCCTGCATGGTGACAGTGAGTATAAATAACATTTACTGTCAAAGGAGTAGATAAACAAGTTTTTGTCTCTTAACCAAAATAAACACTGATATAAACGAATTTTAATGTCATTTAAAACACTAAATAATGTTGGTACAAAATTATTAAATGTAAAAACAAAACTACCCAATTTAAAAAAATCTGGTGTTTACAAAATTAATTGTCCAAAATGTAATGCCATATATATATAGGTCAAACACAAAGAAAATTTGAAATAAGATTCAATGAACACTTAAGAGCATATAGATTAAAACAACCAGATAAGTCAAATTATGCAAAACACCTACTTGAACATCCAACCATCCAACCTCACTCTTACACAACAATGACATCCAAATACTACACATTTGTAATAAAAAACAAAATTTAGTTTTTTCCTGGTTTTTCTATATCATTGCACAGTTATACTGATCTTAGAGGGAGATACATCCAGGATAATCCCTTAGGGCTAATAACATCTAGGCTTTAATATTGTTATATCTTATTACTTCCATACTTAATCTAGCCTTAATATTACCTATTCAGCATTAGATAGTTAGCTACAAATAAACAAAATGTAACTTTATATGTCAATCTGACGATGCTTATTGAAGCGAAACATGTCATCAATTTAAAAAACATAAAAAGTTTTTAATTAAAAGTGAAAGTTTTATAAAAAACTAAGAGTTTTTTATTATTTTTATTATTCCTTTAAACTGCAATTTTACAATATTCAAATTATGTTTTAACTAACATTAAGCAAACATGCACTCGTTACCATTTTTGGCTCCTGGTCATCGCATTAATATTGCAATTAACAATCACTTAAATAAATACGAGAAATTTGGGGATCGAACAAAAATACAACCTTTCGTAGACAAGCTAGATACATACTTGATAAATGATACATGAGTGATCCAGCAGGTGGAACATGTTCTTTAACTACGACACCTCTAACTACAGTGAAGACAATCGTCTCAAATCCGATGAAACCAAGATAGAAACGTAAAGACACTGCTCCACCAAATGTTTTGACGAAGGCAACAAAGATTTGATCAGACGAAGAATTTACATCAAGATCAACGCGTCCCTACATTAAAAGCTCTGCAACAAAGACTCATTAAGGAATGAAACCCAAATAAGGTGTAGCATTACTACCCTTTGGCGATGCCTGACTGCAATCGACAAAAAGCAAGTATGGAATACCACCGATTACAAAAATGGCGATTTTTTTTTATTAAGGATGTCCTCGTAGGTGTAGACCTAAATACAAATGTACTGAGAACCTCTATTGGGGCAGAAGAGACAATTTATTAATTTGGGATTTAAAGGCCTGCAAATTAGGACGAGTGGGGAAGACGTGGGAAGGTAAGGAGTTCCACAATCTGGAGACCCTGGGGATGAAGGAACGATCGAATCGATCCGTTCTCGATGTCGGGCATTGAACAGTATAAGGGTGCATGGAGTTGGCACGTCGCGTTGCTCTGGCTGGTCTGGCCAGTGGAGACATTATAGAGCACAGTTCATCTGAGCAAAATCCGTTTATGTATCGGTAAAACAAGGTAAGATCAACCACTGCTCTTCGGTGGGATAATGGGGCTAGGTTTTTGATGATACTGGTGTCGTTTATTAGTCGAACTGCTCTTCTCTGTATTGCATCAAGAACTCCGAGCCTTGACGGAGCCGCCGGACCCCATACATACGACCAGTATTCAAGATTAGGTCGTATTTGGGCTTTATAAAAAGTAGCTAAGTTGGATGGAGAAAAATATTTCCGTGCTCTAAACAGAAAGCCTAATTTCTTTCCTGCTGCAGTTGCTATGGATGCAATATGTTCGTTCCATAGTAAGTCCTGGGAGATTGTTATACCAACCAGCGTAATGAAGTCGCCCGCTGCCAGTGTCTGATCGTTGATTGTAATGGATGAGTCGCATGTTTGCCTCTTGTTATGATATGAGTATACAACTGCGACAAGAGAATATCGTTTTAAAAATTGTAACATAATTACCTCGAAGCGACATAGTTTCACACGTATGAACCTCCTTCCAAAGGATGATGATCCAACTCATCCACTAAAAGCAGAACAAAAGCTCCGTCTGATAAAGGTAAAAGGTTAGATAATGGTTGGGTTTAAAATGCTTTGTGGCTTTCGGCACAGAATATTAAAGACTGTTAAAGACTAAATATACACAAAAGTGATATATATTTTTCCAAAAAAAGTGAACTTATACAAGTTTTAAACGCATTTTCAATATAAAAATATATTTGTGATGTAGACTTAATAAGAAAATGTGTTAATATTTCGCCAGATAGTTGAAAAAATTCCAGCTATCGTATAAGAACTGTTGAAAACTCTTACCAGACTCTGATTCATAATGTAATTAAACTGATTATAATAAATCTTGGTGAAAATAGCGACAGTGAAATGGAACCAACTGTGGATAATCATGTACAAATAATATAAATATTAAAAATATTTATTTTTTATAATTTAGGTATTAAGTAGTTAATATTATTATTATTTAGGATTATTAGAAATAATATAAATTAAATATACGACATATCATTAAAGTCTTTTTTACTTAAAACATGAATCCTTTTAAAATAAATCACAATAGGGTCCACTTAAATAGTTTGATTGCAGTATTCTCTGCTAACATTCAACGAGTTGTGTTGAAAAATACTATAATTAAACTGCAAAGATATCTTAATGTTAATCTCTTATACTTAAATAAAGTTTATTTTGTCAAAACACTCATTATCTGTATCATACAAGTGTTCCTATCTTTCTCCGGTTTTCTTTTCAGAAAAGCAGCTACCAAATTCCCAAATAACTCCTCAGGGCTTTTTTCTTCTTTGTCTTCCAATTTTTGACGTTTTTCTTGTATTTCATCACTGTTGCTACTACATTTATGTTTTCTGGAAGAACTGTCAGGTACTGAGTTATAAGTTTCATCGCAATTTTCTTCGTTTTTAATGTTTATAATTAGATCATTTGAGGAATCATTACAATAACTATCTTCTTCACATGAATATTGAATTTGTGATGGAGTGGAGTTGTCGGATTCGTAGGTTTTAAATTCTTGTCTGTTAGTTGGGTAAAAAAGCTTTTTAGAGTCATCTCCGGTTTTACTTCGGTAATGTATGACTTTATCTAAAAAATAGACAAACCATTAAATTTAACACCCAACATAGATGAATTTTTAGCAAGCGAATATTTATCTAAATATTAAAAAAAAACTGCATCGTTTGATAATATTTCTTGCAATATTTTAGCGACAAATTTATTAAACTTACCTAAAAACAACATATCATCCAATAGTTCCCACTTCTGTCCTTCGTTTTGAAATTTTATTTTCTGTCTAATATATTTCTCTCTTAAAGCCTTCCATCTTAGTATACAGGAGTTTGTTTCCAAATTTAATTTCTCTGCAATATTTTTCCACATTTGCATTTTTAATTGTTTATTTGGATAGGTATTCGAACTTCTATCCCAAATTGCAGTTGTTTGTTTTACTAATCCTACCAGTGTCCTATCCAGATCGGTTTGCGACATCATAAAAAATATCTGAAAATTTGTTTAAAAATATAATATTTAACATCAATTTTAAAAACAAGTAATTGAAATTATTTATTTTATTTTAATAATATTTATTATTAAAGTATTATTATAAGAAACTGTAATAGTGTCTTATTTAATAAAGCGAGTTATCAATCAACAAATGTTGCAGAATGCCGAATATTAATTATTCTATCGCTTTAAGAGTTTTTGAAAAACATTTTCATAGACATTGACCATTTAACTAAGAAGAAACAACTACTTCCCGGGCTATGTGCCCCGACGGATATTGAATTATACTTCAAAGTCAAACGGGGTTGGCATATCTAATAGGTAATTTAAACCAACCATTTTGGTTTGTAGTTAGAAGGGACAACATATACCTTGTACTGACGAGGTGCAAATACACCGAAACCGGTCTACAAGTTATGTTGTCCCAATTAAAAGCACCTCTATTTTCAACATCTAAGTTACCTTTTTCAGACAGACCTAAAATTGCCAGACATGAATCGATAACGACAAATCCATGTTTACTGTCTCATGATACAAACAGCATAACAAGATACAAAGTTTTAAAAATTAAATTGATTGTGTTGATATCTTTAATCATCGTTTATATGATCAACTTTTATTCACAAGTCCGTACCACAAATTATGTGACTAATGATTTTGTTTCTTATAAGTACTTGTGTATAAAGCTGAGGGAACTTTGAGATTCATTTTTGTTTACAGTTCGACACAATTTTTACTGCCTGTGAAGTAATTAAAAACTTCACCTGAGTTCGAAAAAAATTAATTTTATTAATCTTAATATATTAAAAAAAATACTGGGTATTAAACTTGAAATTGGTTGCAATTCAAAGTGCAAGTCAAATAGACACTAACCTAAGTTTTTCTTTAATCATATTTTTATATTTCTTTGTTTCCACAATAATTGTACTTCTACCATAGACATTCTATTATCTCTGACTTTTACTCTTTAATCAAAACGTAATATTTTAAACCTTAATTATAATTACCTAATTATTTGAAATTATAAATTATAATTATATTTAATTATTGTTAATTCTATATCAAATTATGAATACAAGTACCTACTAACCTTTTGTCTGATGTTTTTAATACTTAAAATTTAACTTTTAAACTTGTATGTAGCTCAAAATATTATCAAACTTTCTTCTAGATGCTACTGAAATGAAAAATAAGGTTAGAATCACTTAAATCTTGTAGTATACGAAAAGGTATTTAACAGGTAATAATTATCGCGATAATTTAAATCAACTTTTGTAAAAACATAATTTATTTTTCTCCTAAAACGAACGTTTTTGTAAATTTTGTACTTTAGCTCCGTTAGAATTCGTACTAATTGTAATTTCAGTAATTACCGCAATCGATTTTACGACCTTCATTTTAATTACAAATTAGGTTTCTTCAGTAGCGCCGCAACAGATTTTATTCTCTTTTTCATTTTTGTTATTTAATATAATAATGATATTGTAGAATTACTACAATTTGTGTTTTGTACACAATATTTGCATAGGTAATCTGTATTTTCTAATTTACTTCTTTGAGTAGATGAAAAAGTATTTGTCACGTGGGTGCATTCCATAGAGATATAAGATATAGAGCACGGCAGCCAGCCGATACGACCAGCACGAAATAGAAAGAGAGAGGACAACTAGTGCGTCGGTGCCGATACGACCAGCACGAAATAGAAAGATAGAGGACAACTAGTGCGTCGGTTTATCTTTGTCTAATCACATGCGCAACAGGCGAGTCTCTCTCTTTCTATTCCGTGCTGGCTTTCACTTGTGTGCGTTCCTATGGCTCACGTGCTCTATATCTTATATCTCTATGGTGCATTCGTCTTGGACGCTCACACGCTTTGAGCACTCACGCTTATAACCACAAATTATTGTTGGTCGTGTTGGCCTAAGAACGCTTAGAATCGTTTAGAAAATATCGTTCGTTTTGGACGTTGTGACTGTTGTGAGCGTTGCGTTAGTTTGTATCAGCATGGCGAATAAAGGAAATGTTTTTTAGATAATACATAATTTATTGGAAATTATAAATGATTCTGACGATAGTGATGATAAATACAATATGATAGAAGATAGTGATAATGAAATGGAATGGGAATATTGTTGTACATATTTAAATTTATTTAATAGAATGCTTATAAAGGCTTAAACATTTCGTTGAACAGGTTATACCAGCTTTTACGAACAAAGAATTTAAATCTCGCCATTTTTAATATTAGGTAACAATTTGTTTTTTGATTAAAAAGTTTGGTTAGCTTATGCTCATGCATCATTCGTTTAGAAAAACAGTACCATTAAGCGCTCACGCTTTTGCTGCCCTACCTCTGTGGATTTAGCGTCTGTGAGCACGAGATTAATCTCACGAAGTTAGCCGCGAGCGTGACTTTTTGTTACTCATAGCGCCAAGTCGAACGCTGAAAAAGACGATTGAGTGCGCTGAAAGCGTGTGAGCGTCCAAGACGAATGCACCCTATTAGCAGTCATAGCGCCAAGTCGAACGCTGAAAAAGACGATTGAGTGCGCTGAGAGCGTGTGAGCGTCCAAGACGAATGCACCCTGTCATCCTATTAAAATGCTTGGCTCATTCATTGACACGCAATATATTTATAATTCTTGGGCACTATCAAAATACAGATTTTAGAAGCTCATTAAAATAATCGCGAATCATAAATAAGATTATGTTAAGAGTTGGCAATTAAGACGCTTTACTTAAAGCAAAAAATGTGTAAGAATAATTACAGTTATAGTAGTCCAACTTCCAAGTTCGTGAGAGAGTGAAAAAAATAAAGAAGACAATAAAACAAAGAGAACAAAATAAGATCTGCGCCAAAAAAAAAACTGAAAACAGAAAACTTGTGGAGAAGGGTGCTGCTCAAATTAATAAAAATGTTTTTATAAGAAGAAAAATTCACTCTTAACTTTTTTCTGATATGCAACAAATCATTAAGAAAAATTCAAACAGATAAATTTTTATTAAAAAAATTAATCGTAAAATAGGTATTGTAGCAATTTATATATTGCTGATTTATTGAGTCAATATTTTGTAAAAAAAATGATCTCCGGAAAACCGATAGAATTAAATAGGCTACAAAATCTTTTTAACGTTTTTCTCAATTTCATACTTCCACTATTTTTCCATTCAGCCCCTCAATGGTGTTAATTTTTGAACTTAAAACCTCCTGTCACATCTGATCAGACTGGAATATACGAGGTATGTAAATTAAGTGATGAGACTGATGAAACTAAAAAAAAACACTAAAAGCCTTCAACGATCGTAAAAACCCGAATCCCGAACCATCTCACAGTTTATCGTATTCCATTTAAAATAATTTTAATGGTTATGATTAAAATGCTTCTCCTCCTAGGTCATTCCTAGAGTCCTAGATCTTTTTTTTATTTGGTATGACTTTTTCCATATGACATAGAAAAACGAAAATCGTTTTATTTTAAAACTGGAATATGTTTCCATTTATGACTATGGCAAAAAATGTTAAAAACTCATTTTAGTTTCTCACGTACTGATAGTGAACAAATTTATTTGTTGTGATTCGGTGACAAAATCCAATATGTCTGTTAATAGTAGTTTACGTAACAAGTCCCGAAAGTGGTCTTTTACTGGACGAGTGGGCAAATTGCAGGGCGAGCCGCAGGCAAGTCTGCGAGTCCAGTAAAAGCACTTTTGGAACGTATTACGTACAATATTTTTTTTTAAAACTGGCATTGTTGTACCATAAACTTCATATTATTCAGTTTACACTTTTATAACAACAACTCTTTGTTATCTAATTTTAACATTTTTTTTAACAAACGTTGCTTGGGTGGGCGTCTTAACAATTTCAAGTTTTCAACTAAACGTCAAAATATGTCAAGTTATTTTATAGTTTTAAATATATACAAAACTCTGTTACCATAGAAACCAATTGACCGCTATCTTAGAATAACTATTTTATTGTTTTTTTCATTAAAGATATGCCGGAAAGTAAATAAAAATGAGTCTGGTAAAAGCTTTTACCGGACTCATTTTTATTTTCTGGCCTTGTCCAACAAAAGGAGATTTTCTGACCTAAAAATAAACCGGAAAGTACAAATTTTTGGCCGGTTTAAAAAAAATACAGTAGGTGCACTTTTTTTGAAAAAAAAATGAATATAATTGATAAAATTTTCATACATGAATCGATTTCCACAAAATTTGGTATATGGGGATTTTTGGAGCTGCTGGTTACAAAACCGAAGTCAGATTTAAAATTAAATCATTCGGAATACAAAAAATCTGAGTATGAATTCGTAACCAGCGACGAGAAAAAACGTTGAGTACGAAATTTTTAGTAAATCGGTTGAATGTTTAAGATGCATCTACGTCAATTGGACGCGGATAATTGGGCGCGACGACAATTGGACGCAGCGACAATTGAATGCTGCGACAATTGGACGCAGCGAAAATTGGACGCAATGACAATTGGACGCGGCGACAATTGGACGCGGATGCGAAAGTTACTTTTCTTTCTTAATAGGTAGAGAGTTTGCGTATTTTATATTTATTTAAATGGGAAAAATTTAGATATTCTGGAAAACAAATGTTCATTATATGTTACTGTTCTTAAGTTATACATGGAAAACCGATCTCCGTTTTTGTCTTTTCTTTTTAAAATTTCTTTCTATTTTATTTAATGTAAAAATATAAAAAAATTATAATATGAGAAAGTAAAACAACAAATAACAGGCAAATATTAATATATTACAAGTAAATATTATAATTATATTTGCATTTGAAAATTGTGTGCGATTCCTCAAAGGTATTCTAGTGGTGGCCTATTTTCATAATCAGCAACTACCACTTGTATACACTGAGCCGCTTCTCTATAAATTTTCTTTCTAGGCTGTTGATGTCCAGCAATGAACTGTTCAATTTTCATCTTATTTAAATTATTTTCTTTTTTATTGCGTTTATAAATTTCCAAATTGATGGATGTACAGCAGGTAATGTTGATGAGAAACTGTTGTGCCAGTCTTCTATAGCATTATTAGTGCGGGGCATGTCCTGTGCTACGAAAGAGTGAACGTTCCACAATTCGATGGGATATAGTGGTGCTCTGCGATTTTGTCGCCACTCTATGCGACCAATCCATGTGTCTTCGAAATAAATAATTAATGGCAGCCATAAATTTTGGTTTTCAACAAACTCACTTTCGAGTAGCTGAAAATACATCAACCACATTATTTGGTGGAACAAAGGCTAGGGAAGCTAACAATCGCACTTGAAGAGCAAACGTCGCATCTTCGCTATATTGCACTTGCAATCCTAGCTGTTGTACATGTCTCTAGCTAGATACATTGTGTCAGGCGAAAGAAACATCCGCGTAGCGTGGAATACGGAAATTCTTGCGAAAAGGCATTGATTGCTGCCCTTTCGAAATCTACCATTATGGACGTGAGTTGAAGATTTGGTCTAAGGGACTTCAAAGCTTCTAGAAGACGTACATAGGTTCCCTGAGTTTTATCTGGAAGAAGTGCCTATACGGTTGGTATAACATTGGTATACTGCACTCCGTGAATTGTATATAGCTGTTTAAACAACATTGCCGAAGAAGCGAACGTACCATCTGCATACCAATGATTACAACGCTCCATAAAATCTAAATTCTGCCCAGTTGCACACAACAGAATTCTATTTTCTCCAGGGCCGCTGTCAAATTGTAGAAAAAGTTTCCCGTCAATAGTAGTAAATTCATCGGGATTGGTGGTACATTCTCTGCTACTGTCCGCACGCGTTGGATTGTCCTTTTCAAACAAGAGACGGTTGGCAACTGCTGCTGTTAAATTGGTTGCTACATTGGCCACTATTTCCTGATTAGAAAGTTCGATCTGACTCGTCATTATCTTTATATTTGCAGGGATTAGGTACTCTAAATTGCACCACAAGGAGTTAAATAAAAAAAGGTCAGGTTTAAAAGATTATTTAACTACTAAGATCATATAAACATTTTTCATAAGGTATTATTAATGATTCAACTTTACCTAAATTATTTATTTATTAACAGGGATTATTCTAAATTGCAGAAAAGGAAAATAAAAGAAATCAAAAACACATAAGGTTTAAAAGTTTTAAAAGATTATTTTATTTTCTGCAGTACCTACTAAGATCATAAATGAGGTTTTAAATTTAGAATGGAAATAACAAAATGCGAATTCTAAACATTCCCAAATATCCAAGCTATATTTAAGACCAATGAAAAGTTTCAATCGTTTAATAATACAGAAAGAAAATTTTAGGCAAGAAACAACCACTTTGAAGTCAACTAGTAGTACCTTACTGAAATAGAACGAATTAATAACTTTTATTTATTAAGTAGTTGACGTGCGCGTCCAATTGTCGTCGCGTCCAATTTTCGCCGCCTCAAATTGTCGCCGCGTCCAATTTTCCGCGTCTAATTGACGTGATACCGTTTAGATTTTGTCTGACAAATAAGTAGGTTTTTCAAAAAAAAAAAAGTACCACCTCATTAAATTTTTGACAGCGATGTTCGATTTGAGCCAAAAACGACATAATATGTTGACCCAAAACCTTGCCTTACATTTAATGTTTTTTCATCTCCAAATTAGAGAGTTCATGTTGAATTTAGAATTTTGCGGGTAATTTTTCGAAACCTCTTTTCTAGACGAACATTTTGATATCTCAAGATACACCAATCATAATTTTAGTTCTACACATGATATTTATGATATGATATATGGAATGGGAGTGTTATAACAGGATTTATTTAATTAATATTATTTATTTAATATTTCAGATTCTTGTCAAATAGTTGTTGGTGCTGGCCCTTACACGTTTAAGGAAAACCTACTATACGAACCTTTAAGCGCGCTACTACAAAACGTAATAGACAATGAACCTCACGTACTTATCCTCATGGGACCATTTCTAGAACACAATCGTCAACTAAAAGGTTTGAATCAAACCTGTGATTCATTCTTCACAGATTTAATAGAAAACATTATGTCCGAGTTGCAACATTTAGATACTCATGTTGTTATTGTTCCTAGTTATCAAGATATGCATTCTCAATACGTTTATCCAACACCGGCTTATAAAATTAGTCAGAAATACGATAAGTTGATTTTTGTTTCGGATCCAGGTGCGATAGATATTGATGGACTAAGAATAATGGCAACTACGAATGATGTGTTGTTACATCTAATTTCTCAAGAATTGCATTAGTAAGTATCTCACATTATTATTATAATATTATTAGTCGTACCTTTCACACGCAGGTATAAGCTGGCAGGCTTAACGCCACCCAGAATCTTCGGTGAAAGAATAACAATTGCCGAGGAGTTAAAATTCCTAGGCATCCATCTGGACAAGAGACTTACCTGGAATCGGCATTTAGAACAAATTATAGACAAGTCTAAGCGTGTTTTAAACATGCTTAGGCGATCGGTGGGGAAGACGTGGGGACTCTCACCCAAGGTCGTCCGATGGATATACCTGGCGGTTGTCAGACCCATTGTCTCCTACGGATCAAGCGTATGGTGGAACAAGGTTGAGCAATCAACTATTCAGAGGAAGCTGAACTCGCTTCAGAGGCTTGCATGCCTGCAGATCTCTGGGGCTATGAGGACAGCCCCTACAGCGGCACTGTGAGTTATCCTGGGCTTGCCACCCCTCAATGTTTACATGAGAGGGGAGGCGATGTCGGGAGCTCACAGGCTGAAAGTTAACGGGTGTGATGGCCTGCATCGTTTCCGCACGCTGTTCACTGGGGGTTGTCAGGTTTTGTTGACAGGTTTGCCAACTGACCATATGATCCCCAGCTTCAACTTTGAGAGTCGATACCAAGTCCGACTAAGAGACAGAGCCGAGTGGACTGAGGACGGCTCTCAAAGAATTTTCGACGATGCAGGGATCAAGTACTTTACTGACGGATCTCGCACTTCAGAAGGAACCGGTGCAGGGGTCTTTGGTCCACGCAACCTTAGGCAGCACTTCAGCTTGGGAACGGAGTCAACCGTGTACCAGGCTGAGGTATTCGCCTTACTAACGACTGCCGACCACGCCCGAGGCCGTGTCTTCTCAGACAGCCAGGCTGCACTGCTGGCCTTAAAACAATTCCGGGTTAGTTCCAAGCTCATCTGGGAGTGCATACAAAACCTCAATGAACTGGCTAGACACAACAGGGTCTTCTTGGAGTGGGTGCCAGGGCATAAGGGTTTTGAGGGCAATAAAATCGCGGACCTTCTGGCCAAGAAGGGAGCGAATACACGATTCATTGGTCCAGAACCTGTATTGGGACTGCCTAGAGCCTTGCTAAGGACCAAAGTCAGGAACTGGGTCTGGGAAGAGGCGACCAAACACTGGAGTAATACTGTAGGGCTGAGGCATTCGAAGCTGACGGTCAAAGGTTACTCCAAAAAACTGACGTCTGACATACTGAATCTTGGCAGGAGTCAGATAAGAGTACTTGTGGGCCTGCTCACTGGGCAGGGACCATTCAGACTACACCTTCGAAGGATGGGGATTCTGACACAGGAACCCACTTCTTGCCGATTGTGGGCCATGGAAGATGAGACGGCAACTCACATTCTATTCGAGTGTGAGGCCTTGGACCATAAACGGTTCCTCATCTTCAGTGACACGAACCCTGAATCCTTTCACCACCTTGAGGAGCTAGCCACAGGACTCAGATCTCTTATAAAGGAAACTGCCCTGTGGCAACAGTAACTCAAGGATAGTCATCCAAATAAGAACTTGGGACACCTGGATTTATGCCTACCTAAAGATCAGCGGTGGTGATGATTTTCAGCTGAACAAACTAGAGTCCTGCACGCATTGGGTGCATGCAAGGACTCTTGGTGCCGAACCTGGTCACAATATTCCCATAGGAAGCAGTGCTTAAAACATGGAGCTCCATAGGAGAGACCATGCCAGGTTTACTTAGATTAGATTAGATCTTACAGACCTGTACTGAATAAAAAAAAAAAAAAGTGTGAGGTGGCAAGGGACACCCGGATGGAACGAAGTTCCTTTCGATTAATTAGTGAAGGAATTAGTAATTTGTAAACACAGCAGAGTGTTTATACATACATAAGCATTTATTATTGTCTGTATAAAATCTCTACTTACCTAACAGTTCGTTTCTTTTAACAAAAGTGTCCATTTATACAATACCAGAGCTTTAAATAACACATCTTTTTAAAATTACTTTTGATAATTTAAAACAGGAATTAACAATTCAATACAAAAAATTTAAAATTAAAATATTTGACAGTGACTGACAGTTAAGGTAATTTGACGTAGTCAAGTTACGAACTATTTTTAAAATGTTTATGAATTTATTAATTTATAAAAACAGGATAAAATAAAATATAATACTATTATAGGTAATTATGTTTTTTTCTACAGTATTGTAACGTTTTTAACAAATTAATACACGGGTTCGATTTATTTTTAAGTTGATTTATTTTCTAACGAATAACTACACAAACTATAACACTGCTAAATACTAATTCACAATTTATTTGCACTATTCGAAAGCTTAAATATTCGCGCTACACTGGAAACTAACTAACTGTCCGCATTCGAATCTGCTTTATTTATATAGCGGCGCCATCTCACGTTCGAGGACCAGAGAATTCGAGAACAGAGTCCTTCATTGTTTTTGGTACCAGAATATTCGCTGCAGAGGGTGTCCGGATTATTCTCGATTCTAGAGAGTTCGGGATAAGCTAAACATTCACCCAGTGGCGTAGTTTCGTTACACTGCCCCCTCCTTAACTCTGATCGTCCCGATCAGATACTTTCCAGTGCTTCCCAGGTGTATGACGGAAACGACAGTCGGACCCAGCCCGACAGATTCCTTTACCAAAGAAATAACAGTCCACGCTCTTCTGTAGATCTACTTCTTTCGGTTGGTAACAGCAAACTGTTATTGACACTCCGGAACCATAGAAAATTACCTCGATCATGCTCCTTACAATCTTCCAGTCAATTTGTTCCGTTCCATTGCTGATCTTTGGTATCGCCAATTCCTTGATTTCGTAATGACTCATAATTTCTTTCAAGTTACTCAATGCGTGCCAAATGTCCCTGTAGGCCAGTTTTTCATTGGATGCCCTTTTCGTCACCAGATAAAGTATGGACCTGCGGCCATCTTCTAGTCGCAACACTTTGCCTACCCGTGGTTGTTGGTCGAGCAGTTCATCTAAACGTCCAAATTTCTTCTTGAAGACGGACGCTATGCCTCTTTCCATACTAAGATCTTGAGACACACAGTGAGCGATCGACACGTTTTTAGGAACTTTGAAGATGTCTTGCCGAACTTCTGCAGTAACGCCAAACCTAATTTTCTTTCGGTTGGTGTAATCGGTAATGAATCTGTCAAAGTCAGGCCGATTCTCTTCGATGCTTGCTTCCTGCGAAACGGCCCTAGCTTCCTCGACGTTATTAGAGCCTTCGTAAGGTGAAAGTCGATTTATGTGGACCACTTTCGGCTTTCCTCTAGGCAGTTTTTGAATTCGATAAATTACGTCGTTTATCCTTTTCTTAATCTCATACGGGCCTTCCCATTGTCTCTGCAGCTTGGGACATAAACCCTTGCGTCGCTGTGGGTTGTGAAGCCATACAAGGTCTCCTGTTTCAAATATCCTGTTATTTGACCTGACGTTATATTGATTTTTCATGCGATCGCTAGCAATCTGAATGTTCTTCCGGGCGATGTCATGGATCTGATGCATTTTCAGCTTAAGTTGGTCTGCGTAGCCTTCACCAGCGACGCCCTCTTTTGAAGGTTTGCTGCCAAATTCAAGGTCGCATGGTAGGCGTAATTCACGTCCAAGCATGAGACAGGCAGGTGTCTGGCCGGTGGTTTCATTAACTGCTGATCGGTATGCCATCAGGAACATGGGTAGGTATTGGTCCCAATCTTTCTGGTGCTCCGATACCACTTTCGATAGATGTTTTCCCATCGTTCGATTCATCCTTTCGACCATGCCATCTGACTGAGGATGCAGAGGCGTTGTTCTGGTTTTATGAGCACCTAGCAAACGGCATACATCTTGAAAGAGGCTCGACTCGAAGTTCCTGCCTTGGTCCGAATGAATTTCTAAAGGCACACCAAACCGACTAAAGAACTCTTTGACCAATACTTCCGCAACGGTCGCAGCCTCTTGGTTAGGGATCGCGTAAGCCTCCGTCCACTTCGTAAAATAGTCCATGGCTACCAGAATGTATTTATTTCCATCGTCCGTTTCCGGAAAGGGTCCTGCGACATCTATCGCCACTCTTTCCATTGGACTTCCCACGTTATACTGCCTCATGGGAGCTCGTTTCTTGCCAACGGTTCCATTACTTGCAGCACACAACTCGCACTTCCGGCACCAGCGTCTCACATCATCCTTGCAGTTCACCCAGTAAAATCGCTCGAGAACTTTCTGCAAGGTCTTCGTTATTCCGAAGTGCCCTCCTGACGTACCATCGTGCATTTGACGTAGAATTTCTGGCACTTTGCTTCTTGGTACCACCATCTGCAATCTGGACTCGGTACCATCTTCATTCTCGAAAGTTCGATACAGTACTTCGCTCCGCATCACTAGGCTATCCCATTGGCTCCAATATGATTTAACTTCTGGGCTTTGTGCGCTTACTTCTTGCCAAGGAGGTCTTTCACCGTGACGTTTCCAACCCAACACAATTCTCAAGCATGGATCTTCTTCTTGAGATTTCCGGAGCTCCTGGGGTTGCCAGCTCTCGTTAACGACAGTGGTCCGTCGTATAGGGCAGAGTTTTTCCTCTAATCGCGAACAATGAGTGCAGGTTTCTTTGCACGGTCTTCTTGACAATGCATCAGCGTTGAGATGAGTTTTTCCTGCCCTATGCTCGATATCTCAGTCATATTCCTGCATTCGCTCCAACCATCTGGCCACTTGACCCTCGGGGTTTCGGAATTGCATTAACCACTTTAGAGCTGCGTGGTCGGTTCTCAGTAAAAACTTTCTGCCATAGAGATACTTATGAAAGTGCTCGCAAGCCTTAACCACCCCTAGGAGTTCTCTTCTGGTCACGCAATAATTCCGTTCTGGCTTGGACAAGACTTTACTAAAGTAAGCGATGACTTTTTCCTGTCCATCTTGGATTTGTGATAACACAGCTCCAATGGCAGTATTACTAGTATCCGTATCCAGCACAAATTTTCCGTCGTGCCTAGGATAACTCAAAATCGGGGCGCTGATGAGAGCTTCTTGCAGATGTTCAAAAGCCTTCTGACAATCTTCGTCCCAGCAAAATTCCTTGCCTTCTTCCGTCAGTTTGGTCAATGGTTTGGCGATATGGGCGAATGATTTAACGAACCGCCGATAATAAGTACACAAGCCGAGGAAACTTCTTACCTCATGCTTATCTTTTGGTATGGGCCATTCCTTTATTGCGGCGATCTTCTCAGGGTCCGCTGTTACACCATCATTGGACACAATATGACCCAAATATTTAACTTCTCTTCGGAACAGGTGGCATTTTTTTGGACTCAATTTTAAGTTGGCTTGACGTAGTCGCTGAAGTACCTCTCTCAAATTCCTCGAATGTTCCTCGAACGATTTCCCAATCACGATGACATCATCCAAATAAACCAGGCAAGTTTGCCAAGTTAATCCTCTCAGGACTGCCTCCATCAGTCTCTCGAATGTAGCAGGGGCATTACATAACCCAAAAGGCATGACTGTAAATTGCCAGAGGCCTGACCCTATGGAAAAAGCAGTCTTTTCTCGATCGGCTGGATCCATTTCTACTTGCCAATAGCCACTCTTCAAATCAAGCGTAGAGAACCATCGGGAACCGGAGAGAGTGTCTAGTGTGTCGTCTATTCTGGGCAGGGGATAGCTGTCCTTTTTGGTAAGTGAGTTTAGCTGACGGTAATCAATGCAAAATCTTGTGGAACCATCCTTCTTCTTTACCAATACCACTGGTGAGGTCCATGGACTGTTTGATGGTTCAATCACCCCCTGTTCCTTCATATCTGCGATGATGCCCTCAGCCTCTTCTCGTTTGGCCCAAGGAAGTCTTCTCGGTTGTTGTCGAA
This sequence comes from Altica lythri, assembly GCA_964028335.1. Classification (NCBI taxonomy): domain Eukaryota; kingdom Metazoa; phylum Arthropoda; class Insecta; order Coleoptera; family Chrysomelidae; genus Altica; species Altica lythri. Next base: position 44,178,407 of record OZ034807.1, read on the forward strand.
TCGGATGAGCATCCCCGGTATTTATTTTATGAGAAACAATGCTTGTCTTGCCCTTGTCTTTGTCATTCAGGGCAAACACATCTTGATATTCCACAAGCATAGCTTTCACCTCTTGTTCTTGTTTCGGGTCTAAATTTGGGCAGTTACTAATGACCGTATCGACAAGTTGTTGAGGAAACTTTGCTCCTGGTGGCTTCGTGATGATCGCAGAACATATCGCTGATACAGGAACACACTGTCCTACCACGGTACCTTTATTCACCTTGATGTGATTCTCTTTTAAATTCATTACTCTCACTGGAATAGTGTCTTTGACCTTTATTAGAGCTTTGGCGATTAATAGGTCTTTGTTGTTGGCTTCTTCAGTTATTCTCAGGCTACCGTCCCTGCAATACCCATCAAGACTGGTCATTAGGATTTTTTCGCTACGGCCTGGTATTGTAAGGTCACAAGTAGTTATTAAACGGACAACATCTTCTTGTTCGTCATGGAACGGGAGCTCTTCTTCGCCGACCCTAAGAGAGCCATTTTTGACATCTACTATGGCCCCCAGTTTTTTTAAGAGATCCATACCGAGGATGAACTGGTCTGCTATCTCGGCTACTAATACTCGATGTCTAACACTGGTCTTTCGTAGCTTTATGAGCATATTGGCTTCTCCATACGTCTTTATTATCTCGCCCGTAGCCGTTCTCAATCTTACTGGTGTCGGCGATAATAGAGATTGCTCTTCCACCAACTCTGGTCTTGTAATGGTTTTTGTTGCTCCCGTGTCTATTAACATAGAAGTGTTCCTCTCGTTTGCAAGTCCGTCGATGTACAAACTGGGGACTCCACCAGAAGATGTTACGTTGACCGTGACTACAGGGGCTTTACTCTCCAGGGTCGACGCTCGCCCCTTCATGTCGACCCGCTTTAGTTTTCCGACGGCTGTTTCTTGCAATTGCGGCGTAGGTGACCGAACTCGCCGCAATTCCAGCACCTTGGTTCCCGTCTCGTCTCCATTTTGTCTTTACGAATAATTCTTCTTACCAGTTCTTCGAGGCTTTCAGTCTCCGATTCTTCTCCAATCGTTCTTAAACGGTGACCCCGCGAAGTTTGGCTCGCCGTTTCATGTTCTAGCGCTATAGCGAGAGCTTCATCTAGTAGCTTCGGTCGAGCCAGTTTCAAAGCTTTCTGTAAATCGTTGTCCCTCAAGCCATTTACAAAAGTGTCGACTGCTATTTCTTCCAGAAAACTATCGGGCGCTATAGGATATGCCAACCGGACCATACGCGCGATGTCCGCCTCAAATTCTTGCAAGTTCTCGGTTGCGCGTTGATTTCGGGTGCGCAATTGGGCTTTATAAACTTGCTGTAAGTGGCTATCTCCGTAGCGGTTTTCCAATCTGGAGAAAAGCGTCTGATAGCAGTACTCTTGATCTTTTGGTATTGATCTCAAAATATCTGCGGCGTCACCTCGCAGAGCAGCTGTCAATGATATGGCTTTTTGTTGTTCTGTCCATCGATTGGCCATCGCGATTGCTTCGAACTGTTTGACATACGTGGACCAGGACGATTTACCGTCGAAATTCGGCAGTTTGAATTTCATACCGCCGCCACATTCCTCGTATACTAATTCTTTCTTGTCTGTAGTTTCAATAACTTTTACGTCCTGTTCGGCGATGTTAGTGTTGGTGACCATGTTTTCTAATTGTCTGATTTTGTTTTCTAAGCATTCGAACTTTTCTTCGACTTGTTCAATCTTTTCTTCGACTTGTCCAAACTTTTCTTCGACTTGTTTAAATTTATGGTCAACCGTTTTAACAACTTCTTCTAGCTTTCCTTCAACCTTCTTAGCATTTTCCTCCATCTTTTCTTCAACTTTCTTAGCATTTTCCTCCATCTTCTTAGCATTTTCCTCCATCTTCTTAGCATTTTCTTCTAGTTGTTCTTTTAACTGTTTAACCGTTAACTGTGTTAATTTCATTTCGAATTATCTTAATTAGCACTTCGAAAAAGAACTGTCCAAAATGTCTAAAAGTCAATACCGAAACCGGAAAAAGTTTTATCACAAAATTATCAAAACTGCACTCGAAAAGTCCACTAATTAAATTAAAATATCCCACTTCTGACACCAATTGTAACGTTTTTAACAAATTAATACACGGGTTCGATTTATTTTTAAGTTGATTTATTTTCTAACGAATAACTACACAAACTATAACACTGCTAAATACTAATTCACAATTTATTTGCACTATTCGAAAGCTTAAATATTCGCGCTACACTGGAAACTAACTAACTGTCCGCATTCGAATCTGCTTTATTTATATAGCGGCGCCATCTCACGTTCGAGGACCAGAGAATTCGAGAACAGAGTCCTTCATTGTTTTTGGTACCAGAATATTCGCTGCAGAGGGTGTCCGGATTATTCTCGATTCTAGAGAGTTCGGGATAAGCTAAACATTCACCCAGTGGCGTAGTTTCGTTACAGTATTTTCTTTTTAATGTACATTTTCTTTTAATTTAAAATAGTGTCTTTTTAATTGTAATATATCTATCTATGAGAGAGAGGGAGAGAGAGTTATTTATTTTTTGGTCTGTGAGAGAGAGAAACATGCGTGTGTCGGTGCATAGTGTCGTGACAACTTTTGGTATGAATTTTTTTGGGCTAGCTCCTAGCGTCAGTCGTAACTGTTCGTAACGCGCGAAAGGGAACTTCGTTCCAATAATATATAATTATTATAACTTTAAGAATACAGGACACAGAAAAATTTAGACATAACAATAAAGAAAATAGCATATAGCGTACTGAAAGACAAAATAATCATACAAAAATAAGGCAAAAGTACTTATAAAGGGTCATTTTTACAATTGAGTTTTATTGCAATCTCTAGGACTTTGTCTAATATTTTGTTTTCCCTCTCAATAAAGTTACGGTTTTACTAAATGCAAATATTTTTTTTTCAGTAACAGTGAAGCAGTAATTAATACAGGACGAGTGGATAGGATTATTTCGCATATTTTAAATCAGGGATGTATTTATCCACTTCATCCAGACCAAAAAAATACTCCATTAGATTATCCCCTGTTGGAACGTTACGGATTTATGAAAACAAAACCACATATTTTATTACTACCATCAAATTTAGTGAGATTTGTTAAGGTATGTTTTATTTTTCAACTTGCTAATAATATATTTAAATATTATCTGTACGTTTTTGGTGGCATCAATTTTTATTTTCTTCTATTAATTTTCACAGCAGATAAAGAAAACGCAACTGTAATATTAAATACACTTGATTATGAAAGAAAATTACAGATTTTACTGGTAGACTCATCTTACATCAAAATTAATAAAGAAATTACCGTATCATTAAAAAACATATATATAAAACATTATATTGTAACCCTAATTAACCCTAGGCTAGCTCCTGGGTTCGTGGCTTCCTTTTGAGTTTTAAAAATTTTCAGCAAACAATTAATCTTGGGCGCCAAATTACAGACAAAGCAAATAATACACAAACATCAGCTTTAAGAGGATTTATTAAATCAAGATTCAATAGTTAATGTTAAAATTTTAAATTAATAATTAATTATTTCTCTTATCTTTAGTTTTTCCCAGGACTACAATTTCGGATGAGTTTTGAAAATTTTCTTCGGGATTTCATTAATTCAATTCAATTCATGGATGGTGTGGCTTCTCTTAGATAAATCTTCCAATTATTCTATCCAGGGAAGGTAGGTTTTTTCTTCGTTATGATTGTCAATCACGGCAAACAAAATGGCTGACGGCTTGTCACGTTCTCTAATTTTTAAGATATTCCTCTAATAGGGCCCTTCTGGATTTGGCAAAAACCTATTAGAAGGGCACCGGTCAGATGAAGAATCAGCGAGTAAATGAACGAACAGATATAATTTACGTATAAGGAAACCGACGGATAACCGATCGACTCGTTCCCACTTAGTAATCGTGAGCAAAATCATAAAATAAATATTTATCCATAGTCAGGTGGATTCCGGCACAAAACGGACCCTGACCGTTAAGCTTTGGTTTCCTAGGATAGCGGTGCCTCAATAAAGCGGCCGTAATTTGACGGCCGTTTTTTATTAGCGTTCAAGACGGCCGCTATCGGTGAGCACAGATGTAAAGTAACAGCTCAACGTTATTGACCGCCTAAATCCATTTTTGTATTTGCTTTCGTTTTGTGTGTTTATATTTTGTTTTATATCTTGTGTTAAGTTTCATAATTTGACAATAATTAAGGTGTTTCTGTATTAAAAGCAAAAAATGGATGATTTGGACTTGGCAATGATAATATTTTTGGAAGACGAGTCTTCATCGGAAGAAGAAACGAAAAGGTCGGAAGAAAGTGAGATTTTTAAGAAACGGAAAACTGAAGGCGTCTACGAAATCTTAATATGTCGTCACCTTCAAACAAATGATGAAAAATTTAGACAATATTTTCGTTTGACACCAGTAGTAACAAAATCTTAAAAAATAAAATTTAAACTAATATAAATAATTCTACGAAACAGTTCCCAATTCCCAATTTAATAAAAATAAACAAACTCCACACCGCACCGAAGATAAAAAACGTTGACCGCACTGTCTTCCACCGTTATGACGGCCGTCACCAAAATGACGGTGCCGCTTTATTGTGTAGCGGTGTTGCCCACCGTTTTCTTAAAAACCACGCGTGGTAAAAATAATAACAACGTTTTATAGCGGTCGTTATATTACGGCACCGCTTTCCTAGGAAACCATAGCTTTACAATATAAAAACAAAAATGAATTGAATGATGTACAAAGGAGACAAGTAACTCCTCACTGTAGTAAACCTGCACATCTTTTGCGTAATATTATTAATCATTTACTTGGAAACACGGATTCATAAATAAAAAACAAAATAGTTTCTGGAAAAATGATCCATAATTAAATAAATAAAAATCATCTTGTGATGTTATAATAAGCCGTTTTACAAACGTAACTGTTGATTGAACATTACAAATAGTTAAACAACTAGATTGTAGATTTTAACTGGGGTTGATTCGCCCAGGTGACTTTACTAGGTACATTACAACCTAAAATATTTTTTTCTGAATAACTCCATAAGGTCTAGACTTTTAAGAAAGTCTATTACCCGCTTAAAATGTACCTTTGTAATTTGATCAGTCTCTAAGAAGACCTGTCGCAGTTGTTTATGTCGTTGGCGAACAATTACTCTGCAATTACAGATATGTTCAGCCGTTTCATCTACATACTCACAGAATCTGCATGTTCCACTGTCCACTTTGCCCATTTTACAGAAATGTTACATCAGTGGGCAGTGTCCAGTGAGAATTCCTGCGATTACTCTGAGTCTGGTAGACAAAGACATAAAAATAGAAGAAAAGAAGTGAGGAAACAAGAAAGATGTGTAAGATCTAAGATGTAGTAAGGTGGGCAAGAACCAGGAGACGAGAATGGAGAGACCACGTAAACAGAATGCCAAATGACCAAAGGAAACAGGCCAGACACGTCCCGACCTCTAACGAGAGGGTATGAAAGCTGTACAACATCATCTCAACTGTTAGACATTGAAGAAAACACAAGATAATGTCCTAACTTATAAAAAAGAAGACTCTGAGTACAGGTTTATGAATCTCTAAAATTAATTTAGAGGAGCGCAATGAAGGTCGTATTAACCTTTTTGCTTTTGGCCTGATGTGTTTTTCCAGTATGCTGCACTGAGTTCATTTTCCCAAATACGAGCTTCATCCATAATGCGGCAATCGAGATGCCACAGAAAGTTTCAAGGTAGATAAAAGGTGTACTAGCACATTCTTTTGCAAGATTGTCAGCGTTTCCGACAATCCCTTTATGGCCTGGTACCACAGAAAAGTTACTTTGTTGTGTTTGACCAGTTGCTTAAGAGTTTTCAGTACCTGGCTGTTTTTTGACTAGAACGTGGTAGTAACTGGGCTATCGGAGGCAATAAATATTTTGGCTGAATTTAGGTGCTTTTTACTGCACTCTTGAGCACAGAAGTCTATTGCTAATAGCTCGGCTTGGAAAAGTGTAGGAGTGTTAAACAACGATAAGATATTGATAATTTAAATCAAACGAGCTTATTTATGCGTAAATACTATAATGGAATTGTTAATGATGAGTATCACATCAACCTACTTTTAATGTTAAGACAACTTTTATAAACAAACATCAGGAATGCCAATGGGAACTTCACTATCACCAATTTTAAGCAATATTTTTATGAAATTTTTCAAACAGAATTTTATTAAAACATATTTATTTTAAACCAATCTGTAGACGATGTTTTAGCGATTTCGCGTTGCAATGTTGAATAGTTGGAAACATTTACAACAAAGTACTTACTTACAATTAAAATTGACAAAGACGGAAATCACCATTTCTTGACATATTGATAATGAAGGATAATGGTTATTCAATTAATTTTTGATTGTATTAAATTATTTTTCATTTTAATTGACAAAAAAGATTCGCAATCAATATAAAAAATTGCTAATAACATATTAAATATTTTACCTACTTCGTAAATTTCAAAAATAACCAATAAGGATAATTTGTTCAATATCCTTTAACTTAATAAAAATAAATATTGCTTAGATCGATTATTAGGAAATTTTGTAGATTTACTTCCTTAAAATATGTAAAAGACTAAACCGATTATTTGTTATAATTTAAATTTTTCCATGAACTATTTACTTTACAACTCGAAATAGTTATATTTAAAGTCCATTTGTTTGGAGTTGGCAGCTAAGAAAAGTCATTAAATGGTAAAATGTTGTAAACAAGACCCTAAATCAGTAGCGCACGTACTTATTTATATCGGTATTAAGAAATTTCTTTTAATCATCATATTTTAATCTTCTTAGGTAAGGGATAAGTAGTCATAATACGATATTTAGAATATTTTGTTTTTCGATTTTAACGAGAATAATTGTGGTCGTTAGTGGTGTTGAGGGATTAAGGTAACCCTATGTGTATAATTGCGAAAACAAGTACGTTATTAGTCTATAAATTGAGAATTTGTTTATATCCTAATACATAAGAATATAGGTACTCGTTAGTGTTGGTGGTTTATATTGTGATCTATATTTTTATTAATTCTTACTTTTTAATATGTAGCATATTTTTATTTTACTTTTAATTTATATTTTAATTTGAATTATGCTTTAAAAAACTTCGGTTCTACGGTCATGGGATCTACTCAGCTACCTGTTGTGACAATATTATCTAGGGTTTCTATTGTGTTTGGGTTAGTTAATCCCTAATTACAGGGTGGACTCTTTGAAAAATAACAACTATGACTATGTTTCAATAGAAATGTATATTACTTTTAGTTATTTTTCATAAACCACCCTTGCTTGGGCTTTGAAGGATTTGCATTTATAATAAATTCACTGTGCTGCCAACTGAAAACAAATAGACTTTAATAAACAAAAACCAGATGTGGCATTCCGGGAATGACCGAGGAGGAAACCATATCTTTTTCAACGCTCTGAATTTTATTTGAATAATATCCATCAAATTTATTTTAAAGGAAATAAAAAAAATCGTTCGATCGGATCGTTGGATTTGTCTTTCAGATACTCTCAGAGTTTCAGCCGCTCTTAGCATAACCCGTCATACGAAAGCTATACTTCCAAAAAAAGCTCATTCAGTCTAGCAAAATTCGATGTTTAGTATTAAATAATGTTTTATCACTTAAAGTCACTTTTTGAACACTTGTAGCTTAATTAAACCTTTTAAAGTTAAATTGGCGTTGGGCGCCAATTTTGTAACCTTAATTTACCCTAGGCTAGCTCCTGGGTTCGTGGCTTCCTTCTGAGTTTTATCAATTCTCTCCAAAACATTAATTCAGGGCGACAAAGTACAGACAAACAAATAAAACGCAAAAATCAGTTTCAGGATGATTTATTAAATCAAGTTTAAAGTTTAGAAATTTAAAAAAAATAATAATTAATTATTTCTCTTATCTTAATTTTTTCCAGACTTCTATTTCGGTGGAGCCTTGACTAACTATCTTCAGGAATTCTTTCCTTCATCAATTCAAGGCCTTCTTAAAAAATCTTACTTAATAAACTATCCCGGGATGGTCGGTTTTTCTTTTTGTGACTTCTTTTGGTCAGCTACAAAATGGCTGACGGCTTGTCAGCGTTTCTTTATTGGTTTGCAAGATAAATCCCCTACTAGGGCCCTTCAGGATTTGGCAATAACCCTAATAATGAAATTATAATCAAAACTCCAACCTTTAATAATTTACAATCAAATAAATCCGCTATCTGGTTCTCCATATTATCGAGAAAAAATTAATTATATTCACATGTTTATATATTTTATGATCACAAAAAACTGACTTTTACAATAGCAAATGTATTTGAAATTAAGTGTTAGTAAAATTTTAAAATAACAAATTCACCGCAATTTGGATAATTTAATAAAAATAAAATTTATACTGAAGCTAAAATTTACTTACTTATTATCAAAGGGCAGAAATATTAAAATAATGTTTCTGATTAGTTGAAGAAACTGTGAGAAAGTGAACGAATAGAAATAATTTGCTGTCGAAGAAAACAAATCGCCCGTCTTCCCACCACGACGACGCAATAAAACTTAAAATAAATACCAACCTAACTCAGGTGGATTTCGGCCCAAAAACGAACGTTACACACTTGAAATCACGTGTAATCACTTTCAATCACTTGAAATTAGTTGTCAAAATCTCTTGTTATTAATTTCAATCACTTAAAATCATATGTGATCCAATTGCAATCCTATCCGATCCCTTCTTATCACTTGCAATCACTTATTCATACTTCTCAGCGACCCAGACGCTATGTGCGTAATCCACCATAAGAAAACTATAATTACAAAAAATATATTTTTAAATTGACACCTTTCTTCCTTTATTTAAATTATGTCTATTGTAGGTTGTCGATGATTGTGTGGTAATCAATCCAGAAAACGTTACAAAAGGATATAAAGGAGGAAGTTTTGCTAGAATAGAAGTTCAGCCTGGGGATACACAGTCAGTTTGCAACAGAAGTGCTGTTGAAGTATTGTCAATTTAAACTATATTATAGTAGTAAATTATTCTTTAATTTTTTTTTTTTTTTTATTTACTGAAAAGAAGAAGAGTGTTAATTTTGTAATTAATCAATTTTGACTTTTTATGTCAATATATCGACATGTTATTTTTTACAAAGATTTTTTTAATTTTTATTATACACACCGTGTACGCTCAAACACAAAAAGTTATTCTACCCTATAAAGATGACAAAATTCTTGAATACTGTAAAACTCAAAATGTATTTTACAGAAAAAATATATTTGAAAACATATGGTATTTGTTCCTTTTAATATTCTTAGTTTTTATATTTTTTCTCATGTTTTTAGGTAAGTAACATACACATAATTTGAGTCATTAAACTATATTGACTATGTATTGCAGGTTTACTTAAAGGTTTCATAGGTATGTGCTCTAAATCAGTAGGTGAATTAGGATTAGGATTACTTGTAGAATTACCGAAACCTCTTGATAAATATAGAGAAAAATCAATTGAACACTTGCCTGTTCAATATGATGTAGATGGTTGGCCAATACATCCATATGAAAATGAACGATCAGTTAGGGTCCTAACAAAGTAAGAACCATCAATATCTTTAGTATTTTTAACGTTTTTCTTTAGTCAATCCATTTTCTTCATTATGACTTTCTACAAAACTATTGTAAGCTGTATATAAACGTGAGTCTTATCGTAGAATAAAATTCAGATTCCTAAGTGTATTTTTTTATATATTTCGCATAATTATTCCTTTTTTGTACCAAAACATACATTTTTTTATTCTTTGCTAAATGAAATTTATTTCATTAAATGATTAAATAGTTTTTCCATAATTCGCAATTTCTGTAAAGGTGTTGTTTCAAGGTTATGAAAATACGTCTGTTTGCGCCAGACGGACATTGCTGCCTTCTCTCGTAAAGTTTAAATTAAAGATTAAATAGCATTTTGAATTTTATTAATTCCGAAACATGGTTTTCCATGATTTGTTAGATACACGTACTCAGTAATAAATGACGCATTGGTAAAATTCATATTAATGGTAGGTAGTTAAATTTTCTAGTATTAAATTTAACTTTGTAAGAAAATTTACCACTAAACTGGGAAGAAAATCTGAATGGGACGAAAACACCATATTTGGGGCTAAGCCAAAACGCCATAAAATGGTATGCGGACGGCTCCAAGACAGATAAAGGAACAGGAGCAGGGGTGTTTGGACCTAGAACCAAATACTCAGAAATTTTGGGTACGTACCCAAGCATCTTTCAAGCGGAAATTCGTGCCATAGAAAGATGTATAGAATTTAACATTGAAAGGAACTACCGTAGACAGAAGATTGTAATCATGTCAGATAGTCAAGCAGCCATCAAAGCTCTGAACTCAGATACAATCAGTTCAAAGATGATCTGGGAATGCCTAGGCAAATTAACTGAACTAGGACAGAATAACACTGTTACCCTCCTATGGGGTCCAGGACACGTAGGAATAGAAGGAAATGAAACAGCAGACAAGCTGGCAAAAAAAGGAGCTGAAACCCCATATCTGGGACCAGAACCATCCTGTGGAATCAGCAGTAGTACAATCTTAGAAAAACTAAGGAAAAAAATGGATAGCGAAAAATCCAAGTACTGGAATGATCTAGAAGGCTAAGACAATCGAAGACGCTCCTGGGAAACTATAACCAGAAGAGATCTCACAGCTGTCTTAACCTGAGTAAGAAAAACCTCCGAATTATAACAGGAATACTAACCGGTCACTGTCGATTTTCACGAAGACTAGATACCAGGAGTTTAAACGTAATGTTAAAAAAATGGTCTCAATTTAGGGGACAGAACTATTGCCGGTAGAGTGCGCTTGTGTTCCTAAGATTTAATTACAATATTTCAAAAGATAAATGAAAATGCACAAAAATTTTCAAATATTAGTTAAAAACTACACAAATTTATAAATTACTTATTGATGTCTTTGTTTGTTATATGGCTCTGCTACTTGGCAATCGGCAGATAAATTAAGCAGTTATTATTTTGATGTTACTCACTTTTGGTGCTTTGAATATACCCACTTTTTTTACACTGTCATCTGCCTTTCGGGCAGTAACACGACCATGAACAGCACAATACTTTCCCATTTCTTTTTATTAATTTTATTACAAGTAATTTTAAATAAATTAATATCATATATTCAATTTAATTTCGTGAAATTTAAATGTCATAAACATCGGTTTGGTTCTTATTGTTCCTCGCGCCGCCAGTGGACAAAAATAGAACTATGATCTGGCCCGATTATTGAGACCAGAAATATTATGAAAAAGCCTATACCGTGTAGACTCCTGGTATCTAGTCTTCGTGGTCGATTTTAATTGTGAACAAAATTGTCTTTGACATCACTTAATTTCAATGAACATCTTAGAAGATATTACAATTTTAAAATAACTAGGACGCCACCGTAAGGTGGCGCAGTTATTATCTCATATATTTAAACGAGAATTTCTTACTAAATTAAGTACTATAAAGCCACCGTACGGTGGTGTAGTGGATGTCTTATATAAAATATCTAATATAAAAAAATCATTGAAAACAAAAAAAAAAGCAAAATGGTAAAAATTTGAAAAAATGAAAAAAAAAAAAAAAGTTATGCGGTACAAAGTCCGCCGGAACAGCTAGTGTAAAATACATTAATATCTTCTAATGACAAAAAATTTGATCAAGCAACAATGTAAAATTTCTCACGCAGAATTCAAGTAAATTTACGACGAATTTGGAATGCACGTATTCAGACATTTTTTCGTAACCCCGAAATAGGACATACACCGAAAATTGTTCCCTTTGCTAGTCAAATCCACACAAGCAAAAAGATTGCTCTTGTAATATCCAATTACAATTGTAAGGGATATATAAAATATTCAATATATTTATTTACAGAAAAGCAGAATTCTGCCTTAATACTATATTTTTCCTGGCCTATCCCTTAGCGTTAAGTTTACAGATGTGTGGTATATGTTTTAATAAAAAGGATGAGTCGTTATGTTGTGAAAAGGGCTGTTTTAAAAATGTTAGTATATTAAAATTAAATGAAAGAATTAAAAAAAAGGTAAACTCTTTTAATAATATACTCTTGTTGTAAATAAAAATTAATATTTGTAGAATGGTTATATACCGATAGAGGTTGACAATGATATTTACGAAGAGAATGATATAAAGGAACATGAAGATACAAAATATGTTATTACTCAAATGAGACAAAGTCAGCTTTCATTACAAAAGGGTTTTTAATGTGAAAACAAGTATTATTTTTATAAAAAATAAAAAAATCTTAATATAAACAAGTTTTATTAACTAAATTCACCAACGTCTACCACCACCACCACCTCCACCATATCTTCCTCCTCCACCTCCTCTTCCTCTACCACCACCAGATTCTCGTTCTTTATCACGCTTTTCTTTCCAAGCGGTGAAACGTTCAGCCATTTGATAAATTTCCTCTGGTATATACTACAACACATTTATATTAATTACTTAACGACATAATCAGATATGAATTTTATTTTACCTGTTGAGCTTCTTCTAAAATCTTAATTAAAGGCTCAGCCTGTGCCCAATCACTTCTGGTAAAATAACTGATTGCTTCTCCAAATTTACCAGCTCTACCAGTTCTACCAACTCTATGCACGTACTCTTCAATATTCCGGGGAAAATCATAATTTACTACATGCCTAGAAATAGAAAATTTTAAAATGGCACAAAAAAAAAATTCATCTAAAATATGGCTATTTACAGATTTAAACATAATTAACATCAAACAAAATTTGACTTACGTAATATCATCAATATCCAATCCTCTAGAAGCAACATCAGTAGCAATAAGTATCTGGACAGTACCGTCACCAATATCTATTAAAGCTTGTTCTCTATCACTCTGATCTCTATCACCATGTATTGTTTGGCAATTAATGCCAGATATTATTAATTCTGAAGCCAATTCATCAGCACGAGATTTCTTTCCACAAAATACTATCACCTTTTGATCAGGACCTAGGTTTCTAGCAAAATCCATAAACTAAAAAGATATCCAAATAATAATGTTCAAATTAAACAATAACCTTTATAAGTACCTTACGAAAAACCTACTACCTAATACTTTTGGAAAAAAACATATCTTACCATTTCCATTTTCTCAGCATCATCATCAGGTGTTATCTGAATAATCTGCGAAACTGTGTGAGTCGCAGCAAGATCTAAACTTCCTACATAAATTTGAATAGGATCGTTCATGTAAGATTCCGCTAAACGTCTAACTCCTGGAGGCCAAGTGGCACTAGTCATGATCGTTTGTCTAGTCGGTCTAATAGTGTACATGACTTTACGTATCTGAGGTTCGAAACCCATATCCAACATACGATCTGCTTCATCAAGCACAACATAAGTTACACTTTTAACATTAAGATGGCCTAGACAAATAAAAATAAATAAACACGGACTGCAACAATTATTAAAGACTCACCAGCTGCAACTAAGTCATTCATTCTTCCTGGAGTAGCTATAACAATATCCACACCATCTGTAACGACTTTAACTTGATCACGACGATTTCCTCCTCCATATATGCAGACTCTGATATAAAACACAGAGATAGTTTAAACATGACACTAAAATTATTTTAATAAACTTACGAATTAATACATTTATATTGATATTTTTTAATTTCTTTGTCAATTTGTAAAGCCAATTCTCTAGTCGGTGCCATTACTAATACTGCAGGACCTCCCCGTTCCTCACGAGGAGTAGTTTGACCATCAATATGTATCATCGCAGGAAGCAAAAAAGCTAAAGTTTTACCTAAAAAAAAATAAAGTAAATAAGACTGGATTTATACTCTCCCCTAAAAAAACGACAAAACCGAATTTAATTGTTTATCACTTAAATAATTTGAAACTACTTCTGTGATATATATTAAATGACCAGCTCCTAATACAGTCTTTAATTTATATTAAAGATATTTGGTATGAAGTTACGAGTTACCAAAGTTACGAAATATAGAAGCAAATTACTTAAAAAATCAAGGGCAACTTAATAAGAAATAAGCCAAGAAAGTTGGAAGATGTTATTTATATAAAATGAAGTAATACTACTTCTGTTGCATTACGAATTTTTGGAATTCAAAGTTATTTTCATGTAATTTTGGTTAACTCACAGTTTTCTTTCACATTTATAAATTTAATATTTTCAAACTTAATAAGTAGTAGCTTTTTTCAATGTGCCATTTTTTTAGAAGGACAACCTAAAAATTAAAATGCATGTATTACCAGTTCCTGTTTGTGCTATTCCAATCAGATCTTCACCACTTAAGAGTACTGGCCAAGCTTGCGCTTGAATTGGAGACGGTTTCTCAAATCCTGCCTTGTGAATTTCATCAAGAATCTCTGGATATTGATGAAAGGCATGATGAAATTTTGGACAAGGTTTTGGTATAGGAAGGCTATTATCTTTTTGAAATGTTCTATCAACTACTATGTTGTTATTCTCTTGTCTAAACTGATCTACTTGAGCATTAGTCATTCTGGAAACTTCTGGATGTTCTTTGTAAAAATGTTTAATAACAGGAGCATATTTTGCCCACTCCTCATTTTCTGCTTTTTCACAATTTGCCAAGAATGTTTTCCAATCTACTATCTTCTTTACAGGTTCCACAGGCATATCTTTTGCTTCCACTATCTTTATTTTATCTGTTGTGAGTTCGTCTATTAATTCTTTTGCTTTTGCAATTGTCTCATCATTCCCAAATAATTTCACGATAGTATCATCTCCATCAGTTTCTTTTGTTACTTGAATCCTAGCACCGGACTCTGACTGTAATTCAGTAATTTTTGAACCACCACGACCTAAGTAAAGTAAAAGATTATTGACAAACTAACAATTAGGTTTTAATATCCAAATTTGATAATCAAACAGAATGATCAAGTAATGATTAGAGCAATATTTATCGTTTTTTTTAATTTGTTCATCCAAGCCTTTAGAAATATTTTGCTGCAATTTTAAACACCAATATTAAATAGTTACGGGTTATAGGTTTCTAAAGATATAAAGAAATTTTAAATGTGTTTTAGTACACACTGAAAAAACGTTGAATAATATTTAAAAATATCCATAATCTCAAAAATCTAGAAACATTATACATTTTAATCTGAAAAATCGACAAGGCTTTAAAAGATCCACATTTTACTTATTCAACTATCATGAAATATGGATTAAAAAATATTGAAATTTGAAATTCATTTTTTTACAGTTTACACAACAGGTCAATTACTCAAGTGGTGCAATAGACTATTTTGGTATTGTTCTTATTAAGATTATCTTTTTTTTATATTGATTAAATATTAAATTTAGTTTAAATATTCTCTGTAACTTCCTTTGATATCAATGTCTACTTTCCTCTATAATTTCTTCTTGCCACTTTCAATAAAATAATGAAAATATGTTAAAAAAACTGCTCTCGAAAAAACTTATATTAAAAGAAAAGTTTAATATTTTATGAATTTTTTGTTCATATTTAAGAAATCTTTGAAAAGGCCGACTTATCTTGTCCGCAGGTATAACTTTTCGGGAAACTAGTAGAATTCCTGGAAAGGAATTCATGTAACAATGCCCCCCAAAACAAGGGGAGTCAATCTGGTGTACCGATGGCAAGACTGAGAAAGGCACAGGGTCGAGTATATAAAATAGAAAACAGAAGATACAGTTCAATTAAATCTAGGAGCGTATGCTACAGTGTTTCAGGCCCAAGTAATGCCTATAAAACAATGTGCAACGGAGATCATAAGTCAGGGTATAACGGGTAAAACAGTCAAGCAGCTCTAAAGGCGATAGTCTCGGCACAAATAAGCTCAAAGCTGGTATTGGACTGCGTTAGCATCCTGGCACATGCCGCAAGTCAGAATTCTCTGACACATTCAGAAAGGCAGTCATTGAGAAATCGAGGCTAGAGAAGGCCCAGGAGTGGTGGGAGAAATCACCGGGCAAGCGACAAGCCAAAGTCTTCATAAAAGGGCACTCGGTGAAATTTACTGCAGAGTTGTTATCACAAAGACGAAACGATATCAGAATGATTGTCAGTTTCTTGACAGGACATTGTCAGTTCAGAAAACAGATGAGTCAGCTGAACTTTGCAGATGAAGTCATCTGGGAGATGAGAAACCGGCTGCTTAAAGTTACGTGGAGAGGCCACTGCCAAGTCTCATTAAGATTGTAGGGCTAGACAAGGTGCTCTAATCTTATTATAGATTTGCTGGGTGTTCACAATAAGGCACTATAGATATAGGTATTATCATCAGCCATTTTTATTCCAATGTCAATCAATTTACGTGTCAGACCATAGACAACTTAAAGAGACACGTGCAATCGTATTTTGTGGTGAAAATGGGAACTAAACTAGCTGGTAGTGCGAAAAGCGAAAAAGTACTTATAACGGTATAGTAACAGAGTAAGTACTATTAGCGGTTTTAGTTTAAAATAAATTTAAGGTACTTTTAGCATAAAAAGGGTGTTAAAGTAAAATTTTAAACAAAAACATGGTGCGCTGATGTCGGAACTTGTTGCCAACTTTATATTAGGCTTCAACACATCTGTTCTATTATCTCTAGTTTTGTGGTTGACATTGGACAAAACATGGCTGACGATAATACCTATGTTTATAGTGCCTTAACTAAGGCACTATAGACATAGGTATTATCATCAGCCATTTTTATTCCAATGTCAATCAATTTACGTGTCAGATCATAGACAAATTAAAGAGACACGTGCAATCGTATTTTGTGGTGAAAATGGGAACTAAACTAGCTGGTAGTGCGAAAAGCGAAAAAGTACTTATAACGGTATAGTAACAGAGTAAGTACTATTAGTGGTTTAAGTTTAAAATAAATTTAAGGTACTTTAAGCATAAAAAGGGTGTTAAAGTAAAATTTTAAACAAAAACATGGTGCGCTGATGTTGGAACCTGTTGCCAACTTTATATTAGACATCAACACATCTGTTCTATTATCTCTGGTTTTGTGGTTGACATTGGACAAAACATGGCTGATGATAATACCTATGTTTATAGTGCCTTATTCACAATAGATTTGTAAAGGTCGCAGCGATACAGGCTATCAGCCAACCCTATGAATATCTACCTATCTAACTAGATAATCATAAAAACCTATTAAAATAGAATATTGGTTCAGTCAATATTATATATTTAACATATAAAGGATATATCCGAAGTCAAAAATGTTATATTTCTAAAATTGAAAGCGGGATAAATTCATATTAGTACAATAAGTTAATTAGGTAGCTAACATTAAAACAATATAAAACGCGTTCAGTCTAAAGACTAATTTTTACGAACATTTTTATGAAAATTAAAAAGTAAAACGCAGATCTCAAAAATTATATCTAGTTCGTATAATCAATACCATCGAAACTAGAACAAAACATTTACACCTAAAAGCGGCTCTAGTGAACAAGTGACATGAAAATGAGTAAACAATATAACTACATAGTGAAACATTTCGTTTTACGAAAGAATGGGTTGATTCAAATTTATATTTTTGGAAAAAAATAATTACAAATTTTGTCAGGTGACGGGACGTTGTGGTCTGGAAGGTCAAAATACTAAATACTTGGGAAAAATTTAAAAAATACATGTTTACACTTACCAATAATTCTACCTACGTGTCTTGAAGGAACATTCAAACATTCATATTTATCATCAGATCTCTCTCTTCTGTAATTATTTTGGTTTCCATTTCTAGAATTTCCAAATCTATCATTTCCTTCATTTCTTGATCCGCCCCTGCTTCTAGTAAACTGCTGAGAAGAGGTACGGTTACTTTCATTGTTAGAATATGAATTATACGTTGGGGTAGAACTCGACCAGGAACCACCATCGTTATCTCCCCAGCCATCAGTACAACTAGCACTACTTCTGCTATATGCTGAGGGTACTACCACAGGACAGTCATCATCCCAATCATCAGACATGATATGATTTCGCAACAAAACTATTGCAATAAGAAAGTTACAATTGTTTACTTACTTTTTTGTTTGTATAAGTGTACAAAGTGTTACTTAATTGTTATATATTTATTTTTTATAACCTCAAAAAACAAACCGTACCGTACCTGTCCAGCTGTCAGATACAAAAGAAAGGAGCATGTGACAGGTGACATGTGATAGGTAGCAAAAGGAACAAAAAATAACTATAATCAAGTAAAATCTATAGTTTTAAATAAAAAAATGCTTATTTTTACCACATATACAAAAGTAATAGATAAATATAAATAATTATTGGTTAAAGTGTCAAAGTACACATTTAGGTGAGGGCATACAAGAGAACGTATTGAGTAGAGGCCACTTAACTAACATTTTCAAAATATTTGTTGATTGTTTTAACTTTTTGTTGATACAATTATACATATAATCACAGATTTAGGTAATCTTTGACAATAATTATTCAGACTTTAATATTAAGTCTGCAATTAATTTTGATCACATGGGTTTTTATTATTAGATATTATTTACAATTTTTCTTTTGTAATAGATTATTGTAATTTCAAAATCCGTAAGTATTTGTATTTTTAGTTTTCGCTGTTAAGGCAGAAGCATGCGTTAAAGAATTTTTAATGCTAAGATTTTTTTCGCTCTTATTTATCTACAATAAATAAAATTAAATAAATAAATTTAATTTTTTCTAAAACGAGTAAAATTAAAAAATGTTAAATGGTAACTCACTAACTTGATTCATTTTATAACGTGAATGTACGAAGTAAGAGTACAATCAGGTTCAAACACATAGATAAGTGGAACTATGTTCAATATATCCAAAGAATTAAGTGCAAATTACTTACTGCTTTACATATGCATTTCAATAGATTTCTTCTCCATGACACATGGATTCTATATACCAAATTTCATGAACCTGTGACCTTCTGTGCAAGACTTATTATAGCGAATACGGACGGGGGTTTGTGATCAAGTGTGTTTACAAGTTCCTACACAGAGACAATATAATATATTTACATTTTTTTCATCACATTTATTAATTTTTTATATTAAAATAACAATAATTTGTCATTGCACGCTATATCTTTTGTAAATAATACAAACGAAAATGGCGGCCAAAAGAATTCATCGACAGTAAGTAATAATAATCTAATCGTGTCCGAGAGCCATATTCTGCGATCCGTTTACAATCACTTGCAGGCGATTGTAATCGTTGAGTTAGAACATACCCAATAAGATGTAAATTATACTGGGTGCATTATCATCTCTAAACTAATAGAACTGTGCGGCTTATATATTGTGATGGAATGTATTTTTGGTGCTTGTATAAATTTTATTTTTCTTTCTTCTCCGGCACTTTAGGTCAATGTGTTCAATTTTTGTAATTTCACTAAATTATATTTTACAATTTTATTCAAAAATATACTTTTTTATCTTCTCATTAACATGTAATTCTTACTATTAACAGCTCTATCAACAAAAAAATACATTTTCTCCCCATCCCTAGGTAATCTTTCTTTTTTACCAAACAAAAACTCTTCAGAAACAAACATCACTTTCGGCAAAAAAAATTACATTCAAAAAGCCACCTATTATCAAGTACAAAAATATTTAAAACAAATCGGATGATAACAATTTATTACAAAACGTTTTACCTTCAAGGGTAACAAAGATAATTCCTTCTGTAATTGCACCCCTTAAATACATGAACAAATATTAAGATCTTGTTTCCAAGTTGTAAGTAATGTGTTTAATCTAACGTATGTCAGTGTGTGTAATTGTTCAATATTCCCTTAATTATCTTACGACCCAGGCCTTGATAAAGAAATTTAAATAAATTCGAAAGTGAATAAATTGTCGTAAATTCATTGTATGAAATTTATCCATCAATCTGATATATAGAAAAAGACACATCTAGGAAAGTACTCACAAATAGTTACCATACTTAATGTTTTAACCAAGTGTTAATTGCAGACTTTTCATAATTTTTTATTCTCGTTCTCTGAATTTATAAACTCATAAGAAATCTTAAATTATTCAAATATAAAAAGTAGATTAACTATTTTAAATTCGATTGATTTATGAATTTTTAGGCAAATATCTCTAAAATCGTGTAAGGAGTAATTTAAAATAAAAGTTGTATTAAGTTTTTATATTGTTATTATTTAAAAAGATATTTATATCTTAAACTAAGCAGCTGGATCATCACCTTTGGTGGTCCTTGTGTAGATAAGTTGTGCCCTATGTTGTACAACTTGTTTAATAAGTCCTAGAAAAAAAAAACCTTTACTAAAACAAGCATAAAATTATTTTTTATCATAATATAAAAACATCAAATTTTCAGACTCATTAAATCAGTTTTATTTTGCAATCACGTTTTCAAGCAATTAATTGTCTATCATCATAAAAAAACTTCCTACTTAAATTGTACTGTTTATGATCACACAAAAATTTAAAATAAACACCAAGTAAACAAACAACTTTACCTTTCTGTTGAAGTTCTATTAAAGCTCTCCTTGCTAGGGATCCACGTACTTTTAGACGTTCAGATACAACTGAAGGAGTAATTAATTTGTAAGAAGGTACTTCTTTGTATAACTTATCGTAGGTTGCTTTATCAAAAAGAACTTGATTGTTCAACTTATCACGAACTTTTCCCTTGGACCACTTCTGCAATATAATTTTAATGAAAATCAATTTTACAATTGCAATAGACTACATACCTTCTTTTTGGCTTTACCTCCACCGGACCCCTCCTTCTTCTTTTGGGTCTTTTGGGGTTGTTTTGCAGAAGACTTTGCGTCCTTTTTAGGAGGCTAAAAAAACATTGAACGTGAACAAATCGTGCCTAAACTTGTAGAAAGACATTAAATTATACGGAAATCAGACTCATTAAATCAGATTTAACAACCATGAAGATCGTCTTGGATAGATTTGATACATCATACACACATGGTACATGCGAATTTTGTATTAAATACTATTCTACCTTAACCCTTTTTTTTCATGAAACCAGTTACATTTATTTAATACATAAGTTGTTTGTTAATTTCAAGTATTTTGTTGAGTTAAATAAAATAAACTAACGTATATTTATAAGAGAAAAGTAAAATTCTTGACACTTACCATGTTGGTTACTGAAAGAAAGAACAAGGAAACGGAAACATGAATTGCTTGACAGTTTGACTGTTCTGACAGCTCATATTCTAAACATATTTTCGTGAAGATGACGAAATACAAAAACAACTTTGAATTCGAAAACGCCTAATAGGTTGGTAGTAACCACTTTGACATGACATATTTGTTGACTTACGAAATTAGTAAACGTCATCGGTAATATGTCATAATTTTTTTTTATTTTTTTCTACTCAGTTCCTCAGTTGTGTAAAGAATGGTGAAATGGTTATGTCTTTAAAACAACAGCCGCTTCCGGCTGAAATATCTAACTGAATTTTATACAATTACCTTCTACACTACTTTTCCAAGTTTATACTACAGTTTTTCCTCATATTTCTTATATTTTTATGTGGTAATTTAAAGTTCAAATCACCGTTTCAAGACACGTCAACTAGTTCTAAAAGGTGTTTTCTAGTTATGTTAAAACTTCAATAAAATAAATTAGAATAAATATGTTGCCTTTGTCTCACAAGGACGCGTTTCAAGCTTATCCAAGAGGATTTGGTTCAAGAATTAAAGAAAGAATAAACGGATGGATTAGGTTAATATTTTCCGACAGAAATTCAAGAAATTTGTTCCTGTTCCTATTACTTAATTTATCCTTTGCATTTGTAGAACTAGTATATGGCGTGTGGAGCAATAGTTTAGGTACTTGTAGTAATTGTTTATTAAAATATATCATTTTATCTGTAAATATATTTTAGGTTTGATTTCTGATTCATTCCATATGTTTTTTGACTGTACTGGTCTTCTAGCTGGTTTAGTAGCATCAGTAATTACTAAATGGAAAGCTAATGATAAGTATTCTTATGGATATGTAAGAGCTGAAATATTAGCAGGATTTGTAAATGGATTGTTTTTATTGTTTATATCTTTCTTTTTGATGTCTGAAGCTGTTGAAAGAGCTATTGAACCTCCTGAGGTATACTTTTAAATATATATACGTAAAAGTAAATATGAAATTTCTGTTTTTATTTCAGGTCAAACATGAAAGACTGTTTGTAGTATCTGTTCTGGGGCTATTAGTAAATTTAGTAGGCGTATATGCCTTTCAGCATGGTCATTCCCATGGAGGAGGAGGATCGCATGGCCATTCTCATGGTGGTCCAAGTCATGGACATTCACATAATAACCATCACCATTCACATGATATAGAATTAGACCACGGGAACTCACAAATTATGAAAGGTGTCTTCCTTCACATTTTAGCAGATACTTTAGGAAGTGTAGGAGTAATTGTATCAGCCGTACTTATGAATATGTTTGGTTGGATGATAGCTGATCCCATATGCTCTATGTTTATATCAATTTTGATAGCTCTAAGTGTATTAGCTCTAATAAAGGATTCGATTATGGTTTTAATGCAAAGGCAGCCTGTGGCATTGGATAACGTTTTACCACAATGCTATCAAAAAGTTGTTAGTTTAGCTGGTGTATATTCAGTTCAGGAGCCTCATTTTTGGACGCTGTGTAGTGACTATTATATTGGTGCTATAAAGTTAGAAGTGTCAAAAACAGTTGATCCCAAATACGTGGTGTCTCATACACAAATGATCTTTGCATCAGTCGGTGTTCGGCAATTATATGTTCAATTAGACTACACTCCAATGTGATAAAACTGTTTGTTTTTAATTAATATCGATTTTTAGCTAAAACAAATATAGAATCTGAATTAATTTAAATGTTGATTTTGAAATTTAATGTTTAGATTGTCAGCTTCTAAAATTGTCCATAATTTTTACTTAAAAAAATTCTGAAACAAGGTATAGGTTCACCATAGAGTAAATTATTGAAATTTGTAATACTGCACAATTATTCCAAAACCTTTATCTGGACCTAGGCATTCTTTCACGATTTAAACATATTTTGGGTTTTATTTGAAAAATTAATTTCATGTTTCTTATGATATAATTAAATGAGACAGTGAAAACAGTTAATCAAATTGTTAGAATTGATAGCACAAAGAAATAAATTCATTTTAAATGCTATCGATAAATTGTATTACGCTATATTTTTTAGTTGCTTTAAATACCTTTAAATATAAAAATGGTAAGGATGACACAGAATAGCGTAACTTAATATTTTTATAACAGATTGGTTTTTGAACAAATCTTTTTCGTACATCGATACTAACGTTCCAATTTTCAACACTTCAAGAGACTAGTGTAATACTTTTTATCTAGTCTGTTAAAACATATTATTGTCAGCATGTTAAACTGCACGTATCATACGACAAAATTATGTAATGGGATATTCTTCTGTAATTATATATTCACACATTTTCATTACGAAAATCAGAAATCAACTATGTTGATAATATTAAAAGAAACGAATGAATGACTAACGACGTTATTGAATTTGAGATTGAAAGAAGGAAACAAAACTAAAAACAATGCGAAATATAAGGATACACATACACTAATGACAAAGAAAATAAAAACATCTATAGAATCATAGCGGCGTGAGAAATGTAGAAAATTGTAGAACGGTTCGAATCTGTAGATTAAATGGCATTAGTATGGTGCAATTTAAAGACAACATATATATTAGCGAGAAAGAAATGGAGATAAATAGATAGAGAGAGTATGTAAAGAAATTTGTCGATGATGAGAAACATAATATTGATATGCAGAAGACCAACGGACCAGTAAAAATCAAAAAGGTGGTCAGAATAGCAATAATACTATTCAAATCTAATAAATCCTCGGGACCCGATATAATGTTTAAGATACTTAATGAGGAAAACTTATCTCTCCTAACTGACTCCTTTAAGTGAGTTTGATACCGAAGAATTCCCAGACGATTGGATCACACCTGTCTTCCTACCAATTGCTTGGAGTAAAAACGAGAAAAAATGTGAGGTAAGAAGTAAGAACGTACCATCATCGGATTTGAACACATAAATGGAACTACGTTCAATATTTCAAAATAAATAAGTAAATACGAAGTTACAATGCAACACATATAAAATTTACATATTCGATACTCTCATACTGCCAGTCGTGCAGCGCTATACTCGAATATGTTCTGCTATACATGTGCATTATATACACGAGTCGTTAAAATTTCGACATTAGGATTATCCGATCTGGACCAAAATACATAGGGTTCTTCCCCATGACATGAGGATTCTATATACTAAATTTCATGATCCTGTGACCTTCCGTCCAAGAATATACATCCTAGATTCACATCAGGTTATGGAAATAATTATGATAACAAAAAATTACGTCTTGAAACTCTACTCGATGAACATCACTTATTGGAGTACATTCAGGTAATATCGACAAAAAGTTCTTTATACTAGTACTGAAACGACTGGTAGAAAAGCTGCGAAAGATAAAGAAAGGGCTATTAATAAAAAATGGATAGGAAATTGTAATTCGCTTATTAAGTACCATCGTTATTTTATGAAATCCGCTTGTGTGTCCCTTCGACCGTGCGCTTTAACATATTCGAATATAGCGCAATATATTATTTTGAAATATTGAAGGTTGTTCCATTTATGTGTTCAAATCCGATGGTACTTTCTTACGTTGAAATTCATAGAATATCTGACTATATGGAAGTCATTACAGATGAAGAGAGCACGTTTGATATTATCAAGGGAATAGATAATCAGTTACTATTCCGAAAAGCTTTATTAACGTTAAAGTAGTATATTATAGTTAGAATCACATTTTCTAAAGTTTGATAAACTTAATCGTGAACTGAAAGTGATACTGTCTGTCATCTTCTGTTAACAATGCCATCGCAAGTGGTTGTAACTGCACTTAAAACTCTTTCATCTGATAAACTATATATCTTGGTTTTGTCAAGACCAAACTGCAAGAAAAAAAAAGACACACCGGATCTACATCTAGTACAAGTACAGCTTAGTGGGATCAGCTCGTAAAAAATCACATAATCTAATTATTAAAAGCCTTTTTGTGATTATTGTGAAAAAACTGGTCATAAACGTTTCCAGTGTAGAAATATAAAAAAAAGTATCCAAGTCAACGTACACGACTAACAAATGTTGATACCGATCAAAATGTTGAAGAATCTAATTTAATTATTTCATTACTCGTCTCTGTTTCTGACTCATTAATTTTATCTATTCAAAGTATGAATAAAAGAACCAATAGTTTTTATTATTGATTCTGGTGCTACAGAACTTATATAATAAGTGAGTAATTGAAAAAATATCTAGTAAATGTTCAATAGTTTGATAAAGTAGTAAAGAATAAAATAACTAAATCTGGACAAACACTAATAGCTAGAGAAACATGACATTGTATAATTACTAATCAATTTCAAAACCAGTATAGAAATCTACGAATTCATATTGTTCATGGTCTTCATTTAATTTAATGTCCTTTCCAAAACTAAGATAATCTCAATTTGAAGGTATTTGAAAACGGTAGAGCAGATATAAGTTATTAAACAACAGTATTTTCAGAAGCCACTCATACTAACAAAAATGTCCCATGGCCTTAAAATACTGCTTCAAAGAGCAAGAGACGTCAATAAAGATATTTTGGATTATGTCATCAAAAACTTCTCGAGACGGCTATTATTGATTGAACGATGTAAAATTGATAAGGAACCTTTATTGTATATTCTGAACAACAAACAATAATGCCATTAAGCCAAGAGACTCAACGAAAGTCAGTATAAGAAAGGACGTGAAATACTCTCACTAATACTTTTTAATGCGCCTAGGTGAAACAAAAATGGTGTTTCTATTAACTGTGAAAAAATTAGTAACATGAGACACGTTGATGAACCGTGCTTCTACATAGTTAATGACATGGAAGACTGATAGAGTAGCAGTTACAAGCGACAATTTTTGGATAAAGCTGAATTACAAGAAAACGTAAATCCTTATAACTAAAAACACCATTCCTAAAAAATCTTTCTATTTACAGCAGTGACAGAAACTTAAAATTTTCTGTCCATCTGAGAACATATACATCGATATTTCAAGTAGAAGGATTTTGTAATGCGCAAGAGGAAATAATTTAAGGGCTTACAAATATTTAAGCGGATCAACATATGAACAAATAACCAAGAGGGTATTGGAGCTTTAAAGACCCCTAAAGTTGTCTCCAGACTACTACACGAATACCGAGTAGAACCCGACATCCTGGCCGATCATAACAGTGTTCAACTAGTTTGGGTACCAGGGCATAGAAGAATACAACGCAAGGAATAGGCGATAAACTTGCAAGAAAAGGATCAACCAAAATATTTGACAGTTCAGATCCAGTTCTAGGGGTACCAAAAAGTACGGTTCCGAGCCGAATGATCCGTAGACAACACTGGTAACACATTTCTGGTCAGAAACACAGCAGAATGTGTACCGAACAGGCGAGTGCCAGAAGAACTGAAACACTGCGTAAAAACAACAGGAATCAGCTATGAGTCATTACAGGGCATGCACCTGTAAAACCATAGGACTGCTTAAATGAGATTCAACCTGCAGATTATCAGACAGGGAATCTGACAAAGTTTAATACAAACAACATTGTAAGGCACTAGATTGTAAGACAGTAAATTTTTGCCTTCACCAATTTATGGTCCTCATCCTTTAAGCTTGTACAAAGTATTAGAGAGTACCAAGATCCTGTAGTGGGTGGCAAGAACCGATGGAAGAAGAGTTCAATAAGTCTAACTAGGCTGCAGTACGACCGGTGATGGCTTTCATCTTAAAAAATTAATAATTGACTATTACACTGATCCTTCAGAATAAGGTAGAAAATAACAGAGGACCATGGCGTAGAATATCCTGTCTCAAAAATCAGGGATAATGGACTGGAATGACGTCACCTGTATATAGTTTCATTTAGCGGTTAGTAAAGTAATTGTAATCCCTCGCCAGGATAAGGTAAGGATAAGGTAATAACTGTTTGATAAGGTCCACGAAATAATAAATAAAGGAAAACAAATAAACACCTTTATAATAGTATAAATATTTATTGAAATCATTGAAAATATACAAAAGGAAGCTAGTAATATAATATATACTTTTTAAATATTTTTATCTCGATTTGATTCTTTCACACTGCTACCACTTTTTTCCTCATAGAAAATATATCCTATATAATAACTAAATAAGTATTAATAATTATAAGCATTATTAATCCTAAAATACTAACAAAAAGCAGATGCCTATTTCATACTTTTATTTTTTAAAATCACTTTTTAATTATCTTTATTCCGAAATAACTAAAAATACAAATCTCGCTGTTTAATAAGTCAAAGTTTGCCCAAAGAAATGTAAAAAATGCATAACTGAATTAATCTCTAATAACAAAACTATAATTTTACTTTTCATAATGAAAAGTACATTAATACAACATAACTAAAGAAAATATTAATATAACAGTACTGAGTTACAAAAGTCAATTTTTACATACTTCTACATAACTTTTTTGGGTTGAAAACTGTTATTTGTTTAACATAATAAATAAGTCTTAATAATCTCGGCACATTAGGAACAAATACTTTTAAATTGCAAACAATAACCAAAAGACAAATTAATTCATTATTGCACCGGCAACAAACAAACATAAATAGAAAATAAAACGTACAGGGAATGATAACGTGTTGTATAAACTCAAAAAGATAAAATATGGATTAATTACGATATACCTAGAATTTTATGCTTAGTTTTGAGAAACTATTAACAATAATTATTCCTGGTGTCTCTCGGCCTGCAACAAAACAAATCAATTAACAATTATACTTTCACCTATGCTATAATGAAAATGTATTGTATTAAAAAAAAAAATAATAATTAGAAGCGCGCTTAATGCTGCATTTTGGTTTTTCAGTGTTGAACCAGTATCTTTAAAAATAATAAACCAGATCTAGCACCTCGGGAATCGTCGAAGAGAGTTTTCTTAACGCTGTGAAGTATTCTTTAACCAAACATGACGTAATAGACAGTTATTTAAAAATAGATATTTTAAAGGAAATTTGATAGACCGTTTCATCGTTCGACTCATAGAATCGTTCTATCAGTTTTTCAAAATTCATACGTCACAGCGTTCTAGCCACTCTGTGCTCAACTCGCCATAAGAGAGATATGTTTCCACTATCTGCAGTAATTTAAGACGACATGTTTTTAAACTATTTGGTTATTAAATAATTAAAAAAGAGAATTTGTACAAAAATAAAAACTATTAAATTAATGCTTTTTTTTTGTAAAAGAAAAGAACCAAAACCAAATCTCAGATATACTGCCACGATAGCTTTAGAGATCTAGAAACATAGAAAGTGTGATAACAGCTTTTTACTTCATTAAAGTCAATAATATGGAGTACCTTCTCTCTTAATACATAAACAAAAAAGTGGTTATGAACAAAGACATGCAGAATTTTTTTTGAGAATATAACTAACAAAAATGACCTTAGCAACATAATAATAAAGCATGTATCAATAGTACATTCAATAACAATGTTAGTATTTTAAATTAATTTCCAAACAGATGTTTGTATAAATAACGCTCGTACATTCCGCCAAAAAATATCGCAGCATCTTTAAAATTGCTAACACTTTTATAATATTTTTTTATAATGTTGCTTTTTTTATTCCTCAAGAATATCAAGTCTATTCTAAATATTTAAATAAATACAGATTTCTATTATCAGTGTCTCTTTCACTTTAATGAAGACTACACAGTTTGCGTTTAATTGAAAAATATTGAGTAAGGAAATTCGTGCCAATATAAATTTTAATCTAACGACGGATAAAATGGTTAGCATAAATTTAAATATAACGAGGGATAAAGTGGTTAGCATAAATTATCTCACTGAAGACGGAAGAAGTCAGAGATATGTGACAAATTTAGTGAATGTATTACTTGTTTCAGCCAAAAGGAATAAAAGATCAACAGTGTAAACAAACCATATTTTATAACATACTAGCGGACCCGGCGAACTTCGCACCGCCTAACACTAATGTTTTTTCCATTTTTTTTTTTAATTTTTACGATTAATTTTTTGTATTTTTTATCAAATTTTCTCGTTAGTTACCAATTTTTACTATTGTTTATAGTAGGGGAGAGGGGGCAGCTTTGAACAGGGGCACCTTTGAAAATATTTGTTTACAAAGCTATTTGAAACGAAATTATGGTAGTTTTTATTTGGTGTAGTGGCAACACTATCCTACACAACTGTCACTTGTCACCGCTAACATATCACAGCCCGCAGTTGAGTTACAAGGAGGGTTTACTTTCGAGTTTACGTTCTAAACTTTTTCAAATAAGCGCGTAAGGATTTCAGGAATCCAATGCAAGTTGTATGAAGTGTTTTCTTCATCTTTTAGTCAGAATTTTTCATGTATCACGCAATAAACTAGAAAATAATACAATTTTTAAACTTTTACTCGGTAAAAAAACGTTTGTTATTTTTCAAATAGCATTGGGGCAGCTTTGAACAAAATGAAGGGGGCAGTTTTGAATATTGTTTAAAACTACCCCAACTGCATTCTTAAATACTGGTTTTGTTAATTTAACGTTGTTTTTTGTTATTTAGTCATGGCTCTCGAATGTATACTAACATATATACTTCAAAAAACATGTTAGCTGGCTTTGCCGCACCAGGCATTTATCCATTTTCGAGCAATTCGTGAACAGTTAAATCTACAATAACACCAGAACAGCTTTGGCCATTTCCTAAAGCACTGCCTCGAAAATCTTGATGTAAAGGCAAAAAGAAGGGAAATCCCGCATTTTAACGGATACCCCTAAAAAAGATGAGTTGCAAAAAGCTTACTTCGCATGCCAAGCACGGCTAATAAAATCACACGCTCAAAAGAAAAGAAGGGATTTTAAACTTGATTGTTTGGAGACAAAAACGCGCACGCGAAAGAAAACCAAAACTATACTGAGCATTTCTTCAGATGATGAAACTGACTCAGAAATGCATTTGGAGTCAGAAAAGGAAGCAACAATGGACTATGAAGAGAATGGAGATACTGATAGCAGTGCAGATGAAGACGCCGAAAAAGAATTGGACTGCAGCGTAATAAATTTTGGAGACTTCGTTATGGCGAATGTTTCATCTGTGGCTGGTAAAAGGTCATTATTATTTGTAGGAAAAGTTGTAGAAAAGGATAGCGTTTGACTGTTACATTTCTGAAACGGAAAGTTCAAAACTACCCCGCATATCTTCAAAGCTACCCCAGGAGCGGGGTAGCTTTGAACATTTGACTACTGCTAATAAAATTGATGTTGCGGCTACAACTTATATATTCTTCTTCATATGATGCTGCGATTTTATACCTTAATGGTCTTACTAAGCATTGTAAAACAGTAAAAGGATTAAGAACTAGAGAATTTTAAGATATGCCACAAAGTTTAAAAACTGTTCAAATCTGCCCCCCTCTCCCCTACTTTGTAATTTATCGGTCAGGTATATTATATATTAACTTCGCCACCTAACGGTGGCGTCACAGTTCTTAGGTAAGTAAGTTTTGCTCTTTTAAATATATGAGATATCAACTGGCCACCTTACGGTGGCGTCATAGTACTTAGTTATGTAAGAATTACAGGTTTAAAGTTATAACATCTCAACTGCGCCATCTTAGGGTAGCGTCATAATGATTAATTTCGTAATAAACGCGTCCGATCGATGCAAAATTCAAAGTGCTACACGGAAAATCGCGGCCTCCGACGCGCTATTTATAGGCACGCTGCCGCCGCCCCGGCCGGCCAGTACCACCGCAAGCGCTACGTCCCGCAATTTTAAAACTGTAATATCTTCGAAAATATTTATTTAAATCGTGTGCTATAAAGGACCATATAGATCTATATTAAATCAACAATGTATTTAAGCTATTTAATTGGATAAGGATTAATGCTGTATTGCACGAAGTATAGATACCAGGAGTCTACACGGTATAGGCTTTTTCATAATATTTCTGGTCGCAATAATCAACCCAGATCATAGTTCTATTTTTTGCCACTGGCGGCGCGAGTGATCAGGAGAACCGATGTTTATAACATTTATGCCATTTAAATGTCGCGAAATTAAATTCAATATATAATATTAATTTATTTATTTAAAATTAGTTGTCATAAAAGCTGTCAATAGCAACAAAACTTCCCGCTTAAGGATTTAAACGAGTATCTCTTAAACACGGGCGCACTCTACCGGCAAAGTTCTGTCCCCTAAATTGAGACCATTTGTTTAACATTACGTTTAAACTCCTGGTATCTATACTTCGTGCTGTATTGGTTAAAATCGCTTCGAAAATTAGCCATTATTTGTCGTAAAAAGTAAATGACAAAAAAATGTTATTGTGGGATATCCATAAGAGATAGACATATACCATCGCGGAGTTTTCTGTAGACCTTTTCAATGTGTACAAATAATTAGTACATTATTTTGATAAATCTCGTAGGGTTCAGCCTGCGTTTGCAATGTAAGCAGAAAGCAGTATTTCTCCACTATTTAATGGATGTTATTATACATATAAAACCGTCCTCTTGAATCACTCTATCTATTAAAAAAAAATTCGAAAAGAGGTTGACCTTAAAGGCCATCCTTGCAACTTTCCGCTAGTTTTAACCGCAAAGCTATAGTAACGTGACGTATTTTGACGTTTTTGACTTTTTTTGAAATGTTTAAAAAGCTATAACTTTTTAACGCCTTATTCGATTTCGATGTTCAAGATGGCATTCGACGCAGTTTTTTGAGACCTAAAAACGTTACCGAGAGTGCAAAATCGGTTAGTCAAAAAATCTCTAAGTTATTGAAAAAAAAACACTTCTTTTTAATTTTTCGACAACGATATCTCACGAACGAATCAACCGATTTTAATTTGCAAAACGGCATTCGACGTGGCTTTTTAAGGTTGAGAGCTGATTAGGTTATGAAATTGATCAATGCAATAGCCAAAAAGATATGCCCAAAAAACGTCATTTTTACCAATTGTTTTTTTCGGTTATTTTGAAATTTCTCGAAATCTACCAGCTCGAATCGGTTCAAACTTACAGGAAATCTAAGTTAGATGGAACTCTTTGGAATGCTTTTTATTTCATTGCGATCAGTCAAGCCGTTCAAAAGTTATAAGAGGTTTACATACATCCACACACACATCCACACGTACATACAGACACCCTCGTAAAAATAGTCAGGGGAGGTTCCTAAGACCTCAAAACGTTGAGATCCGATGAAAACTCGATTTTCGAAAAACGGGGTGAAACCAATAACTTCCCGATTTAAAAAAAAAATTTAATTTTTTTTAGCGGGAAATTAAAAAAACGCATCAAAATCCGTTGCGTAGTTTTAAAGATTTAAGCATACAAAGGGACATAGGGACGGAGAAAGCGACTTTTTTTTATACTATGTAGTGATTAGCGATTATAGGTGATGTGATACTTTTTTGGCTCAATGTAGATAACGGAAAATTTAGTATTTGTGTAATGTTTACGAAACTTAACCAAAAATAGATTAAAGCAACAGGTAGTTAAATACCTTTAATATTTCGGTGACTTAAAAATTGTTTCCGCAGCTATTACCATCACAGTACAAAAACTGACACCCCATATTTGAACAAATGTTGGAGTTTCTTATACTTGGCACCTTAAAAAATATGGAACATATGAATGAATTCAGTTTATAAAAAAAAGTAATAATAAATAAAAAAATAGCTGCAAAATACAGAAACAAATGATATGCATATTTTGTTAATTTTTTTTTACTAAGTATGTATTCCAAAATTTTGAGGAAGTTCTGATAACATTTTTCCACGCTTTTCAGAAATTTCTGTATATTCTTGCAAATTATAAATAATTCTAAATATGGAGTGTCAAAACTAAATAAAAAATATAAACCAAAATAAACAGTAGATTCGATCGATGCAGAAACAAAAACTAAATGGCATGCAACTTCCAAAACAAATATACCTTTTTCTTTCTCTTTTTGTTCTTAGGTTTTTTATATTCTTCAATAAGCGATGAAGCGATACTAGAAGATGACGACAGACAGTGCTGGATAAAAAAGTTAGTATAATCATAAGTAAGTTAGAAAAAAATGTAAGAAGGGTTTATAGTGTTAATAAGCATTAATTTCTTTTACATTAAAATTAATTTTATGGGAATAATGTCTTACAATCAAACTAATGTTTATCATTAAGAATAATTACCTCTATAAAGGATGGTCCATTTGTGGAATTATTGCAGTTTTGTGCCTAAAAAGTTTAAATCAATTTATTTATTTATTTATTTAATTATATAAATAGCCAAGTTAATCTCCCCTAAAACTAACTGGTGTGAATTCAAGTATCAGCTTGAAACGAATCTAAATCTTGGAGTCAGACTAAAAGAAAAAGACGATATAGATAAATCTATAAACTACCTCACCTGCCAAATCCAACAAGCTGCGTGTCGAGCTACACCACCAGTAACACCAAAGCAAGAAAACGCAAACAACACTTAGACATCTATCTATATCAGACAAGTAATAGTTGACAAACGAAGAGCAAGAGGTAGATGGCAAAGAAGTCGAAATCAGAACGACAAACATGAATACAATCGACTAACAAGACAATTAAGATCAGCGCTAAATAACGCACGCAATGCTACATTCGAACATTATATTAGTACCCTATCAAAAGATGATCATACAATATGGAAGGCAACTAAACACCTAAAAAGACCCATCAGACACATACCACCAATTAGGAAAAACGACGGTACATGAGGAAGGTCAGACCAGGAAAAAGCATCAACATTTGCAGAATACCTATCTGACATCTTCAAAGAACACCAACAAAAAAATAATAACACCGAAAACTTAATAAGAGACTTCCTAGATAGAGCGTGTTCCATGACGCTACCAATAAAACCCTTTAGTCCATCAGAAGTGAAACAAGAAATAGAAAAATCCAACAATTACAAAGCACCAGGGTTCGACCTAATAACTAACTTAATACTGAAAAATCTACCAAGAAAGGCACTGGTAATGCTAACTATTATAGCAAATTTCCCAATCACATGGAAATTTGCTCAAATAATCATGATCCACAAACCGGGCAAACCTCCAAATATAACGTCATCTTATCGACCAATCAGCCTGTTGCCTGCAATAGCTAAAATCTTAGAAAGACTATTACTTGATAGACTAAAGAAGGACATTAACCTAGATGCAGAAATACCTACACCCCAGTTCGGATTCTGTGAGAGACATTCTACAACTCAACAAACCCACAGAATAATAACAAAAATCCTTACCGCTATCGAGGAAAAAAAATATTGCACGGCTGCATTCTTAGATGTAGAAAAGGCTTTTGACAGAGTGTGACATGTTGGACTCTTATACAAACTTAAAAGAATCCTTCCCACCCCCTACTACCTTATTATAAAATCCTATATCGAAGACCGTTACTTCCAAGTAAAATATAAACCTCCACATACTTCCCCAACAAATCAGGTGTGCCGCAAGGTATAGTGTCCTAGGTCCCCTCCTGTACCTAATTTTTACTGCAGATATCCCAACCACTGAAACAACACAAATCGCAACATTCGCCGATGACGCCACTATAATCGCTGTCAACGAGGACCCCATCAGTGCTTCTACACAACTACAAAACCACCTTGACCTACTAGAAATATGGCTCAACAAATGGAAAGTGAAAGTAAACGAAGCTAAATCAACACATGTTACTTTCACAAACCGAAGAGGCGAATGTCCAACAACAACAACAATAAACGGCACGCAAATACCAGTCAGCACCCAAGTTAAATACTTGGGACTAATCCTCGACAAGAAATTAACCTGGAAACCTCATATTCAAGCAAAGAAAACCCAGATTAGTATTAAAATAAGACAAACGAGCTGGCTTATAGGTCGAAAATCAAAACTTACTATTGAAAACAAGTTGCTCCATTATAAGTGTATAATAAAACCAATTTGGACCTACGGTGTCCAACTTTGGGGTTGCTCAAAGCCATCAAACGTCAAGATAATACAAAGAGTCCAATCAAAAATATTAAGAATGGTGTTCAATGCACCCTGGTTTGTAAGTAACAAAACCTTAAACGAAGACTCAGCTATACCTTTGGTAGAGGAAGAAATCCGAAAAATGACAAGAAATTACCTTGATGGATTAAGGGATCACCCAAACGACGAAGCAAGACTACTGAACGCCCCTCCCGGATTCACACGACGACCAAATAAACTGTGGCCAACATACTTAATAAATTAACCATAACCTATAATGTATAAAAGGAGGGTTGTCACAGGACAACTTCTTCCTCATGGGTTAACCACTCAAACTATTTACTTATAGCTGATTGTAAATTAAATTACATAAAAAAAAAATTAATTTTATATAAAAACTTACTTTGAGACACACTCCAATGTCCCCATTTTTAGTCTGTTCCAAACTAAGCTGTTCTCGAAGTCGATTAATTTCCTAAAAAAATTACAATAAATTATCATGCCATAAGGTTCCTAATAATAAGTATTTCGATAATACAATGAGAATAATTACTTCTGAAAGTTTTTCAATAGTCACTGTGGAGTCCCCATTTAATTGGGACTTTTGCTCTTTTAAAAATTGACACTCTTCCAACAATTTCTGTTTTTCGTTCAATTCTATGGATAGTTGGTTTTCTACATTTAAAAGTTTTGTTTTCAACTGGAACATAATATTAGAAAACATTAAATTTTATTTACAACATAAAAAACTTTAAAACTAGACAACGAGTGCTATACTAGATATTTTTTAATATATTCTAAAAGCTTTGTATTTACAATAAGCATTAGTGTCGTTGATTAAATATTTTAAAAGTACCGCATAAAGAATTTTATAACCCACCTTTAAAATTAAAACAATGAGAGTTTGTTAAGTTAAAATATATATTTTCTCTAGTCTTCAAAAGCTATTCCAGGGTTGAAATGCTCAAATTTTGAGGAAGCATCTTCCATATGATGTTAATTTAGTATTTAGAGGAAATAAATTACAAAGAGACAACAATAGAATATCTGATATGCATATAACATACATATAACTAAAACAGTAATGAAAACAAAGCGAAGAAGACGAAATAATAGAAAAATACATAAAAATATTAACAATTAATTTGGTAGTAGTAATTCAAGTCACTAGTCAGGAACGTGTCGAATAGATGGTTAAGGAAGGTATAATTAAGTACTGTTGTAGCATTTTACGTTCAATATTTTAATACTTAATATTTTGTGAGTTAAAACTTTTTAAGGTTAGAGTCAGTTAATTCCCAAAAAGTCGACTATAAGAAAATAAACATTTATTTGATATTCAGTCTCAATTAAATCTGAAGGTATAATAGAAGCAGGAAGTAGCAGCGTGTAAACTTCCATTTGCTGAATAGTACAGGGTATGGCAGTATAACTTCTTTTTCTTTTAAATGCACGTCATTCAGTCGGGTCGATGACGTGGGCTGTCTGGTTCGACTTATTTCAGCTGGCTTCATGAGTGGGAACAGTGCAGAGCGTGCTTTTGTCCTTGAGATTTACTTTCGAGTAGATGTCTGATCGCAAATGAGCCCACCTTTTGGAATCAACGTGGGAGACGAAAAACTGGAGTTCCTTAGCTAATTAGATCAATTAAAAACATCAATGTTGTGATCACCACGGCGTTCTGCGCGCAAACTTGGGCTGACCGTCCGATCGTTTTGTGAAGAGAATTCTTCCTGATGATCTTTATTTCCATTCTTACAATATGGCGATTCTACAGGAACTTTCTGAACGTGACTTCAATTCTCGGATGAAAACGTATGAGGTTTTTCTAAAAGTTGTTCCTGTGGACCCAATAGTTTCTTTTTGTGATTTTAATTTGCGTGGATCCGTCAACATTAGCAGACACCAATCAGTTAGAATTACATCAAAGGTCTTTGCATAAATCTAAATTCATAGTGTGGTGTGCAATTTACTCAGTTTGAATTATTGTTTTCTGGTTCTTTGAGCAAAATGAAGTCGCAAGAGACAGTTTGTAATCATGTTATTATTTTTTTTTCCACTTCCCAAAGCGACTCATTTATAACAAACGACAGAAATCTGTTTAAAGTTTTGAAAAAAAGGAAGGTATGCTGCCACACCCGATATGAAGTAATATTGGTGTCAAGTGAAAAGAAAAAGAAAGAAAACTTATTTGTTGTATCAAATTACAAATTGTTTCCAAAAAGTAATTAAAAACAGTACTTTTAAAATATTATATTTTCAGTTATTGTTGATTACTGAAGCCCACAGCAAACGAGGTGTTGACGTACTACAGTTGCGTACCTCGTCAATTATCATTGGCAGCGACTTTTCAATGCATTTGTAGGCAAACTCAACTCCCTGCAACTCTAATTCTGCTTGATCTACAGGATTCTATTATTAACATGCAAAGATTACTTACTGCTCTAATCATATATAAAATAATATTTAAAAAAATAGAGAGCGTTAGGTACGAGACACAACTAATAATTTTATTTTTTATCTCCATCGTGCACACAATAAATAACATGAAATGAATATACTGGATACGATTTGAATTTTTGAAGTTATACTTCTATTCGTGCACTCGGCGGAAAATATTTGTGTAAGGTTAAATGGAAAAAATCATTACATATGTAATGGTGTGAGTAAGAGAGAGACAGAAACACATATATGGTATATTGGTCGGTACAAACAAAGATGAAATATTGACTACATGTTATTAGTCATAACTATAAGTCCTTTGAATACAGTTTTAACATTCATTACATTGAAAAGAGATAGATATACAAAAAACAGTATGAGCTAATGTTTTGAATATCATAGTGACGTATTACATTGTGGTTGACAGATTATTTTATAATTCTGTCAGGTAAGTAAACATATAAAGTTTAGTATTTTATATTAATAATAATATTCAGTAATGAGTATTGTATTGTAGTCCATAGTACCGTCACATGGTTGCATTATATCCTGCACTATCCTTTGAGGTTGTTGGCTACACAAACAGAGTTTTTAAGAATAGTCGAAAAGTGCATTCCGAACAGACAATAGATAAAAAAATTACAACTCGGTAAGTATTCCAAATGGGTTCAATTTATGTACTCGGGGTTTTTGGGGTCGCTAAACACGAATATCATGATATCGAAAATCTCCGCGGCCCGTGGCACTTGGTACCTAGGGTATTCTGTACAAAATCAGTGCACACTTGGAAAACGGCGGTTTTTTGGGTCGCTGAATACGAATATAATAATGACGATAGTGTCCGAAACACCTGGTGCTTAAGACGGACCTCGTCTCATGGAATTTTATGCAAATTCGATACAAAATGAGTGTGCACTCGGTACTAGGGAGGTCGCTGAACATGAATATCATATAATGATTTTGCTAAATTATTCGCATACAAATTTATGAATTCGGGCGCGTGCATAGAAGTATAACTTCTGCCGGCAGTCTCACTGACTGCCACACCCGTTTTTTTTTAACAAAGAATAAGGACAGTAAATAACCTAGTTTTAAAATAAATCATATAACATTGGTCTGTGATATAACAGGCAATCTAAAGTAATATTTAAATGTCGGAGAATGTTTAGAAAAATTGCTGCCTTCAAGGAATATAACAGATTATGATTCTAAAATAAAGTAGCTTTGAATCTACTAACAAATAAATAATGAAATTATAACTATTGTATGAAAATATTAAAACATGCAAATCAAAGACAAAAGCACAAAAATTTTGAATAAGCCAATGTATGAATTGGAAATTTAACATTCCTGAAAATAATCTTACTAAATGATGTGTGGTTTCTATATCATAATAATGTTTAGTTGTGCCGTTTCTTTTCTAGTACTATTAATGATATTTCCAAATACCTGTGTTACAAGAGTCTCCCTCAAATGTTCTAATTCTGCATCTTTAGCAGCTACTTGACTCCTCCAATTCATTTCTTCCTGTTCCACATGTTTTTGTAGTCTATTCAACATTCCCTCCTAAAAACATGAATAATTAACTTTTCAACATTCAATATATACATAAATAAGAGAACATAGAGAATGTATGATATACCCCAAGTTAAAAGAAAATATAAGAAACCACTGAAAATAACTTACAGTATCATCGATGATATTTTTATAATGATGAATTTGTGATTGCAATTTTGCCACTTCTGATACCTTCTGCGGTGACGATGGCGGTGAAGACATCGGAGAAATATTCTTTTTTTGTTCCTTTAAATTTTTAATATAATTAGTAATGAGGAGGGCAT
Organism: Altica lythri; assembly: GCA_964028335.1. NCBI lineage: Eukaryota > Metazoa > Arthropoda > Insecta > Coleoptera > Chrysomelidae > Altica > Altica lythri. Next base: position 44,217,904 of record OZ034807.1, read on the forward strand.
ACTGATCTTGCCAATTTTCTGTACCAACTGATTTTAGGTCCTCGATTTCCGGAAATAATCTTTGAATAAATTGCCTTTGAATTTCCTGTTCTTTTGAAATTATCTCGGATGACAATTTCTGCAACAAAATAATCAAAATGAACAGTTTGCATTATTGTTTTAGCATATTTCAGAAGCTCTAGTATATTTTCATTTTATTTTTAACTAAATTAACTAAAAACAGATATAGTAACATGTCCCTCAAGAAAAGAGCTATAAAAATTTGTACACGATCATGTAAGTCTTGTTACGAATACGATACAAAAAAATTTTAAACCCAGTGAAGTATTATGATCTAAGTGTTTTAAAACTTTGTTTTGTTTCTTTTCGCATAGTTTTCTTATGGCGAATTACATAGAGAGCAGTTGGATCGCTGAGACATATGAGGGAGCCGCTAGTTATCTATACTTCAGTCAGCGATTATGCTTTAAACCGGTCTACAAGTTATGTTGTCCCTTCTAACTACAAACCAAAATGGTTGGTTTAAATTATCTATTAGATATGCAAACCCCGTTTGACTTTGAAGTATAATTCAATATCCGTCGGGGCATATAGCCCGGGAAGTAGTTGTTTCTTCTTAGTTAAATGGTCAATGTCTTTGAAAATGTTTTTCAAAAACTCGTAAAGCAATTGAATAATTAATATTCTGCATTCTGCAACATTTGTTGATTAATAACTCGCTTTATTAAATAAGACACTATTACAGTTTCTTGTAATAATACTTTGAAATGGAAAGTGTTGAAGAATAAAGTTTACTTACTTTAGTATCAACAACAGCATTAATGGAAACCTGTGAATTACACTTGCTTTCAGCAGTTTTAAGAGCTTCAATCACTTTCCAATTCTTTTCACGCAATGCCTATAAATTTTAAATAATCACACAATAAAATAGAAGTATTAGTTTAACATAATATAAATAGAAAACAGTTGTACTTACATTATTCTTTGACTTCTGTTCTTCTAATTCCTGTTGCACCATTAAATATTTCTTGTTGGACGTTTCCAATTCAGTTTTATATTTCTTTTCGGTCTGTTGCAGTTCTTCAATACGGGATGATAACTCTTTTTTGGTTGATGATAGTTCATTTTTGGTAGATGATAGTTCATTTTTGGTAGATGATAGTTCATTTTTCGTAGATGATAGTTCATTGCTTAAATTCAATATTTCAACCTTGTGATTATTTTTTCCTTCAGATAACTCTCCTAAACGATTTAAGTCTTCTTTGGCCTGTTGTAGCTCCAAATTTAACTATTGAATAAATTTTTATTAATGATAATTTACTATTAATATATTTAAAAATATTACCTTTGAAATTAATTTCGAAGAGTCTGTTTTTTCAGTGTTGCTAATGCGAAGCTGTTCATTTAGTTGTGCTAATGTGTGGTCTAATTTTCGTTGTTCTTCAAACTGCTTTTTTAGGCTGGAATTTAAATTAGAAATTTCTCGTTTCCATTCACTCTCTTGCCGCAAAGACATTTCCAGTTTTTTTTCCGATTCCTGAAGCATATCCTGAAAATAATATCACACTTTTATATAAAGCTTTTATGTTAAACTTAATAAGAACATTGGTAATTTGTAGGACCGACGAAAAAGGGAGGAGGTTCTAAAGTCGACGCGTATATTTTTTTTATGTATGACCACGCATAACTTTTTACAGAGTGGTCCGATTGTGATATTTTTTTATTGTTTAGGGTATATTAAAAAAAATCCAACCATAGAGGCAGGTAAACAGAAGTTGACTGATTGTTCACTTACTGATTGTAATGTACAAATAACGTTTTACAGAGTTACGAGTTTGATATTTATTTTTTAATTAGATAGGGTAAATCTCAAAGTTGTTCCCATATTTGTTTCCAACTTTTTTTTTTCTTATGATTAGAGTCTTTTGCATATCTTTTTCTCATTCGAGCAGCATTGTTAAAAGGACTACCCATATCAGACATACCAAAAGCCTGTTTTTTAAGTATTTATTATACAACAAAGAAAATAGTTAATGTAGGATTATACAACAGTCAATAGCGACACTAAGGTAAAAATTGTAAAATCCTACTTATTAGGGTTAAATAAAAAAGATTTATTAGGTATTTCTCGCTTTTCAGTTTTTTGGCAGTTCCGTTTTTTTTATTAAAAAAATTTAGTTTTTATTAAAATTTAAAAATTAGATCATTTTTACAAGAACATATATCTCGAAATTCAACCAGTACGATTATGAAAATAAAAATAGTTAATAGTCAAAACAATTATACTTCAAAACTTATTTATAATTTATTATCTTCTTATTATACGTAAATTTGTGTTCCACTATTTTAATTTGAATTGGTGTATCCTCTTATCGAATTAGTTAGATTTTGTTAGTTATAAAAAGATTAATTTTTAAAAGTGTCAAATAATAAATCAAGATTAAAGATATAATCAAATAGAATAATGAAACATGTATGCGGAAAATAAAAGTATATAAGACATAGTGAAACTGAAAAATTGGAAAAGGTATTTAGATGGTAGTAGTTAACACATGAATATTTTGAACAGAAAGAGGAACAAATTTCATTAAAAGTAAAACTTAATTGATTTAATCATTTGATGAACAATAAAATTGTATTATTATCATTAAGTTAAAAAGGTTTACTAAAATATTATGATCCCCATAAGCTATGGATAAGCAAATACTTGCAATTCTCGATTTCAAGGAACTATTGTTACTAAAAAATTGAAGCCATTTCAAAGTAAATAAAAAAAAATATTTCTATATAAAGGTAGCAGCTTAAAATTATTCCAAAAATAGTAATATAAATTTAGAGACCTTAAAGTACTTTTTTAGTAAGAAAGTCTACCGTCCGCACAGGATAGATGTTTGTAACCTGATCTTGCATTAAGAAGATATTTGGTGAACGATTATTCTGTAGTTACAGATATGTTCAGCCGTTTCATATACATACCCACAGAATCTGCATGTTCCAGTCCTGTAAGAATTCCTGATTTTGCCTGGATTGTTTTTCCAGAAAGCTGTACTGAGTTTCTTTTCTAAATTACTACCTTCATCCATAATGCGGCTTATTGAAATGCCACAGAAGGGTTCAGGTCCGATAAAAGGAGTACGATCTCCTTCTTTTGCGAAACTATCAGCAACTGTTTTCAGTTCCCGACTGTTTTGGACTCTAAAGTGGTAGATTGTGGAGCCTTTAAGCTCAGCATGGAAGGTTGTAAGAGTATTTCCTAGAGCTATTAAGAGCCTAACGTTAGAACTTGTTACCCCTATACCTACTCCTTCTGGTGTTTTAAACTTATCAGTATAATAAGTGAGAGTTTTTTTTATAAGTTCAGCGATTTCGTTTAGTGTTAACTCACACTCATTAAAACTAACATTTAGTGTGAGTTTGAAATCTCGCTTTGGATACAGAGTTGAATTTTCATGGATTGGGTTCCACAGTAAAAGCGATAAAACTCTTCCTTGAGAATAGACTTTTAATGTTTTTATGGTAGTCGATTGATCTCCAAGGTAGATAATTATATTTCTAGTATTGGATTGTTAAAAAATGTATTTAAATAAATGTAAATATAGCAGCAGCTTACTGAAGTATAGTAATTTTAAAAACGTATTCGTAATTTAATTTAATATATAGCAAGAAAGAAATTTATACAAAATTATCTATTTAAAAAGAATGCCCTAAGAAAATAAAAAAGTATAGTAATAAAAATTTTGCAGAAATATGTATAATTAGGTTAATTTTTTACTTACTTTATAACTTTTTTCAATAGTGCCCATTTGTAATAGAAAATGTTGATGTTGGATTTCTTTCTCAGCAGCCATTTGTTGTAACTGATGATTTTGGGCTCCAAGTTCTTCAATATCACTTCTTAATTTTCCAATAATGTCGCTCTAAAAACAATAAATAATTTAACACTTTTTCACCTCAATATAATGGAAAATACCTATAAATAAAACTATTTTTGGAATATATTTCCTTAACTAATTAGCAGCCAAACGAATAAAAAGTATATTACATTATTCTGTGTGGAGAATAAGTTACTGTACCGGTAATGATTTCTGACGAAGATGCATATTATCTGTAATATATAACTTATAAAATGGAACATTTTTTTATTGCACAGGAATAATCATCCTAGAATAACAACATAGTTGTCAGAATTGTTTACAAATAAAGTTATAAACAAAATAGTGATCCAAGACTCAAAGTTTTTTACATTTTCAAAGATTGGCTATAGCTCAAAGGCTTCATAATCCATTTTTTTTTTCATATATCTGAGGTTCTAGAATTTGGTACTTGTCAAAGGTGGAATGTTATTACGGTTTTGATGATTTAGTATTCCTGGTTCTCACCCCCCAACTATTACCAAGCATTAGACGCATATACCAATAGGGTACCGGACAGTAATCGAAAAAAAATCTAAGATGTGTTTTAAAATAAAGTTTGTTATACAACAATATCACTCAATAAAGATTTTTAAGAAATAACAATGATTTATAATTTTAAATTAATAAATCGCCAATCACAGCGCGTGACATAAAAAGTAATGATAATACAATTTGCATTTGGTAAGTTGTTAAACTCTAATTTTAATATCATTACTTTTCTACCTTTTTACATATTTTTTTCACAGACCTGATGATGACCTTGTTGGTCGAAACTAGTTGTCAACTTTTTTGATTTGAATACAATAAAATAATTTGTGTGGTACGAGACTTTGAGTTTTCTTTGGTATTATGATTATTTGTGTTGTGGGTGTGTAATAACAGTTTAGGTACAGTACTTATATCAAAGTGATCTTCGCAATAGTAAATTGGTGAAGTAACAGACATTCCATCGCACTTTAGTCTTGATAGGTATAACCATTTCTTTCGTATGTCTGGTTTTAGAGGTACATCAATGAAAATTTTATTTGTAGTAGTTACTGATGTATTTCCACATCGAGGTCCAACACACCAACGATATCTTTTTCGGACCATAATGATTAAGAAACACAAAAGACTTAATTTATCCAAGCACTGATCACTTGTAATATGGCTTGTAGTTTGTTTACCTCACAAATGACGTCACGCGATCTGAATTGACATGAAGTGCTGTTTTCGAGGCAATTTTAAATAAATTATGTTTTTGACGTATTCAAGTACTCCAGAGGATTTATTCAATTAAAATATTATTTTTTATGGCTATATATATATGAATAAAGATTTTTTAAACACTATCTAAAAAGTTGTCCGGTTCCCTATTGTTAGATTTTCAGAAACATACTTGATCATTAGTTTTTCGGCTTCATTCACAAATAATCGCAACAAAAAATAGCTCTATTTTAAAAGTTAAGATAAAACAAAATATGCTGCTTCCCTGTCAGAAAATATTAATACATGAACTTATACTGCACACAGAACAATGTAATATACTTTTTATTTCATTTGGCGAGTAACTGCTTAAGAACATAATTTCTCTATTTTCAGTTATTTGAAAAATATCAGTATCTAAATTTTTCTATTGCTGTGTTATGTTAATTATCAGTAAAGAAAACTGAAATCAAAATAAGCCGAACAGTATTGAAATACAGACTTTAAAATAGTATTATAAAATAACATTAAGTATAAGGAAATGCTATCAAAAATTGCCTTTGCAGTAACGAACTAAATTAAGACCTTAATCAATTGCTAAATGATCATACCTCAATTTGTTGAATCTGAATCTGCAAATTTGTATTTTCTTCTAAAACCGATCGATTTTTCATTATCTCCCCATTTAATTCAGCTTGCAGTTGTTGAATTTTCTGGGCGTTAACTTGAAAGCGATTGTTAGATGCTTGAAGTTCAATTTGTTTAGACTGAATAACTTCCTCCAATCCACGTATTTTTTGTTGTAACTGAACCTTTTCTGCTTGCTGTTCGGAACGGATTTCACGAAGTTTTGATTGTACGCCAGCCAAAGCTTGTTGTTCTTCAGCTAGAAGCTTTTCTTTTTCTGATAGTTGTTTCTTCAATTTTTGGATGGGATCGGATTTGCCCTAAATAAAAGAAAAATATTTATTTTAAAAATAGTTAATACACATTACCAAACATCAACGTAACACTAGCATTAAGATCGAAAAGATTTTTTTTAAATCTAATGGATATACTCGTATAGTATGTGAAGAAACATTTAACTTGAAATACACCTTTGAAGTTTTCATAAAGGTAAAATTCTGAAAAGACTTTTTGGAAGATACACAAAAAAGTCTCTGTTATGAGTAATCCGCTTCTAACAAGCATAAAATTTTGTGTTATTTCATTTTATTCATCACATTTTTATAAATGTTGACCTCACAACTGGATTTATTAAAAAATTATAAAATTTCAAAATACTTAAAAAAAGGGTGGGCTATCTGTTGTTTTTTTTAGAAACAAAAAAGGTAGTCTCATGCGACATTTTTTTTTTTGGTTGACATGCCCATTCAGGTAAAAAGTGAGCCTTTTCTGAAAAAAGAATGTGGTTTCAAAATCCCTGTGGTACATAATTGGATTTTTTATGGAGGCAAATAAAGATCAGCATGAGATCGATGCCTAGTTGCCTTTTACAAGCACTTTTACTTGCAGTGGTTACAGTTTCACGGGTACCAACCGAATGAACATTTTGATATGATCTACGACGTTCCACCGAACTTGTTTCCTTAAAACATGAAACAATTTTTCGAATACCGGGTACTGTAGGATTTTTATGTTGACTGTAATGTTCATTTTGGTAAAATTTAGCTGTTACATCTCGCACTGTTTCTTAGTAAATTTCGATGAGTAAAATGCCTTATTGCGTTGTGAACGAATTCAGCACTACATTTGCTATAATTTCTACCTAAGATATGTTAAAACATCAGCCAATGACACATGCGTTTGACATTTATATCAATGGTTATAAAAAAATCCAACAGATGTCCCATCGTATATGTATATACTTATGTAAAATATTGGTGTATTTCAATTTAATCAATCATACCATGTAGTGAGAGCCATAACTAATCTTCAGCTAATAAACATCGCCGAGCTGTAACTGCTGTAGATAGAAACATGAAATTTGGAAAGTAGGTTTAAAAACTTAAAATACAAATAAAACTAGTCAAATTAGATTAAAAACCATATTAATAAAAAATAAACATTACCTCACTCCAGTCATCAATCACTGCAGGAGCCTCAAGCTGCTTGTTGAGTAACATATCAATGAGCAATTGTATCTCAGTCTTAGACAATTCAGCTTTACGCACCGAATTTATTAATCCGTCTCGTTCAGCAGCTGCATTTAAAAAGAATATAAAAAGCATGTTAAAATTTATATAATTTATTGATAAAATTTATTATAATAAAGATCCAACACTTACTCAATTGCTGCCTTGTATTAAATTCACTTTTCTTTTTCTTCTTTTCTTTACCAGCATTACCTACAGGAATTCCGTTAGTTTGTGGTATGCCATCCACTACTACCTTTTCTTCCGGTTTCGTTTCCTCCGTAGGCACAATTGGTGCAGGTTGTTTTGGTACATCTGGAGTGACTGTTTTAGAGTTTTTCTTATTTTTCACAGTTTCAACAATGTGCTTCTTTTCCTTGACTTGTAACTTCTCCTTTACTGGCTCCTGTTTGAGAATGTCCTCCTTCTAAAATGTAAAAATGTGAAACATATCCAACTAATTTAAATATAAATGTGAATTTTTGAATCAAACTCTAAAATTAATTTTGAGCTCCAGTGCTTTTGATTAATAGTTAACAATATGAAATTTCAATTGATATGTTGTACAATATTTAGAAGGCGAACCTTTCAGAAACTAATGGTTTAAATGATGAGTACAAAATTTGTATATAACCAATACATATTGTATTGTCATTGGTTAACCATAAGCAATGAGTAAAAAGCTTTAAACTATTAATATACTACTAGAGACAGTCTTTCGTGCTGCGGATGAGGTATTGGTGTGTGCGAGAGAAAGAAGTATATTAGAATATACTATTTCTCTCTCGTCGGTAGCTTGACTGGCCCCTTGATTCGCCAGTTAAACTAACCGCGTAAAAGAGATAGCATATACTAATATTTTTTCCCTCGAACACACCAGTCTCGCATTGACAGCACGAATGGCTGCCTCTAGTAGTATATACTCGAAGATAAAATATACGACAGATATATATTGAAACTATATATGCAAGACCATCTTTCTATTTCGTTAAACGTAAAGCGGCAAAAAAAAAACTTATTACTCATGCAATCAGTGACTTAATGACATTCTATTATTTTTACCCACGACTCATAAGTAAATTGCCTATTTTTTAACCTATATCTCTGTCAGTATGTGTCAAATTATTGAGGAGCTGTGTTATAGTTTCATTTACTCCACTAGTGGAGTAAGTAAATAGAAACATGTATTATTATGTTGGTTACCTACAGTATACATTAAATTAAACTAACATTTGACATTTCTCAGACAGAACTATCTGCGAAATCGAATATTTTTGACAACTTATGCCAAAATTTAAATTTTAGGTTTGTTATTTTTAGTTTTATACAAAACCATTTGGTAAGTCGTGGGTAAAACATAGTACTTCTCTCGAGGAAGAAATTGCATATTTAGCTCGTAAAGTAATATACTATTATATTTAAATACATGCATACGTATATAGATTTAAGGGTAATAATGTGTAAAGCGCAAAAATGAAAATTAAAACTTTAGAAAGGTTAAATAAAAATTTAAATCAATACAAAATAACTAAGAAAAAGCAGGAAAAATTTTGCAAATAAAACCAATAATAATCAACACTTACACTATTAGACCTCAATAATTCAAAATCATCTTTTGGTGGATTTTCTTCGAAATGATTAACAATTGGTAGTTCTACAACGGATTTCTGGTGCGATCGTTCTCTTTTATTTACTAAAATGGGTCGAACCTTTTTTTTCTGCTGAAAGCAAGCATAACCCCCATAAAAAATAATACTACAAAGGTTTTCGAGTACGTTTAATATCAATACTAGGTGGTTTGATAAGTGGGTACGCGTCATCTCGTAACGTTTACTCCCGGTCGGAATTTTACCCTGAGCGTGACAGGTCAACTCGTAACGATGGTTCGCAAGACGGTCTACTCTTAACAGTTTATAGCTGTATTGTATGTAATGACAAAATATTGGGAAGGTAACTACGATTTCAGTTAGTTGATACCAGTTACTACTAGATAAAGCTAAAAATTATATGCAAATAGGTATGTATTATATTGCATAATATTTAAAACACTAATGAATTGCGTTTTAAAACAAATAAGAAGAAAATATTACAAACATATTTTAAATATTTTCAAATTTTATAGGAAAGTGTTGTAAATGATAATTTAATAAAGTACCTACTCATTAGGTACTTTATTTGGTACATAAAATCTAAATACATATTACAAATACATTTAGGTATTATATTTGGTTATTTTACAAATTTGTAATAAACGCTAAATTTTATAATTACAACACACCATAAATAGAATTAATCACTTTTGAAATACTAAAATTTATAAAAAGAACGTTTGAATATTTCCCGCTACCGTGGAGCACATGCGCTGGATGCAACAAAAGTATCGATACTTCAAACATATCGATATTTTTGTTTTGATACCGATACTTTTGGTATCGATACTTGTTTTCAATACAATGTGAGTATCGATAATTTATACTGAGTATCAAATCGAATAATTTAAGCTCTGTTTGCCATAAATTACAGAAAGCTAAATAAATAAAAAATAATTATTATAAATGATCCCTAAGAAAACAACTAGATGGATTTGGAACAAATAACGAGACCTTTTATAGATTTCTGTAGAATAGAGTTAATATTATTAGGCATTAATTTATTAGAATATTCGTTCGGTATTTCACATAGACAGCATTTATTAGATATTTTCTTTTTTATGCAAGGCTGCGGTATTATTGTTGGATATTGGATAGTTCATTTTTAGTTTTTACTGAAAAATAAACGTTTTTTATATTATAATGAATAGAAAACAATTTTTTAATATATTTTTAGATGATGTTATAATTCAAACATTACTTGCTACTGCTACTGTAAACTTAAATATAATATATAATAGTACATGTAATATCCAAATTATTGTGTTTTGTAAAGCTTTTCCTAATTAAATTAATCGAAGTATCGATATTGTGCAGTATCGATACTTTTTTGGTAAGTATCGAATGAGTACTAGTATCGATACTTTCATAATTTGTTGCATCTCTACATGCGCTATCCGATAGAAATCACTTCATCTATCTGTTTTTGATTCGACGTCTGCTTACAGGTAAGAATAAGACGCTCGCTATACAGAAGTATTAAATATATAAAAAAATGCAACCAATATGTCGAATAAACTCGCGACTAGTATGCCTACTTAATTCATACAACAGGCGTTAGAACACGTACACCACAAATTCGTATCCAAAGTGCGGTCTCCCTTATACTCGCATTGTGTGTAATATTATGTTGTAAAATATTTCTTTCGTATTCTCACGAGCAATAAGAAATATCTTTTTATTTATAATCATTATCACGGACTGCAACAACTAAAGACATCCAACAAACATTTATTTAAAAGGAGAGCAATGACCCATAGGCTAACTAACATATCTCTATAGACCACCTCTTTTCTCCATCCCGCCTTTCTTTTTTTCTTACCCATTTTATTACTCAAATAATAAGGTGTAATTAGAGATTGAAAATCGGTTTTCTCCATATGCTTAATTTTTCCAAACAAGTGAACTTTATGCAATCGGCGAATCAAACCACCTAGTAGATTGACGATTATTTTTTATAATATATAATAAATAGCAATAAAACAATAATACGTTTTCTAATAAATAGATTAGTAGATATAAATTCTATGCAATTTTTTTTATACCTGAGGAATTAAATTTTTACAGAAACAACAAAATATTTTTTAAATGACAAAAACACCTTGTTTTCTTATTTATACTTAATATGGTACATAACACCAAAACCAATGTAGAATCATTTTTGAAATATTACAAAAGCATTAAAAAAGCTAATTTTAATTCCAATTAAGGAATCATTAAGTTTATTGTTTTTATTACCTCCTTCAAACTTATTGCATATTAAATATATATGATATAATCAATTATATTAAAATATATAAAGAAATTTAGATACATACTTGTAATATTAATACCTGTTAAGTATTTTAAAAATTTATATAAATCAATTTTACTTTAATCTAATAAAAAAATTAGTAAAATATTAGTATCCAGCTGCAATAAAATATTTTTTAATATAACCTACCTTTGGCTCTTTTACAACAGGAATTGTAATTTCTTCTTTAATCGGAACTTCTTCAGCTTGTTCCTTAAATTCTACGTGGAGCTTGGAAGGTTGATTATTCTCTTTATTTTCAACATTATCCAAATCTTCAGATTGATTCTTTTCCTTACCCTACAAAAAAAATATTTCCTTACGTTTTCTTATTTTTCATTGCTATTGTAAAAATAATTTAATGAATTATTTTTTTTATTCACAGACTATGACAAATTAAATTATATTTAGGACATAATCAAACCACTTAAGTTTAAGAGATAACAGATAACCATATCCTGCAAAATATCTGTAAACACATTCTCATATTCAGTTATCATAGATTTCATTATAATGGGAAAAATACTATACAATACTAATCAATTAATATTGTGTTTAATGAACATAATTTATCTATTGCTCAATTTATTTAGAATTGAATCTACATGATGATGGCTTAATAATTAATTTAAATTTAACAACTCAAAATTGTTCATCAGCAAAATCTGTTGAATTTTAGTCAGCAAGAATTAGTTACACCATACAGAAATATATAAAATTGATTTTAAATAAAAGAATTTGAGTTTACTGTAAAATTAAGCATAATTTTTGTTATTTTTATATTTGATTTAAACCACGGTAGTAATATTGGTATGCGACAATTATAGAGGAATTGCACTGCTTGATGTATGTTACAAAATTTTAGCACAAATACTAAAAGCTAGATTAAACAACTGTGCCGAAATGACACTAGGAGAATATCAGGCAGGATTTAGAAGAAACAGATCTGTAACAGACCACATTTTTGCCCTAAAGGAAGTACAAACAACATGCTTCGAATTTAAAATAGCACTATATGCCTTGTTTATAGACTTTAAACAAGCGTATGATCGAATAGATAGAAATAAAATGTACCAAGCTTTAGAACAACTAGAAGTACCAAGCAAACTCGTTAGATTAATAAAAATGACTCTGGAAACAACAAAAAATGAAATAGTCTGGAAAGGAAATAAATCTCAGGAAATTAAAGTTAACCAAGGTCTACGTCAAGGGGACCCCTATCTACTGTGCTATTCAATGGAAATGGTTCTACGAAATGCTTATATCACAATGGAAGGAACAATACTTAACAACGAACATCAATGTATAGCATTTGCGGATGATTTAACAATACTGACAAAAGGAAAAAAAGAACTACAGAAAATCATAATAAGAATCGAGAATGAAGCACTGCAATTTGGACTTGTAATAAACGAGAAGAAGACAAAATATATGGTGATGGGAAGTACACAACAAGAAACAGATCACGTAAAGATCACATCATATATGGGAAAAGAATACAACTTTAAAAGAGTACAATAGTTCACGTATTTGGGAGTGTTAATAGAAGATAAAGGACAAGAAAACCTAGAGTTAAAGGCTAGAATTGCCAGGGAAATAAAAAATACGGAAGCCTCAGGACACTTATGACGTCAAAATATGTGTCCAGAAATACAAAAACAAGGATTTACAGGACCATCGTACGACCCACAGTAACATATTCCTGCGAAACCTGGGTTTTAAAAAAATCGGATGCAGAATTGCTAGAAAGATGGGAAAGGAAAATGTTAAGAGCCATATATGGGGGGATAAACACTGAGGATTAAAATGCTGTACAGTGAACCAAATATAAACACTTTTATAAGATCACAGCGAATAAGATGGCTTGGCCATGTGGAAAGATTAGGTTCAACCAGGCTACCAAAAATGGTTCTATAGAGAAGTCCCATTGGGAAAAAAAGGAAGGGAAGATCGAGGAAAAGATGGAGTAGCTCAGTACAAGAGGACTTAAAGATAATAAATATTAGGGATTGGAAGGCAAAAACACAGAATAGAATGGAGAGGAATAGTAAAGCAATACACACAAGCAGCAGGAAACAACTAAATTGTAATATGTATCTATGTATTTGGTATGGTATTGTAGATGTTATATTGTATATGTATATATTATTAATTTAATGTTATTACAAATGCCCTAGGCCTACAAGGTCTGTTTAGCAATTTAAATAAAAAAGTAATATTGGAAGTTGGTTATTCATATAAAGTTTTTTTATGAAACCGGGATACTGCAGTGCCCTACGAGAATCAAAAATCTGGTACGCTCAGAATATTTTTCGGTCGCGAAAGAATTTTAATAAATCCAGGAAATACAAATAGGTTTCTATTACTTACATAGCATGCAACAGACAACATCCAATGTTCAATGGACATCCTGTTTATATCCATACAGACAGGACATAAATTGGATTTAAAAAAGAATATCCATTTAACATCCAATTTTGTAAATTAAAGGGAGATCCTGTGACTTTTAGAAAAATAAACTGAATTTTGAAACATACACTCTTGGCGCTTCCCATTTATTTAACATAGACTTATTTTTTAAACAAAAAAAAAACATATACATGGCATAAACAGTTCAAGCTTTTTACATTTTCCTCTACATGAATCTCTCATTCCCATTCTACAAATTGGGCGTATTACTTTTTTTCAAATAAAAAACTCTTTCAAGTTTTCTACTTCTGGCATAAATTAGTATCCCATACCTGAACTTAGCTTCAAAATTTGCGTGGTATACAAGTGTTTTAAACATTAGATATTTTGATATAAAATAGTATATTAAAGTATAAGTGCATAAAAAGGTCTTTAAAACACGCGCGATTTTTCAAGCACGACGGCGCAGCCGGAGTGCTTGAAATAGAGCAAGTGTTTTTAAGACTAGTTATGCACGAATACTTTACGCTATTTTTTTTTATTGGTGCAGTTTTAAATCATAAATACTGGTATTATTACTAAAAAAAATGGGAGTTAAAAATGGTCGAATTCGTGATATGAAATAAATATACCTTTGGTTGTTATGGAAATGAGAATATCAAAAATTGATCGCAATCTGTCATCAAAGAATAATTGTTGTCACCGCAGTGCTTAAAAATGAATTCTAATATCGATTTTTTAAATAGTAAAGCAGAATCGCGGTTGATACCGCAAAAATCTAAAGACGCATATGAAAAAGAATACGCCAAGTTTATCACATGGTTGGAAGATCAAAAGGTAACAGATATAAATGAACGAGTTATGCTTGCTTACCTTCAGAAAATGTCGGAGCAATACAAGGCGTCGACTATGTGGGCTATCCATTCGAAATTGCAATGTTTGTTGAGGTTAAACAAAGGAGTTGATATAAAATCATTTGTAAAAGTGCACGCATTCATGAAGGCAATTAGCAAGAATGATGTAGCCAAGAAGGCGTATGTTTTCAAAGAAAATGATTTGCGGAAGTTTTTCATAGATGCGCCGGACATAACGTATTTATTTTTGAAGGTGGTAGCCATTTTCGGCATCTTTGGGTCTTCTAGAAGATGTGAATTATGCGATTTGCGCTTACATGATATCAAAGAAGAAGGAAGCGTATTGGTTATTACTATCCGACCGTCTAAGACAATAAAGGCTCGGCGTTTTACTGTAGCCGATAATGATGCAATTAGTTATGTGCGTTTGGTGAAGCAGTATTTATCATTGCGCCCGCAAAATGTAAGTACAGAACGAGTTTTCTTACGATATGATAAAGGGAAATGTACCAATCAAGTAGTTGGTATTAATACATTTGGATCATGTCCGTTGCAAATTGCACGTTATCTTAAATTGGATGATCCTGAGAAATACACGGGACATGCATTTCGACGTACGTCCGCTACCATTATGGCAAATAGTGGCATGACAATAGATCAAATCCAACGACAAGTAGGATGGAAATCGGCAGCTGTAGCGAGTGGTTACGTTGAAGAGAGCATTAACAATAAGAATCATGTTTCAAACGTTATTGGTAGTGCCATTAATGGAAGTGAAACCTCATTGTGTTCAGAGAGTGTTAGCGGTATTAATTTAAATAGCATTTCCTCCGATTTAAAAAATCGACAAATTACTATATCAAACAATACTAACTGCACTATTCATATTCATTTAAAAAATTAAAATTACTGTTAAATAATGTTTGAATAAAGGTTTTAAATTTGTTAGTAATATTTTATTTGACGTTACAAGTATACTCCTGTCGAATCAATAATAAAAAAATTGTCATTTACAATGAACGTTTTTGAATTTGTTATGTTGCCATGGTAACTTTAAAAAACGCGCGTGTTTGAAAGTTCGATTTAAACACGCACAGGCGTGCTTTAAAAAGGCAAAATAGGGTCCCAATAAAAAAAAATATAATGTAACACGCTTATTTACTCATAAATACAGATTAGAGTTTGCTCCCAATCTAAACTATTATTTTGAGATATTTCTCATGGGATATTTAGAAATTTTGGAAAGTATACAAGCAAGAATATATAAAACTAGCTTACCCGGCGAACTTCGTATCGCCAACAATTAATTATTCTTTTTACATTCTCCGTTTTTTCCAATTTTTATGGGTTTTTCTTGTTTTTTCGATTTTTTACATTTTTCTTTTATTTGCAATTTTTTTTGATATGGTTTTTTTTTCCTTTTTTTTTTCACTTTTTTCCAATTTTGCTAGTTTTTCATCTTTTTTTCGATCTTTCCCGATTTTTTTGATACCTACTTGTTTTTATAACATACTTTTTTTATTTTTTATTATACTTTCAATCATTTTTAACATTTTTCAGGATATTCAATAATATTTTAAGGTTTTACACGTTTCTTTCCAACTATTTTTTACATCTGTCAACAATTTTTTAACCATTTTCATCAATTTTATCAAGAATTTCTTATAATTTTTAACAATTTTTCACGTTTTTCAACATTTCTGTGCGATTTTCGACATTTTTTCACGATATTAACAATTTTTCAAGCCGCAAACAATTTTTGGCGATTTTTTAAGATTCTGTACATATTTTTTCACCATTTTTAACATTATATCGAGATTTTTAAATATTTTTCATAATTTACAGCAATTTTTCAAGGTTTTTTCACGATTTTCAATATTTTTTTTGGATCTTTAACAATTTTTCACGATTGTCAATTTTTTTGACAGTTTTCAAAATTTTTTTGAGATGTTTGTCAGTTTTTTCACCAGTTTCATCAATTTTTTAATAATTTCTTACAATTATTCACGTTTTTCAAGATTTTTTTTATAACCTTCGAATTTTTTTTACAATTTTCAAAAATGTTTCATTTTCATACAAATCGGTACTGATTTAAAGATTTTACCATATAAAATTTTTCAAAATTCCTTCTTAACATTATGAAAATAAACATCTGTCCAAATATCACGTTTCTACCATCAGCGGTTACGCCTGTGCGTGCGTCTATTCTTCAGTCAGTGGGAACATCTCCTTTTATGTATATAGATGACATTGCAGAGAAATTGGAAAAAAATCGGATCTATCAGGAATCGAACCCGCAACCTTTACATTTAGGTTGCGGGTCGTACGATGGACATAAAATGACTTTTTTTGGATATCTACTGGACGTACATTGACCGCGTTAGTCCATTGGACATCCGTATGATGTAAGACTGTTGTCTGGGAGGAGTAAGGGTCTTTTGGTCTTTATAGATGTATGTATATAAATTTTCACCAACAGAATAATTTTAAAAATGGTCACTTGCAATAGACTAAAGTAACATTGTATTTTCAAAGTGTGCCCGATCAATGAAGTATACATGGTATATTTGTACATTGGTATGATTTTTTAAAAACCTTTAAAGGTATGAATTCATTTTCAAGGAGTGATAATTATTTCTAGAAGAAAATTTGTCTATAGGAAGCTAATATCTCTGGGAGATTAATCATTTAAATGATGATAGTTTATATAGCAGTTTTGAAAAAATTCCCTAGCACAACAATCAATTCCTTTTTAAAGTATAATGAGTGAACATGCGTTAGAAAAGTTTAAAAATCTTATCTTCATCTTCATTAACGTTAATTAGTGGAGCCACGAGTAATGTTTAAGTATTTAATGAATATCTCTGGATATAGACTTTTTCAGTTAATTTATTTTTAAAACTTTGTTCCGTTCAAATATTAAACGAACAATTAACTATTACACAATAATAAAAAACTTTCTTTTTCATTTGTTTTTTAACTGATCGGTCACAAATATGATAACTGTTGAGTACTTACCTTTTTACTTGCTTTCTTATTTTTCTTTTCCTTGGGTTTAGGTTTCGCACCTAAAAGTACACTGGTGTGTTGACGTTGCTCTGCTAAAGCTTCCTCGTAACTTTTCTCTTTGATTCCAAATTTGTACACCAAAAATAGTGAAAACAAAGCGACGACAAACAAGGTTATAAATATTAATATTATTAAATCCATATTTTGCTGAAAGAAATTACGTAAATTTCTAGAATATACATTATTCAAAATAAACAGAAACAAAATAAATAGAAACAACAGGACCGGAGTGTAACGTAAATTGTAAAACACATAATTAAAAAAATAACTGATAACCTGAAATTAATAGCATTAGAACTTTGATAGTGTGTTTTACTTAATAAAACGTTAAGAAGGCTTTGAATATCACTCTTTCTTTTATATTACTAAGTATTCCATTCGCCACGTAGCAAAAATGAACACAGAAACTACCGGGGCATTTTATGTTTATAAAAATAGAAAAAGGTAATCAACAATTCAACTTACTTTATACTATAAAATCTGCAGATTATAATTAAATTTTATCAAAATAACACAAATTTAAATCACCACGGTAACGATTCACTACACACAAAAGTTTATAAAAGAATGAAATGGTGGAGTTCATATAGATAATTGAGAAACTAAAAAATGGAAAATGAAATGAGACACACTTTTGGTTATTGGTTAAGTTGTGAAGTTGGCTATCCTGGTGATGTCTAACAATGACACATTAGGTTCGTTCTTTTTGTTTGTAAAAAATACGGCTACAGGAGGAACAACGCAGCGTTGTAATTTCGTAATTGTCACAATAACTACATTTCAAAGAATCCATTTTTCTACAAAATAAACACAAGTTAATTAAAAATCAAACAACTTTGAACATTCAAAACTCTAAACAGTGTTTTGTTGAAATGGTTAAACAACCATTTAATTTCACCAGAGATAAATATTTTGTCTATGATTTGTGCGCGAAACAGAGCGGCCTGTTGCTTAAAAGTAAAAACGAATATGAAATGTAAAATTCACTTTGAATATATATTCAAAGAAAATTCATTTTGCATGTGGCATCGTTGTATTCCTCCTGAATTTAGCTCCCCCTGAACATAATATATGGATCGTCACTATGAACAAACAAACGTACAACCAGAGACAATATAATATTATTATATATTATCTCTGCGTACAACTAAAATCAGTATGGAAAACGTAAACAAATGAGTTGTCATAAACGAAAATTAAACAATGGTGAAATTAAGACAGAAGTAAGTTATCAGTAAATGTCTTTTTATTTTCAAATAAAATTTAAGTCCCATATTATTTTAGAAATAATTATATAGATGTATCGTATAAAAAATTTAAAGAAAGAGGAAGTGGTAGTGATAGTGGCGAAGAAACTGAATTATTTGTTAGAAACAAACCACAGAAGTTAACATTTGTAGAAAAAGTCATAGAAGAAGGAGACACTTTGCTAACACTAGCTATTAAATATCGTTGTTCTGTACGTAATTAAAAAATTTAAGTATTCAATTTAAATATGTTTATATATTTTAGGTAGCTGAACTAAAAAGAATTAATAACATTCATAATGAAAATGAAATATTTGCTAGATCTGTAATTAAAGTGCCACATAGACCTTTCACGTTGGCATTGGCTGGTGTTCATATTAGTGGTAGTAGTTCTCCTGAACCTTGTAGTAATCCTTCTACTAGTCAGTTAATAGATATAGAATCTATAACAACAAAGTTATCAGAAAATATTAACAGCTTTACAAAAAAAGATGAGGTGAATGAAATAATATTTAATAGCCAGATAACACAGATTCCAAATGAAGTTATTGATGAAAATGAAGGTGATGAAGAGGTAAATTTATTACCCCAAAATAATGGAAAGGTGATAGAAAATGATCCTGTAAGTGTGTGTATTAATTTGTAGATTAGTCTTCTAATATTTTTTTTTATTTGTAGATTATTTCACGGTTAAGTTGTAATGGGGCTGATGCAGATATTTCCTGGAAACTGCTTTTAGTTTGCGTTATACTTATTGTAGCACTACCTCTTATTTATGTATTTTATATAGCTGAACATCCAGAATCATATCACCATCATCACGGATCATGATATAAATTTTATACTAACAGCAGGTAGCTTTTAAGTCAAAATTTCAGTATAAAAATATAACTAAAATATGACGAATTACCGAAAATTATGCTAGATTCAGCCACTCTAATATTCTTAATGTTGTGAATCTATAAACAGTTTTATTATGAGTATAAATGTATTTTAGATAGGATTGATTTTAATGAATGATTATGTGATATTTCGGTTGTGTCACAAAAACATTTCTTGCAAATATCCACAATTATTACCAGTTTTTACAAAAACAAGTGAACTATGTTTTATTTAAAATATAAACGTCTTAAGTGGCCTAAATTAAGGCAAAAAGGACTGTGTAGACTGACTATTAAAGATACGATGATTGCTCGTTATGTTGCCGCACAGTTTTAATGATTTAAAGTAATAATACATTTTTAAATTAATTGTTAACTTTTTTAAATAAAGAAACAAATAGTTAATGCAACTCTTTCTGGAGCAACTAATTTTCACCTGCCGAAGTCTCAGGACCAGTCAAATCACGTCAAATTTTATTAATGTAATAGCAGGATAATTGTGAAACAACATTATTCGGTTAACTGTGGGTCGTTTTAAACCTCCGTTATTTTGAAAAACATCCTACAGCTAGCTGTTTACTGTATTCACAAATAAATCTGAAAATGAAAGTATACATTACCTCAAGAAAATATTAACCATACAGTAACTTATTACTCTTCATATAGGTAAATAATTAGCAAAAGTTTTAATATTGAATAAAAATAAATATTCGTAATGGCACATTATGCTAGAAATTATGTTCTATTTTGTCTGAAAAAAATCTGATCTGTAACTGATTGGAACTTAAGAAGAGTTAGAAACATATTTTGAAACCGCACTGCAACTTTCGAATGATCCTGAGATTTTCGGCAGTCGGGCATAAAATCCCAATACGCTTTATTGTAGAACAGGGTATCTCTTTTCTAATTTTTAGCTGTATTATTAAGAGTTATTAAATAAAAGTTTTGTTTTCTTTCCTTTAAAATTACAGTTCTATAATATTCTGGAGCTGGAATGCTTTTATAGAATAATTGTCGAAATTTCATTAATATATACAACATTCTAGAAAAATAAATTTAAAAGATAGGAAACAAAACTAAAATAAGACGGTATTCGGAAACTTAAATCCTTTAAAAGTATTTATAAAATATAAATTTAAATGCAATATTTTACGGTATAAATATCTTAAATTATAATATCAGAAAAGAATGTAGAATAAAAACCAGTTATTATTTAATTGTTACACTGCTAAAAGTTTAAGATATATTAGAGTATATTTTTATATTCAAGATTGTGATTTTGTAAACTAAAAATGAGTAGGTGTTAGGTGTTTGTAAAAATATTTATATTTTTTTAAATGTACGTTGGTAAGTGTATAATAAATATTATTGAATTGTTTCTTATTTTTAATTATCAGTTTACAAATATTCTGTATTAGCTAATCCGTTTCAGTACCGCCTAACAATCCACCATTTCTTTTTTTGAAGTTATACTTCTATTTGTGCACTCGGTGGAAAAAAAATGTGTAGAGTTAAATGGGAAAAATCATTACATATGTAATGGTGTGAGTAGGAGAGAGACAATAACACTGATAAGGTATATTGGTCGGTAAAAACAAAGATGAAATATTTACCACATGTTTATAAATTATAAATCCTTTGAATACCGTTTCAACATTCAGTAGGTACATTGAAAAGGGATAGATATACAAAAAACAGTCTGAACTAATGCAGTATATTCCGCTCTATGCTTTTAAGATTGTTGGCTACATAAACAGAGTTTTTACGAATAAAGCACTAAAACCTCCGAATTTTGTAACGTAAGATGGATCGAAATGCGTTTTTTGCATTGGATTCGAGAGTATCAGGAAATTTGTCGCTATTTTTTATAATGTAAAAATGGGAAATTGCATTTCTGCATTTAAAAAGTGCATTCAGAACATACTCGGTAAGTATTGCTGAAAATGGGTTCAATTTATATACTCGGTGATTTTGGGGTCGCTGAACACGAATATCATGATACCCAAAGTCTCCGTGGCACTTGGTGCCTAGGGTATTTACCTCTTCTCCTGGGGTTTTATGTAAATTCTGTACGAAATCAGTGCACACTTGGTACTCGGCGGTTTTTTAAGTCGCTAAATACGATTATAATAATGGCGATGGTCTTCGAAACACCTGGTGCTTAAGATTTTATGCAACTTCGATACAACAAGAGTGTGCACTCGGTAATAGGTGGTTTTTGGGGTCGCTGAACACGAATATCATATAATGATTTTGCTAAATCATTCGCATACAAATTTATAACTCCGGGTGCGTGAATAGAAGTATAACTTCTGCCGGTAGTCCCACTGACTCTGCCACACTGTTTTTTTTTTAATATTCTCATTTTTTTTTCCAATTTTTGCGATTTATTTCTCGATTATTCCATTGATTATCTTTTTTCGTTTGTTAACAATATTTTACCTATTTTTTCAGTTTTATTTTTCAATTTTTCCGTTTTAGTTTTACATTTTTTTTTAGATTCTTATTTTAGCAACTTTTCTTCGATTTTTCGTTGCTTCCCCAATATTTACGATTCTTCCGGTTATTTTCTGTTTTTTTTTTTCGATCTTTTCTTCTTCGTTTGTTTTGAGTTATTACTTATTTTTACCTGTTTTTTCAATTTTAACTGTATCAATTTGTTTACTATTACGCAGGTCAAAAAGCAGGAGATGATTACCTTGGCTATTTTTTTAAGAATTTCGGTCGCTCGGTCCTTTATTCGCTATGTAAACAGCTAACAAGTTGTAGTGATTTTTGTGAAATACCTTCTCGTTGCAATGGTTAATCTCGATTTGGCGAGAATGTCGACAACTTCTGGAAGGCGCTCGTCAACAGGACTTCCGCCAATGACACCCTTCCCAGATTTAGTGAAAGATAGAAGTTATTATTGATTTCCAGAACTAATTTTAATGCGACTTAAAAGATCTTTTATGTATACCCTACATCTAATTACTAGTCCAAAAGGTCAAGTCTTAAGAAAATCAGTTTCAGGATGATTTATTAAATCAAGTTAAAAATAAGAAATTTTTTAGAAAAAATAATAATTAATTATTTCTTCTTATTTTATTCCAGACTTCTAGTTCGGTGGGGCCTTGACTAACTATCTTCAGGAATTCTTTCCTTCTTCAATTTAAGGATGGTACTGCCTTTTCTTAAAAAATCTTCCTTCATAAACTATCCCGGGATGGTTTTTCCTTTGTGACGAATTCTCTGGACAGGTACAAAATGGCTGACACTTGTCAGCGTTTCTTTATTGGTTGCAAGATAATTCTCCTACTAGGGTCCTTCTTGATTTGGCAATATACTTTAATAATGAAATTCTAATCAAAACTCCAACCTTTAATAATTTACAATCAAATAAATTCGCTATCTGGTTCTCCATATTAACGAGAAAAAATTAATTATATTCACATGTTTATATATTTTATGATCACAAAAAACTGACTTTTACGATAGCAAATGTATTTGAAATTAAGTGTTAGTAAAATTTTAAAATAACAAATTCACCGCAATTTGGATAATTTAATAAAAATAAAATTTATACTAAAGCTAAAATTTACTTACTTATTATCAAAGGGCAAAAGTATTAAAATATGTTTCTTAAATTAGTTGAAGAAACTACGAAAAAGTGACCGAATGGAAATCATTTGCTGTCGAAGAAAACACATAGCCCGTTTTCCCACCACGGCGACGCAATAAAACTTAAAATAAATACCAACCTATAGTCAGGTGGATTTCGGCCCAAAAACGAACGTTACAAGATACAAGTAGGAACGTTGGATAGGTGTACTCATTTTTATTAAAAGATTATACAATTATTATGATATATGTATAACACTATAAACATTTATTATTTATACATTTTTCGTTTTAAATATTCATATAGTAACTGCTGTAGTAGTTGATCTTGATTATCATTAAAATTTTGCATGGAATTTTCTTCTACTGCACGGTAGGATCTTTTGCCATACCTACAAAAAAATGAATAATACACTTAATTATACAATTTAAATATTACTTTATTAAAGTAAAGGGTTTTTATTTTTTTAAAGACACATTTCAGATTTCAGGTCAGATATTTATTGGAAACCAAATGATATTTATTGCAATTAAGTATCAAAAACAATCATGTAACCACCAGCAATGTTTTTACTGGCCTGCATGCGAAAATCAAAGTTTTTAATGGATCAATGATCCCAACTTCATGTCGAATACGTACGAATTGTTGATGGAAAATTAGCGTAGACCATTTTTTTCAAATATTCCTAAACAAAATAGTCTAACCCTGTCAAATCACATGATCTTTTCACCCATTGTATCACATGTTATGGGTGATGTGGTTCCCTTTTGTTCGAATAAAAGGTCCTTTATATTCAATTCATCAAGTCTTGGTCCTAAATATTCACTTAACATATCACGATTTGACATGTCCATTCAGAAAACCTAAAGAAAAATCGTATTCCCTTTCAAACTTCTAATTGGTGAAATTACGGCGTAGGTAATAATTAAATTCTTGTGTTAATTGGATCTTGTATGGATGCAAATCAACATCAAAAGCCAAATACGATTCAAAGTAGTGGAGAAATATTCAACTCTTGCAAACGATGCCTAGTTAAATTTGATGGTCTTTCGCAGAAAGTTTTCACGTCTACGAACTGAGCTAGAATGTTTTTTAAAACGTTGAAGTATTTTACGAATTCTGGGCTCGGTAGAACGTTTATATTGACTAAAATGTTTACGAAATTTGCGAAAAGTACCTAACTTTTACAGATTGCCCGGTTGCACTGTTAACGAATACAATACTATATTAGTCATAGTGTCGACTTAATATACAAAGAGTGTCACAAAATGAAATGGGTGATAGTATGTCCCAAAATAAGCAAAAAAGTGTTTATAAACGTATGTCCGCAAATT
The DNA here is from genome assembly GCA_964028335.1 of Altica lythri. Classification (NCBI taxonomy): domain Eukaryota; kingdom Metazoa; phylum Arthropoda; class Insecta; order Coleoptera; family Chrysomelidae; genus Altica; species Altica lythri. The sequence continues at coordinate 44,242,475 of OZ034807.1, forward strand.
AACGGTTTCGAAGACACGGACCATTTTGCGTTCAAAACAATTTTTTAGTCTGTACAAAAAAAAAACAATGATATTTATTAACGAAGAACAGAAACATATAGAGTCAAATAAGATGTTCAAAGTGCCCTCCCTCCATTTCAATGCATCTACGACATCTCCGCCGCAGGGATTGTCGAACTCTTTTCAAAATCCCTTCAGTGGCGAGGATTCGATGACATCCCTACTCTACTCTTTACTGCAGCTCCTCAAAGTTATTCAGATATATCAGATTATATAAGAAATTGTCCACAAAGGAAAAAATCAAGGGGTTTGCATCAGGCAATCTGGCAGGCCATGGTACAGGTTTGTCCCATCCTATCCATCTTTCTCCAAACTAAATTGCTCTCTTACGGCTTGAAAAATGGGCCAAAGTACCATCAGGCTGGAACCACTTTGATTTCATTGTATTAAAGGAATATAGTCTACAAGATCACCCAATATGTTCTACAGAAAGTTTAAGTAATAAGCTCCCGTTAATCGGTAAGGTAGTAACCAGTCGCCCAAAATACCTATCCAAAAATGTTCAACGAAAAACGTACTTGATGTCTGGATTCCACAATACAAGAGTGTTTTTCTTCGGCCGATATATGCGAATGATTGAAATTAAAAACTCCATTTCGTTGTAAACCCTACCTCATCAGTAAAAAGAATGTCTAAAATAAAATTGGGATTCTCAGCATCATTTCTTAGAAACCAACATCAATGTGTCTAATGATAAAGTGGATTCAGAGCATAAACTCGTTGGAGATGGTACAGGTAAAGCTGCTGCTCGTGGAGTATTTCGTTAAAATCCGTCGAGTAAGTATTTTTTGTTTCTATAACGGTTATACAGACAGACAGACAAAAATTTTACTGATTGCATTCTTGGCATCAGTATTGATCCCTAATCAATCACCTCCTGATAGTTATTTTGGAAATATATTTCATGTACAGAATTGACCTCTCTACAGATTTATTATAAGTATAGAAGAAATAATTAATAAATAAGACGACATTTCACTACGCCAGTTATTTTCATCTGTTTTAAAAGATTATTCTGAAGAAGTACATTTTGAAAAGTATGTTTCAATTGACGCCGATTTATTAACAGAGGATCCAAACTTTATCATATAGGAAATTATGGACGAATATATACATCAACGAAGCAACCGAAACTAAATCAACTGATGGATGATAAAATATGAAAGTATTGAAGACCAAAGGTATTTAGTTTCATCCAAAAAGCACATGGTAGAAGTAGGTATATGGAAACTAAGAGATTTTTAAAGTTTTTTATAAAATAACGAGTTTGGATTTAACAATTTCTATTGGGGAAATAGTTGCGACCAATTCCGAATGATCAGCTTACTGAGCCAGGTCCTAAAACTCTTCTTAAGGATAATTCACACAAGAATATACAACAGATGTGAGAGAGGCATTAGCCCCACACAGTTCGGTTTCAGACAGGGTTTTGGTACAAGAGAAGCACTTTATAGCTTAACTGTCCTACTTCAGAAATGCAGAGATCAGCAAAAAGATGTCTTTCTATGCTTTTTATAGACTACCAGAAAGCGTTCGACTGTTTTAACCATTCAGAATTAATAAGATTGCTCCAAGAACGTTCGATAGATGAGACTAATCTTAAAATCATAAAGAACCTTTACATGAATCAAGTAGCATCCGTGAGAGTAGGACAGGAATTTACATCATATTTCCAAATCGAAAAAGGTGTACGACAGGGCTGTGTTCTGTTCCCCCTCCTTTTTAATCTTTACTCGGAAACGATTTTCGATAGAGCCTTAAGTGACATTGAAGATGGAATCGAAATCAACGGACCTTCGCTATGCTAATGATACAGTCATAATAGCCGACAGCCAAGAAGCGCTACAACGACTAATAAATAGAATAAACACTGAAGGAGAACGACTGGGATTGAAGATTAAAATAGACAAGACGAAGGTAATGGTGGTTAGTAGAACACGAAATATGCAATTGAATATAAGAGTAAAAAAATAAGAACATCCAAAAGGTCTCCAAGTTCAGATATCTCGGTAGTTGGATAGCTGAAGATCTAGATCCAGACCTATATAGAGATACCTAGCAGGATTGAGCAAGCCAGAACAGCATTTACTAATATTAGAACCTTGCTAAGCAACAGTAGCCTCAACTTATTAACGCTTCGTTATCGCTTTGTAAAGTGTTACATTTACTCCATACTGCTATATGGTGTAGAAACCTGGATAAGAGAACTGGGCATAAAAAAGAAAATAAATGAATACCTATTATAGTTTTCATCAACTTAGTTCAAATTCTTGCAAAAAGTCATGTGATGGTTACGACCGATAGAACTATAATAATATACAAGTATTTTAGGTAGTATTGCACATTTAAAAATAAGAGTAATCCGGACTGTCAGAGATTATCTGATATTATCAGGGGTAGTTTAATAATCCAAAGTTACAAATTCTTTTATCCTTACTGCATAACTAATAGACTTAGTATCAAAACATTTTACGAAAGAGACACTAGACCTAATCTAATTAGTTTTGTCTTGAGGATGATCATAGATATGATCAAAACGTAGGCCTAACTAACTTAAACGTTACAAACAATTCACTATTTGATATTGGAGTGTAAACAACAGTCAAAATAACTCACCTATCTTTAAGGACGACCGATTTAATACAGTTTGCATACTTAGCCCAATCTTCTTGAGTAAGACTGACAGGTTTTGAACAAGCTGTGACCAAAAAATCATCTTGTAAAGTTACTATTATGAAGAAACAGAAAAATATATACCAGTACAGTCCCATTTTTAACTTTATATTTTATTTTTTATACTATACACTCAGATACCAAATAATGTTACAACGAAATATAATGTAGTAATTGTCGGCAATATATACCCTTCTATAGGTGCGTATCACTGATACGTGTAAACTTTATTTGTTAAAGGATTTATGTAATTTCCATTAAATGATCTACGTATAATAAATATTCAGTGTTTACAATATTGGTACAATTTAACAGGAATCTATATTTATTAGATCCCTGGTTCTATTCCATTTTTTTGGAAAATAATTTGTCAAAAAAAAAATGTTTGTATTTGTTATTTTTGTGAAAACAAGCAAAAATTAATTTTATGGTGTTTTTCTTTGAGTGCAAGTGTTTCAAATAATGATAACCACTCACAAACCTCTAATAGTCCTATTTAAAAAAAAATGTTGGTAAATTACTAATGAAAGAAAGACATAATATTAGCAAAATATTAGATGACAGAAATGATCACATAAAAGCAAATAATTTTATAGCGAAACATATAATAACAGGAAAATAATAGTTTGCGAGGCAAACAAAAATGGTTTTTTAGAGCTGCAATGTAGAATCGAAAATCTACGGCAGCGTTACAACGGCTGCTGCCGAATATACGATAGGTGGGCCTAGCTGCCTCAAAAGGAGGCTGTTGTCCGGGGTGGTGCATTCTACCATCCTGTACGCAGCACCGGTGTGGGGTGGCGTCTTAAGATATAAAAAGTACAGGAATATGTTGCGGAGTGCTCAGAGGAGGATGAGGATATTACTAAGAGTCATTTGTTCCTATAAAGACGGTGTCCGCGGAGGGTGCCTGTGTACTCAGCGGGACGCCCCCTATTGACCTGATGATAGAGGAAAGACTGGAAAGGAAGCCAACCGCAGCAGACAAAAAAAGGGAAAAGGAATTAACTGTGGACAAATGGGTGGCACGGTATAGAGGCGAGGAAGCAGCTGGATGGACCAGAAGTATCATAGGTGATCTAAAAAAATGGTTGGACTGTCCACATAGGGTGACACACTACCACGTCACCCAGTGGCTTAGTGGACACGGGTGCTTCGGGGAATATCTTCACCGTATAGGCAAAAGGGAGGAGGCGGTCTGCACTGAGTGCGGAGCAGACCTCGATGGACCGGAACACACGGTGCTCCACTGCGGTAAGTGAATCGAGGAAAGGCGTGGGCTGTGCCCTGGTATCCGGTCCTCTGCTGAGTTACTGAGTTACTGGACTGGATCCTAGGCACACCCGAGAGCTGGAAAAAGGGTGCCGCAATAAAAAAAAAAATTATTAAATCAGAAGAAGAAGCAGATAGAGCTGCTTATGGGTAAAATATAGCTAGCTAAGAGGAGGGTTTTTTTAGTGGGTAACCGGGGGATAGCTCCCCGGAAGCCCCACACTCCCTGGCCTGACCAACCAAAGGCCAGGCGTACGTAAAATATTTTTTCCCCTTCAGCCTTCCCTGCCTGAAGAAGGTTGATCAGACGGTTCCAGGCAGGGACTAGCGTATAGGATAATGAATGTAAGAGCAGATCGATATCCAGCAGTTTATGTACGTCGGAATCGAACCATAACATAACTTATTTAAGTAGAACGTGTGGTCGGTTCATTTCCTATATGACAAGACGATGGAGATTTGATAGAGAGACCTTGGGATCCAGGAGACCATTAAGAGTAGGGGAAAAAGGGGCAATGAGAGTCAGTGGGCAATGGTGGTCAGCGTTCTAGTTCGCAGAAAGATATTGCAAATAAAGCCAAAAGGCGCGTACTTTAAGATCTAAACCTAAACACTTCTTCAGAATCAGATATTAGTCTTAATCAGATATGTGACGATGATAAAGACGACGATTTGAATAAATTTTTGATATGTGATAAATTTGGTCGCAACAATGAATTATGGTATAGATGCACGCTAGCTGCACAGGATGGGACTCTCCGATAGGTTACGTATGTGACAATTGTTAGACTAGGCTGACTCTCATTGTCCCCATAGTGACTATAATTACCCTCAGATACGGACAACGGGGGTCAAAGACGTTTTTTTTTAAAGTTTAATGTTAATTAATATATGATTCCAACGGTAAGGAAACTGTTAAAGACTGATAGTACAATAATTAAAATATTTTAACAGTTGATGAAAATAAAAATAAAGTAAAAATTGTGTGTTTTATTCTATATCTTGCTTAAGTGACTCCCATTACCCCATTTTCCCCTTCCCAGGTTACTTATTCCCAGTCATATATCTGCTCATCATCTAAAGTGGGCACAGGAACACAGAGACTGGATTTTAGCTCAATGATGACATGTTGTTTTTAGTGATAGTCGGCGACAAAGAGTTTGGAGAGGTTCAGGGCGACAAGAAAGACTTTTGCCAGTCACTCCATACCAAGGAGGATCAGTAATGTTTTGGGTAGGCATAATTGAGTTTATTCCCATTCCAGGCACTATGAGAGGGTATATATTAAATCTATTATTTATCCTTTCTGAAATATAATTGGAGAAAATTTCATTTTCATAAATAACAATGCTATGCCCCATCGCAATAAAATGAAAAATGCACTATACCCCATTTCGGCATTCGTTGGCAGTGTATGAAAGATAGGAATAATGCGTAGTTGCCAGGTTCATCTTAGAAAGACTTACTATCTTTGTCTTATTAACGCGCAATAGAAAGAGATATGTTTAAGTTAAATGGCAACCGGTGCCTAAAAACACGCCACTGAACGATCACTGGAGGACAGAACGATTTACGCTGGCACCGGTTGCCATTTAACTTAAGAATATCTCTTTCTATTGCGCGTTAATAAGACAAAGATAGTAAGTCTTTCTAAGATAAACCTGGCAACTACGAATTATTCCTATCTTTCATACACTGCCAACAAAATGGGGTATAGAGATTAAGATATTCAAAGATTACCGTAGCTAGCAAACTCGCCAGACATGAATCCCATTGAGTATATGTGGAATTTCGTTGTGAAACAATCTTAAATAGAATTAATCCTAATAGCACAACATCACAAAGGATACAATTACCACCCTTATTTTTCCACACCCTTGCCAGTTAACACTTTAATAAAGAAAAGGGAGGAAACACCGAATATAATTGCATTTTTGATTTCGCTATAAAGTGGTTTTCTACTAGATTTCAAATTGTGATAATGTACTTATTATATTATTATGCACTATTTTTTTTTGTTTAGATAAAATTTAATTTAGTCCATTTTCATTGGATACATGATTAATTTCAATATACTTTGTAATACACATCTTTATTTCTAATAATAGTGTCTTATTTTAACAAACATAAGGAGGTCTCAGAATATTGACGATTTGTGTGTTTCAAAGCTTTAATAAAGCTATACCACTTTGCTAACTTCTTGTTCTTATCTTGTATTTTTGCCGTTAATAAACATTTTTTGAGAGATTCAAATTATCTGAAACTCAGCTTCTATAATTAATACGAATAGATCAATTATTGGTAACGATTGTGTCTTAGTCTGCACGACAAGTTGAAAATGGTACAAAATAGAGATATTGGTCTTAAAATTATGTGCGATAGCTCATTGGATCCGGAATGAGGTCTAGAAAAATGTGCCAAAAGCGTGGATTAGCACATAAAAAATTGCAAAAGTTATGAACAATTAAAGATGAAAAAAAATGACATTCCGTTTTTTGGAAATATTTCATAAACTATTAATATGTAAGAAATTGAAAAAAAAAAAGATTCTGAAAGAAGAGGAAATTTCCAATAAAAAACTCTCGGAACTATATCTCCATTATTTATAATTTTAATTTAACGCTGAAAATAGGTCTTCGCGCGACATTTTTAGATTGCTTGCGCGGCGTCAAAAGCGAGTACGACACATAAATTAATTTATTTAAGGTATTGAATATATATTTTAAAATTTAAAAAAAATTATTGTGTATTCTGAACACTATAAATAATGCACTCCCGTTGGAAATTTTACTTAAAGTTAATTTTTCAACAAGTTAAACAATTGTTAACTAACAAAATTTTTTTGAAGTTGCGTCTTAATTGTAAATAAAAAAAAAAAAGTTTAAATAATTGCCTTAAAAATTTTTCGCTGCGTAGAGTCTTTCTTATATACACACTTCACAAGATCACGCCATACAAGTTAAAAAATATTCATACTTTGTTTATAATAATTTTTGTAATTAACCAAAAACTGAAAAATCCAAGCAATGTTGTTTAAATTTGTTGACCATATCCTTTATGAAATCTATTTTTTAGTTTTAGTCAGTTGTTTACTAGAATTTGTGCATACGTAGATCATCTAAAATTGTAATTAATCCAACCGTATGGAGCCACCTATTAGTTGTATAATATTTACCTTAGGATATGTAACATACCGATGTTAATCGAATCGGGGATTAATAGTATCCTACATGACACGATATTATCAGGAAATTGTTAAATCCTTTTCAGGTAATAAAAAAGCCATCAAAGTTAACTAAGTACACATTGTAAAAATTAATAACAATGTCGGCATTTGATAAATATTTATCATTAAGAAAGATTCAATAACATTTTTGGACAATTAAACGAAACATTGAAATCAACGTTTCGTTCATATATTTCGACTTCCTGACGAATTCATTAAACACTGCTTAATTCTGCGTCCTGTAGACACGAACTTTCTAAAGTAACAAAATAAATGATGTAGACTGGACCAAAAGTCATTACAGTGTTATTTTTTTAAATTATCTAAGGATGTCCTCGTAGGTATAGACCTAAAAACAAATGTACCGAAAACATCTATTGGGGCAGAAGAGACAATTTATTAATTTGGGATTTAAAGGACTACAAGTTAGGATGAGTGGTAAAGAATAAGTGTGCATGGAGTTGGCACGTCGCGTTGCACTGGCTTGTCTGGCAAGTGGAGGCATTATGGAGCGGAGTTCTTCTGAGCAAAATCCGTTTAAGTACCGGTAAAACAGGGAAAGATCAGACACTGCTCTTCGGGGGGCAATGGGGCTAGGTTTTTGGGGATACTGGTGTCGTTTATTAGTCGAATTGCTCTTCACTGTATTGCACCAAGAACTCTGAGCCTTGACCGAGCAGAATTCAAGATTAGGTCGTATTTATTGGGCTTTGTAGCTAAGTTGGATGGAGAGAAATATTTCTGTGCTCTAAAAAGAAAGCCAAACTTCTTTCCTGCAAGCAGTTGCTATGGATGCAATATGTTCCAGAGTAAGTCCTGGGAGATCGTTATACCAACCAGCGTAATGGAGTCGTTTGCTACTAATGTCTGATCATTCATTGCGATGGATGAGTCGTATAGTTATAGGGTTATAAGTTAAATATATTTGTATTTTAAGTAATTAATAAGTATGTTTGCCTCTTGTTGAAAAGGCAACATATGTCTTTGTCTTGGAAGCGTTCAAATTAACAAGATTCTTTTTTTCCCACTCGTCTACAATTCTCATATCTTGATTGAGAGAAGCCGTTGTGGATCTTCTGTACTCCTCCAGAATATTTAGGGATTTGGGGTAGTTGAGAAGTTCCAAAGTTCATCGTATCCGACGTTCGGCATTAGGTACCTACTACCTAGAATTCCAAAGTTCACGGGTTTTAAATTTCACTGAATCCAAGGACCATCTTTACAAAACTGAATTCTTTGTATATATACTGATATGATTTTTCTTCGGGGACACGTTTTCTCGGTAGAATTATGTGTATGTGATCCGGCATTTAGAAATTGGTTGTATAGATTGATTTGTAAAGTGTATGTTGATATTGTTGTGAAGAAATAAAAAATAATTTGAATTGTATTTAAGAATACAATTTAAAAAAAGTAAAGCGGATAATAAGAATAGTTAATTATAAAAAAAAAACATAAAAAAGTATACAGACGACAGACAACAAAGGAATCCAGAGAATGAATAGAACAGCGGAAATAAGGAGCTAAAACAGATACAGAAGAACTGAAAAATTATAGAGCAGAGAAACAAGAGATTGAAAGTTAAGCAGCAGGAAGAAGGAGTTGGAAAGAAGTGAAGTGTGAAGAGAAATAAGAAAAGTTTTTTAACTTCCCGCCAAAAAAAATTAAAATTTTTTTAAAAATCGGGAATTATTGGTTTTACCCCGTTTTCCGAAAATCGAATTTTCATCGGATCTCTACGTTTTGAGGTATTTGGAACCTCCCCTGACTATTTTTACGAGGGTGTCTGTATGTACGTGTGGATGTGTGTGTGTGGATGTATGTAAACCTCTTATAACTTTTGAACGGCTTGACCGATCGGAATGAAATAAAAAGCAATCCAAAGAGTTTCATCTAACTTAGACACTCTGTAAGTTTGAGCTGATTCGAACAGGTAGATTTTGAGAAATTTCAAAATAACCGAAAAAAACAATTGGTAAAAATGATGTTTTTTGGGTATATCTTTTTGGCTATTTCATCGATCAATTCCATAACCTAATCAGCTCTCAAGCTTAAAAAATCACGTCGAATGCCGTTTTGCAAATTAAAATCGGTTGATTCGTTCGTGAGATATCGTTGTCGAAAAATTTCAAGTTTTTTTTAATAACTTACAGGTTTTTCTACTAATCGATTTTGCACTCCCAGTAACATTTTTAGGTCTCAAAACACTGCGTCGAATGCAATCTTGAACATCAAAATCGAATTACGCGTTAAAAAGTTATGGCTTTTTAAACATTTAAAAAAAGTCAAAAACGTCAAAATACGTCACGTTACTATAGCTTTGCGGTTAAAACTAGCGGGAAGTTGCAAGGATGGCCTTCTATATATATCCTTTATATATGATGGCCTTTAAGGTCAACCTCTTTTCGAATTTTTTTTTTGTATTTTCGATTAGTATATTCTAAAAGCATTTATTGTTTTTTAAATTATTTCTTTAAAAAGTATATATTAATATTATTAATAATCAGTCACTGTGGAACTGGCTTATTAAGAGCGGAGGCCTAAAAAGCTCTATTATCGAGCAAAAGCATGCAAATAGGACCGTTGATGATCAATTTTCACCACAGGAAAATTTAACATACTTACAATGGCAGACACCCGAGATAAATTACAAATTGTGTAAGAAAACAATGTTTCAATTATTTTCATCAAATAATCTATCTATATTTAAAATATTCAAGTATTGGCTATAAATATGCACACCATAGTGAGATCACCATGTTCCATGTTTTACAGCAAATTTACCAATTATAAAAAAAACGTTCAGAGAAATTTTTAAAATCTCGTTTAAACAGAGCCACTTGAGGAGTTATACATTGTTAGACTAGATTTGGAAATCAGTTCCCTAGAATTCCGATTCTACTAATCACTGAAAAAAGGCCCTGAGCTCCCGGTCTAGCTCTTTTGATTGAACAAATCTTAACAGACATTTTGCCACATTTTATTCCGAGATTTTGTTTCATTCACTTTTCTCCTTAGTATAAATTATTCATGCATTTTTATAATTCAAAATGTTTCCAGGAACCGATAGCATTGGACGATTTGTTATATGTGTATGAAATTGACTCTTTGAAAATACCAATAAAATGTTATTACGATTATTAGAGCTGAAGTAACAAACCACTAACCTAATTTGAGGAAACTAGTTGAAAAGGCTATTCTTTGATAATAAAGCTTCAATTGCTGAATATAATAAAAAAATTATAAATAACATCAATTATCTATTTATTAATATACATACACAGAAATATAGATAAATACATTAAGCAATAATTATTAAGTCAGATCACAATATTATTATAAATTTAATTTCTTTTTGTACAAAGTAAAAATTATATTTGGAATACAAAACTAAAAATATATAGGATTTTAAAAATTTTGTAGGTATCCGGAAAATATATTCCCTCTAAAATAAGGTAGGGTTACCAATATCAGTTAACTAAAACTATAAAACTGCGATTATATTTATTCTGGGAAAGATTTCAAACTTGAAAAGTATAAAAATTTTAGCAGAAAGGATTATTTTAATTATATCAGAATCGTGTATGTACTGTCTAAAAACATTCTGAATATATTACTCCTAGGAGTCCTAGGTATACTTTGATAAAGAACATTAATCATCACTTTTTGTCAGACTGGAGTTTTTTTAATAATTGAATCTTCCATTCTTCTTCTGGAATGTTTGTGGCCCAATCTGGAATTGCACTAGCAGGTAATGTAATGTTTAGCATGGCTTGTTTTACTTCATCTACTTTTTGACTATCCATTTTAATATCACAGACTTCCGGTGAAGGACCAGACCACACTTCCTTTAAAAGGATTGTTTCCATTGGCAATATATGTGGAACAGGAACTATTGGTTCATTTGTACCGCTTTCATTATAATTATTCGTATTTTCAATTGTGTTTGAATCATGAGATTCTGTAACAACTTGCTATAAAATGCATACTTATTTTAAGAATCATTCTTACCATTTTCTATGTCTTCATCGGTTAAACTGTCTCGTTCTTCGTTACAAAACGTGGGTAAAGGTTGATAGTGTGCATATTCTAACATTTCTGTTTCTACTTCTTGATCTGAATCCTCATCAGTTCCAATAATAATGTTATCATTAGATATTCTGAAATCTTCTTCGGGGTTGTCAGGATCTGGTAATCCTGTATTTTTTAATACCATTTTAATACTATAGTATAGTAATTTGTGTTTAATACAATACTTGATAAATTCATCTACTTGTATATCAACATGTCACTAATATGTCAGTTACTTCTGATGTCACAATCACAATCTACTGGTCTCATACTCTCAAATTCTTCAGCACCCTTTGAAAATAGAATCAATATTAAAAGATTTTATGAGTGTTATATGTAAAGTATGGACCCTCCATAATGTAAAGATACTACAGTTTTTTGTCAATGCTCACATGTTTGTATTTTCTTCATAAGTTAACTTAAAAAAAAAACGAATTATTTGAAGTCTACAACATATAGGTAAAGGCCACAGCCGGTTTTTAACAATGGAACGCGAAATTCAAATTTTTAAACACCAAAAATCTTTATTTTAGTTTCTTAATTTTCGTCGTGTTTTGTCTTTCTCTTTCTGTTTGTCATTCCGGGTGGAATTTTGTAATTGAATTTAAACCTATTTCCTGACCACCTAGAGCTCTGAAATTTTCAGGATAGCTAAGAACTCGGATGACAATGCATGTTTCAAGTGTGTTTAGGCATATACATAATAGATATTTTGACACAATTTCAAGAAATTCTAAATTTTATACGGACACCGTTTTGTGCCAGCAAATAACTCTTATTAAAATAACATAGTTTTGTATTTTATAAACTTAGTGACGCGACTGACGCTAATCCATACCGGTGTTGCATACAGGATGGTGGAATGCACTACTCGGGACAGCATCCAGACCAAAGAGCGAGCTCCCGGTCTAGCTCTTTTGATTGAACAAATCTTAACAGACATTTTGCCACATTTTATTCCGAGATTTTGTTTCATTCACTTTTCTCCTTAGTATAAATTATTCATGCATTTTTATAATTCAAAATGTTTCCAGGAACCGATAGCATTGGACGATTTGTTATATGTGTATGAAATTGACTCTTTGAAAATACCAATAAAATGTTATTACGATTATTAGAGCTGAAGTAACAAACCACTAACCTAATTTGAGGAAACTAGTTGAAAAGGCTATTCTTTGATAATAAAGCTTCAATTGCTGAATATAATAAAAAAATTATAAATAACATCAATTATCTATTTATTAATATACATACACAGAAATATAGATAAATACATTAAGCAATAATTATTAAGTCAGATCACAATATTATTATAAATTTAATTTCTTTTTGTACAAAGTAAAAATTATATTTGGAATACAAAACTAAAAATATATAGGATTTTAAAAATTTTGTAGGTATCCGGAAAATATATTCCCTCTAAAATAAGGTAGGGTTACCAATATCAGTTAACTAAAACTATAAAACTGCGATTATATTTATTCTGGGAAAGATTTCAAACTTGAAAAGTATAAAAATTTTAGCAGAAAGGATTATTTTAATTATATCAGAATCGTGTATGTACTGTCTAAAAACATTCTGAATATATTACTCCTAGGAGTCCTAGGTATACTTTGATAAAGAACATTAATCATCACTTTTTGTCAGACTGGAGTTTTTTTAATAATTGAATCTTCCATTCTTCTTCTGGAATGTTTGTGGCCCAATCTGGAATTGCACTAGCAGGTAATGTAATGTTTAGCATGGCTTGTTTTACTTCATCTACTTTTTGACTATCCATTTTAATATCACAGACTTCCGGTGAAGGACCAGACCACACTTCCTTTAAAAGGATTGTTTCCATTGGCAATATATGTGGAACAGGAACTATTGGTTCATTTGTACCGCTTTCATTATAATTATTCGTATTTTCAATTGTGTTTGAATCATGAGATTCTGTAACAACTTGCTATAAAATGCATACTTATTTTAAGAATCATTCTTACCATTTTCTATGTCTTCATCGGTTAAACTGTCTCGTTCTTCGTTACAAAACGTGGGTAAAGGTTGATAGTGTGCATATTCTAACATTTCTGTTTCTACTTCTTGATCTGAATCCTCATCAGTTCCAATAATAATGTTATCATTAGATATTCTGAAATCTTCTTCGGGGTTGTCAGGATCTGGTAATCCTGTATTTTTTAATACCATTTTAATACTATAGTATAGTAATTTGTGTTTAATACAATACTTGATAAATTCATCTACTTGTATATCAACATGTCACTAATATGTCAGTTACTTCTGATGTCACAATCACAATCTACTGGTCTCATACTCTCAAATTCTTCAGCACCCTTTGAAAATAGAATCAATATTAAAAGATTTTATGAGTGTTATATGTAAAGTATGGACCCTCCATAATGTAAAGATACTACAGTTTTTTGTCAATGCTCACATGTTTGTATTTTCTTCTTTCTTCTTCTTCTTTCTGTGGCCACTTGCTGTCCGCATTCAGCCAAGTTCCTCCAAAATAAAACTTTTCATGAAAGGTGTGCCGTAAAGCACGTCTGAACCACGTTCATGCCTTTCATGTTGATAGGATATATAGGAAATTAAGGTAAACACTCAAATAGACACGCTTCTCGTCCTGCGGTGTGTCAGGACATTATACAAGGTTGACACCTGGGAAAAAAAAGGAGATTTTTTTTTTTTTTTTTTTTTTTTTTTATTATAGCTTTAAAATGTGATCGCATGCTAAGCAACTACAGCCAGACAAAAACATGCATATTAAAGTTTAATTTTGTGAGAGATGATATGTTGACACATCAATTTAGCTGCTGAGGATTGAGGGTTTTTAATTACATCATGTAACGAGATTGGGAACTGGGTGCCTTCTTGTGAGATTTTGTTGTAAAGTCCGATGTTTGATGCTTTTCGTAAGTTGCAACCCCAAATCACGTGCATAGTGTCTCCTATCTGTCCACATTCACATAGTTCATTGACAGCACAGCCGATTTTATAAAGGTGTTTAGGTGAGCAGCAATGGTCAGTACGAATTCTATTGAGGGTTGTGATATGTTCTCTAGACGTATATGCAATTGATTTGAACCATGGATGTTTTCTCGGTTCTTGTTCTATATTGTAATAATGTTGTCCTTTCACTTTTCCCATTTTTTTATATATGTTAGCCCAGTTTTTCCATAGATCCTTTTTAGTATGACTAAGCAAGTTTTTAAAAAATAATTTATGTGTATGTTTTGTCCCCTTCTTTCTTCCTTCGTTCGCCAATCTATCAGCTATGTCATTACCATAGATATGGGAATGGCTGGGCACCCAAATAAATTTGACATCTTTTCCTTTTTGTAAGATTTTATTAAAAAGCTCTCGAATTCGTCTTTGGTGTTGATCATATTCCAACGACATTCTGACTCGTGATATTTTTTCTAAACCACTTAGAGAGTCCGATATTATCAATGCATTTATATCATTATTAGCAATTTCTTCTAACGCCGTTTCTATTGCTATTATTTCGGCCGTGCATATAGGTGTTTCATCTATTAGTTTCTTTTTAATATTAATTTGTAATTCCGGACTAAATATGCCAAAGCCACTCCCTCTATCTTCATGTTTCAGGGACACTGATGCATCGGTAAAGAAGGTTATATAACCTGGGTAAGTTTCGAAAATTTTATATTTTAATTCTTGATTACTCTTTACATCCTTTTTTTGAATTCTTGAATTAATCCATGCAATTTGTTTAGTCACATTCTCCATCTCTGTCTTGTAGCATGGTAGTATATCTGTTTTATAAACTGAGTCTTCATATAATAATGCCGTATCCAAAGCTTCCAACATATCAGGCGGTATCTTGTTTTTCCAATAAACTGGATTCTCATTAAAAAGACTATAAAAACCAATCAAACTGTTTTTGGTTATGTTATCCTTGAAAGATAGCACTTTTAACGCGTATTTGACCCCTAACCATATTCTTCGATTCCTCAAAGGAGTTTCCCCTGCTTCGCTTAATAAAGCATTGATGGGTGTCGATCGCATGCATCCTAGCGCCACTCTCAATGCTTGATGTTGGATGGTGTCTAATTTTTTCCAATTTGTTTTATTGGTATGAAATATCAGTAACATGCCATATTCTAGATGTGATCTTACTATTCCTTTATAGATATTTAGTAGCACTTTGGGGTCAGCACCCCACCACGTGCGGGTTAGAGCTCGCATTACATTAATACCTTGATTTGCTTTTTTACAACATCTCTCAATATGTTGAGACCAATTTAATGTTTCCTCTATAATTACACCTAGGTATTTGTACGATGGAGTCCACAGTATTGCATTTCCTCTTATCTGAATTGGATTAGGTTTATCTCTCATTCTTCTTTTGCTGAATATCATTGCTTTCGTTTTCTTGACTTCAATTTTCATGTCTAACTTTTCCAAGTATTCATAAATTTGTTCCAGAACTTCCTCAATCTGAGAGATGGCTTTATCTATATTTTGATCTTGTGCAAAAACAATTATATCATCCGCATACATTAAAATCCCAACTCTACTGCTTCTGAATTCTATTATTTTTGCTATATATATATTGAATAATAACGGACTCAAAGGTGATCCTTGTAGTAATCCTGTATTTACCTGTATTGAATCGAGAATATCGCCAGTTTTCTTTGACTTAATTATTAATGTTCGTTGTTTCAACAAGTTGTTTATTACATTAATAAGGTCTGCATTAATATTAATTGTATTCAGGATATTACAAAGTTTATCGACATTTATTTTATTATATGCATTTTCTAGGTCTAGGAAGACACATACCGTTCTTTTATTCAATGTAAACCCAGTATATATACTTGTTATTAGTGTGATTAAATTGTCTAAAGTTCCTTTTCCTTTTCTAAATCCCGATTGCCCTTCCTTTAAATATGTCATTTTTTCGATATGATGCTCTAATCTGTTATTAATCAAGGTCTCAAAAATTTTGCTCACGCAAGAAGACAAAGCAAGCGGTCTATATCCTGTGTAAGAATTTAAGTCTTTTCCCGATTTTGGTATGGGAAATATAACTTGCGTTTTCCAATCATCTGGTATATTTGTAGACCCATTTAATATTGTATTAAATATATTCAATGCCTTTTCCAACATTTGTACAGGAAGGTTATATATCATTGAATATGTTATATTATCCACGCCAGGTGCAGAATCTTTTTTGCCCTTCAATACATATCTTAATTCATCCATTGTAAAATTTTTTGATTTGGAAATATTGCTGTAATTGTTTAAATTTTGGATATCAAATGCTATCGGATCCTTCATACTCTGCAATAATTCTATCATCCATAATTCGTTCTCAGTAGTGTGAGATGTTTGATTATTTTCTCTGTTTGAGAATTTCCTAACTGTTTTCCAAATGTCCTTAATTGAAGTGTTTCTATTCAATTCATTTGTATAGTCTTGAAAACTTTTCCTTTTTTTCCCCCTTGTTATTTTTCTTAACATTGCAATTGTATTCTTATAGACTAGAAAATTTTCTAATGATGCTAAATTTTTATATTCTTTAAGGGCTTTTTTCCTTTTTTCATTCATTTCTTCACACTCTGTGTCCCACCATATTGGTTTTGCAAACAAAATTTTCCTATTAGTGTATACTTTTGTACTTTCTAGACTTATATTCGCTGCCTCCTGTATTTTATCTTTCCAGTCTTTATATTCTATTACTCTCTCCTCGTTTTTAAAACTTTTGTTATATTTTAGCCAGTCGGCTTCTTTCGTTTTCCATCGAACTAGTGGTTTATTTATTATATCTGTTTTATTTTGTTGTAGGCTAATATTCACCATTGTTGGAAAATGATCGCTAGTGCCGTGATCTGGTGAAACATCCCAAACACATTTGGTCGTAATGTCCGGTGAGCATATAGCAATATCAGGACAACTGTTGCCTTGGCTAGGAGATGTTAATCTAGTTGTTCTTCCATCATTTAAAAAGTTTAAATTTTCATCTGTAATACTTTTAAGCAAATTTTTTCCTTTATTATTATTAACTGTTGATCCCCAAGCATTATTTTGGGCATTAATGTCCCCTATAAAAATGAATGGATGCTGTATAGATAATATTTGATTAAAATTATTGTAAGACAGATGAAAATCTGGAGGGCAATAAGCAGTAATGATATTTATTTTACTAACTGTTATGCCCATAATTTGGAATGTATTGGGTATGTTACTAGTTAGATTAATTTTTTTAAATGGTAAATTTTTAAGAACTAAAACTGCTAATCCTCCATATCCATCTATTCTATCTTCACGTAAAATTGTATAATTAGGTATATAAAATGATTTCGTTGAACTCAAAAAGGTTTCATTTAAAAGAACTATATCTGGTTTTTCCATAAAAATTAATAACTTGAGATCATTATAGTTTGCTATTGCACTTCGGATGTTCCATTGTATAATTTTTAACTTTCTAATAAGATGATTTTTCTGATTCATCAGAATTAAACGTTCGTGTCTCCGCGAGTTCATTATTCTGTATATCAGTTTCTAGCGTTGATAATTTAGGTAAATGAGGTATCGTTTGTAATTCATTTACTATAGCGTTTTGATCCTCAACTGAAAATTTTGTTTGGCTTAACATATCTTTTATCAAATCAATGAACATGTTGTTTTCATTCACTACTCGCTCCTCTATCTCCATGTCTTCTTCCCTTTCCTCCGAGATTTGAGACTGTATATAGCTTACTATATTCATTGGAGCTCTGCGAACTGGAGGTTGGAATAAACATTTCTTATGTTCTTCTGTATCATAATTTGGTGAATGTGGAGAAGGTGGTCTCTTTCGTGTTTTAGCTACTACAGAATATTTTGTTGAAGGTTTAAATTTGTTGGCATAGGTCTGTCTTTCATTTACAGTTACAACTTGAGAAAGATTGTTATTACTCTCTTTTTTTTTATGTGTTTGCTCAATTGTTGGGAAATTCTCTCTTGTAAGTGAAAAATTGTTTTGTTCTGTTATCTTAGGTATTCTTTGTGAAGCTTCATAATATGAGATGTTTTGATATACCATTAACTCCTTAATGCTTTTTTGTCTATCAAATTCCGGGCATTCCTTTCTTTCTGTGGCTCTGTGCTCAAGTTTACAATGAAAACATATTGGTTCTTTGTTGCAATTTTTAGACTCGTGTTCCTCTCCGCATCTGTCGCATTTTATTTTGCTACGGCATTGTTTGATGGAATGTCCATATCGAAGGCAATTAAAACATTGGATTACTGGAGCTATGTACAGTTCTACTTTGCTTTCATAGTAATTGAGTTCCACCGTTTCTGGTAAATTTCGTCCCTGGAAGGTGATAAGTACAGTTTGACTAGGAATAAAATTGAATTTTTGTGGATCGTTCTTGTCTTGGACTCTTCTGTTAAATCTTCGGGCTGCTAAGATTTTACCTTTCGACTTTCCATAATTGATAAGTTCATCCATTTCCGTGTTTAATTCTACGTCTCTTATGATACCTTTACAGGTAACTAGAGTTGTCGGTATGAAAGCTTCCCAATCTCTATTTATCACTAGTTCACTTGACAGGAAATTGTTAGCACTCGTGTGATTAAGAAATTCAATTCCAATCCTATTTCTCCCTTTTCTAGTTATTTTTTTAATGCCAGATACCTTATTAGTTTTTAAGATTCTACCTATAGCCATTGGATGAATATTACCGGTATTTTTTTCCTTATCTTTAGCCTCTATTATAATAATATACGGCGGTTTATCCATATGTTCATATTGCAGAATTTTGATCGAAGGATTATTATCCGGAGGTTTGTCTAGGGAGCCCCCCGGGCTCCCTAGTTCGCTTAACATGTGCTCTTTTTTAGGTTAAAGCAAAAAGCAATTACGAAAAAGCAAATTAGGATAGAAAAAAAGAAAGCAAGGCAGTAAAGAACTGTGGTCAGACTTACCGAAGTTATTCTTTCTTCCGTATTCACTGTTCACTATGTTTAAAATTAAATTTTATAACACTCTTTGTCCGCTATAAATTTCACGTGCTCGTTCACCAAGATGTCGGAGCCAACCTTGTATTTTCTTCATAAGTTAACTTAAAAAAAAAAACGAATTATTTGAAGTCTACAACATATAGGTAAAGGCCACAGCCGGTTTTTAACAATGGAACGCGAAATTCAAATTTTTAAACACCAAAAATCTTTATTTTAGTTTCTTAATTTTCGTCGTGTTTTGTCTTTCTCTTTCTGTTTGTCATTCCGGGTGGAATTTTGTAATTGAATTTAAACCTATTTCCTGACCACCTAGAGCTCTGAAATTTTCAGGATAGCTAAGAACTCGGATGACAATGCATGTTTCAAGTGTGTTTAGGCATATACATAATAGATATTTTGACACAATTTCAAGAAATTCTAAATTTTATACGGACACCGTTTTGTGCCAGCAAATAACTCTTATTAAAATAACATAGTTTTGTATTTTATAAACTTAGTGACGCGACTGACGCTAATCCATACCGGTGTTGCATACAGGATGGTGGAATGCACTACCCGGGACAGCATCCAGACCAAAGAGCTTGTAAACTAAAGCTCTTTGATCCAGACCAACCTATGTTTGGCAGCAGCCTTTGTAGCGCTGCCGTTTGCTTACTGGCCTTCATTGTCATGCACCTGCTCAGTAAAGAATTGTGTCACCCATTTGAAGAAAATTCCCCCTTTTTTGCATGGTTTCCTTTTCTATTAAGCACTCCGTCTTCTGGGTTGCCACCTTCCAGAACCGTTTAAGTCAAAAGTCTTGGGTTCTTATGAATCTAACATTTTGGTTTAGAAATATACCATTATTTTCAATTCCAGAGCATAGTGGTTAATACATTCATTTTCGTTATGGGGGTTTTTTCTTTATTATTGTTCTATTATATAAAAATATAATATAGGCATAGGTATTTGATACATACGAATCCAATACCAGAACATGCCAGAACTCTGTTTGGCAAGGTAGTAGAAAAGGAAACTTATGAAAACATTTTTTTTTGACTTAACATAGTTTGATTATATCCACATGAATTTGATAAATAAATAAATATCTTCTAGAATCAATCTAATGAAAAAACACAGTGCATAGAAACTTTTGTAATAAATGAAAATCTTCACTAAAAGTTCACGTATAATATGTATTCATAAAGTTAACCAAAACGTAGAACTAAATTAAATTTGAATTAAAAAATAGTTGATACACCTAATGACACAGTAGTCCTAATGTTACTAACTATTTTCCTTTGGCAACTGACGTGTTTAGTCAGTTAATTATTTTAATGACATTTACACTTTTTTTTATATATTTCCATTAATAAAATATTAATTTTTACAATTTAAAAATTGTTACTTTGTAAGTATTGGCATCTGTTTGAAATTCATCAAACAAATAAACTATTATGATAGAAAATTTTAAAGTTTATAACCTATCCGACAGGTAGCGCTCATAAGCGTAGATTATTGACATTGCCAACTTTGATTTTATTTTGGCAAATGGGTACAAAAAAAATAAACTAAAAAGTAAGGATTTAGGTGCTGAAGACATCCAAGAAGTTTGTTTTTTTATTGTAAGTTTAATTATCATCAATTGAGGAGTTTCTTCCAATGCACTCTGTAATAAATGTCAAATATCGATTAAATTTAGTGCGGGAATAGTAAATGGTAGTGCAAAATTGATTGATATTTTTGAAATTTTAATGCAGAACATTATCCTTTATGTGAATATTTCTGTTTGTTGTCTCGGTTGGGTGCAAGTGACCTATTTTAAGTGCAGTTTGTATTGAATTTTTTTAAGTGTATAACAATGATAGCAAGGGGGATTAAAATGTCAGGTAAGAAATCATGACACAATTTTTTAGGTTAGGGTTTAATTAATTTTTTTTATTTACTTGTTCAGTAAGCCAATTTAAAATTATTTGTTATTAACATATTCATATTTAGTACTGTTATATTATTCTTAATTTTTCTAACCATCTAAGTTTGCCATTGTCATTCGGTGCTACTAGTCAGATACCTGGTGCTTATTTTTAGATAAACAGATGGCTACTGAAGATCTAAAAACTAGATTTTTGATGTGTTACTTTAAAAACATTTTGTAAAACTAATAGTTTAAATGATTGTTATATCTTTTCTATTTATATTGTTATGTTAGGTGCGAAATCCTGGTTAAATAAAATATGTAAAGGACTATTTAACAGATAATGCAATTCTGTTTCACTTATGATAAAATACTTTTATTTTTAAGTATTTAACATAACATAGGTTTTTGATATTTTTTATTTTAATTTTTTTTTAATAGTCTCTTAATTAACCAACATTTTTTGTTTTTGCTTTACAAATGAGTTAACTAAGTAATAGGTATGCGATTATTAAATAACAGAAATATACCAATAGCAACAGCTCATTTAAATTTAAAGGTATTTTTACTATAATCAATTATCCAGGTCTTTAGTAAAAAATCAACATTGCGCATTCAAGTATAAATAAAAAATCCTAATCAGCTGGAATTGACCATTACTATAGATACATAAAAAATTTAAATGTACTTAAGATATTTTTGTGGAATATCGTTTGTATTCAGGAACTTATTTTGAAATTATATGTATTTTAATTCTTAACAATATAAAATTGTGATTCCAATTGTAAATGTGCGATTGTCTACGATTTAGTATTCAGAATTTACATAAATATAAGATGTAAATGTACATAGGTTGCCCAAGGTCTCCTTACTAAAAGGCGATCGGTCAGAATTATCTGTTTGACAGTTTCCTTTACTAAACTTTGTTAGTAAGTAGTAGCACATCTTGACGATTCTACCATAGCTACTGCTCCGAATTTAGTTTCTTCACTTTAATTTAGGATTACAATCGGACCTAAATCGTTTTCGTGTGCAAAATAAGTTCTCTTCAACTAAAAACTTGGCTAAGAATTTAGGGCAATAGAAAATTTACCATTTCATTTTTAGTAAATACCTTTTTAGAAATTCTGCTGATGTAAACGGTTACATATTTAATTATTTAGTTATAATAAATTTTAAAAATCATTTGGTTTCCTCCATTGTCAACATTGTGAAATGTCAACAATATCTCTTAAATAATTTCCTTTGTCTCTCTCTAGCAAGTATTTATATTAAAGGTTTTTGTGGCACTTATTATTATACAAGCACTGTTGGTCATATTTATCAATGTTTTTTGTAATCCCGTATGTAAGTTACGATTATGGATAACACTAGATATTTTGCATAATATATATATGTGAAAAGTGTATAAAACGTATGAGATAAGTAAAAACCAGATAACTTATCAATTGGAAGATTATTTTTCATTTAACAAATAAAAAATTATTATTCAAAAGTTATTTGTTTAGGCATTGGACGATTATTTTGGACAGTAGAAATCACAGCAGAGGCCATTTGTGCAATTTTTGATCATTTAAAATTGATGACAATTTTTCATTTACCGGAGTTCAAGAAAGGAGGAGGTTATCAATTCGACCATATTTTTTTCTGTTTGTTACGGCATATCTCCGGTATTGATAATCCGATTTGAAAAATTCTTGCTCACTGCGGGTTGGTGATTTCAGGCAATTAAGTTATCTTTTCATCACGATCTTTTCCTTCACCTTAGGAGCGTTGTGTCTCTAAGTGTTAGAGAATATACTTATGTCTCCGAAACGTCACATTGGTACATATCAGGACTATTGGGGGTTGAACCCACAACCTCTTGCATGGTATTCGGAAGGTTTTGAAGATAGTAAATCATGAATTTGCACCCACGTCTGACAAAGCCAAGTAGCAACTAAAAAAGATAAAATAAAACTTTAAAAATTAACCGTATAAAATAAATGAAATGCACTAAACAGCAAAAAGTCAAATCTTTATTTCTTAAAACAAATGAAACCGATATCCTTGAATTCGACTCAAATCTTTTACCAAGATATAAACCGCTGTAGCCGACTTCAAGGAAATCGAAATCAGATGCCTAGTTGCTCCCATTTTTTTTTAAGAAATACAGATTTTTTTGCTGTTTAGTGCATGTTTCTTTTTTTTAAGGCGATTCAATTTTTTTTAAAAAACTTTTATTTATGTATATGTTTCATAGAGAATGGGCTTTATCGCTAAGAAACCGGTTACCTACTTAGCTAAGTAGCGCTACTAATGTCCAACCGACTCCAACCTTCTCTATTTATTAAGCTAAAAAACACAGCTTCGTTGACAGTTTTCAACAGTTTTTATTTTTGAATCTAAATTCTTTAGTTTTTTGGTATGGTCATCTATAAATTGAAATGGTTTTATAGCAATTTTCCGAAAGTGCTTCCCTAGAATGTTTTTCTTACTATAAAGTCAAAACTATTCAGTCACCGATTTATAAAAATTAATTAAATTACCAATAATTTGATGATTTTTATATATTTCTACATTTAATAGTCTTCTTCCTAATATATTACATTGTAAGTCTAAGTTGGTTTCTATATCTTGGGATGATAATAATTTCTGAATAGGTTTGGTGGAATTCTTATTATGTGTTTTGGTAATATTCCTAATTTTCTACATCTGCGGTTATACTCTTTGGCCAATTTGGTTTTGTTTTTGACCGATAATTTAAGATTGTTCACTGATAATTCACCGTATGTAGCAGGAATATGTTGGTAGAATCCCATATCAATATGTATAATTTTATAGATAGTAATATTTGCTGAAAAGATAAATGTTAGTAAAAATGAATATTGGGTTAACAGCAATACTTAACGTAAATAAAACTCTTTAAAGTTTCATTTTCAAGGAGCTACAACATTTCATAAGTGACAGAATGTAAGTGGAAATTAATTATAAATTTATACTTACATCTCTGTGAGTTAATAACGTTATTATGTTTTGGAAAGGCCCAACCGGAGTAGAATACTTAAATACAAAATATAACTGTTTTAAAACATTATTTCTATACATACATTTTTCTTCGGCATATGCAAAATAGCAAAATATACATAATATGCAAATATCTACATATTGCATACATCTACAATATCTACATAATAACAAGAAATCCAACCCGGTATACTTGCGTAATTATCGCGAAGCTGTTGTGTACAGTATAGGACCGACCAGGTAATCCTAATGGAAGTATCCATTTATCCCATTATCCGTTATATGTACTATACAATAAAAGGTTATCATATACGATCTAGGTAAAGGGTAATCAGGTGGTGATTGTGTAATTTTTCCAATTACACAATAGTTTTGGCTTTGTAGATAAGAAAGTGAATTTCCATAAAATTGATCCAATTTGAACTTATAGAAAAAAATGGGTCACTTATAAAACGTTATTAAAGAATGTAGCTTCATAGATCAAAACTCTTCAAAATTGTCTAAGAAGTTGTGTTTTTCAGCTTTATACAGGGATTTGGCATTGAATCACATTAGTCTAAGTACTTAGTATTAATCAGTTTTTTTTCTATGTAACTACGACAAATACATTAAGAAAAGAAAACTGTGAGACGCCAACTTTATTCTTTTATACCTCTGCACATAAATTCTTAAATTGAACTAGCAGTTTTTTTTTGATTTAGTAATTTCTACACTTTTTACTTACTTACTCATAATTGTAATTGAATTTGAACTGTCTTCTATTGGTTCACTGTTTTACATTGTTTACAATTTGCTACTTACACTATGCCAAACCCAATGGTTTCAAATCGTTTTATTAACGAATAAACCATTAACAGAAATGTATATTTTTGATATCTTCTCTACTTCATAACAATCTTTACAATTTTTCAGGTTATGCAGAAGTTTTAGAAAAAAATTTGGGCCTCAGTTTTCTTTGTGTCCTATACAAATTTCGTTTTATACAAGCAACAACTTAGTGGAAAGATCCCAACTCATGTTTCTGAAATCCTTTATTAAGCAACTTGCTTCGGCGTTCTGACAAAAACCATTTTCAAAAGTAACTTCAAATTATGCAACAGATTTTATGTGTATCACCGCAGATCACTCTTGAACATCTCCATCGAATATCTTCTGATCTACTAACACGAGCCTTAAAGAATTTGTTACAATGTACCACTATCAATAGTTAGTCAAATCACTGCCAAATCGAGCGATTGAAGTAAATAACATAAAACAATACTTTTTAAATGAGAAATGAGAACCTTGATATATATTGTTTTTTGGCCAATAGGAACTCACTTCAAACTTATTGATATTACAGATTTCTTTAAATAACTTGTATTGAAATTCATTTTAAATTACCCCATTACAGTGTTAAATATCTTACACACGAAATACTATTAGGTTGTAATCCATATAATCGATCTACCCCTTTCTAGCAGACACGATGATTAGATTAGATGTTTATTGGGTTGGCTGTTACCCTTTATCACTGCGACCTTTGCAGATCTATTGTGACCACCCATTATCTCAAGAATAGGATTAGAGAACCTTGTCCAGCCCTGCCCTCTTAATGAGACTTAATAGCATTGACAGTGGCCACTCCGCATAACTTGGAGCAGCCGGTTTCTCCTCTCCCAGTACTAGATACCGCGTCCTTGCAAGGCATTCGCATTGGCATAGGACATGAAATGCGGTTTCCTCCTCCTCTTGGCAGTATCGACAGATGTCTTCATCTGCTAAGATCAACTGACTCATGTGTTTCTTGAGCCAACAATGTCCTGTCAAGAGACTGACAATCATTCTGACATCGTTTCGCCTTTGTGATAGCAGCTCTGCAGTAAACTTTGCCGAGTGTCCCTTTTTGAAGACTTCGGCTTGTCGCTTGCCCGGTGGTTTTTCCCACCACTCCTGGGCCTTCTCTAGCATCCATTTCTCAATGGCTGCCTTTCTGAATGCGTCAGCAACTCCGCCGAATGGTTCCGGGCCAATCATTGGGGTATTAGCTCCCGCACAAGCCAATTCATCAGCCTTCTCATTGCCTCGAAACGCTGAGTGTCCTGGTATTCATGCCAGTGTCAGAGAATGTGTCAGGGCCCCAACGCAGTCCCACTGCAGCTGTGAGCTTATTTGTGCCGAGACTATCGCCTTTAGAGCTGCTTGGCTGTCCGAGTATATGACTACGGTTTTACCCGTTATACACTAACTTAAGATCTTCGTTGCACAGTGTTGTATGGCCATTACTTCAGCCTAAAACACTGTGGCATACGCACCTAGACTTAGTTGGACTTTTATCCTGTGTCCTCTACTGTATATACCTGACCCTGTGCCTTTCTCAGTCTTTGAGCCATCGGTATACCAGATTGACTCCCCTTGGGTTGGAGGGGCCATTGTCCTATGAGTCCCACTCCAGTATTTCTACTCGAAAGTTTCTCACAAAGTTATACCTGAGGACTATCCTGTCCTGAGGCATGCTCATTATTTGATCTGCCTTTACCCTATCGTATAACTCTGCTTGCCTTTTCCCTTTTAATAAGGTAATGTGGGCCTGGCCTTGTAGCAGCCTGTGAGCAGTTGCCATAGCCTCGCCCTTTATGTAAATTTGCAATGGTGGTAGGTTGAGTAGAACCTGTAGTGCGTCCGTTGGTGCGGTCCCCATGGCACCTGTAACATTCAGACATGCCTGCCTTTGAATGCTTTCCAGCTGCCCTTTCCCCGGGCTGCTGCGTTCTACTCAGAGATAATATATAATAAAGAGATGTACTGATACCTTATATGAAATTGGTCACATGTTTTGAGCGACGGTGGCGCGCCAACAATTGGGGGAAGAAGCTCATCGATTCAAAAAATTGGCGGGACAGGGTATAAATTCTGTTTCATATAGAAATACACTTTTAAAGCTCATATTTTGATTTTTAATATTTTTACTGTTGTGTAAAAATATTAAAAATTAAAATATAGGCTTAAAAGTGCATATTATCTTATAATATTTAGGTAAATAAATATAAAAACTAAATAATAAACAAATTTTTAATAAAAACAACTTTAACACCAATATACACTTGAAACACTATTACAAAATTATGAAATAATATTATTATTACAAAAAATTATCTATTCTTAGAAAAACAGTAGGAACAATTTAAAATGTTGTCACAAAAAATGAATTAGTTTTATTACAAATTATTATTTACAATCACAAAAAAAGTATAATTTAAACTTTTATTACAAAAAGTATATGAAAATAATTTGTATTTGTACACCTTATTATCTAGTATCACAACCAGGTAGGATTTACGGAAATAATAATAATAATAAATAGATAAACATATATGTTTTAAACATCAGAATAATTACGCTAATATCACAGAGAAGTACAACTGTTATTTCAAATAAATAAATATATATAATGCGGTCGAACATTTAGAATAATATTAAGTAGCAATACACGAATAATATTAAAAGTAGAACCCAATAATAAAAGAGATTGCACAACGCACTCGATAACTTAAAATTATGGATCATCTTACAAAATGCATACAGATATTTTAATACGTAATATTTAAGAAGTTTCCATACATTGGCATTGTTCTTCAATACGTAGTGTTGTGTCATGAGGTATTGGAAATACGACACCAATCCTTTGTGTACATGCAAGAACCTAGAACTTAAAAACATTACCGCAGTACTTTATCTATTTTATATAAAATTTTATATATTGTCCCTCGATCTAAAAAGGTCATTATAATATTTTCTAATTATTAAAGAAACACTGATTTTTAAAAGTTTCAAAAAAACGTCTGGCTTATGTTCTTGGCAAGTAAACCAATCAAAGTTAATGAATTCACACAAACACATGATTATTTTTTGAATCAGACATTTTATGTGGCCAAATACAGGTAAAATTTGGTGAACTGCATTATGTACACTAGCTAAAAAATTAACAACTTCTTTCGTAACGTAAGTCAGACGTCTTTTATTATCATTCTCTTTAAAGTACGTAAAAGTATGGTGAGGTTCCAAACTATTAGTTTTCAAATTTGAGTTACATTCTTTACAATCTAAATTTAATTTTTTTACCAAAGCACCTGCCACATAACTTATTGGTTGTGTATCAAACTGATTATTTAACTTTATATTCTTAAAATTTGGATCGGGAATTGGGTAAAAATATTTACTTGAACAATGTGGCACAGCGCATTTATATTTAAAATAATTCGGTAATGACATAATTGAAACTTTACACTGTACTTTTATACACTTTACGAATTTAAAACTATTTATATCTTAAAATTAAAACTAATACTAATAATACTTACGCTACACTGTCACTTCAACCGCCATTATAGTATAATTTCAGCTCACCTCACCAGCTGATCGAGTTTAGGTGGTATAGTTCTCCTATCTACCACTACCTCAGCGCCGAGTTCTGGGGGTAAACAAACAAACATTGTACCGCTTTTGCCCTATCTTTCAAAAAGTCTCTTTATATTATATTGTCTCTGGTTCTACTCCACCACATCACCGAACCATAGGTTAACATTGGTCTAATGACTTCTGTATATAACCATAGGTTCATTTTGGGGTTCAAGCCCCAGTTCTTGCCACACAATTGTCTACACCTACCAAGGGCTATTGTAGCTTTGTGTGTGACACGATGATAAACGGTCAAATAAACATTCTTTGCATCAAAGTGTATCTCTCCTATTAAATAAAAACATCTACTTGATTAATATGTATTAGTAATAATTAAATTGAATTAACAAAAATTTTAAATCAGTACTTAACATTTAGTGCCTCAATTTTCTATTATATAATATCAATAATTCTCAAAAATTATGAACCGGTAAAAGCATATTCGAATTCTGGGTAACATTAAATGCTGCAGATGGTTTTGTGGAAATCTGTTTACCTGAATAAAGCAATGTATATACGTCCAGGAATAATCCAGTTGTACTCGATTTCCCGTTTCCTGAACCGAAAATTCCTAGGAAATGCTCGCTGAACGATTGTAAAAGCTTTAATGTAGTTCTACTAAATAACATTTAAAATTTATCAGATATTTTCTAAATCGCTTTTTAAAATGTGTAATTTGATTTTTTAATATTTTATACATATATAAATGGGATTTTTCTACGAAAAAATACTAACGAGTGTTATTTTTCATCATGACTTTAAATTTAAGTAAATTTGCTAAATTGATTTTAATAAAGAAAGAAAACCGACGAAGGCAATGATCGGGTTCGGGAGTTTTCTGAATTAGGTCGGTCATTAGGTCAACCACCTCTTTTCAGCTTTAACCCACTTTCGGTTAAGGTTTCAACAGGAACGGGATGCATACAAACTGAACTGAGATCTGTAGAGGTGGGATCGTTCTTCCAAAAAAGGCTATTCTTTGATAGAAGCAGTCGTATGTGGCAGGCCAGAAAAACACTGTATTCATTATGTTACGGTGGCGTCATAGTACTTAATTTAGTAAGTATTTTCTTAGTTTTCTTTTTTCTGCATGTGTAAATAGTAAAATAGGGCAATTATAAAAAACCATAAATTTCTCTAATATATTGAATAAAAAAAAAATGAATAAAGATACCCGAATATAAGAGTAACATAATAAAAAATCACAAAATCCACAAAATTTCAGAATGCTGAAAATCTTAAAAGAGTCAA
The DNA here is from genome assembly GCA_964028335.1 of Altica lythri. NCBI lineage: Eukaryota > Metazoa > Arthropoda > Insecta > Coleoptera > Chrysomelidae > Altica > Altica lythri. The sequence continues at coordinate 44,272,345 of OZ034807.1, forward strand.
AGATTAAAGAAAAAATTGGATGAATTAAAAAACCTCTTTTTTTTTTGTTAATATTGTTGATAATTATTGACATTTATAATTTAATATATATATATATATATATATATATATATATATATATATATATGAACAGTAGTGGTGTTCCGGGTTTCAATCCGTTGGTTGTTTGTGTCTTCACGACGTTTCGCCAACATCTCAGCTGGCATTTTCAAGTGATGCTTCCTTTGCGGCTGCTCAACTTGGAATCATTCCAAGTTGAGCAGCCGCAAAGGAAGCATCACTTGAAAATGCCAGCTGAGATGTTGGCGAAACGTCGTGAAGACACAAACAACCAACGGATTGAAACCCGGAACACCACTACTGTTCATTCTACCATCCGTGAAACACTACATCATAACATATATATATATATATATATAAAACGAACAGAGCGTTTTGTGACTGTCTAAAAATGTCCAAAGATGATACATAACGTATCTAATGCCATACTGTCAAAAGTAATAATTTCAGTTTTGAACTGTACAGTGCTTTGCATCGTCAAAGCAGAAATGATTACATTAATTTAAAGTATAAAACTTAAGTATGTAATAACAACAATGTTTAAAGAAAAATGAAAATTACCAATAACATCTCAGTACCTACAGAAAGAGTAACATTTATCTATCTCGATCCCTCCGACATCCCAAGCAACCCCAAAGAGCGACAGTGAACACAGATGGCCAACAATTAAGTTGACCATAGGCATCCCCATATCGCCCCCAAAAAGCCCCGAGACTACAAAAGGAACGAAACAGACAACATAGCCACACATACAAAACTTTGATTAAAAAGTATTTAACATATTACAACATAAAAGACGTAATCAAAACACATTAAAATTCAATCTTAAAAAAGTCATCACATTTATATAAACAAGAGTTAAGTAGAATCTTTTTTACATTAGTTTTAAAATTAATGATAGGGAGTTCTTTAATCTCACTTGGGAGCTTGTTGTAAAAAGAAACGGCCATATTTAGGTATAATTTGTGCGTTAAAGACAAATGATGTTGAGGTTGTAGCAACAAATCACCCTTTCGAGTATCATGATTATGTCGACTGCCTACAGGCGTAAAGCTTACAAAATTATTTTTGACATATAAGAGACATTGTAAAATATAAAGTCCAGGCAGGGACATTATACCATACTCTAAAAATAATGGTTTACAACTATCGATGTTCTTTGCTCCAGCAATTATCCTCACAGCCTTCTTTTGGAGTAAGAAAACTTTCTGCCAGTCGGCGGAGTTACCCCAAAACATGAGACCGTACGACAATAGGGATTGAAAAAGTCCCATGTAGGCAAGCCGCACAATATGCTTTGGTAAAAATTCTGAGAGCCTTCTGAGCAGATATAAAACAGACGATAACTTATCACAAAGTTTTTTAGTATGGCATTTCCAATTTAACTTTGAGTCCAAGAGAACACCTAAAAAATATTTCTGTTCTTCAGGATTAAAAACATCCTTTAAAGAAAAATTTAAAATGTCGGTCTTATCGCGGTTTAGAGAAAGGTTGTTGTTTGCAAAATATATCTGCAAATTACTGAGGGTGTCATTGATCACTGCATTCAGGCTCTCGGGACAAACACTGTGCTTAAAAAGCGTGGTATCGTCAGCGTACTGCACAGAATGTACCAGAGGGAAACTAACTTGCAGGTCATTGACATATATAATGAACAGCAGTGGTCCCAAGACGAAGCCTTGGGGAACCCCTGCTGTTACAGATCGCGCTGAAGATCTCACTCCACTACACTCAACGATCTGACTTCTGTCACTGAGGTATGAATGAATAAGATCCCAAGCATTGCCACGGACACCATAGTAAAAAAGTTTTTTTAACAATATCTGATGAGACACACAGTCAAAGGCCTTTGACAAATCGCAAAAAATTGCTGATAGGGTTTCCCCCTTTTCAAAGGCGTCTCACCAAACCGTCAATAGCATGAATTGTAGAACACCCTTTTCGAAACCCAAATTGTGTGTCAACCAACAATTTGTTTTTCGCCAAAAATGTTGTTAAACGGTTATTAAGGGCAATTTCAATAAGTTTTGAAAAAATGGGGACATTAGAAATGGGTCTGAAGTTACCGGGGTCATTGCGGTCACCCTTTTTATAAATGGGTAAAACTCTAGTGAGCTTTAATTTTTTTGGAAAATTACCTAGTAAAAAACAGTTATTAATTAAAATTGACAATGGATAACTTATACCTTGACTAAGCTGTTTTAAAATTTTGTTACTTATACCATATATGTCCAAAGCCGTGCTATTACTAAGATTTCGTAAAATTTCCATTACTTCAGGTGCATCCACTGGACTAAGAAAGAGTGAGTGAGGATTGTTGTAATGTGTTGACACAGCCAAGGCAGGGTCCATAGTAGAGCTTCTGTCAAGGTTTCCTAAAACAGTGTCTGAAATGCTAACAAAGAAATCATTAAACTCCTCTGATGTAAGATTACTAGTAGAAACTTTGTTGGAGGAATTATTTATTATTTTCCATATGGTTTTAGGCTTATTTACACTACTTTCAATTTTATCAGAATAAAATTGAGACTTGGCTTCAAGAATTTTCTGTTTGTAATTTTTCCTTTCAAATTTTATCAGCTCACTTAAGTCTACATTTTTATTGCGGTTGTTGAAAGCAGCTAAAAAATTCAAGTTTTCCCTATATTTTTTTAAGTCTGCCCCAAACCATTTTTTGTGTTCATTGCTAACATGAACTGTCTTAGATTTGAGTGGGAAACAATTTTCATATATATCCATAAATACACAAAAAAATTTTTCAAAAAGTTTGTCAATATTATCAAATTCAAATAAACTAGACCAATCTACGTTTAATAAACACTCAATACATTGCGAGACTCTGTTGGAACAAAACGGTCTAAATTTTTGTATATATATATATATATATATATATATATATATATATATATATATATATATATATATATATATATATATAACAAAGGGGATAACGGGCATGTAACGCAACAAGGATCATAGGTTACAAGTAGGAATGGTAACCGCAGACATGCATGTTTCTGGCTCGTTAGCCGTCATCAGTGCGGCATAACCAAGTAGGGCATTGCACTTGGCTAGCAAAAGTGTTGGGTACTTGGGAGCAAAGGATGTTAGGGAAACATGTGTGAAAAAACATAAAACAACGAACGCTCACATAGGAGTCCTATCGCCATTTTGTGTGCTTTCGGCCAGCTGTGCCCACATTTCGGGGCTAGCAACCAGCTTCGCCACGTTGGCGAAACGGACTCATTATGTTTGAGTCGTTCTAAGCCCAGGATGTGAAGTAAAACAAGGTGCCAAGAAAACGCGTATTATAATAAACAAAGGGGGATAACGGACATGTAACGCAACAAGGATCATAGGTTACAAGTAGGTGCGGTTACTGGATTTTAGTTTCTCTAGTGATGGACTTGAAATCCAGCCCTCCGGCTTCTTTTGGGAAGTCAACGCTCTGGTTGTAAGCGGCTGTATTTTATATTCTCCGTTACCATCAGGCCTCTTATCTTGCAGTATAGCTCTTTGCACCTTTTTAGAGTTTATTCTATTCTGGAGCTGGATAGCATGTCTTCTAGTACGTAAGTGGTTGCAGGTATATAAAAATATAGATACATCATTTCAAGTTTATGTTTATTCTTATGACAGTTTTCCTAACCTGGTCACAGATGACTGTTTCTCCAATTGAAATCATCTGTAGTTTGCAGATAACTTTTAATAATTTCATTTATTATAAAAAATAACACTTAAAAAACTGTCGTTGACTATGAGGTAGTCAGACGACAAATACATAAAATATCTAATCTAATTAGTACCAAAAAGTCTAGTTACTTTGATAGTCAAGGATCGAATAAAGCACACACCAGTTTTGGATTAGTGCTCCGCTGCCTGCAATAAGACCACCAACACATATTCCTACGGCACACATTCTACCTTTGCAAACTTGCACATTAAAATGATTTTTGAAAGTAAAGAAAAAAATATGTCCCGGAGCGGTTTACAATTGTTTGCAAGTAATTTAAAACCAAAATATATATAAAAAAATCGGCGAAAACGGATTTGCAATGAGAAAAAAATTAAAAACAAAAAAATCAATTTTTGAGGATTTAACAATTTTTTTACAATTTTCTTCAGTACTATAAGTTGTTATTAAGTTATTCTTTCTTCTTTCCTAAAAAGGGAAATCAAAATATGAAAATAGAATATAAAAGTAGTTTTCTTTTTAAATATATCTATTTTTAAAAGTACATATAATAGTTTGTGATATTTTAAAGTTAAGAGGATTACTTTTGAGTAAAATAGGAAAATTAAATATTTAAAAAAAATGGATTTATATATAGTACAATGATACATATTGTTGTTTTAAAAGAAGTTAAATAGAAGAATTGTAATTAAATAAAACAAGAAAATTGATTGTGAAAACATTAATAAGAAAGATACATAATTTCAAATAAAGAATAATTTAAAGCAAGAACCAAATAAAAAAAAATTACTTACGTATTAAATAATTAATATAGGTGTTTCAAAGCCATAATACTTGTTTTTAATTGATTTAATTTTGAAGAAAATGAAAAATCCTGAAATTGAAAAGTATTTTAGATTATAGTTAAATAAATATAAAATTGTAAATTCATTATGAATGTCATAGTATTTTGGATATAAATAATTGTGTAAATCAAAATCAAAAAAATCAAGTATTCGAATTTTTTTTTTATAATTGAGATGTTATCAAGTAGGTTTAATTTAGATAGGTATGTAGATGAATATTGTTATAGTTGTTCAATTGTCTGTTTGTTGATTTTGTAATCTCTCTCTTGTTTTTTGATCTTGAAAGAACTAAGTCGTATTAAATTTGTTCCTGTTTGAAATTTGAGTTTTTTTGAAAAATATTAAGTTAAAGAAAGTTTAATTGTAATAAAAATATTAAGAAAACTAAGAAGAGGTTATGGAATATATGTGGTAAGCAGAGAATTTGATTTATAATTAAAAATAAAGTCAAGAAAGGCGAGAGCAAAGCAGCAGATGGTACGAGTCATATTTTAATTGAATTTAGAAGAATATAGTAGCAGATAATAGATAAAAAGTGCCAGAATTTACTTACCAGAGTAGCAGTATACAGAATTAGCAGATTATCCAGAGGTTTTAACGAGTTGTATGGTTTTTGAAGATATTCATATTTGGACCTGGATTTGAGACAGTAAGGGGTGAAGGAGCACTTCAGAAACCGGTATAAGTTTTTTTTTAACAATAAAGAACTTTCTGTGTTTTACTTTTTATATTTTAATGAACATTTCTCACTGTTTCACTGTACACTATTTTTTTTAGTATATAAGATTCATAACTTTGTTTCACATTATAATAATTGCAAGATTTTTCATTTTCATTCAATTTTATAAGTAAAGTTTTGAAATCCGTTAAACATTCAATCGTTTATAGCGAAGTTAGGTTATAGGGCTTCTTCTTTTCCTAAATCTCAACAGTATAATATCATTTGGTTCATTAGCATAATTTTTTTTATATTTTACATACAAAAGTATATAATTAATCTAATTTAAACATTGAATTCTGCCCATGAGAGAAGAGTCATTGTCGGGAAATATAAAATAAATTTAAAATTCTAAAAAACAATTTGCCTTTATAAAAATTTTAAATAAAATTTTATTTTCTAGAATTATAAATTTAAAGGCAAAGTTTATTTATAGCATATTAACTTATAATAAATATCCATAGCAAGTTATATATGTTATATATATATATATATATATATATATATATATATCTATTTATTACTAACAAAATATATCTTTTTAGTTACTAAGTTATAATTAAACAATGAACTAAGAAAATCCTGTAACAATGTTATTAGAAATTTCCCGTTATTTCCGTTACATATCCATATTGAGAGGTCCATTCCATCTCTACAGTGTTCCCGATGGTCCTCTATCCTTTTCCTTGTATCGCAGAGTCCTTTGTGCTCCTGTTCCATCCCGTTGTGTTGTTTCCTGGAATACGAATTCCACGAGTTCACAATTTGCTGCTAGATTTCTGAGAAAACTGTTTCCGTGAATACTACTTACTTTAGGCATTAAGTGAACTATTTTGTTTGCTTTTTGTGGATTAACAGGTATTCGAAAAATTATGAGTTTCACTTTGTGTATTGTGTGTAGCTTGCAGCTAGTATAAAAGTATATGAAAGTAAGTAAAATTTTTGATTGGTTAAAATAAATGTATTCTCTATATACTTCATATGTAGATTTAATTGAGAATTTTAATAGTTATTTATTAAACAGTTCGTGAAGTATACTTTTTGCGCACGCACGCGATGTTTAGAGCACGAGCGAAGCGAGTGCTATATATCGCGTAAGTGCGCAAAAAGCACTTCACGCACAGTTTCATACAATATTTTATCTACGATAATCAAATAAAAAATAATTACAATAAAGCAATTTATTTTCAATTCATTTACAAGATACTAACAAAACTAATGCTCTCATAGCAACACCATGGCAACGCGAATGCTAAGGATATTTGATTATATGAAGGTGTGTCAAAAACAGTGCGAAAAAGTAAATTCCATTTAAAATACATTGTTACTTCACGCACACTTTCAATCCTTCACGCACTGCTGTCTATAATGTTAGTTTTCACGAACTAAAAATTGATACATAATATGAGGTAGAGTAGATAAATAAATTTATGTTTTAACAAATATATTAATACCGTGAGTTTATTAATTTTGTATGTTATTTTTGCCAACCGTTTTTTTAGTAATTTCTGCAAACAGTTGAATATTGAAGTCGTATATGTTCATTTGATATTAATAGAGTTTGGGTTTGGTTGTTTTAAATGGTGAAAGAGTGGGACTTGGTGGTAAATACAACGTCTCGAAGACGTTTAGAATCTATCCAAATGCAACAGATAGTACAGGGAATCACTGAAGGGCTAACGCACAGTGGAGTTATAACCACCTTTTTCTGGATGTTAAAGGCTCACCTGTGGTTATCAGATTCCGAACGGCACTCAGGGGGTCGTGGGTCGGGGGAGCAAGTGAGCGAGTATTGAAAAAACGAAAATATCACGCGACAAACGCACTCGTGATGGGATCACCTGCTTTCCGCACTCGTTACGTAATGTACTATTTTTAATTGGTTTTTGTTTCTATGTATAAGCACTCAATTGGCAGTATATTGTACTGCTGTCTAGCATGTGCTAATACTTCAATATTTACTGGTTATTAAGCCATCAGTTTTAGACTTGAAAAAAATTGTTGGTTTTGCAGTATTTTCTTTGATTTTTTCTTGCTAAATACAAAAGCACTGGTTAACAGGTATTTTCATCAGTTAATTGATACCATTGAATTCGATTCATAGGTTAACGGGATAACCGTTAAGGAAAGGACCTTTCGTTAAAAGTTATGTTTTAGTGATTATATTCCAGAACATTTTAGGTTCTTCTAGAAGGTAGCAATTAGATTAGATCACGTTGCTCATATAATTTTTAAAAAAATAAACAAAATAAAAATTAATATAAACAAGTAGGTACCTATTACAAACCGATTCCCATTCTTCTTCAACAGAATACCCGCAAACAATTTAATATTTATGTTCATATTTTCACTATATGGATATAACAAAAACAATCTACAAAATACACTTTTAACAATTTTTTTAAAAATAATAATCAAAGCAATATATTGTCTGCTGCTTATATTCACACCTATAACCACTACAGTGACAGTATATTAGTCTGTATATATTTACTAATCTGTTAGTAAATCCCCGTAACTTTTACAGATTTCTGCTTACAGATCTTATAGATGTACTCAGAATTCCACCATAATTCATCTACATCTATATTAAGTCTTAAGTTCCTAACTTCGCTTAAAAAGTTATAATTTTTTCATTAGAAATTTACTCTTTTTGCACGTCCATGACCTTGTTCGTCGCGTGCCGACAATGAATAACTTGCCATGGGCTGTTATTCACTTCGGTGACGGGCCGACAGTCAGAAATCGCAAGTGCTGCATTGATTCCCCCCTTGTCAAGGATATTGCGGGACCATCAAGGCCGTGCCCCGATCACCTATCAGTCTCTATTTTCATTAAATTTAAAGGCAACGAAAAACATTTACACCGTTTATTACATAATAAATGTGATACCGTTACTTTATCAGTCTATTAAAGCATATATTCATCCGGATTATTAAAACAGAAAAAAGATCATAAAAGTTAATTGTTTAAAGAACAGACAAAGTAGATCGATAACTCTTAATGGGAAAACTACGAGGGTTAATCAAATAAATACGGGAATTTTGCTATTCTTCTTAGAATGCAGTTTCTAGCTAGATGTTGTTGCGTGGAGTACCTAGATGTTTGATTTAAGTCGCGTGGGGAATCGGCTAGATGCACATGCCGGCTCTATCGCTATTACAACCATGACATAGCAAGATGTATCTTCGTCTGTTGTACAACAAATTATATTTTTCACCAATGAAATCGTTAAAACTTCAAAAGTTTTAACCCGTTTAAAGGCACAGTTTGGTGACATTGCCCTGTCTCAGAATCGTGTGTATACGTGGAAAACATAATTTAAGGGCGTATGAGAACGGTTTGAAAAAGTCCTAATCGATGCCTAAAATTTAGATTTATCAATGGGAACATATTTAACAATAAACGCCTTATCAAAGGTGATCGTCGATTAAATTGAAAATATATCATCGAAGAGGGTATCAGCTATGGAAGTGTTAAGTCTATAATCACTGATCAATTTGGTTTTAGAAAAAAATTGTTCTCTATGGGTTTCAAGGTTGTTGACTGCAAATCAAAAACAGATCATCTCGGAAAGCTAAAAGGCTTCTGAATCGATAACAGCAGTGGTACATCCCTACACCCCGAGTCCAAAATGACATGTAAAAAGTTGAGAAGACAATACGGAAGGTGATCCAGTAAAGGCTAAAACTAGTCTCTTTACTGGAAAACGATTTTTTTTTTACTCTAGAAGAATTTTACTGATCGATTTTCTACACGCTCAACGTATATTCAATGCAAAAGCCGCTTATCGAAAGAAAAAACGGGACTTGACTATCAGAAATGTCATTATTTTCCATGAATATGCCATGCCTCACTCGGCTGTGTCAATGGATACCTTAGTAAAAATGGGCTGGGAAATTCTCCTCGAACACCCTCCTTACCAATGACTGATCCTAAGTGACTATTTTTTGTTTGCGCCTGTGAAAAAATCGCTATGAGGAGAGCGATTTGGAAGCAATAAAGAAGTTAAGAAACACATGCGCAATTGGCTTAATACCTGCCCTCAAACTTTCTATGACTAGGGAATAAGGAAACTTTCTAATCGCTGACAAAACTTTTTAGATCATGCAGGAAACTATATTAAATAATATTAAATCATTGATTTAGATATAAGGTTATTCAATAAACATAAAAAATTACCGTTTATATTTGGTTTACCTTCTTATGTACAAAATAACATGCAGTAAAAAATTTGTTAGAAACAAATTAAAAATGGTTTTCAAAAAGCAGCAAAGGAATCGATAGGAAAAGGGAAGATCAACATAAACTCAACAAATAACATCAAGCCTTCGGTTTACCAAAAAGTAAAAGGACAAACAGTGTTTTATTACGGATGTCCTCGTAATAATAATAATAATGCTTTATTGTCAGAAATTTTACAATTTGTCGACAAAGCTAAAAATCATACAAAAAAGTACAAAAACCTTATAATATAACATATCACATAAACAAAATACAAAAATAGTTATTTATGAAACAGTTCGTGAAGTATGCTTTTTGCGCACGCACGCGATGTTTAGAGCACGAGCGAAGCGAGTGCTATATATCGCGTAAGTGCGCAAAAAGCACTTCACGCACAGTTTCATACAATATTTTATCTACGATAAACAAATAAAAAATAATTACAAATTCAAATTTGAAAATTTAAACTACAAAACTGTCAGAATAACTTTTGTTGAAATTTAATGCTCTCATAGCAACACCATGACAACGCGAATGCTAAGGATATTTGATTATATGAAGGTGTGTCAAAAACGGTGCGAAAAAGTAAATCCCATTTAAAATACATTGTTACTTCACGCACACTTTTAATCCTTCACGCACTGCTGTCTGTAATGACAGTTTTCACGAACTAAAAATTGATACATAATATGAGGTAGAGTAGATAAAAATATTTATACAATTAAAGACATTGAAAGTTATTAAAAAACAAGAGAAAGAAGAAGAAAAGGAAAAAAGAAAAAGTTCCTTGAAGTAGTAAATTAGTGTGTATTTAGAAGTATAAAATCATAATATGAAAAATTCATTTACTGTGTAAAAAGGTCTCTCCAATAAGTGTGCCTTCAAAGCCCTACGGAATGCAGGAAAGAGTGTAATAGATTTGATATTGAAAGGCAGAAGATTGTGCATCTTTTTTGCATTATACAATATAGAGTTTTTGATTAACTCTGATCGTGGGATTGGTAAACAAAGATCAAGCTCCCTGTTTCTAAGTGGATAGTTGTGGGAAGGCGTTTCAGGATTCGCTGACGAGTGCTTGCGGACTAAGCGAACGGATTCAAAAATGAATAAAGAAGGAAGAGTTAAAATTTGATATTTTTTAAAGTATTCCCCACAATGAGTTCTATTGTTTAATCTTAACATGTTACGGATAGCTCTCTTTGAAGTTTGAAAATACGGTCAAATTGAGTCGCACAACACGTACCCCAGAATGGAATAGCGTAACGGAGATGCGACTCAAAAAGGGCGTAATAAACTGTTCGAGCTGTTGACAAGTTTAATTCCTTGGAAACTGATCTTAGCGCAAAACACGCAGAACTTAATTTTTTTGACAATGCATTGATGTGCAAATCCCATTTTAACGAGTTGTCAACAATGAGACCCAGAAACTTTACAGAATCAACGATTTCCACAGTATTGTTATTAAGTTCAAAAGTTTGTAATGTACCTTTATATGATAAAATTTTAGTTTTAGAGAGATTGAGGTACAGAAGGTTAGAATCGCACCACGATTTAATAGTGACTAAGTCACGAGATACGGTACTATAAAGGGATGTACTATCCGGGTTGCTCCAGGTAAAACTAGTATCATCAGCAAAGAGGCAGAGTTTACCACTAATATTTAGGTAGGCAATATCATTAATAAAAAGCAGAAATAAGATAGGACCTAAAACTGAACCTTGAGGCACCCCACAGTCAATTGGCTTACAGGAGGATGTTCTCTCATCAACCCTTACCATCTGACTTCTGTAGGTAAGATAAGATTTAAACCAATCGAGTGGTATTCCTCTAATCCCATAGTGTTGTAATTTATGAATTAAGATGTTATGGTTTACACAATCAAAGGCCTTAGAGAAGTCGCAGATGATTGTTGCTGTAGAGTTCTGATTGTTAAGACTGGAGTAAACATTGCCAAAGAGCGAGAACATAGCATCATTGGTAGATTTATTGCTCAAGAAACCAAACTGTTGGGGAGTTAGTATTTTATATTTGCAAAAAAAAGATAGCAATCTTTTTTTAACCAATCTTTCAATATTCTTCGACAACGTGGGGAGAAGTGCTATTGGGCGATAGTTCGAAGCTTGATCTTTATCACCTCCTTTGTGCAAGGGAATAATTATCGCAGTCTTAAGGCAGCTTGGAAAGACTCCAAGTTGAAGTGACTTGTTAATCAAGTTAGTCAGATGGCTTAGGGTGTTTACCGGTAGATTTGAAAACATTTTCAGAGTAAGCCCATCCGTTCCAGCAGATGATTTGTTTTTAATCTCATTAATTGTGTGACGAAGCTCGGCCAATGATACAGGTGAAATGAAGAAACTGTGTAAATTTTCGTTTCTGAGATAAGAAAGAGGATCGTGGGAAGGAGTTATGGAGCTCACTAAGTTCTTTGCTAAATTACCAAAGAAGTTGTTTAGGTTCTCTGGAGAAGTAGGAATTTTGGTAGATGAAGAGGCCCGGTCCCTTAATTCATTTACAATAGACCAAGTTTCTTTAGCAATGTTACCCGCGTTTCCCAATCTTCTATTGTAATACTTATCCTTGGCAGCTTTGATAGTTTTAATATAAGTTTTCCTGTACAGTTTTTCATAATTTTGGAAGGAGACGCTGCCTGAGAATTTTTTTAAATATGATAAACAGCGCATGTTCTTAGAAGATAATCGTAAGCCTCTAGTAGAGCAGGGTTTTGTGTTGCTTCACTTTAATATGCCTGAGAGGAAAGGATTTGAATGCAAGATCAGACGCTATCTTTATAAATCTAGAGAATTCGGAGTCGACGTCATCAGATAGAAAATTCCAGTCAGATGTTAGACACAACTCATTGAAATTTTGGAAATTTTTATCTCCGAAAATACGGCCTAATTTGCGCGAAACATTTTTACTTTTGGATTTTAGGGGAAATGTAGTTAATATTGTTTCATGGTCAGAAAAACCTAAATTAAAAACAGTACAGTCAACGATTTTTGGATCAAAAGATGAAGTGACATAGTCTATGGTGGTAGAACTAGTTTTAGTTATTCTGGTTGGCGCGTTGACGTGCATGATTATTCCAAAAGAATCAAAAATGTTCTGAAGAGATTCTTTTGCAGCACAAACACTGGAGTAGTCAATATTCAAATCACCACATACAATTAATTTACCATTAAAAGGAAGGGATTCAAGTAAAGTCAGTAAATTTTGTTGGTGTTCTATAAATACAAATAATGAAAATGTCATAAAAATTATTACAAACAATGGAAAATTCAAAATGTTTCTCAGAAAATTTTTTGCTCAATTAGAAATCCAATGAAATCAATTAATTTGTGGTCATCTGATTGAATACAACCAATAAATCCAACATTATACTGAAAACAGATCCCATGGGCTGTTTTCACTCAATCATGTAGCTATGGATACCTACATTTCGTTTCATTTCGATTTTGATATTTCAAATATTCAATAAGCATTTCAAAATGTCACGATTTGGTTGTAATACTGATGAGAATATTAATGAAATTATCGAATCAAATATACCAAAGAATAACCAGCAAAAAAATTTCTATCCGAATAACCCTCGAACATTGATAAATGCTCAAAAAATTTTTAACAACTTTCTCAAGCTTGTTGCTTACAGGCAACAGACCTCCGCCTACGGCGTCGGTCTGTTTCCAAGCAACAAGCTTTCGAAATCTGTTATAAAATTTTTTCGAACAATTATCAATGTCCTTTGGGCTATTACTACTGATAATAAATAATCAAATTTAGTCACTGCTAAAAAGTCGTTATTTGTTGACATTATTATAGTACCTTCATGAGATAAATCACTTCTATTAAATCGAGCGACTGTAGTGTAGTTTTTAACAAAGACTGGCTCATCAATATTTAACCAGTGTTCAGTAATTGCAACCACTTCAGGAAATTTTAGCTCTTCTAAAAGTAGAAGTAATTCATCTGTTTTATGTCTTAAGGACCGAATATTAATAAAAAATAAACACTTTAAATTTCTCTCTGACGATGTATTTGCGTCTTATGTTCACATCTAATCGAGCGGAATCAACTTCACACTTTTTTTATGATGTGTGAATGTATGTCTTCGTCAGGATTTTATATTTCTTTATCTGCCTGTTGGTATTTATTAAAATCGTCTTTGGATTTGAGGAATGATTATAATGACTTCAATTCACGCACATTTTCTGAACTTGCGAAATCTTGTTTGTCGCTCCAAAAAATAATAAATAGAGTGGTTTTGAGACTGCACATAAAAGATGTTTTGCTTTATTTGTCACGATATCTTTCTGTTCCTTATCAGAAGATATGCTGGTTAGAACTTTTTTGTTTTCAGAATATCTCATGACAATGGGATTCTTTACTACAGCTTTACATGACCAGCGAGTATCGCTAAGATTTTTTGAAACAACTTTTTTGCTGAATTTCAGACAGAATTCGGTATTGTTGTGTACTTACTGTTAAAAACGTATATAAATTTTGAACGAAAACCGAGAATTCATCTTCCCTTGTACAAGAGTTAGCAGCTGTCTCTTTAACATCTGGTTGGTGACTTCCTTCGAAGTAGTCCCCATTTGATTGAACACTTCCCAAAGCAGTCTTAAAAGTCAGTTATCTGAATCGCCTTTAGTGCATTTGTCGCATTGGTTTCAACAGTCTTCTTGTCGTCAAATCGGTGTCCTTTGAGAAGCATTTTTAATCGAGGATACACATAAAAGTCGCAAGGAGCTATGCAGGGACTGTATGGGGGCTGGCGAAACTTTACAACACTGTGTTTTAATAAATACTGCTATACAGCATGAGCTGTAGCATTATCGTGAAGAAGAAGCCAATCACCGGTATATGCCAAACCTGTAATCGTTTCTTCTAATTGCATCTCACAACCTTTTTAAAATTTAAACATAGTACACTTTGTTAATCGTCTGACCTGCAGGAGCATATTCGTGATGCACGACGCCTTCATAAATGGAAAAAAAACAATCAATGTTGACTTGATTTTACTCCAACCTTGACGGGCGTTTTTTGGTCGGGAATATCAACATAAACTCAACAAATAACATCAAGCCTTCGTTTTACCAAAAAGTAAAAGGACAAACAGTGTTTTTTAAGGATGTCCTTGTATGTATAGACCTAAATACAAATGTACCAAGAACATGTACCGGGGAGAAGAAGCATCCTTCCACTGCGAAGACTGTTGTTTTGTTTCAGTTTCATAATTGTAAACCCATGATTCATCACCGGTAATAAACTTTTTGAGCAAATTTTCATCGCTATTGATCATTTCTAGACTGTCCTGAGCGATTTCTAATCGAAGGATTCTTTGCTGTTCTGAGAGCAGTTTTGGGATAAATTTAGCACACACGAGTCATGCTTAAATCCTCGGTTAACAGTCGTAAACTGTAATTTTTGGTATTGCAAGGTCATCGTCTAATTCCAGAAGAGTCAAACGACGATCTTGTTCAATTGCCGCTCGTGCACGCTCAACATAATCCGATGTTTTTCCCGTCGAAGGTCGACCAGAACGAGAATTAAGCTGGATTTATAAACTTTACGTTGCTGTTGCCGTTCCCGTTGTCGTTTGCAGTTGACGTTACATTTGCAGTTTGCTGTTTACAGTTCAAAGTGGTGTATTTATAAACCTAACGGTGGTATAGTGCGAATGTCAAAATGCTTGGTTTGAGAACTGACTTTACTGAGTTTTGTTTGTTTATATTTGGGTTTGTTTTTGGTTTAACGTCTTTTCGGTTTTATTTGTTATATTGTTAAGTTATTGGACATTTATATATTTGACAGTGTAATGATAATAATAATAATAATAACGTACAACACTATAAATAAAAAAACGATCAGCAAACCAACCAAACCCAAACAACGAATAATAAAAGTAACAAGTAACAAATACCAACACTGCCATTCCTACGAACTTAAAATAGTTGACAGTTGTCTATTTTTAAAATAACGAGATTTGATTGGCCCATTGCCGAACAGCACCGCAACGGCAACAGCAAAAGATAAAACTTGGTCACCTTCACCACCGCTCTTCCAGTCGCAAAAATTTCTTTAAAAAAAAAAGTTGTTTATATCTAATAAAAGAGCTTAATTTGCACCTTTCAAAAACGTATTTTTCATAATTTCCACCCTTGTACTTTTTTTTAAATTTTGCTTGACTTAAACCAGATTCAAATGCTCATATCTCACTCATTAAAGTGTATTTCGATATGCACCTTTTACCAAAAATTTGCAATTTTAATTTTCTAATTTGCACCATCGTAAAATTTGCGAAAAACGGTAACAATTATTATAAAAATTAATAAAATCATTTCCTGGCTGATGGACGTTCAGAAATAAATAACTGCGCATGCGTTCACTACCCGCAGTTACTTATTACTGACAGCAGTCCGAAACTAATTTCATTAATTTTTGTAATAATTGTTACCGTTTTTCGCAAATTTTACGATGGTGCAAATTAGAAAATTAAAATTGCAAATTTTTGGTAAAAAACGGATATCGAAAAACTCTTTAGGGAGTGAGAAATGAGTATTTAAATCTGGTTTGTAAAGCAAATTTTTAATCAAATTTATCAAAAAAGTATGAGGGTGAAAATTATGAAAAATACATTTTTGAAAGGTGCAAATTAAGCTCTTTTAATAGGTATAAACAATTTTTTTTTAAAGAAATTTTTGGGGCTGGAAGAGCGGTGGTGTCATCTTCGAACGGCACCGAACGTCGGCGGAACGGAATTCAACTTGCGAACGTCAACGACTACGGACTTTATAAATACGAGTTAGAAATACCTTGTTTTCAACTTTGAACGGTAACGGCAACTGCAAACTGTAGCGAACGGCAACGTCAACGTCAAGTTTATAAATCCAGCTTTACTGTCAACAGACGTGCGGTCATTTTTAAATCGTTTATACCACTCTTTTATTTGAGTTTTGCAGCAAAACTTGATGCAAATTTTTCGGTCACTCTTAGGTACTTAAAAATCCGACGAACTTGAAAAACACTTTGAAAACAAAAAGGGATAGAAGTACACTCACGTTAACAAATTTAACGTACAGTCATAGTACAAACAAACGTGTTTAACGATAGTGCGATTCCGAAACTTTTTGACTGGACTGTCGCGGTGGAACTACCTTAAAGCAAAACTTGATGCACATTTCGGTCACTCTTAGGTACTTAAAAATCCGACCAACTTGAAAAACACTTTGAAAACAAACACACTGTAGGTATCAGCAAATAAACAATAAATTTGTTAGTCTTCACTTTTCAGGAAGGGGTCGCTAGAACACTTTGGCGCGAAGATATAAATGCAGGTCGGATACTTTTGGGACATACCTTCTAAACGATTATTTCTTCTATTCGATGATGTAATCGAAAAGAGATTGAAACCCAACTGTAGAAATCTGTTTTTTCGAAATGAGTCGTGTAAGTTTATTTAAAGAGAAAAATTGTTTCTTCTTATATCTTCATTTAGCGATCTATTGATAAGACTTTTTATTCTGCCTTTTATCTTTCTTTCATTTTCCCTTTATTTGCTTCCCTTCTTGACTTTCCATTGACTTCGGGTCAATTCTCGGCTTTTCTTTACTCCATTTGATTTTATCAGTTTTAGTTAATCAGATTTAAAGGGCTTAATCTTTAATACTATATTTTTTTTGTAATTGTTGATAAAAGAAGAATGTTTTGTTTGCAAAAGGTTCATATTCTTAAATATGAGTTTTCAATTACCACAACTAATCCAACTACATTTTAAATTTCAGGGCTATGATCGGTTTTTGGAAAAGAGAACAACCCAGCTTATCAGTTTTTATTTGTTTGTGGTATGATTAAATTATGAGATTTAAAATCTATCATCACGTTTTAAAAAACCGCTTCGGAGACAATCTTACCAATCAAATTGTATCAAGGTCAGAACAATCTAAATATAAACTTTCAACCCTAAACGCAACTGCATCAAAGTAATAAATCCCCACCAGGCAAGTTACTAAGGTAATTAAAGTGAATATGGTTCCCGAAATAACCGCATCAACATCCAATTTCCTAAACGGTTTCGATCCTAAAGTTTGGATTATTTTCATGATATGATACCGGTAATTCAACTATAAAACGATCTATTATCGCGTGCAGATTCGTTTGGTTTACCCGTTTAGTAACTCAGATTATAAATGTAGTTAATCTTTTATGGGAAATAATTTTCATTAGCCTTCATACTTACGATATCAAAATTTGAAAATTTCAGAGAAATCTAATTGGATTTATTTTACAAGCATGCAATATTACAAAATTCTTTAAATATGTTGAGTTCATTTAGTATCTACTTATTATACAGGGATCAAACGAGATTTTTTCGGTCTCACCAAAAAAATGCCCCTTGCATCGCTGTTTTGACGTATTAATCTTTAAACGTCGTTTTTCTTTAGTACAAGCCCAACATTTCAAAAAGATAAGTTGTTTTATGCTGTTTCTCTTCTACTGAGATAAAGGCGAGACGCAACACTAAAGGAATCCGTTTTTTCATTTACAACAGTACCGGACTTGCTCATATGAAGACTCAAGATGAAGAGATTACTGGGAGGCCACAATCGGCAACATTAGTTAAAAGTCCACCTAGCCATTATGAAATTGATAGAGGTTGCTAAAATTAGTGACATTTCTAAAAAAAGGCTTCATCACATCCTAACTGAAATCTTGGATGTATAGTTTATCCAAAACCACTTGAATAGGCGTGGTCAACGCTCTTTTCGAATTTTCAAGAATTCTCTTCATGGGTGTACAGGTGTGAGTCGGGAAGTTAAAAGCAACATTAAATAGATATTTTACTAGGTTCCTTCATATAATGACGTTCTTTTGAGTTTCCCTGGTAAAATCGTAAAAATAATTCCTATCCAAGTGTGTCTAGTTATACTATACCACGTTTGTTAATTTCCTATCAAAACTTGCAGTGACGGGCTCGGAACAATGACTTAAACCCAACAGAATTTTTGGGAGGTTTGTTAATCCCATCTGCAGGAAAAGTCATGGCAACAGTTTTTTTGGGAGGCGAAAGGAATCTTGTTGGTTGATTATCTAGAAAAAGGCAAAACGACTAACCCTGAATGTTATGAATGTTATATAAGCTCTTAAAATCAATTAAAACACAAAATTAAAGAAAAAGGCCAGATTTGGCAAAAAAATACTCTTTAAAGGGAACGTCCCCAGTACCCCAGTAATATGGCTCTTATTAAACTTCAAGTTTACACTTTAAATTTTGTCATATACACTGTAGTTACCAGACTTTTTAATTGCAGTCTCTTTTAAAATCTGAAAAAATTCCACTCTGGAATCCAATTATGACAGCATCGCAACGACCAACTTGAATGTAACGCCTACGAATAACGAATCAAAGCATTAGAGCACCGATGGTGCAAGTGTATAAATTTACGATGACGTTTTATAGAGAAATAAAATGAATTTATAAATATTTTTGTATCTTCTTATTTAGGTCGAAAATAAATCATATCATCCTCTTAGTAAATTACGCGAGGTGTTCAGAGGGGGGAGGGGGTCAAGCTTAATCTTTCTAAATCTCACTTGGGGGAGAGGGGGGGTTTTACCAAATATCACGTAATTTTTTTTTCAAGTAGCAAACGGTGTAAAGTTACGTAAAAGTAAAATTAAATTAAAGTACAAAAATGCTTGTGGTGTAGAGAAAAATGTCACCCTGTAAACAAATTGCTTCTACCGAATTAGTCATACCACTTCTTTGAGAATTCGAAACTTGGATTGTAAAAGCAACCCTCGCATTGTCTGTGCAGTTATTTTTATATATTTATAGTTACTATAGTCCGACATCTGTTTCTTGCAATAAAAATTACAATACCAATTAGGGTTTCTAAAAGGAAAGGTTGACTAGTTAGGAGAGAAGGCAAAGAAAGTTTTTTTAAAAAGACACTTGGTTAGTGGCACTCACGGGTCACGGGTAGCACTTCTACTTCCATTTTTATATGGTTGTTATTGTGGTTGAAAATAAAAACGTAAAAATATTAAGTTATTTTACCCACCACACGAGCATACCTGATGCTTCTAGAATGAAAATACGGCGAAATTTCCCACAATAGTGTTTGTCGTATTTGTCCAAACCCCGCAGAGTAGCACCACTGTGGCTACTGCTCATGGACTGAATTAGAATAAATAATATTATTGATTTTTAGTATCAAATAATAGTCATTGCTAGTTTTTAAAGTAAAAGTAATGTAACAAATTATGTTCTTGTATTTTTTTTAAATACAACGCGATTACAGTTAAAATACCAATTTTTTGAAAATCTCACGTGAGATTTGGGGAGGGGGGAGGGAGTTAGGGAAAATCTTATGAAATCTCACCAGAGGGAGCGGGGGGGTCGAAAAATCCAGAAAAATGCCTCACGTAATTTGTGGACGCCCCCTTACGCCTTGTTTCTAGCAATAGCTTCACTATTCATTCGTATTTTTTCTAAAAGAAGGTTGCTAAATTACATAATTAATTTGCTAAAGTTGAAAAAGATAGAAATTCTTGGAAAAAAATAATGAAATAACGACAATTTTAATTTAGATTAGATTCCGTACATTTAATAATAATAATAATAATAATAATCGTCTTTTATTATTTCATACAATCCAAAATAAATTTACAAATTAGGCGATATTTAGCAAATTGCTACTCTTACATACAACCTACTTGCAAATATAACCATATGCAATTTTTAGAAGGAAATAGACAGTAAAATAAAGAAATAATAAGAAAGAAAAAAGAACTAAAAAAACATGTAGTGTCTTCCCCGCCACGGCAAATCCTGTCAGTCAAACAATATTACCTTAAACACAATACCGAAATGACATAAAATCATTATCCATTTTTTTTGCTCACTGCTGCACACTTTTATTTAAAAAAAATAGAGCAAAAATACTGTTATAGCTGTCGTCTTGAAAACTAGGAGGCCAAATAATTTTGTAAATATATTTGTTTTACTTTCTGCTTAAAGGTGGACACTGAAGACAGCTTTACTGAGTCCCCAATACTGTTATATAATTTAACAGCTACATAAGAAAAACATCTTTTAAAAAAAGTACTTTTAAAGCGAGGAAGTACCAGAGAATTGTGCCCTCGAATAGGAATATTATGTACGTCCGAACGATATAATATTTTTTTTTCTTAAATACACAGGAATCCCAGTTAAAAGTAAACGGTGAGTAAATGTAATTAATTGAATTTCCCACATATCAGACATGGGCAACCACTGAAGAACTTTTAATTTGTCAGACACCGGTTCATATTTTTTAATGCCAAATACAAACCTACCGCAAATTCTTTGCACTCTCTGAATTCGATTCCTTGTAACAACATCCAAGCATGGGCCATAAATGGTACAACCGTAATTAAAAATGGAAAATACCAGAGATTCACATAGTGATTTTTTTAGATTAAAATTAAGAATATCTTTATTTGCATATAAAATGCGCATAGCAGCGTATGACCTTCGTAACAAACCAGAAACATGTTCATTAAAACGTAAATTAGAGTCCAAAATTAGACCTAAGTTTTTTGGAGATGCTGCATAAGGAATCTTTTCATTGTTTATAAGAGGGCAGAAGTTATTATTAAGACATTCTTGACATTTTTTTGCTGATCCAAAGAGTAAAAAATACGATTTTTTAGCATTTATTGTAAGACTATGAGAAACTGCATAGTCAAATATCTTATTTAAATTTTGATTTATTGTTAAGTTAGCCTGATGCGCATTATTTGGTTTAAAACTGTAATATAGCTGTATGTCATCAGCATACCCCTGCACAGAACATGATTCGAGCTTAGAGAATAGGTCAAAGGTATAAATAAGAAAAAGCAAGGGTCCTAATATAGAGCCCTGAGGTACCCCGGTGTATACTGAGGATGAGTTTGATAATTTTCCATCAAAAATAACAGATTGTTTTCTATCATGGAGATAACTTTGAAAAAACTTTAACGGGACCTCACCAAAGCCAATAAATTTTAGTTTAGAACAAAGTAAATTGTGATCCACAGTATCAAAGGCCTTAGAGAAATCTAGTAGCATTAAAGCAGTAATTTTTTGCATGTCTATTGATCGGCCAATATCATCTGTTACTTTAAGTAGAGCAGTAGTTGTTCCACGCAATTCTCTAAAGCCCGACTGCATATCGGAAAGTATGGAATTTTCAGTGAGAAACTTTATAACTTGCTTATGTATAATTTTCTCCAAAATTTTAGAGAGAATGGGCAACAGGCTAATTGGTCGAAGGTGAGAAAGCTCCACAGGATTGCTTGTTTTTGAAATTGGGAACACATTTGCTATTGATTAAATTATGAATAACTTCCTGAAGAATATACATATAAATAGAACTATTTGCTCAAATCAGCTTCTAAGCCAATCCTTAGTTGTAATTTAAGGTGGTCGAATACCTTTGTAACACGGTACTTAATAAAATCAGAAGAGCATATGTGTCAGTATTTTTTCTATAAAGTAATGTATATTCAGAATAAGAACAATAACAATGTATGCAGCAGAAACGATTACTATGACAAAAAAAGAAGAAGCGAAATTAAGGATTAAAGAACGAAAGACAATAAGAACAATACTGGGTCCAGTGAGAATCGACGAACAGGAGTATAGAAGGAGAACGAATAAAGAAATTTTAGAAGAATTAAATGGACAAGATATAGTAAATAAAATAAAAGTACAAAGAATCAACTGGCTGGGTAATATATGGAGTCAAGGACCAGAATCAGTATTAAAAGCGATGGTATTATGGCAACCAGGAGGAAAAAGGAGACGTGGTCGACCCAGATCGAAATGGTTAACTGAAATAGAGGAGGACATAAGCAGGGCAGAAATTACAAAATGGAAAGTGAAGACAAAAGACCGGAACAAATAGAGACACATAAGCGAACAAATACAATGATGATGGGGACTGATCCACCCCGTAAAATGGATCTAGAAAGCGAAAGCGAAACCCTACATGTGGTATTAAGCCATATACTATAGTACTATACTAATGTATATTAAGATATATTCTTTGTGTAAGAACCAAATAATTACCACCATTAAAAAAAAACGGGTGTGGCAGTCAGTGGGACTGACGGTAGAAGTTATATTTCTATGCACGCGCCCGGATTCAGAAATTTGTATGGGAATGATTTAGCAAATTCATTATATGATATTCGTGTTCAGCGACTCCAAAAACCTTCTAGTACCGAGTGTACATTCATTTTGTATCGATTTAGCATAAAACTCCTGAAGACGAGGTCCGTTCTAAGCACCAGGTGTCTCGGAGACCATCGCCATCATGATATTCGTATTCAGCGATAAAAAAAAACGAGTACCAACTGTGCACTGATTATGTATAGAATTTGCATAAAACCCCAGGAGAAGAGGTAAATACCATGCACGATGGGTACCAAGTGCCGCGGAGAGTTTCGACATCATGATATTAGTGTTCAGCGATACCAAAAACCCTGAGTACAAAAATTGAACCCATTTCTAGCAATACTTACCGAGATGTAATTTTTATATCTATTGTCTGTTCGGAATGCACTTTTCAAATGCAATTTTCGAATGCAGCAATGCAATTTCCTATTTTTACATTATAAAAAATAGCGAGAAAATTTCCTGATGCTCTAACGAATCGAATGCAAAAAACCGTATTCCATCTTACTTTACAAATTTCGGAGGTTTTGCTAATTTTAGTGCTTTATTTCCTCGATTATTCTTAAAACTTTGTTTATTAGTCAACAAACTCAAAAGCATAGTGCAGGATATACCGCAACCATGTGACGGTATACTTTAGACTACAATACAATATTTATTACTGAATATTATTATTAATATACTTAACTTTATATGTATACTTACGTGACAGAATTATAAAATAATCTGTCAAACACAATGTGGTCCGTCACTATGATATTCATACATTAGCTCAGACTGTTTTTTGTATATCTATCTCTTTTCAATGTACTGAATGTTAAAACGGTATTCAAAGGACTTTGTTATGATTAATAACATTTGGTAAATATTTCATCTTTGTTTTTACCGACCAATATACCTTATATGTGTTTCTGTCTCTCTCTTACTTACACCATTACATATGTAATAATTTTGCCGATTTAATCCCATACAATTTTTTTCCGCCTAGTCCACGAATAGAAGTATAACTTCGAAAATTCACCCTAACGTTACTAATCCATTGGAGAATGAGTTCCTCCCTCTATCCGGTGATTTAACTTAGTCTTACTATTAAAACTTTGTCTATGTAACGCTATTTCCTGCTGGTGCAATATTTGATCTTCTACTGTTGAATCCAATCTTCGGACTATTCGTGTAGAAATTCTAAACATTTCGAGTTGCTGTTAAGACTTCTGATTATTTCTCAATTGTTACAATTCATTTTCTTACCGCTAATCTCTCGTTTCTCTAGACATCTAAAACCTTGTCTTGGGGTTCTACAGAAACTTACAAGTTTATACAAACTTGTTAGGGTTATATCTTAAGAGCAATTGCATTGTGTATCACTGGCGATAAATGATATCCTATTGTCATGCCTGGGAGGAATAAGCTGTGTTTTAGTATTTTTGTTACTAAAGTCACTTTCGACCTAGTTCGTGATATCGTGATTATCTAACCACCTGTTTGACATTCTGCTGAAGGCAGTAAATTAATCAAGTGGAAGATTAGATAAACATTAGGAAGCGAACAATAAATATATTAACAGATAACGATCAATGATAATAGCAATGAATAATAATTACTATTGTCTAATCTTACCAACTAAACTACATAGTGACTTGTCACACACAGGAATACATGTAAAGAGTCAAACGGCCCAAAGCTAACTGTCTGTCAACAGATTCAACCACAAACACCTCTCACAAACAAACTAAAAGGATCACTTTCACAGACACCCTAAAAAGTGACTCTGACAGACACCCCAAAGAGTGAATCTCACAGACACCCCAAAGAGTGAATCTCACAGACAACTTCAGACACCAGACTCCTCGTGTCCGACTACAAAGACTCTCTTGTGTTTTTATTTTTTTATCGGGTGTTAAAGAAAATGTCACACAATAAAATAGTGCTAGTATGGCCCAAAATATGCATAAAAATCTTAAGAATCATATGTCCGCAAATTAACGGTTTCGAAGATACAGAGTTTTATGTTTTTGTATCATTTTTCGATAATCTCTTATTTCAGTGTCAAAAACATGCTTTTATTATTGAATTCGACTTGCAATTTTTCGCTATGCCTGTTTACTCTAATATTGAATTAGCTGACCTGTAATTCATTTGAATTAACTGACCTGTAATTCATTTACGGTCGTGCAAATGGCAATGCGAGGAAGGCGCAACGTCTGTATATCGACCCTTTCCCTAATCTCCACACGCCTTCAGATTGTGTATGTTTGCAAGACTGTACCAAAGATTGCTTGATACGGGTACATTTGGAAACGCTTTCCTATTTCCAGGAAACCATGGTCGATATCCACCTCTGAGGCAGGAGAAGCAATTTAAGCTCGAGTTGAGGAGAACCCCGAAACTAACTTGCGGAGAATATCAGAGGAGGTTGGAATTGGAGTTTGGAAAATCTTCCACGTAACATTTTCAACGGTATATCCACCTGATCATCAAGCGCGTTTAGAGTTTTGTACTGGTTTCGAAAAAATAATGCTCAATTTTATTTCAAACATTCTTTATTACCGATAAGGGTTACAAGAAATGAAGAATTTAAGTTCCATAATTCGCCTATTTAGGCATCAAGCACGTTTTTCATTGAACATTTAAATGGGTATTTTAGTAACCGTTGACTATTGGTATTACCTAACCGATTAACAAGAGGTGATTACTTAAATTTTTACAGAATACATTGCGTGAACTTTTAGCCGATACTCTTTTACTACAAAGAAATCAATTTTATTTTTAGCACGTTGCATTTTTTAATTGCCTAATTGCCATAGGCGCATCAGGCTGCTTTTCCACCAGGGATGTGCGAGGATGTGTAGCGAGAGATGTGTTTGTAAAGAACCAATAGAATCGCTTCATTTACCTCGCCTCGGTCAGCACAGCTCTGGTGGAAACACTTTAGCGGAGTTAGATTTTTGCGCATACAAAACAAGCGAGAGATATGTACGAGGGATGGGTGCGAGGGATGTGTTGCGAAGAATGTGTGTTGAGAAGGAGAAGGTTTGAGCATACTGTACCAGCCAGTCAATAGACGGAGTTTGTTGGAAGTAGTAGTGCGCAAAATCGATATAGATAATTGGAAAAAGAAGATGCTTTTATATTTACAAATTTTCCATGAAGAAATGGAAGCAGAAAATACGGAGTTTATTAGTTCTATAATTTTGAGCAGTAGAAGAACACACCAGTTATGGATACGTAACCATATTACATATCATCGATTACATGTAGAATTCTTTACCTTTTTTAATACGGCTGATAATGAAGTATTCGAAAATTCTTATCGAGTATCTACACCGCACCCCCGTCGACACATTTCATAGCTTCGCAACGCATCCTCGCACCACACATTGATGCGCATTTTCACAGCTCCGCTACACATCTTCGTAGGCACATTTTCATCGCACAGCTTTGGTGGAAACACCCACACATTTTCACAGCACAGCTAGGCATCCTCGTACGACACCTCTACCATGTAACTATTTTCTTTCGGTACATTTAAAAATTTTCGTGTGTATGGCACTTCTGCGAATAACCTATATTTTTTATTTAATGAAACTTTTTTTAACACCCTATACACTACGTGAGAATACATCTAACGTATTCACTTTTAAGTTACCTAGCTGAATTTTATACAAAAACAATACATTAAAATATAAAGGTAATAAATTCATATGTAGTGTTAAACTGCTCTATCATCTTATGGTGGCACTATGCCATATACATTAAAATGTTACAAAAATTAATTAGGAATTTCCTGTTTAACAAAATACAAAATGTGTTTCTAAATGGCAAGCTGACCTTTAAAATTACCCTTTCGATTTTCCTGGTTTTAAGTCAGGGTCGTTTAATTTCTTCTTGGAATGAAATGAGTCAGTGAAAGTGTGTCTGATAGTAGAAAAAGATTTACGATCCACAATTTGGTGCTCGTTATAGAGATATGGATCTATATTGAGAACATATATAGGTCGACTAAAGCACACACTGTTTTTTATTGTAGATTTGGATATTTAGTATAAAAAAATACATTTAAAATATACAAATGACCTTTGTTATCCTATTTGAAATGGTTATTGCAATTTTGCAACAAGGGTAATAAATTTTGGACTTTTGAACCAATTCCATCTTGTAGAAAATTTAATTACAAACATTTTCTTTTGTTATAACTTTTTTCCAAAATTTATAGATTAAAAGTTATAAGCAAAAAAAAGAAGAATAACTGTGATTTTTTACTTGTTTATTTTTTGAATATTTATCAATGTTGCGCAACTTTCAAAAATGAATAGTTATAGAAAGCTTTTTTATCATAATATAATCATTTTATAATCATAATTATACTGTAAAGATACACTGAACTCTGCTGGATAACGTCTAAACTGCTTGACAATACAATGAACTCTTGTGAATATTTGAACTTGAACTGACGTTAACTGCCCATACATCCCCTTATATACAACATTATTTAATCTAGTCAGTGTGTTTAGAACTTTCTAGAATCTTCTAGAAACATTATTTAATCTAGTCAGTGTGTTTAGAACTTTCTAGAATTTTCTAGAAACATTATTTAATCTAGTTAGTGTGTTTAGAAGTTTCTAGAATAACAATCTTTCAAATTAAGGTCCTTTTCTTTACGGTTATCCCGTTACAATATGTTTATTATTTAAAATATATATATATATATATATATATATATTGTTATGATTTACAATCACCAAATATATATATTGTTGTTGGACTCTTCGAGTGGGTTCATTGATTAGCATTAACTAAAATTTTATTTTTTATTTTATACAACATTTAATATAACATTTTAAACATTCAATACAATTGTATAATACAATACAATAAAATTTGTTCAATCAAAAATTATAACTACTCTTAATTTCTAATAATTTTGCCCCTTTTCCTAAAATCCCTCTAATAATTATCTCTATTATAAAATAATACTATCAGCTGATACTACCTTTATAACAGAAATACTTATCTTAATGTAAATTCTTCTTATAATCTCCAAATGATAATCTCAATCTATGTACTTTATTTTTAATTCCAATTTCCACATTCTAACTCCATATTCTGTTTCTATTTAACTATATTAACGATACTTTCTCCATTATTCCATTATATTCAATTTTATATTTCTTTTTAATTACAATTCATGTGACATCCGTAAAATTTCTTTGACTCAAATAAAATCAATCATCAATAATCTCTTCCAATTCCAATTATCTTTTTATTTATTTATTTTTTTATTTATAAACTCTTCTTATTTTAATTTAAATTTCAATATTTAATTTTTACAATTTTCTTTCATCTGACTTTTTTAAAATTAACTTCTTGACAATCTAATCAATAATCAATCATCCCCTTAACAACGTAGCAACCCCTTTTATACCCTTTTTTTTCAATTATTTTCTATCATTACTTGATAACTTCCATAGATTGACATTATCAAATTTTTATATCTCGTTAGTCTTAAACATATTTACACTATCATAAAAACCAACTAGTTAATACCATAACAAATCCCCCTAAATTTAAAAAATAAAATTTTCTTTTAAAATACATTTTATTTTTGTTAAATTTACTTCCAATTCAATTTTTATTTATCTATATCTAACATTCATTATTCCTATATTTTTTTATTTAATTTTATAACTTTTATTTATTTTATTTTATTAATTTCGTCCCCCTTTTTCTGATATTTTCCCATTATTTCTTTTCCTATTTATTTTTAATTTTAATCTTAATTTTATATCAATCCTATTTTCTTTTAATTAACTTATTTTTTTTTCTTTTTTTATAATTATACATTATATCCTTCCAAATCTTCTTTAATCTTGTTTTAATCTTATTACATATTTCAAAATAATTTATATCATCATCTTCGTATGTTTTATTCTTAAACTTTCTTTTATTCTCATTGTCATACTTAGATTCAGTTTTATATTTAATTTTATTAATATAATAATATAATTCATTTTTATATTTATTTTCATCAACTTCATATATTTCATTTTCATATTTTATTTCTTCACTTTTATAATATTTATCTTTTTCATTCTTCTTATCCTCTTCATATTCATTCTTTAATTTTAATTTCATATTCTTGTTTCATTTTGTTTTTATATGTCTCATATTCTTTATAATATTTATTTTTACTTTTTCCTTCCTGTATAATGTATTGACAAATAATTTTTTCTTTATATCGACACATAGGTTTATTTTTATTTATATTTCTGTCATACATTTCTTTTAATAGATGTGTGTCTTCATTTTCAGGTTTAAACTGTTTATAATCCACCATAACTTTTATCTCAGGAGATTGGGTTTCATGGTCATTATAAATTATTGATTTGTCATTCATTGTTTTTATATCTTGTGTTTTCATTTCTTCTTCAAATTCATCTTTATTTTTGGTCATCACTTCTTTGAAAATATTTTTTATTTCTTTTTTAATTTCACTTTTAATATTCTTAATATCAAATTTTATACTTTCTATATTTTCTTTTAAAATCTTTAACTCTTCTTATCTTCTTTTCTATAATTTTCTTGTTTTCTACTATTTTCATCCATTTTTCTATTAGTTTCATCTAATTTTTCATCCATTCTATTTTCCAATTTTCTACTATTTTCGTCCATTTTATTTTCCATTTTTTCCAAAAATTTAAACATTCTCTCCATCTCTGTTTCTTGATGTGGTTTTGAACTAGTCGCATCTCCTATCACATCTACATTTACAACCTGAATAGTTGTGTTTTCTTCTCCTTCCGAAGATCCATCATTTTCCCTTATACCAATATTTTCTATTGTTTCATCTACATCTTGTCCTATACCATCATTACTTTTTGTTTCATGCCTATTTTCACTGTATTCTTGTATTCCATCTTCTCTCCTTCTATTTCTTCTATTTTGTCTTGTATCCATTTTATTAAAGTATTTTATTTTTAATTTAAAATGTCAATTTGTTATATTTATTTAATTTATATGTAGATTTAAAAAAAAATCTTTAACTTTATGGTCTTTATGTATATATAAATACTATTAAGATTCTCACCTAACCCCTTATTTCTATTATAATTTGTATTATGTTGTATTTCAATGCTTCACTGCTCTAGTCTGCTAATCACACTTTTGTCTATTTCACCCTCTCAAATACTGCTTCCTGCAAACTGGACTACTCTATTTAACTGCTTTACTTGGGCCCCACGTTGGCTCGTCAGATTTGTTATGGAATATGTTTTTCTTCGTTTCTGGCCCCACGTTGAGCGCCAATTTTGTTATGATTTACAATCACCAAATATATATATTGTTGTTGGACTCTTCAGGGTGGGTTCATTGATAAGCATTAACTAAAACTTCATTTTTCATTTTATACAACATTTAATATAACATTTTAAACATTCAATACAATTGTATAATACAATACAATAAAATTTGTTCAATCAAAAATTATAACTACTCTTAATTTCTAATAATTTTGCCCCTTTTCCTAAAATCCCTCTAATAATCTCTATTATAAAATAATACTATCAGCTGATACTACCTTTATAACAGAAATACTTATCTTAATGTAAATTCTTCTTATAATCTCCAAATGATAATCTCAATCTATGTACTTTATTTTTAATTCCAATTTCCACATTCTAACTCCATATTCTCTTTCTATTTAACTATATTAACGATACTTTCTCCATTATTCCATTATATTCAATTTTATATTTTTTTTTAATTACAATTCATGTGACATCCGTAAAATTTCTTCGACTCAAATAAAATCAATCATCAATAATCTCTTCCAATTCCAATTATCTTTTTATTTATAAACTCTTCTTATTTTAATTTAAATTTCAATATTTAATTTTTACGTTTTTCTTTCATCTGACTTTTTTAAAATTAACTTCTTGACAATCTAATCAATAATAATCAATCATCCCCTTAACAACGTAGCAACCCCTTTTATACCCTTTTTTTTCAATTATTTTCTATCATTACTTGATAACTTCCATAGATTGACATTATCAAATTTTTATATCTCGTTAGTCTTAAACATATTTACACTATACATAAAAACCAACTAGTTAATACCATAACAAATCCCCCTAAATTTAAAAAATAAAATTTTCTTTTAAAATACATTTTATTTTTGTTAAATTTACTTCCAATTCAATTTTTATTTATCTTTATCTAACATTCATTATTCCTATATTTTTTTATTTAATTTTATAACTTTTATTTATGTTATTTTATTAATTTCGTCCCCCTTTTTCTGATATTTTCCCATTATTTATTTTCCTATTTATTTTTAATTTTAATCTTAATTTTATATCAATCCTATTTTCTTTTAATTAACTTATTTATTTTTCTTTTTTTATAATTATACATTATATCCTTCCAAATCTTCTTTAATCTTGTTTTAATCTTATTACATATTTCAAAATAATTTATATCATCTTCTTCGTATGTTTTATTCTTAAACTTTCTTTTATTCTCATTGTCATACTTAGATTCAGTTTTATATTTAATTTTATTAATATAATAATATAATTCATTTTTATATTTATTTTCATCAACTTCATATATTTCATTTTCATATTTTATTTCTTCACTTTTATAATATTTATCTTTTTCATTCTTCTTATCCTCTTCATATTCATTCTTTAATTTTAATTTCATAATTTCATATTCTTGTTTCATTTTGTTTTTATATGTCTCATATTCTTTATAATATTTATTTTTACTTTTTCCTTCCTGTATAATGTATTGACAAATAATTTTTTCTTTATATCGACACATTGGTTTATTTTTATTTATATTTCTTGTCACGTGCATAAATCAGCTTCCATATATTTAAAAGTTAAGTTAATGTTTTATCGCGATAGCTAGCCTTTTAACGGGTTCTGGTCCGTGTAGTAGGAATCCTATTGACTTGACCCGTGGAGAGAGTAGATAATTTGATTGTTTAGTCTTTAGTCGAAAACATATCGGGCTTTTACTGTTTAAGCTAATAGCAAAAATTTTAAATTAAGTAAATAAGTGCATCGATTCCTTTTGATATTAATAATACATTTAGTTTAATGAATTCGATTTAATTTTAACATCATTTCGGGAATCAAATTAATATCTAGCAAAGCCGTTTTTGCACAACGGAACACACTATTTCCCCTTCTATACTCACAAGTGTCATTGCGGGAAGCGTATGCGTGAACTATCGTGATTTTAGGGCTCCTTTTGGCATTTCAACAATTGTACGAACACATTAGTACTACTATCGAATTAAGCAACGCCATTTTGTGAAGTTGAAAGTTCTTCTGGCAATATTCAAGCCATCCTTACGGGTTTTTGAATTTCACTTCAGTATTTTTATCTAAGCCTCATTTTTGTTTATTCCTATTGTGGTATTTTTGAGTAGGCGTTTAGATAACTCCATATTTCTTGGGATTTAGTTAAATGGTGCTTTTCTTCGTGTGATTACTAAGAGTTCGTTACGAAGAAGCGTGGACATCCGATTAAGAATCACGAAATTTGCTACAGGGTGCTAGCGAAATAACATCGCAGATTGGCTGCTTAACCCCTAATCTTAATATAAAAGGGGTTTTTGGTCCTGGTTGAACTTGTTTTTGGTTCTGGCTGAACTTTTTTTGGACTGGGCTAATATTTTTGGTCCTGGCAGAATTTTTTTTGGTATTGGCTGAACTTTTTTTTGGACCTGGCAAGTAAATTGTAAGATCAGCTCACTACTGAGGAATCAACACCGAGCCTCACCATCCACAGAGCAGCAGGCTATTAACGAAAGCCTCACTACAGATCTGCGGATAAACAGATAAGCCAAAAATTTAATTTTAAGTTTAAGACATTGTAAAGAATTGGCCTAACCTTTGTCTAAGTTGTTTAAATATTGTTTATTTTATAGGATTTATTAATTTTGAATCTTTCTTATTGCGCTGGGTGATCACTCATTATTAAAACTGCCAAGTTCTTGGCATTATTTGCTGATATTATTATTTACTAACTTTCTTTGCTTGATTATATATTTATATATATTGTAAACTTCACTGTTGGGTTTATTTTCGTCAATATAATTGATAGATCTAACTTTGTGTTCTTACTCAGATCATCATCCACTCACCTAATTAAATATTTTTATTAATTTAATTTTGCTTATCAGGATTCAGAAGAATCAGTTATTTCTCTCCAGTAAGATTGGTCAGTGCCTGGACCATCAGGGGTTTCCTATTTATACCGTAAAATCGGTGGCGCGACTCACATTATTTTGTTTTGTATTACCCTCTACTGCTGAGCTGGGCACAAATTTGCCAGTAGAGAAACCACTTACCGATCTTAGCTGGAGTAGTTAACTTTTAAATTTTCTAAATCTAAATTTGAATTTATTTCATCGAAAGTTCGTGGCATTCTGTCATACATTTCTTTTAATAGATGTGTGTCTTCATTTTCAGGTTTAAACTGTTTATAATCCACCATAACTTTTATCTCAGGAGATTGGGTTTCATGGTCATTATAAATTATTGATTTGTCATTAATTGTTTTTATATCTTCTGTTTTCATTTCTTCTTCATATTCATCTTTATTTTTGGTCATCACTTCTTTGAAAATATTTTTTATTTCTTTTTTAATTTCACTTTTAATATTCTTAATATCTAATTTTATACCTTCTATATTTTCTTTTAAAATCTTTAACTCTTCCTTATCTTCTTTTCTATAATTTTCTTGTTTTCTACTATTTTCATCCATTTTTCTATTAGTTTCATCTAATTTTTCATCCATTTTATTTTCCAATTTTCTACTATTTTCATCCATTTTATTTTCCATTTTTTCCAAAAATTTAAACATTCTCTCCATCTCTGTTTCTTGATGTGGTTTTGAACTAGTCGCATCTCCTATCACATCTACATTTACAACCTTCTCCTTCCGAAGATCCATCATTTTCCCTTATACCAATATTTTCTATTGTTTCATCTACATCTTGTCCTATACCATCATTACTTTTTGTTTCATGCCTATTTTCACTGTATTCTTGTATTCCATCTTCTCTCCTTCTATTTCTTCTATTTTGTCTTGTATCCATTTTATTTAAGTATTTTATTTTTAATTTAAAATGTCAATTTGTTATATTTATTTAATTTATATGTAGATTTAAAAAAAAAAATCCTTAACTTTATGGTCTTTATGTATATATAAATAGTATTAAGATTCTCACCTAACCCCTTATTTCTATTATAATTTGTATTATGTTGTATTTCAATGCTTCACTGCTCTAGTCTGATAATCACACTTTTGTCTATTTCACCCTCTCAAATACTGCTTCCTGCAAACTGGACTACTCTATTTAACTGCTTTACTTGGGCCCCACGTTGGCTCGTCACATTTGTTATGGAATATGTTTTTTTTCGTTTCTGGCCCCACGTTGGCCGCCAATTTTGTTATGATTTACAATCACCAAATATATATATTGTTGTTGGACTCTTCAGGGTGGGTTCATTGATAAGCATTAACTAAAATTTCATTTTTCATTTTATACAACATTTAATATAACATTTTAAACATTCAATACAATTGTATAATACAATACAATAAAATTTGTTCAATCAAAAACTTATAACTACTCTTAATTTCTAATAATTTTGCCCCTTTTCCTAAAATCCCTCTAATAATTATCTCTATTATAAAATAATACTATCAGCTGATACTACCTTTATAACAGAAATACTTATCTTAATGTAAATTCTTCTTATAATCTCCAAATGATAATCTCAATCTATGTACTTTATTTTTAATTCCAATTTCCACATTCTAACTCCATATTCTCTTTCTATTTAACTATATTAACGATACTTTCTCCATTATTCCATTATATTCAATTTTATATATTTTTTAATTACAATTCATGTGACATCCGTAAAATTTCTATATATATATATATATATATATATATATATATATATATATATATATATATATATATATATATATATATATATATATATATAAATATATATATATTACTACTTTCAACAATAAACTGTCTACAAAGAAATCGTCTAATTGGTGTATTAAATCATGCTCCATTTCTTTGAACTAACACGAAAACTTGAACTCGTCGAACTAAAATCGTTACCTGCTAACGATTTTCCTGTAGAATTATACACGTTTCTTAGAAATTTTCTGAACCTTAGTTTTATGAAACCAATTTTGGTTTTATTTTACGGAACACTACGAACTCATTGTCGTTTTTGAATTGTATGTCGTCACTTTTGACATAAATCTGAATATTTTATCTACGATTTCTTTTAGGATTTATACAGCTGAAACTCCTTTCGTCTGCTCAACCGACTCATTTGTTAAGCCTTTCTTTTCTAATCTTTGTTTTTCATTAATTGGTATACGAGTGTTACCTTTCAAGTTTTTACAAAAAATAGGAAAATGTTTTTTTTTAACAATACTTTTCAATGTTTGTCAAATTATTCACGTTTAAGATGTATACATTTTTGCATGTGTTCAAAACAATTTCTGAAACTGTTTTTCCACTCTGTAGTTGGTATCTCAAAAATATGGTTTTGAAAATTTCAACAACTTCTTAAGGTAATGAAAATCGCTGTCAGTGATAGATAAAGGAACAAAAAAATATTATGCGGTAAATGATGAGAATAGGAGCAATGAGACATTAATCGATGTTTTTCACCTTCAAATAATGGACTGTTTGACGTACTATATAGAAGAATGATGTGATGTCGGTTGTTTTATCCGATGACATTTGGCAAACCATTTAACGTTATAGTTGTTCCAAAGTGAATGTGAAATTTTTTGCTCTTTTTTGGAATTTTAATGCCTTTGATAGCAATGCCGACCATTGGCGTGGAATTAAATAAAAATGGTTCATAAATTTTTATTAATTTTTGTTTTAAATTTCAAAAGAAAAACGGTTTTTGTATATTTGTAAATGTTGTATCAATTTAAAAATTGTCAAATAACAAATTAATCCTTTCAAATTAAAACTTGTTAATTTTAGTTATTAATAAGAACTTTTGACTCATTATTCAAATAGTACATAACTCATAATATTTTTATAACAATTGTCTACAAATAATACTCATTTTGTCAGACAATCCTAAAAGATTGTCTGTCCAGCAAGGACCACGAGGAGGTATGAGCCTTCCTTGCCTGGAAAGGAAAGGGTTGGGTATGTTAGTAAAAATATAAAATTAGTTTGTTTTTGAAAACTAGTTTTCAAGATACATCACGATAGTTGTAAAGGAAATTGGTTAGAATGACTAACAAGAATTGTCAGAGTCTTCTAAAGTAGAATCGTTCCTAGGTTAAATAACTAATGGTGCTATTGGCGGTAAAACAGGATATTCCTTTTCTATTTTTATAACATGTGCTTCGCAATTTTTCCATACATCGCTATTAATGCCACTAATTACCTCTCGAATATTATCAAGAACAACTGCGCTTAAGGTTGGTGACTGATTATATTTTCGTAAACGTTTCTTTACAGTACTCCAAACCATTTCGATTGGATTAAAAATACAGTAGTATGGAGGTAAAGACAAAAGGGTATGACCATGTCTGCTGCAAATGGTGTCAATGACGTATTCATTTTTAAAATTCTGACTTTTGATCATTCTTATTAATTCCTTCTTTACTGGAACCTTTTTAGGAACATTGATATTTTTGATTGCCATAAATCTTAAAATTTCATTCTTTTTTGTGTTATTATTAGGTATTTTGTTTAATATGCGGAAATGATACGACGCATTGTCCATAACAATTACTGAATTGTAAGAAAACCCAAAAGATAGTGTTGAATTTCGATTCATAAATAAATAAATAAGCGAAAAACTAGAAGAAAGTAGAAAATTAAAAACAGAAAAAAAGCGAAAAAAATAAAGTCAAAAATACCTTTCTAAATCAAATAATATAACGCCACCGTAAGGTGGCGCAGTTATTATCGTATCTTATATCTTTAAACGAGCAATTCTTGTATATATATAAACAAAGTGCCAAGAAAACGCGTATTAATATAAACAAAAGGGGAAAATTATTGGGCATGTACGCAAAACGGATCAATAAGGCCACGAGTAGGAATGGTAACCGCAGACATGCATGTTTCTGGCTCATTAGCCGTCATCAGTGCGGCATAACCAAGTAGGGTATTGCACTTGGCTAGCAAAAGTGTTGGGTACTTGGGAGCAAAGGATGTTGGGGAAACATGTGTAAAGAAACATAAAAACACAAAAACAACGAAAGCTCACACAGGAGTCCTATCGCCATTTTGTGCTTTCGGCCAGCTGTGCCAATGGGTTTTCGGTGAGAGTGCTGTTTAATAAGGTCCACGACTGCGGACAATGTTAGCTTGGTAGACGGGCGAGGGCTAACATATCTGTAGCCCGCAGCCCTCTTTGCTAAATTGTTCGCAATGCGGTTGCCTTTAGGGTTCCCATGTCCTTTGATCCAGCTGAGAGTGACCACGTTATTCTGGCTGGCCTCAGTTAGAGATTGGTGGCATTCTAGTACTAAACTTGAAGTGACACGTGGTCTATTCAAGGTCAGTAGTGCTTGTCGGCAGTCTGTATATATATTTATATTCCTGCCTGTGATGTTCCTATTGATTAATTATTTTGCAGCTATGGTTGTGCCTGTGAGTTCTGATTGAACCACACTTGACAAGCCATCCATAGCCCATTTTGTTTTTAGGCTTAAGGATCTAGAGTAAATTCCACATCCCACACCTTGCTTTGTTTTTGATCCATCCGTATATACGCTCAGAGCGTTCACTACGTTGGGGTCTGCTGTCTTGTTTGTTAATATTTTGTAGGGTTTGTCAAAGACAAATCTTGGTGCGACGGCATCCGTGACTGCCTGTAAGAGTGGTATCACTTTTATCGATTCCCTCCACAGACTATCCCTATAGGTGCCAGTCCCTACAGTGGGTTCGATACCAACCGTGCGAAAGCGTACCAGGGTCATCAATGCGACCTCCTTAACAAATATATACGTAATACCTCTTGCCACTCGAGTTACGTACTATGCTTTATCTACGACTCAATATTTTAATTTTAATAGTAAATATTTGACATCTCTAAAAAAATATATGACGTACGTACTGTACTGTTATCTACTCCTTTGAAAGTAAATGTCATTTATACTCATTGTCACCATGCAGGGTAAGTAAGCTATAACGCACAGTTGTGCATTCCAACATGACGTTTCATAACGCACAACTGTGCGTTATAGCTTACTTACCCTTCATGGTGACAATGAGTATAAATGACATTTACTGTCAAAGGAGTAGATAAACATATATTATGTACTTTTCACCGTGAAACCGTATAAGATTTAGTCACAGTATACAATCACTAAAAAAGCGTACCTAAGCATTTTGATTTTACGTATTTTTCCTAGTTCGATTTTATACATGTGCGTTTTTTCCTTGTGCAGTTTGGTTCGTGTTCACTTTTTTTCATTTGTGTATTTTTCTTGTACGCTTTTTTGTATGTGTTTATTTCCTGTGCGCTTTGTTCCAGTCACCCAGCAGTCAGCACCCAGAAAGCTCTCCTTCTAAAGATTTTATCAATTTTACGCAACGTGTGTGATTACCGCTTGTTTAAAAGACAATTTGTGTTTTCGTGTAATTCGTAATACAATACAATATTAATGTTAAAGTAGTATTTTCATTGTTAAAGCCAAGGGTAATATATCGATTTAACTATTATAGAGTTACTATGAAAAATGATGATTCATACAGTACCGACAATTTTCTAGTTTAATAAAATAAGTAAACATTGTGGAAAGTTATAAAGAATTACCCCTTGAGAATTGGTATATTCATTAAGAGTTTATAAGTATTGACAAGTATCTGGAGAGTTTATGAGTTATTCAAATTAAAAGAACTTTATGTTGTCCAGTAAATAGTAAATAGGAAAATTAATACAACAAATTGTAACTTTTGATCTTTTAGAATATGAAAGAAAAAAATTTTAATCAAAAGTTTGTTAAACTAGATAAAATACTGTAATGTGAACAACTACGGCTAACAAATCTTGCTTTCTTTGACCTTTTGTAAGCAGCTATACGAGAATTTTAGACAACAGATCACTTAAGTAAACGGTTATTTGAGATTTCTCTCATTGGATTTTTTGAAAATTTTAGAAAGTATACAAACAAGAATATATTAAATGATATTAAGGAGAAATGCGAGACTCGAACTCGCAACCTTCAGCTCTACGCGCTAGCGCTCTAACAACTAAGCTATAGGTGCCTAGCCATCAAATCGCCAAACGGTCGTTAAATTCAACTCATGTCACATATGACACTTACTCACTTTCTCCTTAATGTCATTTAATATATTCTTGTTTGTAAAGGTGCTTTCTAAAATTTTCAAAATTTCAAAATTTTCAAAAAATCCAATGAGAGAAATCTCAAATAATCGTTTACTTAAGAATTCATGGTTCCGGTCTCCTAACCGAATAAAAATATAAGACAGGGCACTAAAAAAATGACTTAGAGTTTGATGTTCCAATTGCCGATTTGACAAAGTCTCTCTCTCATTAACGTCATGTTATATGTGCTTGAGGAGAAAGTGAGTAACGGTCACATGTGGCATGAGTTGAATTTAACGACCGTTTGGCGATTTGATGGCTAGGCATCTATAGCTTAGTTGTTAGAGCGTCAGCGCGTAGAGCTGAAGGTTGCAAGTTCGATTCTCGCTGGGTGCTACATTTTTTCAATTTCTCCTTAATGTCATTTAATATATTTCTGTTTGTATACTTTCTAAAATTTTCAAAATTTCAAAATTTTCAAAAAATAGATTACTTAGCTGGAAATATAACATTAAACATTATTTCTTTAATAAAATTCTCTCCATAGCAATTTTCCATGTCAAATGTTCATTTCATTAAACACCCTTTTTATTGCTTTAATATTGTTAGCAATTATGAACAAGATTTGTACCGACCCAACATCTGTTACCTAGAATCGATTGAGCAATTACATGTGACTCATTCAGCATACCTGCACGCGACCAAACAAACTCAATCAAAACTCTAAACAGATCCGTGTTATTACTCTGAGGTAATACTTAAAAAAAGAATCATTTCCATGACGTTTCTGATATGCCGATAAAAATTTAAAAAATGTAATTAGCAGCAAGGAGTTTGCAAAGAAAAATCAACAAGAACGATATTTAAACACATTTACATATATATAAAAATGATCTGTCAGTGTTACCGCATTGGCAGATGATCTCTATATATACCTTTAACACAGTGGTGGCACAGTTGATACAATTTTTAATTGGTACCGTCATATTTGTGCTAGTTTCAGTTTTAGCCTATTAGTGTTATAAATCCTTAACGTGTTTCTATGTGATCCCTTTTTTTTTTCGTTTCTTTCGTTAACACATTGATTTATTTTTAATGTTTATATTGTCATTCCCGTATGTGTCACTGGCACAAGAATGTTGATAGAAAAGAGTTTGATGCTTCCATGTCACTATCTTTTATTCGATTTTTTCTCAGTGGGGACGAGAATGATAATAAGGATAACTAATAACAAAAAATATACGATGTAAGCTAATTAAAATTATGGATATTTTTGTGTTCCTGTTCCACTGCCTATCCAAATACTATTTAGGCACAATTTTGTAAAGATCGTGGGGTTTGCATTTTATATTTTTTATAAAGAAAATAAGGATCAAATGAAATGATTTTTGATAGTTTAAAAAAACTACGAAGAATATAACTGTAAATCTTTAAAATCCCAAAAGGAACGTGGTTAAAATGTGGTATTAAATTAGATCCATGTACATAATGTAGGAAAAACAGTTATCTCGTAAATCAAAATTATATTTATTTTATTATTAAGTCATGATCTAAGATTTTCTTAAAAATTTAGCTCCTGGTTGGTCTCTTTTAATTGTCCAACAGTAATCTGCTAACATATTTGGGCTCCACTTGCCCTAGTATTGCTTTTCCATCTTAGAAACGCCTAGCTAGAACCTCTCATCGTGTTCGTCGCTAACAACCCCTAAATTGTGAGGAAAAAAATCCAGGTGTAAGGACAAAAAATGGATTTTAAGTTACATGTTGCAACCCAATGCTTGTGTAGTCGTCACTTTTTTGTTAACCAAAATATTTGTCACCATATTTTTAAAAGCCTTCCATGCAAATTTCTGTAAATCGCTTAATTTTTCTTCAAATTTTGGATCTTTTATCAATTCCCTAATTTGAGGGCTGACAAAAATACCCTTTTTTATTTTGCATCACGTATTTTGGGGAATTTTTCTTTTAGGTACAAAAATCCACTCCCACTGCCATCCATTGCTTTTTACAAGCAAAACTTCATATTTTCATAGGTTTCTTTCATATCAGAAGCAGGGGCCA
Organism: Altica lythri; assembly: GCA_964028335.1. Classification (NCBI taxonomy): domain Eukaryota; kingdom Metazoa; phylum Arthropoda; class Insecta; order Coleoptera; family Chrysomelidae; genus Altica; species Altica lythri. Next base: position 44,313,518 of record OZ034807.1, read on the forward strand.
GAGGTATAGATGGGAGGGAGTATATTCCCGTTATGCAACAAAACTGCTTTTAGACTTGCTCTTGAGGACTCAATAGAAAAACGTCACTGGGAAAGGATCAAAATCAGTTTCTAATAATTTCATAATTTCCTTTATGTTATTGCAATAGTACAAATAACCATCTTGAGAAAAGTATGTTCTCAAATTTTCATCACGATTTCGAAAATAGCTGATTTCTGTATTATGATGTAGCAAATTCCATTCTTTTTAATGAGATGCTTTTTTGACAAATTTAAATCAGTTAAATCTTCTTGAGTTATCAAGTGTGGCGTGTTTAAATTATCTTCAAACTCAAAATCATCGTCCTCGTCAACATATTGTTTTGAAGTTGTAGCGTGTTTGAAAAACTCTAAGTATAAAATTTAATTTTTTTATTTTTTTTCATAATTCTTCCTTACTTATTACTGCCCTGTATTCTCAACTTATTAGACGTTGTACATCTTTAACGGTTTTAGTTGCTAAGCAAGAATATCGATCGGTGTATTAGCCAATAAGGTTCCGATTTTAACATCACATGAGGGGACGCGAAAGACAGCATCCCTGAGTACCGCCATTTCCTATTCATTCTAGTTTGAGTCTTGGCGCGATGAACACCTTCGCACGACCACTAGTTTCAAGTTCCCGGCAAATTTTCTTAAGATTTTTAAAAAATTACTTGCTATTAAGTGTTTCTGTTTTCGTTTACCGTTTATTGTACCGAGGAAGGACATAGAGTATTCCAGACTTATGTTTTCCTGGGTGTTCGATGTAGCAACGACACGCCGCCATTGTTACGTCTACTGCTTCCTTTTTCGAAACCCACGCTTCGAAGATTTAGTTTATGGTCTTCTCTAATTATCTATTAATCTAAACAAGAATGGGTTTAGAGTTTAGATTATATTGTACCGTTAACACCAATTACCTAGAGGACGAAGTCATATACTAAAAAAAGTATCTAAGAAACATTTAAGAGATAATGTAAGTTTTTAACAATTTTTTTTATATCTGTATCGAGCAAGAAGTACCATTTATTTCTATGGAACATTTTTCCTTAATTGTATTCACCTGTAATCAAGTGATCAGTGCCGTAATAAGAAAATTCGGGATGTGTTTTTGTGTTTTAGCTTATCTGTAATTTTTTTGCTCATATTTTTGTACCTGCTATTTGTAAACTGTTTTACATATTTTTTTATCTTTTAATTATTATCTCGCCTTATTTAATTAAGATCTCTCTATATTTTTCTATATGGGTACGTTTTATCTCGAGATAATTGAAAAACCAAAAGTGATATTTTTGATTTTTTTTATCTAAATTTTTCTCTCTCACTTTTAGTTTTAAACATACCAAAAATAGCAATAGAATTATACTTAGCTGTTGTTTTATGGTAGTAAAAGTTATGTTTTTAAATTTAAACACAAATGTGTTTAAAAATATTATTTATTGTTTATGATACCGATATATGATTTACTGTTTATAACACAGATATTTTCTTTATTTTATTTTGTTTATTGTATCTCTTACTTATTATCAAACCAGGTAATAAAGTCTGTTTAGTGTTTAACTAGATTTTCTTTTCCTAGCTAGAGCCTGCTACTCTGATCAATACCTTCAGTTTCTCTAATCTATACTTTACCAAAGTAATAGATTATGTTTCTTAAATATACCTTATCTTATTGAAGTAATAGATTTCATTTCTTAAGCATATATTATTTTATTAAAGCAATAGATTGTGCTTTTTTTGAATCTATCTTTATCTTACCGATTAGATTGATAACCATAAGGATGAGTAAAAGAAAAGTGTAAGTATCATTTTTTTAGTATCTTAAATAAGAGTGTGTAATTTAAATTTTTAGCAAGAACATCTGCCGGGTTATCTAATTTTACCTTATCTTGTCTTATATCTCTTATATCTTTCTTATTTTAACTTTATCTACAACATCTGATAAATCAGTTTATCCAACGTATATATCCAATATTTTTTTTCACCTGGGTTTCTTATATTTTCCCATCCTTATGATAAAAAAATAAGTGGCGCCCATTTACCTTTCCCTTTTCCATCATTTCTCTCATTTTCTCTTTAGTCCCTTTTAAATTCTTTTATCGTTTCTTTTTTCTAGTAAATATATCCCCTTAAATCTTTCCAATACGATATCATCTAGCTCGTTCGAATCCACGCTCGCTCTCCTCCTACCCCCTGAGTGCTGTTCGCATTGGTTAACCTCTATAAAACGAGCAATTAACATCTTGAGAAAAAAGAGGTTACAAAGTGGAGGGTTGTTAATTGTGTATCTCAACGGAGGTAGGTGCAACTGGTATTGGTACCGGCAAATTTTCACTACGAGGTAGCTAAGAACTGTGGACGAGGGGGAATAAAGAATCGACTCCATTACGCTGGTTGGTATAACGATCTCCTATGCCTTACTCTGGAACGAACATATTGCATCCATAGCAACTGCAGCAGAAAAGACGTTAGGCTTTCTTTTACGAGCACGGCTCTATAGTGCCAGACCATCTAGAGCAACGCGACGTGCCAACTCCATGCACCCTTATACTGTTCAATGCCAGACATCGAGAACGGATCGATTTGATTGTTCCTACATCCTCAGGGTCTCCAGATTGTGGAACTCCTTACCTTCCTACGTCTTACCCACTTGTCCTAACTTGCATTTCTTTAAATCCCAAATTAATAAATTGTCTCTTCTGCCCCAATAGCTGTTCCCGGCATATTTGTATATACATTGGTGACCATTTATTAATATTGTCTCCTGCATGTTTATCCTGCTTTTTATAATTATTCCTTCCAATACCAGATTGAACAGAGCTGTTGATAGTGGATCTCCTTGTCGTAATCCTTCCTTTGTTTTAAAATTATTTGAATTATAACTTTTCCATGCTATTCCGTTTGTTGTATTATCCATAGTAATTTTTACCATTCTGACAATTTTACTTGGTAGACCCATCTCTTTCTCTTTCTTAATGCTTTATTACTATCCGCAGAAAATATAAATGATAGTTCTGTTGATTTTTAGAAAAATATGAATACAGACTTGTTTGAAAACTGCTCTAACAATCAACTTTTAATCAACATACGAGCTAACTCGGTTATAGTCATGGTTAATTCGCCGTATCATTCGCGTCAACTTTTCCGAACATATGTAAAAAAAACGTAAAGAGGTACTGAGTTCAACCCCAACACTCCCGACATGTACCAATGTGACTTTTTGGACAGAAGTCAATTGTCTAACACCTAAAAACACCATGCACGTACGGTGAAGGAAAACTTTGTGATAAAACGTGGACTTAATTGTCTGAATTCACCAAGCCGCAGTGAGACAGTAAAGGGCTAATTACTATGTTTTTATGTTATAAGTACATCATTATTAACATCATTAAGTTAACTGCAGAGCTTATTCTTCCACAATTTTTATGGGAACACACGGACACTCTACGTTTTTGAATACAAAAGGAATTTTTCAAATCAGATTATAAATACCGGAGATATTCGGTTACATACATAAAAAAGTATGGTCGAATTGAGAACCCCTCCTTTTTTGAAGTCAATTATTATGATTTTATGTTATGCATCATCATTATTAACATATTAACTTAACTGGTGAGCTTATTCTGTTGATTTTTATCGTATTTCCTGGAGTATTTTCCACATTGATGACGAGACCTTAACCAAATTTTTATGGGACCACATGGACATTCTACTCTTTAAATGCAAAAAGAATTTTTCAAATCGGATTATAAATACCGGATATATTCGAATTGAGAAACCCTCTCATTATTTGAAGTCGGTTAAGAAAGTGGGTATAGATGTATGAAACCGATCCTGGGTAGAATTCTCAGCATTGGCAAAAATTCTTCAAAGTGAAAACAAATTATGTATCATCGGGCCGATATCGATTAGGCAAAATAGAGCCTGAAAACGGGCGGTCGTCGGCACATGCCAACAAAGAATGGAATGAGTCAAGTTCACTGGTTCAGTAGGTCCTTTGAACTTGCGGAGATAGCGCGACATCGACGCCGGGGAAATTCAAAAACCAGACTGAATACTGAATCGAGAACGACGAGAACTTTGTTTTTCGAGAGTTTGAATAGAATCTCGGTGAATCACTGTAACTACTTGTTAGCGGGCGCTTGTTGATATTCGGCGATTTTCTGTTTTTATTTGTAATTAATTAAAAGTAAGTATTTAACTAATTTTTAACTATTATATAATGGTTTTATAAAGTAGATATTTCCAAATCTTTAATTACCTTATTATAATCATCTAGATATACAACTAACTCAGTTTAGTCATTTTTTTTATCTAAAAACGTTGATAAGATTTTGTTTAATTATTATGTAACTGGTTAATTTACATTTATGATTTTAATACCTCTTATACCAATCTAAGAACTTTTTTTTTTTTTGAAAAATAGATTTGATTATAGTGTGGTTTTGTGTTGTTTGTAATATAATGAGCGTGATATTGTAAATGGGCATGCATTTAAAGAATGTGGTATTTTGCCATTTTGTTCTTTACATTTATTTTTTTATCTAAGCAGCTTTTGTAATTTTTGCATCTATTGCAACCTATTTGGGTTGAAATGCATTTTACCGGCCCAAAATGTCAAGATCTAGTCGCGAGTGGCCGTATGCTTTTAAAATGTTAGCCATTGCAAACGTTATTACCAGTTCTCGCGAAGACCAAATTTCTATTTCATGAATTAAAGGACCATCAGAGGACAAAATCTCAATTTTTTAGAAAAAAATAAAATAGAACTGTACTTTACTTTATTGCTTTTCAATATATGTCCCACGATCGATACACGTGCAATCGCAAACGTGCCTACGTTCAAACCAATTGATAAAATAGTCTTCAGTTGACACCTGCAATTTTTTTAAAGGCATCGATGGCTTCTTCTGGTGACTGAAATCGCTGTCCACGCATTGAGTTGTTGATCTTTGTTAACGTGAGTTAATCGGTCTTAGGTCAGGACTATGTGGATAGTTTAACAATTCGATGTTTTAAAGCTCCAAAAATTCGATTGTGTTTTGGTCAGTGTGCTTGCATTGTCCTGATGTAGGAGGAATCGCTGTTATTTGTTGCTTTGTTGGAGTTTCGTGATAACTTCTAATAAACAAACGTTTAGATACCAATCAAAAGTAATCCTTTTTTAAACTTCTAAATCAATTGTTGCCACATGACCAGATTTTGATACAAAAGTTGCGACTATTTTCTTTGACACTCTTCGCGAGCGGACAACTTTTGTTCATTTTTCCTCATCGTTTTTTGAGTTTCCTTAGTTGGACCGTCCCAATGTTTTTTGACAACACCCAGTTCTTCATGTAGGATCTATCTCCCGGTATGTTATACGGCGGTCATTCTTAATTAGCTGACTTACCGCATCAGTTGTGTGACTGCTGTTTTGGGTGGACCTAGCCTGGATTTGTCTTTAAGACTAGAGCCACAACGTTAAAATTCGCAATATAGTCCAGGCAAGTTACGAAAAATAGCGGAAAAATTTACATCCAGCAGATATCGAAATGCGGTTTTCTGTATTGTGTTCAGGAAGGTCCCAGGAAAAAAGTCTACAACGTCTGGTTTGGCGCATTTTTGAGAAATGCCTTCTGGAACCCCCGAGTGTCGAGTTTGGAGTGATTTTCATGGACTATGCAGTTTCTCTCCCGCAATGTCCCCCCGAATACCACCGCAGAGCCGCCCCCGAGTAATTCCAATGCCAGAATTGAATTCGTTATCCCCGAAAACCCGCGAGTATCGAGTTTGAAGCGATTTTCATGCACGCTGCCATTTCTCCCCCAATTTACCCCCTGTGCACCCTTACAGAGCTACCTCCGGGTAATTCTAATGCCATAATCGAGTTCGGCAGCCCCAAAAACCCCAGATTAACGATTTCCGAGCGATTTTTTCGAGTTTCCAGTCGTTCCTATAATGTTGCAAGGAATGATGCAATTTGAAAATGCATTTTCCGGCCCAGAAGGCATTTTTCAAAAAATGCGCCAAACCAGACGTTGTAGACTTTTTTCCTCGGACCTTCCTGAACACAATGCAAAAAACCGCATTTCGATATCTGCTGGATGTAAATTTTTCCGCTATTTGGGCGATTTTGATCTAAATGCCCTGGACTAATACCAGCGGGAAATAATTGACTGGTATGGTGCTTCATTTCCAAACACAGAAACCGTTTCAGCGAGACATTGCTGTAAGGATAATCCTCTTCGAAAATTTTAAAAAATTATTGTTCGAAACTTTTCTCTGCTAACAGCCCGTTCAGACGGCATGTCTGACAAGATTATAAAGTTGAAACGATATTTTAATCGAATCGAGACGCTCATTCATACAATACGATAATTTAGTCGAAACGAATCAAATATCTATATCCATTTATCCATAGCACTAGATGATTTCTGGCAATGGTGAAAATGGATGTCTTTACGTTTGCCACGACGTATCAAAAATTTGAATTCGTCTGTAAGATCCATTTTTCGACCCCCTTGCTAATTTCAAAAATTCACCTACACCACTTGTTGTATCGCAATGGATCTCTGGATTTATGTCAACAAAAGATTGAGGTTTGATTTTTGTCTGAAGGTTATATTGGTGCCACCTTCTAAGCGGCTAAATGCAAACTAAAAAGGCAACCCTCGTATTACTAACCCTTTGTTAAAAGTGCTAAAATAAAAACTTGTCGTGGGTACATCGATATAGAACCCAAAAATGTGGTTAGATTTTTTTGTGTGTCTATGTTTAAAGTCATTAAAGCGGAAACTTGAAAATTTCCGAAGAAGTAACCTACCTATTGGTAAGTGTCACTTGGCGCTACGCGCTCTGGTGGTTAAAAATATTACTACTGCTAGGATGATAGATGTGATTTAATTACCTAAAGTTATGTAGTTTTTATTTAAAATTGAAATGTTTTTATCATTAAATCAAGTTCTTGACTTTATTAAGGCTACTCCTAAGTCTTGAAATTTTGTAGAAGGAGAGAAAATAATTAATGCAGGACATTTAATGTATAATGGGTTGGAAAATCAAAACAATGATCAATACGATATTTTGTCGTATTGTATACAATTATCAGCTTGTACATCATCAGCTTTTCGTGATAAACCCCTTGAAATAAAAACAATTATACAAAAAAATGGTCAAATTGTTTCATCAAAGTGTAGCTGTACAGCTGTACTTAGTGAAAGATGTAAACACATCACAGCGGTGTTATTATATTGTACTCGGTAAGTGTAAATTTTAATGACACAGAATATAGTTTACTTTTTCATTGTTTTTCTTTTAACAAAAAACCGATTAGGTTTTGGAAATTCATAAAAACGAACCTCTGAATTTTGGACTGCGTTACTTGAACATCCATAAACACAACAGTATTTTCTACTTTTGTTTTTTTTTTGGAGAATATCTAGCTCCACAATTATTTAATAAACCTAAGGCCATAGTTAAATGTTAATTTTCACTGATGTACACTTTTTTTATTATTAATAGACGAAATATAAATAAACAAAATTTAACAGCATACAAATTTGCCTTATTTTTATGTATGGCTAACTATCAGCTGTCACCCTAGCGCTAGTTTATAATTTGACCACCAGTCAGCGCACCATGTCCGGTGACACATACCAATACACAAATATAATGCGATGAATGAAAGAATATTTATAATATTTACAATGGGTAATTTTGTGGAAATAATGAAAGAATATTTATAACATACATTATAATTTCCCATGGTAAAGGTGTTGAAAACATGAAAATAATAAATGGAACCATTAATGCAGCTAAATATCAGGGCATTCATGAAAACAGTCTTATTCCCAGTTTGGAGAAGCTCTATCCTGACGGAAATTTCATCTTTCAACAGGATGGAGCTTCGTGTCCCACTGAGAAATCAACCAAACAGTTATTTGGAAAGTCGGAGCTTGACCTTCAAGTTGTCCTGAATAAAATTGAGACCTTATTGCATCGCATGAACAGTTATAGTTTAACTAATATTAATGTAAAAAGACAACCACGCCTTCTAACCCCAACAAAGGAACCTACTTTCGAATCTAGGTTGCCAGATATATTTTCGAAAATTCCTAAATTTATATATTTTGAAAATGTTCTCTCTACTTTACTCTTCAATTGTTCGTCAATGACTCTTAGAAAGATAATATGAAAATATTCTTAAAAAATATATACTTAAATTAATTAACTAGGTTCTTCATATTTAAACAGTTTTCACTAATGAAATCAATTTTGTATATATTACTTATACTTAAAGACATTTTTGAGTAATGGCAACATTGATTATTTTTTCAATTTTTTTGCCGGCTCTTTGGATATAAATTTTAAGAAATGCCGAAGAGTCGGTCATATACAAACGAAACATCAAAGACACAAAATGCGACATTAGGTGAGTACCGGGCATAAACTTGCGCCGATAACACTAAACAGTAGCGTCGTGTCTTTTTTCCATTTTTCGTTTTTTGGAATTTTTACCATTTTGCTTTTTTTGTTTTCATTGATTTTTTATATTAGATATCCGCTGCACTACCTTACGGTGGGCTTCATAATACTTAATTTAGTAAGAATTTCTCGTTTAAATATATGAGATAATAACTGCGACACCTTACGGCGTTATATTATTTGATTTTATAGTTTTTGACTTTATTTTTTCCACATTTTTTCTGTTTTTAATTTCCCATTTTCTTTTAGTTTTTCGTTTATTTATTTATAAATCGAAATTCAACACTATCTATTGGGTTTTCTTACAACCTAAATGTTGAATAATCTAGAAATCAAAACACAGTACCATCTACCGGGTGTCTATCTAACCTACTTGTCAAAGGTGTATAAGAGTTACTTCAATTAACTTAAACTGTCATCTATTAGGAATTCGTAGAACTAAACAATACATGTCTCTTAGGGGAGAACAAGAGAACAACGAACAACGTGTTATTATTCTTCATGCCAGAAGCAAAGACGGTTTTGTAACTTATGCGTTGCTATTGTCGTCCAAAAATATAACAAAGTCTTCTGCCGATTTTATCACGAAGATATGACAGCCGATTTATTTGAAAAGTGGTTTGTCGAACAGTTTTTGCCCAACATATCGCCGAATTCGGTAATTGTTATGGACGATGCGGCGTATCATTTCCGCATATTAAACAAAAGACCTAATAATAACACGAAAAAGAATCAAATTTTAAGATTTAGGCAATAAAAAATATCACTGTTCCGAAAAAGGTTCCAGTAAAGAAGGAATTAAGAATGGTCAAAAGTTATAATTTTAAAAATGAATACGTCATTGACACCATTTGTAGCAGACACGCTCATACCCTTTTGCGTTTACCTCCATACAACTGTATTTTTAATCCAATCGAAATGGTTTGGAGCACTGTAAAAAAACGTTTAGTGGCATTAATAGCGATGTATGGAAAAATTGCGAAGCTCATGTTATAAAAATAAAAAAGGAATATCCTGTTGTATGGCTAATAGCACCATTAGTTATTCAACTTTGGACCGATTCTATTTCAGAAGACTCTGACAATTCTTGTTAGTCATTCTAACCAATTTCCTTTAAAACTATCGTGATGTATCTTAAAAACTTGTTTTTAAAAAGAAAATTAATTTTAGATTCTTACTAACATACCCAACCCTTTCCTTTCCAGAGGCAAGGAATGCTGATATCCCCTCGTGGTCCTTTAAGATTGTCTGACAAAATAAGTATTACTTGCAAACAATTGTTATAAAAACATTATGAGTTATGTGCCATTTGAATAATGAGTCAAATGTTTTTATTAGAAACTTAAATTAACAAGTTTTAATTTGAAAGAATTAATTTATTTGACAATTTTCAAATTGATACAAAATATACAAATATACAACAACCGTTTTCCTTTGAAATTTAAAACAAAAATTAAAAAAAAATCTTTAATTCCACGCCAATGGTTGGGATGGTAAACAAAGGAGTTTAAAATCCGACAAAGACCAAGAGATTTTACATTGACTTTGGAAAGAGTATACTTGAAGAACAATCCACAGAAAACAAAAAATTATTTGCAGGCAAAAATTAGGAATATATGGGGTTCATTTACACCAAATTATTTTAATCTTTGCTGAAAACAATGTCTGATAGAATTCGCGCTGTTGTAAAGGCCAAAGGGAATGTAAATTGTTTAAAGATCGATCGTCCGGACTTTAAGTTGTAAATAAAATTTGTTCATTTTTAACTTCCCGCTAAAAAAAATTAAATTTAATTAAAAAAGTTGAATGCTCTTAGCGTAATTGAGAAAAAAATGATTTGAATTTTCATTTGTTAATAAATAATTAAATAATTAACAAATAATATGTGCAATTGCAGATTATAATTGAGCAAATTGTGAGCAATTTATTAAAGAAAAGATTTATTAGAAAAGTTGAATGCTCTTCGCGTAATTGAGAAAAAATGATTTGTATTTTCATTTGTTAATAACTAATTAAATGATTAATTAATGATGTGAGCAATTGCAGATTATAATTGAGCAAATTGTGAGCAATTTATTAAAGAAAAGATTTATTAGAAAACTGTAATGCTCTTCGCGTAATTGAGAAAAAATAATTTGTATTTTCATTTGTTAATAACTAATTAAAAAATTAATTAATAATGTGAGCAATTGCAGATTATAATTGAGCAATTTATTAGAAAAGTTGAATGCTCTTCGCGTAATTGAGAAAAAATGATTTGTATTTTCATTGGTTAATAACTAATTAAATAATAAATTAATAATGTGAGCAATTGCAGATTATAATTGAGCAATTGATGAGCAATTAGGAGCATTTAAGAAATATTGGCAATTATTTTACTTCTATGCCAACTTTTTTTGGGTGTATGTTTCAACATACACTGTTTGACAATTGAAGTGGACCATTATGATGAAAAAGTTGCATATTTCTTAAAAATCTAAATTGATCGAAAACATTTTCCTAAAATATAACTTTTTGTTAATTATTTCTAATATATTTTTTGTTTCCTTTAAATATAAATAAAAAGAAAAATATTCGATATCATAAAGTTTATTGAACTGACAAAACCAACTTTTATCGTAATTAAAATCCAAATACATCAAAAATATACAAAGATGCTCGAAATATTGGCATATATAAAAAAATTTACAATCGATATATACGAGGTCTGTCGCAAAATAAACAGCATAATGAAAGAAAACGGGTATGGCAGTCAGTTGGACTGCCGGTAGAAGTTATATTTCTGTGAACGCGCCCGGGTTTGGAAAATTGGTACGGGAATAATTTAGCAAAATCTTATATGCTTGTAGCATGGACCCACTATACTATAAATCCAAACTTCCGTGTCCATTTTATAGGTTAAAATTTAAAATATAATGTACAGTCAAAAAAAAATCACATCATATAATAAAACTCTTCATCATTATAATTTCCCAATAAGTTAACTGAAATACATTTCTTAAAAATTTTGTTTATGTAGCCAACAACCTTAAAAGCATAGTGCAGTATATAAAACTTACTTACGTAACAGAATAATAAAATAATCTGTCAAACACAATGTGATACGTTACCACAGCCGTACTTCACTTTAACGTTAAAGTGGAGTAGGGCTGTGACGTTACTATGAGACTAAAACATTAGCTCAGACTGTTTTTTTTTGTATATCTATCTCTTTCCAATGTACTAAATGTTTAAACGGTATTCAAAGGACTTATAGTTATGACTGATAACATGTGGTAAATATTTCATCTTTGTTTTTACCAACCGTTATACCTATATGTCTTTCTGTCTCTCTCTCACTGACGCCATTACATATGTAAAGTAATGTAATAATTTTGCCGACTTAATCCAATACAAATTCCCACCGCCAGGCGCACGAATGAAAGTATAACTTTAAAAATTAACAATTTTTTTCGGCAAATGGAATTTATTTTAATAAAAATAGTCCCTCTTCAAATTTTATACAGCGATTTGCACGGTCCACAAGGATTTCGAATGAGGATTTTAGCGTAGAGCACCGAACAGAAAAAAGTCGCACAATGCCATATCCAGAGAATATGGAGAATGGTTGATGCCATTTTTTTGTAAAAAAACGGACAGTGTCGATCGATATGATGGTGCATTATCGTGCAACAAGCTTCACTTTCCTTCTTCGCCATGTTCTGCCTAAACACGACGATTACGCGAGAGCAAACGCCTTATTACACCATGATAATACACAACATTAACCGTTTGGCTTTCTGGAACGAATTCTTTGTGAATAGAATCAAATCAACATTGTCACATCAACATTGTTGACATTTCCAAACGTTTTTTTTTTCGAATTTTGCTCGGTTGTATGCATCCATGCGGAACTTTGACGCTTGGTTTCAGGATCGTATTGAAAACACCACGTTTCATCACTAGTTACAATGTCGTTCTTGGCCTCTTTAATGATGTCTCTCGAATGTTGATTTCGAAACATGTTTAGGTCATCCATGAGCTTGTGCGGAACAAACCGTGAACACATCTTCCTCATGCCCAAATTCTGGGTCAAAATGCGATAGATCGAATCTTTGGAGATAATTAATTCCATTTGCATGTATCTCGATAAAGTTTTTGACTCATTTTTAATAAAGATACGCTCTTTTTGACAGTTTCTGGCTTAATCACAAATCTCAGCTGGCCACCATATTCCTCGTCTTCCAGCGACTCACCACCCTCTTTGAACCGTTTAAATCACTTGTGGACTCGGCTACGAGATAAACAATCATCACCATAAACTTGTTTCAACAATCGATGCGTCTCGGTAAATATTTTGTCAAGTTTACACAGAACTTAATATTGGCTCTTTGTTCGATGCTCATTTTTCGACCGACGTCAAAAAGGTACTGTCACTTTGAGCGCAATAACTCGGCGTGAAGTGGTTCGATTGTCATTGACAGATTATCAATGAAATATGTACCTACCAATAAAAGATGGTACTACTAGTATCGGATATTTCTTAAAAGTCCTGTCCTTTGCGACAGACCTCGTATTTTTCCAGCTTACTCCTCTGTCAAAGATATTATAGAAAGCTTCCCTTTTATCCGAATTCCCATAGTTTTTTTATTTTGTTAAATAGTTATCTTGAAAATAAATTAACTACATTCAAAAACTAAACTCATGTGATTGTCGTACATTATTTTAAAAAATAACGTTTGTGTATAAAAATGTAATCTGAATTTTAGAAATATTTTTTTATTCTGAAATAAAAATTGATACCGGTTCATTATTTATTCCGTACTAAAAAATAATTCAATTTTACTGAAGTATACTACAAAAGCTTTTAGTTAAATCGCATTACCATTTCTTCAGCATTTGCTTTAAAACACAAAAGTTGTTATGAAGAATATACAAGAAAATATACAACTCCCCCAAGCAAAATTTTACGTCGAAAATAAGTTAGACCATGGAGAAATATAGTTAAAACCATGAATTGAATGTTTCTTCAAAAAATAGGCCAATTACACATACCTAAAGGTTGTTTACCACGCAGAAGGGTCATTCATAACCATTATTCCAAAAAAATATTGGAACTCAGCCAGACTTGTGTGACGTAAACTTTCAAGTGACGCAATCCAAAGATTGTTAACTAAAGATTTGGAATTTAAACAGAACTAGTTATTATACATTCCGAAATCTGCGCAAAGAGTTGGCATGGTTATAAAATGTTCTTTTATGTTTATTATAAATTTAACAGACTTCACATACGCACAGGAGCGGTTCCAGTATGGGTTTTGACTATATAGTAAAGGATAGATTCTTGAAAAATGTTTGAGCTAATTCCTTATTAATTATAGTTTATTTACATACCCTAAAAGAATATAACGCTGCTTTGATATTTTTTTACAAGCAGTTAACATATTAATTTTTTAAACATACATTTAACAGCGTGTGAAATGTTTATTAACATTTATATGTTTTTTTTTTGAAATTTTAGAAAGTATACAAACAAGAATATACTAAATGACATGAAGAAGAAATTGAAAAAATGTCGCCTCCAATAGGACTTGAACCCGCAACCTTTGCTTCTACGCGGCAACGCTCTAACAACTAAGCTATTTAACAAATCCCATGAGAGAGAGAGAGATATCTCAAATAATCGTTTACTAATTTATACGATTAATTACAAACTCTTTTTTTTATTGGATGTTTTAGTAACTGTACTATAGAGTATTACGTTTAAATTTATTAGAGCGTGGTTAAAATATATCACTCTCGGGTAAGGAAGGTTGAAACCCTTTCTAACTTAAAATCATGCATCATGAAAACGAACAAAAAGAAACTTACTAAAACAAACATACCTTCTAAAAATGAAACACAGAATGAGAATTGGCACCTGTAATGTGCGTACTGCATACTATGGTGGATCCGTCTAAGCTAGAACGAAAATAAAAGAGATGGACTGGCTCAACATTAAATAATTGCGACTTTGTGAAACAATATGGCCAGGTCAAGGAGGAAAAATGAATGATAATGAAAGTATGCTACTTTATTCTGGTGAAACAAAAAATTAAGAGAGAAAGCGGTGTTGATATACTAATCAGCAAAGACATTAAAAAAGCGTTGTAAAATGGAAACCCATTTGCGACAGAATATTAACTGTTAGTTTAAACACACCCAGGACGCACCAATGGAAGTATCAAAACAAGAACAAAAGCTACAATTATACCAAGAAATTTGAGATACACAACATAGTATTCGAAAAGAGAGTATAATTGACTTAATAAGAGATTTAAGAAAAAATGAAAAGGTCTTGAAGAGGCAATAGGAAAACATGGTCTATGTCATATAAATGAAAAGTGGGAGCTTTTAGTATACTTGTGCTTAGAAAATTCACTTATTTTAGAAGGAACATTATTTTAACACAAGGAGATACACAAAGTCACAGGGACTTCCCAGATCAAAGAACCCAAAATTAGATTGATCATATAATAATAAATAATAAGTAAGAAATGAAGATCAAGTTTTCTAGATACAAGAAATAAAAGGTGCCCGGTTGTAGACTGTGAAAATGTCTTTTTAATTGCAAAAATACAACTTAAAATAAGCGATTAAAACATAAAAAATGAAAGAAACTAAAGAAAGGCTTACAACTTAGAAAAACTAAACGACTCAAATACGCAAGAATAATGGCAGACCAAACATAAATCAGCAATGTGAAAATACAAAAAAATATAGATGTAGTAGCTAATGAAATCATAGGACACTAAGAAAAAAATGAAAACCCTGTTAAGCGATGCATATGGATCTTAATGCAACAAAGGAAAGAAAGAAGAAAAACCGTAGAGCAATATGTTAAAAATAAAAGGACAATTGCTACCGATTATGAAAAACTGAACAAAGATATTTAAAAAATCTTTTAGAAGAGATTAACGACAATTGGAGTCAGCAGTAGTACAATCTTAGAAAAACTAAGGAAAAAAATGAATAGCGAAAAATCCAAGTACTGGAATGATCTAGAAGGACTAAGACAATCGAAGACGCTCCTGGGAAACTATAACCAGAAGAGATCTCACACCCTCTTAACCTTAGTAAGAAGAACCTCCGAATGATAACAGGAATACTAACCGGACACTGTCGATTAAGAGGACACATGAAGAAACTAGGATTGGTAGATGAAGCAAAATGCAGATTCTGTGAGGTAGAGGATGAAACCTCAATACACATACTCTCAGAATGCATCGCATTAAGTAGTTCTAGGGTCATACAAAATAGAAAAGGAAGAACTACCTAACTTGAAACCCAATGATATCCTAAACTTTCTAAGGAAGATAGGACTAGAAGAGCTGCTTTAAGTCTGAGAAATCATCAGAAATAGAGCAAGAGGGGGACACAAGAGATCTTATAGGTGGCAGGTGTATCTGTTACACCTAACTTGCTCATACATACATACATACATACATACATACATACATACATACATACATACATACATACAACGATAATTGGCTGACATAATGACAGATAAAGGATAAAAAGCGACAGTCACAAATAATTTGAAGGAGCTTTACAGAAACACCAAGCTACTTAGCAAAAAATTTTACAGGACTAAATCACTAATTCGGAATAAACTTGGAAATGGCATGGGATGAGCTACGCAAAATGACAAATACAAAAAGAAATAGAAATGCTTTGTGAACGTTCTATGCTTCAAACATGAGTAAAGGAAATAATATAAAGTATATTGCATAACTCGAATATTAAGACCTATTACGCGAATGCACAGTTGTGTAATTTTCTAGTCGTCTCTATTCCTTCTGTTATGTAATATGAAATTACGAGTATAAATAGAATTATATCGGTAAAAAAGTGTTTTAAAGCATTCTGAAATGTATTTTTAAGGTTTGTTTTTATGTAATTAAAAGTTGATGCTTAAAGAGAGGCATACAATTAGAAGAGATTATGGATGACTTCATGGTGTCCCAGAATTAACACAAGATTTGCATTTGCTGACAGTTAGAGGCAGTAAAAATGGAACTTTAAACGTTAGAACTCACGTACAATTTATTAATTTGGGATTTAAAGCCCTGCAAGTTAGGACGGGTGGGGAAGACGTGGGAAGGTAAGGAGTTCCACAATCTGGAGACCCTGAGGATGAAGGAACGATCGAATCGATCCGTTCTCGATGTCGGGCATTGGACAGTATAAGGGTGCATGGAGTAGACACGTCGCGTTGTTTTGGCTGGTCTGACAAGTGGAGGCATTATAGAGCGGAGTTCTTCTGAGCAAAATCCGTTTATGTATCGGTAAAACAAGGAAAGATCAGCCATTGCTCTTCGGTGGGATAATGGGGCTAGGTTTTTGGTGATACTGGTGTCGTTTATTAGTCGAACTGCTCTTCTCTTTATTGCATCAAGAACTCCGAGCCTTGACGGAGCCGCCGAACCCCATACATGCGAGCAGTATTCAAGATTAGGCCGTATTTGGGTTTTGTAAAGAGTAGCTCAGCTGGATGGAGAAAAATATTTCCGTGCTCTAAACAAAAAGCCTAATTTCTTTCCTGCTGCAGTTGCTATGGATGCAATATGTTCGTTCCATAGTAAGTGCTGGAAGATCGTTATACCAACCAGCGTAATGGAGTCGCCCGCTACCAGTGTCTGATCGTTGATTGTAATGGATGGATGAGTCGCATGTTTGCCTCTTGTTGGATAGGCAACATATCTTTGTCTTGGAAGCGTTGAAATTAACAAGATTCTTTCTTCCCCACTCGTTTACAATTCTCAAATCTTGATTAAGAGAAGCCGTTGTGGATCTTCTGTCCTCTTCCAGAATATCTAGAGGTATGGGACGGTTGTGCGCTTTGCTACAGTGTAGGTTGCTATCATCTGCAAAACCATGTATCGGGTTATTAGTGGCCTCTAGTAAATCATTAATATGTAATAAGAATAGAGTAGGAGCTAGAGCCGATCCTTGGGAAACTCCAGCGTTGATCTTGTACAGGTTGGAAGAATGTCCATTTACAGCAACTTGGATGTGCCTGTTGGAGAGAAAGTTGGATATCCACCTGCAAAGGTTTTGCGAGAGTCCGTATAAAGGCAGTTTGTTCAAAAGAGCTGCATGCCACACTTGATCAAATGCTTTTGAGATGTCTAGTGATACTATTTGAGTATCCCCATAGCGGTGGATGGCATCACTCCAGATATGAGTTACATATGCTAGTAGATCGGCTGTTGACCTTTGTTGGCGAAAACCATATTGCCTGTCACTTAAAAGGTTGTGTGTCCCAAGGTAGCTCAGGATCTCGTGACTGACGTATTTCTCCATAGTTTTGCTAATAACAGACAGAAGAGCTATGGGCCTGTAGTTAGAAGGCTGAGTTTTACAGCCTTTCTTGGGGTCTGGTTGTACTCGAGCAGTTTTCCAGGATTCTGGAAAAATACCAGTATCATATGATAGTTGAAAAAGCTTAGTAAAAACTGGCGCTAGTTCAGGAGCACAACATTTTAAGAGTAAAGCAGGTATTTCATCAAGGCCGCTTGCTTTGTTGGTATTTAGACTAGCAAGGACTCTCTGCACACGCTTAACCCTAAATATGATATTTTTCATTGTGTGGGGAGCCCTTGGAATAGAAAGTAGCTCCACATTGTCCGGTGGGTTAAGTGTCGAGTTCGAAGCGAATATTTTGGCAAAGAGTTCTGCCTTTTCTGTGGAGGACGTAACTATTGAGCCGTCATCTGATGTGAGTGAAAGAAACGAACTATTTGTAAAATAGGCTACTTGACACATAACTAATTTCATAAAATAAATGAGTATTTCTTACAGTATTTAGCTTACGAAAACGTAATATATCGATTTTAATAACTAAATGCGTAAGATTAATTTAAAAATTCAATTTAAAAAATGTGTTTAATTTGAATCGCCGAAAACGCTGTCGGCCATGTTGTGACGTCATACAAATTG
Source organism: Altica lythri (assembly GCA_964028335.1). NCBI lineage: Eukaryota > Metazoa > Arthropoda > Insecta > Coleoptera > Chrysomelidae > Altica > Altica lythri. The sequence goes on from OZ034807.1 coordinate 44,331,967, forward strand.
TAAACAAAACGAGTAATTTGACGTGGTGTTATTACAAGTATAAATATTTCGATAAAAATTCCTTATCACATTCTTAATTTATTTGCTTTATTGAAAAACAATAATAAATTCATTATGGACGTTGGTTTCACAAAAGCAGACAGCACAAATTTGCCAAAAATTGATACATTAATGGTTCGTACTTTCTTTGCCTTGAATCCAGATTTCTGCTCTGCCGAGCTAAGAAATGTCAAGACTTCTATGTAAGTACAGTGCAGTTGTTAAATAGTAGACATAAAAAGGAAGAATGAGTGTATTTATTCTTTTCAGAAGGGATTCAAAAGTACCTACTCATTTATGTCATAAGTATCGTAACCTCTGAATAATGTAACTAACATCTATTTGTATTCCTTGATGTGTTTTTGCATTCTCGGACGATGCCATAACGATAATTACTGTATTTTTTATGGAAATTAGTTGAAATCATGTTTTTAAAGTAAAGTAAACTGGAAAATTGTCCGTGTTTATATGTCAAATGATTGTTTACAATACGTATGACGTCATAAAATGGCGGACAGCGTTTTCGCACCTACATGAGGAGATGGATTTTAAATTACAGTTTTGTGGTTTCTTAGGTATTGAAAAAATATAGTAATATTTTTTTTACCTTAGTAGCACAAATATTAACTATTTAGGACCTAGTTTAAAAAAGAGTCAACTAGCCTATTGTTGTTGATATGTTTGGCGAGAGTCCAAAAGGACTGGCTTCCATTAGGGTCTGACATTACTTTCTCTCTCATTCGAGCGCGTCAAAGAGACTTTTGGAATTGGAAATAGTGGTGTTGTATCTGTTTCTAGCGTTGATATTATCCTGTTTTGTTTCTTCTGATGGATTTTGTATAAATAATTTTATAAGGCTTATGTTTTTTTGCAAAAATTCATAGTTTGTTATCCTTCATTGTAAATTTTATTTGTACATTAACTAAAACTTACTAAATAATGAAATATTCAGATAAATTTGTAACTGTTACTATGGCTACACATAAATATCTTTCAGACGAGAACATGATGGGAATTCAAGTGGTTATTCACAAAAGACTTTTGCTTTTATACGCTCTTTCGTGTATCATCAGAAACATTCGAATATTAAAATGATATATGGAAGACATACATTCCATTTCCAATTACCGACAGTGAATTTATATAATATGTATCTATAAAACTGATTGGTTGAATAAAAATAATAAATCAATTTTTTCAAATGGTTCAAGAACAGTTCACTAAATCAAAAGTACACATATTGTATCACCTTATCGCAACGCATATTTAAATTAACTTAAAAGGAACATTTTGTTAATGCATTTATTATGAATGATCCTGTAATTGACGTTGCATTACTGAAAACTAAAAATTATATGAATGTATAAAAGTTTCATTAGTTTAATGTTATTTTAACTACAATTTATTTCAAATTAATTAATTTTTATATTTCATAAAAAATGATTACTGTTTATTACAATTTTTGTATAAATCGGTAGACATAAAATAGAATAGATTTTTATTGATCAAAAGACATAAGTACAATATGTATAGATATCGTCTAGATTAAACTACTAATTTAAGGTAGTGTCAATTACAAAAAAAAATATAATGGTGTCGTGGGACACCAGGTAGGAACGAAGTTCCTTCGGCTAATGTAGAATCGACACTACTCGCTTGTGTACGTCTCATTTAACGATTTTATTTCACGCAAATAATTGCACGGACTTTTTCTTACGGTTTCACTATTACATTTTTTTCAGTTCGGTCCCTATCTCCTCCAAGCCTGCCGTAAGGAACTTCGTTCCAATAACACATTAAAATAAAAAAAATACGATTAAAAAAACAGAGGTAACAAAATCTGTATATAACACGTTCACAAATGTTTTACAACAAACACAAAAATAATAATAGTTGGTACCTTAAGAGTGAGAAATTATTAATTTTACACAAAAAAGTCGCCAATCATATAAAAGCATTTTTCAATAAAAAAATTTTGAAGATTTCGTTTAAAGCTGTTACTACTTTGGCTTTCCTTTATATTTTTGGGTAACTTGTTAAATATTCGTAAACCTAGATAGTTAGCTGATTTCTGTGTCAAACTAAGGTTACATTTTGGCACATGAAAATTTTTTTTTGATTTGGTGTTTATATGATGTACCATAGCATTTGTAATAAATTTATTTTGAGTACAGAAAATATAAATACAGGTATGGTAAATAAACAGACATGCAACTGTCATAATTCTATATTTTTGAAACAGCGGCTTACATGAAGTTGTCATGCTAATACTAACATTGATATTTTAAAATCTTTTTTTGCTTAATAAAAACCTTACTCGCAAGCGAAGAGCTGCCCCAAAAATGTATACCGCACACAAGTCTCAGTCTCAGCATGATATATTAACGATTCAACGTTTATTTATATCTAGCAGGCTATCTATTTATTTTTTCACGTTGGTATTGGTTTTTGTCATGTTGGCGTTTGAAAGTAACCAAATCACTGCAAGTCACAAGCTGACAAGCTTGACAACAGATATCATAAAAATAATGGTTAAATGCATTAAAAAAATTAATATGCCGAAAAAAAAAGTGTAGAGACAAAAAAATGAATACAAAGATATTACATGTTTAGAAAAGACCAAAAAGTTTCAGAAGACTGATTTATATATAAGATCTCTTAGGTTTTTAATGTAAGTAGTAATTGTGTTTGTATACAAGATTATTCCAATATTTTCATCAGCAAATAGTTCCAAACATTTTTAATTTCATTAATAGTTGTATATGAAGTTATTTGTTACATTAAATACACTTTTACATTCTTATTACATTCAAATTACTTATAATCATATATGTAATACTTCTATATGGACAGTTGGTATAGGAAAGGACGTCGCAGCATTACGGTGCCCACAATATATTTTTTTCTCTTTCGTTCGAGACCTTTTATCCATACTGCGCATGCTTGAAACGTCTCTAAAATGCGCAGAATTGACTGATGTGCTCGGAAGAGAAAGCAAACGATACACTATCTGTTTCACTTCGTCGGAACACCTTCCACTTATAGAAACTGTCCATATAGAAGTATTACATATATGCTTATAATTTATTAGGCATACATAACCTCACATTTCTTCTGTCAGTCATTATTTTACAATGTTGCCAGATTACACACTATAGTAAAAGTTAAAAATGTTTCAGAATAAAATATTTTCATTAATTTCTTTAATAACAATGATCCATAATGATAATTAAAATGTAATTTGATAGGACATGGACGAATCGATATTTCATTCATTAATCTATGACCAATCAAATATTATTTAAATTTTTATTTCATACATTTTTTAAATATTTCGTGTTTCTTTTTAGGTTAGTGTTAAATATAAACGATAAATCTTAAAAAAAGATTTAGTTAATGGTAAAGAAGCGGCAAATAAAAGGAAGAAAGATAAAGCAGATACATTTAAGAACTTCATTTAAAAAAAATTGCAGTGGCAGATTTGGACGTACAATTATAAAAACGAATATTTTACTTCAGATAAACTTTTGACTGACGCAAAACAAAACTGAGATTTAAACGGTAAACGAACTTATTTATACAAAATTAATGATATATAAACTTAAAAACGTGAAGTGACGACAAATTTTAAGTGAGCGAAGAATAGCAAAATCTCTTTCCTTCAGAAATTTATGAAATTAAAAAAGTGCAATGAAATCATCAGATTCGTGTACATAGACGTGGATATAAAAAAATGGTACTCCGACGCGTCGATGGAAACAGTAATCTGATTGCATGTGTAATCCGAAGAAAAGCGATTTACAATTTTACTCGCAGGAGCAAATGGTGGGTCAATACGGATGTGATCTGTTATTAGACTCTTCAAATACTGACATTGACTATTACAAAACTATATAAATGGTGATATTTTTAAAAACTGGATTGTTAATTAACTTATTCCCGCTTTATTAAATTTTCCAGAGAAATGTGTATAAAGTAAACATGGATAATGCTCCAGTTCATTCTGTACAACAAAACAGACCACCTACATTTTCAGCAACAAAATAGATATAACAGGGATGGTTAAGCAGCAATAATATCGAATTTGATAAAAAAATTAAAAAAAAAGACAATTATACTTGCACAATACAGAAGCAACGATAAGACATGTAACAGATGAAATATTAAACCAACATAGACATGAGTTACTTCGATTACCTCCATTTTGCATTTTTATATTTGCACAAAACTTGGACACAAGTGTTAAGACAATGTACACCAGACATGTGGAAAAAAATTTTAGACATATAGAAGAAATTATTTTTTGGTCCTCCGTCCAGAAACAATACTATTAATTACTTCAAAATCGTCCGGAAAATGACATTTTCCGGCCTAGGTCGGCAAAGTAGCTTTTAGATTATCTAAAGAGATGGCGCTATGAGTCATCAAAAATACATAATAAATACTACAAATTTTAATTAAATTTATTTAAAAACAGCTTATAATATACTAAACTAATAACTTTTTCTAAAGGTAAGCAGGATTCAAACTCACATTTAATTTCTCTCACAACTTTTATTTTAAATTTGACATTTATGTCAATTTACAACTACTTATCATTCGATTATGAAAATACATTTCTCGATTTTAGTATTGCTCATTGAACTATAATAGTTCATTGTCTCTGCTATTTTTATATAAAATTATTAGATATTAATATTAATATTATCAATATAACAGTTTTTACTGTGCTGCTTATTAGCACAGTATTCGTATGTATACAAATTAAGGATCGTGAAATCGATTATCAGAAAATCATTCCTTATTACTAATTCTTTTAATCGTGCAATAGATGTCAATAATGTCAATAAACACCTAATCTTGTATGTCACAAAGTAAACAGTTTTTGAACTTTTGAAAATATTAAAGATTGGTCGGACCAAAAAATAGTGTGTGTTACACGTCCGCAAAATGTTTTGCAAGTGCTCGTATTGTTTCGCCTCGGTACTACGCCCCTCGGCTACACAACTTTACTCGCTCTTGCAAAATGGCATTTTCCGTCCTTGTGTCACAAATAACTATTAAAGGATTGGACTTATTACATGAAAAATTGTTCACTTGACAACATTTTACCTTTGATACTGGAGGTAAATTGAAAATACATAACGAATAGATAACGTGAAAATAGTTTTAACCAAATCTGTTACTTCAATTTTTGTTTTTTTAATATTGTATGTTTCATTTTTTTTACTTTGCTTATTTTACTATTAGTGTATCTGCTTTTCTGCTGAATTATTGCACTGTAACTATTGAACACATATTAAACGGATTTCCATTATTTGAAGCATAAAATTATGTGGGAATTTTTATCTTTGTTTTACTTATCAAAATAACTGAAACCAATTGGTATGTCATAATGCCGCACTACCTGGAAAGCTCCACGAAAAATTCTTTAATATATAGCTGCTATAATACTTATCGACAAAATGAAATAGTTTGTATTTTCTCATTAATAGCTGGTCCAATTTGCTTTCATTTAATTACTATTATTTTGTAAATGCGTTCATTATATCTAAATATATATTTTTAAATTGACGATTTCCTTTTTTTGTGAAAGTACTAAGTTTTAATGATTTGATGGCGCTGAAATTTTATTTATTGTCACTAACACTATGATTTTATTGAGGACGTGACAACAGCGCATTTACAACTGAAAATAAGATTAAATATACAGGGCGAAATTCATCACCCTAACAAGGCCTACTTTAATAAAAATAAGCATTGAATGATGTATATAACTACCAACTGATGGTCAGTCAGAACACATAATTTGGTAAGATCTGGCCTAATTTAGAGCATAAAGCCTCGCAATGAGGTTTCCACGAAAGGGAACTATCCTGAGTGACTCCCAGCATTCTGGCATTGTCTGTAAATTTTATCTCTGTTGAACCGTTAATGTTTATTTTTGGAAAGTTATTAACGACTTTTTGGGGTAGGTGAAACAATACCGCATGAGTTTTGTCAGGATTGAGATAAAGATCATGAAACCAAACCACTCGTACAATCGATTTATTAGTGTATTACATTCGTTTTCTAAAATTTTAATGTTTTCATGTGAAATTGAATAGTTATCATCATCTGCAAAAAAACTTAGTTTAGTCCATCTTCTTTTGCAATTTCAACCACTTAATTAATATATGTTATAAAGAAAATTGGAGCCAGAATAGAGCCCTGAGGCACGCCTGTCTCAGTTCCTGCCTTCTCCAAGCAGAACCTTTTTTTTTGTTCCTGAATCCGATATATGTTCTATTGAGACATACTGTTTTCTTGGTCCTAAAATAGTGAAATAATATTTACAAAAAACGTGTTTGATACAGAATTACATTATAGACCAGGGCGGATCAGTTTTGAGTTGTCTGTTGAGAGGGAGCCCGCTAATTTTTGTCGAAATTGGTTGAAAATAACTTATACAACAATAATTGAACTATCCTCCTTCTGGAAAAGTTGCGCAACATATATAAATATTCAAAAAATGAAAAAAAACAGTAAAAAATCACAGGTTTTTCTTCTTTTTTATTTATATGTATTAAACTATAAATTTTGGAAAAAAGTTACAGCAAAAGAAAATGTTTGCAATTAAATTTTCTATAAGATGGGATTGGTTAGAAAGTGTAAAATTTATTACCCTTGTTGCAAAATAACAATAATCATTACAAAAAGGATAAAAAAGGGCATTTAAAAAAAAAATTCAACCCTATAGAATGCATTTAGGACCTTTATATTCTGCCAAGAAAAACTTAAAGATTTGATGAAACAACAAAAAAAGCTCATTACAATCTATCCAATAGATTTCGCATAATAATTTTGCAATTCAGATTTAAAAAAAATAATAAATTTTTAAAATGTTGTAACAATAAATATAAATAAAATTACAAATAAATAATTGTTTAAAATTATAAGCAATTTTTTGCTTATAAACAATTAGAATAACTTCGCAAATATTAATTCTGCATATTTTTTGATATGTAAGTAAGATTTCAGTCTTTCCCTATGAACATTTTTTCTATTTTTCATGTGCTAGGACAATTTTACTTTTTGAATTTATATATGGTATCGGTATTCTAAAGACATGAAAGATTATTCCAAGTAAGATCTCTAAAAAACAAAGGTGCTCATTCAAGAATAACCCTGCTATTGTGTATAGTTTTCTTGTAAATGTAGGTCAATTTTAAAGACTCATAAACATAAAATTTTCAATTTCTAACTAACGAAATATTGTATAAAATTAAATAATGACTTTAACTTTTTATAATTTTTTCTCTAGGATCAATATTTTCTGAATTATACCCGAAAATAGGAGCAAAAAATGACAAATTTTCAATTTTGTTCAGATTTTGTTAAATAAAAAATTTAGCACAGGGTTTGCGACTAACGCATATCGTGATATTGGGCACATCCTGAAGGGATTCCAGCAAAAAAAGCTTCCTATGGAAAATGTACAATCCAAAACAAATCTCGCCTAGACTACTATTAAATTCTACACTTTGGCACTAAGGCTTATTTTTGTTGCTTTATTTTTTTATTTACCGAAATTAAGTAATAGTAATAGAATTTTTTAATTCATACATCAAAAAATTGCTACCTAAATGCTCCATTAGAATCCGCAATTGCTCCAGTAATTAATTATTTTTGTTATTAATTATTTGCAATTAAAATTACGGATTTTTTTTTTATATCTCAACAAATTACAATATTTTTGAAATTTTTGTTTTATTAATAAATTGCTCCCTAAATGCTTTTTCAGAAACCGCAATTGCTCCAGTAATTAGTTAATTTCTTAATTAATTATTTGCAATTAAAATTACGGAATTTACTTTTTGTATATCTCAACAAATTACAGTTTAAAAAAAATCTTTAATAAATTGCTCCCTAAATGCTCTCTTAGCATCCGCAATTGCTCCAGTAAATAGTTAATCTTTTAATTAATTATTTAAAATTAAAATTACGGAATTTGTTTTTGGAACGAAGTTCCCTTTCGGGCGTTACGACCAGTTACGACTGAGCTAGAGGCTAGCCGAAAAAAATTCAGACCAAAAGTTGTCACGACACGACACACGCATGTTTCTCTGTCTGTCTGTCTCTCTCACAGACCAAAAAATAAAAAACTCTCTCTCTATCTCTCTCTCATAGATAGATATATTACAATTAAAAAGACACTATTTTAAATTAAAAGAAAATGTACATTAAAAAGAAAATACTGTAGAAAAACAAATAATTACCTATAATAGTATTATATTTCATCCTGTTTTTATAAATTAATAAATTCATAAACATTTTAAAAATAGTTCGTAACTTGACTAGTTAGGTACGTCAAATTACCTTAACTGTCAGTTACTGTCAAATATTTTAATTTTAAAATTTTGTATTAAACTGAATTCCTGTTTTAAATTAAATTAAAATAAAAAGTAATTCTAGGTAGAGGTATGTCATCTAAACCTCTGGTATTGTATAAATGGACACTTTTGTTAAAAGAAACGAACTGTTGAAAATATTCAAGTGATAATGGATTTACTTTTTTCTATTTTGCTTTGATAGTGTAGTGTCGCGACTTTGTTAAGTTTATACAGGTTTTTTGTAGATAATAAATAATAAAATAAAAGAAAATAATAACAATAATGTATCCTGACAGTGTTTTTGCTCAAGTTCCGGATATTGCTGATAGAGTTAGGTAATTATAGGTTTTATACAGACAATAATAAAGGCTTATGTATGTATAAACACTCTGTTGTGTTTACAAATTACAATTCCTTCACTAATTAATCGAAAGGAACTTCGTTCCATCCGGGTGTCCCTTGACACTTCTCACTTTTTTTTCCTATATTTTAACAAATTACTTTTTTTAAATTTATTTAAATTCCTCCCAATTAGATCGGTTGATAGTCGTTGATTTTTATTCCAAAATATTCTTTAATTATACGGAATTAATCAAAATTATTAATTACATTTTACATTTGTAAACTTCTACCTACTGCAAATTCCGTAATTTTAATTGCAAGTAATTAATTAAAAAAAATGACTAATTACTGGAGCAATTGCGGATTCTAAGAGAGCATTTAGGAAGCAATTTGTTGAAGAAAAAAAGATACAAAAAAAACTGTAATTTGTTGAGATGTAGAAAAAATAAATTCCGTAGGTGATTTTAATTGCAGATAATTAATTTAAAAAAAAAATGATTAATTACCGGAGCAATTGAGGATTCTAAGGGAGCATTTAGGGAGCAATTTATTAATGAAAAAAAAACTTAATTTGTAATATAGAAAAAATAAATTTCGTAATTTAAATTGTAAATAATTAATTTAAAAATGGACTAATTACTGGAGCAATTGCGGATTCTGAGAGAGTATTTAGGGAGCAATTTGTTGGTGAAAAAAAAAATACAAAAAACTGTAATTTGTTAAGATATAAAAAAAGAAATTTCTTAATTTTAATTGCAAATAATTAATTCAAAAATTGACTAATTACTGGAGCAATTGCGGATTCTTAGAGAGCATTTAGCGAGCAATTTATTGATGAAAAAATTTAAATTGTAAATTGTTGAGATATAGTAAAAATAAATTCCGTAATTTTAATTGCAAATAATTAATTTAAAAATTGACTTATTACTGGAACAATATTTTTCTTGTTTTTTTTATTCAAAAAATTTATCAGAAATTTAAATATTGATATTTCATTTTCAGATTAACATCGAGACCAAACAGGCAATAACTTTGTACGCATGGAATATAATATATTTTTGTAAGTATACCATTTTATAATTATAATTCATCCTACTTTTAAAACAGATAAATGACTGTTTTCAAAAAGCTAATATATTCAGATTTGCCAGTGTATGAATTTGTACATTTTTCGAAAATTTGTTTGAGGAGACTATTTTAAACGTGATGCAATATCCTGGCAGTGATTGGTGTTTTGTTTGTAATGTAAATAAGAAAATCTGCCAACCTTCATTAAACAGCATAACTGACTGATGACTTATAAACTATTTTTCATGTGAATTTTTTTTATCGTAATTGTTCATATTTTAAGTTTTAATTTTTGAAAACAATTAAATATCTTCTTTCTTTGTTTTACATTTTTAAAATTAATTACTGGTTATTCATAGTTTCATTCATATTTTTATAATATATATTGTTTTCGTCCGATTTAAAAAATATACAAACAATTTTTTTAAGGCCCATTTTTCGAGGTTTGAGTTAACACAATGCAACAGAGGGGCTCAACCACTGCTATGGATTCCGAAGAGGCGGATAACTCATCTTCGACACATTCTTCTAGAAGTAGAGTAAGTAAAGAAGTATAATAACAATATTGCCTTCAGTTCTGAACAGTTAATATAACACTGCTCCAAAAAATTAACGCATCATTTACAAAAGCAAAAAATATATAAAAAGATGGTGCACTTTCGATTGTTTCTTACTTTCGCAGACTTTTGACATTAAATACCATTCGATCTATACCGGGGATGTCTCTTCATTAGTGATTAGTAATAACACCATGATGATCCATTTTGTCAAACGCCTCTCAGAAGTCAGTGTATATCACATCCATCTGTACCCCCTAGACCACAACTTCAGATAACTTTTGTGTAATAACGAGTAGATCAGATGAAGTAAACAACAAATGTATTATTAGATAAACAACGATGAATAATAAATAATAAAACAAATTCTGTAATATAAATTAACTGAACTATATGATGACTGTCATAGTTACATTGGAAAAGATGTCAAAAGTCATCACCGCTCAGACCCAAGGTTCTGTCTAAAGACATCTTAAAGAGTGACTTCTCTTCCCTCGATCATTCCCAAGTACTAAATCTTCTTTTTTCAAACACCATTTCCATCCCTTGCATGTATGTGCGTAATCAGGGGTGACAGATACATCTGCGACTTATAAGATCTATGATGTCCACCTGTTCTTGCTATAATTCTAATGTTATCCTAGGTATCTGACCCTAGAATTAGGTAATGCAATGCATTCTGACAGTATGTATGTGTATTGAGGTTTCGTCCTCTTCATCACAGAGTCTGCACTTTGTTTCATCTACCCATCCTAGTTTCTGCATGTGTCTTCTTAAACGACAGTGTTTGGTTAATATTCTCGTTATAATTTGGAGGTTTTTTTTTCCTAAGGTTTAGACAGCTGAAAGATCTCTTCTGGTTATAGTTTCCTAGGAGCGTCTTAGATTGTCTTATTCCTTCTTGATCGTTCCAGTACTTGAATTTTTCTCTATCTACTTCTTTCTTTAGTTTTTCTAAGAGTAATACTGCTGAATCCCCAAGATGTTTCTAGTCCCAAATATGGGGTTTTAGCTCCTTTTTTGAAGCTTATCAGTATGTATAAGTTCAGTGCTTTGATGGTTGCTTGACTATCTGACATGATTACAATGTTTTGTCTACGATAATTTTCATCCATCCCTTGACGTAGACCCTTTCTTATTCTTCGAAAAGACCCATAACATACTCAGGATGGCGGACCTTTTCTCTCTATAATCATGGTATCAAGTATTTATCTCCTGGATCGCGAATTCTTTGAGTAAATTTGGAGAAAACGCTGAAAAAGTATTAATAACTAACTCCGATCTAAACATAAAAAAATACTATTAATCTAAATACTTATAAAAGTTTGTTTAGAAACCGCATTAGGAAACCATTAATTTTACATTATACTCAAATTTGACCTAGCTGAATGTAATACGAAACAATACAATAAAATAAAAAATCTAGGCTAAAACTACCCTACAATCGTAAGTGACAATATGTTAAAACAGCTTTTATATAAATTAAACTTGACCCAAAAACACCGCAATTATGTGATTTATAAATTTTCACTTAAGAAAACAAAAAATCTCGATTTTTAGAGAGAGAAATTTTTGAGCGGTCTTTCCAGTATCTTATTTTTTCGTCACAAAAAAGTTTTTTTTATTATGTCACATTTTTTATCAATCAAAACACAAATGAGGTTCTATAAGCTAATTTGCTGGCTGCGGAGCAATGGGCTCCTATTGGCGTGGTAGGGTCTTCTCCAGTGACAAGACCACTTTAACCGTTTCTCAGGTCAGCTGGCCAGTTTCTTTTGATTCTTCTATTGGCTTGATGTTCTATTAGAAGTTGGAGTAAGGGGTTACTGTGTGATTCCAGTCCTTCATGGTGCTTTGTGCTATATTTAGTGATCACATTCTGTACGAACGGGATTCTTAGGTCTTCATGAAGTGTTAGGTTTGACACATACCAGGGTGCATTAGTTATCGTTCGCAGTATTTTCGATTGGCTTCTTTGAATTATGGCTATATTTGACTTACTAGCACATCCCCAGAGTTGAATTCCATAAGTCCAGATAGGTTTTATGATAGCTTTGTAGACAAGGATTTTATTTTCTCGGGTCAGTTTCGATTTCCTACCGACTAGCCAGTTTAGATCTTTCATTCTTAGGTTAATTTGTTTCCGCTTCTTAAGAATATGTTCTTTCCAGTTGAGTTTTGAGTCAAGATGTATTCCTAGGTATTTGGTGCTAGAGGATTGGGGAAGATGGATATTGTTAAGTGTAACTGGAGGACACTGGTCTCTTCTCAAGGCAAAAGTCACTTGGACTGATTTTGTTTCATTCATTTTAATTCTCCACTTGTTTGAACACTTCTCGATTTCATTCAGTTGTACCTGTAGAATGTTAGATGCTATAATTATTGGATTTTCGTCAGTTGCAAGGATGACAGCATCATCTGCAAACGTACCAGTGATGGTTTCATTATTGGATGGTAGATCCGCTGTGTATAGCACATATAATATTGGTCCAAGAATGCTGCCCTGTGGAACAACAGATTTTATAGGAAAATTATTGGAAATACTTTCATTCACTCTTGTTCGGAATTCTCTCCCACTTAGATAGGATTTTAACAGTTTCAGGTAGGTAATGGGAACCTTATCAAATGCTTGGCTAACGTCTAGAAAGGCAGCTGTGCAGTACTGTTTGATTTTCATTGCAGAATTTATGGTGTGTACTATTCTATGAACCTGTTGTATCGTTGAGTGTTTTTATCGAAAGCAAAATTGGTGATTGGGTATCCAGTCCTCTGTATTGGGATCTGAGTTAATTTTTTGTAACGGTAACCTTTCAAGTATTTTGGATACGATTGATAGCAGGCTTATTGGTCTATATGATGAAACCTCGTTTGGATTTTTTCCTGCTTTTGGGATTAGTATGATTTCAGCGGTTTTAAAGAGCTATGGCCAGTAGTTTAAGCGTAGAATGGCGTTGAAGATGAGAGTAATCAGTATGATTCCTTTATGGTGTTATTTTGTCCAACCCAGGAGCTTTTCTAATGTTTAAATATTGAATTTCTTGTTGAACTTCATTTTTGGTTAATGGTCTGATTACTGGTATGTTCGCTGGGATGCTATTTATGTCTCTTTCAATTTCAATATCTGGAGCGTCGTTGTTAGGAGTAAATACTGGAGCTAGGTGCTTGGCAAATAGCGTTGTTTTTTCCTCATCACTTCTGGCCCACTGTAGTGTTGGTCCAAGTTCGTTTCTAATTGGAGGTACCGGAGTCTTAGGTTTTTTGAAGTTTTTGATTGGTTTCCATATTGAGTTGTCGTACCGGTTTAGATTTGTAATATAGCTTGTAAATGACAGTTTTGTGCCTCTTTAAGTTTGGATTTAAGTTGATTGCTTAGCCTGTTTAATGTAGTCTTATCTGCTGGTGCATGTGCTCGGTGTCATTTGGTCCTAGCTTTCCTTTTTTGAGCTACCAACTTTTTAATTTCAGCTGGGATGTATTGGGCTTTGCTACCTGTATTGTTCGCAGGTGTGGCATTTTGTACGGCCTCTATGAGGGTGTGGTTTAAGTCTGTTAGTGTTTCATCTATCTCCCTTGTTGTTTTGAGGCTTGCTTGTAGACTGATATCTTCTTCTAATTTGCTGCGGTATTTTTCCCAGTCACAAAAAAGTGAACATATTCTTCTTCAAGAGGTAGTTCACAACATGGTGTTCTTCCATTCAAACATTGCTTAAAATTCAGCTTTCTCTTTAATAAGAACAAAAAGAGAGAAAATAAAAACAAATGTGATATGTACACGTATTGAAAAAATCGTAGATACTGGTAATATCCTGGAATTTAAAAAGTACTTCTAAAATCCTGGAAAAATCCTAAAATCCGATTAGTTAAATTAAACCTATAACTTTATTTAACAAAATCCTAGAGAGTTTTTTTTTAATATTTCTTTTTTACTTTACTGACACTTTGAATTGTTTATAAAGCATACATGCAACGTTCCGTGACTCTTTCTTCCAGAAGTTGCAGCTCTAGAGGACAAATTGTTGTGACTCTTTGATGAGACATGTATCAATGAACAAAACATCAATTCATTCATCCTTGTCCCATCTAATTACATTTTAATTAACAAAAGGATCATTCCACTTTATTAATTAAAGTAAATATTTTATTCTCAAAACATTTTTAATTTCCGATTATCTTATAAAATCTGGCAACATTTTAAAATACCTTGAAGGACAAAAAAAGTGGCGCACCCAAAATTTTCAGAAAATATAAAGCCTCTATCTTTTGAACCATCTAAGATAGAGACATGATTTACAGACCAAAAACGTAAGGGAGGCTCTACTCAACATGCCCATAAAAGACTTAGTACGACTAGAGTAACAGCAACGCCCACAGGGTGTTTCAAAAATAGCGTAAAAAACGTGTACTTGTTATTTAAGCAATACTGGCTACAAACCTAAAATTATTAAAACCTCTTATAACCGCGTCGTAATACCAAAGAACCATTCTCTAAAATAAAAAAAGGATCATTGCAATCGGACCACCAACTCAAAAGTTTTAAAGGTTTATATTTTCTGAAAATTTTGGGTGCGCCACTTTTTTTGTCCTTCAGTGTATTAAGTGATAATGATTTTGTGGTTAGTGGTTTTTTTTTTTAATAAATAAAAATGCTTTGAATATATAAAAATGTAAAATTGTATTTTATGTAACAATTAACTTCAGATACAAGTATTGATGGAATTGGAGCTATTTGCTTATGAAAACATTGGCATAATCTTGTATGAAACACAATAAGTACTTACATTAAAAACGTCAAAGATCTTTTGAAAATGTCCATCTTCTGAAAATTTCTGGTCCTCTCTAAACATACAGTAGCAACTCTGTATACATTTTTTTGTCTCTACACAAATTTTTTTCTCCATATTAAATTTTTTAATATAACTAACAATTATATGTATGCTATTTGTTGTCAAGCTTGACAGTTTGTGACAAAAACCAATACCAACGTGACTAAATTAAAAATCAGTCTACTAGATATTTTTAAACGTGGCATCATGTATATCTTTAAATTAAAACTAATTTCCGACATTCATTAAAGGACAATAAAATTCCCAGAACCGCTCTTTCCGTTCAATCATTTTTATGTTCTGACTAGCTGCTTTTAGTGCCCTTTAGAAGTGGTGCAATAATACGTAAAACATTGATTTTTATGGGAATGAGAAGATAGCATGTCTAACAACAATTTAATCCACACAAATGCAAATATTCGCAGGATTTGTTAAACTAACTAGGTGCATTTTCACAATTTATCTTATGCAGTTTGACGTCATTGCTTCAGGAAAATTGGTTATTTTTCTTTACACATTTTAAATAATTTGAAATAACATTACATAACTAAAAGGGATTACACGTGGCAAATATATATATATGATCTTCTAGACTACGCCAAGAAATTAACATATCGCAAATTTGCAATAAAACCATAAAATTACGAACTTTTTTCTAAATCAATTTCATATAGAAAATTAACCGTTATTGTCATTATTAATTTTTCCGTCAATTAGAGAAACAAAAGAGATTAAAAAAGGTGAAAAATTCGAAATGAGGTTGACCCTACATACTATCCTTGCAACTTCCCGCAAATTTCAGATACCGACAATGTATATTTTCTGCTATTTTGAGCTCCTGAAACGTAAGAAGGTATTTTTTGTGCTGTTTCAATCTTTTTGAGCTTAAAAAATTGTAAAGATGTCATTTTTTTGAGGTTAAGAGCTAATTAAATTATGGAATCAGGCAATCCAACGATGTGTCAAAAAATAAATTCAATATGGCGGCGACGGTCAAACAAACAACAAAGTTACTGTAGAGTGTGTTGAAATTGGAAAATTGTCCTTTTTAAACACTAAAAAACACCTTTAAACACAACAAAATAAAAAGCAAATCGTTTTATAACTATAACAGAAGATGAATAGTTACTGAATCCAATGTTTGACCGTCGCGCCAATCCAACGATGGCAACGATGTGTCAAAATTAATTCAATATGGCGGTGACGGTCAAACAACTAAAATATCACGTGGTTTGGATTGCCTAATTGATCATATCAACCGCCAAAAAGTTCTCAAAAAAACGTCGTTTTTCATTTTTTTTTTTTTAATTTCTCGGAACCTACGTAAACAAATGACTTGAAATTATCATTATGTCTAAGTTGTGTGGAACTCTTTTAAACGCTACAAGCCCCTTTCGATCGGTCAATTCGTTCAAAAGTTACAAACATACAGACATTATCACGGGAAAAAATATATTCCCGGTATAGACTCTTTATGTTATAAGACTGTCAAAAAACGCTCCGTTCGTTTTATTTATTTACCTTGCCTAAGGTTTATATATTAGATGCAAAGCGACCACAAGAGTACCATTTTTGGAGTAGAGATGGCACTACTTGCGATTGTGTTTTACTTTCGTAGACTTTCAACAACAAATACCAGCCAGTCTATACCGGGGATGTCTCTTCTACCTTGAGATTTGTGTAACGTCTAATTACCCTCCTTAAAAATAAAGTATGTATATTCATAAATATAGTGTCTCATTGTAAAAGACATTTTGTTAGTACGTGTAAAACTAAATAAACCCTTTTAAATACTCTATTGTAACACAAGCTGCCAGGACCAGGTTGTAGGCGAGTCAACTGTAGTTAAAGTTGGTTCACATTTAGTGTGCCTTCATTATAAAAGTCATTTTGATAAGGGCGTATTTTTTTAACAAGAAAACTCACAAATTTAGAAACATTTAAACAGATTTTAGTCAACGTCTATCTTAATTAGCCTATTAACAAAGTATTCTTGGAATTTAAATAAATTTCTACCTGTTATTTATCGTTAATTGTCTTTTAATTTGTAGACAGTTGTACGATCATAACCTAACAGTTAAAGATGTGCCTTCGATTGAATTGGCTGTAAAGTCGTTAGTTTGTCACTTGCCACTGAATCCACGTAAGTCAAATTTACTTTTTGGTCCTCCGTCCAGAAACAATACTATTAATTACTTCAAAATCGTCCGGAAAATGGCATTTTCTGGCCTAGGCCGGCAAAGTAGCTTTTAGATTATCTAAAGAGATGGCGCTATGAGTTTAAATTTTAAGTCATCAAAAATACATAATGAATAATACAGATTTTAATTAAATTTATTTAAAAACTGCGTATAATATACTAAACTTACCTATAACTTTTTTTAAAGATAAGCAGGATTCTAATTTACATTTAATTTCTCTCACAACTTGTATTTTAAAATTTGACATTTATGTCAATTTATGAAAATAGTTCATTCTCTCATCTTTATATAAACATCTAATCTTGTATGTCACAAAGTAAAAAGTTTTTGAACTTGTTGTGTTTGCAACATATGTTAATTAAAACACTAATAACTGCTGAAGCTAAACACGTATATTAAGTATTAAACAAGTTATTACACAATACACAACAACACAACTATAATATTTAACATCCAATATGGCGCTTATATCTGTCGGCTGTCTTCTAGTAGTTCTAGTCAGTGGTCTTAGTTCAGGTAGCACAATCAGTCAAGTCTTGTACATAACAGAACTTTTGAAAATATTAAAAATTAGTCGGACCAAAAAATAGTGTGTGTTACACGTCCGAAAAATATTTTGCAAGTGCTCGTATTGTTTCGCCTCGGTGCTACGCACCTCGGCTACACAACTTTACTCGCTCTTGCAAAATGTCATTTTCCGTCCTTGTGTCACAAATAACTATTTATTGTATGAAACAATGTGGAGTGTCTGTAGTTCAGAGGATAATAGAGCAATTTCAAACCCAAATCGACAAGGAGGTAATCTCAAAAGTGCTTTTACTGGACTCGCCCACTCGTCCAGTAAAAGACCACTTCGGGACTTGTTACGTAAACTACTATTGTTTTAAATTGTTCATATTTATTAATGTTGTCTTGTTATGTTTAAGTTTTCTTTTTTATCTGAAAAAGTTTGGGAAAAAATGGGAAATTTCTTTATTATTAACTTCATGAAAAAAACTATTCTTCATTAAAGGTTCTGCACTTCTTTTTTTTCATTAGTTATCTAGATATTTGTTTAAAAAATATTGTCCCGAATGAGGAAGGGACAGTTACTTTAAAAACTGTTTTAGGTCATATATATTCTAGAAATTTCTAGTTTGTAGTTATTAGGGTAGATCATGTTAATCGAAAATGATAGAATGTTCGTTTTTATTATATAAAGGGGTATTAGCAGTTAAGGGAGTTCAAATAGTTCATTGTAAACGTAAAACTCTTTACACGTTATCCAGCAGAGTTCTTGTGTATCTGTAACAACTTTGGTGAATAAATTTTGTTAAAGTCCCCATAAATACAAAATAAAATATAAAATTTCTTAACCCCGTCCTTTCCACTAGTTACCTGTAGTTGGGAATTCACTTTATCGCTTCGACTTTATCAGCGGATACTCTTAAATTCTGCATAAGTCAGTTACTATAATTGTGAATGTACTATACGTCACTTGAGAAATATTTTCAAACAATCAGTTCACGAAGTATAGATACCCAGGAGTCTAAACGTGATGTTGAACGAATGGTCTCAATTTAGGGGACAGAACTATTGCCGGTAGAGTGCGCCATTGTTCAAGAAGTACTCGTTTAAATCCTTACGCGGGAAGTTTTGTTGCTATTGCTAGCTTTGGAAAGTATCTTTTATTACAACTCATTTTAAATAAATAAATTAATATTATATATTTAATTTAATATTCGTGACATTCAAATGTAATAATAATAATAATACTAACATCGGTACATCCTGAATCCTTGCGCAGCTAGTGGTAAAAATTAGAACTATAATCTGGGTTGATTATTGTTTACCAGAAATATAATGGAAAAGCCTATACCGTGTAGACTCCTGGTATCTATACTTCGTGATTCAGTTGATGAAATGAGATTTTGTGTCATTTTAGTACTCAATTATTAAAAAGATATGTCATAAATTGTCTTGTCGATACCGTGGTATTCATAAACTTTATTAACTATTATTTTTTTTTTACCAAAATATTACATTCTTGTACTTAATACCAGTCTAAATTTTGCTGTAAATGGTTATAATCAAATGCAAAACCAAACAATTACAGTTGTTATTTAAAATGAAAATGTGAGTACCTTGTCAGTACCATGTAAAAGAATAATAAAATTGCTGGTATATAACTAGGTATAGTAAAATTAGTAAAAAAACTATTTTGTAGTTGTAAAGTCCTTTTAGATTTTTATATTTACAATAAAATAGATAAATCTTAAAATTTTAAATGAAAAGAATTACAGTACTACATCGAGGCCCAATTGTCCGGCATTGACGTCATTGTGACATAAATCTATGTGGGGCCAATGCGAGGTTCGAATGAATGCTAGTCTCTGTGTTTAATTTAGAAAGACTTACTATCTTTGTCTTATTAACGCACAATAGAAAGAGATAGTAAGTCTTGCTAAATTAAACATGGCAACTAGCATTCATTCGAACCTCGCATTGGTTCCACTTGCATTAACGTCACAATGACGTCACTGACAGACAATTGGGCCTCGAGGTATAGAAAGGAATCACCCATTTATAAAAAAAAAATATATAGAACTTATGTAGCATAGGTATTTTTCCGTGACATTAAAAATGATCGCGGTCGCTTCCGACATGTATATAAATTAAAAATATTCTGTTTCAGAACAACACAAAATTAAAAGTTCTAGTCAGAAGTCATGCTATGCGTGAAGAAACTTCACCTCCACGTGAACCGAGTCCAAATGCACATCCGCGTATCACACTCATTCCTTCTCCTGAAATATCCTCTTCCCCTCTTGTTGTTCTGAGTCCATCAATGAACCCTTCTTCTCCCCTAAATAAATCCCCTCAGTGCCTATCTCCTACCACCACTGTAATATCTACTTCAGCAAATAACTCTAGAAGTTCACCCAACCTTAGTGCTTCCCAGGATATTTGTTCACCGATTGACAGGATTCCGTTTGAATGTCAGCAAGACGGAGCTAATAGTGGATTTGTGGTAAGATTAATTCTACATTAATTATTATCTGAAATTGAACAAAGCTAAAACAAAGAATGCATATAAATATTGTTCATTTAAACATTATTATAAAGTTATGTCGATTAAAAGAAATAAAATAATTAATGAATCTTAATTACAAAAAATATACCGAATAATTTATGACAACTATTAGATAAACATTTTTATTTTAATTCCATTACTTGTCTATTTAAATAATTCTTTATATCTCATTCTCTTAAGTTATATAGCAATTAAATGACACTTTATACATTTACTTAACCTTACAAAAATTGTAACGATCTATCTGATCGTTTTGTATTAAGAACTAGCTGCACCCGGCGCGCGTTGCTACGCCAGCAACTAAAATAAATTCAAGGAAAATAAAAGAGAAGAAGAGATAGAGAAGGAAAGAAAGTTTATAGTTTTGTTTTACTTATCGCACCAAAAATATATTTTTCGAACTTATATTTATACGAATTCGTGTAGATATCTATTAATCAGTATTGAATTTTATACATGGAGCATATCATACAAACCTTTTCCGTGGAAAAATACATATAAATACCAATTTTCATGACAATCGGTTGAAGGGGCAGAAGTTGCTAGTCTGCAGCGCCACCTGGTGGCGAGTGACATCAATGAGCATATCATACAAACCTTCTCCGTGGAAAAATACATATACATACCAATTTTCATATCAATCGGTCCAGTAGTTTTTGAGTTCATTGAGTACATACAGACATACAGACAAACATTCATTTTTATATATTGTAACGGGATAACCGTAAAGGAAGTGACCTTAATGTGAAAGATTGTTGTTGACAGTTGATTTTTAGAAGTTTGTAAAAAAAAATCAACTGACCATTTTAAATAATGTTTCTAGAAAATTCTAGAAACTTCTAAACACACTGACTAGATTAAATAATGTTGTATATAAGGGGATGCATGGCCAGTTAACGTCAGTTCAAGTTCAAGTATTCACAAGAGTTCATTGTATTGTCAAGTAGTTAGACGTTATCCAGCAGAGTTCAGTGTATCTTAACAATTTTGTAAATAAATTGTGTAAAAAGCCCCCATAAGTGTTTCAAATTGGTGTCAGGTGTGGGGTGAAGATACAAGAATGCCTGGAAAAAAGATAAATGAACTATTGGTGGCTGAGCTCAGAAGAGAGCTCGAAGAATTGGAGTTGGAAACTACTGGAAGCAAATCCGTATTGTTAAGAAGGCTCCGTGAATACTATGTAAATAATGATTTGGACCCTGACGCTGTGGAGTTCGAAGACCCAGTTCAAAAAGCAAATTCTGAACTAGCTCAACAACTTTCCCAGCTGCAAGAGGAGCTATCAGGACGAATGATGAGCCAACAAGAAGAACAAACTCAACAACTTTCCCGGCTGCAAGAAGAACAAGCTCAACAACTTTCCCGGCTGCAAGAAGAACAAGCTCAACAACTTTCCCGGCAACATGAGGAGCTATCCAGTCAGATGAAGAGCCAGCGCGAAGATATGTCCCAGCTGTCCCAACGACTGACGAGCCAACAAGAAGAACAGACGCAACAACTGTCTGAGCTATCACAACGAATGACGAACCAACAAGAGGAGCTGTCCAGTCAGATGAAGAGCCAACAAGAGGAGCTATCACAGCGAATGATGAACCAACAAGAGGAGCTATCCAGTCAGATAAGAAGCCAGCGCGAAGAGGTGTTCCCGCTATCACAACGGATGTCTACCCTACCAGAAGAGTTATCCAGTTCCTTCTCCCAGCAAATATCACATCTCCGTGACGAGCAAAATCAGCAAGTAGACAACTTGAATCAGCAAGTGGACAACATGAATCAGCAAGTGGACAACTTGAATCAGCAAGTGGACAACATGAATCAGCAAGTTGCCAACTTCACAGACGAGATCAACCAGCAAATGCAATCCGAGATAGAAAAACTTAAACGAGAACTGGAAGCTTGTCTACAAAACCAAACCATCCATCACGGCGACGGAGATGCAGGAAGGATGGAAACCTGCCACGCAGACGTCGAACGACAAAGAAGCGAGGAGACGACCCATGTACGAACGACGATGAAACCCCCGACCTTCGACGGGAAGACTTCCTGGCCAAATTACCTGAAACAATTCGACGCAGCGGCCAGAGCTAATGGATGGTCATCCCAAGAGAAGGCATTGTCCCTAACCGTAGCTCTGCGAGGCGAAGCTTTAGACGTCTTACAATCATTGACGCCGGATGAAGCTGACAACTTCGAGTTATTGGTGAATCGTCTAGAGATGCGTTATGGTCAAACTCATCTACAACCGGTGTACCGAATGCAGTTAAAGAGCCGAAAACAGAAAAATGGAGAAACTATCCAGGAATTTGAAGCGGATGTAGCAAGAATGGTACGACATGCGTATTCAAATGCAGCGGAGGATTTCCTGGAGTGCCTAGCAGTCCAAACCTTCACCGATGGTCTTCGAGACGTCGAGTTGCAGCGCGCTGTACGGTTGGCGCGGCCGAAGACTCTTGTGGACGCCTTGACCATTGCCCTGGAGTTTGAGGCGGCGACGGAGGCCTCACGTGGAGTTGCTCGACTAAGGGAAATCACCGGTAACTACGACCATGCCGTTCATTCCGTTAGCGACGTTGAAGCGGTAGTAGAGAGATTAATGAAGTTATCTCCAAAAAGAAGGCGCCAAGTGAGATGCTGGAACTGCGGAGAACTAGGCCATATAAGAAATACTTGCCCCCAAAAAGAAAAATCTTCTGCTGAAGTACCCCAGCAGCAGGAAAACTAGAACGGGTCGACTCCTGGAGGGCGAAATCGACCCCAAACATTCCCGAAGCCCCTCACACCATTAAATTGGCAACTCTGCGACATCACGTGGACAGCTTATATGTGGATGGCCTCATTGATGGGAAGAACTTTAGCATGCTGGTAGACACTGGAGCTACAAAAACTATCGTCCGACCAACCATCATTATGCGAAATAAGATGTTGCCTACCAGTTGGAGACTGCGTACCGCTACCGGAGATTCTGCTAGAGTCTACGGTGAGATACAGGTAACGTTACAGTTTGGTTCAACCTCTCTTGTTCACTCAAATGACTCAGTGCTGGTGGCTGACGTTGATGAAGATGTTGTTCTGGGCATGGATGTTATGCTCCACTGTGGTTTTCATTTGGATCTTCGCCAACGTATCCTTCGTACTAATAATAATAATAATAATAATAATAGCTTTATTGCCCAACAGTAATCCATTTATAGGACAATTTACAAAATTTACATAATAGAAAAACTTATATCTAACTAAATATTTAAACAATATATTAGTTCAAGAAAATAGTAGCAGTATTAATGAGGGTATTTATGGAACAAGAAAAAATGTCACAATGTGTACATATCTTATTATAGTTCGTACACATTACATTTATTGGGGATTTGCTAAGGATATTTGTTCTTGCTCTATTACACCTAAAGGTTAATTTATTTCTGGAATTAAAACTTGGCACTTCTATATTAATTTGTGACAGAATAACTGCAGAATCAATTGAATTATGAAGCAGTTTGTAAAGAAACTTTAATGAACAGAGGTCTCGCCTTAGATTTAAACTATCAAAATCAAATCTAACAGAAAGTGAATCATAGTCACAACCTCGTTCTGGATATACACCATCAGTTTTGAAAGCCAAATATTTCAAAAATTTTCTCTGAACTTTTTCAATGCCTGATATATAACAATTATATATGGGGTACCAAATAATACTTCCGTATTCCAGCTTAGATCGTACTAGTGAGTAAAATAATAATTTGATCGGAGTTGTATTTGTAAAACTTCTACAACTTCGAATAAGAAAACCATACATTTTCATGGCTTCCGATATTTTTAGCTCAATATGGTTTGAAAAAGTTAATTTGGTATCAAATACAATTCCTAGATCCTTTATAGTAATACATTTTTCGAGTTGCGACATTTGGACAGAGTATGCATAGTTAACATTTTCATTTTTTCTAGTGAAGGTTACTACTTTACATTTTTTGGCATTCAAAGTTAATTTATTCCTGTTACACCAATTATTAATCAAGTTTAAATTCTTCTGCAGCTCATTACAATCATTAATATTGTTAATCTTTGAAAAAATTTTAAAATCGTCCGCAAATCCTAATTTTTCACAGTCCAAAATCTCTAGCAAATCATTTATATATATCAAAAACAATAAAGGACCAAGGTTGGAACCTTGGGGAACTCCAGAAGTAACAGAAATATTCCTGCACCGAAAACACGTTGACCATGCCTCGATTAAGCTAATTGATGATATCGAACTTCCGGCGAGCTGCGAATGTGTCGTCACAGCGCGGTTGGATGGACTGGAGCCAGATGGTGCCCCAGCCATGATAGAGCCGAAGAACCATGACCATGAATTGGGAAAAGGACTCCTTGTGGGTAAGACTCTTGTTAGATCCGCCAAAGAGGTACCCATCCGAGTTATCAACTTGAACGATCATCCAGTTCTTCTCCGAAAGGACACAGAAATGGGAAGTTTAGAACCAGTAATGGCCATAATTCACAAGATAAATGTTACGGAAACAGATGAGACCAACGAAATTGAACAATTAATGACAAAATTAGACCCCTCTTTGTCAAAATTAGAAAAGAAACAGGTAAGAGATCTACTTTACCGGTATAAACCTGTATTTGGTTCTAAAAGTAAACTGGGAAGAACTGATGTTGTACAACATAGAATTGACACTGGTGATGCACGTCCGATTCGACAGGTACCCCGAAGGATGCCTCAAGTTAAAAAGGAAGAAGCAGACAGAGCCCTTAAAGAAATTATTCAAAATGGCATAGTCGAACCATCCAGTAGTCCTTCTCCTGTGGTATTAGTGAGAAAGAAAGACGGATCAATGCGGTTTTGTGTCGACTATCGAAAGCTAAATGATGTCACTAAGAAGGACAGTTATCCTCTGCCAAGGATTGATGATGCCCTCGACGCTTTGGCGGGTTCTACTCTGTTTTCTACCTTGGACCTTAAAAGCGGATACTGGCAAGTTAAAATGAATCCTGCAGACAAAGAAAAGACTGCCTTTACCAGTGGATCAGGGTTATGGCAATTCACGGTCCTTCCATTTGGCCTCTGTAATGCTCCTGCGACGTTTGAACGACTAATGGAGAACATCCTGCGGGGTTTGTCATGGGAAACTTGTCTAGTTTATCTAGACGACATCATCATAATGGGTAAGACCTTTAAGGAACATTTATCTAACCTGGAAGAAGTTTTTAAAAGATTACAGAACGCTAATCTAACATTGAATGTTAAGAAATGCCACTTGTTCCAGAGACAGGTCAACTATTTAGGACATAACGTAAGCAAGGATGGCGTTGCTGTTGACCCCGCTAAGATACAAGCCGTTCAGGAATGGCCAATACCTATCGACAAACATCAGCTCCGGAGTTTCTTGGGTCTTTGTTCCTATTACCGACGATATGTCAAGAATTTTGGAGACATCGCCAAACCCTTGACACGTTTGACAGAACAAGATAAGTCCTTCTGTTGGGATCAGGAATGTCAAGAGGCGTTTGAAATATTGAATAAACAGCTTACGTCAGCACCTGTTCTTGCTTATCCACTTCCTGATGGTAAGCTTATTCTGGACACCGACGCCAGCAATGTGGGAATTGGAGCCGTCTTGTCACAGCTACAAGATGGTAAGGAAAGAGTGGTTGGTTACTTCAGCAAAACTTTATCGAAAGCTGAAAAGAACTACTGTGTAACTCGGAGGGAACTGTTAGCAGTTGTAAAATCCGTCGAACATTTTTATAAATATCTGTATGGCAGAAAATTCCTGATCAGAACAGACCATGCTAGTTTAAAGTGGCTACTTAGCTTTAGGAACCCAGAAGGACAGATAGCAAGATGGCTCGAAAAACTGCAGGAGTATGATGTTGAAATCGAGCACAGACCTGGAACCAGACATCGTAATGCTGATGCACTTTCCAGAAGACCATGTCGACCTGATTGCCCCCATTGTACCCGTATGGAGCAGAACGAGGAAAAACTTCCCTTAGTTAAGGTTGTGCCAGGAGACGAGAGCTCTATGCTGGAGGAGCAACAAGAAAACGATCCCGTTCTGAGAAAGATTAGGGAGTGGAAGAGAATGGACCGTCGTCCGTTGTGGAGAGAGATATCCTCATCCTCTCCTGCTTTAAAAGCATACTGGTCCCAATGGAACTCTTTAATTTTGGACGGAGGGCTCGTTAAAAGACTTGTAGAAAATTCCGAGGGCACAGAAACAAGGAAACAAATAGTGGTCCCAAGAAATGCTGTACCGGAAATTTTAAAACAGATGCATAATGATAGTTCTGGAGGACATCTGGGTATCACGAAAACGCTGCAAAAGATCCGAGATAGATTTTACTGGGTAAATTGCACTAATGATGTTAAAGATTGGTGTCGTAAATGCACTACATGTGCTGCCAGTAACGGTCCGCACCGAAAACCGAAGGCGGAAATGCAGCAATACCTGGTTGGAAGTCCTTTTGAAAGAATCGCAGTAGATGTATTGGGGCCACTTCCACAGACCGATGTAGGAAACAAGTACATCTTTGTTGTAATGGACTACTTCACTAAATGGGTTGAAGTATATGCAGTTCCCAATCAGGAAGCTACCACTTTAGCAAATATATTGGTTAAAGAATTCGTAAGCCGATTTGGGGTACCATTAGAATTACATTCAGACCAAGGAAGAAATTTTGAGAGCAAGCTGTTTCAAGAAGTTTGCCAAAGATTAGGCATCCACAAAACGAGAACCACAGCGATGCACCCCCAGTCTGATGGAATGGTGGAACGAATGAACCGGACTATAACCAACTATCTGTCAAAAGTGGTGTCAGATTGTCAGAGGGATTGGGATCGACATATTCCACTATTTCTAATGGCAATTCGATCGGCCATCAATGAATCAACTGGCCAAACGCCTGCGAAGGTCCTGTTCGGTAGAGAAATGAGGCTACCATGTGACTTGGTGTTTGGTTGTAAACCTGGTGAAGAAATGGCACGTGAACAATATGTCGCCGACCTTCAGAATCGAATGGAAAATATACACAACCTGGTGCGTGGAAAACTACAATTATCTAGTGATCGGATGAAGAGGTACTATGACACACGGACAATGGAAAAGAGTTACCAAGTTGGAGATTTAGTCTGGCTCTATAACCCCCGACGGCGTCGAGGTATTTGTCCCAAATTACAAAAGAACTGGGAAGGTCCTTACACCATCAAGAAGAAGATTAACGATGTCATTTATCGGATCGTGAAAATTCCCAGAGGGAAACCCGTCGTGGTCCATCATGATCGTTTGGCGCCTTACCAGGGAAACCACAGTGGAGATGCGCAGCAACTCCAAGAAGATGGTTTGGCTGGCTCAGGGAGTGTGCGGGATTCCGATGTAGGAAATAACATTCCAGGAGGAATGAATCTAAGGAGGGGGCAGTGTAACGGGATAACCGTAAAGGAAGGGACCTTAATGTGAAAGATTGTTGTTGACAGTTGATTTTTAGAAGTTTGTAAAAAAAAAATCAACTGACCATTTTAAATAATGTTTCTAGAAAATTCTAGAAACTTCTAAACACACTGACTAGATTAAATAATGTTGTATATAAGGGGATGCATGGCCAGTTAACGTCAGTTCAAGTTCAAGTATTCACAAGAGTTCATTGTATTGTCAAGTAGTTAGACGTTATCCAGCAGAGTTCAGTGTATCTTAACAATTTTGTAAATAAATTGTGTAAAAAGCCCCCATAAGTGTTTCAATATATAGATAATTTCACCAGGCTTATATTACCGTCTATATCGGTGAGAATTACTTAGTTTAATTGTTGTAGTTCAAAGTGCCGTGCGGGGTCTGTGAGTAAAATTATCGACTCTTTCTCGTTGTGATTAGTAATTCTCGGCCCAATACGAGTTAGTACGAAGATGGTTCGATAAGTAAGCCTACAAAAGAAAAATGTAAATTTGGAAAAATGGTTATTTATTCTCAACATAGTCTCCTTTTAGCTCGATACACTTGCTCCAGCGATACTCTAACTTCTTTAAACCAGTCTGAAAAATACGTTTTCTGGAGGTCTGCAAAGTAGGCCTCCGTGGCAGCGATAATCTCGACTCAAATTTTTGCCCAGCGAGTGACTTTTTCAAGTTTGGAAACAATAAGAAGTCGCATGAAGCCAATTCTGGAGATATGGTGGATGGGGCAGAAGTTCATAGCCCAATTCGACCAATTTGACCGTGGCGACGGCGTAGGTGTGAGCCGGTGCGTTGTCATGGTGGAAGAGCACTTTTTTCTTCACCAAATGGGGCTGTTTTTTCAACAATTCGGCGTTGAATCGGTCCAATACTTCGGCATAGTAAAGCCCTGTGGTCGTTTTGCCCTTCTCCAGGTAGTGATTTAGATTATACCTTTTGAATCTCAAATAACGGTGGCCATCACGTTCTCTATAACTCTAATAATCCCTTAAGAAATTAAATGGGCAGGTTGGGCGCCAATTTGTAACTGTAGAAATTCCCCTAAAGGGATTATATCCCTTAGCTAGCTCAATTGAGTCGTAGCTTCTTTTCTGAGTTCTACCAGTCCTTCCCAAAATAATAGGGCGCCAAAATACAAACAAGCAAATAACACTCAAACACCATTTTAAATGATTTATTTTAAAAAAAATGTCAGTAAAAACAACAAAATTAAATTTCAGTTAGTTCGTAAATTAATTTAAACTCTTATCTTCCTTGTTGATTCTTCGGAAAGGATTCCCTTGGACAAATTTCTTCCTGGGATGAACTGTTGCCTTTTTGAACGGAATTGAATTATATCCGGTTAATTCAAATTGGATGCAAACTGGGTTCTAATTCGAAATTCGGCTTTCTTTTCTCAAAATGGCGGACGGCTCGAACTCGCCTCCAAATAAAATTATTAGCTCCTACGTAGGTCTCCTCACAAATGTGGCCATAACCCTAATAATGAAATTAATAATCAGAATTCCATCCCTTAATGAATTGCAATCAAGTAGAATCACTTTTTGTTTTTTCCATATTATTGAGAATAAATTAATTTTAAATACACGTGTAAACAGGACTACAATTCAGTCAATGATCACAAAAACTGGTGTTTGGCGAAAGTGAAACTACTTAAAATTAGATATTAGTAATATTTTTAAAAAATCACCTCAATTTGAGAAATTTTTACAAATAAAATAATTAAATGAAACAATAAAATTAACTTACTTGTATTGTTGAGGAGAAGTTAACACGAGGAAAACAGATATGAAAGTAAATGTAAAAATCTATCGTAGCGAAAAAGAAGACTCCGATTATCAGTCAAACCTGTCTCAAACAAGTTATAATCATGGCGATAACATTAAAATAAATCTCACCGAATATAGTCTGGTGGATTTCAATACTAAAACGATCCAATAGATCGTTACACCACGGTACCTTGGCAGAAAAAAAAAAGAATTGAAGATTTTTTTTATAAAGTGAAAAGTAATGATAAAATCCAAAATGAGTGAATAAGTAAAAGATATCAAAAAGTTAGTTAATATATGTTGGTTACCGAATATAGTCTGGTGGATTTCAATACTAACACGATCCAATAGATCGTTACAGTTTGTGTCCCCAAACACTGTCTAAAATAATGGCTCTAACACTTTATTGAGTATATTTATATACTGTGCACAGTGTGCCTAATACTTATGAACACGTCTATAGTTATTCAAGAGGAAAAAAAAAATCAGAACGTATTTTGTCATTTCACCTCTCTGCGACAAATATATTAAAAGTTACGCTTTCATCAGAATTTACAGAGTTTTACACGTTTTTCACAATTAACAGTTTTTATATTATTTAATTTACTATTTTTGAAGTAAAACTTCTTTAGGCGCGACTAGGAGTAACTTAGAATTTTTTTTCTGACGGAAGTAACGGTGTGACGTCAGCTATGGGAGCACCTTAAAAACCTTTCCAAACAAAACAAATTTGCATTGACATTTTAGTGGAATTAAGGTTATGTTTTGTTTAGAAGTTTATAAATTTTATTATGGTAATCTTGTAATTAATTATATATTCTTTAACTATTAGATACTATTCTGTTCGAGTAAAAATAGTGTTGTACCTATTATAATCTTCTTTCGGTTTCAAATACATTAAAGGTATTTAGAGAGTAAAATCTATGTTTCACATTTTAGTTATCATAAACCTATTATTTCATATATAAAAAATAATGTTAACTTTCAAATTCCTATTTCTAATGAATAATATAAATATCATTTTTTGTAAAGTATATAGACAATAAATATAATTGAATTGTAATTTAATATTTATTTTGCGATACGTACGTCAAATAAGTTTTACTTCAATCGCGCGTAAAGGTTACACGCACACTCTTTTTTTGCCTAAATATTTATTTTTGTTTTAAAAACTTTGAAAATTCTTTGACCATAAATAAGCGTTTGTATGAAAATACTTATGAAATTTTATATTTTTAAAAAATATTTACTGTATATTTTTTTCACAGATTTCTAGTCCAAAATTCGTAAATAAAATAAACTCATCGAAACAAACTAGTCATAGTTATAAGAAAAAGACCGTGTGTGATTGCCAAACCCAGAACTGCCTAAAATGTTCGAAGAACCAAGAAAGAAATTTTAATAATAATCTAACAAATACACATAATGTCGCTGCTACAGGAAGTCCTAACACTTTGACAGTATCAAGAGCGAATTCAAGAGGAAAATTGCGACAACAGAGTTCATCTTTGGGAAGTTTCGACAGTTCTCTTAATTCACCGTGCTTATCTAGAGGTATGATTTCATTTTTTTTTATTTTATCAAATCCTCACTCATAAACGAAAATTTGTGTCTTGGTAATAATTAAGAATTATAATAATATTTATACTTATAGGTAATAGTTTTTATAGATTGGTACCAGTTTTGTTTAAAATTGTATATTAATTTTTTTTGTCAATTTTTAAATAATATGTTAAGGGTTTGTAAAAACTTGTCTGATTGAGCGCCAGCATTCATACTCACAACATAAACTACGAGGGTTGTCGTTTTAGTTTTGCATAAAGACAGACAATATATAGACTTAAAGTACTTTATTGCTTTTCAAAATATGTCCCACCAAGATCGATACACTTTTGTATACATTCAAAACAATTTGTAAAACAATTATTTCAGTTGACACCTGCAAATCGCTGTTGTAAAGACATCGAAGACTTCTTCTGGTACCTGAAATCTCACGCATTGAATTCTTGATCTTTGGGAACGTGAAGAATACGTTGAGACTTAGGTCGGGACTATATGTGTATAGTCTAACAAAAACTCGATTGTCTTTTGGGCATCGTCATCACTTGTATTGTCCAAAGGTAGAATGATTGGCCGTTGTGTGTTACTTTGTTGGAGTTTCGCGATAACTTCTGGTAAACAAACTTTCATATAGCAATCGGAAGTAACCGTTCTTCGATCTTCTAAAGCCATTTTTGCCACATGACCAGATTTTGACATAAAAGTTGCGACCATTTTCTTTGACACACTTCGAGAACGGATCACGAAATATTGAGGTTAGATTTGTGTCTGAATGTCTATTGGTGGCGCCTTCTAAGCGGCTATATGTAAAACTAAAAAGACAACCCTCGTACTAAATTATTTAGTCAGTCATTTAAATTCAAACTCTGACTGTCATGGGAATTTTGTGTGAAAATCATACTATTCTGTAGCAGTAAACTAAATAGATTTACTAATTAGGTTAAAACCGGAAATGAAAATAGTACAAAGAAGCCTTATATTTTTTATATGAAACAATATCTCTTACCTATTTTCGCATTTACTGTATTGTTTGATACTAATTTATTATATTTGAATATAACTTTTTCCAATTACTTAAAATTATTCCCGTAGTCTAATTACAGTAAAACAATTCACACAAAAAGAGATTTATACCATTTTACAAATAAAGTATATGCTCATGCTCCGATAAAACTTTAAACTTTACTTATTTGCTGTAAGAAGTTGGTTGGAAGGGATATGAAAAGTACCGCCACCGTATATAGACAAGAATAGCAGAATCACTTTGCGCACCGCCTTTGAACCACCTTTCGCTCCAGTTTGCCGACGTTTTTGTGCAGTTTTTTGAAAAGTGGTGAGCGACAACGGTGCGTTCCAAGTCAAAACAATACTTAGAACCATCAGACATTTTAAGGATAAAGAACGAGAAATCATTGTAAACGAAAAATAATTACTAAAATCACCCTATAGAATATCGTGAAAATTAAATAGTTTTGGAGAAGAGACACGCAACCATCGCAGACCGACTGTGACTCACCGCGAACCGAAATTAGTAATGAGAGTATCCGGATATAAAAATCGGAATGTTTCCGATTCTTAAAATAATCGGATGATTCCGATTAAATATAAATATTCCGATTATTTCTCAAGTTCGAGACATCGAATTTACTGGTCTCGGAATATCTTGTTGTCTCATCGTATTATTATTTATGCCAAATCGGATTCGGATGATTTAGTGAATTGTTCGGATAATAATTTACTGGCTCGTTCTGGTTTCAAATGGTAGTATCTGTATAAGTAACTGGAAAACATATACGTAGGTAGGTACTTAGCTTATAATTAACAACGATTTGCCTTTATTACAACGATTCGAAAATAATCGGATAACGGAATATTATTCAGATTATTAAAATCATCCGATTATTTTCATCACTAACCGAAATGCAGACTGAGAGCTTTGCTGACATGAGTGACATGGAATGAGTTTTACCGGTAGTGATCCTACTATTCTTGTTTATATACGGTGGTATCGCTAGCGCATCTTGTGATGTAAATGAGCTTTACTGTACTTACGATTTGGTTTTGAATGCTTTTGATTACTATAATGACAGAGCTTTATCAAACCAAATATTTAATCATGAAAAATTGTTGGAATTGATTTACTCAATGGTTTTAAATTCATATAAACAAAAAATGATAGATACGATTCTTTTAAATAATTATTTTTGTATTGAGTACGCAAAAACTGTGTGTTTTCAATTGCACATGAGAGTGCTTTTGTTTCACTGGAATGTGCAATTAATGAAACACTGATATTGCCATGTAATACAAAGAATATTTTTTTTAAACCGGCCAGAAATTAGTACTTTCCGTTTTTTTTAGGTCAGAAAATCTCATTTTGTCGGACCGGGCCAGAAAATAAAATAAGTCCGTTAATAGTATTATACGTTACAAGGTCGGTACTTGACTTATTACAGTACGAGTTAGTTTACGGACGAGGCGACGTAGGAGCCGAGTCTGGAAATAAAAATGCGTACTGTAATAACACCTAACGACCATGTATCGTATCATATTTTATTTCATCCTGTTTTTATAAATTAATAAATTTATAAAAATTTTAAAAATAGTTCGTAACTTGACTAGTTACGTCCAATTACCTTAACTGTCATTTACTGTCAAATATTTTAACATTTTTGTATTAATTGTTAATTCGTGTTTTATATTAAAATAAAATAAAATGTAAGTAATTAATTATTTTATTTTTATTTTATAGTCATTATACTGTTTTTTAATGTCAAAAATTTTAAAGTAATTTTCTGCCTTAAGCAATCAGAGCAGAGTTTCTAGCCAACACATTACAGTACATGATACCGTAATATTTTACTTACCGGCGCTGAATTGATAATAGGGAAGTTTATTTACTGGACAGGATAAAATAAAAGCTTTTTTTTAAACCGGCCAGAAATTAGTACTTTCCGGTTTATTTTTAGGTCAGAAAATCTCATTTTGTCGGACAAGGGAAGAAAATAAAAATGAGTCCGGTAATAGTATTATACGTTACAAGGTCGGTAGGTGACTTA
This sequence comes from Altica lythri, assembly GCA_964028335.1. NCBI lineage: Eukaryota > Metazoa > Arthropoda > Insecta > Coleoptera > Chrysomelidae > Altica > Altica lythri. Next base: position 44,366,277 of record OZ034807.1, read on the forward strand.
TTACAGTACGAGTTAGTTTACGAACGAGGCGACGTAGGAGCCGAGTTTGGAAATGAAAACGAGGACTGTAATAACACCTAACGACCATGTATCGTATTATATTTTATTTCATCCTGTTTTTATAAATTAATAAATTCATAAAAATGTTAACAGTAGTTCGTAACTTAACTAAAAATAGTTCGTAACTTGATTAGTTATGTCAAATTACCTTGAAAGCCATCTGTCACTGTCAAATATTTTTTTTATTATTAAGGTTTAATTGTTAATATAAAATTGAATAACATTGACTTCCTTTTAAATATGGATGTAAAAGTAAGTAATTAATTATTTTATTTTTATTTTATTTTATAGTCATTATAGTGTTTTTAAATGTCAAAAATTAAAAGTAATTGTCTTCCCTTAAGCAATCAGAACAGAGTTGCTAGGCAACACATTACAGTACCTGATACCGTAATGTTGTACTTACCGGCGCCAAATTGGTTATAGGAAAGTGTATTTACTGGACAGGATGAAATAAAATCTTTTACCGGACTATCACAATAATTTTCTGGCCCGGTCCGACAAATAGTATATTACGACCAAGGCCAGAAAGTTGGATTTTCTGGCGCGTGGAATATATTCTACGCGCCAGATATTGTACGCGTTAGAGCATCCAACTTTTTGACTATGGGTTGTATACTATTTTTTTGATCCCCATCCGAAAATAGTCCGCCGGAGCGCGCTGTAATTCAAGCAAGCCATAAAAGTTGGACTGTCTGGAGCGAAGAGCTGCCAGAAAGTGCGTATTTTCGGGTAGGGGATCAAGAAAATGTGATTTTCTGACCCAAAATAAACTGGAAATTACTAAATTCTGGCCGGTTTAAAAAAATATATTGTACGTAATACGTCCCAAAAGTGCTTTTACTGGACCACTTTTGGGACTTGTTACGTAAACTACTATTACCGGTCTGTCACAATAGTGTTCTGGCCCGGACCAACAAAATGAGATTTTCTGACCCAAAAACAAACTGGAAATTACCAAATTCTGGCCGGTTAAAAAAAAATAGTGTACGTAATGCGTCTCAAAAGTGGGCAATTGCAGGACTCGCCTGCGACTCGCCCTGCAATTGCCCACTCGTCCAGTAAAAGACCACTTTCGGGACTTGATACGTAAACCACTGTTTCTACAGCTTTCATAAATAATAAACTATTAAAAATTGTAATTTATTCATTTCTAAAGCGTTTTTGATAAAATTTAAATCCCATTTATGGTTACCGTGGGAACAGGTACTTGCTCTTTGTCTGATAATACCTAACGAGGATATCTTTTGAAAATGTCAATTTGTGAAAATATTTTTATTTATCGTGTTTGAAGTTAATTCAAAAACTGGTATGTTTATACTATTTTGTTAATCCATACGATAGATTCTGACCCACCAGAAGAAATAACGGAGGCAGCAAACGCTGCTGTTTCCAATTTAGTTTCGGATAAATCCAAATTACAATTGAAATGTTTATATGCAATTTCCTAACTGATGCTCTATCAAGAATTTTAAAAAGATGTCAGAAAATATAATTGTAAGCTATTTGGAAGAAAAATCAAGAACTTTGAAGCCACCCACATTAAGGAGTACCTTTTCAATGCTTGAAACCATGTTAAACATAAAGACAAACATCGATGTACGAAAATTTGTTTTATCTTATCTTAAAAACAAATGATTGGGATATTGTGGGAGAAAATCAAAAGTGCTTACGTAAGAAGATGCCATTACCTTTGTTAGGCAGGCTGACGACGAAGAACATTAACTTAAAAAGGTACTAACGTTTTTAGTTTCAGTAAAACATGCAATTAACGCTAATAAAACTTTTGTGGTAGGTTGTCCTAGTTTTGAGTATCAGTGGTGCCTGTCGTCGAAAATAGTTAGTAAAAAGTATTGATTATATTGAAAATGTAGGATCTATATTAGTTGTTCAAATTTCAGATTCAAAAACTCATTGTTAACAAACCTTTATAGTTACGAATTCTGAATAAACTGGTATATTTCGAAAATGTATAAGTATACGTCCGACTCATGCTTCGAGTACGCGATTATTAATTAGCCTAACTTGTTTGGTCTGTAAATGCATAGAAAGAATCATTACTGAAGAACGCACTAATCTTTTCCTCAGACACGGCATTCTTCGTCCACAGCAACATGGTTTTCTCCATGGTCGGTCTACAGTCTGAAACCTTCTACAATATACCGATATTTGGAAGTCCGAAATAGATAAGGGAAGTCTTGTTGACATAATTTACCTTGATATTAAAGAAGGTTTTCCATAGAGTCTTCTTTATAACTTGGGGCATTTTGCTATGAGACATTACATTCGCTGCTGTCCTGAATTCCTGTTTTTTTTTAATCAGAGAGGATATGTCAAGTCAGAATTAAAGATCAATTATCGTATGAATTTCTGGTAATTAATGGTGTACCGCAGGGTTCTGTTATCGGTCCCTTGTTTTTCAACTTATATATCTGCGATATGGTGTAAGTGTTTGTGTCCACGGTATCACTATTTTCAGAAGACACCAAGTTTTTTTCTAATCCATTATTACATTATGAAGAACTGATTAACGACCTGAGTAGAATTGAAATAGTGTGTTACTTGGCTTCTAGAACTCAATGTACAAAAATGTAACATTCTTCATCTTGGACACAATAACCCAGTTACTACATCAATGGTGTAAATATTACCAGTTCTTTCCAACAGAAAGATCTTGGGGTTGTAATTGACCTAAAATGGGCTCCTCATATTACGTCAGTTGTCAAGAAAGTTAACTGAGTAATGTTCATGGTTGGACCATCTTTTTAAAATCTGTCTCCACAATTGTTGCTACTATTTACAAAACCTACATTCGTCCCATCTTGGACTATGCTGCACCAATTTGGAACCCTTACTTTACATGTTCTTGAGCATGTTCAAAGACGAATCTCCAGACTTTTTCCAGCAATTCGTTATCTCCACTAAGAAGACCATCTCCAAATCTTGGAATTATGCAGCCTCCAAGAAAGGAGACTCTGTGGGAATCTGATCGAGATATACAAAATTCTAAATGGTCGTTATTCGCTTTACTTTAGTTTATTTGTGCTCAGTGACGATGTGCGGAATCGTGGTCATCGATATAAACTAGTGCGCGAAAAGTTTAAAAAACTGTATCGACAACATATCTTACAAACAAAATCTTCAGAAATTAGAACACGCTGTCTGATTTTGTGGTCGACGCTACTCTTAAAAATTCTTTAGACAGACTTAAATAAGTTCTAGCTTATATTTTGTATTAACATTTGTTTGTTTGAACGGCTCTTCCGCCTATTCATAATGTAATAATCATAATATAGTTAAGAGAAATGTATATATCAACATGTTGGAGTAAATAAAATAGGAGAGATCCCAATTCTGGCTTGGCAAAACATTGTGGAAGAATTATAGTAACGGTGGATGGAAATCGTCTACTGGAGGGAGGGTTTAAATAATAAAATAGATGCCTCCAACATCTAGAAAAACGTCAAAAAAATATTAAGATACACACACCTTTTATATCGAATATAATTTCTCTCTTTTACTACCAATCGAAACCAAGGTCTTTTAAACAGTAATATTCTATAACATATCGCCACTTTGTAAATAAATATTAGCATATTCTTTTTTTAAATAACAAATAATAATATAATTTTTTATTGCAGATAGTAGTTCAGAATTATACACCGACACAACAGGTGTAGATCTAGAATTATTCATTCCTGAAACACTAAATAGAAACGCTAAAGATAGAGCATTAATGCTTAGGATAGAACAAGAACTAGTCAGTCTTGCCAAAGATAAAAGGTGAGGTATTATGGATACTTTTTTAATTTTCAAAACTAAATCTATTAAAAAAAAGATGTATTTACGGGACAACACTTCAGAACGACTGCCCCACATAAGATTTTTTTTTGTTGCGATTGTTGTTATCAATGTAAGGTTTGTATAAAATATATTTTTGAAAATATTGTTCAGAACATACCTCTCCGAAAGCTATTTAGTTTGTAAAAAAATGTAGAGAAAATCTGTTTTAAGCATGTTTTATTACATAAAATTACGATTCAAACGAGACTAGAAAGAGTTCCGGATTAAATCGATAACCCATTTTATAAACTATTAGAATTATACTTGCTAGGTATAAGGGTTAATAAACCATATTTTTTAAGGGTATAGCACTTCTAAATTTGGTTTTTTAATGGCTAAAAAAGTCTGCGTAATATCCAAAAATTATCATAATTGATTTTGGTTCCGAGCGTATAATTCTAACGTTAACATTTTATCGGATTTTCGAAACTCGTGTAAATTGCAGCATAATCTAACATATCTGCAAATTACAAGAGGTTTCGGTACGCGTTTTCTTTAAATACCATTGGGTATTATAAGTAGTAGTAGAAAAAGTAAAGTTTGTGACTCGTGTGGAATAGCTATTCCACGGTCGTGTCCCGTTCTATTCTTTCCTGTGAGGTTTAGTCTATTGTCAAATGCATTGACGAGATAGCATAATTTATTGATTTCCATTATTTCAAAAGGGGAATTGTTGATGAGCATTGTAGCGCATTAAAATTTGCAGGGGAAACGCCTGGAATCTTTTTGTCTGTATTAGATAAAAAAAACGAGAAAGTAATAAACAACGAAGGAATTAGAAAAAAATGGAAATAATTTTTTAAACATCTGCATGAAATCGAAATAATGGAAAAAATTTGGAATAACAGAAAACAAATAAAAAACGATTTTTTTTAATAACCAGAAATAAGAAATATTTATGTATTATAAAATATATTATAAAAATAAAGAAAAAATGATGAAGAAAGTTAAAAAAAAGAAAGGTGAAAAATAAAAAAAAACAAGCAAGAATTAAAACACTTTGAAAAAGCTAAAAAAAACGGAAAAGAGAAAACACTAGAAAAAATCTCTATAATCAAAAAAACGAGAAGATACGAGAACCTAAAATAAAATTGAAGAAACAGAATAAAATGAAAAAGAGAGCAAGAAAAAATCGAAAATACGGAAGAATGAAAAAAAAAAAAAGGGGAAAATATCGCAGAAATTAGAAAATAAAGGAAAATCTAAAAACAGGAAAATCTGTAAAAAGCAACGAAAAAAGACTGTGTAAAAATGGATAAAAAATGAAAGAAATGAGAAAATAAGATAAAAACAAAAAAATTGAGTAAAATCAAAAAATTGAGAAAAAATCGCCGAAAATAACAAAAAAAAAAGGAAAATTGAAAAAAAAATGGTTAATAAACATCAAGGTTTAATTTAATAGTTATATTGTTACAAAAGTTATATGCTTCTTGTTCAGGAGCGACGAAGGTTCCTTTAAGGTTGATTTCAAGAACAGCGGTCTGCGAACACTAATCCAGGAAGATGATCTTCAACTACTGGACAAAACCTCGTATAGGTCTAAGTTGCTCTATCTAGTTCATCAATTAAGTTTTGCTCAATTTAGCTCATAACAATTCTTACTTTTAAATTGTTATTACCCAGCGAAGACCACGGGGAGGTTGAGCATTCTTCGCCAACGGGATAGAGGGGTGAGGTATAAATTTTAGCGAGGTTACGAGTGTTAGTATATAAAAATAAATAATAATAAATATATAAAAAATATCACAGATCAATATCACAGATAATATCACAAAATTGAAACAAAGTCAATTGTAAAATAAAAACTTAAAAATGAATTCTTCAAAAAAAAATAAAAAAAAATTCTGATAAAACAAAAAAGAAATTCTAAAAAAAAAAATTCTGAAAAACTAAAAAAAAAACTTCTGTCTTGCAAGATTTTCGACGTCACCACATCTAAATGTTATATTATGACTTCCAACCCAATTTTTGACCGCGGCCCAAATTTTTTCTATAGGGTTTAATTCTGGGTGATATGGTGGTAATCTTACAACAGAGTGTCCGTGTTTTCTCATTTCCTCATCTAGAACGTATTTTAGAAAGCGGGGTTTGTGCGATTTTATTACTTCATAGAGTTCGACTTTTGTCATGTCGACTGTATGAGGGATGCTCTTGTCCGTTAGCCAATTCAACATGACTTCCTTTCTAAATGAGGCGGTTGGAAGTCTTTCCATCATTGTATTGTGATAGCTAGCATTATCTATCACCAACACACTTTTTTCTGGAATGTTGGGAATGAGTTGTGTTCTCACCCAACGCATGAAATTTTCCGTGTTCATGTCATCGTGATAATCTCCAGTCTTTTTTCCAGACTTAAATATTAACAGTCCATTTTCCACAAACCCCTTTTCTCCTCCTGCATGTACCATAATTAGCCTTTGTCCCTTGCTATAAGGCGCTTTTAATGTTTGGTCCGGTTTGGTCGTATATATCCATGTTTTTGTAGAGGTATGCGAACTATGCAAATAAGTTTCATCGGTATATATAATATTTCTACCGTCGCGGCGAAAATCTCTAATTTTTTTCAAAAACTCTACGAGTTTTAACCTTACATCGTGGCTTTCCATAAGTGATTGTCGATTGTCTGGTGTTTTGTCCCAGGTGAAACCTAATTTTTTTACAACCCTTCTAAAGGATTGTAATGACCCTTCTAAACCTACTTGGGCGTCCTTCACTCTTTGTAGAGCCTTCTTCATCGTTGGGCGTTGTTTTTCTATTATATAAAAGTTGTTAATAATGGATCGAATTCGATCTCCTTGCCCTTGACTAATAAATGTTTTAGAATTCGGACGACCCCTCTTTTTTTGAGAATTACTTAAATTTAAATCATTTGAAGTTGATGTCGAGGGACGGTCGTCAATGACGACTGATGTTGACATTTTTGTAACATCATCTACTTCTAAAGCACTTATTTTTTTATTTACTCGATGGATGACATCCTTAGAAACACCCGTAGCTGCCATAATTCGTTGGCGAAAATTATTAATAGGAATTTGTAGCCCATTTTTGGCTACTTACGGAGTTAATAATTTGGTAGGCATCCGCCGAGTAATGCTTTCTTCCCATTTTTACGATGAAAAAATAAAAATACACTCGGTACTTACTCTACAAAACCTAAAACACTCAAATCGGTGAAACGTGGCACAAATTCACGACGCTGCTGGGCTGGGACTAACAAACACCGCACACGAAATCCACTTAGCAATTGAATAGTACTAGAATTCTCCGACTGGAGGCGCTGCGGCGCTAGCCGATCGGAGATCGTCGGCGTATATCCCCATATTGCCGAATTTTACTGGAGCTGTCGCGTTATTTTTGTAATCATCTTTACAATAAAAATGATTCCTATGTTGGAATTAATATTAATTCTCAACACGTTACTTTTAAAGGGGCAAATCTAAAATTACTAAAAAGATTCACTTACTCAATAAATCCGAGCAGAAAATTATTGACAAGTAGATTTTTAAAAATTGATAATGAATTTTAAATTCATAGACAACTTTAACAAAACAAAAGATAATGATGTTTAAATCGTTAACAAACTTCTATCAATATTCTATAGAAGCACGTTAATAAATTTTTTCTTTAATTTGACTGTAATTTAAATTTAATAAAGTACTTTTAAAACTCATTTTCAATTATCATTATTTAACTTGTAATCTTATTTAAGGTTTCAGGTGTTTGATGACGTTTATTTTTTAGCAAAACACATTACAAGTTCCCGCCTATGTCATCCTATCAGCGAATGTTAGTTCACAGATGTGCGGCTTATTTCGGAATGGATCACAATATCGAACCAACAGGAAAATCAGTAGTAGTGAATAAAACAAAAAATACTAGGATACCTGATATAGAATTTAAAGAGCATATTAAAGAAGACATTATTTTTAGTGAGGAACCAAGACGATCTATTTTGAAAAGGGATTCAAATAGTATGGACGATTATAGGTAAATTTCTACCATATTTTTTTGGAAATATTTATTATTATAATTTATTTACAGCTTTAAATCACCGGATCGTTCTTATGGTTCTGAAAGTCGAAGAAGTAAAAGTTTTGAAGAACGAGAGGAAGAATATGAAAAAGCTAGGAAGAGGATTTTTAATCGAGAGGTATACTAACATTATTCATAGATTATTTGTTAAAAATTAATAGTTATGTATAAATCTAAGTAGGGGAGAGTAGGTAGGATTCGTACAGAGGGAGCATTCGTGCAGTAGTCATTTCATATACGCAACCAAACACGCTGACTAGTTCTTCCTTGTGTGAGTGATCGCATACGTACATACAAGTAAACCGCGAGACGGCGCGCCAGTCTAGCCGCCATCTTAGCCGTGAAGAGTGGTTTTTTGTTTTCACGCAGCGTAAGTAATTTTTCCATTCATCTTTGAAACTGTTTATCTGTGGTAAGTTTTTGTTAAATCACACAACTAATTTGCTAAAATGTGTCCATATATGCTTGAGAATGTAATGTCAACATTAATTTTCGATTAAGTTAGAGTATTATTTTTGTTTTGAATTTTTCTTTCGATTATTTCGGTTGGGGTGCCTTCGTACTTTTGTAGGTGGGGATGATTCGTACTGTACGAATGTACCCCATATGCATACGAAATTCATTATTTAAAAAGTTACTATTTTTATTACAGAATTATGCCGCGAATATATGTAAAGAAGGGGACAAGAACGGGGGAGGTAGACGAGGACGCGATGAGAGCAGCAATAAAAGATGTGTTAGATAAAAAACTATCAATAAGAAAATCTGCAATAACATACGGCGTTAAACCGACAACACTTTCAACACGTTTGATTAATTTACGTAAAAAAGCTGAATCCATTCAAAACGAAACAATTCCAGCGCGTATTTTCATTTCAAAGTTCACATCAAATCAAGTGTTCACCGTCGATGAAGAGTCTCTTTTAAACAAGTACATAACAGATTGTTCTAAAATGCACTACGGTTTAACGTTGGTCCAACTAAGAAAACTAGCATACGAATTTGCAAAAGCTAATAAATTAAGATATCCGTCTTCTTGGGATCACAACAAGATGGCTGGGAAAGATTGGGTCGACAGTTTCCGCAGGAGGAATGTAAACTTGAGCTTAAGAAAGCCTGAAAATACGAGTGCTGCGAGATCGTTTGGGTTTAACAAGACGGCTGTGACTCAATTTTTTGAAAACCTAGAAAAAGTTCTGAGGAAGCATGAATTTACTGCAGATCGTATTTATAATTTCGACGAGACGGGGATATCGACAGTTTTGAGTACGCCTAGGGTATTGGCTGAGAAAAACCAAAAACAAATAGGCCAACTTGTGTCAGCAGAAAGAGGTGAACTTGTCACCTTTGGTGGGATTATTTCAGCCAGTGGTAACACGATCGCCCCACTGTTTGTTTTCCCTAGAGTGCATTTTAAAAATCACTTTATGCAGGGTGCTCCGGAAGGAAGTTTAGGAGTTGCATCAAAGAGTGGTTGGATTAATTCTGTAATATTCTTAGAGGTATTGAAACATATACAAAAAAATACATCATGCACCAAAGAAAACCCCATTTTGCTCTTAGTTGACAACCACGAGAGTCACGTTTCTATTGAAGCAGTAGACTACGCTCGTGAAAACGGTATTGTTTATCTTTCATTCCCACCACATACAACACACCGTCTTCAACCTTTAGATGTGGGAGTATTTGGACCTTTTAAGGCCAAGTTAAAGACTGCTTTTAACGATTGGCATGTAAATAATGCTGGAAAAACTTTAAATATTTACAATATACCGCAACTCGCTAAAATTGCCTATTTTGAGTCATTTAATAATAAGAACATTACAAAAGCGTTTGAAACTACCGGAATATGGCCCTTCAATACACTGATTTTTAGTGACGATGATTTTGCTCCCTTGCAAGTTTACCAGTCAGATGCTGTACAAAGCTTGGATGTCAACACAAGTTTTGTGAACCAAAATGTTTCTGAACATCCAGAAGACCAAGATCTGCTGGATTCTACTCAACAGGATATTCAAAGATCAGCGACTACATCACCTTCAATCCTCTATCAGCCGCTGCAAATCGATGCACCATCAACATCAGCTACAGTATCTTTAGTATCACCAGAAATGGTCCGACCCTACCCTAAACTGGATAGGAAAACCACACAAAAACCAAAGAAAGGAAAGCGATTTGGCAAGTCACGAATATACACAGATACACCAGAGAAAATTAGACTAGAAGAACTGGAAAAAACCAAAGAATTAAAAAAGCAAGAAAAAGAAAGAAAGCAGAGGGCTAAGGAGATGAAGCGTGCATTAAATTTACTAGGGGAAGCAAATAAAACCAAAATAAAGCCAAAGAGACTAAAGAAATCTGTGGAGAAATTTGTGGAGACAGATAGTGATGATGAGACTAATATAAGTTTAAGAGAAAGTTCAGCTTCTCCCGTCACAGAAGAATCTGATATTGAAAACGAAGCGCCAGTTTTGACAGAAGATATCAAAGAAAAATGTTTTGTACTTGTCAAATTTGAGAAGAAAAAGACTGTTTTACACTATGTTGGACAAATTGCTACAAAGTACAGCGCTACTGAATACAAAGTTTCGTTTTTAAGAAAGAAGCCAGGGACTTGGAAATTTGTTTTTCCCAATACTAAAGACGAGGGAACAGTAGAAGTATCAGATGTGGTCTGTACACTGATACCATCCAAAACTGCTGCTACTGTTCGAACGGCTGATATTTTTAGCTTTTCGAAAGATCTGTCTATGTACAATGTGCAATGATTCATAAAAATGACGTAATTACTAATAGTTTTTGTTAAATTGTTGATTAGTTGATAAACAATATTGAAGATTAAAATGTTAAGTAATTAATAGTTCTGTGTTATTTGTAACTTTGATCTCAATAAATATAATTTTAATACACATAGTGCAGTTTCTTTTGCATTTACAACAGTTTCTACCCCACCGAATGAATGCTCCCCACTATGTACGAACGTACCCCATAGTGCGTACGAAGCTACCCCATGTGTAGGGTGCATTCGTACATTTTCCACTTTTTAAGCGGAACGTTATAGCTTGGTAACGTTTCCAAATATCAATTTAAAATACTTCATTGTCAAAGCTGGATACTTAGGCGATATCTCAGCATTAAAATTATTTATATTCAGCTCATAGTTTTTGTTTTATAAGACTTAATGTAAAAAGTGTACGAATGCTACCTACTCTCCCCTACTACTTTAATCTACAACCTCTAAATTTATATTTTATTAGTAAAACAGATTTTTTATATTTCTCTCCTAAATTTATACTCCATATGCTTCTCATAGAGATATAATTACTAGACTGATCGATCCGACTTAAGTCTTTTCTACCATTGCGAGAAAAAAATACAGTTCCGAGCCAAGCGACACTGACGCCACTAACGCCGCGACAGAGCGATAGTACAATGTTCTATGTAAATACATGACGGCGTGTACGAACACGGCGATACTTGACGCGGCGTCACTGCCGCGGCACCACTGTCGCAAAGCGTCAGCGGCCGACCCGCGCTTTCCCTCGTTTCCCTCGTAGTGACGCTTGACGCAATGTTAGAAGTAGTTTCTCTTCAGGACCTATACAATGTCTTGTTGTTTTTAGTATCAACTCTTCATAAACTAGCGACAAAATGAAATTAAACTGTCTTTTTTTAAAACCAAAAATTCTAGAAATTTATCATCATTATAATTTAAATGTTCTTGTACTAAGATTATATAAAGACCCTGTTCGCTGCGGGTTACATAAATCGGGTCAATTCGATCTCTTGTAGTTAGTAAATACAAAAGCAACAGGTCAGCATCTTCTTCCTCTTGTTCAAATATTTTTTGCAAATCTTTCACAATCGCTTGATTCATAATCGGTTCATAAAGTTCATTTATAACGCAAAAAAATTTGACTGTCTAGATCACTGGTCGCAAATTGACTGAAAACAGCAGTGATACTATCGCCGCTCTCGGTTCGGCCACTGACGCTTTGCGACAGTGGTGCCGCGGCAGTGACGCCGCGTCAAGTATCGCTGTGTTCGTACACGCCGTCATGTATTTACATAGAACATTGTACTATCGCTCTGTCGCGGCGATACTAACGCGGCGTTAGTGGCGTCAGTGTCGCTTGGCTCGGAACTCTACCTTTAAGCAGTCCTTTTATATCGTTCTAATCGTCCTCTGTCGAAAGCAAAAACAATAAATACATCCACCTAGTTGGTAGAGAAAGAGAGAGGACAGGATAGGACTGTTTTGGTCTTATTTTCTCGTGCACTGGGAAAACAACACAAGTCGGAACGCTCAGTCATTATATGTCTATTATCCTTCTATACTTGTTATAACTATGAAATCTTCGTCTTCCCATTCTTTCCTTTGATAGGTGTTCTCCAGAATCGAGACAAATTTTATTTTCTATGTAGTTCTTAATCTAACAACAAAAATACTGTGTTGTATAAACATTTTCATCACTCCGTGCGGAAAGCACTGCTTTCGAACATGCAGGACCGTGCGGAAAGCAATGCTTCCTTCAACGTTACGAAATATAAAACTTTTCATCGCGCTCCTACTCGGCTCGCGCGACAAACGCACTGGTAATGGGATCACCTGCTTTCCGCACTCGTTACGTAATGTACTATTTGTCCATTCTTTCTTATTTTTCACAGTGTATAAGTTGCTGTCCAAGTTATTCCTTTGTTTTCTGAAATACCTTTATATTTTATTTAATTCTTGTACATCTTCCGTAATCTTCCCCTTTTTCTGGCTTTTTGTATTTTGATTATACCCACGCCATCATTGCTACTGTTTTTCAAGGGTCTCAATTCTTTCTACTCTTAATTTCTCTCTTACCACATCGTTTCTGCAGCTTGTATTTTGCTTTTTCTTTTAATCCAAATTTGACTTCCATGTATTAATATTAGTTATTTTTGTGGTACTTTCGTGTTGCGTATCGTTTATCTCATCTTGCATGTTTCCTTGTAACCCTAATTAACCCTAGGCTAGCTCCTGGGTTCGTGGCTTCCTTGTGAGTTTTATCAATTCTCTCCAAACATAAATTCTGGGCGCAAAAGTACAGACAAGCAAATAATACGCAAAAATCAGTTTTAAGATGATTTATTAAATCAAGTTTCAAGAGTTATAGTTAAAATTTTTAAGTAAACAATTAATTAATTCTCTTATCTTTAGTTTTCCAGAACTTCTATTCCGGAGGAGTTTTGAGTATTCTTTTCAGGATTTCATTCATTCAAATAATTCAGGGCTTTCTCTTATATAAATGTTCCTATTCTCAATCCCGGGATGGTAGGTTTTTGTCTTCGTTACGATTCTCAATTATGGCAACAAAATGGCTGACAGCTTGTCACGTTCTCTAATTTATTAGATATTCCTCTAATAGGGCCCTTCTGGATTTGGCAAAAACCCTAATAATGAAAACATAATCAAAACTCCATCCTTATAATTTACAATCAAGTAGAATCGCTATCTTGTTCTCCGTATTATCGAGAAAAAATTAATTATATTCACATGTTTAAACACTTTATGATCACAAAAAAACTGACTTTTACGATAGCGTTTGTACTTGAAATTAAGTGTTAGTAAAGATTTTAAATAACAAATTCACCACAATTTGGACAATTCAATAAAAATAAAATTTATAACTGAAGCTAAGATTACTTACGATTTTCGAAGGGCACCGTTCAGATGAAGAAACTGCGAGAAAATGAACGAACGGATATAATTTACGTTCAAGGAAAGCGAATCGTCTCGTCTCCTACTTCAATCGTAGTACAAAACATAAAATAACTACCAACCTATAGTCAGGTGGATTTCGGCACAAAAACGAACGTTACATCCTGGACTGTCGATACTCAGCTCCAGATATTTAAAGATCTCTACTTGTTCTATTATTTCCCGCTTTATTAGCAGTCTTAAACTAGTTGCTATGCCCCAACGTAGAAGAGTACTTATAAACTTGAAAAGAGACATCAGCTATGGTACCAAAAATATGGTTTGAGATTGGATGAAAACTTCTATCTATAGATAATGCAGCCTATTTCCAGGCAAGTACAGATAATCTTCAGTGGTCCTGTACAGTTGAAGGGACATCTGCATACTGTTAGAGTATTAAAATCGAAACTATCGATTATTAGGTATTGAATCGAAGTGATTTTTGACGACCACAAGACTCCACCTATCTTCTAGATCCATATAATTTAAAACTCAAGTTTAAATTTAAGTAGCTTTTAATTCTTCGACGATTTATCTATTTTTTCATTTAGTTAAGTTATATGCTATGTCGTCGCGTTTTACATTTTGCTTGTGTTGTGTATTTTTTATATTTATCATAACCGTTTTTGTTTCCTATGTACATATTCTTGGTTTCCTCTGATTTTTATTATTATTTTAACATATAGTTTCCACAATTTTTAGTCTCTTTAGTTGTTAACAAGCTTTATTTAGTTTTTTTTTTAATTTCTAGATGCGTGACGAATCTTCTGAAGATTTCGGCTGGTCCGAAATTCCATGGTCTAGTATGGAAAGTGATTATTCTGCAAAATATCGGTTACACACACCAGAAATGCATCATAGGTATACAGGGAAATTACTTAAGGTACCTACATGTAAAAGAAAAAATTATGAACAGTTAATTTTTATTTTTGTTTTGCAGGGTCATTCTGAAGATCCAGGAGAAACACTAAGACCTTGTGTGGCGAAAAGCTACAGCTTTGGAGGTTATGGTGGTGGGAATATTTCAGTACTTAGTCGAGGTGATAGTGTTATGTCGACACATAGTGCTGGTCCTAGGCTTCTAACTAAACAAGGTTAGTAAATACTTTTTAGAGATTTAAAATAATCCATAATTTTAAAGGATGCATTAATTTCAAAGATCTACATTTATAAATATATGAAATAAACTCTGTTAACTTGATTGCATTTCTGTTAATCTTTATCTTCGTTTCCAACTACTTGTTCGTTACTTCTATTAGGAAGAATATTTCTAGATTCAGGAGCCAGCTCTGTATCGTGGCGCTTAAGTCCATCAAGCTCGGGGTATAAATCGCAGTCACAAATGTCAGAATCAGTTACTCCTTCACCTACTTCAACACCACATCCATGCCAATCGGAACTCAAAGCAGATGAACATTATGATGACGAAGATGGAGATATTGATATTAATAATCGAGATATCCCGATTAATAATGGAGATAAACCAATTGTATGGGCTGTTACTGATATTCAGAATGTTCCAAAGGGAAGTTTGATCATTAATCCACAGGTTAGTTTTATTTTTTGGTGTTTGGGTATGGTATATATATTTTTTATTTTAACTGTTACTATAGTCAGGCCGTTCAAAAGATGGCATGATCACGAGACAAATGTGCTCCTTTATTTCGGCCCACAGTTTATAACATCTCTGGTATTAGTACAGTCTAAACTGTCCTTCGTTTATTGCAGTTTAGAAGGCGTTACATCGTAAGATTAAGCCGTCCAGATGCCCGCATTCACTGATCACGCGTCCTTGAATTCCATCTTTTGAACGGCTCGGCTATAGTACAGTATTATTTCATAGTTTGAAGTATATACAAATTTTATTGATTTTCAGACTGGTCAACCTCTAAAAAATGAAGACGGTTCTCTCTATCACTACGACCCAAACAATCTACTGCCAGGTATAATGCAATCACAACCAAAACCACCTGCATCACCTATAAAATCTTCTCCTAAACATCATTCACCTAAAAAATCCCATTCCACTTTAAAATCTTCGCCATCCCGGAAGTCCCAGTTAACTCATAGTGCAACTAGTCCAAGTTTACCATTTTCTTCACCAATTGTCGCTACTACATTACCCCAGAAAAGTTATTCATACTCACAAGAACAACATCAACCTCAATTTGCTGGATACCATACAACGTATTCAACTCCACCTGCCGCTGATCCTGGAAATATCTATCAGCAACCGTATATGGTCTATTCAGCTCCTTATGGGGTTTACTTACCGCAACAATTTGACACTAGAATGGTGAGTTCAAAATTAATAAAATTCTCGGTATTAAATTTCTACCGAGAAAAGTTTTACTTGGTCAAGGATAATGAAGGTTAGTATATGTAATTATTATTTACAGGAAGTGCCATCTAATTTAGCAGTATCTGAAATGCCGAGTACTTATTATTTACCTGATAGTTCAGTACAACCGCCACCTGTAACGTATCAACCGGCACAACCGACAACTTACTGGAATCAACCTGTCACTTTTTATC
The DNA here is from genome assembly GCA_964028335.1 of Altica lythri. Lineage (NCBI taxonomy): Eukaryota > Metazoa > Arthropoda > Insecta > Coleoptera > Chrysomelidae > Altica > Altica lythri. The sequence goes on from OZ034807.1 coordinate 44,382,475, forward strand.
AAAACGGTACACAACCTGCTGGCACTGCAGTTCCTCCACGATATCCTTCCGTTTCTGTACAACCGCCTACACAGACAGGTATGTCTAAGGCACATCCTATATGGTGCTATTTTTTTTATATAACTTACGAACTAGTTTTTTATTAAATTAAATACCTATATTATTTGCTCATCGCATTGCTTATGTTTTCATACAGAAAGCTTTAGCACTACTCTTTTCAGTAAATATAGCGCTTGCTTACGGTAACATTTGTTTATTTAATAAAGTTCATCAAAACTTAGGTAACTATTTGATAAATCATTGATAAGTTGCTAAAAACACGAAAAATATGCGATATCATAAAAACAAATCTTTTTGCATGATTTCACAGCGAATTAAACTCAAAAATCTCAAATAATCACACTTAATGTAAACAAATGTCACTGACAGGTGGTGCGATGTGACGATTCCGAAGCGCGCGCAAAATGGAGCGTTTGAACATGACAAATTTAAGCGACTTTTTATTTATTTTTTTAAAATTTAATTAGTACATTTTCAACAATACTTTTATTTTTTACTATATTAAAACGAAGTGAAAAGTGAATTAAACGAATAAAAAAAATACATGCATATTCCCTCTTGTTCGGCATGTTAGTAAACTTAGACATGTTCAGTTAGTAGGAATGCAAGTATATAATTTTATCAGGTGTCTTTTAATGTTATTGTACAAAAGTGTTCGTATAGGGTACTAACCTATCAGGTATATTGTCACATACGATGATAGGGTATTTTTACCATTAATAATTTATTTATAATTTATCGTATTGTATTTGTATTGTAATAATCCAGGTCAAGGTCAGTACGTTAGATCTCAAGGCGATAGTTTAATTTTTAGTCTCACGTAAAATATGAATTGGCTGTAAAAGAGCGATGTTGAGGTCGCACACGAGGGAGTCTTGAGGTTATATGAGTTGCCGTAGATGGACATTCTTCCAACCTCTACAAGATCAATGCTGGAGTTCCCCAAGGATCGGCTCTAGCTCCTACTCTATTCTTATTACACATTAATGATCTACTAGAAGCCACTAATAACCCGATACACGGTTTTGCAAATGATAGCAACCTACACTGTAGCAAAGCGCACAACCGTCCCATATCTCTAGATCTTGTGGAAGAGGACAGAAGATTCACAACGGCTTCTCTCACAAGATTTGAGAATTGTTGACGAGTGGGGAAGAAAGAATCTTGTTAATTTCAACGCTTCCAAGACAAAGACATGTTGCCTATCCAACAAGAGGCAAACAAACGACTCATCCATCATAATGAACGATCAGACACTAGTAGCAAGCGACTCCATTACGCTGGTTGGTATAACGATCTTCCAGGACTTAATATGGAACGAACATATTGCATCCATAGCAACTGCAGCAGGAAAGAAATTAGGCTTTCTGTTTAGAGCACGAAAATATTTCTCTCCATCCAACTTAGCTACTCTTTACAAAGCCCAAATACAGCCTAATCTTGAATACTGCTCGCATGTATGGGGACACCAGTATCACCAAAAACCTAGCCCCATTGTCCCACCGAAGAGCAGTGTCTGATCTTTCCTTGTTTTACCGATACATAAACGGATTTTGCTCAGAAGAACTCCGCTCTATAATGCCTCCACTTGCCAGACAAGCCAGTGCAACGCGACGTGCCAACTCCATGCACCCTTATACTGTTCAGTGTCAGACATCGAGAACGGATCGATTCGGTCGTTCCTTTATCCCTAGGGTCTCCAGATTGTGGAACTTCTTACCTTCCCACGTCTTCACCACTCGTCCTAACTTGCAATCTTTTAAATCCCAAAATAATAAATTGTCTCTTCTGCACCAATAGATGTTCTCGGTACATTTGTATTTAGGTCTATACCTACGAGTACATCCTTAAATAGATAAAAAAAACGGACCCTTGGAACTGGGCGGTTGTGACTCTTGACGTATATTCGTGAGTAAGCGTGTCATGCCACTATATAGTTTATTTGGCAAGAGTAGTTAGTTAGTTATTCATAGTTTTATTATTCATTGCCATTGCTTTTTTATTTGTTAATATATTTGTTGTTTGCTGTCTACTGTTTCATCTTCCTTTTGTTTAGGTTACTGCCCTCAGCAGGATACCTACCGGTTTCTGAGATAATCACGAACTGGGTGGAAAGTTTCTTTAGTAAAGCTAACCCTTATCCGAAACCACTAGGGTACACCGTATTTCCCCCAGGCATGACAATATATTTTTCTAAACAAATTGAGAAAGTGAAATGCACATAAACGTATTGTAACGAGTTACACATAAATAAACCGGAATGCCACTGGAGGCTCTGGAACTTTTAGAGAATAATCGAGATAATTCGAGTGGAGGCTGAACGTCCGTTGATTCGACGCGGGTGCTGGAATCTTCTAAAAACGATAAAACGAATAAGACCATTGTAGTACACAGCGGGGATATGTTTTACATATATTCCTTACGCTGATCTTTTATATAAATTGTTTTACATAATTTTTAGTATTTATATTATTCTAGTGTTTATAAACATTAAACCCAGTGGTTTTAGTGTTTTCGTTACAGTATGTTTGCAACGCTTATAAAGCAAAATATATAGTTTTTCTGTACTAATAAACAACATCTAAATAAATATATTGTATTGTTTTAGCATACTTACAAGCTGCATATCCAACGAACTATCTAACTTCTCCAACGCAACAACTTCCAAATCCACCACCAGAACTCCAACCAGTGTACCCTAACCAACCAGTACAAGTCCTCTATCAAAACCAACCCACCACAGCGTCTTACTATCCCAATCATCCTCCATTAATGTACAGTCAAAATCCTGTTTATTCTTCTCCTACGTATCCACCCCAAATTGTTCCTCAGCAAACTGTTCCTGCGTATCCACAAAGTACTCCAACTCCAAATAGTTGTAGTTCCGGTAATACACCTGGAGGACATGACTCACAGGCATTGTTGAATTTGGCACAAAGTATACAACAGATGAATTTAGGAGGTGTTGTACCTTGTCAGACATTTGTTAATAAGGGTAAGTTTTTACTGTTACTTAAAATTAACTGTTACAATATGTTTTTATTTTATTTTAGGTACTCAACTGCCATATGATTTCCGACAGAGATCATGTAACAACAATTTTAAAGGTAAACCATTTAAATGTATTTTAATGGGTTCAAGTCAAAGTAGTACCGGTACAAATTCACCAGCTGCCACTGTAATCGCCGGATATTGTCCTCAAAATCCTCCAGGAATGTACAGAACTCCGCCTGAAACGCCACCTGCACAATTTACTTATCAACCATCATTCAATTCTCCAATGATTATTAAACAGGTAAGATTTATCCAATTACCATTAGAGGTACTTTAATTTCAAAGATACAAGATGACAGCCGAGAGCATGATCAAAATCAACCAATTATATTGTACCATCTACATTATCATACTACGAAATGACAAATAGAATAGAATAGAAATGTAGGCTTAGCTAACCTACATCATACCCTTAAAAACGTAGGAGGTTACAATTGCTTACCACACCTCAGGGCAGGAGGAGAGTGAGCTCTGTATGTTCGTGGGGTGTAATTTAACAAGAAATGATGTTAAAGTTAAATTAATTAGCGAGATTGTCATAAATAAAGTTTGTTTTGATAACAAAGAAAACCTAAAATTTATTAAGTACCTCGTTGATTATAACTGTTCAAAATAATGGTAACAACACACTTACCTTGTTATGGCTTTATAAAAAAAATGGCTGTTACGATTTAAAGAAAAAAAAAAGAAATAACAACAGTTAATAATAAAAATATAAGAGTTGGTGTTTGATGCGAATTCGATAGTCATGAAAGAACGAACATCCCAAAAAGTCTTTGTTACGGTCATTTTGGTTGCTTTATTCTCCTTTTTAAGGAATTATGACTTAGGGGCTTGGTCGTTCATGATCGCGAGACTCGACATGTGACGTGAATATGATGTTAGTGTAAAAAGCCTAATAAACATCGGACCAACCGGACTGCACACGCAATCAAAACGACTAAGAATGTCTGGCTTTATCCGGACGGGACGTCTGGTAACGCTCTCTCAGACGTAAAGTATAAGTAAAAGTTCTTCAATTATAAAAGTTGTAAAACCATTTTCAAAAAATGTATAGATGGAAGTGATAATCTAGAAAATGCGTAAGTTTAAGAACGATGTATTAAAATAAGGAACTGCTTTTTACGATTAACCTTAATATATTATAGTCTCGGCTGTTTTCATATATATTAAAAACATTATTTATTCATCTTTTATTTGATTTTAAGATGCCCAATGTGAGGGCTACCACTCCTGCTACAACAAAAAGTAGCCGTTCTCCAACACCTGCCAGTGATGTTTCTTACTTTGATAGACCAAAAGGACCCATTCCGACGACTTTTTACCAAGGGATGCCTTATATGGTACCCGGTAAGTAATTTTATCTAAATTAATATATGACACCCATGCATAAGGAAAAACCAAAGAAACCACAGAAATAAAACTGTTGCAGACAAAGAAAAGTTTAAAGCATGCCATCTTGTTTAAATTAAAATAATTATATTTATGACTATCTATCACCTGTAGGCATAAATTTTTAAAACGATTAGTTCTCATAAAACTTTGGTGAATATTTTTTAGGTAGTTCGTGTATCATTTTTTTGTATTATTAGAGATTCTTGCGAATTATGTAATTTTTTGTAGTTATACAGAATATATTGCCAGTTTTCACAATTGTTGTATATATTTTGAAATTTTTAATTTCATTTTGTTACAAATTCTGACCGTTTTCCAATTCCAGAGCATAATATGACTCAGTGACGCATAATGTGAAAATGTATGCTTAATTGGAATGCGCATTAGTTTTCAATTGCACTGGTAGAATGCTCAAGGTTCAGTTTTAATTATTCAAATGAAACTTATTTACATTTTAAACACATAATAGCAAAAAAATAGTAAATTTTCGTAACATCATCCATAGATAGATTTTAGTCTCTCAATATAAATTCGGATTTTAATCTTCTCAGGAAATTACGTCGAAAGGTTTAGAAATTATTTTAACAATAAACAATATTATTAGTAAATAGTATAAACACTCTTATTTTCTGCTTCTGAGTTGATATTGAATATGCGCATCACCCGAAAGCAGTACTTTTCAAAGTGCTTTATTATGCGAAGCATTGCAGTAGTTGAAACATACACCTTTTAGCATTAAGTCAAATAATCCAATTTAATGGTATAATTGAAAACCAGGGACAACATTAAGAAAACTAATGTCTGTGTATGAACAACTTCCTATGTGATACTGTTTTAGTACACACCTATTTTGTTTATATGAGACATTGAATCTTGTCAAGGGTAATATAACAAGACCTTGATTATAGTCGGCTATTTTTGTGATATCTAGATTTCGAGAATATTTTAGTATCAATTTTAGATATTTTGTAAACGTTTTAAATTTTAATAGGCTATTTGACAATGTAGAAAATAAAGTGATTTATAATAGCTCTATATATATTTTGAATTTAAGATGCAATATGCTGTAATGTACTATAAAAATATACTATAATTTATTCAAAAATCCCATAATAAAAATAATTTTATGTAGCTTTTGTAACGTGACATGAAACGGTTCGTATTGTGCGATGACATCACTATATTATTTACAATATGGTTTGTGGTGAATTGTGATTTTAGGCTTGACTTGTTCTTGTTTCCTTGACTTAGATTTTCAGAGTAATCGCAGGAATCTTCACAGGACAGTGTCCACCTTGACTTTTTAAGTTTTGAACAGTTTTTATCATTGTATAGTGATTTAATAGTATATTTTCTCTGATTTCTGCATTAAACTCAATCATGGAAAGCACTGTTGTAAAAGCTGACAGCAAAACCCTACCAAAACTAAATGCAATCATGGTAGGATTTATTTTTTTCAAAAATCTCCCCGATCTTGCTGGCAATAAAATTTATGAGGTAAAACGTCATATACCATTATTGATAAATCCAATTTTGTGTTATAATAGTTTGCCGTGGTTTTTTCTAGCTGTAAGCAAGTCAGTCAATGAGTATTTAGTTACTTAATGATATAAAATTAATAAAGGAGTGCCAATTCAATGATAGGTAAAAAACAAAGGAACCACATAGGGAACGGTTTAAATATAGGTTTAATAATCGCCCAGACCAAGAAATATGTTATCACAGTATAAATTATTTTGTGATACTTATGTTAAATTATTTCTATTACAATCTATATAGCACAAATATACTTACTTTAAAGGAGTCTTTAAAGAAGAAAAGATTTGAATTCGTCTTTATTTTATTAGGATCTTTTTGCAACCATTTTCGACGTATTTTGGCATTCTTTTTAACAAATATTTTTTCGGAAGTTTTTATTGTTGCGTTAGTGCACAGCACTTGACTCAAGACACCAAGAATAAAAATACGTAGTCAGTAAGCAGGCACAAATAAATCCATAATAAGACCTTTTAAAATTTTATTATTAACATAGTCTAATTTAAAAATGTTATATATTTTTTAGCTGCTGATCCTCGATTGATATCTGGACGAGGCCAACCTACTGTTTATCGACAACAACAAAATACACAAATGAATAGACCTCCTAATCAAGGTCATGATAATCGTACCAGTAATAAAAATCGAAAACCAAAGTAAGTGATTTGTGTCTTTTTGTACTACTACTATAGTATTATACGTTACAAGGTCGGTAGTTGACTTATTACAGTACGAGTTAGTTTAGGAAATAAAAACGAGTACTGTAATAACACCTAACGATCATGTATCGTATTATATTTTATTTCATCCTGTTTTTATACATTAATAAATTCATAAAAAATTTAACAGTAGTTCCTAACTTGACTAAAAATAGTTCGTAACTTGATTAGTTAGGTCAAATTACCTTAAAAGCCATCTGTCACTGTCAAATAATTTTTTTGTTATTAAGATTTAATTGTTAATATAAAATTGAATAACATTGACTTCTTTTTAAATATGGCAGTAAAAGTAAGTAATTAATTATTTTATTTTTATTTTATAGTCATTATAGTATTTTTAAATCTCAAAAATTAAAATTAATTGCCTTCCTTTAAGCAATCAGAGCAGCGTTGCTAGGCAACACATTACAGTACCTGATACCGTAATGTTTTACTTACCGGCGCCAAATTGATTATAGGGAAGTGTATTTACTGGACAGGATGAAATAAAATTATTTTGTTTTAATGCGAACAGCTTTAACCGTATAAATAAAAAATTTAAGTTGTTTATTAAGTGTTTAATTATTTTTAGGTTCAATAGACAGAGTGGTTTACCGCCAAGCGGAAAGTAGACATTAACAGTAAAAGCGATTTCCAAGAAAAGTCGTCGATAAATGAATGATGTTGATAAAAATAAAATAAATATAAAAGATGTTACGATTTACTAATTTATTATTTGTATAGATTTTTTGGAGAGTCGAAATTTGTTGATAACAGCGCAGGTGAAGAGTTCCTTCAATATTATTTTAAATAAATATATTTTTTTCAATTATCCGTCTTAAAAGAAATAAACGATATTTTCGGGCTTAACATTACGTTTGTGATAATAATATATTTATTATTTACTATATATTACAGAGGAGTTTAAATTTTGTATATTTTTTTAAAAAATAGCAATACTTAAAAAATATTTGCTCAAATTTCAGTTTGTTATTCGCACAATTTAGCACTTGTAGCGAAAAATTGGTTTAGAAGAAATTTTTCAATAATTTTAAATTGTTTGTTTTCGTGTAGTTATATTTGTAACATTTTTCAGAAACACAGCAATCAAACAACTATTTCTTCTAATAAATGCGATACCCGATAATATAATAATATTTTACTATTAATGGAATTACCATATTTTTTTGTTTCGATCTATAAAGATATAGAAAGTATAAAAAATAGACCGAAATAAAGTCTTAGGAAGCATATTCTGTAATGTGGTTGAATTTTGTATCTTTCAAGTTAATAAAATAAATAATTGAGATAATTTAAAATAAAATACAAGTAGACTAAAAAGCATATTAACTCATTAGAGTCAACCTTTCGTGTTGCCGATGCTAGTATATCCTTATATTGGCATCACGGAAGGCTGTCTTTAGTATTATATGCCCAAAACTCTGATAATCATAAAAACCTATTCCAATAAGACAAATACTTCAATTAATGCACTGAAGATTACTTCTACAGAATAAGCTTGAAATTCCTCCAATATTCCAACTGTTTATCCAAATTAAACCGAATCATGGTATGTAATAATTGGTATTTTATTGAATGGTGCAGTCGAAATCATGTGTAAGGACAAATGTACGTATGTTATTTATTATTATTTTGTTCCTTTTGGTAATAATTTATAATATTATAGCTCATGGATAATAAATATTGGGACTGGTTCCAAAATTATATATCGTTACAATTACTTATTAATCTTCAAAATATGTTCCTCCTGCATCGATACACCTAGTTCGGTAAGTCTGCCACTCGTTAAAAGCGCGTTGGAAGACGAATTTCGCTATACTGTTGAGAACCTTTGTTGTTGCCTCTTGAAATGCCTCGGTTGAGTCGAACCGATGTTCTTTGAGCTCCACGTACTGTTTTTTTTTAATAAAACTAATATTACTTTGATAATTAGATACCTATTATTACATTTGTGAATAAATGTTTACAAAATCTAAAAGGCAATGGTATACCAACTTAATATCATTAACTATATATTAAACTACAAATAGCGATTTTAATTTTATATTGTTAATGTATTTAAAAAAAGTATAATTGCTCCTATATATGGTAACAAATAAATGATACTTAATATAAAAAAAAAAACAGTAGATGAATCGAACCCCGAATACTCAGAGTAGAAAGCAAAAACAGTAACTCGTAGCTAGCACCCGGCTTGTTATACTAAACATTTAATTTATATTTTAATCCCTACTTGTGTTGGGAAATTGTTTGGTCACCTCCATTAGAAAAAGATGCAGAGACTGCTCGAATCTTTTTTCTCTTCTGCTTTCCAGGAATGGGTTATGACTAGAACAGGAAGTATAGATACCAGAAGTCTAAACGTAATGTTGAACGAATGGTCTCAATTTAGGGGACAGAACTATTGCTGGTAGAGTGCGCCATTGTTCAAGCAGTACTCGTTTAAATCCTTACGTTGGATTTTTTGTTGCTATTGACAGCTCTGGAAAGTATCTTTTATTACAACTAATTTTAAATAAATCAATTAATATTATATATTTAATTTAACATTCGCGACATTCAAATGTCATAATAATAATATCGGTACATCCTGAATCCTTGCGCAGCTAGTGGTAAAAATTAGAACTATGATCTGGGTTGATTATTGTGTACTAGAAATATTATGGAAAAGCCTATACCGTGTAGACTCGGTATCTATACTTCGTGGGCTAGAAAGTTAAATGAAAATCGTATCAAGGACCGTAAACTGTAATTTCAAATAATTGATTCAATTAATTATGTTTTATTAATGAAGTAGTGGAATAAGTAGTAATTTATTTTAAAAATGAACTTTCAACCCAACCCATCCCCACAAAGACATAAATAATTACATTAATCCATTGTCTACAAATTGTACACACAAAGTAAATTTTCTTTAAAAAAAATCCCTTTTTTAAACCACGAAATGGTGCTTAAACACAGTGAATATATTTATAATACTATTTAAAAAAAAGCTCATACAAGTTTTTAAGAAGAAATAGTTTTTTGAACTACACATAGATATGTTAATACTAATGTCAAATAACTATCTGACGTTGTGTGTAGTACGTGACATTGTGTGTAGTACGTTTAACTTGACATTATTAAAAAAATATTTTCTGAGTTTAATTTATATTACTTAATTAAAAACTGGTATTATATCAAAGATTGAAAATCCAATTCGATCTTAATGTTTTTAAATTATCATCGGGGTTAAAAAAATATTGCATAGATCAACATTTTGGTTTTTAAAACTTTAATTTCTTTCAACTCGATTTTTCACCCACAAGTGTGTACTATATGGTAAAGTGGTACAAGAGGTTTAGCGAACATTATAAAATATTAATAGCTTTCGATTATTGTGAACGTCATTAAGAGCAATACGAATATAATAAATATGTACTTTTCAGAAGTTTCAATTATATTTCATTGTCATGAGATTTAGAATAAATCAAAACTATTAAATAAAGGGTGTGGAACTTGAAGAATTCCGATGAAAGAGAATTTTCTATACTGTTGTTGACAGAAAAGTAAGGTGAAAAATAACGTTTTTAACTATTTTTTTTAAATCTTTGAATATTTCAAACATCCGTATATTTCGTATATTTTTCCAAAATAAATATTATAAATTGTAAAATACAAAATTTAGCATAAAATATTAATTTACTTTATATTATAAATTTGAAAATATTTTTTTATATACTATTATCATCATTATTATATTCTATAACATACACTAGGTTTGTGATAACTAAAATATACTTAAGTCTGCGGCGTATGCCATGAGAGCGAGAGAGGGGATAGGTAACAAAGTCATCTCCCGTAAGTATTATTCGTTCCAACTTCCTGTGGACTGATTAATCTTAACAGCTACCTAAACCGAGACTTTAAAGCTCAGGGCCGTATTAGGATCTATATTACACCAGCAGGTATCGATTTTACCGTTAGGTTATTCTATGTTATGTACAAATTTTGTCCATTCTTTTTTGACATTGAGCTTGCTGACGCCCCTGTTACTTCTTTTTTCTGAAGAATTTTTCTGATTTTATCATTCCAGGTCTTCTGTTGGCTCGTTGTGCTTTTGCTTGACATACTTGTTTTACTGGTCTTTTATCCGCCATTCTATTTATGTGTCCATACCATCTCAGTTGTTGTCTTTTAATCGTGTCAGTTATTCTTTCTAGACTCAGTTCCTTTCTAACCACAGGTATCGACTGTACTTATTATTTTACGAAACGGCGGCATGAAAGCAAAGATCTTATTTTCGTAAACCCAATAAAAGACTACTCTTTTTCAAATTTTTCAATTAAAAGGTTTCAATGCACTTTGATTAGCATAATATAAACTTAATTAGGTTAATATAAACCTGCACAGATCAAAACCAGGTAATATAATACAATGAAAGTGATAACCTCATTAAGATAAGAAAAATCGTCTTGGAACGAATAATACGTACGTACGCGGACACTTTTTCTCGATTTACTGCTCTCGTGCAGTCACCGAAGTCCACACAAAAAGCTTCGCTTTAACAATATTATTTTATACAATAATCCTACGTATCACAACAAACATATGGAGGTATTTTTTATGATGATCGCTATATATCTTGCATCACTATATAATATGTATTCCAAAAAATTACACATTGTAGTTTATTCTATAGTTCTCTCAAAAAATAGACGATTGTACAACAATATATAAAGAAGTCATTTTCTTGTTGTTTCATATGATATTATTATTATTTCAACCAAACTTCATACTTGATACAATGCGGTATTAATAAATGAAAAGACAATCTCTTGTTGCTGCTAAAAAGTATATTTTTTTGTTGCAGTTTTTTATGAATAATCCTTTAAAGTCTATTTGTTTGCAGTTGGCAGCACAGTGAATTCATTATAAATGCAAATCCTTCAAAGCCCAAGCAAGGGTGGTTCATGAAAAATAACTAAAAGTAGTATACATTTCTATTGAAACATAGTCATAGTTGTTATTTTTCAAAGAGTCCACCCTGTAATTAGGGATTAACTAACCCAAACACAATAGAAACCCTAGATAATATTGTCACAACAGGTAGCTGAATAGATCCCATGACCGTAGAACCGAAGTTTTTTTAAAGCATAATTCAATTTAAAATAAAAATTAAAAGTAAAATAAAAATATTCCATTTCCATTCCATTTCGTCGTATTCATCCGACGATGAGTCAGATTCGTTGCCTGGTCCGATAGGAATTACAATGGGTTCGAACAGTTCTTCAATATTGATATCAACACTCTACAATCGTTCTTCTTCCATCTTCACATGGTTTATGGCATTGGTCCAATTTTCCCGTGTTACGTTTCCAAAAGAATTTATCAAATGTTGTCTAACGTCATTCAATTTAAAAGTTGTATTGTTTCTTGCCACCTCGCCTTTTACCTGCGCCCATATTAATTCTATAGGGTTTAATTGACAGTGATAAAGTGGCAAACGTAATACAGTTATTCCTTTTTCCTTCGCTATTTCGTCAATTACATATCTTTTATATTGTAATTTGTGGCGCTTTGAAATTTGCAGTAATTCCGTTTTTAGCATGGTGTCGTCAAAAGAAATATTCTTGCTCTGGAGCCACTATTTAATATCTCCTTTTTCCATGACGTCGTTAGTAACTTTTCTACCAGTTTTGAATGATAACTGGCGTTATCTAAGACAACCACTGCAGCACTTGGCAAAAAGTCCAATAGCTGGGAAAAATAATCTTCAAAAACAACAGAGGTCATTTTCTCGTGGTAATCTTTGGTTGACTTTGATACAAAGTCTAATAACCCATTTTCTACAAAACCATGTTCACTGCCAATGTGTGCGATTATTAGTTTGCGACCTTTTCCTCGAGGAGCATTTAATCCTGTTGAATATCCCTCCAAAAATGCCTGACGGGAATTTGAAATATTGGTGTCCATCCATGCTTTAGAAACAGTGTGTCCTTCATTCAACCATGTTTCATCTAAATAAAAGCATAGTTCTTCCCTCGCTCCGAAACTTTTTAATACTTCTTAAGTATTGTCTTCACCAGTAAATAATTTCTTCTGTCTCATTCAAAAATTAGGGTCTTGTTTACAACATTTTACGATTTAATGACTTTTCTTAGCTGCCAACTCCAAACAAATGGACTTTAGATGTTTTTTTTCTTTACATATATTTTCTACGTTCAGTTAGCATTATTTGTATAAAAGCCATGTTAAATTTTGTAAATAATCTAGGGTTGGATTTATTTATTGATTTCTATAAATAACCGAAAAATTTAGATTAAAAAAAAATTGTTTGAGATGGGATGTATTTTCCGATTTCCTGTTATGTATTGAATTTATTAAAAATTTTACGAAAAGTTAATTTGTTTTTACATATTTACACATAAAAAGAAACAATGTTATTCAGTGTAATTGTGTATATGGCATGCCATTTTTTGATATAACCATGTTAAAATTTTCTACCTACCATTGGATAAAATTTTGATACTTTTTACTTTTGAAAAAAATCGTATTTAACCGTATTAAAATTCCATCCATTTAAAAGTTTCTGAAAAAAAAATAATAAGTAAGGTAATGAATTACATTTATCTTTCTCTAGATGTCAATTAGTCATAGAGAAGAGGGTTTGATAAAATACCAATAAATAATTAGTAATCTTTTCTATACAAATCTTTTACTTCTTTTAGCTTTGTTTTTCGTAATTTTTTTCAATAAATAAAAACAAATACTTATTCTGTATTCACTTGTTTTTATACCAAAATAAAACATATTTCTTTAAAAAGTTTTTGTATTTTGGCATTTAATCATACCAACTTCTTAACACAGTAAAAACATGTACTTAATTTTTATAATTCCTTCTTATATCTATTGTAAAATAATTCTAAAGAACTATTCTGTGTTTTGTGTAACTTGGCATTTTCTTATAATGCGTAGTATTATCTGAGTAGTCCATACTTTTTGTTTCATTCTTAACAGAGTGACTTTTTATTGTTTTTTTTTTTAAATTCTATTTATTTTTGTTCTAATGTGCCTCGGACACGTGTAAGATTTTATTTAATAAATGTATATTGTTTCTATATTTTTTTATTTAGCTTTCCAAGTGCAATGTCCCAGAATATACCGCGATTTTGTATCTGAGACCAATACATTCCGATCTGTAAATCCGTAAAATTGTGAAATTGGTATAAGAAAATACAATATTTAGTAAACGATTATTTGTATGTCTCTCATGGGATTTTTGAAAATTTTTGACATTTCTGAAAGGTTTTAGAAAGTATACAAACAAAAATATATTAAATAACATTAAGGAGAAATTGAAAAAATGTGTCATTCAGCGAGACTCGAACTCGCAACCTTCAGCTCTACGCGCTGACGCTCTAATTACTAAACTATAAATGCCTAGCCATCAAATCGCTTATCGGTCATTAAATTCTACTCCTGCCACATGTGACACTTACTGATTTTCTCCCTAAGCACATATAGGATGACGTTAATGAGAGAGGGACTGTCAAATCGACAATTGAAACATAAAACTCTAAGTCATTTTTTAAATTTTAAAGTGAAACTTTTTATTACATCGTTTTTGGAACGAAGTTCCCTTTCGCGCGTTACGAACAGTTACGACTGACGCTAGGAGCTAGCCCAAAAAAATTCATACCAAAAGTTTTCACGACACTATGCACCGACACACGCATGTTTCTCTCTCTCACAGACCAAAAAATAAATAACTCTCTCTCCCTCTCTCTCATAGATAGATATATTACAATTAAAAAGACACTATTTTAAATTAAAAGAAAATGTACATTAAAAAGAAAATACTGTAGAAAAGAACATAATTTATTATTATATTATATTTCATTATATTTTATTTCATCCTATTATTATTATTATATTTTATTTCATCCTGTTTTATAAATTAATAAATTCATAAACATTTTAAAAATAGTTCGTAACTTGACTACGTCAAATTACCTTAACTGTCAGTCACTGTCAAATATTTTAATTTTAAATTTTTTGTATTGAATTGTTAATTCCTGTTTTAAATTATAAAAAGTAATTTTAAAAAGATGTGTTATTTAAAGCTCTGGTATTGTATAAATGGACACTTTTGTTAAAAGAAACGAACTGTTAGGTAAGTAGAGATTTTATACAGACAATAATAAATGCTTATGTATGTATAAACACTCTGTTATGTTTACAAATTACTAATTCCTTCACTAATTAATCGAAAGGAACTTCGTTCCATCCGGGTGTCCCTTGACACCTCACACTTTTTTTTTATATTTTCACCGTGTTCTTTGTCTCTATGCGGAATTTTGTAATCGAATTTAAACCTATTACCCGACTACCTAGAGCTCTGAAATTTTCAGGATAGCTAAGATCTGGATGACAATGCATGTTTCAAGTGTGTTTAGCATTGACATATTAATACAAATGGACCGGCCGCTTCCCATATTCGCAACAGCTGCTTCTGCGGCCAACATTAGTAAGAGAGATCCGAGAGAGAGACGGAGGTAGGCCGGGCAAAACGCACATTGTTTAAATGAGAGCTTAAGGGAAATACATCTTTTTATAACGTTTTATGTAAAAAATAGTATATTATATACTTAGAGTGAGAAGTGAGCTATTATTATGTCAATATCTTAAAAATTATAGAACTGTAAATATTAATTCTCGTTAGGGGAATGGAGTAAATAATAGCAATTTCTCAGCTTAGTAGTGAAAAAAAGCTTTTTCATTTGTGGTTGTTCGAAGTATTTGATGAAACTTAAGTTTGTTAAAAATTTTTAAGTCAAAATAAGTGAGAAAAGACTCTGGTTTTATGTTTAGGTGTACTTATTTGAGCAAAAATAATATATTGATGTGGATTTTTCTTCTTGGAACGGGTTCTTTCATTGAGTTGTGTGAACGTGGTCTGGGATTTTTAAATCGGTTGTCTAGATTAAGTAATTTTTTTGTTTGAATTGTTTTGTTTAGGAGATGGATTGTTAGGTTGTTAAGATATTGTTGTTGATGGGATTGTCATTGAATTAATTTTTGTAAAAGTCAGATAAAATAAAACGATTGTAAATGAAAGCATTTGAATTTAAATTAAAATAAAAACATAATAGTAATAAATAATTAAAAGAATAATAAAATACAAAGAAACCAAAACTTGAAAGATATAGAAAAGCAGAGAGTTGGAAATTTTAAGAGAGCAGAAAGGTGATAGATAAGTAGAAAGGCGGTAGCAAGAAGGAGTTGGAAAATTGTAGGAAGAGGAAAGTATAGAGAAAGAGTTGAGCAGCAGAAAGGTATTAAATAGATGGAAAGGCAGCAGCAAGAAGGAGTTGGAAAGTAGTTGGAAGAGGAAGATATAGAGAAAGAGTGGAAAAACGGAAGTAGAAAGATTTAAAAGAAGATAATTTATTTTTTTATTTATATTTTTTAAAAGTTATTTTAGGACAATCAATTTAAAAATTTTGAATCCACGACCGAGAATTTTATTGAAAGTGGGTGTTCCGGAAGGAGGATCCATTTCAATTGGCGCCCAACGTGGGGCTGCTTCGGCACTGAGGGTAAGAGATTTTTCTTAACTGTTAGGTGTCAAGCTTGCTTTATTAAAAACAAAGTGTGTGATTCTGGAGTAAAAGATTAGATAAATTATAAATAGTTGTATGAAATTAAGAGGGGGAAAGGATACTACAGATAGAATGTCAGAACAAGGGGATAATATTGATAATCAGGACAGTCAGGGTAGTCAGGGTATTCAGGATAGTCAGGGTAATCAGGTTAGTCAGGATAGGCAGGGTATTCAGGATAGTCAGGATAATCAGGGTAATCAGGATAGTAAGATAGGGGATAGAAGGGATTCATCATGGGAACAAATGATGGAAATGTTAAAAAATATAAACAAGAATATGGATTCTATGAAAAAAGAAAATAAAGAAATAAAACAAGACATGAACAATAATATGGATTCTATGAAAAAAGAAATAAAACAAGAAATGAACAAAAATACTGAAGCAATAAATTTAAATATGGAAACAATGAAAAAAGACATGAACAAGAATATGGATTCTATAAAAAAAGAAATAAAAGAAGAATTCAAAAATGAGATAAAGAAACAAATGGAAATAAATAAACAAAAATTGGAAGAAACAAAGAAAGAAATAAGAACTGAAATAATAGCGAGAATAACGGAAATAGAGGAGTTACAAGAAGTAAAAATTAAAACGATTATTAACAAGGAATGTAAAGATGAAATAAAAGAATGTAAAGATGAAATCAAAGAAATCAATAATAATACAAATATAAAATTAAATGACTTAGAGATAATTATAAAACAAGAGAATGTGGAAAAGAAAAATGTAATAGAAGAAATGCAAAATACAATAAAGAAGATATATGAGATGGAAGAAAAAGTAGAAAAAATAAATGTAGTACAAGAAAAAGAATGTGAAATGTTATTGGAAGAAATGGAAAGAAGAAAAATAAATAAAAATCAAAATAATATGAAAATAAGTAAAAGTGAACATGAAATTAATGGAAATATTAATAAGATTCATCTAAAAATTTTCATAAGAATTGTGAAAAATAAGTTAAAATGGTGTGAAGATCATGAAGAATTAAGAAAATACCTGCGTGAGATGTTAGATGGGCAGGCATTGATATGTTTTGCCAGTAAAGATGAAATATTTGTGTTTGAAAAATTTAAGAAGATGTTTTTGAGTTATTTCTGGGGGAATTTTGTTCAATCTAAATTTAGGAAAAAGTTATATACAGGGAAATATCAAGAAAGGGGAAAACAATTTAAATTTATAAAAAGTTTGTATCGAGGGAACTATCAGGAAAGGGGAAAGAAATTTAAATTTATTAAAAGTTTGTATCAAGGGAAATATCAGGAAAGAGGCAAAGTATTTAAGTTTATCAGAAAGTTATATACAGGGAAGTATCAAGAACGGGGAAAGAAATTTAAATTTATAAAAAGTTTGTATCGAGGGAAATATCAGGAAAGGGGAAAGCAATTTAAATTTATTAAAAGTTTGTATCGTGGGAAATATCAGGAAAGGGGGAAGGTATTTAAATTTAGAAAGAAGTTATATATAGGGAAATATCAGGAAAGGGTTAAGGTTACAAAATTTATAAAAATTATATGTAGGAAAATATTAGGAAAGGGGAGGTCTATAAAATTTATATGTATAGGGAAATTCCAAAAGCGGGGGAACAAATCTAAAACTTTAAAAAAATTATATTTTGATAAAAGTTAAGAAGGGGGGATAAAAAAAAAAATAGAAATAAAAGAAGAAGTTAAAATTAGATATAGTGATGGGAATTGATATGCTAGAGGTAGTGTATTTTATAGTAAAATTAAAATATTCTAAATTAAAAGCTTGACAACTGATGGTGAAGAAAAATTTCCTACTGAAAGGAAATTTGATTTGGCAAGGTGAAGTGATTCACCAAGTCAAATCAAATTTGGGGGAAATTGATGTGGATTTTTCTTCTTGGAACGGGTTCTTTCATTGAGTTGTGTGAACGTGGTCTGGGATTTTTAAATCGGTTGTCTAGATTAAGTAATTTTTTTGTTTGAATTGTTTTGTTTAGGAGATGGATTGTTAGGTTGTTAAGATATTGTTGTTGATGGGATTGTCATTGAATTAATTTTTGTAAAAGTCAGATAAAATAAAACGATTGTAAATGAAAGCATTTGAATTTAAATTAAAATAAAAACATAATAGTAATAAATAATTAAAAGAATAATAAAATACAAAGAAACCAAAACTTGAAAGATATAGAAAAGCAGAGAGTTGGAAATTTTAAGAGAGCAGAAAGGTGATAGATAAGTAGAAAGGCGGTAGCAAGAAGGAGTTGGAAAATTGTAGGAAGAGGAAAGTATAGAGAAAGAGTTGAGCAGCAGAAAGGTATTAAATAGATGGAAAGGCAGCAGCAAGAAGGAGTTGGAAAGTAGTTGGAAGAGGAAGATATAGAGAAAGAGTGGAAAAACGGAAGTAGAAAGATTTAAAAGAAGATAATTTATTTTTTTATTTATATTTTTTAAAAGTTATTTTAGGACAATCAATTTAAAAATTTTGAATCCACGAACGAGAATTTTATTGAAAGTGGGTGTTCCGGAAGGAGGATCCATTTCAATATATTACTTACAAAACAATTATTACAGGCTCAAAAACTGTATTATTTTATACAGGGTGTCCCAGAATTAACTACGGAAACTTCGTATACGTGTTCCTTGATGACAAATAAGTAGGGTCTTTCCTATAAAAAAAATTTTTTTAGAGACTCCTGTCAGAGTTAATTAAAATGTTAATTTTGTGCGCGATATTCAAATCTGAGAAAACGACCCATCATTGGTCGAAGCGACGTTACGTCACATCGCATCCCTTTGAGTTGTTTACATGTGTTTACAAGATATTTGTGCTTAAAATTGTGTTTTAATTATATCCTGTGGTGTTTTGTACTGTGTGTAGTAAATATCGGTAAAATGGTTTTTTATCTTTTTGCATGATTTCACAGCGAATTAAACTCAAAAATCTCAAATAATCACACTAAATGTAAACAAATGTCACTGACAGGTGGTGCGATGTGACGATTCCGAAGCGCGCGCAAAATGGAGCGTTTGAACATGACAAATTTAAGCGACATTTTATTTATTTTTTTAAAATTTAATTAGTACATTTTCAACAATACTTTTATTTTTTACTATATTAAAACGAAGTGAAAAGTGAATTAAACGAATAAAAAAAATACATGCATATTCCCTATTATAGTTAAAATGACTCTAGACACCAACTTAATAGGTTAATAACTATAAAATATTATAGAGTGTGTGCGATATATTACATAGTTTATAAATATCACTATAAACACAGTCAAATATATTTAATTTATAAGATAAACACCAAAAACATTAAAAATCAACGTAAATCAAATGTAAATTAGGAGCTTTCTGCCCGACCTAGCGCTATCCTTCTTATCCGTCTCACTCTGGAATCAATTATTTCGCTGCACAGCTGGTCCATTTGTATTAATATGTCAATGGTGTTTAGGCATATACATTAATTTCGAAATTTATACTGAATTGATATGAAATATGATATAAATTGTGTATACATGTTATCATTTTAAAAGTTTTTAAATATGTCGTTCGTAGCCTAGTTGATTAAGCGTCGGATATGAATCAAGGTGACAGTTCTATTATGTTATCATAATGGGATCGACTACGCGAGAGAGAATTTTTAACTTCCCGCTAAAAAAAATTAAAAATTTTTTTAAAATCGGGAAGTTATTGGTTTCACCCCGTTTTTCGAAAATCGAGTTTTCATCGGATCTCAACGTTTTGAGGTCTTAGGAACCTCCTCTGACTATTTTTACGAGGGTGTCTGTATGTCTGTATGTACGTGTGGATGTGTGTGTGTGTGTGTGGATGTATGTAAACCTCTTATAACTTTTGAACGGCTTGACCGATCGGAATGAAATAAAAAGCATTCAAAAGAGTTCCACCTAACTTAGATTTCCTGTAAGTTTGAACCGATTCGAGCAGGTAGATTTCGAGAAATTTCAAAATAACCGAAAAAAACAATTGGTAAAAATGATGTTTTTTGGGCATATCTTTTTGGCTATTGCATCGATCAATTTCATAACCTAATCAGCTCTCAAGCTTAAAAAGCCACGTCGAATGCCGTTTTGCAAATTAAAATCGGTGGATTCGTTCGTGAGATATCGTTGTCGAAAAATTTAAAAAAAAAAAGTGTTTTTTTTTCAATAACTTAGAGATTTTTTGACTAACTGATTTTGCACTCCCAGTAACGTTTTTAGGTCTTAAAAACTGCGTTAAATGCCATCTTGAACATCAAAATCGAATAATGCGTTAAAAAGTTATGGCTTTTTAAACATTTCAAAAAAAGTCAAAAACGTCAAAATACGTCACGTTACTATAGCTTTGCGGTTAAAACTAGCGGGAAGTTGCAAGGATGGCCTTTAAGGTCAACCTCTTTTCAAATTTTTTTTTTTTGTTTTACATGTGACAACAGTAATTATTATTTTAACTGTTAATAAAATAACTAATTTAGAAAATTTTTAAAAATTTTAGACTATACTGTGGACTATGCCGTAATCTATCTTGTAAAGCGCTATTTGCCAAGGGAGTAATAATTTAATAATAGTAATATGACTTATAAATCACCAAAAAAAACTTTCTACTATAAAAAGTTCTTTAATAAATTGTGATTATTTCATTATGAATCCAATCCTTTGTTTTGTTGCAATTGACCATTGTTTACAAATTTAAATAATTTGTAATAAATAATGTGTTCAAATTAAAAACTCCTGAAGACAGCAATCAAAGATTTGATAATTTATTTGTTTATTAATACAGTTCGTGAATACTGATGTAGTTTTATATTGAATAGGTCTTAGAATTTTTCCTTTAGTATTTTGGAATAAATAAATCCTTTGTTCTGGTTTTAATTGGTATGACTCATTAATTTTGTACAAAATTTCTATACACATAGGAATAAATAAGCTTCAATTTTTACCACTAAGTAAAAGGCTGGAAGGATCGGGATGAAATTTGGTACAGGGGACAGGGGTAGATTATGGTCTGGAACTAGATAAACGGGATATATCTATATTTATCCTAGTTTTATTATAAGCAAATCATTACAGTTGTTATTGAATCTTGATCTTGAATCGCGCCAAAACGGCTGAACGGTGTAGGATGAAAATTGAAATAAGGATAGATGGTAGTTGGGAATAGCATATAAGCTACTTTTCATCCCACGGGAACAGAAAAAAGGAATATAATTATATAGTTTTATGTTATCATTTTTTAGGAATCTCAAATTGTATTAATTTTTTTATATCTTTTATAGTTTTTAATATACGAGGGAATTATAAAATCTTTTTTGAAGTTGTAATTTACTCTAATGACTGGGCAACAAGTTTTTGGAGCGATTTACGTATAAATATAAAAATTATAAAATTGAGATAATTGTGGATTATCTAAATTATCAATATTAAAGAGTGTTTCAAGTCACCGTCCAGCGGGCGGTCAATAAAAGAGATCCTTTTCTCGACCCTAACAGACTCTCGCAGCATGTGCTTTAATGCACTCACGATTTTACATTGTTTAAATTTAAAAAATTTATGTGATTAATTTTTTATAATTGGAACGAAGTTCCCTTTCGGGCGTTACGAACAGTTACGAGTTACGACTGACGCTAGGAGCTAGCCAAAAAAAATTCATACCAAAATTTGTCACGACACGACATACGCAGTTGTCTCTCTCTCTCTCTCTCTCTCTCTCTCTCACACACTCATAGATGACTCATAGATGACTCATAGATGACTCATAGATGACTCATAGATGACTCATAGATGACTCATAGATGACTCATAGATGACTCATAGATGACTCATAGATGACTCATAGATGACTCATAGATGACATGACTCATAGATGACTCATATATGACTCATAGATGACTCATAGATGACTCATAGATGACTCATAGATGACTCATAGATGACTCATAGATGACTCATAGATGACATGACTCATAGATGACATGACTCATAGATGACTCATAAATGACTCATAGATGACTCATAGATGACTCATAGATGACTCATAGATGACTCATAGATGACTCATAGATGACTCATAGATGACTCATAGATGACTCATAGATGACTCATAGATGACTCATAGATGACTCAGAGATGACTCAGAGATGACTCAGAGATGACTCAGTGATGACTCAGAGATGACTCAGAGATGACTCAGAGATGACTCACAGATGACTCAGAGATGACTCAGAGATGACTTAGAGATGACTCAGAGATGACTCACAGATGACTCATAGATGACTCAGAGATGACTCAGAGATGACTCACAGATGACTCACAGATGACTCAGAGATGACTCAGAGATGACTCAGAGATGACTGTCAAATATTTTAATTTTAAAATTTTGTATTAAATTGTTAATTCCTGTTTTAAATTAAATTGAAATAAAAAGTAATTCTAGGTAGAATATACAATACCTCTGGTATTGTATAAATGGACACTTTTGTTAAAAGAAACGAACTGTTTAAAATAATGGATTTACTTTTTTTTTTCTATTTTGCTTTGAACAGTGTAGTAGTGTCGCGACTTTGTTAAGTTTATACAGGTTTTTTGTAGATAATAAATATTAAAATAATAGAAAATAAAAACAATAATGTATCCTGACAGTGTTTCTGCACAAGTTCCGGATATTGCTGATAGAGTTAGGTAAGTAGAGATTTTATACAGACGATGATAAATGCTTATGTATGTACAAACTCTCTGTTGTGTTTACAAATTACAATTCCTTCACTAATTAATCGAAAGGAACTTCGTTCCATCCGGGTGTCCCTTGACACATCTTACTTTTTTGGTCTGTGTTAGTGCATGTCGCATGTCGGTCGACCGCCGAGTAGGTATAAAGTTAAAGTAGGCGGCGCCTATAGTTTAATACAAAAATGTACGGGAGTGAGCACATCTGCTAATGAAAATAATTCTACCTATTCGTATTAATACGAACTTCGACTGCGTAAGTATCTACGACATGTAATGTCGACTGTTATATTCTACCTATTCGTATTAATACGAACTTCGACTGCGTAAGTATCTACGACATGTAACGTTTTAAAAATATTACAGTCGTAAATAATAATTTTTGAAACTGAAAATATGGAACTTGAGCAATAAATTATGTAACATATATTAAATAAAATATCTTTTAAAATTAATCAAAACACTTTCATTTTTAAACAAATAAGCTTTGTAATTATCCTACCCTTGTTATATACAGTGTGACCCATTTCGAATGGAAACACCCCTGTAGAATTCTTATTTATTAACCGATTGAAATAATTTTTTTTCCTATTTTTAAGTTAAAAAAAGTTTTAATCAAAGACCTCATTTGACATTTTTAATTTCGTTTTCAAGGCCTACTATGCCACTTTTTTGTTGTCAAAAATGAAGAATTGTTATTAGCGATTTTTTTTATTAAAAAATGACGACACCACTGGATTTAGAGTGGCTTTAAATAGCTCTGATTAAAATTTCATGAATAAATATTCATAAATAAAAAAGTTATGACAACCTAAAATTTGAAAACTCGTCAACCTAAGAGTTACTAAATAACACACTGTATCAACATTTAGCCACACAAATTGTGATTCTTTTTATTAATTTAAACAATAAACCACTTTTTTACAAACTAAGTATCTTTGTCTTATAATTGTTTTTGTTTTTGTTTATTTTAAATCCTGGTCGCCTCTACCAATCCAGCATTTAGTTGAACACATTTGTCGTAGCGCTTGCGAATATTTTTAGTGACATAATAAACAAAAACAATTATAAGACTAGATACTTAGTTTGTGAAAAAGTGGTTTATTGTTTAAATTAATAAAAAAAATCACAATTTGTGTGGCTAAATGTTGATACAGTGTGTTATTTTGTAACTCTTAGGTTGACGAGTTTTCAAATTTTAGGTTGTCACAACTTTTTTATTTATGAATATTTATTCATGAAATTTTAATCATAGCTATTTAAAGCCACTCTTAGTCCAGTGGTGTCGTCATTTTTTAATAAAAAAAATCGCTAATAAAAATTTTTCATTTTTGACAAAAAAAAAGTGGCATAGTAGGCCTTGAAAACGAAATTAAAGATGTCAAATAAGGTCTTCGAGTACAACTTTTTTTAACTTAAAAATAGGAAAAAAAATTATTCCAATCGGTTAATAAATAAGAATTCTACAGGGGTGTTTCCATTCGAAATGGGTCACACTGTATATTCATCTCATTCTTTTGTCGATTTACTGAAGTTTTCACTTCTATCGTGTGTGAATCCATGTGAATCGCACACACACCTTTTGATTTTGATTTCGATTTTGATTTTGATTTCGATTTTGATGTTGATTTCGATTTCAATTTCGATTTTGATTTCGATTTCAACGCCTATAGTTTGCAGCAGCTGACAGTGTAGTGTGCTCCAAGCTATATTATTTGTGTTTAATTTTATTTATATTCGGTCCATTCCAATTTTCCAAGTATAAAATTAAGATTGATAAAGCGATTTTTATACCCTTAATGGAATATTATTATAAAAATTTTTAGTTAAATGTCTATAGTGTGAAAAAAAGTTTCACTTTTACCGTGGTTTCATAAAACCACACAATGCTTTTTGTCCTGTTATATATTTTTGTTCGGTTAGGAAACCGGAACCATGGATTATTTAGTAAACGATTATTTGAAATATGTCTCATGACATTTTTAAAAATTTTGAAATTTTTGAAAGGTTGTTTTGAAGTTATTTAGTATTAGTAGTTGGTACAGAATTATGCCCAGAAGACATTTGAATACAGTTCAAACATCCATTGTTAACCATCGTATTAGAGATAGAGCGTCACAACTTCAGATTGCCCCCGAAATTCGGGTAAGCTAATCTGTAATTACAAGAACTTGGAATAGGTTTCTGGAAACTGGTGATGCAGTGAGAAGGCCATATGGTCCCCGAGCATGCATTATAACACCTCACCAGGACCGTATGTTAGTAAGAAATACAATAGGGAACCGGACAACTTTTCAAATAGTGTTTAAAAATAATCTTTATTCATATATATAGCCATAAAAAATAATATTTTAATTAAATAAATCCTCTGGAGTACTTGAAAACGTCAAAAACATAATTTATTTCAAATTGCCGCGAAAACAGCACTTCATGTCAATTCAGATCAAGTGACGTCATGTGTAAGGTAAACAAACTTCTAACCATATTAAAAGTGATCAATGCTTGGATAAATGAAGTATTTTGTGTTTCTTAATCATCATGGACCGAAAAAGATATCGTTGGTGTGTTGTACCTTGATGTAGAAATACATCAGTAACTACTCCAAATAATTTTTTTATTGATGTAAGAAATGATTAGACCTAGCAAGACGAAAGTGCGATGGAATGTCTGTTACTTCACCAATTTACTTTTGTGAAGATCACTTTGATGTAAGTACTGTACCTAGAGTGTTATTACACAGCCCATTATACAAATAATCATATAGTGTGTATGTAATTTAGGTGTTATAGGTTATGTCTTACGTAGAATGTTTTACGTGTGCATAAACAATCTTGTATTTGTGTTTTAGCTGCCAAAGAAACTATAGAGAATATTTAATCTTAATTATATCTTTTATATACATTTTATTTTACTTTATATTGAGAATGTTAATAAAAAAACCATTGACAAATTGTGTATAATTATTTTATTTAGTGCTTTCATATAAAATAGGGAATATATTTTTTTCCAACATTCACTTATACTAGAGATATAATGTATAACTAAAGTTCTGTTATGACTATAGTCCTTCAATTTGTAAGTAATTACAATTAAATATTTTTAGAAAAATGCAAATAAAACGTAGAAAAACGCGAAATAACATACAAAGCAGTACTGTTTACTTATGGCTACCTACACATGACGTTACGCACTGTGATTGGCGTTTGGGTTCTTACACGTCACAGATAATTTACGCAACTTTATTTATTGATTTAAAAATATAAATCATTGTTATTTCTTAAAAATCTTTATTGAGTGATATTGTTGTATAACAAACTTTATTTTAAAACACATCTTAGATTTTTTTTCGATTACTGTCCGGTACCCTATTCAAAATCCAACATTCACGGCTCGACATCATACAAATCTACTGCTGTAACAGCATATAAACAGACCTATTTTAACCCAAACAATAAGAAATCACTTAAGAGAAATGGGATTAAGATCTAGACGGTCACCAAAGGTACCAGAATTAACAAGAGGACACCGTAGAATGCGTCTAGCATTTTGCCACGAACATGAAAACTGGACTGAACAGTAATGGCAACAAGTTTTATTCTCAGACGAGTCTCGGTTTGGATTGTGTGGACCTGATGGACGTGTTCGAGTTAACAGAAGACTGCTGGGTGAAAGATTCCAAGACAATATGGCACAAGAAACTCGCCATTTTGGAGGAGAATCTGTAATGATTTGTGAAGGCATAAGTTCAATTGGAACAACTGAGCTTGTTGTAATTGAGGGTGGTACTTTGACCGCAAATCGATATATTTCGGATACTTTAAAACCCAATGTATTGCCCTATACTCCTATACCCAAAATTATGGAGATTTTATTTTCCAGCAGGATAATGCTCGTCCTCATGTCGC
This sequence comes from Altica lythri, assembly GCA_964028335.1. NCBI lineage: Eukaryota > Metazoa > Arthropoda > Insecta > Coleoptera > Chrysomelidae > Altica > Altica lythri. Next base: position 44,409,485 of record OZ034807.1, read on the forward strand.
CAGACAAGTTCGAGATTATTTTTTCAAGAAAATCCCATTACAGTTATGGAATGGCCACCCAATAATCCGGATTTAAATCCCATATAACATCTGTTGGATGAGTTTGGGAAGACAAATGAGACAGAGAGAAATGCCAAATAACCTACAACTTACAGATGCTTTGCTTCAAGAATGGGAACAGATACCTCAACAAACACTTCGTTATTTAATAAATAGCATGTCACGTCGGTGTCAAAGCGTAATAAATGCAAGAGGAGGTCATACCACAAATGAAACTTTTATTAGAATTTCAAAAAAAAAAAAATATTTACTAAATTAATTTGTCTCTTAACGAAAATTCTAAAAACATATGTTTGGTATTGTTATGTGAATATGTTTGTATCTAATATTGAAACGGAATTTCTTTAGGTTTTCCATATAAAATCAATCGTTTTCCTTCATTTCAGAATTACTCAAAGTGAAATACTTTTCGTCATTTAAAATAATGATTTTTTTATTGGCAAAGTGAACCCGCCTCATACTATCTTGGTATACGAAGGAGTTGTGATTGAGTGTATTTGGGACACTTAAGTCTCGTTCGAAATTTAAAACCATTCCTTCTCAATTCCAACGATATTCATGCTTTTAGAAGATCTGTATTTACGAACCTCGTTGACATTCTATCCTGATTTTTTGGTTCCTTTGACCAATCTCTGACCCTTGCGCAGTAAATGCAGGGGGAGATTCAGACATAGTATTCCCTGTGAAATGGTTTGATTCTGGAATATTCGACAGATTTTAGCTTTTTGTACCGTCCCAACCAACTTGTAGATACTTTTTATTTCTAATTTATACGAAATCTCAAAGCGAAAACTTTAAAATAAATAGATGTAAACTGGCGTAAACAAAGTAAAGAAAGGTTTGTTTCTAAAGTCATTATTTTTCTCTTTAAATTAAAGCTAATGAATTTTGTGCCAAAAATTTAGGACATACGTTATGCCAAAGTTTGTTTTCTCCGAAGAAATGGCCACACAAATGGTATTTTCTACAGGTCATATCAATTAAAACGTAGCAGGAGTTTTGTTTTCTTCTTTTTCTCATAAATATGCTGCTTCTGGTATTATGTGACCTCTATTCAGTTACAGTTTTTAGCGTTTTTTCCAAAATATATTATCGAAGTAATATGAAAATAAATAGGTAGATAGATAGCAAAGAATAATATTATTCTAAAGCTTTATAAGTTTTTGAAAAAATATTTTCAAAGACAATGACCGTTCAACTAAGAAGAAACAACTACCTCCTGCTGGGCTATATGCCCCAACGGATATTGGATTATACTTCAAAGTCAAACGGGGTTGGCATATCTACAAGATATTTAAACCAACCATTCTGGTTTGCAGTTAGAAGGGACAACATAACTTATAGACCGGTTTTGGTGTATTTGCACCTCCTCAGTATAAGGTATATGTTATCCGTCAGCGAGCTTAAAGCATAATCGCTGACTAAAGATTGCACTAAAATCATAATCCTTATATATCTTTCAATAACGAAAGTATAAAAGATACGATAGTAGTGACATCTTTACCTCTAACTGCAAACCAAACTTTCGTCTTGATACTATTAAAGTATTTTTACAGAAAACTGTATCATTGTCATATTTAATAAAGCGTGTTATCAATAGATAGCAAAGAATAATATTATTCTAACGCTTTATAAGTTTTTGAAAAAATATTTTCAAAGACAATGACCGTTCAACTAAGAAGAAACAACTACTTCCCGGGCTATATGCCCCGATGGATATTGGATTAACTTCAAAGTCAAACAGGGTTGGCATATCTAATAGATAATTTAAACCAACCATTCTGGTTTGCAGTTAGAAGGGACAACATAACTTGTAGACCGGTTTCGGCCTATTGGGCCTCGTAGGTACAAGGTATATGTTATCCGTCAGCGAGCTTAAAGCATAATCGCTGACTAAAGATTGCACTAAAATCATAATCCGAAACCGTTCAAACGACTTATCTTGATGTGTGGGTTTACCATCGGTCTGAACATTCGTGAATTAAATAAGGGTTCCTATGTAAAATGATAAAAAATAAAAAAAATATATTATCGACTTTAATATAACAAAAATATCATATAAAATTTGTATTTAATAGACATATACAATATGTAATAATAATTATATCTATTGGTTAACATATTATAAATAATTTTTTCTATAACTGAATATCGCCGTAAAATTGACTCTGTCGTTTCTTAGGAGCTCTTCTTAAGCTACCGAGAATATTAAGTAATTCAGATACCGCTTTAGGTTGATCTTTATCCTGTTTTTCTTGGTCTTTTCTAGCTTTTCGAAGCGTAAATTGACCGGCTTTAATTGCATTGATGATATCCTCATTTACACCTGGAGCTGGTGCTTTCTTCTCAGGAGACAAATTTTCCTAAAAAATAAACACATTGTAAAGATCCGCTAAAGAATAGAACAAATCGTACTGCTACAAAGAGTATATTAACATTCTCAACTAATTTTTAAGCATTGAATGGATGTCATTCTCACTCTTAGGGTATGTATATATGTATGTATGAGCAAGTTAGGTGTAACAGATACACCTGCGACCTATAAGATCTATTGTGTACCCCTTTTCTTGCTATATTTCTGTTTTTTTACAGACTTATAACAGCTCTTCTAGCCCTATCTTCCTTAGAAAGTTTAGGATACCATTGGGTTTCAAGTTAGGTAGTTCTTCCTTTTCTATTTCGTATGACCCTAGGTATTTGACCATAGGATTACTTAATGCGATGCATTCTGAGAGTATGTGTATTGAGGTTTCATCCTCTACCTTACAGAATCTGTAGTTTGCTTCATCTACCAAACCCAGTTTCTTCATGTGTCCTCTTAATCGGCAGTGCCCGGTTAGTATTCCTGTTATAATTCGGATGTTCTTTTTACTAAGGTTAAGACAGCTTTGAGATCTCTTCTGGTTATAGTTTCCCAGGAGCGTCTTCGATTGTCTTAGTCCTTCTAGATCATTCCAGTACCAGGATTTGTCGCTATCCATTTTTTTCCTTAGTTTTTCTAAGATTGTACTACTGCGAATTCCACAGAATGGTTCTGGTCCCAGGTATGGGGTTTCAGCTTCTTGTTTTGCCAGCTTGTCTGCTGTTTTGTTTCCTTTTATTCCTATGTGTCCTGGAACCCATAGAAGGGTATTCTGTCCTAGTTCATTTAATTTGCCTAGCCATTCCCAGACCATCTTTGAACTGATTGTATCTGAGCTTTGATGGCTGCTTGACTATCTGACATGATCACAATCTACGATAGTTCCTTTTAATGTTAAATTTCCGCTTGATAGATGCTTGGGTACGCACCCAGGCTTTCTGAGTATTTGGTTCTAGGTCCAAAACCCCTGCTCCTGTTCCTTTATCTGTCTTGGAGCCGTCCGTATGCCATTTTATGGCGTTTTGGCTTAGCCCCAATATGGTGTTTTCGTTCCATTCAGATTTACTTCCCAGTTTTGTGGTAAATTTTCTTACAATGTTAAATTTCTTTGGCATGTCATCTTGGGGCATTTCCCAAGTTTGATCAAATTAGAGTGATCGAGGTCTTTCCTTGATTATTAATTCTGTAATCATTATGTATTGTTTTCTTCCTGGTATTTTCTACTTGGAGATGCAGTGGCGAGAGAGTAAGGATTACTTCCATTGCAGCAATGGGACATGTTCTCATTGCTCCAGTGATACATGCACAGGCTTGTCTCTGAATCTTTGAGAGGTTTGTCCTCGTAGTGATCAGATTAGCTCTCGTGTCCCAAGCTAATGCCCCATATGTGATGATTGGTCTCACTATTGCAGTGTACATCCATTATTGCAATGTCTTTGGGTTACAGCCCCAATTTTTTCTAGCAATGTTTCTGCACACCATGAGGGCTTTTGTAGCTTGGTGCATTATTTCATTCTCATGTTTGTTCTAGAGTAAGTTGTTCAGGTAAAATGTTTATAATGTATTTTGTAAGTATGTATGTATTTTCATTCCGTTCTATTACACTATACCAAATTTAATTCGATAAAACGCTATCAGAAATAAAAATATTCCGAAGAAGCTATTGTTAATTTATTACCAGACAAATAAATGAAAACGTAGATTAGTTCAAAAAAAAAAAAAAAAATTTTTCTAAATAATAAAATAATTCTTTAATGGCAGTAGCAGTGGAAAAGTAATGGAATAGCTAGTTCACGATCGTTTAAACTGCACACAAACCGATGGCAAACTTTTCCATTTGCTTGGAATACAGTGCATTCCACATTCGTTATAGAATGTACCTACTACATACCTGTACCCCTATACATTCCGCCAGATCAGATAAAGCTACTTTGCTTCTTCTTCTTCTCAATGGAACAATCGGAGGGTCAGTACTAGGTGCTGGTGGTAACATTGGTGGTAGCGGTGGTGGTGGTGGTGGTGGAGGTATAGGTGGCGCTCTCAATTTTTCTTCAGCTTTTTCTGCTCGTTCCTTAGCATCTTGGAGTTCAGATTCTACTAGCTTTAGTCTTTCTTCCAAAACCTCTATTTGGGCATTGTTATCTTGATCCTCAATACGATCCTACAGGAAAGTAAAAAAAAATAGTAAAGATGAGAAATAAGAACGTAACAAATTAAAAGAGTAACTCGGAGCTGGAGCTAAAATTTCGCCGTCATCCATAATATGACGACAATTTCCTTAATAATTGGCAACTTTCACTCCTCACAGCTACCTCCTGTATCGACTACGGTGTCCGCCTGAGCGGGAACGTAAATATCTGAATTGAATAAACTTGTTGCAAAGGAGAAATGTCATATTATGGATGGCGGCAAAATTTTGGCTCTAGCTCTCCTGCTAGGTACACCTCCGAATAAGTTTTTAACATTCAATCCAAAATTTAAATCTTGTACCTAATTTCCACACAAAAGATCAGACAGAATTATTTGTCAATTTATTACCTGTAACATATTAATTTCCTCTTCATGTTTATTTCTTTCATCTTCTAATGTTCTTTTTAAATCTTCTATTTCTTGAATTAACATCATGTAGTTATCACCATTTTCACTTTCATTCAAACCCTGGAGAATTAACGCACTTTGATGTTTTAAAACATTGCGCTCTCGCTTATGGCCGTCTGCTTCTTTCCTAAAATATAAAAAATACAGTTATATGTACCTACAAGGAAATACTACCACATTAGTGACTAATAATCTAAAAACACAAGTTGTTGCTATTTTAAATGGAATTATATTTAAAAAAATGCTGATTAGATCTGCAAGATAATTTTCTTACTTTAAAGCCACAAGGTTTTCCCTGTGTCCCTCTTCTAAAGATTGCAAATCGTGTATTTCTTTCTTCATCATTTCCAGTACTCTAAGAGTTTGTTCATGTTCTTTTTTTAGTTCCTGTAATTCTAATTCCAATTGATTATTTTTCTGTTTTTCATCTTCTAATTCCTGAAACAAAATCAAATTTTTTTATGCGATGAAGTTACACCGAATTAAATATAACGTGTAAAGGTATTTTTCTTCCAATCCTGATCGAAAATTCGACTTTCCTCCCTATATAATTTTACCAAAAGACGATGTTCCCGCCGCATGTGCATACATGGATGAAACATTGCTGATTTCTATACTACAAGGGTTGCATTTTTAGTTTTGCATACAGCCTAAAGACAAAAATATATAAACTTAAAGTATTTTATTTCATTTCAACTAAGATCCAACTAAGATCGATACACTTTTGCATACGTTCAAACCAATTGGTAAAACAGTTATTTCAGTCTTTAGTTGACACCTTCAAATCGTTGTTTTAAAGGCATCGATGGCTTCTTCTGGTGACTGGAATCGCTGCTCACGCATTGAGTTCTTGATCTTTGGGAACATGATAAAGGCGTTTAAAGCTCCAAAAACTCGACTATCTTTTGGGTAGTATGAGCACTTGCATTGTCCTGATGTAGTATGATTCGTCGTTGTGTTTTACTTTATCGGAGTTTCGTGATAATTTCAGGTATACAAAGGTTTATATACCAATCGGAAGTAACCGTTCTTCGATCTTCTAACGCATTGGTTGTCACACGACCAGATTTTGCCACAAAAGTTGCGTCCATTTTCTTTGACACACTTCGAGAACGGATCACTTTTCAAATGTTTTTCTTCACCATTCGAAGCTAACCGCTTTTTGCTATTCTTTGGACAAAACGGGATCCAACGGGAAACCAACTTTGTAACACCCAGTCCTTTATGTAGGATCTTTTGGATCGAGATATATGGCTATATGCAAAACTAAAAAGACAATCCTAGTATATTCTTGAGTAAATTTGAATATAAGACGTACAGGTTTAAATGCCGCAAATCTAACTACAGATCTACACGGAGCGACATTTTGTCAGTTTCTCCTTGATTTATTTATTATTGAAGTTATACTTCTATTCGTACACCCTGTAGAAAAAGATTGTGTAGAGTTAAATGGGAAAAATCATTACATATGTAATGGTGTGAGTAAGAGAGAGACAGAAACACTTATAAGGTATATTGGTCGGTAAAAACAAAGATAAAATATATACCACATGTTATTAGTCATAACTATAAGTCCTTTGAATACCGTTTAAACATTCAGTACATTGAAAAGGTATAGATATACAAAAAACAGTCTGAACTAATGTATGAATATCATAGTGACGGACCACATGATTATTTTGACAGATTATTTTATAATTCTGTCACGTAAGTATACATATACAGTTTAGCATTTTATATTAATAATAATATTCAGTAATTAGTATTGTATTGTAGTCTAAAATACCGTCACATGGTTGCAGTATATTTTGCTCCATGCTTTTAAGGTTGTTGGATACATAAACAGAGTTTTTACCAATAGTGGAGGAAATAAAGCACCAAAACCTCCGAATTTTGTAACGTAAGATGGATCGGAATGCGTTTTTTTTGCATTGGATTCGTAAAAAGTATCTGCAAATTTTTCGCTATATTTTATAATGTAAAAATGGTAATTGCATTTCTGCATTCGAAAAGTACATTCAGACAATAGAGAGAAAACTTACAACTCGGTAAGTATTGCTGAAAATGGGTTCAATTTATATACTCGGGGTTTTTGGAGTCGCTGAACACTAATATCACGATTCCAAAAGTCTCCGCGGCACTTGGTGTCTAGGGTATTTACCTCTTCTCCTGGGGTTTTATGTAAATTCTGTACGAAATCAGTGCACACTTGGTACTCGGTGTTTTTTTTTTGAGTCGCTAAGTACGATTATAATAATAGCGATGGTGTTTGAAACACCTGGTGCTTAAGACGGACCTCGTCCCCAGGAATTTTATGCGAATTCGATACAAAAAGAGTGTGCACACGGTAGGTTTTTGGAGTCGTTTACCACGAATATCATATAATGAGTTTGCTAAATCATTCGCATACAAATTTATGAATCCATGCGCGTGCATAGAAGTATAACTTCTGCCGGCAGTCCCACTGACTGCCACACTAGTTTTTTTTTTAAACTCTAATTTTTCTATTAAAAGAAAATTTGGGTTAATGACCCAACAATAAGAAAAAACTTTCCTATAAAGTATAAGCGGAAACGCTTCGTTAAATAGTTATGCCCCTACAAAGACGGTTTTTATTTTGTCTTTAAAACCGAAAGAGCTAAACATATGAACTCTGGTAAATATTTTGTGGTCGGCTACTGGGTTTGACATCACTATTTCGGACTTAGTGATGTCAAACCCAGTAGCCGACCACAATTATATCATTTTACTCATGAAGAGGCTTCAACTACTCCAATGCCTCGTGCGAAATTCTTTATGCACCTGATGTGGTTATTTTCCATTTTAGACGCTTCACACTACTTCGCTGACTGTTTTAATATTAATTTTAATTTCCCTTCCATCCTTTTCTTCAAAGAGCCTGGAAGTTTAACTTTTTATATGTTTGATGTTGTTTTATCGACCACTCCATGGTAGTTCCTATGGGATGGTTAATTTTGGTTGACTGTACAGTTTATTTTCATTTTCTCCCCTGGGGTATTGATTTACCTTGACTTTTAGCTTTGAAGATGGCCGGTTTTTAGGCCGAAAGCGCTCAGCTAACAATTATAAAAAAATTTTAATACACGCTTCGTTAAGAAAAATACGTTGTTTTCCTGTTCCTCTTACTTCAGTAAGCGTGTACAAGTCTTACAGTCTATTTCATTTTCTTTTCAATTTTATTCCAAACTAATGCTGACCAAATTTTGAGAGGTAGGTACTACCCAATTAATTTTAGGTTGTTTCGAATGAAATTTTCAGTTGCAGTTTCTTCTTGTTAGGTACCATGTCCTTTCAGAACGTTGGTTATATACCAACAAGGCTAGACGTACTTTATCGACGGCAACTGTAAAAAGTGTGCATGAGTTGATTTTGTACCAGTCACGTAGGTTTTTCAGCCATGTCGTTTTTTTCCGGCCTGATTCTCGGCTGCCATCTATTTTGCCCTGAATGATGTTTTGTAGGAGCCGGTATTTTGTTCCTCTCATCACATGGCCGAAATACTCTTATTTTCTCTTTTTTATAGTGAAGAGGATCTCTTAGCAATCATCTGTAGGCCCACATCTCGAAGGCTTCTAGACGTTCCTCTTCGTTTTTCGAGATGGTCCAAGCTTCTACTCCATATAGCAGAATACGTAGCACCTCAGCAGTCGAATGCGTAGGGATATTTTTAGATCTCTGCTACTTAGAACGTTGCTCAATATCCTGAAAGCTGCCCGTGCCTGTTCTATCCTTGATCTCACTTCTGTGTGGCTGTCTGCGTTCACTGTTATTACACTGCCTAGATATTTAAATTGGTGCACTTGCAGAGAACTTACATTTTTATTTGGTTTGCTAAAATTTTTTAAAAGTCCTTGAAAATTAACATTTAAAATTTTTAGAATTCCAAAGTTGAACGATTGTTGTTATCACTTGAACATTTATGACCAATTAATGACCAATTATTTAAGCTGTTTCTCGAAGCGATATTAAAAGCTTTCCGAGCTAGCAGCCTGTAGCTAAAATTTTAATAGGTAAAAAAGTTGTAAAAATACTAAGTGGGGTTTTACCATTTTAATAATAGAGGATAATTTTTAACAATAGCCTATTAGTTTTTTATATATTTTGGTAAGAAAAAAATTAAAAAATATTTTTTTTTCCTAAAATTAAACATTTAATAAAGCGTTTCGGGAAATTTATCCCAAAGAAAACTTTTTGTTGTTTTTGCGCCCTGAACTCAGATTTTCAATTTGACCACATAACTCTGAAACACCCTATATATTGTTTTGTAAATTAGGACTGCCTAAAAATAATGATGATGTACATTATTTAATTGACTATAATATAAAGTTTTGATGTATGGTTTAATAACAAGGCTACTGTAATAACCTGTCGTGAACCTATAATAAGCTTTTATTTTTGAAGTATTTAACTATATTGATTAAATTTTTTTATGGCATTATTAACGGTTATCTTTTAGAAATTTAATAGAAAAAGACATATGAATAACTAAATTAATTACAAAGGAATTAATTTTTATGTACAATACAGATAAGTCACGTATTAACAGTAAAAATATTTTCATAAAGAAATATATAACTGTTATATTTTTAAAAAGATACAACAAAATGATTCACCTCTTGAGTATTTTTATATTCTTGTATAGTTTTGAGCTGAAGTCTCGAACTGGTTCTGAATAGTTTTGATACTTCATTTCTGGTGTAAGAATCCTTTCCACTATTTAGTTTTTCAGTTAATTTCACCATAGTTTCACTGTGTTTTACTTAATAGTTCTAATATTCGATTCTTACTAAAATCTATCTGTTACGTACAGATACTTAAAAAGAACGTCGTTATAATGTAATTAAGGATATTGTAATTAAGGATATTATAAATAATGTAAATATTTTGGAAAACACGGAGCCAGACATTTTTACCTGATAGTAATGGCATATCACTTTAGTACTTTCTTATTAAATACCATTATTTAAATTGTCAGATTATAGAAATATTGGTACAGTGTATTCACAAAAATAGTGTCTCATTGTAAAAATCATTTTGGTATCACCTGTAGAACTAAATCTATTGTTGTTGAATTATCACAGTAACACAAGCCAGGACCGGCATATAGACGAGTCAAGTGTAGGTAAAGCGTAATGTCAACATAAATAACTTAATTAACTACATATTTTATTCATTCTATAAAAGTGGAAACTAATAACTTTTGCATAAAAAACGGGAAAAACAAATTGAGTTTGGAAAACTGTTTGATCGTTTAGGCCCATCTTTAGCGTACTTTTTAACAAAAAAACTCACAAACAGATTTTAGTCAACGTCTAACTTAATTGGTCTATTAACAAATTATACTTGAAATTTATATATATTTCTACCTGTTACTTATCGTTAATTGTTTTTAGTAGATTTATATCTACTATTCAGCTGGTTCGCAAGTCACGACTTCGGAAAAATTTCACTACAGTTTTTCGTTTTGGGCCCCGCTGACCTCAAAAACACCTGCCGCTCAAAAGTTTATATATATATATATATATATATATATATATATATATATATATTGAGATGATATTAGTTACTATGTTATATTAAATAAGAATGTAGAAGGAAAATCTAATGGAAAGTAGAGAAAGGAGATTTTCTTATTTCGAGTCAGAGCGCAAATTTAGTAACATTGGGATTGATTATCATCATCTTCTTCATAATTCCTAAAAAAGAAAAAAGAAAATAGAATAATAAGAAAAAAAATACAAATACATTTCAAAGATTTTTATTTAAAGATTCAAAAATGATTAATCTACATTATATAAAGTTTTGATAATTATGAAATTGATAAATGGGTAAAGTAGATAATTAAAAGTTTATAAAATTGCCAATACGTTAGTAATCAAACATTAATTTTAAATGAATTAGGGGTGTAAGTAAATGAGAAAATTAAATTATAAAAAAAAAAAGACATCACAAATAGTTAAAATACATGTTAAAACTTCTACTTACTTTTAAATAATACGTATTTACCAACCATATTCTAATTTATTAATAGTTCAAATGCCAAATGAAATATTCTGAAAAAGAGAAAATTATTAGTTTGTAGTGCTAGTAAATTTCATAAGAATATAAAAAAGAATGATCATTGTTTTAAATTGTAATATTGAATCAAGAATTAGATTTTGTTAATAATTTTATTTGAATAAGAAATTAGTAGGCGATTTGATGGAAAAGATGTATAGATTTAAGTTTGTTGAATTTGTCATTTGTTTTTTTGTTGATTCTGATAGAATCTCTCTTGTTTTCGACCTTCTGAAGAGGAAGGATGTAAAAAGTTTCGATGAAGATTTTTTGTAAAAATTATGATGTTAAAAGAAAGTTAAAAGGAGATTAGTAAGATTTATATTATAAATAATTAGTTAAGAAGTTTGTAGAAGATAGACTCTCTTGTTTTCTGGTTGTTGAAATGGAAGTTGTATTAAAAATTTGCTCCGTAGAAATTTTGAGTTTTTTTTGAAAGTATTGATAATAGAAAGTATTAAAACAGTTTAAAGTATAAAGAATATCCCAAGGTAACCAGAGAGAGCAATTGGTAAGAGAAATTTATATGATTTTATGAAGAAATAGATATTTCAATTTATGGGGCTGAGCACTTTATGGTATAACTGTATTTTAATTGAGTTGAAGAAGATTAAATTAATATTGAACAAGAAAGAAAGTCATAATTACACTTACCAGAGAAAATAGTAGCCATCCATCGCTTGGTTTTGAAGAGGAAGTGATTATTTGATCTTCATAAAGTTTCCTGAAATCTTTGCTGTATTGGAGGAAGAAAGTAGATTGTCCTAAGAACTGAATCCTGATTCCAGAAGAGGAGTGAAGCTTCACACAAATGGTAACAACTTTGCACTCGTTATAATAAAGAATTTTATATGTGTTTGATTTTTGAAATTTTGATGAACATTTTTATTTCACTGTTTTATGTATTTAACTAAATTATTATTATTATTATTCACCTTTTTGATAAGTTTAATCCAAATTGTTTAGTAACTCAAGTCAGAATATTTCATTTTACATATTTGATGCATGTTTTGGTTTATCAACGGTATCTTTGAAGTTTGACACATTTTGAATTAGAAAGGTTAGAAATTTATATGCAATTCACGCCTAGAAAATATTGTTGGTCTAGGATAGTGCGGTTATACAGTCATTTTATTGCAAATTTGTGTATTCACTGATTTTGAATCTATTTTGTTTGAATATTTGAACTCTGACCTTGACATAAGGGAATAGCCGGTAGCATATTTAATTAATCATATTGGAAAATAATTACACTGAGTTAATTCTTACCTATTCACTATTTATATTTAAAATTTAAAATTAATTAAAGGTAAGGAATATTTTATAACATAGTGATTGATATTATCAAAACATATTATTATTATTCATATATGTTATAAATTTTGGCGCCCAACGTGGGGCTCTAAACAATCAAAATTAGAGCCGATTCAAATAATTAAAATTTGAGAATTTTGTTAAATTTTTTTTTTTTTTATTATTTCGCTCTAAACAATCGAAATTAGAGCCTATTCTAAGAATTAAAACTTGAGAGTTTTGTTAAGGTTGTTGTTTCATTATTTCGATCTAAACAATCAAAACTAGAGCCTATTTAAATAATTAATATTTAAAATATTTTTTTTTGAAAACTTGATTTGAAATTTTTTTTTTTGTGATTCATATTAGTTATATTTATCTCGATAGAATAAATTGTGAATATGGAGGGAAAAATGAAATTGAGAGATGGTAAGATAGTAGGAGATGAGAGTGAAAGTAGTGATGGAGGAGAGATTGAGATGGAAAGTGTGGCGGTACAAGTACATGAAGAGAGAGTGTTAGGAGCTGGAGATTATCGAGTGGAAGAGCTGATTCAAACTGGACAGACACAGGAAGAAGCAGAGATGGAAGAAGGAGAGAATTTAATAGAGATAGGGGGAGAGCAGGATCGAACTATGATAGAAATAGAGACAGATGAAACTGCTGGTGAAAATAAGCAGGAAGAACAGGTAGTACAAGCACGACCACAAGAAGAAAGTCAACCTGATATGGACAGGTTTTTACAAATTCTTATGATGAGATTTGATCAGCAGGATAAGAAATTGGAAGAGACTAATAGAAATATCATAAAAGATATTAAAGATATAGATAAGAAATTCGATCAACTAAAAGAAGATATAAAAGAAGATAATGTGAAGATGAGGAAAGATATGGATAAGAAATTTGAGGAAATAAAAGAAGATAATAAGAAATTTAGAAGTGAAATGAAAATTATAAAGGAAGACAATTTGAAGACCAGAGAAGAAGTTAAAATAATTAAAAAGGAATGTGACAAGAAAATAGAACAGCAAAACAAGAAATTGAGAACGGAAATCCAGGAGACAGCAATTGAAATTAAGGGGGAAATAGAAAAAGGTATAGAAATTAAGATAAAAGAAGTAAGTAAATCAATTAAAGAAAATTTACCGGAGGAAATAGAACGTGAAGTCAATAAACATACTGATGTCATAAAAAAAGATATAGGACAAATACGATTACAAGAACAAATTTATGAAGAGGTAGTGGATAATTTAAAAATTAACTTAGGAAAAGAATTTGAAAGACTAGAGGGAGAAGTGGAAAAACAAAAAGGAGTTTGTAGTAGGAATCAAGAATTAACCAAGTATAAATTAAATAAGGAAATGGAAGATATGCAAAAGAAGTTACAAGAAATTATGGATAATAATGTCAGAGGAAATATGGTGGGAGTTCTTCCTAACATGATATCACACTACAACAATACCGGAATTAAATTTGATGGAAACATTAATCATATACATCCAAAAGTATTTGTGAATATAATAAAAAGTAAAACAAAACACATTAGTGACTTCTTGGAGAAAAAACTGTTGATCCGGGATATGTTAACAGGACATCCTTTACTATGGTTTTGCAATAAAGAAAATCAAAATTTGTCTGTGGATGATAAGCAATTTTGTAAATATTTCTTGGGAAAGATAAAACAAGCATTCTGGGAAAAATTGTACATTTGGAAATATAAAGAAAGGGGGAAGAAAACTAAATTTATAATAGCTTTTAGGTATATAGGAAAATACCAAGAAAGGGGGAAGAAATTTAAATCTATAATAGGTATTAGGTATATTTGGAAATATCAGGAAAGAGGCAAGATATTTAGGTGTATCGGAAAATTAAATGTATAGGAAATATATTAAATAAGGGGGAACAAGTTTAAAAGTAGAAAAATTAAGTTATATTTGAATGAATGTTAGAAAGGGGGAAGGAATTTGAGATTAACAGAATTTTACAAATTAAAAAAAAAAAATTCATAAAGATGTTAGGTAGATGATATTAATAGCAAAGTTTTGTAAATAATAGTATTAAGATGTAAATATCAAATTAAGATTGAATGGTTTTATTAAAAAAAGGTTTATACAATCTGTGCAAATAATATTAATTGAGGCTAAAGTTTTTGTAAAATGAGTGTTTATTTATAAAAAAAAAATAGATTAAAATTATAATTTTTAATCCAACATCAATGAAATGTTTGATGTAAAAATTTTAATTGGGGGATTTGAGATGATATTAGTTACTATGTTATATTAAATAAGAATGTAGAAGGAAAATCTAATGGAAAGTAGAGAAAGGAGATTTTCTTATTTCGAGTCAGAGCGCAAATTTAGTAACATTGGGATTGATTATCATCATCTTCTTCATAATTCCTAAAAAAGAAAAAAGAAAATAGAATAATAAGAAAAAAAATACAAATACATTTCAAAGATTTTTATTTAAAGATTCAAAAATGATTAATCTACATTATATAAAGTTTTGATAATTATGAAATTGATAAATGGGTAAAGTAGATAATTAAAAGTTTATAAAATTGCCAATACGTTAGTAATCAAACATTAATTTTAAATGAATTAGGGGTGTAAGTAAATGAGAAAATTAAATTATATAAAAAAAAAGACATCACAAATAGTTAAAATACATGTTAAAACTTCTACTTACTTTTAAATAATACGTATTTACCAACCATATTCTAATTTATTAATAGTTCAAATGCCAAATGAAATATTCTGAAAAAGAGAAAATTATTAGTTTGTAGTGCTAGTAAATTTCATAAGAATATAAAAAAGAATGATCATTGTTTTAAATTGTAATATTGAATCAAGAATTAGATTTTGTTAATAATTTTATTTGAATAAGAAATTAGTAGGCGATTTGATGGAAAAGATGTATAGATTTAAGTTTGTTGAATTTGTCATTTGTTTTTTTGTTGATTCTGATAGAATCTCTCTTGTTTTCGACCTTCTGAAGAGGAAGGATGTAAAAAGTTTCGATGAAGATTTTTTGTAAAAATTATGATGTTAAAAGAAAGTTAAAAGGAGATTAGTAAGATTTATATTATAAATAATTAGTTAAGAAGTTTGTAGAAGATAGACTCTCTTGTTTTCTGGTTGTTGAAATGGAAGTTGTATTAAAAATTTGCTCCGTAGAAATTTTGAGTTTTTTTTGAAAGTATTGATAATAGAAAGTATTAAAACAGTTTAAAGTATAAAGAATATCCCAAGGTAACCAGAGAGAGCAATTGGTAAGAGAAATTTATATGATTTTATGAAGAAATAGATATTTCAATTTATGGGGCTGAGCACTTTATGGTATAACTGTATTTTAATTGAGTTGAAGAAGATTAAATTAATATTGAACAAGAAAGAAAGTCATAATTACACTTACCAGAGAAAATAGTAGCCATCCATCGCTTGGTTTTGAAGAGGAAGTGATTATTTGATCTTCATAAAGTTTCCTGAAATCTTTGCTGTATTGGAGGAAGAAAGTAGATTGTCCTAAGAACTGAATCCTGATTCCAGAAGAGGAGTGAAGCTTCACACAAATGGTAACAACTTTGCACTCGTTATAATAAAGAATTTTATATGTGTTTGATTTTTGAAATTTTGATGAACATTTTTATTTCACTGTTTTATGTATTTAACTAAATTATTATTATTATTATTCACCTTTTTGATAAGTTTAATCCAAATTGTTTAGTAACTCAAGTCAGAATATTTCATTTTACATATTTGATGCATGTTTTGGTTTATCAACGGTATCTTTGAAGTTTGACACATTTTGAATTAGAAAGGTTAGAAATTTATATGCAATTCACGCCTAGAAAATATTGTTGGTCTAGGATAGTGCGGTTATACAGTCATTTTATTGCAAATTTGTGTATTCACTGATTTTGAATCTATTTTGTTTGAATATTTGAACTCTGACCTTGACATAAGGGAATAGCCGGTAGCATATTTAATTAATCATATTGGAAAATAATTACACTGAGTTAATTCTTACCTATTCACTATTTATATTTAAAATTTAAAATTAATTAAAGGTAAGGAATATTTTATAACATAGTGATTGATATTATCAAAACATATTATTATTATTCATATATGTTATAATATATATATATATATATAAACAAAAGGGGAAAATTATTGGGCATGTACGCAAAAAGGATCAATAAGGCCACGAGTAGGAATGGTAACCGCAGACATGCATGTTTCTGGCTCATTAGCCGTCATCAGTGCGGCATAACCAAGTAGGGTATTGCACTTGGCTAGCAAAAGTGTTGGGTACTTGGGAGCAAAGGATGTTGGGGAAACATGTGTAAAGAAACATAAAAACACAAAAACAACGAAAGCTCACACAGGAGTCCTATCCTTTTTGCGTACATGCCCAATAATTTTCCCCTTTTGTTTATATTAATACGCATTTTCTTGGCACTTTGTTTATTATATATATATATATATATATATATATGTATATATATATATATATGTATGTATAGTTCCGATATAACGAAATCTGTGGACACGATAGCGGTCGCATTTCTTAACGGATCGAAATGAAATTTGGTACAAAAATCAATCGTCCAAAAATCTCGGTCGAGTTCGTTAATGGGCCAAATCGGTAAGGCCGTTTGGGCGTGACATTAAATCAAAATGGAAAAAAATTCGTAACTTTTTTACTTCACCCTGTACAAAAAAATGTTAGAGGACTTTTTTGTTTGTCTTAAAGAGACCTACAACTTTTATCTAAAACGTATACTTTTAATATATTCAATTAATATAAATCTACTGATGCGCCTGGCTTACCAAGGGCCATTTTTTAGTATGTAGAGAGTTGTAGGATGATAAACTAACAGTTAAATATCTGCCTTTGATTGAATTGGCTGTAAGTTCTTTTTAGTAGTGTTCAGTTTGTACAAAAATTTACAGTTTAGTATTGTTATAAAAGTGTTTGTTTTAACTTTAGAGTGTGTACACTTGCCATTGAATCCACGTAAGTCAAATTTACCTTTATTGTATCAAACAATGTGGCGTCCCTGGAGTCCAGAGGGTAATAGGGCAGTTTCACTAGTTGATAATTAGAATCTGAAGACCGCCAACGAATACATTTATCTACTGATGCAAAACAAATGTTTTCCAAACTCTTTTTGAAAAAAACATGTACTGTAACGAAGCATTGAAAAAATAATACTTTTGTGATAATTATACCGAAAATATAGGTCATTCGATTTTATGACTTCCACCATATTACTGTGCATTTAACCCATCATATTTGGCATCAACTTAAGTCAAGAGTTCGAAGAAATAATACTTCGCCACTTTTAAATGCATCTGTCCTGCATCTAATTAAAAAGGAAGTACTCAACATTGATGCGTATAGTTGAAAATAATCACAATTTATAAAAAAAACTTTTTATAGTAGAAAGTTTTTTTACGGATTTATAGGTCACATTACTATTATTAGAATTATTTTGTTATTTATACTTGAATTTGTATGTTATGTGGGAACTTTGTAATCGATTTAAAACTTATTTCAACCCGAAATTGTGTCAAAATCTCTATGTATATATAATAATAATAATAAAACTGTTTATTTGCTGCAGTAAATAGAAAAAACAATAAAAATACATAATACATAACAATTATAACTAACAAAGCAAATAAACGATGGAAGCCACGAAGTAAACGAGTTACTTGTGTGTGGCATGAGTATAAGAAACTTAAAACGAAATAGTTACAATAAATATATATAAATGATTTTTTTTTTTTTTTTTTGTTTTTTTTTTTTGTTTATAATGTATAATAGTGTATAATAATATATAATAATAATAATGTAAAATAATATATAATAATGTATAATAATGTAGGATGCGGCATAAAGGGTTAGTTTATTTTATTCATTAATTTTTCTTATACTGTATTCTAGTTTTCTTTTACGGTATTCTAGTTTTTTTTTTTTTTTTTTTTTTTTTTTTTTTTTTTTTTTTTTTTTTTTTTTTTTTTTTAATTTTTGATAATGTCGTGTATAAGACTACGTGGTATACTGTGAACAAAATTTTTAATTGCTTGCTTGTACAGAGATACTTTACTTTGTTCTCTTATATTATTTGGAATCATATTATAGATCTTAGGTCCCAGGAATATATAGCTTTTCTGACCTATTGTTTTATGCATTAAAGGAAGAACATACTTATTTTTTTTACGAGTGGAATAGTCATGTGTCAGTACTTTTAGTTTTGTTGTGTTGTAAAATAGACTAGTTCCTATATTAATAAAGTAAAGTTGTCTAGGATCAAAAATACCACTCTCTTGATACAAAGTGTCACTTGGACAATCATATCCCTTCTGAAGTATTGTTCTTAGGAATCGTTTTTGCAAAACTTCGAGTTGTGACAAGTGTGTTTTAGCTACACTACCCCATCCCACTATGCCATAATTAAGATGTGATTCAACTAGACTTTGATATACTGTTATTTTTTGTTTTAAAGTAAGTATATGACATATTTGTTTGAATTTAAACAGTATAGTGCGTAATTTTTTTATTAAATAATCTATATGTTGATCCCATCTCAAATTCGCGTCCAATATAATGCCTAGATACTTTACTTTATTAGTGGGTGAAACACTAAGTTGATTGTCAACTTCAAGTATGTAATTAGGAAGAGCGTTGCTGTAAGAGCTAAAGGGTACATAAAAGGTTTTTTTGAAGTTTATAGACAATAGTCTATGATCAAACCATGATTTAATTTTTTTGAGGTCATTTTCAAGTTGTATTTTTAGATCGTACCAGTTATTGCTTTCAGAAAACAACACTGTGTCGTCAGCAAAACTTATGATCTTACATTTTGTTTCTAGCAGGAAGAGGTTGTTTAAATAAATATTAAACAATATAGGCCCCAACACTGTTCCCTGGGGTACTCCACACATGATGGTTTGTTCCTGGCTTGTAGTGCTGCCAATTTTAACCTTTTGTTTTCTATCGGTTAGATAGCTTTTAAATAGTTCGTGAGGAATCCCTCTTATACCTATATCGTTAAGAGTATCCAGGAGAATGCAGTGATCGACCGTGTCGAAGGCTTTGGCTAAGTCTACAAACACTCCAATTGAAGGCATTGCTTTATCAAGGCTGTTATAGATTTTTTCTGTTAATAAGTTAATAGCATCTTGAGTTGACTTATTTTGTCTAAATCCAAATTGCGATGATGATAGTAATTTATGCTTGTCCAGAAACGAATTTAATCTTTTCTATATAATTTTTTCAAATATTTTTGAGAGGCTACTTAATATGGAAATTGGCCGATAGTTTGATTTATCAATTTTCTCTCCTTGCTTGAAAATTGGAGTTACTGTTGAAAGTTTAAATGCAGAAGGGAAATAACCCTTTTCTAGACATTTGTTTATTAAATCTGAGATAGGTTTGGAAATGTAATCTTTAACTTTTTTTAATGTTTCTGCTTTTATACCGTCCCAGCCCGGAGATTTTCCGTTTTTTAATGAGCTTATAATTTCTTTAATTTCCTGACTATCGGTTGGTTGTAGGAATATGGAGTGCTCACTACATGTTTTTTTTTCTTTGTAATTTTGTTTTTTGTTTATTTTATTGGCAAGGGTTTTACCTACGGATACGAAATAATTATTAAATATTTCTGATATTTCAAGGGGATTAGATGTTACTTGATTATTAGTATTTTTGATCAAGTTTATATGTCCCTTTTCGGGTTTTGTTAAGTATTCATTAATCGTGTTCCATAGGTTTTTTGAACTGCTATTTTTCTGAATGCATTTTTGATAATAACTTATTTTTGTTTGTTTGATTAATTTATTTAACATCTTTTTATATTGTAAATAGTCTTTTTTCAGACTTTCATTATTTGGATTTTTTTTATATTTGCGAAACTTTTTATTTTTATTGTTAATTGATTTTCGGGTAATATTTTGGTTGCTTACTTTTTTTTGTATGGTACAAGATTCTATGGTTTCTTTTAATTTATTAGTGAATTTAATTGTTTCAGAGTCTAGGTTGTTACTGTCTAGCTGAAGATTCCAGTTAATTGTTTGTAATTTTTGTTTAAGTTTTTTCTCATTTATGTATTTTATAAAGTTAGCAGAGGTGTGGTTCTCTGTATAAATAGTATGGCTTGGTAATACAATTTGTGTCATTATTGTGAAATGGTCTGTTATACTTGTTTCTAATGTTATAGGTAGAATTGTATCGTAGATGTGACTTTTGTTTTTGATGAAAATGTGATCGAGTCAGGTTTTTGAAGCATTTCTTCAGAGATGTCTATGCATTTCTTATCCTGGTTGGTGTAGTAATTGCAGGTAAGTAACCGTACTCGCCCATTATATCTAGGTAAGTTTCTGATTGCTCTGTTGATATTAGTAAATCTATATTTATATCTCCAATAAAAATACTATAAAGAGATGTTTCTGGTTTTTGGCTTAGAAACTTTGTTAGATCATTTAAGAAAATATGTACATCACTCGATGGCGACCTATACACAGAATTTATAATAAATTTATTGTTTTTAAAATTTATTTTTACTTGCAGAAGAAAACTTTCATTGAACCTTATAATTTGGTGACTTTCATAAATATCTGATTTTACGAATAAAACAACTCCATCGTTTTGATTATAATCGCCGTGGTTATATAATGTAGTGTATCCAGGAATATTGTAGAGAGAGATATCATTAACAAGCCATGTCTCTGTAAAAGCAATACATTCAAATTCTATATCAATTTCTTTTAACATAAACATAAATTCGTCAAAGTAATGATTTAAACTGCATATATTATTGTGGATTATTTTAAAATTGCTATTGGTTTCATTAATTTTAAAAACGTCTTTAATACATCCTACATTACTTACATGATAATTTTCAATTTTATTTATAGTAAAATCTCGAATGTATGGATTCATAATATACCTACTTAAATTATACCTATCTAAATAATTTAATACCAAGATGTAGAGTTAAAAGTTAAAATATTGATTTTAAATCACTAATTTTGAATATTATTTATTTTATATGAAATTTCAAATTTCATTTTATCTATAAGCAATTTTGTTATCTAAAGAGAATAAGCATAAAATATTCCTAATTTATATTTTGATAAAGCCATTCTTCTATTTCTTCTTATTCTTATTTCTTAATTCTATAGTATTGGAGCTTGAGTTTGATCTTAATTTCTTGACGGTATGGGTCTTTTCAATGTTTTTATTTTTTTTCCGATCTTTAGAATCCTCCTCTATTTCCTCTATTTTCTCTTCCTCCTCTTCTTCTTCTTCTTCCTCATCAACTACGCTATTGTCAATTTCTGAATCTATTAAGTGGTCGTTGTTGTTCAACTCCTGGATTGTGTAACCTCTGCTATTTATATATAACTTATTTCTGTATATGTGGGCTTTATGGTTGTCACCTCTAACATCTTATAAATATTTGATCAATTTTTTTCTAAGTAATCTCTCCTCTTCTGTTAAATCTTCGACAATCGCTATTTTCTTTCCTTTTAATTTATTACAATTTTTGAGTATGTGGCACTTACTAAACAATCTTGTAAATTTCACCAGTATAATTTTATTGTCAACATTATTGCCTATTGTATAAATGTTATTTATTTCAAATTCCGGTAATTTTATATCTAGTTCACTGTTGAACAATTCTAAAGTAAAATATAGCAGATCTCCGGTTTTATAGCCAGAGTTAAAAATAAGCACATTATTTTCTTTTGTTTTTTTCTCTAATTGTTTATTTTTTATAGTTAAGCCATTTACTTGCTGTTCTAATAATTTTATCTGATCGTTACTATTTTTTATCTCATCCTTTAAAGCTGTTATTTTCTTTGTTAAATTATCTTCGAGATTTTTATTTTCATCTTTAATAAATTGTTTTAATTCCTCTAATTGATTCATTTAATATTAATGATAGGTAAGCCCATAGACTATTTTAACTTAACTATTTATATTGTTAGGTACAGGTACAAGTTTTATTATTATTATTTACTGATAAGTTTTACCTTTAATGTTTGTCGATTGAAACTGTTTTCAATGATTTTCACTGTATTCGTTTCGATTTTCAAGAAATGAATAGCACAGTTAGGATCTACGACATTCACTTTATACGGTTTCCAATTTTCAAAAACTTTTAACACTTTTAAACCACTTATTTTTACGTTTTTTACGGAGCTTATTTTAAACGTGACTTGTATGGTATATGGCCATCCACATATAAGCTGTCCACGTGATGTCGCAGAGTTGCCAATTTAATGGTGTGAGGGGCTTCGGGAATGTTTGGGGTCGAAGTCGCCCTCCAGGAGTCGACCCGTTTAAAGTTTTCCTGCTGCTGGGGTACTTCAGCAGGAGAGTTTTCTTTATGGGGGCAAGTATTTCTTATATGGCCTAGTTCTCCGCAGTTCCAGCATCTCACTGGGCGCCTTCTTTTTGGAGATAACTTCAAAAACCTCTCTACTACCGCTTCAACGTCGCTAACGGAATGAACGGCATGGTCGTAATTACCGGTGATTTCCCTTAGTCGAGCAACTCCACGTGAGGCCTCCGTCGCCGCATCAAACTCCAGGGCAATGGTCAAGGCGTCCACAAGAGTCTTCGGCCGCGCCAACCGTACAGCGCGCTGCAACTCGACGTTTCGAAGACCATCGGTGAAGGTTTGGACTGCTAGGCACTCCAGAAAATCCTCCGCTGCATTTGAATACGCAAGTCGTACCATTCTTGCTACATCCGCTTCAAATTCCTGGATAGTTTCTCCATTTTTCTTTCTGTTTCGGCTCTTTAACTGCATTCGGTACACCGGTTGTAGATGAGTTTGACCATAACGCATCTCTAGACGATTCACCAATAACTCGAAGTTGTCAGCTTCATCCGGTGTCAATGATTGCAAGACGTCTAAAGCTTCGCCTCGCAGAGCTACGGTTAGTGACAATGCCTTCTCCTGGGATGACCATCCATTAGCTCTGGCCGCTGCGTCGAATTGTTTCAGGTAATTTGGCCAGGAAGTCTTCCCATCGAAGGTTGGGGGTTCGTAGTTCGTACTTGGGTCGCCTCTCCGTTTCCTCGTCGGTCGACGTCTACGTGGCAGGTATCCATCCTTTCTGCATCTCCGTCGCCCTGGTGGATGTGCTGGTTTCGACGACAAGCTTCCTGTTCTTGTTAAAGCTTTCTTATTTCGGACTGCATTTGCTGGTTGATCTCCTCTCGGATGTTGGCCACTTGCTGGTGCAAGTTGTCCACTTGCTGATTCAAGTTGGCCACTTGCTGGTTTTGCTCGTCTCGCAAGTTGCACATTTCGGAGCGCAAATGCGATATTTGCTGGGAGAAGGAACTGGATAACTCTTCTGGTAGGGTAGACATCCGTTGTGATAGCTGGGACATATCTTCGCGCTGGCTTCTCATCTGACTGGATAGCTCCTCTTGCTGGCTCGTCATTCGTCCTGATAGCTCCTCTTTCAGCTGGGACATATCTTCGCGCTGGCTCTTCATCTGACTGGATAGCTCCTCATGTTGCCGGGAAAGTTGTTGAGTTAGTTCAGAATTTGCTTTTTGAACTGGGTGTTCGAACTCCACGGCGTCAGGGTCCAAATTATTATTTACGTAGTATTCACGGAGTCTTCTCAACAATACGGATTTGCTCCCAGTAGTTTCCAACTCTAATTCATCGAGCTCTCTCCGGAGCTCAGCTACCAATAGTTCATTTATCTTTTTTCCAGGCATTCTTGTATCTCACCCCACACCTGACACCAATTTGAAACACGTATGGGGACTTTTACACAATTTATTTACAAAATTGTTAAGATACACAGAACTCTGCTGGATAACGTCTAACTACTTGACAATACAATGAACTCTTGTGAATACTTGAACTTGAACTGACGTTAACTGCCCATGCATCCCCTTATATACAACTTTATTTAATCTAGTTAGTGTGTTTAGATCTTTCTAGAATTTTCTAGAAACATTATTTAATCTAGTCAGTGTGTTTAGACGTTTCTAGAATTTTCTAGAAACATTATTTAAAATGGTCAGTTGATTTTTAGAAACTTCTAAAAATCAACTGTCAATAACAATCTTTTAAATTAAGGTCCCTTCCTTTACGGTTATCCCGTTACAGTATCATCAATTTAGGAGATGACAGTGATAGTGACGCAGATTTGACATAATACTTATGTGATACTCGTTTTAAAAGGTTTTAAGTTTTCTGTTTGATGTCTGAAAAATTGGCAAAAATGGGAAATGCCTTTATTATTAATTTCATGAAAGAAACTATTTTTCATTGAAGAATAAACATGTAATATCAAGTAAATACAAAAAAATCTTTAAGCCGGCCCTTTTCACTAGTTACCTGAAGTTGGAAAATCCCTTTTATCCCTTCGACTTTATTAGCGGATACTCTCAAATTTCGCATTAGTCAGTTACTATAAGTGAATGTCCTATAACTAGCTGAGTCAGCGAACTTCTTATCGCTTATCCATCAGTAATTTCTTCTTATCATTTTTAGTTTTTCCAAAGATTTTTTCTCGATTTTTTTAAAATTATTTTTCATGTCTTTTTCTGTTTTTGTCAATTTTTTCATATTTTTTCGTTTCTTTCCAGGTTTTTACTATTTTTTGTTTTCGTTGCATTTTTGAATTTTTCTAAATTTATCAGTTTATTCAGTTGTGTTGTTTCGATTTTCCACAATTTTTATTTTCAATTTTTGTGATATTTTCTCGGTACATATTTTCTTGTTTTTTTTTATTGTTTTCCATTTTATTTTAGTTTCTCGTTTGTATAATTAGTTTTGTACCCATTTTTAACAATTTTTTATGCTTTATTTTTGATTCCTACCTTTTTTGATTTTCAACATTTTTCTTTTTTGTTTTGTCCAATTTATGCTATTTTTTCACCAATTTCTTTTTGGTTGTTCTGTTTTTAATTTTTTTCCGATTGTTTCCCAATTTTTTCTAATTTTGTTATCATATTTTAATACTTATTATGCTCTTCTTGGACGAAGACAAATCCAAATAATTTTTTTAACTGAATCGAAATATAACGGGTGTCTCCACAATCTAAATGTCAATTGATAATATATATAGATAAGTTACAACGGCTTCTATTAGGAATTCAAGCAAGTGAGCGACTTTTCGATTAGCTTTATGCATATTTTAACTATTGAAATTCTCATCCAAACATTTTTATTTTGCAATAATAATACAGTAGATAATTATTTTATTGATGTAATGAAAAAGGCAATTTTGATCTAAATTAAATGCTTAACGTATCTAACTTATTTAAGAGGATAGGTAATAATATTGTACTGTTAAAAATACCTTTGTAGACCCATTTTATTGTAATATGTACAAGAAAAAATCTCGGATTTCTTGTAGATCTACCTATAAAACGGGAAAATCCCACCTAACATTATTTGATAATTCAAAAATTTTGGCAGCAATTTACACAATATCTTAACGTATTATACACTAAAACCTTCCTCAGGAATCATTCTACCTGTTGTTGAAAACTGTAAGAAAAACCGTTCAGTACTTTTCGAGACTATCGCGCACAAGTGGACAGACAATATTTCTGAAAATTATAGTTTTGTAATCTCTATTGATCACTTATCAACCCTTGATAGTTTTTTAAAGATATTTTTAATGTACAGACATGGGCCCGCTATAGTTTTATTTTTTATTCTAGCTATCATCCACAAATGGAATAAAAATTATATTACAGTATTCTGTGTGAAGTATAAGTTAATGCAGAGGTAATATTTCCGGGTGTAGAAGCATATTTACTTTAATTTTTAAATGGAATTATTTTTTTGTTGCATAGGAATAACCAGCCTACTCTATCTGGATCTGGAAATTTGGGGAGGGGCGAGCTAGTGCTCAGCCAGCACTGAGGCCACATATGACCCATTGTGCATCCTCCCGTGTGTAGGGATATCCTCACCTCAGGCTGTCACCAGGCCTAGTGATTTAAAATAGGTGATGAGGCTCCCGAGGGGGATCTCCCTGACATCGGCTGGTGTAAGCCAGTACTCGCCCAACACAGATCTTCTGATTTCAGAAAAAGCAGAGCAGTCATACATTATGTGTTCTACTGTTTCCTCTTCTTGTTCGCAGCCTCTGCATAGCAGCGATTCTCTTAATTTCATCCTAAAGGAATGATGTCGCAATTGGCAGTGACCTGTCAAGATTTCCACAGCTGTTCGGAGATTTTGTCTGGTCAATGCCTTAAATTTTTTTGCTGTTTTCTCGCCAGGATGAGGTAATAACTCTCTGGCCAGTCTACAGTTCGTAGTTTCATCCCAGCACTGTATAAAGTTTTGGTGAGAGTGCTGTTTGATAAGGTCCACGACTGAGGACGATGTTAGCTTGGTAGATGGGCGAGGGCTTACATATTTGTAGCCCGCAGCCCTCCTTGCTAAATTGTTCGCAATGCGGTTGCCTTTAGAGTTCCCATGTCCATTGACCCAGCTCAGAGTGACCACGTTATTCTGGCTGGCCTCAGTTAGAGATTGGTGACATTCTAGTACCAAACTTGAAGTGAAACGTAGTCTATTCAAGGTCAGTAGTGCTTGTCGGCAGCCTACTCTTACAAGATGGTTGTCAGAGTTATTTGTGAATGAAGTGAAAAACAAAATAGTGATCCATGACTCAAAGACCTACTTCATCAAACATCCACAAGGTCAAGGACGTTTTTCAAAAGAGGAGACACTAAGTGACCCGTAAGTGGCGGAATGACTTATTTTTTTGTGTAAATCTAACGTTCTAGAACTAGATCTTAAATTTGATACTTGGCAAGGAGGAATAGCACCTGAACTATTATTTAGCGTCTACGCTTGAGGCAGCACTTGGGGATGGCAACATTGACAACCGGAAACACGAAATCATCAAAAAGGTAGTATCACTTCACCGCTGCCAAGTACCTCACTCTAGAAACTCAGATGTAAAAAAAAAAACTAAAAAATTCACTATCACCGAACATTTAACAGATATTCATTAAAATAATTGTTTTTTAGAACACAATATTTTTTATAGGCTTCATATGCAATGAAGCAGTAAACTTTTTGCATATGAGTTGGGAGAGATACAGTAAAGTTGATATCCGACAGATGAAAATTGCATTTTGTTGATTAAGAAAATTATTTTCAAAGTGTATCTTGAAGAGATGGAAAATGAAAAATTTGAAACTCAAAAAATATAGACAAAAATGTGTTCAAATTTTTCTAGTTTTTGAGGTCGCTGGATACGAATTTTGTGGCAGCGAGAACTAAAATTTTTCTCTACAGAAATTATTTTTAATTCTTGCTTTATACATTTTGATCGTATAATTCAAATAAACAATTTAGTAAATATTTAGATACCGCGGTAAGTAATGTAACATAACATAAGAAACCAGGCGACGAGGTTCACCCTAGGCACCAGATACCTCGGAGACCGTCGAATTCGTGTTCATCGAGCTCAAAGAAAAATTGAACTCATTTCCGTCGATATTACCCGAGTTCCAAAATTTTTACTTTCCATCTCTTCTCGCTTTAAATATATTTATACTACCCTTACCTCTGTTAATTTAATATTTTCCTCAGTGGTCTGAAATTCCACTTGTTTCAAAGAATCGACCTCTGTTTGTAATTCAGCAACTTCAGTGCTGAGTTGTTTAATAGTTTTGTTCAAGTTGTCAAGTTCACTTTCAGAATTCGTTTCACCATCTCCCGCATCAACTCCTTCATCCACTGCATCTTTATCCATTAAAAGAAGAGTTTTCCTCTTTAATTCTTTGTTTTCCCTGTACCATTGCGAGGCGTCTTTAAGGGCTCTAAAAAATATGACTTTATGTGCGAATCGTGGCATATTAGGCTTAAATAGATAAAAACGTCAAAATACAGGCTACATTCAGATACAGTACTTAATGGCTAGTTGCACCAACCAATCTCAAGCGCTAGCCGGGCTGTGTCCAAATTAAATGTATATTATAAATTCTTTCTTAAAAAACTCAACTTTATGTTATATTTCGTTTAATATGTTTTATGCACATGCGTCCCTACATTGGGGTAGATAGAAAACTGAGATCTTCTCTCTCTTTCTAATCGTTGACTTTTTCCAGCACGAAGTATAGATACCGGGAGGCCCTAATAGTTTATGTACACAATAATAAACCCATATCATAGTTCTATTTTTTGCCATGGGCTGCGCAAGTACCGATACTATTATTATTATGTCATGTAAATGTTGCGAATGTTGAACTTAATTAAATTAAATAAATAATATTAATTAGTTTAATTAAAATTTGTTGTTATTAAGAAAAATTGGAAGGTATTGTGCTGTTCATAATTGTCTTAGTAGTCAAAAGGCAAGTGAGAATGTTGGAAAAGATTTTTCAAAACACCAAAAGTGAGAAATTTTAAAATAATATCTATTAAAAATCGGTTGTCTGTAAAGTCGGTTTACTGACGATAGTTGAACGTGACAACGTCATAAGAAAATACTGATGGAATGGCTGCATTTTTAAAAAGAAAATTTATTTGTTTGATAGATATTTTGTATGGATATCATTTTTCATCGCTCACTCAAGTAGGAGAGAGAGAGAGAGCTCCCGCTTGCACTTCAAGCCTTAAATGGAACGCCTCAGAGCGAGGTAACGCCGCATGAGTCATGTTTTTTATTATAAGACGTTGTCATGTCAAAAATTTAAAGAGTTGCGCACTCTACCGGCAAAATATCTGTCCCCTGAATTGAGACCATTTGTTCAACATTAGATTTAGACTCCTGGTATCTATACTTCGTAGTTTCCAGTTCCAGGCAGCAGCATGTCTTACCTACTCTAACTATAATATCTCTATAGATATAATAGATATATTATCTCTTTCCTAGGTTTCCTAGATTTTACCCGCAACTCCGCTCGCGTCAAAATTTAGATGAGAATATGATCTTATAGCCCATGGAGACTAGACAAGGAGTACGCACTCGACCGGGGAATTGCCAAAATCTCTACTTTTTTCACCACTAGCGTCGCTAGTTTTTCTTTTGTACCGGTATGAATATAGACAATTAAATAATCGTGAATTATTAAATTGGTTTTTATTATTTATATCTGAAAGATCGAACTATTTTTTTTATTGTGTAAATAAATTAATAATGAAATAATTAAAATTTATTTATTTTATTTCAAACTAGGTCCTCATTGGTCGCCATTTTGGTACAAATGGAACACCAGCGCCCTCTTATTTTGGTAGCCCTATTTGCATACATGGAGTTCGTACTCCTTGTCTAGTCTCCATGTTATAGCCATTGTATATATTATATAATAATAAATGGTTCAACGGGTCAACCAAAAATTGTTTTTGCATTCAATGTAATATTTTGAAATTTATATATCTAAATAAAATACATATTGCCAAAATTGTATTTCATGTTCTAAATGATTTATTAGTATATTACTTTATGAGTGCAGTAAATTGCATATTACAGCGAGTGTGTGGCCCATGAGCGAGCTTGTGAGCGAATGGGCTAAAAAAACGAGCTAAATATGCAATTTCTTCCTCGAGTGAAGTACTATGCTTTACCCACGACTTACCAAATGGTTTTGTATAAAACTAAAAATAACAAAAATAAAATTTAAATTTTGGCAAAGTTGTCAAACATATTCGATTTCGCAGACAGTTCTGTCTAAGAAATGTCAAATGTTAGTTTAATTTAATATATACTGTAGGCAACCAACACAATAGTACAGGTTTCTATTTACTTACTCCACTAGTGGAGTAAATGAAACTATAACACAACTCCTCAATAATTTGACACTTACTGACACAGATATAGGTTAAAAAATAGGCAATTTACTTATGAGTCGTGGGTCAAATAATTTTTGCGATTAGTTTTATAAGCATTTGTCTCGATTGCATATTTCTATGGTACTTTTTCAATAATTGTGACTTTTTAATTTAACATTCAATTTTAACACACGGAATAATGTAAATATTCCGTAAAGATTTCGCTGTGCGACACAATATGGGAACGTGATAGTTTAAAAAAACTCTGTTCTACGTCATTAGGTAATCTTAATGCCAACTAAATATAAGATTTACTTACCCAGACATTGCTCTAGTTTCTGTTTCATATTGGTTCTTTAATGTTTCGTATTCTTTGTACAAATTTTTTGATGCTGTAGATAATTTAGTAAACTCTTCATTTTTCTCAAATAATTCGGTTTCTAAATACTCGTGTTTAATTTGTAAATTCAAATATTTCTTTTCTACATCATTTAAACTTCTAAGTGCTAAAACAAAAATAAAACTATCACCACAATATCAAAATAATAAACAGCTAAAGACTTTACCTTTCTCTTTTTCAGTCAATAAAATTTTTCTCCTTTCTTCTGATTCTTCATATTTCTGTTTCCATCTCTGGGTTTGATCTACAACTGGAATTTTCGATGCACCATTGTTACCTATACTACCAGACGAAGATTGCCTGCTTAATTGTTTTCGTAAAGGTATACTTGAGTTTGAATTTCCATTGACTTTTAGGTTTAGAGCTGATGTATATCTGTTGGCGACAGACATTTTTGGGAATCACATGAGTACGTTTTTAAATCTGAAACAAAAAAAAAGTAATAAAAAAATGGAATTGTAAAGCACAAATTATGCATTAATTTTAGTTGTATTTGTTCAAGTGTGATACTAAAATAGCTGAATTAATTTTTGAAGCTTAAACTTTGTAACGTTCGTTTTTGGGCCGAAATCCACCTGCCTATAGGTTGATATTTATTTTAAGTTTTATTGGGTCACCGTGATGTGTTTTTTTCGACAGCAAATTATTTCCATTCGGTCACTTTCTCGTAGTTTCTTCAAGTAATTAGAAACATATTTTAATACTTCTGCCCTTCGATAATAAGTAAGTAAATTTTAGCTTCAGTATAAATTTTATTTTTATTAAATTATACAAATTGCAGTGAATTTGTTATTTTAAATTTTACTAACACTTAATTTCAAATACATTTGCTATCGTAAAAGTCAGTTTTTTGTGATCATAATATATATAAACATGTGAATATAATTAATTTTTTCTCGTTAATATGGAGAACCAGACAGCGAATATATTTGATTGTAAATTATTAAAGGTTGGAGTTTTGATTAGAATTTCATTATTAGGGTAGGTATATTGCCAAATCATGAAGGGCCCTAGTAGGAGAATTATCTTGCAACCAATAAAGAAACGCTGACAAGTCGTCAGCCATTTTGTACCTGACCAGAGAAGTCGTCACAAAAGGAAAAACCATCCCGGGATAGTTTATGAAGGAAGATTTTTTAAGAAAAGGCCGTACCATCCTTGAATTGAAGAAGGAAAGAATTCCTGAAGATAGTTAGTCAAGGCTCCACCGAAATAGAAGTCTGGAATAAAATAAGATAAGAGAAATAATTAATTATTATATTTTTTTTTAATTTCTTAACTTGAACTTGATTTAATAAATCATCCTGAAACTGATTTTTGCATTTTATTTGTTTGTCTGTACTTTAGCGCCCTGAATTTATGTTTTGGAGAGAATTGATAAAACTCAGAAGGAAGCCACGAACCCAGGAGCTAGCCTAGGGTAAATTAGGGTTACAACTTCTTTTGGGTGTCTTATACAGACTGCGTAAGTTTTGTTTGAGGAAAAAGGCAGATTTTAATGTGATAAATAATTTGGATGTTCCAAATTTATCTCATTTGCTTGCTTCCAACTGACCCGGCGTGGTGGGTGTCAACCGGACACCTAATGCCCCTTTCATCAGTTTTACCATTAAGGTTACTATCCTATCCTATCAATTGAGCACACAACTTATTTGGAATATTAAATAGTATCAGGAAAATTCCAAATTTATTACTCATTTAATCTAACACACACTTCTAATGATAATATTTTTAAATTATGGTAATTTGTCACCTCTAATTAATTAAGCTATCTTCCCAAGCAATGACATTAACCCTGATAAAAATTGAATGTTGAAAGGATTTGTAGGAATTTAATTTTTTTTTTTATTCAAAACAAACTTGTTAAAAAGTAAAGGTAAGTGTTTTAAAGGTGTTCTAAGAATATTTGAAGTGTATAACCAAAATATTTACTATTGGCCCGGAACTAACAAAATTACCGACAATTTTAAAAAAATAAGTACTTAGTAAACTATATACCAGTTATAGGCAAAGGTTGCAGGTTGGAGTAGGTACTGCGACATTTTCTCATTTTCTCCTTAATATCATTTTTTTGTTTGTGTAATTTCAAAAAGTGAAGAATGTCCGTATTTTTTATGTCTGGTGCCCGGTTGTTGATGCTTCTTTTAAGGATTAAAATTCTGGTGTCCAGTTGACTGTTATTAACTGATTGGTGTCTGGTTGATATCCGCCCAACTGACCTGTTGATTTTTTTTTTTGTTTTGCTACTCTGATAACAGTGGATACTTGACTACTAATATTTTAATAAAAAATATTTGCATAAATAGAGTTAAAAGGTTAGCAGGAAATTTTTTTGATAGGTGTTGTCTATCATCATCCGTAATAACATACACAGTTGAAAGGATTAGTTGGATACAGCTACGAACAATTTTGATACATTTCTCCATCTAATACGTACTGACTTTTCTAAGATCAGTAACCTCTTTTAAGTTGACCAAAATCTCTTTCTTTTAAATGTTCTTTATTAAACAATGCTTCCTCTCGTTTTTGTGTTATTAGCCAAGAAGAAATTTCATAGCTACTCTCTCCTAAAAGACAAGCATCCGTTTTAAATTCTGATTTAACTTGAAGAACAAAACTTCCTATTTTTTTTAAAAAGATTAGGATATCATTGGCCTTTAAGTTAAGTAGATCTTTCTCTTCTATTTCGTATGATCCTAAAATTACGTAATGCAATGCATTCTGAGAGTATGTGTGTTGTGGTTTCGTCTTCTTCCTCACAGAATCTACACTTCGCTTCATCTACCAATCCTAATTTCTTCATGTGTCCTCTTAATCGGCAGAGCCCGGTTAATATTCCCGTTATAATACGGAGGTTGTTTTTATTAAGGTTTAGACAGCTGAAAGATCTCTGCTGGTTATAGTTTCCAGGAGCGTCTTCGGTTGTCTTAGTCCTTCTAAATCGTTCCAAGACTTGGATTTTTCTCTATCCACTTCTTTAATTAGTTTTTCTAAGACTGTACTACTGCTGATTCCACAAGACGATTTTAGTCCTAAGTATGGGGTTTCAGCTTCTTTTTTAGCCAGCTTATCTGCTGTTTCATTTTATTCTATTACTATGTGCCCTGGAACCCATAAGAGGGTGACAGTATTATTTTGTCCTTGTTGATTTAGTTTACCTAGGCATTCTCAGACCATCTTTGATAACTGCTTGACTATTTTTTTTTATTAAGGATGTTCTCTCGGATGTCCTTGTAGGTATAGACCTAAATACAAATGTACCGAGTACATCTATTGGGGCAGAAGACAATTTATTAATTTGGGATTTAAAGGCCTGCAAGTTTGGACGAGTGGGGAAGAGGTGGGGAGGTAAGGAGTTCCACAATCTGTAGACCCTCGGGATAATTACAATATTTTGTATACGATAGTTCTTTTCGATATTAAATTTTACACATTTTTTAATGCACGGATTTCCGGTTGGAAGATGCTTGGGGATACACCCAGCCAGCCTAACTGATTATATGGCTCTAGGTCCAAAAACCTCTGCTCCTGTTTCTTCAATTATCTTGGAGCCATCCGTAATGGTTTTTGTCCCATTCAGATTAACTACCCAGTTTTGTGGTGAGTTTTCTTATAACGTTAATTTTTTTTGGCATGTCATCCTGTGGTTAAAACACAAATACTGGAAAGTTTTACAAACCAAAGTTCGATGAATACCAAAATCTTTATGATCGCCTCTTTGTAATCCAGGATCAGATATTTATCTTAAAATTAACTCGAATTTTCCATTGATTACCAGTAAAACATATTTGCTAGTTGTTCTTAGTTTATTCTTTGGAATTCAATTTCGTAGGTCATTACTAAATGTATTACTTATTTTCTATTTATTTATACATCAATAATTCAATATTTGAGAGTAGAAGCCGAAGCATTTATTATTCACTTTATCCATTTTATATTAACTGATAATAATTAATAAAGAGAAATCAGTTTTTTAAATAATCTACCTATAAATTTGTAACTATATAAGATAATTATTTTTTTAAATGTAGTAAACTTTCTGAATTAACACCAAAAATCAAAAAAAAAAACTAATGATAAAATAGCAAAAAATTCTGAATTTATAAACGATAATAAAAACTCTTGTGGGGAATACTTTTAATAGTAAATTTATTTTTAGAAATCGAAAGTAAATTTGGATTTCTACAAACCCGAGAATCTAATAGATCTGCCAAATTTAGACATTTAATTGCTTTAGCAACTGATTTAAGACATAACTAAGAGAAAAACAAGGTGTGTTGGAATTTTTTCACGTGTTAAGTGAGAGTAAACAAAAACGTGAAGAAAAAGTAACATCTATTAATTAATGTTTAAAGTATGTTAGTTTTATTTTAGACTACGATTATTTTTTTAAAACGTATAGTTTATATATTTTTCCTTAGCATATAATTTGCTTATACACAACTATTATTTATCCGGAAATGAATTACCGAAAATTAAACAAGTTGGAAGGTAACTGGTTTATAGAACAGATGACTGTTAAAAACGTTAATTACAGTTATAACAGAACTAGTTGAATTCTCGTCTTTCGCCACGAGATCGTATATGAATTAAAAGCTATGAAAAAAGAACCAAACATTAATAACAAAAGTAAACAGCATAACAAGTTAATTTAATCATTATTTACTTTAGTATTGAAAGAAGCAGAATCATCTTATGTGCTATCTCTTTGTAGATTATTTTAATTTTCCTGTCAGGATCAAGGTTAACAAAATCGGTACTTAATTATCCATAGAAAATAGATTTCCACCAGAAACTTTTAGATTTTAAATGGAAATCCAGCATTGCAACTTGTGGTGTTTTTGATTGTCTCTTAATAAACAAGTACCTAATTCAAAATTTTTCTTAATAATTAATTAAAATGTATTTAAAAACGTCCTTTAATGCAAAACTCAGATATAAAATCGATCTAGGTACTACAAAACATAACTCATGACACCATTGTTAGCAAGCGATAAATTTAATCCATTTCTCTCCTTGATGTCACAAGAGTTAATGAATGAAACGTCTTCTTCGTCACAGTGGTTGTAGTCTTCACTTTCCTATATAATTTCATCATCTGTATCGTCATTGCTGCTGCCTCTTCGCTTAATCTTCTTAGCTTTTACACCTTTAGTTTTCTTTCCCATTTTTTTGGTATATTCCGCTTTTGTCTTTTGTTTCATTGATTCTTCTAGTTGTAATTTATAGGGTAATGGTGTGAGTACTGTTGGTATCCATTTCCTCTTTGTCTGTTTAGAAGTGGTGGCAATAGATGGTACGGCACGATCATACGTGTTTTCTTAATTAGTGACCTTAATAACGCAATGACTCAATAACTTTGACTAATTTATTATGATAGGTTATTTCGTAGCGCTTTTTGCACACAGCTACTAAAAATGGGAATTTTGTATATACGATATTTTTGAAATAATCCATTTTCGGAGTTTGTGTCCATTGAGACATTTCATTCTCGTACTGAAAACTGAAAACTTTCAGAAAAAAAAACCCAAAAGCCATTTCCCATAAGGATTCTGCGGGGTCCTTTGATAAGCAGAAATTGTTCTTCTAGCATTAGCTCTTGAGAGTAATAAGTTTTGACGGGATTGATATTAGAATAATACTATTGTCGTTAGCCCTTTTGATGACATCTAAGTTCCGAGTGTGAGTAAAGTGGCCATCCAATATTAACATGACAGGTTGTATAACTGCTTTAACAAAGTCCAGTAAATGTTAAAACCATTTTGTGAATAGATGAAGCTGTGTCCATCCTGTTTTGTGAGCTGCAAATATAGATCCTGCTGGTGGTCTGTTTTTAGGTTCTCTTTATTACATTGACCCGTGGAAAATTGAATAACGAAGGGACAAAGACATCCTAATGCAAAAAAAAACAATGTTATCAAGTCACCTCTTTTAGCTGATCTTATGCTTTTACTTGTTTTAAAACTTTAGACAAAGAACGTCCAAAACAATTAAATGCTTAAAACAACTAAGATTTAATGATGTATGGAAGGTAAATCCAAAATGCTACGACACAAACGGAAATTTAACAGTTCTTTCCTTATTAAATGTTCGTTCAACTTAAATCTTCAAAGCCCTAACGTTCATTCTCAGCAAAACTAACTTTTTTTAAGCACTTCTGGAAACAATACTATGTACAACTCGTGCGGTGTTGCCAATAATGCATAAAGGTGGCTATGCCGCCTGCTTCTCTTATTGGCAACTTACCGCACTTGTACATTGTACAATATACTATTGTTTACGATACCTTCTTCAACCTATAAAACACAAAACATACATAAAAGTTGTCAGAAAAAGATGCTGCCTTTTAACCACGACACGAAAACATCTTTATTGTTCACATGAGGTCGTTTTGGATGGAGAATAACACACCTATCCAACACCTACAGAAATTTTCTTACACACTCAATTAATTATTATCATATCACGATTCTTTATTTTTATTTGTTTAAGTACTAATTAATTTTCTTTTATTTTCTTCTCGAAGTAAGTATATTTGCATAAATAAATAACTTTATATGAATCCACGTAATCTATCTTACAATCTTGTCACTGACCCCGTGCAGAGAGAAGAAAGTTATTCTGTTGATTAAAAGGCGAGATCGTTTTTTATTTTATGTCCACTCCTTTCGATTGGGTTTTTACGGGTCGATGAAAGTCTGAGATCTAAAATAAACTTCACTAATAATAAATTATATATCTATTTCGATATTATTTTTCTTTGTAGTCAAATATAGAATGAAGCTATTAACATATATTTTTTGGAATTCTGATATATGTCAGTAAGGAAGTACCATTTAACTCCGTTATAATAATTTTTTTATTCGTGATCGGGGAAGCCCGCTAAAAGAAGGGTACGTCCATAATTCACGGATTTTCATGTTTGTTTAATTAATTAACATTTTGAGGTCTATAAAGATGTCATGTTTTCCTCAAAATTGTCAATTGTTGCACGATTCAATTTTAATAATTTTTGTTACACGACAGTTGTTTTGTGTGCAATTGAAAATTATGTTGGGAAAAGACAGGAATAAATGAAGTATATCGGAATAAACTCCCAACACTCTTTAAACACAATCAATTAAGTACTGAGCAGGAGAATATTCATTGCTTACTAAATCGGAGTTTATTTCAACGATCTCTCTTTTTCTCTGGGACCTCATCGGTCCCGGTTCATTTTTTTTTCTATCTGCTTTTTTATCAAGTCTATATTGCTCAAACTTCCAGACGCTTAAAAGATCGACTTACGTCTCATAAGTCTGATTGCAGACTTCCCCTGAAAGGTGAGAACATTTTCTCGAGAACGATCATCTGACTGATTATGGGAATGTTACAATTTTGTGTCATGACTCCAACTTAGACAGAAGATTTTTTTCTAGAAATGGTTTATATTAACAAACACCCAAACACCTGTAGATCAGATATAAGTCACTTAAATGAAATGTTTTCCTATCTATTACACTTTGATAATAATAATCTAGCTAATATATATTATCATTGCTTGGTTGACTGTGACATCCGTTGTGATAGCTGGGACAGTTGGTGCGTCTGATCTTCTTCTTGGCTCGTCATTCGCGATATATCTTCGCGCTGACTCCTTATCTGACTGTACAACTGGGAAATTTGTATCGTCTGTTCTTTTTGTTAGCTCGTTATTTGTTGCGACAGCTGAGAAAAATGTTGTGTTTGTTCTTCTTGTTTGCTGGTCATTCGTTGCGCGAGTTCATAAATTGCTTTTTGAACTGGGTCTTCTAACTCCACAGCGTTAGGGTCCAAATTATTATTTACGTAGTATTCACGGAGCCTACTCAACACTACGGATTTGCTCCCAGTGGTTTCCAACTCTAATTCTTCGAGCTCTCTTCCGAGCACAGCCACCAATAGTCATTTATCATCTTTCCAGGCATTCTTGTATCTTTACCCTACACCTAACACCAATTTGAAACACTTATGGGGACTTTAACACAATTTACTTAACAAAATTGTAATAAGATTTACATTGACAATTCGAACTATTTGAACCACCCTTAACTGCCCATGAACATTGCGTGATACATGATCTAATCTCATCACTACACACTAGAAATTTCGAGAAACGCTTCAATGATTTTCTTGAAATTAAGTAATCAGGTGGTTTTGGGGGCAATAAGTCAATCTAGCTAGGTTTTATTTTTAGAAAACGTTAATTTATCCTGCTACAATTTCCAAACAAATTAGTTACTTATAAAACAGAAACAGAAGACTTAAAATGTTAAAATGGAGAAGTTGGAAGAATGAACCATGTACAAGTAATAGTGCTTGTTTGGTTGTTGTAATAACAAGAAAACATTTGTCACCGGACACCAAAAATATTATTTTGTGTATGTATAATAAACTTTGTAGTCGAGGAATGTCACATCAAGAAGCCATCATAGAAATACGTTATTAATTGATACTAGTTGGAGTCTAGTATCTATATAAAATGGAGCAAATGGGAGTCACACACAGAAAATAATCACAATTTATAAAAAGAACTTTTTATAGTAGAAAGTTTTTTTTTCTGATTTATGGGTCACATTACTATTATATAAATTATTTTATAATTTCTTGAAATTGTGTCACAATCTCTATATATATGCCTAAACACACTTGAAACATTTATTGTCAACCAGTTCTTAGCTATCTTGAAAATTTCAGAGCTCTAGGTGGTCGGGATATAGGTTAAAATTCGATTTTTACAAAATTTCACCCGGAATGACAAAGAGATAAAGAACATAACGAAAATAATAAAACTTTCTAAAAAGGTGCGATTCAGGAAATTTTAAAATTGACTCGTGCAAATTGGGACCAATATGTGAAATAATATACCTACAATTTGTTTTATAAAAATGTGATGCCTAACCTTCCTGCAGTTCTGCAAGAGTTGAAATTAAAATAATATTAGAAGGATGTTCGAGAACAACTTTTAGTAGATTTTTAAAAAGTCGGACTGGCAAACCCGACACACAGACGAATAACTCTCAAGAAGGGACAGATCATTGGAGTGTGTGAGCCTGTGGTTAAGGTGACAAGGATTGAAGAGCAGTATCTGGACAGTGGCAGTCACAAAGTTTCCGAAGAGCTCGTGGCCACTTTTAAGCAATCGTGGGGAAAACCGTTAAAAACAGTGTAACGATCAGAGACTGTTTTTCTGCCGAAATCCACCTGACTATGGGTAGATATTTATTTTATTGTTTTGTGTTACGATTGTTAGGTGGGGACGAGACGTTTTGTTATCCGTCGGTTTCCTTGTGCGTAGATTATAACTGCTCGTTCATTTCATCACTGTTTATATTCCTGATAGGTGCTCTTCGATACAGTAATTCTTTTGCTTCAGTTATAAATTTTCTTTTATTAAATTGTCCAAATTGTGGTGATTTTTGTTATTGTAAAATATTACTAACACTTAATTTCAAGTACAATCACTATCGCAAACATCAGTTTTTGTGATCATAAAGTGTATAAAACACGTGTATTTAAATTAATTATTTCTCGATAATATGGAGAAACCAGATAGCGATTCTACCTGATTGTAATTCATGTAGCGATAGTGTTTTGATTATGATTTCATTATTAGGGTTTTTGCCACATCCAGAAGGGCCCTATTAGAGAAAGACAATATAATTTTGGAGAACGTGACAAGTCGTCAGCCATTTTGTTAGCCGATGTTTGATAATAATTTTATCGAAGTGAATTCATACCTTCCCTGGAAAGGAATATTGAAATTTTATCGAAGTGAAATCATACCATCAGTGGAATGGAATATAAGAACTGAAATCCCGAAGAGTATTTCAAAACCACGAAGACGATTCATTTTGGATTCCTGGACAAATAAAAATGATTAGAGATTTAATTAATTTCTCGTATATTCATTAACATGTCATTATTGAAGATTTTTTTCAATAAAATTTTTTTAACTGATGTTTGCGTGTTATTTGTTTTGTCTGTATTCTGGCGCCCTGTAATTTGTGTTTAGAAAGAATTGTTAAAACTCAGGAAAGAAGCCACGAACCCAATTGAGCTAGCCTAGGGTTGTAATCCCTGCATAAGGGAAATTAATAAGCTACAAACTAGCACCCAATGCCAATTTAATTTTTAAGGGATTATTAGGGTTACAACAGACAATCGGTAAATCTTAGACAAATGATAGGTACTTGGAAATGTCGGACGGAAACACCTCATACTCGGGGTAAACGAATTTGTATGGGTTGATGATGCTTTGGACCATCTTGAAAATTCTACACAAGTTTTAACTTTTTGTCCAACAGACTCATTACAGGTGTTCCCCACAATCTAATCAACAGTTAATTAATGGATTCATTCCAACACTCGATATCCAAGGTTTACCTTTTGTAACAAGGACAAAACGTAAGTTTACATTT
Source organism: Altica lythri (assembly GCA_964028335.1). NCBI lineage: Eukaryota > Metazoa > Arthropoda > Insecta > Coleoptera > Chrysomelidae > Altica > Altica lythri. The sequence continues at coordinate 44,450,512 of OZ034807.1, forward strand.
CGTATTTTTAAAACGCTACATGGTGTCTGATCTGGGATGTAAGTGTGCTATATTTCTTCTATAGGTTAATTAAACCATCCTTAAACGTAATACTATACGAACGAAGATTCTGAACATACCTCGTATAAGTAACGTCATAATGTCTGCTGCGTTATACGTTGACATAAATTCTTACAGCTTAACATGAAATGGTTTATAATATTATATTAACAGGTATTTGAGTTCCGGTTAAAATAAGTTATTACGTGCTTATAATTCAATTAACAGTTAATTAAAATGTATATAGTACCTACACCCATTCAGCCTTACCTTATAAAAGTCCTGTTTATTATTCAAAACATTCGAATAAAAGATAAGAATTGAACTACACACTTTTATTGTAATCACACTCATCAGGCATTCCACAAAAAATACCCACTCAAATTTTTACCTACTCACTCAAATTATAAACATATTTTAATTTACTTTACTTAAGATAAGTAACATCATTCAATATAACCTTGATACTGTTTCAACATACCCATATATTATTGTTGCTAGTGTATTGCAAAATTTATATTTTTTAATTTTCCTATTTAATGTTATTAATAACATTAACATGGCACGGTTAAATTAACAAAACAATTGATATATTAGTGCTTAGAAACTCTAGAATTAATAAAAACAATACATTAAAAAACTAGAACAATTCAACGAATAAATTAGAAAATTTGTACTAATGTTCAATGAATTCTGTGTCAAAGAATTTTAAGTACGTTGGTACCTACATGCTACATGAGATACAAACATGAAATGCTATTTGAAAAATTGCATCAGGATCAATAGCGTGACATTTATTTCGTTATTTATACAGCGTAGCTTATAATAACAGATTCAAGTCAATCCGAAAATAAATTCAAGTTCAATCGCTTTACACGGAATTCAGGGCTTACCCTAGGTCTAAATATATTTCGATAACCTTAGACTGTTGCCTAAAATAAATAAATAAAATAAATTCGAAAAATTAATATTAATTTTGACATCCTTAAAACCAAACTTATGTGGAAATGCTCTATATTTATTGTAAACAAAAATTGGCATCCATCTTTAAGATAAGGCTTTTTATGACAAACAAACATAATAATAAAGAGGAAACAATTACTACGATTATCTTATGAATTTTGTGTGCAGCAGTAAAATCTCTCCGGTCCAAAATAAAAAACAAAAATGGCTCAATTTGGACTTGCAGATATGCAAAAAAAGAGAATAAGATATTGGTCTCAGTAACATGATTTGTCTCAAAGAGATATAGTAGAGGTAATAGACTTTTACCAGGGTGTTGTATCGAATTCATCTGCAACGTACTTGGAACTAAAAACTCTCAAGAGCAGGCTCAGACAAAGTCATAGAGTGTCAACTAATTAACAGGAGCGTTGTGTGCACCAAATTGATAGAAGAAATCTTTCTAATTAAGATAGCTACAACAACTTCTGGAAGCTGCAAGTTTCATTTGAAATCATAAGAAAAGATTTGGGGATCGAGAGTATCGAGAGTTGTATGAGAGAGTTACGGGTCATACAGTTAATACGAGTACTTTATTGCACTCAAAGAACATTTTACACTCAAAATGTACAAGCCGGGAGCATTTAGGCCAGGTCGTTATAGTTATTTTCGATATTTTTTGCTTAATTGCGTGGATATTTGCATATTTATATTATACTTTCTGACCCTGAGGACTTATTTTTTGTTTTTTTTTTCGGATACTTTCTGTCATTAGCAACAAAACAAAATGCGTAAGAATTTAAACGAGTATTTCTTGAACAATGGCGCACTCTACCGGCAATAGTTCTGTCCCCTAAATTGAGACCATTCGTTCAACATTAAGTTAAGACTCCTGGTATCTATACTTCGTGGCTCTTCCAATCCACGCTGCTAAAGTAAGATGCTTGCAAATTTTGACTAACATACGAGCAGAAAGTTTTTATGATTTGATTCTTTCACGAGCAAAGCATATTAAGTGCGCTACCCTATAATGGTGTCATCGTACTTTATTTAGTAAGATTTGCTCGTTTAAATACATAAATATCCACTTCGCCACCTTACGGTGGGGTCATAGTATTTAAGTCAATTAATCAAGATAAAAACTACCCTATCTTTTAAGTTAGAACAAATAACATACGTCTACAAAATTTCATTGAAATCGGTTCAGAGGTTTCAGAGATTAGCGCAAACAAATATCCTTACACGATATTTTAATATACAAAGATATGAACCCACATAAAAATGTTCAGTGCAATACTACAGTATTTGGTTATGTGTGGTAAATAGTTAATTTTCATAGTGATAAATGAACAAATAAATCTAAAGAGATTAAAAGAAGTAGAAGAAACTTCCGGGACGTTAAGGATTTGTTCGTACAAATATTCTAAAATTATAGTAATCTTACTTCTTCACACAAAGTCATATAAAACATGTGTACATTTATTACTGAATAATGAAGTAGTATAAGGATCATTAAAAAACAATTACTTAACTTAAAAACCTGTTAAATATCTATTGCCGGGAAGTACCTAGTACCCATAAATATTTAAAAAGAAAGTCTTTTTTTTTCGGATAAAGATTGAAAATAGAGTTGTGCATTTAATGTTAACTAGTTTAAGACTGTGGTAGCGGAAGGAATAAAATTTACTGTAAGAGATGTCTGGTCAGTATGTCAGAGTCAATATTTATTATTGTATTTCGAAATCCTTACGGTACGAACAAACATTTTTTATATTTAATGGACCATTGTTTATTCTGTCAGTACATTTTGCAGAGGCGTCTTTGAGCAAAGCAAATAAATTGAACAGTTGCATCTAACAGACAATATTACAAGTAGGTACTAGAGTTAAAAATAATAATCGAACCATGTTGGTGATTTCTAGGTTTCTATGTTTCTTCTATTTCTTTATTTTTACACGGGATTATATTTTATATATCAAATTGTTTATCAAAACTACGCGTGTAGAAAATGTAATGGTAATTTAATTATTTAATATATCACTCATGTGATTTCTGAAAATAGACAAGAACTAATATCAGAAAAGAATCAATAAAATGTTACATCCCGCAGGAATCGAGCCTGTGTTCCCTATCTACAGCCGATAGCACCTTTAATTGGCCACAGAAGTACTTACTGGTATAGTTTAACTAATATTAATGTGAAAACATAACCACGCCCTTTAACCCCAACAAAGGAACCGACTTTCGAATCTAGGTTGTCAGATATATTTGCGAATATTCCTAAGTTTATATATTTTGAAAATTTTCTCTCTACTTTACTATTCAATTGTTCGTCAATGACTCTTAGAAAGATAATATTAAAATATTCTTACAAAATATATACTTAAATTAATTAACTAGGTTCTTCATATTTAAACAGTTTTCACTTCTAATGATATCAATTTTGTATATATTACTTATACTTAAAGAAATTTTTAAATACCGGCAACATTGTGTATTTATTGTCCGGATTTTCAAGTCGGTTCGTAACGCATTGATCTTAACGCAAACAAATGCCGACGGTGCGCTGTTTATCAAACGAAACTTCAAAGAGGAAAATTGCAAAATGCGACAACAGTCAAATACCGCCAATAGTCTTCTTCCCCATTACAGTACACAGTAGCGTGATTGATTTTTATTGATTTTTTATATTAGATATATTATATATTACGGTGGCTTGATAGTACTTAATATAGTAAGAATTTCTCGTTTAAATATATAAGATAATAACTACGCCACCTTACGGTGGCGTTATATTATTTGATTTAGAAAGGTATTTTTTTTTAGACTTTATTTTTTTCGCATTTTTTCTGTTTTTATTTTTCCACTTTCTCTTAGTTTTTCGTTTATTTATTTATTTATTTATTTATGAATCGAAATTCAACACTATCTATTGGGTTTTCTTACAATTCAGTAATTGTTATGGACAATGTGTCGGATCATTTCCGCATATTAAACAAAATACCTAATAACACAAAAAAAGAATGAAATTTTAAGACTTATGGTAATCAAAAATATCGATGTTCCTAAAAAGGTTCCAGTAAAGAAGGAATTAATAAGAATGATAAAAGTCAGAATTTTAAAAATGAATACGTCATTGACACCATTTGCAGCAGACATGGTCATACCCTTTTGCGTTTACCTCCTTACGTATTTTTAATCCAATCGAAATGGTTTGGAGTACTGTAAAGAAACGTTTACGAAAATATAATCAGTCACCAACCTTAAGCGCAGTTGTTCTTGATAATATTCGAGAGGTAATTAGTGGCTTTAATAGCGATGTATGGAAAAATTGCGAAACACATGTTATAAAAATAGAAAAGGAATATCCTGTTTTACCGCCAATAGCACCATTAGTAATTCAACCTGGAAACGATTCTACTTCAGAAGACTCTGACAATTCTTGTTAGTCATTCCAACCAATTTCCTTTACAGCTATCGTAATGTATCTTGAAAACTTGTTTTCAAAAACAAACTAATTTTATATTCTTACTAACATACCCAACCCTTTCCTTTCCAGGCAAGGAAGGCTCATCCCTCCTCGTGTTCCTTGCTGGACAGACAATCTTTTAAGATTGTCAGACAAAATGAGTATTATTTGTAGACAATTGTTTTAAAATCTTATGAGTTATGTACTATTTGAATAATGAGTCAAATGTTCTTATTAATAACTAAAATTAACAAGTTTTAATTTGAAAGAATTAATTTGTTATTTGACAATTTTCAAATTGATACAAAATTTACAAATATACAAAAACCGTTTTTCTTTTGAAATTTAAAACAAAAATTAATAAAATTTTATGAACCCTTTTTATTTAATTCCACGCCAATGGTCGGAAATGTCATCAAAGGCACTTAAAAACCGCCAAAGAGCACAAAATTTCACATTTAGATTGGATAAACTATAAGCAGATTGTAAATAGCAATTGCTGTTCGAATCACTTTTTCCTTAAGGCCAATTCTTGTTTGTCTGTTTTTTAAATTTCAAAAATTCTATAAGAGATTACTACCAAATCACTAAAAATCTAACAGAATAAAAATATAAGACAGAGCACAATAACTGTGGCGTGAAATTTGATGTTTCAATTTTTAATTTGATAATCACCAATATCAACACCATTTGCTTAGGTTCAATTTTAGTTAAGGTTTTATGAATGTTTATATAATTTCCGTTTTTAATTTTGTATATAAGAATGTACTTTTTATTTTACCAAGCAAAGAATAATATTTGATTTGATAAATATATTTCTCTCTTATTTACTCTATATATTTACAGGAGTTCTAGACGACTTGAGTTGAATCAATAACACCGATTAATTGCTATTACAACATTTGCCAAGCGGTTAAATGCGCTATCGGCTGTAGAAAAAGATCACAGGGTAGATTCCTGTCGGATGTAAGATTTTTTCAATTTTTTTTTAAGTAAAATACTTGTTGTTGTTGTTTAATTTCGAAATTAACATACATGTTAATTTTTTACTAAAAAGATATTTTATTTGTATTAAACTCTTGTAAGTATGTAAAAATGTGTTTAAAATTTTAGTCATGAGTTGCCACATTTATAGTAAGTTCTCATGAATTATTAATATTAGGTTGTGAGGGCATCTTTTGTAATCCAGGACAGGAAAGTACCTACTAACGATGACACGTTATTTCTTTTTAAAAATTGAAATTTTTTTCACTCATTTTAAATTAAAACTAAACTTAGCTACGTACAATGAATAAACATAAATAATGTCTGAGAAGAATAATTAAAGGGATGGCCAAGGAACAAATCCTATTATTTAGAATTCATGCATCGAAATATAACCATTAAAAAAGTCCATAAATGGCTTCAAAATATGATCAAAATTTATTCGAGTTTGTTAACTAGTCAAGGATGCATTAATAAAATAAGCAAGGGCCATTTTCAAACATATTGATTTATTTTTAATTTTGTTGGCAAAAAGTTCCCCAAATAACAGAAGAAAATAGTTAAGTTGTCCTTATGGAGAGCAGATATAAATCATCTTTGGAAAAAAATTACATTATCCAATCCAAATATATTAAATTAAGGCATTGTTTAGTGTTTACAAAGAGTAAGAGATCGTCTTTAAAACCGTATCAAAAATTTGTAAGTAATATTGGTAAAAAAAATAAATAAAAACCACTTCGATATGGGTCATATACATGACCACAGTATTTTTTTTTCGAGTTTCTGCAACGAAATGAGTTATAAATTTTTAAGGGCCAAATAAAAGCAAAGAAAAAATTTATAATTTTAATAATCTGAATTGCCACCTCTAACCCTTTAGAAGCTTCTATATGCGTTAAGATGTTTCTTATTAAATAATTAACATTAGGTTTTTTTCCTAATCTGCTAATGCTGCACCAATAAATTACGCGACATTACTTGTATTGTTGAACATAAAGTTGTGACACCTTGCGTTCCAAGATAATCTCTAACAATTCTGCTTCAATGGCTTGGTGCATTATCGTGCATGAAGATACAATTATTTACAATTGCACCTTTCCTAAGCCCAACGAAATGTTGAAGTAGTAACAATTAAGTTTTTGCTCTCATTACAATACCTTCCAAGATCATTACAGTTTCTCCTGGACAGATCTGGAAATTTCTAGTTTCGTTTTTCTTCCTCGAGCTCTGTGAACCCAAATTCAATGGTCAGCTGATCTAAGGTCAATTCTAGTCTCATTCGGAAAAATACATTTTGTTAATTCTGGTGTTAAAGGTACAAATGTAGCTGGTCAATTTTATTTTGTCTAGAACCGTAACTCCCCTTTCGACCGCGAAGTCCTTTTCTTATGGTTTCAACTCCAGGAAGTTGTCGTTGCAGCTCTTAATGAGAAACATTGTGAATTCTTTTAACACTTTGGTATACAAAGCAGTCCTGTGATTCTTTTAGGACTTTTGTCTTGTCCTGTTCTTGCGGATTTATAGTTCCAAACAACTTGCATATGTTTTCGATACATTTCTTGTTTAATGAGAGCAATAATTCTTCAACGTTACACATCTGTAGTCAAACATAAGGCATTTTGTTAGTTTTTTGAACCGAAATAAAATTACCGAAGAATCTTCCTTTTACAGTTAAACACAAAATTCCAAAGATAATAAATAGCATAGAATAGAATAGAATAGAATAGAAATATGCTTTATTGTCACTGAAAATAATACAATTTTATGGACAAAGCTAAATATAAATATAACAAAATATAAAAAATAAGTAATATATACCAAAAAACAAATACAAACAATTTATATCAACTTTCATACGTCGTCGCAAACCTAATAAAGAAAATTAGTAAAAAAAAACAATATAATGACTACAAAATTTAAATGAATTTAAAAATCAGCAGGTTATAATAATATGCAGATAATAATCAAAAATATAAAAAAGATGAAGTTACTGAGAGTGATAGGTACCCAACTAAAAATAATACTATTTTATCCCCTGTTATTGATTTTAATCGTTTTATTCATTGAAAAACTCATCAACTGAATAATACGGTCTTGTAGAGAGGTATGCTTTTGTCATATTACGAAATCTGATAAAAGATGTTGCAGATTTAATGTGTATCGGAAGATGATTATATAATCTTTTTGCGGAATATAGTATAGATTTTTTTGCCAATTCCGTAGACGGGATCGGTAAATAAACATCATGATGATCCGATTTTCTTGTGGAGTAGCCATGGTTAGGTCTTGTCGGTAAAACATGTAGGTGTTTGCGAATTAAACAAACAGATTCTAAAATAAATAAAGAGGGAAGCGTCAGAATTCTATGATTTTTAAAATAGCTCTCGCAATGCGCTGTTTGGTCAAGACCAAATATATATCGAATTGCTCTTTTCTGTAATCTGAAAATAGCATTGAATTGGGCAGCTGTACCAGAACCCCAGAAAGGAAGACCATATCGAAGATGAGACTCGAACAAAGAGAAATATGCTATTTTGGCAGATGATAAATTGATTTCTTTCGACACAGATCTTATTGCAAAGCAATCTGAGGCCAGCTTCTTATTCAAGGAATCAGTATGAAGGGACCATTTTAGATTGCTGTCAATAAAAATACCTAAAAATTTTACGGACTCAACTATATTGATTTGGCTGTCATTTAGAAGCAGTGGTTGAAAGGCTCCCTTATAAGATAAAGCTACTGTCTTATCTACGTTAAAGCAAAGTAAGTTAGAATCAGACCAGGCCTTTATTTTAAGTAAATCGGCGGTAATAATTGCATAAAGAGTTGAAATATCCGAATTGCTCCAGGTAATACTAGTGTCATCAGCAAAGAGAGAAAATTTTCCATTAATGTTTAAGTAAGTGATATCATTAATGAAGAGCAGAAAAAGAATAGGACCTAATACAGAACCTTGAGGTACTCCACAAGTAGTCGTTTTACAACTAGAATCAGCACCATTTGCTCTAACCAATTGTTTCCTATTCCCCAAATATGAGCAGTCGTATCTTCTTTATCATCATAGTTGTTAACAATAAAGCCTTATCTTAAAGGTGGATTGCAATTACAGAGTAATTCCATATAAATTTAGTTGTGTTTGTAGTATTTTTTCTCAGTATTTAAATTAATGTTTGTACTACTACTAAATTTTGCAGTCAAAACTTTATTTTTCATTTTCATTAATCGTACCAAAGAAGCAAAAAAATTGTTTGTTAAATTGATACGACTTCCCTAAATATGATTTGCAAAAGTTATTAAAAAAACATATAACTTTTAATTTTGAAAAGACCGGCTTATTTAGATACGAAACGGTTCCCTTGTATTTTTTCAGAACGTTTATGTTTGCATGCCGATGCCGTAGAGAATATATATAGCATACGCGTGTAAAGTATCAACCAGAGCAGAGATATCAAAACACAAGATTTTGAAGCCATTGTTTATCTCAAGTAACGGAAGTCAGACGAAGAATTATTATAAAAAATTAGAGTAAAGGAACTAAAATTGATTAGATTATTTTTAAAATTAGATAGCTTTCTAGCTAACAAACTTGAATTAGGTTTTTTACAGAGGCGGTTTAAGTCTCTCACAGCGATTAATTTAAAGGTCGTACATTTTTTATATTATTATTTTCTTATCCCTGGGAGCTTTTACAGTATTTACATCTTCTACAAATGTACTAATCTCTTTTGAAAGGAGATTCAACAGAACCGACAATAGACGATATTATTTCCCAGGCTACTTGAAAAGACGTTTAGTTATGTTTTACTATCGTGAATGTATTGTAATTATTGTTGTAGCATATTCCCCCAGAAGATTCCACGTCTATTCTTTTTATTATTTATTTTACGCAGGGTAGAGCTAGTAAAAGTATTTTAACATATTTTTGATTCTCAAAACTAAAACGAGTGTTGCTTGTCCCCCTTGTCTTATTCACACTCGCACTCTAATGGTAGGTTTACATGCTTGGCTTGCGTGAGATGGGAAGAGCTTGTTTTCAATTCAGGCCAGTGTCGGATTTCGGCGCAAGTGCTGAAACAACTTCTACGTCTCCTAGCGCATTCACAAGCTTGTAAATAGTATTCAAGCCTTTGTGAAAACTTGGAGCTGGTGGAGGCTTACGGACACTTGCCAAGCGTGTAAACCTAGCATAAGACTATTCCAAATGTTTCTCTTACCAATCGGCGATTATAAACGATTACGCTCATGTAGATGGCATACTCAGCAGTATTCATCTATTCTCATCTATAAATCGTTTCGACCTATGATTGTCGGTTTTTCGAGCACACACCAAAAGGAATCACTGGGTGGGGGCGTTGAGATACCTACACGATCGCCGATCACCACCACCTTCTTTTCATCAAATCTTTATTCACTTTAACTTTTTGTTAAACCACATTGACATAATGTTTGTATACCGCCTTTAAATAAATAAAATCGAAATTGTTTTCCCCAACGCCATTTAAGGTATTTGTAATGTCTACATTAATTCTGGAAATATCAAATTTAAGAGAAATACTTTACAAACAAACTAAATCAATTAATGACTAATACGTTTTAAATAAATAAATAAAAAAATTGCAAAAGTACCTTGATTTTTAGCTTATAAACATTTAAAATGTCTTGGGTGCATTAAATATTTTTTTATTCAAATTTTCTACACAAATTTAAAAAAATTGATGCCCTAAGAACCTTTCTTTGTAAACATTAAGAAATTTAACAAGCGCATTTTCAAAGATTAAAAGGTCAAGGTTTCTTCTTTTATTGTGGGAACTTTCGCCACTAAAATAAAAATAAATCAATATTTTGAAGACCCTTGCTTGATTGGCATGTCAAATTTGTCAAGGTCCGTCTTTTAAAAACTGAAAATGCCCAACAAAATTAAAATAATTACAAACACGTCTTTTATTGGCTTTCGACAACCAGATCGGATGTCTTTTTTAAAGATAAAAAATTATCTAATTTTTCTTCCTGCAATGATTTTTTTTTTAATTTTCAATTTTTGATGATTCTTTTTGTTTCTAGAGATACATAGATTATTAACTCATTCTTTTTTTAAGGTAGTTAGCCAAGTTCTAGATAAATCCAAGGGAAAACTAGAAATTCATTCAATTTTATTTAATAAAATGTGTGCTGTTTCTTCCAATTTTCTCAGATAATTTTTGTGTTCATTGAGGCGAACTTTAAGAGGTCTTCCTGATTCCCCATTGTAAACTTTGCCAAAACCACATGGTACACTATATGCACAATTTTTTGTTTATTGATCTAAATTAACTGCGCATAAATTAGATCAAAGAACTAATTTATGCGTAGACATTATAATGATAAGTTGTTAACTATGTGTATCGAATCAACTTACTTTTAATATAAAGATAATTTTTATAAACAAAAAGTGTGAGGTGTCAAGGGACACCCGGATGGAACGAAGTTCCTTTCGATTAATTAGTGAAGGAATTAGTAATTTGTAAACACAACAGAATGTTTATACATACATAAGCATTTATTATTGTCTGTATAAAATCTCCACTTACCTAACAGTTCGTTTCTTTTAACAAAAGTGTCCATTTATACAATACCAGAGCTTTAGATAACACATCTTTTTAGAATTACTTTTTATAATTTAAAACAGGAATTAACAATTCAATACAAAATTTTAAAATTAAAATATTTGACAGTAACTGACAGTTAAGGTTTAAAATGTTTATGAATTTATTAATTTATAAAAACAGGATGAAATAAAATGTAATACTATTATAGTTAATTATTATTTTTTCTACAGTATTTTCTTTTTAATGTACATTTTCTTTTAATTTAAAATAGTGTCTTTTTAATTGTAATATATCTATCTATGAGAGAGAGGGAGAGAGAGTTATTTATTTTTTGGTCTGTGAGAGAGAGAAACATGCGTGTGTCGTGTCATAGTGTCGTGACAACTTTTGGTATGAATTTTTTTTGGCTAGCTCCCAGCGTCAGTCGTAACTGTTCGTAACGCGCGAAAGGGAACTTCGTTCCAAAAATTAGGAATTGCAATGCGAAGTTGTCTTTCAACAATATCGAGCAATATTTATATGGAAGGTATAGCGGTTAGAGCTTATAATCTGCAAAGAATTTTATTATTTTATTTTTTTAGAAGAACCTACTTCGTAAGTTTCAAATTTTTTCATATAAAATTAACAGAAGGGAAGTGTGTAAACCATTGTAGTTAAAGACATAGTTTCTAATTTTTTTTCTTGTTTTCACAAAAGTAAGGTGGCGCTCTGTAAGAACTTTTTGTTACTATTTTGTTTAATAAAGGAATCGTTAAAAAGGGAATTTTAAAAATTTTAATGTGGAAAAAAAAATATTAGATTGTGTAAATATTTAAACCGAGCTGAAATATCTCGAGTTAAAAATAAAATTTCATTAATGTTATAAATTCACTTTTTTGGAACGAAGTTCCCTTTCGCGCGTTACGAACAGTTACGGCTGACGCTAGGAGCTAGCCAAAAAAAAATTCATACCAAAAGTTGTCACGACACTTTGACACGACACACGCATGTTTCTCTCTCTCACAGACCAAAAAATAAATAACTCTCTCTCCCTCTTTCTCATAGATAGATATATTACAATTAAAAAGACACTATTTTAAAATAAAAGAAAATACTGTAGAAAAAATAATAATTAACTATAATAGTATTACATTTTATTTCATCCTGTTTTTATAAATTAATAAATTCATAAACATTTTAAAAATAGTTCGTAACTTGACTATTTAGGTACCTACGTCAAATTACCTTAACTGTCAGTTACTGTCAAATATTTTAATTTTAAAATGTTGTATTGAATTGTTAATTCCTGTTTTAAATTATAAAAAGTAATTCTAAAAAGATGTGTTATCTAAAGCTATGGTATTGTATAAATGGACACTTTTGTTAAAAGAAACGAACTGTTAGGTAAGTAGAGATTTTATACAGACAATAATAAATGCTTATGTATGTATAAACACTCTGTTGTGTTTACAAATTACTAATTCCTTCACTAATTAATCGAAAGGAACTTCGTTCCATCCGGGTGTCCCTTGACACCTCACACTTTTTTTTTGCTTTTTGCGTGTTTATTATAATAATAACAATAATACGTTTATTTTGCAAATAATAAGGATTATACACAGATGATATATGCTATATAAAAAAATAAATTGACAATGCAAAATAGGAACTGGAAGGCAATATAATATTGATCGATGTCCAGCCCTTTAGTAAACTTAAATATAAAAATCCAATATTTTGTGTTCTAAATTACTTGAAAAAAAATACCTGTTACTCCACCCCGCGGTGTGTCCGGATTGCGGCGATTGGTATCAAATGCTAAAGTCAAACAACCGTATTGCGGCCGTCTCAGATTTTTGCCCTCAATATCCCATGACCGGATTGCGGCGGGCGACAGGTAAGCCAATAAAGATTAGGGTAATGACACCCTGTCGTAATGACCCTGGGAACGATTCTACTTCTTGTTAGTCATTCTAACAAATTTCCTTTACAACTATCGTGATGTATCTTGAAAACTTGTTTTCAAAAACAAACTAATTTTATATTCTTACTAACATACCCAACCCTTTCCTTTCCAGGCAAGGAAGGCTCATATCTTCTCGTGGTTCTTGCTGGACAGACAATCTTTTAAGATTGTCTAACAAAATGAGTATTATTTGTAGACAATTGTTATAAAAATATTATGAGTTAAGTACATTTTGAATAATAAGTCAAATGTTCTTATTAATAACTAAAATTAACAAGTTTTAATTTGAAAGAATTAATTTGTTATTTGACAATTTTCAAATTGATACAAAATTTACAAATATAAAAAAAAGTTTTTCTTTTGAAATTTAAAACAAAAATTAATAAAAATTTAAGAACAGACCATTTTTATTTAATTCCACGCCAATGGTCGGCATTGTTCCCAAAGAAATTAAATTTCCGACAAAGACCAAAGGATATTGGACTTTGGAAAGAGTTTTTTTTATACAAATAATTTTTTAACTGTTTAGGTACTGTAAATAGCTGTATACAGAAAATATGTAGATTAAATTGTATGGTATACTTTGTGTTTATAATTGATTAATGATTATATTATGTACATGTATTTGATTTTTTGTAGTACCTAAATGTTTTCAAGATGAATATGAATATAAATAGTGCAAAAGTGAAACTTTGAAATTTACGTTACAACAATTCCAATAAATACGTACGATTTACTAATGGGGTGTTTTTTTACTCGTGTATGTGTTTGCTTTTTGTCTTGTTGTAGCAAATGTGACTATGTGTGTTTGTTTAACTGTTTAAACGTTGAAACTTTGTAAACAGTATTTATTGAGTTTTCACGATATATAATTTGTTTTTATATTTTAACTTCCTAAGAATTTGGTTTATTTTTTTGTCTATTTGGAATTACAACTGTTTTTATTGTATAATGTATGCGCCATTTAATGGATTTACCTTAACTTCTTTTTGTCTTTGAATGGTTCAGTAGTGTAGCTCTAAGCTAGACTGCGCCAGGCATTAACATAAAATTTTTATTATGTATTTCATTTCTTTGTATTTTTTTTTAATAAAGACATTTATTATTATTATTATCTTTACTTCGCTACGGAAAACCTCAAATATGTCAATTCTGCAGAGGATATAAGCACATAAAGTATGTAAAGACAATAATTCAAGGTCTGTTATAGTATAGTATGTTTAACTTATTTCGAGAATTGTCTTCTCCATTTCAACAAACATTTGAAAATTGCATTGAATATTTAAACTTAAGTAAATACGTTCTTAATGTAGGGTTAATTGCCCTTAATACGTCTACCTGATGGCTACAGCCGCAGTCCGGTTGTCGTTTCATTCTACCTGTTTCTTGGGAGCTACGAGTGATGAATTATCGCCACAATCCGGCTCAGCCCCCACCCCGATCAAAAATGTTTAAAAAAAATTGTAAATAATTTTATTACGAACATTATGGTACCAAATTTACCCAGCTACCAAAGAGTACATGATCTTGGTTATTTCTAGGGGGTTCCCGCGCCGGCGGCCTATATTGATTTAGGTTCATAATTATTGTTTATGTAAAGATCTGACCAGTACTATTTTTTTTTTCGTTTTATATTTAAACAGCAAAAACAGGTAGTTAATTTAATTTATGCTTATTATAGTTAGGCAACTGCAAACTTTAGTACAATTACATATTCAAAATGTATCGTAAAGAGTCTTAAAAAATGTTGCTATTGTTTTGTTTTTAAATTTCATCTTTATAATATATATTTTAAAATAGACAATAAAGTATTATTATCTTTAAATCATTTTTATAAATACATACTTAAAACAAAAACAGTTATATTCACCTTACAAATTTGCAAGCTTCATTAAATCTACTGAAAACAAGATTATCTACTATAATAATTATTAAATGAAATAATGATTATAATTTGCACTTTACTCAACATAAAAACTTGTAATTGTGTATTATGTGTGGTCGTACTCTAAAGAAGAGTGAACCAGTTTTTTAATTACAGTAAATAGTAATTTTCATACATTAAACATATGTACAAAAGTTAAGTAGGATGTATGATATCATTTATTGCCAATTCTCCCACATACATAACTCCAAAATTGTATACTTTTGTAACTTCAGGAGTGCCTAAATCTAGGAGAGGTTTCATGTGGAAATGTGCATAAAGAATTTTCGAGATGGTTGAGTGAAATTAGTTAATTGAATTAGTTATTACAATTACTTTTTTATTTAATTTAATACTTAACTATTTAACTATTCTAAACCTTAGGTATCCAAAATTTTATTAAGTACGGGTTTTATTTGAATGATATAAGTAAAATGAATTAAATTATAGTTACAAAAATGTATAATTCCGAAATTTGAAATCTGACAACATTGTATATAATTTTACAAAAACCTCTCTTAATTAATCTAATGCAAAAGATATAACTTTATGTTAGCTGTTAGTGTTTGTCACGAACTAGGGTTGATTTAAAAGAAATAGCAATAATGGTACCTACTTACGGTGGTAAAGATCTGAGCCAATTGATTTAAATATGCACTTTCGCAGCTGTTGCTTTGTTTCTTAAACATACCATAACATTTAATGATGTTGTTGTGTATTTCTATACTGATTTTTTTGGCATTTTTTATTGAATATTTCTATCTTTAAAAATTTTAACCTTTGATAATATGTGCTGTCAATATTTCGACAGTAAGAGGGTGCGTTATCAGTTTAGGTACCAACCCAAGAAATCAAATGCATAGTCTACTGAGATAGGAATAAAAAGTGAACGGATTATATATATTTTTTCAATTTACCTGGTTCAACGTAAAAGTTTTTTTTTGATTTACTAAAAATTAAGTACACTGGAATTGTATTCTTCATTCATTCATTCATTTATTTATTTGTTTTAAGTAATATAATATTAGGAACTTCATAATTTCTTTTTTCTACGTCCATGACTGTAAACGTCAAAAATTGTACTGTAGAGATTCCTTGTAAGTGACATTTAACAATAACATGCACGTAATGAGATCTCATAACATACATGTGCGTTTAGATAAGAAAACTTAAATTTTTTGTTTAATTAAATTGCAATAAAAATTTTTATGTACGTACTACTTTATTTGGTCTATTTACATACTTTTTGTCAATTTTAAAACATAACTATATAATAGTTTTTATTAAAAAATAAAATAAAAATAAAACAGATTTAGGCAACATATATTACATTTTAAATTATTATTTAATCTAGGATGTTACTTAATGTCACTACTTTGATAAATGTTATTTTAAACGCCAAATTTCGTCATATATTTTTTAAGAGATGTCAAATATTTATAATTAAAATTAAAATATTGAGTCGTAGAAAAAGCATAGTACGTAACTCGAGTGGTAAGAGGTATTACGTACTCGTGTAATTACGCACTCGCCGCTACGCGGCTTCGTGCGTAACTTTTCCACTCGTACGTAATATCCTACTTACCACTCTTGATACGTAATATACTATTTTGTAATAATAAGAAAATAGGAAAAACTAATGAAATATATTTTCTTTGAAATCGGGTTGGTAGGTAGATTAGATTATGTGGATTTCAAAACAATGTAGCGGGTATTAAATGTTTGATTTTAAAAATAGGGTAGCTTTGTGACTATAATCCTATAATTGGTTCTGAATAGACGTTTGAAAACTGTTGTCAGAAGTATAGTGTACGTGTTTAACGCTATTTCCTGACAATGAACCGCTTAGAAAAAATATTAAGTACACGTGGTAAAGTAATGCTTTTAATGAACTATTTTAAGTTTCAACATAAAGATAAATTAATGACTGGTGAAGATAAATGGGTTTGTTCAAATAGTGGATGTAGTGCATAGTGCTTTACTTTCTTTATAGAGGAAAATATCATGTCGTCAGAATTAAAACTTTGGAACACAATCAGGAAGCAGATTTCTAAAAAATTCAACAACAAACATTATACTCATCGTGTAAAAAAACACAAAAAGGTCGTAATAGTTATTTATGTATCAAGGGTATAAATAGATGTTTATGCCCTGAGGGCGACGTCTTACGAACCCGAGGGCCTCTGGCCCGAGTGTTTGTAAGTCGCCCGAGGGTATACACATCTGTTTATGCCATTGGTACATACAAACTTTTATGTCATACTAGTTCGTTATTGCAATCCAATCTCAATACAAATCAGTATTTTAAAAATCCGGTTTGAATTAATAACATTGCCACTTTCTCATAGTAGGCAATATCGTTGCTAGGTGAATGTTGACAAACGTAAATGCAAGGCGTAAATGTCATAAAATCGCAATAATTGTTACATGTGTCAAAGTAAGAAGTCAAAATGGACGAAGATTTTGGAATTCCTGACGAAATTATTAAAAAAGCAAAGGAAGCAACTGAAAATCTGTTGCCACAAAAGTCTAAAGAAGTTTACGATATGGAATACCAAAAATTATTAAATTGGATGCAAGAAAACTACGTAAAAGATGTTAATGAAACTGTGTTGCTTGGATACTTCGGCGATCTCGCTAAAACATTTGCTCCGAGTTCTTTGTGGTCCAAATATTCCATGGTAAAGAAGACTTCAATAGTAAATAAAAATATTAACATTGCTAATTACTATAAGTTAATGGAATATTTAAGCAAACTTCAAAAGGCTACAAAGCAAAGAAGTCTAAAATTCTTTCTAGAGAAGATGTTTTAAAATTTATTTTAAGGCACCGAACGAGACGTTTTTAATGAAAAAAGTTGCATTAATATTTGAAATATTTGGTGGATGTCGACGGCAAGAACTTGTGAACATGTTAGTTACTCATGTAGAAGATAGAAAATCGGTTTTTGTGGTAAATGTACCAGAGACAAAGACCGATAAAAAACGCATTTTTACCATTATAGATGAGAGTGAAATGAACAGTTTAAAGCTAATAAGAGATTATATGTCACTACGGCCACGTGGTTGCTCAGAAAAAAGGCTTTTTCTGACCTATAGACAGGGTCGATGTACTGTACAACCTGTAGGAAAAAACACGTTTGGAAAATTCCGTCCATTATAGCGAAATATCTGGGTTTAAGTGATCCTGAGAAATATACAGGTCATTGTATGCGTCGAACGTCAGCAACTCTTCTTGCAGAGGCTGGAGCCAGTATGACCACGTTGAAGCGCGATGGTGGATGGAAGAGTACGTCGGTTGCTGAAGGATATTTAGAGGATAGTTTATCTTCAAAAAATGAAGTTTCATGAATGCTGGCAGGTGTACCTTCCGGGTCTGGCGTTTCGGTACAGAAATTTGATACTCAAACAATGAAACATGAATCGTTTTTAACTATCTCCGGATCTTTTCAGAACTGCCAATTTTATCTTAATTCGTCAAAATAATGTTCATCGAATATTTACATATATTACTATATTCCGTTTGTAATTATAATTAGTAAAGGTTATTAAATAAGTTAAACAAAAAATTATTTCTTTTTATGCCCGTGCGGGCCATAAAGTGAACTTTATGCCCGCACGGGCATAAAGTACGACATTAGATAGTTGGTAACTAAGCAATAAAAACACAATAATGATAATGAACTAGTATGACATAAAAAATAATAAGAACTGAAAGTATTATTACTGAAAACCGTAACATTGTCGTATTTAATAAAGCGTGTTATCAATAGATATCAAAGAAAGCTTTACAAGCTTTGAAAAACATTTTCAAAGACAATGACCGTTCAACGAAGAAGAAACAACTACTTCCCGGGCTATATGCCCCGACGGATATTGGATTCCACTTACGAAAATCATATATCGAGCGTGATTTTAGTTGCATCTTCAGTCAGCGATTATGCTTTAAGCTCGCTGACGGATAACATATACCTTGTACTGACGAGGCCCAATAGGCCGAAACCGGTCTACAAGTTATGTTGTCCCTTCTAACTGCAAACCAGAATGGTTGGTTTAAATTATCTATTAGATATGCCAACCCTGTTTGACTTTGAAGTTAATCCAATATCCATCGGGGCATATAGCCCGGGAAGTAGTTGTTTCTTCTTAGTTAAACGGTCATTGTCTTTGAAAATGTTTTTCAAAGCTTGTAAAGCGTTAGAATAATATTATTCTTTCTTTGACATCTATTAATAAGAACTGAAGTTATGAAATACGTGGAAGATGAAAATATAACAGTGAATGATGTAAAGAGAATAAGGGAAAGTATTTACCATATGAGAAGAAAACAGCAACCAGCTTTACCTAAAGGTATTAAATATATTCAAGAATATATTAACAGGGCTAACATTAAAACACATAGGGTTACGATTTACAATCAAAAAATGTTGTAGGTTTTATGCCCTTTTCGTTTTTAACAATTATATGCCATTTACGGCTTAGAAAATGGAACTTACATCTCCTTGATGTTTTGTCTTTTCCCTATAAGACACACGACAATTACGAGAAGTTACTAAAATTAATTATGGGGACCATAAATAATGAATTATCAATAAAACAAACGTTTTGTACAAAGTGTGTAGACTTTATTATTATCGGCTAAGCGCTTTCGGTTATACAACCATCATCAGAGCCTCGTCATACAAAGTATCTACCACGTGGTACAATTTCAAAGTCATTAAAGACATAATATTAAAACTTAACATAAAATCACAACAAATACATAAACTTTTAAATTTGTTTAAAAATGCTTAAAAAAGACTAACAAACCCTTAAAAGGGTCCTTAATGGTTTTAAATTCAAATTTATTACACATATTGACAAGGTGTCAGGCTGAAATAATGAATTTACTTGCCTTTTAAAACTAATTAGTTCAGGATATGTTGATTTTGAACGGGCTATGCTAAACGTTATAAAAAGCGTATGGTCAGAATCAAATATTCGAGGATGTCGCTTTTATTTGCATCAGAGCTGGTATAGAAAAAAAATATCTTCGGAACATAAATATTCAAAAATTTAATTTTTAAGAAAACTTTCGGTTTATGGTGTAAATGTTGTATAATTATTTTTTTTTAATATCTATCTACCTATTTACCATTAAACTTCGGATGAATTTCAATGCAATGTAATAACCACAGGCGGACGATTATTTTCTTTATATCTGAGGATTTACATAATCGGACGAAAATCATTGCGTTCGTAAGAAATTCAACAAGCGGCTACTGTTTTTGTATCAAATTTCAAGTCTGTAACGTTTGATGGAATATAATTTTAATTATTATTATATTTTTACAAATAAACATGTGCATATTTCAATAATGCGACTATCATTCGAAATATTCATAAAATAGCTATCCGGTTAAAAAAAATCATGAGAATGCTTTGCGTTATTAGTCCAGTCATGGATCGATTTTGTTGGTAATCAACGTCTTTTTCTTGAAAAGTTAGATTTGCGTAGTATTAACTACCTTTTCTAAAATCTACTCTGTAACAAAGCGGGCTTCTCCTTAGGGATTAAAAGCACTCTTCTAAGGGTGTACCTGATGTAAGGAAGTAATTTCAATATTTCAAATGTTTCTTATATAATATATATGAACTAAATCAAGTTTTATATAATTTCAATGCAAACATTTTTTACAGAGCAACCAGGTATTTTCTAAAAAGTTCAACTAAGAAGAATTACGTAACAAAGCAGGCGCTTTCGGCAAAAACATTGCAATTATTGGAAGGTGCAGTTCAGTACAAAAACAAAGTCGATGTAAGAAGTAAGAAAGTAGAATTTATAGACATGCATTATATACACGAGTTAAAATTTTATTGTTAAGGTCCCGGCCTAGACCAAAAATAATAGGGTTCTTTCCCATTACATGATGATTCTATATACCAAATTCATGACCCTGTTATCTTCCGTTCAAGAGTTATAGCGCACATGGATGTAGGGACACACAAGATGATATTATAAACTACCTCGATGGTACTTAGCAAATACAGCTGAATATCACACCTGATTTCTTTACTTTATAGGGGTGAAATAGTTTTTAATTAAAATAGACATATAGGTACAAATAAGCAATTGTGTCATTAAGTTCACATTCTCGGAGTTATTCACAATTGAAACTATTCAAAAAGTTTTCATTTTACTGAAAAAGTTACTCAAAACCACAATTTTTTGCAATAACGGGTAATTGACACCCTTAAAAAACGGTCTGGTACAGGGTAGATTATCGAGAAGAGGGTACGTAGAGCAAGAATTCAAATATTGTTTAAGAAAATCGATGCCGGTTACACAGTAATGCGGTATTTTTCCATTGATAACTGGACTATATACAAATGAGTGAATATCAGTATTCGCTTGCGTCTTGAAGTTTTATTGTTTAGTCAAGGACCACACAGTCATGCTTTAAAAAGTTTCTTGAGTAACAGTATATTAATATACAAAGAGAAAAATGGTATTTTGCGTTTAATAAAAAATAAGCAACTAATAAGCATGTAGGATCATTAAATTTATAGCAACAAAGAAATATATTATAAAAAAATAAACAAAGAGATTATATTTTGTATCAAATACGAAATATAATTATAATGTTTATTACCCTGATAACATACATAATAACATACAATAAACAACAACGTAAATGACCTACCAATAGGGAATAACATAAGGACTCACAAGGATACAAATCCGCACGTGAGTAATTCGGTTATTGTTAGTGAGATTTACATAAAATGACATAATTGAACAACAATTCACAATTTATAACTTATATTTAAAAACCGATAACACTATTTTTCAGAAGATTTTTTGTTTATTTATTTATAGTTATACTTCTATTCGTGACCCGCCGGCCGGTGAAAATTTGTATGGGATTAACTCGGCAAAATCATTACATATGAAATGATGTGAGTAAGAGAGAGAGACGGAAACACATATAAAGCATATTGGTCGGTTAAAACAAGGATGAAATATTTACCAAATGTTATTAGTCATAACTCTAAGTCCTTTGAATATCGTTTACACACTCAGTACATTGAAAAGAGGTAGATATACAGAAAACAGTCTGAGCTAATGTATTAATATCAAAGTGACGTATCACATTGTGTTTGACAGATTATTTTATAATTTTGTCACGTAAGTATAGATATAAAGTTTAGTATTTTATATTAATAATAATATTCAGCAATGAGCATTGTTTTGTAGTCTAAAGTATCGTCCTGTACTATGCTTTTATTGGCTACATAAACAGAGTTTTTAAGAATAATCGAGGAAATAAAGCACTAAAATCAGCAAAACCTCCGAAATTTGTAAGGTAAGATGAATCGGAATGAGGTTTTTTGCATTCGATGAAGCTGGGCGCGTGCATGGAAGTATAACTTCTACCAGCAGTCCCACTGACTGCCACACCCGTTTTTTTTTTAGTTTTTAATTTCTAACATATTATGGATATGCGATCTGCGTAAAGATTAAACCCATTTTTTTACTTTTACTTTTAACATTTGAAAAGAGTTAAACAATTTTATTTTAACTGGCAAGAAATTGAATATACGATGCCCAAGAAATACATGATCTCTTTGGCTTATTATTTTGCTAATCAATGCTACATGTATATATCCTTTTCTATATCTTGTTGGATATGTATGCAAAATTTGTTGTTGTGTTAATTTTTGTCGGAATTGTGGTATAATAATGGACTGACAGAACAATTGCCTTATATCCAACACGTTACCTTCATTAAAAAGCAATTCTGAAGAATATCCATATGGTCTGTTTAGTACTATTCTTAAGATCGACCCATTTTTGAGTTGTTTCAACTCTTCTTAGATATACCATTGGTTGACTTCTCCAAGCTACCACACCATAGGTTAGCTGTGATTGTACTAGTGCATAATAAATTATTTTCATTTAAATTAATTTGCAAAATTTTTGGCAAATTTTAAACTTTTTTAAACTGTGATCTAATTTTTTTTAGTTAGTGTAGTACCCACTGCGGTTAAGGAGCGAGGAAAGGCGTGGGCTGTGCCCTGGTATCCGGTCCTCTGCTGAGTTACTGGACTGGATGCTAGGCACACCCGAGAGCTGGAAAAAGGGTGCCGCAATAATAAAAAAATTATCAAATCAAAAGAAGAAGCAGATAGAGCTGCGTATGGTTAAAATAGCCAGCTAAGAGGAGGGTTTTTTTAGTGGGTACCCGGGGGATAGCTCCCCGGAAGCCCTACACTACCTGGCCTGACCAACCAAAGGCCAGGCGT
This sequence comes from Altica lythri, assembly GCA_964028335.1. Classification (NCBI taxonomy): domain Eukaryota; kingdom Metazoa; phylum Arthropoda; class Insecta; order Coleoptera; family Chrysomelidae; genus Altica; species Altica lythri. The sequence continues at coordinate 44,473,685 of OZ034807.1, forward strand.
ACGTAAAGTATTTTTCCCCTCCAGCCGTCCCGGCCTGAAGAAGGTTGATCAGACGGTTCCAGGCAGGGAGATACACATAATAAAGGCAAAAAAAAAGTTAGTGCAGTACAGTGATAATCCCATTTCATGTGGCTATCAATTATATTGCCCCTACTTGTTATTTTAAAATCTGCTTCAGGTGTAGGAATAACTCGCTTCTTATAGGTTGGCAAATTGTTAGAATAGCTTTTATAAATGGAATGAAATTAGTTTTTTCTTCAGTACTAGTAAGGACTCTACTCTTAAAGGATTCTATATAATTATACTTTGAGTAATTCTTTGTTTTTATGAGATTTAATTTATTTATTCAATAAATATTAAACAGCTAATTACTCAAATGTTATAAATATCTAAAACAATGCCTATCGAATTGTAATTTTTCTATCTATTGTCTGTTCGAAATGCACTTTTTAAATGCAATTTTCTAATGAAAAAATGCAATTTCCCATTTTTACATTACTTATGCAAAATAGCGACCAATTTTCTGAACGCTCTAACGAATCAAATACAAAAAACCGCATTCCGATCCATCTTACTTTACAAATTTCGCTGATTTTATTGCTTTATTTCCTTAACTAGGAATTGAATTCGTCGTACTTGTTATGAACAAACGCAAAGTCGTTTTATTCGAAATCAAGTTGCATCTTGTCATTAGGAAAATATTCCTCATTCAATGCGAGTATGAGATTGTGCAGATTGACGTGATCAAAAGTAAAAAGTTCTGCAGTTTTTAGATATCTGTTGCAGAATTCAAATTTCTTGTTTTTCTGCTGTAGTCAAATATGGCAGCTTATGTAGTTCCCATGTTTTACAAACGCATCAACTGTTCTTTTACGTACCGTAAAATGGGGTTACTTTGATATTACGGGGTTACTTTGATAACAGCTTACTTATTTTTGAAAAGCGCGGTTTAGGAGATTACGTAAAGCGGCCGAATTGTTTCTTTTTCAGTATGGGCAACATTGTTACCGATATTACAATATGTCGGATTCTGTTTAACAACGGCCCACGCTGTTTCATAAAACTTTGTGATTTTGTGACTGGGCCTACTCGGTCTTACGACGTCATCAGGATTCTTACAGTCAGCGTGTTGCAGCTAATATAAAAAGGGCTCGAGCTGGAGTTTCCAAACAAAATATAGAAGAATATTTTAAACATCTGGAAAGTGTTGTTAAAAACGTGCCTAGTAGTAATATTTTCAACTATGATGAGTCAAATTTAAGCGACGACCCGGACAAGAAACGCTATATATATCGACGAGGAGTCAAATACCCAGAAAAAATAATAAACTTTTCCAAGAGTTGCACGTCTATCATGGTTTGTGGGTCTGCAAATGGTGTTTTAATACCACCTTATGTCATATATAAGAGCACACATCTATATGACACTTGGAAAGAGAGAGGACCGTGTGGCTCACCCTGTTGCGACGAGCCTTGTTGCTCAAGAGGAACTAGATATAACCGAACAGCAAGTGGCTGGATTGACAGCTCAACATTCCGAGATTGGTTTATGACATGTTTTTTGCCACACGCGAAAAGACTAAACGGGCGTAAAGTGTTAATTGGGGACAATTTGTCTTCTCATATCGATGAAGATGTTTTACGACTATGTGAAGAAAACGATATCAACTTTGTTTGCTTGGTACCACACTCGACCCATTTGCTTCAACCTTTGGACGTAGCATTTTTTCGTCCAATGAAAGAGGCATGGCGAAGTACATTATCGAAATGGAAAGTTGAAAACTTAAGGCTGACCACTGTTCCAAAAAATGCATTTCCGAATCTACTCAACAAGACACTAATAAGAATGGACGAAATAAGACCAAAAAAAATTAAAAACACTGTTGTGGTACCCCCGTTGAATAATGAAAACGGTGCCATCAAACGAAATCTTATAAGTGCATTTAATGCAACAGGAATATTGCCGTTCAACCCTGATCAAGTGTACAAGCGCTAACCATCTGATGATAGTAACGTTGAGGCTGAAACTGAGAGCGTTCTGACTGAATTATTAAGAACTCAAAGATTTGGAGATTCCTCCCATACTGTAAAACGAAAGAAAAGACTGAATGTTGCTCCTGGAAAGAGCATTTCTACAGTGGATTTAATAGATGACCCCTCGCCAAGTCTAGAAAAAAAGCGAAAGGTAAAGAAAACTAATCAGACAACTGACACACCACTTGAAGAAAACATATCTGATGACAATGAGACTGTAGATGAAACGTTTGAAGAAGAGGAAAACGAGAAAGAAAATAAAGAGGAAGAAGATAATAGATTGACCGAAGGTCGTTATGTATTGGTAACATTTAGTTCTCAGCGAGGAAAAAAACATATCGTTACGTACGTTACATTAACGAAACAACTCCGCTAGTAGTTACCGGCTTAAAATCGTGCCAAAATAAAAAAACCTTCAGATTAATTAAAGACGACATTTCTGAAATTGAACAGTCTGCTATTGTTGCATACCTGCCTATGCCTACCTTTCAAGAAGGGACTGAATTGCTCGTGTTTCCTTATGAAATCAATGTGAATGAGGTTTAGAGCTTAAGAGTTTGATTCTTTTTTGTTTTAAAATGTTAATTTTAAATAAAATTATAACTTAAACATAATTTTTGTCTATATCAAAGTCACCCCAAGTGTTTTAAACAGCTTTATTAAAAAAACTTGCGGGCAGATTTCATTTTCTTTTTATTTCTGTTCTTTTTGGGGTTACTTTCAAATGACACGAAAATAACCATGGTGATCAAAGTAACCCCGATCAATGTATAAATTTGATCATGTGGTTTAATTTTTTTTTCTCAAAGATTAAATAAATTAAGAGTTTTTTAAGTTAATTATCGGGTAGAAGGCAAAAAACCGACATTATGGTTTTTTTATCATATTTTTCTGCCAATGTATACAAAAGATACTGAGTTCTTAAAATAAAAATTGATCAAAATAACCCCATTTTACGGTAGTCATTTGGATAAATATGTTTAACTTTCAGTTCCATCGAATTAATGAGTATTTCTACAGTTGTATTTATAGTTACGTTATTTGCTGTTTTCTCTTTAATAATATCAAAATCATTACTGGCTCGAACTAATCAAATTGTTCGTCGTCCACAGGTTACCATTAAGTAATCATTAAAAATGTTGAAGATATGTTTAAACGAAATTAGTAAACTAAATAATGGGAAAAGGTTTTTTACATATACCTAAAATATCTTCTAATTAACAACTGTACTGAAACTGTTAATAAAAAATATAACTTCCTGTTTTAAATATTTCAATTTATAGTTGTGGGCGTAGATAAAGTATAGTACATAACTCGAGTAGTAACGCTTTTTATAGACTCGTGGAAATACACAATTCATATAAAAACTGCTATTTACCACTTTTGTTACGTAATATATTATTACGTAAAAGGTGAGTTATTTTGGTTATCTGATAAAACTTAAAAATAATTCTACCTAATATTAATATTCCCGATGTAAATAAGGTGTGTCCCATTTTAGCATTAACAATATTTTCGGCAAGAGAAACTAAATACTATTTCAAGCAAGTAATTCATAGATTACAAAACTGATAATACCTAATCTTATCATATTAATATGAATCAGAAAATCCTTGTTATGTTTCTTACTTGTCCAAAAGTACTTATAAATCCATACGACAATATCTAATTATCTAATTTAACTGTGATCTCATATAACTTTAAAAATATTATCAATGATTCGTATAAAGTATATACACAAATGTGTCACATTGCTACGAATATTTAATAAATCGGGATTTACAATACATTTTTGACTCATAAAAATATTTGTTGTAACTATTTTCTATATACAACAATTTATTTATTACCAATTTTTTAAGTTACCAAAATAGAAACATAACATGGATGCAGAATATACGGACAGATTAAGTTTTTTAAAACTCTGCAAGATCCAGTTGGGAAACAAATATCTCAACGAGTAGGAAGTTTAATTAAAAAAAAAAACAAAGCCGAGGAAATACTACTCCAAAATTACGATGCAGTTTTTTTGCATTCGATTCGTCAGAGCGTCAGGAAACATTTTGGATCATGTGTGATAATGTAATAGTATAAAAATGCATTGGTGGTTACAAAAAATATATTGTTGAAGTGAATTTATAAAAATTAATAAAAAAATACAACTCGGTAATTATTAACGAAAATGAGTTTAATTTTGTTTCTCGTGGGAGTTTTTTGGGTCTTTAAAAATGAATACAACATCGAGACCGATCTTTATACTTGGTGCCCAGAAAACTTATAGTTTTTACGTCGTCCCCTTGAGTTTTCTGTAAATTTGTCAATAAATTAGCAAAACCTCGATATTTGAAGGTTTTTGGGGTGGCTAAAAGCCAATATAATATCAACAACTCAATATTCAGGGTTTTTACAGAAAACTCCAGGAATGTGTGGCATGCAGCTGCCTTGAACAAACTGCCTTCATACGGACTGTCGCCAAACTTTTGCAGATGGATATCCACCTTTTTTCCAACAGGCACATCCAAGTTGCCGTAGATGGATATTCTCCAACCTTTCCACGACCAACGCTGGAGTTCCCCAAGGATCGGTTCTAGCTCCTACTCTATTTCTTTTACACATTAATGATCTACTAGGAGCCACTAATAACCCGATACACGGTTTTGCAGATGATAGCAACCTACACTGTAGCAAGGCGCACAACCGTCTCATATCCTTAGATATTCTGGAAGAAGACAGAAGATCCACAACGGCTTCTCTTAATCAAGATTTGAGAATTGTAGACGAGTGGGGAAGAAAGAATCTTATTAATTTTAACGCTTCCAAGACAAAGACATATTCTCCATCCAACAAGTGGCAAACATACGACTCATCATTCACAATGAACGAACAGACACTAGTAGCAAGCGACTCCATTACGCCGGTTGGTATAACAATCTCCCAGGACTTACTCTGGAACAAACATATTGCATCCATAGGAACTGCAGCAAGAAAGAAGTTAAGCTTTCTTTTTAGAGCCCGAAAATATTGCTCTCCATCCAACTAATCTATTCTTTACAAATCCCAAATAAGACCTAATCTTGAATACTGCTATAGCAGGTATGGGAATCGGCGGCTCCGTCAAGGCTCAGAGTTCTTGATGCAATAGAGAGAAGAGCAGTTCGACCAATAAACGACACCAGTATCACCAAAAACATAGTCCCTGTTTTACCGATACTTAAACGGATCTTGCTCAGAAGATATCCGCTTTATAATGCTTCCACTTGCCAGACCAGCCAGAGCAACGTGACGTGTCAACTCCATGCACCTTTATACTGTTTAGTGCCAGACATCGATTGGATCGTTTCTTCATCCAGATTGTGGAACTCCTTACCTTCCCACGTCTTCCCCACTCGTGCTAACTTGCAGTCCTTTAAATCCCAATAGTAGTATATAATCTGTGTCCCAAATTAATAAATTGTCCCTTCTGCCCTTGGTACATTTGTATTTACGTCTATACCACAGCCCTACCCTACTAAGTGTCTATACCTACGAGGACATCCTTAAATAAAAAAAGAAAACGACGTAAACAGTAGGTTTCCTGTAGCTCGCAGTCGATATAATATTCAATCTCAGCGAAACCAATAACACGCAAGTAAGTAAAGAGTTTCAGCTAATTTTTTTACAAATTTATAGAAAACTCCAGGATATAACTAAAAAGTAGGTTTCCTGTACATTACATTCGTTCCCAGCGACCAAAAAAAAAAACACCAAGTAACAAAATTTCTATTAATAATTACCGAGTTGTAATCTTTTTAATTGTTATAAATGCACTTCAACAACACATTTTTGTACAAATGCATTTTATAATATTTCATTCTCAAAGTTTCCTACCGTTCTGAAGAATCAGGTGCAAAAAACTTAATTCATCTTGCTGCAAAAATTTCGACGGCTCATTGCTTTATTATCTTAAATATCATAAATGTATATAAAAAAAAAACGTGATACGGGAAATTGACGAAATAAAGTGAAGATCAGAACCTCAAAATATAAGAGATATTTGAGATTTTTAGAAAAATGTTTAGGAAGACCATTTTTTGTGGTAAGCGAACACAAACTGAGGTATAGGTTAGCAAACAAAAAACAGAAGATTGTAAGTAAAAAACAACTTGTATAGGTATATCGTCTAGTTCTATTATAAACCGTAGGTATATTTTGTAAAATGGAAAGTTGAAAAGAGGGGTAGGTACTATTGTCTCATAACGTATGGATTTTTGAAGTTATACTTCTATTCGTGCACTCGGCGGGAAAAAATTGTGTGAAGTTAAATGGCAAAAATCATTACATATGTAATGGTGTGAGTAAGAGGGAGACAAAAACACTTATAAGGTATATTGGTCGGTAAAAACAAAGATGAAATATTTACCACATGTTATTAGTCATAACTCTAAGTCCTTTGAAAACCGTTTTAACATTCAGTACATTAAAAAGGGTTAGATATACAAAAAACAGACTGAACTAATGTATGAATATCATAGTGATGGACCACATGATTATTTGACAGATTATTTTATAATTCTGTCACGTAAGTCTACATATAAAGTTTAGCATTTTATATTAATAATAATATCCAGTACCTAATGAGTATTGTATTGTAGTCTAAAGTAACGTCACATGGGTGCAGTATAATCTGCTCTATGCTTTTAAGGTTGCTTGGCTACATAAACAGAGTTTTACCAATAGTCAAGGAAATAAAGCACTAAAACCTCCGAATTTTGTAACGTAAGATGGATCGGAATGCGTTTTTTGCATTGGATTCGTTAGAGTATCAGGAAATTTGTCGCTATTTTTTATAATGTAAAAATGGGAAATTGCATTTCTGCATTCGAAAAGTGCATTCCGAACAGACAATAGAGAGAAAACTTACAACTCGGGAAGTATTGCTGGAAATGGGTTCAATTTATATACTCGGGGTTACTGTACACGAATATCATGATGCCGAAAGTCTCCGCGGCACTTGGTATTTACCTCTTCTCCTGGGTTTTATGTAAATTCTGTACGAAATCAGTGCACACTTGGTACTTGGCAGTTTTTTAAATCGCTAAATACGATTATAATAATGGCGATGGTCTTCGAACCACCCGGTGCTTAAGACGGACGTCGTCTCCAGGAATTTTATGCAAAATCAATACAAAAAGAGTGTGCACTCGCTACTAGGAGGTTTTTGGGGTCGCTTACCACGAATATCATATAATGACTTTGCTAAATCATTCGCATACAAATTTATGAATCCGGGTGCGTGCCTAGAATTATAACTTCTGCCGGCAGTCCCACTGACTGCCACATTCGTTTTTTTTTTTAAATCTTAACAAAAAATTAAGGATGAGCCAATATAAATTCTTTGGGAACAATTGCATTGATCTGATAATAATAAAAAACTGGCTATTAACTACAACATAAATGTTTGCTTTTATTATAATTGGATGGTTGATGAAAGAAGATATTGCATTCAAAAACTGTTCAAGGTATCTTTTTTCTTCTCTTTTTATTAAATTTTGTAGTTTAATCTGTATTTATGTACCACAAGTACTAAGTACTTATAAAGCCGACTTAAATAAGACAACTCACAAAAAAGATGAGATCGCTTCTTCTCCAAACCTATTAATTCAATTAATTATATTCATTTAAAGTTAAATCTTTTTATTAGAAATTATAAAATGTATTTTTTTCTATATATTAATATATAAATAATAAAGCTACCATTCATATAAGACTAAACAACCTGGTATTTATTTTAAATGAGTTCATAAGTTTCAGAAGGTTTACAGTGATTGCAATAAAACCAAAATCTTGTTAATACCTACTTATTTTCTTATTTTATTACCTATAACACCTGCTATATACTAACCTGTGACAAACAACAATCGACAAAACAGTAAAAACAAAATCCACCTGCGAATAAACAAAAGACTGTCAAAGAACACCGGACGGAGAAAGTCGCACAATCAACTGAACCAAAACAAACCAACAACTCGCAGAGCGTACTTAAACTGAAAAATCGACGAACACAAGTGTTTAAATTGTGACTTATCTTTCGGCGCGAGACGCGACTCGACCGCTAAGATTCAACTCCTTCCCAATCCAATCCATATCTGAGATTATGACTCACTTCCTTCACACCATGTGTGCTTCTAGATAAGATTTTATGCATGTATACGCGGATGATGCTTTGTTATAAATTGGGCCGTTTTTGGAACGACATTATGCTTGTATCAAAAACACTTCTTATTTAGTCTTTGTGAAATAAAATATTAAAAAATCTCTTAAGAACTGAACGTTACTAACTCAGAAAATAAGAATTTAAAAAATATATGAAGAATATTACAGTTACATCACAATGACGGAGGGTAAATAAATTTTTAGTATACAAATATCGTAATAAAACTCACTAATCTTCATATCAGATCTAGATATGTCGGTGTGTAATATAAATATCGTGCAATCAAATTGCGTTAATAAACTGGTTCATGAATCACGACTAATATCGGTAAAACTACAGAAAACCCTACCCAAAAGATTTTTATAAGGTACTTTAATTATTTAAAACCTCTCTCATGGGGCATGGTGCTTTTAGAATATAGAAATTAAACAATCAAGAAATGCCACGAAGGAAAAATTATTAAATGTCATATTCGGCACTTCGGCAGGACTCGATCCTGCAATCTCTATTCTCTACCTATAACCCATAGTGCTTTAAAACGTTTGGCTACGAATGATTCAAGTGGAAGTCACTTTTTGTGCCATATATATATTGTGGACTGGAACCCCTGATTTTTAGTAATTTTATTATTTGAGACATATCTTACAAAAGATTTCTGAAATTTAAAAATTAAACAAACAAGGAACTATCGGCTATAATAGTAATGTAACATGTTTACAGTTTCTTAATTTTTGTTTGTATAATTTCTACAATTCTTATTATGATTTAAAAAAAATATGTTATTTTTATTATAGTTTTCTGTTAGGTCAAAAGATTTCAATTATTGCGGTAACCATAATAATCAAAAACGTTTAGTAGTTTGGGAAGTTCGTGAAATTTACTAATCGCAGAAGCACGAAATGGTACCTTACGTAACGAGTGCGGAAAGCAGGTGATCCCATCACGAGTGCGTTTGATCACGAGTGACGGGATTACCTGCGCACCGCACGAGTTGCGTATTTTATTTTTCATCACTCAGTGAGGAAAGCTCTTGAATTTGTCTAAAATAAAAGGAAAGAAGATAATAAAAGTAGTATTAGGTCTGATCCGCCTGCACCGCGATTGCGCTGAAGGAGGGTTGGGAGGAGGCGGATCCCCCCCTTAAAACAAAAAATTTTTATTAAAAAAACACTTTTTTATTACAAAATTATGTATAGTTATGAATCTTTGTTAAATGTAATATTTGAAAAGTTGCTTAATTCTATAGACATATATTCAACTTAAGTATATTAGATATAATAATTGAGAGTCAACAAAATCTTTATTTAGTAATGAAACGTTTGATTGATTATATCGTGGTGCATTTACTCCGCGTTTTCAGATCCAAAACTATTAGAAAATTCATCCTCAATTTCTCTTAATTCACTGTCTATCTCATTTATTTTTAATTGGGAAACACTTATCAACTCTGTTTCGGTCATTCATTGCTTTCCGAACGGTCCTGCATGGTCGAAAGCAGTGCTTTCCGCACTCAGTGATGAAAAGTTTGATATCTCGTAACGTTGAAGGAAGCATTGCTTTCCGCACGGAGTGATAAAAAAGAAATTTCCACTTTCATGTATGAAATTCTGGTCGGCCCCAGATAGCTTCTGCGGGCACATGCGTATTGGTTCCCAAGTAGCAGGTAGTTAAAAAATAACATGCTTATTGGGTCCCGAACTTTTGTCTTACCTGAAAAATCATGTACGGATTCGGTCCCAGCCACCTGTTGGTAAACCAAATGAAAAACAGGTAATAAAACGAATTTAAAAATTTTATATATTTATTACATTGAAATATTAAAGGTATACATTTTAGGATTTAAAAAAAAGGTAAAAAATAAAATACAAACACATATATAATTAATTATTAATAGAACAATCAAATGAGATGCATTTAATGAAAAAAAATCGACTCCTTTTTTATATTCTTAAATTTTTTTGCTATGAAATTTTCACGATTATTGATTTTATTATTTCACGTTTTATACATAATATGTATACTTTGCATTTTAATAAAGGTCTCCATTTGAAATTCTTTTAGTTTTTCAATAATAACAAATATATTGGGGTGGGCTTTATAAAAAGAATTATAAAATGGCTATGAAAGGATTCACAGGCATTCGTAGTGCGAGTAAGATCCGATGAATTTTTTGCCCAAATGGATGGGGGAAATAAAGATTCTGCAGATATATAATTTTCAATTAAATAATCGCAATTTTTTTTATGTTTTCCTGGTCTGGTGCTATTGAAAGCAAATCAAAAATAAAACAATCACTCACTTCCCTAGGATGTAAATATGTTAAAGCAAAGGTCATCCTTAGCCATCTATCAATTTCAGAAGATTCCTCGCTGTGCATTGATATTAAACCAGATTTGTGCATTTTTTTATACCATGACTGTGCAAGGTGAAATCGACAGCCAATAACATGGGCTTTTGGCCAAACTTTTTGAATAGCAGTATGAATACCTATTTCAAAATCTATAACTGCCCCAGTGATATGTAAGCTAGTAGAGTGTTTTAAAGCGATATCTTCGAGAATCCCTACTAACATTATAAATGTGAATGTAAGTTTGTTTGTTACGCTTTCATGCGTAAACTACTCAACTGATCATCATGAAACTTTGTACACATATTCTTGGAGGTATTAGAAGTAACATAAGATACTTTTTATTAAAAAAAACCATTTTTTATTTTTTGCGAAAATTAAAAAAATTGTTTGTCAAAAATTCTCAAAAACTAGCTTTTTTAACGCCATCTAGCGGTTCAGTAATGAACTTTCAACCCTGAGTAGGCCACCGTAAGGTGGCGCAGTTAATATCTTATATATTTAAACTAGCAACGACTTAATAAAGTACTATGGCGCCACCGTAAGGTGGAGCAGTTATTATCACATATATTTAAACGAGCAATTCTTACTTAAGGTTTATGACGCCACCGGAAGGTGGCTCAGTTTATATCTCACATATATTTCAACAAATTCTTGCTAAATTAAATAATATGACGTAAGGTGTCGCAGTTGCTACCTAATATATTTAATCGATAATCGATAAATTACAAAATATAATAAAAAAATAGTATACACCTGATAACTTACGAGAAAATATGATAAAAACGATAAAATAAAAAAAAAATAATTGAAAACAAAATAAAATCGTAAAAATTTGAAAAAACCAAAAAAGACATCAGTTTTAAGCGGTACGAAGTCTGCCGGGTCAGCTAGTATTAAATAATTTTTGATAAGTTGAACTACATTTATTAGGCAACAATGAAAACACTAAGGGAATATAGTGTCCATTAAAATATCCATGTATAGTAAAGAATTGGCAAAAAAATTGTGGACAATAACTAAATGTGCCATCTAAATAGATTCGATTAACTTTTCCCAAAAATTCAATATTTGACTTGCATGAAAATACAACAATTTGGTCTATTTTATTACTAAATAATATAAATGGTTCACCAGTATTTGTTTCAATGTTTTTGTTTTTTAAAATATCAAAAGTTTCATCGATGTTTTTTGGCAATGCCGGCTGCATTTTCATACGGGAGTAGTACATATACCTTCTAATATTTGCTACGTCATTTGTTTTAATCGTTGATGGCAGATTCTCTTGAAGTACACGACGAATAATTTTTGCAGGCTTTTCGGACAAGTCTTCAACTGCCTTGCGTTTGCAAGAAGAGCTTACAATTTGGCGATTTAATTTTTCTATATTTTTGCGCTATGACAATGCTCTTCAATATGTTTTGTCAAAGTTATATCTTTCGATTCACCCAAACTAAGTATGTATATATGATTTACACTTTTTATTTGTACATATCCAACGCCTTTCTCCACTTTTTAAGCACTTTTGAAAACTATATTTAAAGTTATTTACCACAAACAATTGTTTTCCTTTTTCACTTAAAATAATATTTATATTCATTTTTAAAATGTTTAAAACAACAGACAAATTGATCTGAAATATGAAATGCACTCGATGAACTATAAACAATGAATGAAATAGTATTTAATTTAAACATTTAGGTAGGTACAATGAAAAGAGGCATGAATGGTTAAGTTACAATCAGTTTAAATCAATTAGAAATTTCCGAAAAGAGGTACATTTCCCCGAAGAATATTTTCAGGTAATTACAAGTAAGTAGGTACTATTGGGACCCAATAGATAAAGGGATTAAAATTTACACATTTTAATCTATGATTTGCCGGGACCGAATCCATCAACACCGTCTGCTACAAACGCTGGGATAAATTTAGGAAATCCAAAATCGACATCCTCACTGTTTTATGATTCGTTTAGTATGGTAGAGAGGTGAAAGCATATCAAACAGACAAAATCAGAGAAGTTTCATACAACCTACAAGTACGGTGCAAAATTTAGGCACTTTGGCACTACGATGGTTACCAGGAAAAGCTTTCGATTTTTAAAATCATTACAAGTCAAAAAAAGTGATCAAATCATAAGGAAAAAAAAACAGTTCGAATATCGGTAGTATATTTATTGTAAGGTTTGGTAACCCACCAACAGATCTTTCGTTCGTACCATAAAACACCAAGTAAACTTTTGATAGGTGAGGATTTAATTATACATTCATATACAAAGCAGCTCACTGTTTAAAATAACGCTTGTATTAGTATAAGTTTTTAAATTGTAATGAAGGCAACTGGTACACAACTTTATTAATATTTAATATTACCATTAATAATTGTTATCAAAAAATTAAACACGAAATATTTTCGTAGTTGTGATCGTCTCTTGTACATCTAGTACAGACATACTTATTAAGGCGGAAACACATTATTAAAACGCGACGTGACGCAACGTGTCGACACCCGATCTCCACCGTGCACATTACCAACACGCGACGCCACGATAAACTAGCAATTTCTGAATACAGTTAGCTAACAGCAGTCGAAGTGTATGGTTATGTACTATGGATTTAAAAAATAACGAGTCAGATGAAGACTTTGAAGAAAATTTGATGCAAATTTTGGGTACATATAGGTATGATACTTAAACGACTCAAGAAAAAAAAAACTAGGCGTTACTGGGTACTACATGAAATAAATCAAAAGAGAAGTCTGTGTGGTGAATATCATACTCTGTATCCAGACTTACTTCAAGATAATGAAAGATTTCATATGTATTTTCGGGTTACTAAAACACAATTTGAAGAAATACACGAATTTATTCAAAGTGACATACACAAAAAACACACGACATTTCGCGAAGCCATTAGCACTAAGGAAAGACTTCCCATGCATTATTTCTTACAGTATGATCCCTGTATATACCTAAATCCATGTCATATATCGTTTTACCAACTCAATTAATTGTTCGTCGGTCATTTCGTTAAATAAATGCAAAAATATGTTTGAAAAATAGGGATGGGGTCAAAAAATGCATATGCTCTATGACGCGCCGCGTCGGATAGCGTGTTTACCCCCACCATGGGCAACACACCGACCTGACACGTCTGGATCGGTTGACGTGTGCGCGCATGGCGTTGCGTCGGATGTTCATAGTGTGATTCTAATTTATAGTAAACAATACATTTGATTCGACTCAGCACGCATCGCGTTTCATCGGGTAGCGTCGCTTTTTAAAAATGTGTTTCCGCCTTTAGCGTTTGAAATACCTACATAATACATAATCAACTCCTAGAAAAAGTATAGTGTGCAAGTTTAGCGTGTAATGTGTAATAGATACCCAATATGAAAAATTGTACTTGGTCGTCGATGCAGTCCGATTTTTTTTTTATTCTATTGCATGAAAAACATTTTTCATAACATAATTCGTAAAATTTGGGTTATATTCTCATATTAGCAAAAAAAACGATGTACTTATATTAATCAATCAATAATTTAACTGATTTCCACTTTTTAAACCAATTTATTATATCTTAATGATGGAGTAATGTGATATTATACTAACTTTTGTCAATAATAAAAATACGAGTATATTATGGTTAAATCTAATCAAAAAAGCCTTCCTCAACTAAACGTTCTTTAAATTAGTTAAAAATGCAATTCCATATAATATATTAACTAATAAAAAATAATAAAAATAAAAAAGGTAAATATATATATGAGTATGTACTTACCTACTTACCATTTATATCAGAATATTTTTTTTAAATAAAAACTATTAAATTTCCTTGTTTAAACACACATCTACATTTAAAAATAAAAACTGACACATTTATAAATCAATACAAACCAGGAAAACCCCCGTAATAATACATTTAATATAAATTGATCAGTTTACAAACAACATTTTTTACAACACTTGTTAAAAGAGTTGCCTATAGGTAAACAACAAAAACTTAAATGCTTTATAAATATGTCATAAAACTTGACAGAAACTCTAACCTACAATTTCGTTGGAATGTAAATATTATTTGCGTATGTTTCTAGAATTGTAGTTCTTTATTATATTCCTAAAAAATGACCGAATCTTCATCAAAAATTGGTCACTTAGAAGACGAAGCTTTTAAAAGAAAAGAAAGATTAAAAAATTTAAAGAGGAAACGTGAAGGTGGGCCGATTCAAAAAGACAATGCCAATAAGGAAATTCTTCCTACGCCTCAGTTTAGGAGTTATAAGCCTTTAAATGATACTCTAAAAGAATTTACACTTGATGCTGCTGAACCAGCAGATGTTACATCTGAAGTAAGTATTTTTCTATATAAATATTGTTTATGTTTAATATCCATTGTTTGTATACGGAAGGCTCTTATATTAACATAAAATTGTTATTGGTGAAATTTTTCGTAGTTTTGTTTGAATATGTATTTTGCAGACATCAAAATAGCAAAAGTTGCAATCAAATAACTGAACGATTTGGATGAATATATTGCAGTTTAACAGAATCAAAAATCGACAATAGCTTACAGCATGATGAATTTTTCAGTATTATTTTTTAGTAACTTTATTTATCAATATTTGTTAGATACAAACGTAACAGAACATTTACTACGAACTTAGAGATCTAGAGATACATCTATCATTTATATTTGAAATTAGATATCATGATTTTTACAGCAAATCCTAAGTGGCTATCATCCTAGTGTATTTTTTTTTCACTTTTCGATAGCTTATGCCACGTATAATAAGATATTACAATTTTAATGCATAACTCCGCATATATTTCAAGTAGTAATTATACAAGTAACACAGCTCCGTGTGCATAAGGGAGCAAAAACTGATCAACTTGCGAACTCTCTTGCTGTTCCACGGTTTTAGTAGGTGACCCATAAATCACATAATTTTTATATTTTTTTACATAGACTATTTTCATATTCAATACATCTGTAAATTCTGAAATCAATTGGTACAGTACTTACTTATTTTAAAAATTCCCGAAAATGTATGCCAATTTCATAATTTACACTAGGATAGACCCTTAAATAAACCATGTTTGGAAGTTTACTTCCACATTTAGGGCTTTGAATTCCCTTGATTCTATTCAGAAGTTACTCAATAATCATAGATTGATAGGTTTTCGCCTATTTTTTCTGTAGATGCTTCAGGCAAGATGTTTTTATCACTCTTTGCTATTCGATGCCTTTTGAACATTCCCCTCTCTTATTCTTGGTCTTAAAAACGTTTTCTGTTTCACGGAATTTTTAAATATATGAATTTAATTTAAACAAATTTAACTTTCTGATTCTTTCTACAAGGGAACATGCACTTATTGTATAAGGCACTTCTTACTTTTTCGAATACCTCCTGCTTATTCGTAACAGTAAGTAACAAACCAACTAACACTTTCCTCAATAATTATATAACAAGCATCTTACCTAATTACATAAAAAATTAAATATGAAATAAAATTTTAAAATTAAATGTTTCAGTATTTTTTTTTTGCTTTTCTTGCCAAGGATTACAATCTCCCCGAGTAGCACTTTAATAAAGCCTTAGCCCTTTCCTTCCCAAATGCCATTATATAATATGGGTATGATCCCCAAACGGAATTTGGCGGCGTATTGAATTTCATCCGAACGCAATGATTTTCGTCCGTTTATGTTAATCCTCAGAGATAAGAAAAATAATCTTCTCGTTTATGACCATGATTTTCGTCCGCCTATAAGTAGTTATTACATTGCAATGAATTTCATCCGAAATTTAATGGTAAATAGGTAGATAGACATTTGATAAAAATGTTAAATATTTAATTTCTAGACTATAAACAGAAACTTTTGTTAAAAATTAAATGAAATTAATAAAAGTACTTTTTTGGAAAAAAATATTTTTAAATCTTAGATTCTAAATCCTATTTTTATTCTAAATTTTATACCTATTCGCTAAACTTTGGACACATTCCAACCTTAATTTTTTACCTGAAGTATATTTGATTTTGTATATATAATTGATTCAAATAGAAGTGTCATCAAGTAGTCTCTGGAAAATTCAAATTTGTAGTGGCAGCACCCACGTTTAGTGAAATTTGAATCGCAATATTAGCCAGCTTGTGATCAGATTGCTACATATGCTCAATATAACTATTAAACATTTTGACACATCGCGATGACATATAATTCCCTAACTAAAGTTCTGTTTCCATTGAATCTAGTAATAAAGTTAAAGATGATCTCACACGTACCCAGCCCACTTGATGACACTTCTATCTGAATCGACTATATATATACCCATAGACAAATTTTTAAAGTGTCTGAACTAACAGTTGGACATGTTGACAGAATTTTTATTTAGGTGTCCACTCTAACTTTTTTTAAACTATCTATAAATATAAATATCGAAGGATGAGAGTGGTAAAAACAAATTTTAAAATGCGAATGAAATGACTCGCAATTGTTTGTAGTCTTTTGAATGGATGCAGATCTTGCTGCCCAAATCGCAGGAGGAAACATTGCAGATATACCAGTGTATTTATCAAATAGATACTTTATTATGGCGTACATGAACTGCACACGTGAGTGCACAGTAAGTTAATCTTAACGAAAGAGATGCCCCAGGTACCTACGAAATATTTCTTGAATTGCTTAGTGATACTAGGAATTTTACGTTTTAAGGCTATAATCGACTTAATCGTATTATGGCAAATATAGGGAAAACACAAAATTTGTTTGGCCAAATATCAAGTTAATTGGATGCTGATTTTAGTGTTGGTTCCGAAAAATACCAGAACTAGGTCTAGCAGTGGAATATAAAAATGCTACAAGTGAAACCGGAAAATGGCTAAATTATATATTTGGCTTACCCAATTAGAGGATTATTATGTTTTTCATTTTATGGCAATTATTCCCAATGATTGTCTACTTATCAAATTTTCCGATTACATTGTTGAAAACCACATTGAAATCGATTCTACTTTTCTTCCACCTCTATGGGTTCAATTCAGTGCAAGTATGGACAAACGCTTGTTAGTCATTCCATTCTCGATTTAACGCAAATTTTTATAAAACTTATCCATCGTTATTCATTTTTATGCAAAAACTAAACGATTTTCAGACAGACACATATATAAAATTACAAAGTTTAAATGAGAAAGTAAGACTAAAAGATATTTGAACATATTTTTGTGTATACTCCAATATAAATTCCAGTGCCAAATGTGTAAATTACTGTAAATATGAAATCGGATGAAATTCATTGTGGTATCGGATGAAATTCATTATGTATTTTTATCCCTTGCACCTAAACGGACGAGTTTCATGGTGCCATAAAATAATTCAGATGAAATTCATTGCGCCCGAATTTGGAAACCTTAGGGTACATAATATGTATAGATGAATGTAAATTCCGCCTAAATTATTTTACGATACTTATTTTCACTAACTGAACTCACTCTTCGTAATTTGGTTTTACGTTTTGTTATGTGTCATATAGGTGTTAATTTTGTTTGCTTACGACCGTATTCTCTTTCTGATTTGGGTATAGATTGCTTAGATTAAAATCAGTCTTTAGTTTAAAATAAATGTTTTTTTTAAAGAAACTTTTGCATTTTTTCAGGTTAAAGAACAACTAGAATCAGCCAAATCAGGGATAGTAATAGATCAGTTAGATATAACCGCTCTAGCACCAAGAAAACCTGATTGGGATTTAAAAAGGGATGTTGCTAAAAAATTAGCTAAACTAGAAAAACAAACACAAAAAGCTATTGCGGAATTAATTCGAGACAGATTAAAGGAAAACAGAGACTCTGAAAATTTAGCAGCCATGGTTAATGCTGGAGTTTCTAGTAATAGTTGATTTTTATTGTAGGATATTTGTTGATAGTATTTTTAAGCATATTTATGACAAAATATATTTTTTAAGTTGTGTATACATGTTTTTTTATTTGTACTTTGTCCTTGTCAGCCTTTTAGCAGCTAATTTAAGCTTTGCTTGATCTCTGCATGTGTTTAAAATTCATAAAAAAATATTCAGAACTAGCAGATCCGACCACGCGTTGCTGTGGCTGGGAGATTTAGAAAGGATTTAAAATACAAAATTTAACACAAATTAGCTCAAAATTTTCAATTTCATTTTATTAATAAATAAAAAAAATGCAATGGATATTGTTGTTTCGATTTTTTTGGTTGCATTTTACTAAAAACAATAATTAAGTAAGTTAAAATTCAATCGCAATAAAAAAATTATAAAATTTTGTAGTCAAGATAAAACCATCCTATACTTACAATTATTTATTGTGAAAAAAGTTCTTGTACTCTTACAATTTTTTGGTTTATATATTTTGCTGTTTTAATATAACTTTAAGTTAGTAGTTAACACATGAAAATGGAATGAAAAATAATTCAGAAAAATCGATGTTACGAATATATCGATCAAAAATTTATATACACCACGTGTAGAAATTTAGAATTCAAAGGTTCCATCTGTGAGAAGTTCACGACAGAAGGTCCTATAGTTTTCAGTAAAAAAATTAATAACACTAAAATCAATATTGATAGTCAGTTTATTGTTCGTTATAAATTATTGAGACTATTAATCGAAACAATATATTGTAAAATTATAAATGCATACAACCACATGCCAGATCTCAAGTCTAGGGTCGGAAAAGGGTGTCTTTTATAGACCAGGTAAGGGGTTACTTCCAAGACTCTTTAACTCACTGTAAATTTAATACTACAATAGATACAATGTAAAATGCTCTGAATGTAGTCACGGAATGGACCTTGACTACAGGGCTTAATAGAAGTATTTATTTAGAGACCAAGGTTGTAACAATTACGAAGAGAAGGAACTTAGAATGCGCAGGTCCTCAAAACCTTAACGGGAGAGGTTAAGTAATTTGGGATGATATTAGACCCAAAATTTACCTTGAATACATAACCAAGAAGGCAATAAATACTTTAGTAGCCAACGAACTCACGGCAAAACGTAAGATATAAAACCACACGTATTATACAGAATTTTTAACGTGCTGGTTAAACCAACAGTCACAAATGCATCTTTGATATATGGTGGCTAAAGATACAACAAAAAATGCCTTCATCATGCTAAGCATGGTCCAAAGACTTGATTGTCTTGGAATAATTGAATCCCTGAGAGGCACAGCAGCAATGGAAGTCCTGTTGAACCTTCTTCCTATTCACATAATCTGGAAGGGGTGAGGCAAGAATCGGCTCCTACAGGCTGAAAGAAAATCTGTACAACATTTTTGTTAAATCAGGACACAGAAAATAAAGCAGAGAAAATAGGATGAGCTGGGGATGAAATCGGACACCATGGTTCCCAAATAAATTTCCAAGAAAACATTCCAGGTAGACAACCATCAACCCAAGCTTCAGAGTTACACCTATCACACAGATGGGTCTAAAACTGAAGAGAATTCAGGGGCAGAAATTTATAGCAGTGACGGAAATGCAAAAAATCTGTCCCTCTAGGAATTGATACAATAGTATATGAAAATAGTTTGAGGACTGACAAATCTAAGGATGTTAACATATGCACAAATAGTAGGCGGCTATTGTGACCCATAAAGAGGTCTCCAGACTAGCACACCACTGCCGAGTAGAACTCGATCCCATGGTGGAACAAAACAGTATTTGTGTACCAGGACACACAAGGCAAAAAGCAGGCTGATAAACTAACAAGAAAAGGATCGGCCGAAATATTTTACTGTCCAGACCCAGATCTAGGGGTAGGTACGGTATGGTCCAGAGCCAAATGAAAGCCTGGGGATCTGTAGACAACACAACCAATAACCAATACTGCAAACACATCTATGGCCAAGCACACAGAAGAATGTGTATTCAAAAGATGTGTGACAGAAGATTGTGCGACAGGGAACATGAAACAGTTAAACACAACCCTACTGTACCATTGCGAGCACTACTTGCAGGAGACAGCCAATTTAAAGTTACTCTACAAACGTATAGCATTCATCCTTTAGACCTGTACAAACTAGTAGATGGCACCAAGATTCTGTAGTGGCTATAGGCTATAGTACGTCCAACGATTATATTTCATACGGCTTTCATCATAAAAAATACTGATAATCCCAGAAAGTTCTCTCGATTGCTTTTAAATCTTAACAACACTCTGGAAAGTTTCGAACAAATCGTAACTCTCTGATAATAGACTAGTCATGTTCAGATTAGAATGTAACACTCTCGAGCCCATACTGAGGATCATACGAAATAAAAGCGGAGGATCTACCTAACTTGAAACCTAAAGATATCCTAAACCTTCTAAGAAAGACAGGACTAGGAGAGCTGCTATATTAAATTCCCATGTCAAAATATGAAGAAGAAAAAGAAATATTTTCAGATATTCATATTTATTACTAGACAATTAATTTATTTTATACCAAATTATGTATCAACAACATATTTATCATTATTTTTAATCTGCTTTATTACGATCTATGAAATATTCAAAGAGTCAATATCGATATCATCGTTTATTATAATAGGATTATCATTTTTATTTACAGTGCCATTAACTTAAATATCATTAACTTGAATCAGAATTGGACTGTTATTAGTACATGATGTTCATCATAAATCCAAGCGCAGTCAAACCTTATGCAATGTTTTTCTCTTGCATTTTGCCACAAGGCATTTATAATACATGTATTGTTCGCAATATTTTTCTTTTATCGAAAATGAAGACAAATGTTTTTCGAACACAAGTACTCTTGATAAATTAATATCTTCACATTCTTGTTCATTTTGGGTAAATCAGTATATCAAACGAATGCAAGAGATATATTTCTGGACTTACACTGTTCAAAGTCTCTCGTAAACAAGTCAGCTCCTTTGAAAACGTTTTCAGAACGTTCTTGGATTCTTGAATCCTACACTTGATGAACTACATTGAAATTCCTGCAGAGAATAAATAATTCAAATTAGGGAGAGATCCACCATAATTTTTAATGTAAATATGTAGACATAGACACGACATTTATTGTTTCCGAAAAATTACATTATCCTTAACAAGAAGTTTGGTACGATTTTTTATATTGTATGAAAAATAATACTAAAGTAAACAAGTTAAGTATACACTATTCGTAAATTAAGAAGTAACGTAATTTCATTACATTCCAAATGCGATTGAACATCGATTTAGAAGTTTCAGGGGTGATGTAAGTGAATCTATAAGTTTATTACCCGAGCAACTGACCTATAACTATACCCGAGCCGCTCAAAAGATGGAATTCAAGGACGCGTGGTCAGTGACTGGACGACGTAATCGTACGATGACACGCCTTCTAAACTGAAATAACGAAGCACAATTTACACTGTACTCATACCAGAGAAAATATAAACTGTAGGCATCGAGGGTGGGTACTTTTTTGTTGAGTGGTGTAATTTGGACTTGTGACGTTGGTTGGGGAGAGTAATATTCAAACAGTGCGTGCCGTTCACGTGATCATTCCATCTTTTGAGAGGCTCGGGTATAGATTGGATAAGTTCCAACCATTTTGTGGAGGAAAAGGAAAAGAATTCCCGATTTTTTGAATTTGAAAAAAAAATTATAGAATCCATACTGTTACATATGAGTCCATTCAAGGGTTTCTGAAGACTTCCATTAAAGATAATAGAATAATTAATTTTTTAATTATTACGATTAATCTTCTTTGATATGCAACCCACGACTTAATAAGCTAGCTAGGGTAATAACGCCCTATAAGGACGTTTTAATCCCGCTGTAACGTTTCCCTCATCATATTGAAATAAATATGACCTTGACCATAGCTTGACCAGATGAACAGAAATGTCGTCTACTCCACTCAGACGTACCTAAAATAAGTGAATAAAGGAGACTTGGAAGTAACAGAATATTGAAAAATAAAGTACCCAAAGAATATGTGACTTCATACAATGTTTTAATCCATGATAATAACTTTAAAGAAGTTAGCCTGGCAAAAGAATCAAGGCAGTCTATTTTATAATTAACGTCTTATAATTCGATGGAGCCGGCTGCACGCACCAAAAAAATGAGGCGTTACGTCGCTCTGAGGCGTTCCGAATGAAAAAAGAAAAACGATATCCATACAAAATATTTATCAAGCAAATAAAATTAAAATTTTCTTTTGAAAAATGCAACCATTCCATCAGTATTTCCTTATGACGTCGTCACGTTTAACTGTCTTCAGTAAACCGACATTAAAGACAACCAATTTTTTTCTTAAAATAGACTGCCTTGTTTAAAATGTAAAATATAAATTTTAAATTGAGCATACTCATATTTGTATTCGATAACTTAGGATGGCAAGAAATAAAACCTTTAAGCAAAGGTGCCACAGGGTTGCGAGCTGATTTAGCCTGGTCCCTAAAATGATCTTATTGTACAGATTAAAACCTACAATTTCATGTAATGCAAACCTATGTTTTCTATAGCTTAGGAAAATATAAAAAAATGCGGGCAAAACTAGCCTGACCTAAGGGTAGTGTGGCTCCTTTTAGATCTATGGTACTTAGCCACAGAATCTCGTTCGTGTATTCGATAAATTTTTTGATACAACTTTCTCTCCAACTAATAAATCTAATAGTTGTATACCTGTCACCCCTGATTGCTCACATACATAATTTAATCAACCTAATACCATTAATATTTCATTGTGAGGTGATTTTTTATTAACATATTTTCACGTGTATTGTATTACATATCAAACAGTAGTGTTGTATTAAATACTTATTCCTGTTCATCAGCGTGTCTCTCTGTATTTAGTGTAGTAATTGCTCATTGTCCTCTACGCAGAACCTCACACCACACCCGTTTGTAATAACATCCTTACAATCACCCCACATCATGCTGTTTTTGGAACTGTTATAAAAGAAATAATACAGTGTGATGTAGATTTAGATTTTCGTTGATTTGTACCTACTATATTATTTTAACTACATGTTTTATTTCTTTGTTTCCAAAATGAATATTTCCTAAACTATAAGATTTCCAAATTCAGCTTTTTTTCCAAAAAATATATTTTCTTTATTAAAATAATAAACATTATAAAATTAAAACTTATTCTTAACAAATCTTAAACTTTAACCACAGCTTTGCCAAGATTTTGTCCATTTAGCATCTCCACAAAAGCCTGGAAGATATTTTCAAATCCCTCAGTTACTCTTTCTTTAGTTTTCAATTTTCCTTCTTTAATCCACTCTAAATTCTGATTAAAAGCTTCTGTCCATCTATCTACAAATCTTGCACACAAAAATCCTTGTATTCTAATTCTACGTGTGTATATTGGGAAAAGCGTAGAAGTGACTAAAATCAAAAATATTAAAATATCATAAATTTAAAATAATTTTGGAGTTAATGTTACCCATTGGTACTTCTTTTTCATTATATTGCGAAATTGCACCACATAATGATACTCGTCCTCTCATTTTTAAATTATGTATAACAGCACTGCTTATTTCACCTCCAACCTAAAAATAACACTATTTATTTAGGTTTTTTCAGGATAAATTCAGTTAATTTAACTTTCATAATTATATTTTAAAAATGTCATTTTTAATAATCTTTAGAATTTTAATGGCAACGTATAAAAGAGTTGTCTATGTGTCTATGTAATAAAAAAATCTTAATTTGAAGGAAACTCATTTGTATTTTAAGAAGAATATAGGAAGGGTATATCGCAGCGGTACACAATGGAAAAAATCCCAGAAGTTTAGCGCAAGAGTATGGGAGCACATACACCTAGCCTAGCACCCAGCGACACCTCCATCAAGGTGGCTGACCCAAAGTGGAGAAATTTGTCGAAATTTATTTCAAAATTAGGTGCATTTTAGGTGCTATTTAGGTGCGCAAAACAAAAATTAGGTGCACTAACCGTTTTTGAAATATTTACGAAAAACCATGGGCCAGCCAGCCTTTAACAACCTAGCTGACCCATAAGAAAAAAAAAACAAAAAACAAGGATTAAATAATCTTTAAATTAGGTGCTAATTAAGTGCTTTTTAAAACACGAAACATAAAATAAAAAATTTAAAAATTAAACGTCTTAAAATTGAATATATTGATTGTGTATGGCAAAATGCCACATTTCTTCTTGCACTTTGAACCAAAATGGACATCGGCAGTTTAAGAACAGTTAGAAATCGGTAAAAACTTCTTGTCCTGTAATTTTTTTAATGGATAATTCGGAAGGTCACCACAATTTTTTTTTTTATTTTTTTTAACTCGGACCGCTGAGCGAGACTTGCAACCGGTCATTTCCGGAAATGATGATTAATATAAAATTCACTTTGTCAGAGATTTAAGTGCTTATTAAGTGCAATAGTTTCACGAGCAAAATAAACTGCTAATGAGCAATTTCAACTGAAAATATTTGGCCAAAGTTTTCTTGCGTCTCAACTAAGAGTGTCAATCTGCACTTTTTAAGCACATGATCAAGATCAAGATCATTAAAATTTTCTTGTAATTCTATTACTTAATAATTCTCTCCTCCGAAATGAAATAATTTTTCTTTTATTCGGTTTATTTCTGTTTTTTTTTCTGTCAACTTTAAATCTAAATTAGCGTCGATCAAATTCTCGTTTGCATCTTTTGTAGGAAATTGTTTAACTTTAATGCAAAGTTTTTGATGAAAATGATAATAATCAGGATTTTCTTTGAAATTTTCGACTTTCTTGTTCAATATCAAACCTTAATTTATATTTTTGCTTGTTCGTAGGATGTGCTCAGGTAGTTTGAACAGGAGACCCTCATTTTGCCTATGTTTTTGAACGTTTGCAAAACGTTTTCGCATGTTATCAAACAAACTGAATATGATAAAATCACTCGTCCTACGGACTCGTGATTTTATCACATTTCAGTTTGTTTTCGTATTTTTGCCAAATAAAAAAGTTTTCGTGGAAACTCAAAATTTATCGATAAAATTTTAAGGACTCGTGGTATTACCTTTGATAAAACATTTCTAGCTAAAATTTAAATAAAAAAAAAAATAATTACCTATTGAGAAGTTTTTTAATTGTTCGAATTTTTTAGTTGAAATGTCTTGGAGGAGAAAAGTAATGGTATAAATAATTTTTGAGTAATTCAAATAGGTGCGCTTCATTTTGAGTACAGATAAAAAACGGCAGAGAAGTTTTAAGTCCAGATTAAAGTCAATTAATTATCGGAACTACGCGCAAAAAAACTATGGAAATTTTATGGGATTATTTCGTAGGTATTTGTACCAGTTTTTAAGTGCTTAGAAAGTGCAGAATGACACACTTGGTTTAAGACTTAGGCTAAGAATTTCAAGTTGACTTGTCTCATCAGCGGTTTGTTCTGTTATTGAGTCTGTTGCCCTTACTGAGCACTTAAATATTTGACAAAAAGTTTTTTATAATAATTATTATATTTGGAAGTGACCGGTAACAAGCTCAGCAGTTAAAAAAAAAATTAAAAAAATTATTTCATTTCGGACGAGAGAATTATTAAGTAATAGAATTACAAGAAAATTTTAATGATCTTGATCTTGATCATGTGCTTAAAAAGTGCAGATTGACACTCTTAGTTGAGACGCAAGAAAACTTTGGACAAATATTTTCAGTTGAAATTGCTCATTAGCAGTTTATTTTGCTCGTGAAACTATTGCACTTAATAAGCACTTAAATCTCTGACAAAGTGAATTTTATATTAATCATCATTTCCGGAAATGACCGGTTGCAAGTCTCGCTCAGCGGTCCGAGTTAAAAAAAATAAAAAAAAAATTTTGTGGTGACCTTCCGAATTATCCATTAAAAAAATTACAGGACAAGAAATTTTTACCGATTTCTAACTGTTCTTAAACTGCCGATGTCCATTTTGGTTCAAAGTGCAAGAAGAAATGTGGCATTTTGCCATACACAATCAATATATTCAATTTTAAGACGTTTAATTTTTAAATTTTTTATTTTATGTTTCGTGTTTTAAAAAGCACTTAATTAGCACCTAATTTAAAGATTATTTAATCCTTGTTTTTTGTTTTTTTTTCTTATGGGTCAGCTAGGTTGTTAAAGGCTGGCTGGCCCATGGTTTTTCGTAAATATTTCAAAAACGGTTAGTGCACCTAATTTTTGTTTTGCGCACCTAAATAGCACCTAAAATGCACCTAATTTTGAAATAAATTTCGACAAATTTCTCCACTTTGGGTCAGCCACCTTGATGGAGGTCCCAGCGACGGTCACTTTAAGTCATGGTTTCTACAGGAGTAGGTAGACGAAACGATCGCTGGTGTTGGTTTGGCAATAACCTTGAAAATGTTGACAAATATGGATTAAAAGGGGGCCACAAGAATACAAGACAGTCACGTTAACTTATTACGTGAGTAAGAAAGAAAGAAATTTAACTACGTTATCCTAGAGCATTTGTAGCAAGTCAAAATAAATTACAAAATTAATTGTATAAATATATAAAGTATTAATTAAGAGATAAAACTAACATAATAATAGTAAAAATATTAACATACATTACAATACACTAAGACTAAACTTTAAAGATATAAAAAATATACAACTACATACACTTACAATAATCGCAATACTCTGTGACTGAGTAGAAGCACATTTCAGTTAATATTATATTTTTCAATTTACATTGTACTCTTAAATAGCGTAATAGGTAGTGTTTTGATATTAGTTGGTAGAGAGTTGTATAGATGAAGATTAATGGAATTCTTTTGTGACTTTGATAGTCGGAACTTTCTTGTTCTTAACAGACTGCCTTGACAAATTTGTGCTGTTTTCATGAACTTCAGTAAGAGTATTATATATGTATAATGTTGGCAACGGCATTATCCATATATACAATTTTTTAAAAAGAGGTTGACAGTGCTCACCATAATCAACTTTCAACATAATTCGAATGACTTTTTTTTGCAATTTAAATATCCTGATTGATACAAAATAACTCCGTAATAAATCTGAGAAAGAAATAGTGCAAAATATACAGTTTTCAGACATTCCAAGATTTCCAAGGTGGTAAGATAAGATAGTCTACGATTTAAAAAGATTATACTGGACAGTCTATTAGCTAAGATGTCAATATGACAAGACCAGGATAAATTACTGCCCTATTTAATACCTAAAAATTTTAGTTTATTGGCAAAAAAACAATTTTTTGCGTGTTGTATCGTATTATCTGTTAAGGTAATTAAATTAGATGAAGGACTGCCACGAGTTAAAAATTGAAGTTTCATAAGAATACATATACTTGGTAGGTCATTGATATATATTATATATGGCTACATGGTAGCTCCACCACGTTCATAAATTCAGGTAGAAATTTTATTATAGGGGATTAAGGTCACCGGTCAAGTCCACCATGCTAATCTTTTAATGACATTCTGTTAAACCTTTTAATGTTGGAAATTCCCAAAATATTAAACTTAGTTGGGGTCGGTACCAAATTATTTCATTAGTCGATTTATCCTTCTCTGGTGAGTTTGATAATTTGTGCATTCTTTTTATCGTGAATTTTTTCTTTGGAATTATGGCTACTTTTAAGTCAATGTTGAGTCAAAGAGGCCAAAAGTTATTAATAGTTGAAAACTTTAAGTTTTGGAAAGCTCACTAAAGCAAATGTGGAAAAACTCGTTGGAGATGTGTAAATAAAAAGTGTCCTGCTAAAGTGTTTACAATGAAAACGGATGAGAATACAATTATTGAGGTTGATGGTAAACACGTACATGAATCTAGTAAAATTATTCCTAGAGAAGTTACCAGCAATAGTGTAAAAAGAAAGACAATTGAAGATATTTCAGAAAAACCCTCTAAACTAATTTGTAAGGAAATAAATATAAATAGAGAAAATCTTGATGCTACTGATATTGAGTGCATTCGTAGAAATATGTATACTGCAAGAAGAAAAGTTTTTCCAACTCTACCGAAAAATAAATTGGATGTGTTAAGTGCAGTGCGAGATATGGATTTAAAAACTGTAAAGTATGAAGATTTTCGTTTATGTATTGATAATGACAGTCAAATTATAATTTTTTCTACTTATACAAACCTAAACTTCGTGTGAAGTTTTGTACATGGATGGAACATTTCAATATTGCGCATCATTTTATTACCAAATGTTCACAATTCATGGATTAAAAAATGGCTTTTTTATTCCTTTAGTATATGCTCTGTTGCCAGATAAACAAACGGTAACGTATGAAAAATTGTTTAATTTATTAGAACAAAAATGTCAAACTTTTAACATTGTTTTATCTCCAAGTGAAGTTGTCGTAGATTTTGAAAAGGCGATTGATTGTATTAAAATGTGGCCTCATATTAAAATTGTAGGTTGTCGTTTTCATTTGGCACAATCTTGGTTTCGTAAAATTCAAGAATTGGGTTTGACTGCGGAATATAAAACGAAAGATTCTAAAATAGGACAATATTTAAAATTGTATTTTGGCGTTCATTTGTTAGATCCAATAGATGCGGTAGAATTTTTCAATACTGAATTGCATTATCTAATTCCGCCAAATGATAGAAATGTTCTCTCTCTTCAGGTTTTTACATGTATCTCCTTAGGAAGAATCTCTGTAATTAATTGCCAATAAATAAATAAATAAATAAATAAATAAATAAATAAATAAATATAAGAATCACCCAATTTCGAAATTATTTAGAAAATAACTACTTTTCTCCTTCTTCTGTATTTCCTGTAACAATGTGGTGTAGTCAGCAAAATAATTTATACAGAACAACAAACACATTTTACACATCGCATCCGAATATTTTTTATTTTACTAAAATCCTTCTTAATTTTCAAATAGAGACTTACGCAAAAATGACCAGTTGCAATAATAACTCGTTTAAGAAACAGAAAAAGGAAATGAGAGAGAAAATATATTTTGTTACCAAAAAAATAGATGAATATAATGCGACCAAGAACTGCGACCCTAATAAGCAGATTTTCATTTGTAAAGTCAATTTGTTTTAAATACGCGCCAAAATAATTTGTATTGTGTCTGCACATATTTAAGCGTGAATATTTTTCTAATTTTTTGTTATTTTATGTTTGTATATATTTTTCGTTTTTATGTATATGTTTTTTAATTTTTAAGTGAATTGAATGTAAGCTTTGTTTCAAATATAGATCTAGTAAATTTCAAATATGCATTTTTTTTAACTTTATTTATCTTTTCTATGATACAAAATGTCAAACTGAATTATTTTCTTCAAAAATTATAAACTCAGCGAAATATTTTATGGTACTATAAAGATTATCCTCTTATCTATTTAATCCCTTGGCTTGAAATCGGTGGTGGAGCTGACCGGCCTTTTTCGTCTACCTGAGGTTCGTGGTGGAGTTGACATTCTCCCTTATATATGATAAACAGCAAAGGCCCGAGAACAGAACCTTGTGGAACTCCATGTCTTACGTTCTTATATTAAGACAATTAATTATTTGCATAGACAGCCTGAGATCTGTTATTTAGAAAAGAAGCAGTAAGTGAAAGTACAACCCCTCTAACATCATAATGATGAAGTTTAGCGAGCAAAATGTCATAACGTGACCGCGATTTGTTTACCGGCCTCAAAGCCCTCAATAATAACATTGAGAATAGCTTTGACAGTGGAACGTTTAGAGCGGAAGCCATATTGCGATTCACTTAGTAGGGAGAAAAGGAAGCAAAAGATTGTAACTACTTGGTTTCTTTTCTTAATGACATTTAAAAAAAAGCAAATAAAAAATAACTAATTTAAAGTCTTCTTTTTTTTCCAATGCTTTAAATGCGATGGATTTTAGAACGCTGCGGTGAGCACCTTGCGGTAGAAAATATGACCTATTAATTTTGCTGACACATCACCGGTGATCTTATCTGTTCGTCGCTGGGGATTTTGCTCGATGGGGCGATGGCGATACACCGTTACGTGTATGGCCGGCCTTTTGGTGGGTTAGGTACGCGGTTATCGATGTGATGTATGCATTCCGAAAACGTAAAACAACCATAACGATCGTCACGAGCCAAATTCGCACTAAATGAGTTTTGCAATTTTGTGATTACCTAGTTGATACTTGTTTAACGGAAAATTCAACATTTCCTCCTTACATGTTTTTATAAAACACAAACTAAAATATTTAAAGGTACTGACATTTTGTTAATTTGTCAAGCTGAACTATACGTGTAAATTAGAACTGCAACAGAGTAGAAAAAAAAATGATAAAGTGGAAAAAGAAAAAGTGATTTTATTGAAAATAGCCTAATTGAATATTACGTTAATCAAAAGATTACTAAATTAGATTTTATTAAGTCAGTACATATACAATTAAACAGATAAATTTTAAAATCTAGAATACAGTGTTCACACTTTATACTGTATTCTCACTTACTTATTTAAATCACTAATAAGACAGTATTTGTTATTGTAAATAATTTAATATAGATAAACTTTATTCGATTAAATAGGTGGCGGTCAGCTCGTCACAAATTTTAATCTCCGAACCTAAAATGGGTCCACTCGGAACAGACCCTCACAGGTAAATTTTTAGAGTACCCTTCGGGACAGGTCAGCTCATAACAGGATCCTGAGAATTAATCTTATTGCAATAATAATAAAGTAGGTATTTCTTGAAATTGAGAATATATTATGATGTAAGGGGGCGGTTGGGTGTTCCCGGGTTTGGTCGTATTTAATGGTGATACGACAAACATAAACCGCACCGAGATAGTTGTCGATAACGTTAATGAGAGAGAGATTTTGTCAAATTATATTTTAATTCGGTTAGGAGACCGGAACCGTGAATTTTTAGTAAACGATTATTTTTGAGATATCCCATATGGGATTTATGAAGTACACAAACAAGTATATAACATTATTATTTAATGACATTAAAATATAAGACAGGGCACAAAAAAGTGACTTAGAGTTTGATGTTTTAATTGTCGATTTGACAGAATTTCTCTCTCATTAACGTCATGCTATATGTACTTAAGGAGAAAGTGAGTGTAATATGTGACATGAGTTGAAGTTAACGACCAAAAAGCGAAATAATTACTAAGCATTCATAGATTAGTTGTTAGAACGTCACCGCGTAGAGGCAAAGGTTGCGGGTTCGAGCTGTATGCGAAATTTTTTTCATTCCTGTCATTTAGTATATTCTTGTTTGTATACTTTTTCTAATTTAAAAAATCACATGAGCGATATCTCGAAAACAATCGTTTACTAAATCTCTCTGTACCTATACTATGTTATGAGGGGTTTCAATTTTTTCTATTATAACGCATGCTAAACTCACACATAATAATACAAATAATCTCAATTGATCACAACTTTTAAAGTATCTTGAATAAAATTAACACCAAACAACTATCATTTAGCAAATGTTAATTGTAAATATAGAACCATACGAAATCTAGAAAATTGTTAAATGTTACTGAATAAAGTTCAGTTTTTCTACGTCAAGGTAAAAACAACTGGCAGTTTTCGATAATGATAAAAAAATAATTAAATGTAACTACTACTACACCTTGCCTTTAAGTAATGATATATAAGACATTTTTACCTCATTAATCATTCTGAAATTAAGAAATGTATTTATATAAACTAACAAAAGGCCATTAAATGTT
This sequence comes from Altica lythri, assembly GCA_964028335.1. Classification (NCBI taxonomy): domain Eukaryota; kingdom Metazoa; phylum Arthropoda; class Insecta; order Coleoptera; family Chrysomelidae; genus Altica; species Altica lythri. The sequence goes on from OZ034807.1 coordinate 44,505,889, forward strand.
TAACCAATTTAACAAATATAGTAGTAGTATTAATTATTTAATGGATAATTAAAGTTTTCTGTTACATAATATTGTACCCAGTTTAAGACCTGTTTTATTTTACATTTTGTACCTATTAATTTTTTGCAATAACTATAAAGTTAGAACACTTTTAACTTAATAGTAATTTTTATAAGCTATGTTATTTTTGATATCTAGAAATTAAACAAACAGAAAATTACATTAAGGTGAATTTGAAAAAATGCCGCATCTGGCAGGATTTGAACCAACAACCTTTACCTATCGTGGGTTAAGCCTCTAATCATTTCAGTCACAGATGCATTTGTAATTAGTCGGCTTTGAGCGCCATGATTCAACACATGTTATTTTTATTTCTATGATTCAAATCAAATCCAATATAATTTATGACTTAGTAAAATAAAAAGTACATTCTAATATACAAAATTAAAAACGGAAATTATATTAACATTTATACAACCTTAACGACATTGATGTTTAAATCCAGCAACACATATGTGAACTAACGGAAAAGTGCTAAGAACAACAATCCCATCCGTCACCAGACTAAACTATGCAGAAGATGTATCCTTACACGTTTACAAAAACTTAACGGACTTAGAATTTTCCATTTAACAGAAATATTATTATAAGACTACGGCATTGTGTATGTAAAAGATTGATGGAACAGACTGCTAGAATGACAAGGAATAGAAAGAAGACCACGATGGCGTAGGTTCTGAATGTCTGTTCGAAATGAGAGACAATTAAACAAATATGGTGGACTCATATAAGCCAAAATCTTGTCAACGAAACTCAACATATGAATCCGACGCCGACTCTCCATATTCACCCAAGCAGAAATCCTCAGGACACCAGAGATATAATTACGACGACGGATACCATATATAAAGCGCAAATAGGAATTGTGAACCTTTTGAATCCAAAAAGAAGTAAAGGGCCGTAAACAACATCACAGAAATTAAAATGACCCAGGACAGGGAGTCACATAGTGTCTCACGTACACCAATTGGTAACTACTTACGAAAAGGATAAATTTGTCTTAAAGATGAATAGGCTTTATTAAAGGAAACCGAAATATGCTCTCTAAAGCGAAGACACACATCTACCATCAGACCCAAATCTCTGGCCACCGATGAAAACTCGATACATCATTGCTATACGTCAAACGTAGATTCTGCTGAAAAAAAAACACTGTCCCGATTCTTGAAAGAAACGAACACACTCAACTTTTGATGGTTAATTTTTAAGAAATAATTATTTGCATTTAACAATTGACGAGTTAAATCTTCACTGATAATTTGCTCCGCCACTGCCACCTCCTTAGTGCAAAATGGAGAGTACAACTGCGTATTATCGATATATAGATGGTACCTCTAGAACTTCAAACAACGATATAAATCTGAAGTATATATGTTAATTATGCATCAAGGGGCTCAAAATAGCTTCCTGTGGCACACCAGCAGACATGGGCAAAGGATCGGAAAGCTCACCAGCTATCGCTGTGACCTATTCTAGAGATAATTAGTGAAGAATGACAAAAGAATCTCTGATAGACCAATATAATGAAGATTACTCAGTAACAACTCATAACTAATAGAGTTAAAAGCTTTTGAAAAATCTATGAGAATTAGAGCAATATTCTGGTGAGCATCAAGGGATGCAAAAATATCATCTGTTAAAAAACATAAAGCTTTTGCACAACCATAACCTGGTATAAAACCAAATTATATTTCAGGAAGCATTCCAAAAGTGCCCAGATGTTGCCGCAATTGACGTTCAATAATTCCATATTAAAAAAATACAATTTACATTATCAAAATAGCAATCCACACCATCAGGAGCTAATTTCCTTAAAACAGCGTTGATGTCTTGTTCAGTTTTATAGTTTATAAAATGATCGAATCCTAAATCGTTTATAAGCCATCTGCCTTTTTCGTCCGATCCTACGATTCCTATAACTTTACTACATCCTTTGATTTTTGCAATTTGACCTACAAGATGCCCCACAGCTCCAGCAGCTCCAGATACAACGACTACGTCTCCTTCTTTTGGTTGACAAATATCCAAAAATCCGAAATATGCTGAAAACCTATACAAAAATAAATTAATTAAATTTTTTTATCAACATGTCCTCAATTGACTACGTGAAAATTAAAATAACATTAATTAATAATAATAATAATAATAATAACGTTTATTTGGATAATATTACAAAAGCTAAATTATATAATGGTCCCAAAAAAAAACGAAAGGAAAATTGCTAAGCCTTTGGCTGTTCGCGATGTAGATAATCTTGTTAGTAGTTATATGATTCAGAAATTTAGATACAACAAAATAAAATGAAAATAATACTGTTATCAATATTCTAATATTTCAGGCCCCATATCTATATATATATATATAAAAGCGAAAGGTCACTCATCACCATATCTCAGAAACTATAAGACCTACAAACTTGAAATTTGGCAGGTAGGTTCCTTATAGGGTCTAGTCTAGACGTCCACTAAGAAAGGATTTGACGAAACTCTATCCCTAAGGGGGTAAAACGGTGATTGAAAGTTTGTATGAAAGTCACATGTTTTTGAAGTAAGGGACTTGAAAATTAAAATGTGTGCTCATTAGTGGTTGTGTAGGTGTACTTATTTTGTATTTTTAGAAATCAACCTTCTTTTTAAGTGTTGAACGGGGGTTGGAAGTAACTATGCTACTTTAACAGCGGAAAAATAACTCAAGATATCTATTCACATATTTTAAACACAATAATACTACCACAATTCTGACGAATTCAACGAGTCACTTTTTTGCGTTAAACAATTTAAAAGTAATGCATATCTTCATAACCACGCGGACGAACGTAGAGTCTCGGGCAACAACTATAGCATTATAAATGCAAAAGTCAGTTTGTATAATTGTTTTTTGTCCTTTAAAATTTTGGCACGATTTTTGTATTGATAGATGGGCGCATGAAGAATGACATAGGCTACTTTTTACCGCAGGAAAATATCTCTTTCCCAAGGGAAAAAAACTTTGAGGCGCGGACGAAATCGCGAGCGGAAAGCTAGTATAAGGATAATTACATAAACAAATATACTTTCACATAAACTCTAAAGCACATAAACAGTTACATCAAATAAAATAAAATAAAATTCGATGACACAGTTACTGAAATTAACCCTATCATACATTTAATATGGAACTAAAGTTTGGTTATAAAATAAGTATTTCTCTTATCGATGAATTGGTGCAAGTTTTCTCTTCGTACATTGAATAACCATTCTTTACTTTTATTCTTGAACATTGAAAAGGAATTTATTTCTTTCAGATTCGTGTCTGGTAAATTGTATAACTTTGGTGCAATGTATGTAGGTATGACATTTCACTGCTGCGGTTTTTTCTGGTTTTGGTACTTGGAACGCATTGAGTTTGTGCCTTGTGTTGTGACTATGGCTTATTCTATTCAGGTTCTGTTTGTGTCTGTATTGATGAATAAGAAGATTGTGACAAAATAATTGGATTATATCAAACACTTTAACTTCCTGATATAAAAGATTGGTTGAGTAATGTCTCGGTTTTCTGTGGATGATTTTAAGAAGTAATTTTTGTGTTATTTCGAGATTTTTAATCAGGGTAGGGTTAGCTCCTCCCCAGGCTATTATGCCAAATCTTAAATGAGATTCAGCTAGAGAATGGTAAAGTATTTTCATTTGATCAGAGTTCAGTATGTTCGACAAATATTTAAATTTATAAAGAAGGAATCTCAATTTTTTATTACATTATTTATGTGTGATTCCCATTTTAAATGTCTGTCTATGTAAACTCCCAAATATTTTATTTCTGCTGTTGATGCAATTTCGACTGTTACATTGTTTTTGTTGAAACGTAGCTTTGTATAAGATGGTAAGTATTTTCCGTATGATGTGAATGGCATGAAGAATGTTTTATTGAAGTTCATCGTCAACATTTTCGTGTCAAACCAACGCATTATTTTAGAAAAGTCCCTCTCCACTTTTTCTCTGAGACTATTCCATGATGAATCACTATAAAATATTACTGTATCATCAGCAAAGGACATGATTTTTTCTTCAGATTCCATTTGTAATAAATTATTTAAATATATAATGAAGAGTGTCGGACCCAGAACGCTTCCTTGTGGAACTCCATATTTAACTATAAGGCTGTCACTCTCAGTTTGTCCTATTTTAACACATTGCTGTCTGTTAGTTAAGTAGCTTCTCATAATGTCGTATGTTATTCCACGAAATCCAATATTTTCTAAAGTACCGAGTAGCTGTTCGTGGCTGACAGTATCGAAGGCCTTCGTTAAATCAACAAATATGCTAAGCGACGGTATTCTGCTATCAATTGTTTCACTTATTTTTGACACTAGTTGAGCAATTGCATCATTTGTGGACTTATTTTCTCGAAACCCAAACTGGTTGTCTTCTAATATTTCATATTTGTTCAAGAATTTCATTATTCTCTTTTTAAATATTTTTCAAAAATTTTCGCAAAGTTTGTAATTAATGATACAGGTCTATAGTTTTTTATATCCATCGTATCTCCTTTTTTAAAGAGTGGTTTTATAAAAGCTTTTTTAAAAATCGTCGGGAAGATACCTTCTGTGAATGATTTATTGATAAGACAAGCCAATGGGGTTGCTATATATTCCGATATACTTTTCAATGTTTCTGCTCGTAATTCATCGTATCCTGGTGCTTTGCTGATTTTCAAGCTACGTATTATCTCCTGTACTTCACCTGCATTGGTTTCTTCTAGATATAAAGAATTTCCCAAATGTGTCTCATACCTGGAAAAAAGTCTATATCTTTCTGATTAATTGGTTTTTAAAATTAAAATTTAAACAGTCAGTATAGATATTTGTTTATTAAATGATGAGTTTGATTGGTTGGATGAATGCAAAGATATGTTACATTGAATCTGGATCTGGAAAATTATGAGTAAGTACAGTAGGACCAGAAATATAATATGATTATGGCTTTGACTCACTGATTACGGTAGTACTCTAGTCAACATCTTCAAAAACGTGAAAAATTAAAATAAAGGTCCTAAAAATATGAGCGATAGCTCATTGGAGTCGGAATCACCTCTAGAAAAATGTTTTTGAAGGAAAAGTGTGCAGGCAAAAAATTGCAATTGTTATTAACAAAATAAGATGAAAAAAAACAGATGTTTATGTTTCTGTTAATAACTCGAAAAATATTAATATTTAAGCAATTTTGGAAAAAGCTCGTTAAAGAGGAGGAAATTTCCGAAATAAAAGTCCGTCCTGCCGGAACTCTATCTCCATTATTTATAACTTTAATTTGACGTTGAAAATGGGGCATTGAGCGGCTTTTACGGCATACGCGCGCTACCGCTAAACGGTGTTTATCAGATAAAATATTTTTTTTATGACATAAAATGTTATTTTAAAAATTTGAAAAAATTCCAGTATTTTCCTAACACTTAAAAGAATCTAAATCAGTTGGAAAAAACATTTTATCACTGTTTTTCAAAAAGTTATTCAATTGTTAACTAACAAATTTTTTCCTAATATCTGTTGACATAAACAATGGGATAAAAGGTATACATAATTGGCCTAAAAATTTGAAACTTTGTGGAGCCCTTTTCATATGTATACTTTACAAGATTCTGTGATGAATGTGTATAAAAGTTTATTAATTTCTTAATTATGATTTTTCATAACTATTGCAAAATATTGCGAAAAAGTAAAGAAAAATATAGAGTTTTTCCAAATAAATGCATGTAGTATCTAATAAACAATAAATACGAATTTGGTCTTAGAATTATTTGAAAGAGAAACTTATTTTCTATAAAAAACTCCTGAATATCCTTTATCATATCTCCAATAGTTTAAAAGATATATAATTTTTTTAATTGGCAAGTTATTTGGCGCTACAGTTACGTGACGTATGATATTAGAAAGTATTATTAACAAATTAATAAACTTTTATAAAGATTTATCGCAGGATCTTGTAAAGTATACATATGAAAAGAGCTCCACGAAGTTTCAAATTTTTAGGCCAATTATTTATACATTTTATCCCATTGTTTATGTCAACAGAGATTAGGAAAAAATTTGTTAGTTAACAATTGAATAACTTTTTGAAAAGCAGTGATAAAATGTTTTTTTATAATTTTGACAAGTAAAGTGACATTTTTCAAAACTGCTGTCAGTTTTGAAAGTCATTACTTTTCATAACTAGTTTTGAAAAGTAAAACTTTACGTAACTAGTTTTGAAAAGTTCATTTCAAAACAAGTAACGAAAAATATAAAGCAAATAAAAACAACTAAGAACTATTTTATACTAACTTTATTAAAGAAATATTTAAAAGCAGACATTTTTAAACAAAAAATTAAATAAGAATACTTAATATTTAAGTCAGAAACTTACCTTTTAATTATATCTGTATTAAATAGAATTGTCATTAGAAAGCTATCAATGCAAAATAAACACGAGAACTAGATGTATTGTTTTTAATTATTATTAGATAATTATGATTTTTTTTAATTATGGAATTTCGTCAAAATTATAAAAAATCTTGTACGGAACTCGTTATAAAACGCCATTTTGTTTAACTCGTGTTCATTTGCAGCACTCGCTACGCTCTTGCTGCAACATCACACTCGTTAAACAAAATTGGACTTTTCATAACTCGTTACGTAAATAACTATTTCCAACTGATTTAGATTCTTTGAAGTATTAGGAAAATACTGGAATTTTTTCAAATTTTTAAAATAACATTTTATGTCATAAAAAAAATATTTTATCTGATAAACACCGTTTAGCGGTAGCGCGCGCATGCCGTAAAAGCCGCTTAAAGCCCCATTTTCAACGTCAAATTAAAATTATAAATAATGGAGATAGAGTTCCCGGAGGACGGACTTTTTTTTCGAAAATTTCCTCCTCTTTAACGAGCTTTTTTCAAAATTGCTAAAATATTAATATTTTTCGAGTTATTAACAAAAACATAAACATCTTTTTTTTTCATCTTATTTTGTTAATAACAATTGCAATTTTTTGCCTGCACACTTTTCCTTCAAAAACATTTTTCTACAGGTGATTCCGAATCCAATGAGCTATCGCTCATATTTTTAGGACCTTTATTTTAATTTTTCACGTTTTTGAAGATGTTGACTAGAGTATAGGAAAACATTCGTCCACTTTTATGACTCTCACGCGAAATTCTATTACCTGTTAGAACCCTCACAAGGGCCGTACTTAAAGTTTATTTAAGTTTGTGGAAAGATAATAATTTAATTACTTTATGACAAAAAATGACTAAGAATAAAAAACTATATATACCAGCATTTGGATTATGTTTAGCCTGTTTAAAATACGATCATATAATTGATGAAGCTATAAATAAAATTGTAATGTTTAACGCATAAATTGGAAATTCATAAATTTGAAATATTAACTTATTAAAACACATAATTTATTCTTAAGCCTGAAGATAAAATGGAAATTAAATATTTTTTAGTAAATTTATTCTTAGGCATCCGGACTATATTGAATGTGAGTCAATGGTAATACTTGTCATGATTTATATAATGTTTAAATTATAGAATTTTTGCTAATCCTTTTAACAGGTATTTTTTAAAAGTTATAAAACTTGTTTGAATAAGTAGAAGCTGTAGTTGTTTAAGGTTCCAATATATTGAAAAACACAATTTTACTTAAGTGTTTCTTTGAATAAAGTATTAAAAATCCCAAAAACTACCAATTTTCGGCAGAAAGTTTGTAAAAAAAATGAAAAATTTCCAACTCATTTCTAATCTCATGAAAGCGATAGTCTCCGAGGTACCTGCTGACAATAGTGGATTTCGTTTCCTGGAGTTTTTTGACAATTTTAACAAAATTAGTCGTCAGTTTGAAGTTTTTGGTGCCCTTAAACACGAATATCAAGAGGGTGATGGTCTCTGAGGTATCCGATGACCAGGGGACCATTGTCTTCTGCAGTTTTAGGAAAATTCGATACCAAATGAGTCGAAAACTCATTACTCTAAGTAAGACCCTTGAGATAAAAAATATTTCCATGGAAAGTTGCTTAGGTGGTAGAACCGGTTACAATATCTTCCACACAAAATGTCCTGCGGTATTTAAACAGTAGTGGTGTAGAATGAGAAAACAATAATATAGTACCTAGGTATTAACTAATTAGTAGTCCACAGACAATTATAGTGGTACGGACTCCGAAAATGCAATAATATACAGGGTGTTTTATTTAAAATAACGAAGCTGATAGCGACTTCCGGTATAACCGGAAGTGTAAGATTAATGACATTATTTTGGGCAGATAGGCCATCAATGAAAATAGCCAAGTACGTTTTTTCAGATTTCAAATCGACATAGATCTCGAGATATTTCTACTGTCCCTTAACACAGGTAACACAAAATACACATGCTATAATAAATTATTTATTATAAAACTTTTTTAACTTCCCGCTAAAAAAAATTAAATTTTTTTTTAAAATCGGGAAGTTATTGGTTTCACCCCGTTTTTCGAAAATCGAGTTTTCATCGGATCTCAAAGTTTTGAGGTCTTAGGAACCTCCCCTGACTATTTTTACGAGGGTGTCTGTATGTCTGTATGTACGTGTGGATGTGTGTGTGTGTGTGTGTGTGTGGATGTATGTAAACCTCTTATAACTTTTGAACGGATTGCCGATCGGAATGAAATAAAAAGCATTCTAAAGAGTTCCATCTAACTTAGATTCCCTGTAAGTTTGATCCGATTCGATCTGGTAGATTTCGAGAAATTTCAAAATAACCGAAAAAAACAATTGGTAAAAATGATGTTTTTTGGGCATATCTTTTTGGCTATTGCATTGATCAATTTCATAACCTAATCAGCTCTCAAGCTTAAAAAGCCACGTCGAATGCCGTTTTGCAAATTAAAATCGGTTGATTCGTTCGTGAGATATCGTTGTCGAAAAATTTCAAAAAAAGTTTTTTTTTTCAATAACTTTGAGATTTTTTTGCTAATCGATTTTACACTCCTAGTAACGTTTTTAGGTCTCAAAAAACTGCGTCGAATGCCATCTTGAACATCAAAATCGAATAAGGCGTTAAAAAGTTATGGCTTTTTAAACATTTCAAAAAAAGTCAAAAACGTCAAAATACGTCACGTTACTATAGCTTTGCGGTTAAAACTAGCGGGAAGTTGCAAGGATGGCCTTTAAGGTCAACCTTTTTTCGAATTTTTTTTTGTTATCTCATGTAATCGTAGGAAAATCTTTTGTGTATTTCGAGCAGAAAACTCTTTGCGACTTTTTATCTCAAGCGGCAAAGTTGCTCTTTTTGCTCTTAATACACAAATAACTATTTTATTTTAAATTTATTTAGCTATTATATTAATAAAATTTAACCGATTCTGGGACTTAAGCAGATGTGCCACAGTTTTTTATTCACATACTCACCCTGGTCTTCCCAACACACCAAGTGTATTGGAAACTGATAAATTTCCTAAATCAGCATCAACAAGTCTTGGTATTTTATCTTTTTCTTTATGAGTTCCATCAGATATTGTATGTGTTCTCCAACCAAAAAAACCTATTACATTTTTTCCAATTGGAAATTTTGAGTTTTTACTTTCAATAATCCTGCAATAAAAAAATAATTAGAATTTACTTTTCTATCCTTCAAGGATATGAATATTTAGAAGCCCCATTTTCTATTGCAGATTGTAAATATTGTAGGTTTATAATATTACTGACATTTCTATTGTATTTATTATTATTATTATTATTATTATTATTATTATTATAATAATACAAGATAAGAGTTGAGGAACTAAGTTCCTATAAAACTCTTTACATGCAAGATAACAAAATTATTACTAGCAAATATTATATAACAAAATTTTAAAACGATCTACATTAGTAGCAGAAACAATTTCATCAGTTAAAGCGTTCCATTCGTAAAACACACGATTAGGAAGAAAATACTGGCGGCAAGCGGCAAGTAATCCTGAAATTTTCCCTACGGAGTTTAAGGTAATGTCCTCTCAAGCGTGCATCATCATTCCGTTTAAAAATATGACTCACAGGAGAGTCAATACTACTCAGGGCCTTGAAAGTCTGGATCAAGTCACCTCGTTGCCTACGTTGTGTTAAAGGTATCAGATGCATCATATATGAAGACGTTCTTCGTAGGACGGGCGCTGACGGAAATTAAAAGGTAATCGTGTGAACTTTCGTTGCACATTTTCGAGCAAATTAATGTCACGAACCAAATGCGGTGACCATACTGGATTTGCAAACTCGAGGATGGGTCGCACATAACTCTTAAACAGTGTCGCACACGTTCGGATATCACACTGCGACAATACCTTGGAGAGTACGTAGCTAATTTTATTAGCTTTATTTACTTGTTGTAAAGTTTGTTCAGACCACGAAAGATCCGAATTAATAACAACTCCTAGATCTGAATACCTGTTTGTATGGTGGAGCAACTCATCATTAAGAATATAATCAGTCCTAGGATTATTTTTACCTAGATGGAGAACGATACACTTAGAAGTGTTCAGGGGTAACATCCATTTTACACTCCACGAAAAAATGCGATCAAGATCGGTTTGAATGACATTATGATAGTCCACTTCACCATAAATTTTAGTGTCGTCTGCATACATGGAGAGGTCCATTTTAACCGCTGACCGGATGTCCGAAGTATATATATTAAAAAGAATTGTTGACATAAACTCAGAGTTTCATTGCGATCATAGACAATATGTCTATGATTGCGATACAATAAGTCGTGTACGCACAGTAAATTTTTCAAATTAGCAAGTCGGTCGAAAAATGGATCTCAGTCCAGAACATTTTCGAGCAATATTTTTTTTTTAATTTTCGGAGATAATTATCCCAACAACAATGTCTCGCTGAAATGGTTTCTGTGTTTGGAAACGAAGCACCACACCAGACAACTATTTTCCGGTGGTATTGCTAATTTCAACGTGGTCGCTTCAGTTTCAGCGACGAATCCAGGCTAGGTCCACCCAACAGGAGTCACACAGCCAAACATTGATGCAGTTCGTCAGCTAATTAAGGATAACGGCCGTGTGACATACCGGGAGATAGAGGCATCTTTGGGCATTTCAAAGATCTCGATACAGAAGATTCTACATGAAGAACTGGGTCTTTCGAGGTTGAATTCGTGTTGGATCCCTCATTTGCTTACAGAAGAGCAAAAAGCGGGTCGCGTCAATTGGTGTCGTAAAACATTGGAACGATTCAATAAAGGAAGCTCAGAAAGCGTTCATATTATTGTTAGTGGCGATGAATCTTGGATTTACTCCTACGAACCGGAAAATAAACGCCAATCCGCTATGTGGGTGTTTCAAGATGAGGAAAACCCACAAAAGTGATCCGTTTTCAAAGTGTGTCAAAGAAAATGGTCTCAACTTTCATGTCAAAATCTATTCATGTAGTAACAATTGCTTTAGAAGATCGAAGAACTGTTACTTCCATTACCAGAAGTTATCGCGAAACTTCGACAAAGCAACACACAACGGCGAATCATCCTACATTAAGACAATGCAAGTGCTCACACTGCCCAAAAGACAATCTAGTTTTTGAAGCTTCAAAATATCAACTTGTTAGACCAAGTATCTATTGTCTGAAATGTTAAAAAAATGTAATCCTTATTTTTTTGACATTGTTAGTTACTAAAACTTTTAAATAAATCTTTTACATTTTAAGGTGAAGTGTCCAAATATATCTGATTTAAAAATATGTAAATCATCAACAAAATATTAGATTTGAACTGTAAGAAGGATATTCTGAATTTCCTTTAAAAAATATTTTTGAATTCTACTTACTTTGCTACTTGAATTCCTATTATTTGTGAGCCCACAGATAATTTGTCGGTGTAAGCTCTTATAAATGGATCTACACTTATAAACAATGCTTGTGCCAAAAATTCTACAACATAATAAATGAAAAAATAAATAAATTTTAAAAACTGCACCAGGAAACAATCAAAGATTAGGTTATTTTTTTTAAATACTTAGTTAATTATAGGTTATAATTTGTTTACATCATCAAATTAATAAAATATCTTTGAAACCTTTGATCGCATTCACAATAATTAATCATTTTTTTTAATTAAAACAAAACTGACCTCCATCTTTAATAGATGGTAATTCCTCTTCAACTATCTTTACGTCATCATTTTTAGGGACTCCTTCAATTTTTTTTTGAAGTACAAAAACTTTTGCTGTAACCAGTTTTTTTTATTAAGTTCAGTTTACAATAGTACACTTCCACCTACAACATATATTTTATTACTAAATATGTTTATGCATGTGAAATGTAATCAGATAAAATATTTGATGATAAGAAATGTAAACATATTGTAGACACGCATGTGTAAAATGATTATTTTAATATTCATTCTACGGAATCAATATCAATACATAGTGTAAAACAAAGTCGCTTTTTCTGTCCCTATTTCCCTTTGTATGCTTAAATCTTTAAAATTACGCAACGGATTTGGATGCGGTTTTTTAATAGATAGAGTGATTCAAGAGGAAGGTTTATATGTATAATAACATCCATTAAATAGTGGACAAATACTGTTATTTTTGAGATTTGTAATGTGATGTCGTTAATTATCAAATTTTTTCCGCTTACATTGCAAACGCAGGCTGAACCCTACGAGATTTATCAAAATAATGTACTATTATTTGTACACATTGAAAAGGTCTACAGAAAACTCCGCGATGGTATGTCTATCTCTTATGGATATCCCACAATAACATTTTTTTGTCATTTACTTTTTACGACAAATAATGGCTAATTTTCGAAGCGATTTTAACCAATACAGCATTAATCCTTATACAATTAAATAGCTTGAATGCATTGTTGATTTAATATAGATCTATATGGTCCTTTACAGCACAAGATTTAAATGAATATTTTCGAAGATATTACAGATTTAAAATTGCGGGACGTAGCGCTTGCGGTGGTACTGGCCGGCCGGGGCGGCGGTAACGTGCCTATAAATAGCGCATCGAAGGCCGCGATTTTCCTTATAGCACTTTGAATTTTGCAGCGATCGGACGCGTTTATTACGAAATTAATCATTATGACGCTACCCTAAGGTGGCGCAGTTGAGATGTTAGACATTTACACCTGTAATTCTTACATAACTAAGTACTATGAGGCCACCGTAAGGTGGCGCAGTTGATATCTCATATATTTAAAAGGGCAAAACTTACTTACCTAAGAACTACGACGCCACCGTTAGGTGGCGCAGTTAATATATAATATACCTAACCGATAAATTACAAAGTACTATAAATAATAGTAAAAACTGGTAACTAACGAGAAAATATGATAAAAAATACAAAAAATTAATCGTAAAAATAAAAAAAAATTGGAAAAAACATTAGTGTTAGGCGGTGCGAAGTTCGCCGGGTCTGGTAGTTATTTATAAAATACATTTTGTTTAGGATAAGGTGTAAAAAATTTAGGTAATTTGTATATATATATATATATATATATATATATATATATATATATATATATATATATATATATATTATAACATATACCTGTGTGTAAGAATAATACTTTCTTTTGATTATATAAATGACTATGTTATAAAATATTCCTTACCATGAATTAATTTTGAATTTTAAATATAAATATTAAATAGGTAAGAATTAACTTAATTTAATTATTTTCCAATATTATTATTTAAATATGCTACCGGCTATTCTCTTATATCAGGGTTAGAGTTCAAAATATTCAAACAAAAAAATTGAATAGATTCAAAATCAGTTAATATAAAAATTTTCAACCAAATGACTGTAAAACCTCACTATCCTAGACCAATGATGTTCTCTAGGCATAGATTGTATCTAAATTTCTAACCTTACTAATTCAAAAATGTGACAAACCTCAAGAAACCGTTGTTAAAACCAAATATGCATCAAATATATGAAATGAAATATTCTGACTTTTGTTAATAAACAATTCAAATTAAACTTATCAAATAGTAAATAATAATTTAGTTAAACATGTGAAACAGTGAAATACAAATGTTCATCAAAGTTATAAAAAAATCAAACACAGAAAAACTCTTTATTGTAACGAGTGAAAAGTGGTTACCATTTGAATGAAACTTCGCTCCTCTTCTGGAAAACCAGGATTCGGGATTCACTTCTCAGGAAAATCTACTTTCTTCCCCGGAACAGCAAAGATTTCAGGACACTTTGGAGAGATCGAACAATAAATTCTTCTTCAACCAAAAGATAAGCTGCTACTACATCCACTGGTAAGTGTAATTATGACTTTCTTTCTTATTAAATATTAGTTTAATCTTCATTAACTTAATTAAGATGCAGTTATACCCATATACTGCTCAGCCCACAATTTAAGTATCTATTTCTTCATAAAATATTGTAATTTTCTCTTACCAATTGCTTTCTCTGGTTACCTTGTGATAATATTAATACTTTAAACTGATTTAAAACTTTCTTTTATCAATATTTTCAAAAAAACTCAAAATTTCAACGGAGCAAATTTTTAATACATCTTACATATTAAGAATCGGAAAACAAGAGACTTTCCATCAAATCAACAAAAAAACAACTGAAAAATTCAACAAACTTAAATCTATGCATCCTTACCACCTAATCGCCTACTAATTCCTTATTTAAATAAAATTACTAACAAAATCTAATTCTTGATTCATTATTACAATTTAAAACAATGATTATTCTTTTTATTTTTATAAAATTTACTAGCACTATAAACTAATATTTTTCTTTTTTCAGAATATTTCATTTGGAATTTGAACTATTAACAAATTAGAATATGGTTGATAAATTTGTATATTTTAAAAGTAAGTAAAAATTTTAATATTTATTTTAATCATTTGTGATATTTTCATCATTTAATTTTCTTATTTAATCATACCCTTAATTCATTTAAAAATTAATGTTTAATTACTAACGTATTGGCAACTTTATAAGCTTTTAATTATTTACTTTTCCCATTTATCAATTTCATAATTATTGAAACTTTATATAATGTAGATTAAACCATTTTGAATCTTTAAAAAAAAATCTTTGAAATGAATTTGTATTTTTTTCTTTCTTATTCTATTTTCTTTTTCCTTTTTTAGGAATTATGAAGAAGATGATGATAATTAATCCTACTGTTACTGCATTTGCGCTCTGACCCAAAATAAGAAAATTTTCATTTCTCTATTTGCCATAAGATTTTCATTCTACATTCTTATTTAATATAGCATAGTAACTCATATCATCTCAATATATATATATATATATATATATATATATATATATATATATATATATATAATAACATATGATAACTCCTTTTTCTATTATTATAGTATTCTATAAGTTACCATGTTATAAAGTACTTCTTACCTAGAATTTTTTTAAATTTTAATATAGATGTGAAGAAGGTAAGATTCAAACTAATTTCTTTTATTTTAACGATTATTATTTTAACATATTATGCTCCTAGCTATTCTCTTTCTTAGGGTCAGAGTTCAAAAATTTCAAATAATAAATGGATTCAAATTTAACTAATATTGAAAATTTCAACAAAACGATTATAAAATTCAACAATCATATACCAAATTATGTTTTCAGAACGGTGATTCTATTTTGACCTTAACCTTACTTTTTCTTATTGTGTTGTGCGCTTTACACATTACTTTCAAAAAAACCAAATATAGTTAAATCAAGTGTTATGAAAAGTTCTAAATTTTGTAACTAATGAATCAAATTAAACTTATCTAAGAATGAAAAATAACTTATTTAAACAGTGAAACAGTATACAAGTGAGATTAAATGTTCATCAAATACAGAAAAATCAAACACAGGAAAGTTCTTTATTTTAAAAAAATTGTAAATTGATACCGTGTTCTGGTGATTTTGTATTCTCTTGGAAACAGCTAAGGCACAGGATATCCTTTTCAATTGGAATCCACCATTTCCCAGGACATCAATGATATACGGACACTTTAGAGATTTGGACGAATAAAATTGTTTCTAATCAGTAAATAATCTGCTCTTGCATCAAATGGTAAGTAAACTAATACTCTCTTTCTTATTAGAAACTAGTTTTACTTTCGTTAAATTAACTCAGGAAGCATTTATATAAATGAACTGCTCAGCATACCATTTCTAACATTCATTTCTCCATAAATATAAACTTTACGTTTTACCAGATGCTATCAGGAGTTGTCTTGCGGTTTTGTTAACACTTTTGACTACTTTTATACTTTCTTTTATAAGTATTTTGAAAAAAAATCGAAATTTTAACGGAGCAAAATTTATTACATCTTATCCCTTCAAAAGGTAGAAAACAAGAGAGCGATTCAGAAATCAACAATTTAACAACTGAATCTCCAAACAAACTTACACTATAGATTCTTATTCTCTATTCGCCTACTAATTATTTGTCAAATCAAATTACTAAAAATCTAATACTTAATTCCTTATTTACATTTAATACAATAATCATTCTTTTTTAAAAATTGCTAAACTTTTGATGAATTGTTAATTTTATAATATCTTATCTACAATATAATCTAATATCTTTCTATTTTCAGAACTTTTCATTTGGAAATTAAACTAATAACAAATCACAATATGGCATGATAACAAACATTGTATATTTTGAAAGTAAGTAAAATTTTTATATATTTCTTCTATGATTTCTAATATTTTATAATAAATTTTATGTAAAGTTTTACATTTATGTTTTAACATTTAATTTTCTTATTTCATTTTATCTTAATTTTTTTAAAATCGGTTTTAATTACCAATGTATCGTAAAATTTATAAACTTTTTCTATATTTAATCTTATTATCTATTTAATACATGATCATTAAAATTTTATATATTATAGATTTTGAATCTTTGAAATAAATATCTCTTAGATGTACTTGCATATTTTAATTTCTTATTTTGTTTTATTTTTCTTTTTTAGGTATTGTGAAGAAGACGATTATAAATTATACCAAATTTACTGCATTTGCACTCTGCCTTGGAATAAGAATATTTTCCTTTTCTCTATTTTTATTAATTTTTTTTACATGTACTTATTTGATATAGCATAGTAACTTATATCATCTCAATATATATATATATATATATGTGTATATATCGTGGGCTCACATATGCGAATTGTGGAAATTAAAAACATCATTTCGTGTAAACCCTGTCTCATCAGTAAAAAGAATGTCTGCAATAAAATTGGGGTCCCCAGCATCATTTCTTAGAAACCAACGGCAAAACTCCCAATCAAGTGGATTATCAAGTGGATTCAGAGCATGCTCACGTTGGACATTGTACGGGAAAAGCTGCTCCCAACCAAAGGAGCCTCAATTCCTACCTTCACTGATATTCTCTGCAAACTAGTTTCTGGATTCTTCTCTACTCGTGCCAAAATTGCTTCTTCTGTATAAGGGGTGGACAACGACTTGGTCTCCCGGAATTATGGGACTGTTTCCCACATGTACTGTTCACGCAATCTTTGGTGCAGTCTTCCAAACACACGAACTGAAGGCATGAGAAAGTGTATACATGGGCGCAATGAATTTCATCTGAATTATTTTATGGCACCATGAAACTCGTCCGTTTAGGTGAAAGGGATAAAAATACATAATGAATTTCATCCGATCACACAATGAATCTTATATTTAAATTTGACACTGGAATTTATATTGGAGTATACAAAAAAATATTTTCAGATATTTAAATAAATATTACACCAAACTAAAAAACTTAGATAGATTTTTGACAATTTAGTTCGCCGTAAAAATGTTTGTTTTTATTTATTGTACTAAAAATTTGGTATTATTGCTAATTGTAATTTGGGCTGAAGGATCTTCATCCGTTCGAAACACTACAAACAATTGCGAGTCATTTCATTCGCATTTTAAAAATTGTTTTTACCACTCGTATCCTTCGATATTTATATTTATAGATGGTTTAAAAAAAATTCAAGTGGACACCTAGGTAAACATTCAAAGTGTCAACATATGTCCAACTAGCAGTTAAGGGGAGTTTAAAGAGTTCATTGTTATTAAAAAACTGTTTAGACGTTTTCCAGCAGAGTTCTTGTGAATCTGTTACAATTTTGGTGAATAAATTGTGTTGAAGTCTCCCTAAGTGTTTCAATATGATCAAACTGTCTTGACCATTTCATGAAAAGGCTTCGCTTTGATTTGACCATATCAGGAAAAGATTTCTTATGATCGATATCCCCAAACCAAATCATGATGTGGCCAATAGACAGTGAAACATTTTACGAAATCATCGAGTATTTCATAAAATGAGTAAATGTACGATATGACAACGACACATATATGCTCAAGAAATAGTTAGAGTTTGTAAAAATTTAATTTAAATTTTTCTTTGTAATCAATTTTAAATTATTTACAATAAATTTTGTTATTGTTGCCAATCGTTTTTTTATCTTCAGCAAAAAGTTGAATAAAGTCGTATTTTTTCATTTGATATTAACACCGTTTGAGTTAAATTATTTTGAATAGTGATAGTTATGATATTAGGTGGTATAAACTATGCCTCGAACGTTGAAACACTTTAAAATAGATTGTGGCATGGATCACCAAAGGGTTAACTCAACATGAAGAGGCTTAACTTTTGCGGTTTGCACAAAGTTTTGTAAATAAAGCCATTATATATTTTTTTTTCGCTTTTAATATGACAGACCGTTTTAAGGACCATAATACGTTAAAAAGGTTTAGAGCTCCCTCTTTCTATACCAGAAACTATTCAGTGATTCTTATCGTTATGATTGCAGTGATGGATTTGTGCTGGGCTACATTTTGCGCTGTGCAATGCTTCTTTAGAACAAACATTGTCGTCACAAGATGGGATAGACCTGATAGGGAAAAATTCGAACTACTCATTAAACCTAAGAATAGAAAATTTGTCACAATCAATCAGACATTCCCAGTACAAAGAGAACTTTATGAAACTTACCAAGATATGATAAGTAGAGAAGAAGAAAGGAAAAAGATGTGTGAATTGAAGGACTTAAAATATTCAAAGAAATAATGCAGATCATCAACATATCATATCTTTTTAAATAAATAAAAATTAAATTGTTTTTTACAATTTGTTACTGGATACTTGAAATTGCCCCCTTTTTTGATATATATGACCGATTTTTACGAATTATTGCTTGAAGAAACACAACATTTACCGCTTCTCGCATCAATAGAACATTGCGTAATACCATTGAAAGAATAATTTTAAAACAAACTGTGAGAAGAAGGTTGATGTAAGTGATTTAAGAGCAAGAAGACGTACTAACCAGGCAAAATTGTAGATTGAAAACACAATTGGCAGAAGAACAACTGGACAATCAACGAATGGAGAAATTATTTTTTTAGAGATAAGTCCATAACTGAATTAGCCTTTTTGTCCACCACCACAATATCTGGTCGATTATGCGTCATCTGTCTATGGGTCTATCGTAGTAGTGTTTAAAATCAGCATTCTCAAGACCTTTCTGCGGCTGTTAATAATGATTGTATGTCCTAAGTAATCCATATTTATTGGCTAACTTCTGGTGTATGATGTTGCATACCTGATTAGGTCTGCATAGGTAGTCGCTGCCAGCTAAGGTTCAACAGCTATATGGTTTCTGAGGTTTGTTGGCACTTTCTACACTTGTCCGATGCACAATTTGGATAACCTATGTTATTTTTTTATAATTCTTGGAATTAATGACCTTATCCTGAATCGCAAGCATAAATCCGTCTTGAGAAGAATGTGCCTTCAGAAAGCCACCTATTTGACACTTTCTTCTTAATGTAGTGTTGATTAGGGTCATGGTTTCTGGGCCCACTTCTGCTGCTTATCACAGATTTCCACATTTACGTCTGCGTTTGCGAGGTATAGATGAGAGTAATTTTTATCTGCTTTTACTACATCATGCAAGTTGGATGTCTAAGATTTCTTATTATTATTATTAATTGTATATATAAGAATTACTCATGTAAAGGTATTACATAGTGATAGTGATAGTCAATAAAACACGAACATGCGGTAGGTTATGAAAAGAGCCTATGGCGAGTTTTTTTATATTACTTTCGAGTATTTTAAATAAAATTTGCATGCAATATTTTTTTGTAATTCAATTTATAAACGATTCTTTTGTTAAAAATTATTTTCAGTTTTAGTTATGTAATGAACTGTAATGTTTTTTTGACATTTCTTTTTAAAAAAATTGCTGGTTATATAGGTACACTCTTTAAAAAAAGGATTATCTGGTACTTTATTTAAAAAACCTTTAATTTCTTAGAGTGAATAAGTTTTTGATTTTATTACTATCTTTTCAATTAACGTGTTAATAAAGTGTGCAACTTGGGATATTTGGCTGTGCTTAATATTTAAATCTGTTTTAATAATTGAATAAATAATGTGTGCTTACTCTTGGTTGCGTCATTTTATCTTTTAATTCTTCGAAATACCTATACTATTAAAACATTCTCAGGAAACGAATATATATTTTATTGTTTATTCAATTGATAAATTGTTTATACAGTTTTTTTAAAGGTTTTCTTATATTTATCCGGTAGCAAATTGTTAGGCCACATTTGTTACTTTTTTGTTCTGAATTCAAACGTTTTAGTAATCTTTAAATTTTATTTAGTACTCGAAGAATTGCTGCCTAATTCCAGATTTTCTTTGGTACATTATCAAATTTTGTGGCACAAATACTGAATACATTAGTTTTCAGTTAATAAAATCTACAGACACATGTGTTTCTTGTCTAGTGAGATCCTGCACTCCCGTAATACCTACTGCTAGCTGTATTCTCCCGTAATAAAAATACACAAGTGTCACCATATATAGACAAGAATAGTAGAATCAATTTTGCAAAAACTGGTTCAATGACGCCGAACCTCCGCATTTCGGTCTGCATCGTTGTCGCTCACCAGCAACAAGTAGAAATCGGTAGATTTAAAAAAATCACGTCAAATTAAAAAAAAAGGGTTATTTTAATAAAAAAAAGGTAAGTTTAAAGTAAGTTACAAAAAAGTTTAATAATTATGAGAGAAAATTATAACGGTATATCGGTAAATTTCTTCCTAAATCGGTAGATCTATAAAAAAATCGGTAAAATTGGCATCGCTGCTCACCAGTTCTCACAAAATTAAACTAAAAACGTCGGCAAACCAGAACGGACTGTGATACAAATGACTTTAAAGGCAGCGGGCAAAGTGATCCTAGTATTTTTGTACGGGACTACCGAGTTGTACCACGAGACATCAGGTAGATATAATCCTACCGTCTAGTTGTACCACTGAATTTCTAGAGAGGATTAAAGGTTTAATAATATAATCTTATAATATTCTTAACAGTTTTAATATAAATTCCTTACAAAATACATATTTAAAAATTGTTTTGAAATATAAGTACAAATTTACATATTATTACACCTACATTAATTTTATTTTACAAATTAAAATTTTAGGTCTTATTGCGGCAAATAAATATTGCTTAAAGATTTTACAAAATCAAATTTGGTAATTTTGCGTTCCTGTAGTTCTTTTATTTTAAAAGTTATATAAGTACTCCTGCTTCTTTCTAGTAACAGATTTAATTTTTTTTTATAGTTAATGACTTATTAGCTGTCTTCATTTTTGTAAATGTTTCATTTTGAATATTTATAATCAAATCTACAAAAATAAATATATTTGGGTGAGGAGAATAAAAACTGTTTTTTAATAAAGAATGAAATGATTTACAAGCGTTGGTAGACCGATACATACTATTTGTGTTAAGTGCCCAAATTCTTGGAGGAAATATAGATTCTTCGGATATATAATTGTCAAGTATATAATCACAAAATCGTATAACTCTCTCATCTTCGGGTGTTTTGTCAAATATTTCAAAAGAAAAAAAATCACCTACTTCGTTAGGTTCTAAAACATGCAGGCCGAAGAATAACTTTAAAAACTTACCAATTTCTGAATTATTTTCCTTATATTCATTTGACAAACCTAAATTTAAAATTTTACGGTACCATGCTTGACATAAGTGAAATCTACACCCGGTTAAATTTGAATATGGCCAAAATCTGAAAATAGCATTATGAATTGCTTGTTCAAAGTCGACTACTATCTTTTTTGGGTTAAAAGATAAGTTCAGTGCTTTACATTTATTGCTAACATTTTCAAACAATTTAACATATGTATTACTCTTTTTATCAGGTAACAAAGCAAATATGACCGGAACATAATAACCGTTTTTAAAAGCATGGATGGTAAATAGTTGGTAAAAAAACTTTGTACAGTACTGAAATGTACCATCCATATAAATCGTATCACAGGAACACAAAAAATATAAATTTGTGAATCAAGAAAAGATAATTACGTTATTTATATCTAAAGAGCAAAGGAAATTTTCTTCTTTAATTTTAGTTTTCAGATTTAAATTAACAACTGCATCAAAAACCTGATCTCTATTCTTGGGTAATGCTGGTAAAATATCTCTACGTGCTTCGTACATATTTCTTCTCACACGCAATAGATCATCGCTTCCAATGTCTGAAGCCCAAGCATTGTTCTAAGACATAAAATATCAAACCGTTAATAATAATTTAATTTATAGAATTTTTAGTACTTACAACAGCTTTTCTTTTAATGCTATTACTAATAGCTTGCCTAGCAATGGTCTTCTCACGTTCATGATTATAATCTAGTTGAGATTCCAAAATAGTTTTTTCATCTGCACTTGTATATATTTTTGCGTTGCATCTACTTTTGGTGTTAGTGCAACGCCATCTTATTTTCCCACACTTTCAATGTGGGCTTTTGAAAATTTAAAGTTATTTAACACTAACAATTTTGCACCCTTTTCACTAAAAATGGATTGAACTTTCATTCTCTTAAACTTAAACTCGCAACTGACACTGACTACCCTAACTATCAAGACTAGAAATAAACAGAGCACCGGTAAAAAAGTTATCACCGCCCACCAAAAATTTAAACTTTGTCATTGATGGTTGTTGATATTATAGATAGTTTCACTTGTTGACAAACAGATTAAAAAATTTCTGAGAATAATTTAAACAATTATAATATAATCCGTGGTACAACTCGGTAGTCCCCTTTTTGTAAATATACGGTGCAAGTAGGTACCCTGTTTGATTTAAACACAAAGAAAGGAATTTAATTTCATATAAATTATAATCATGCTATCCACTAAATAAAAGCAGGTAAGTAAGGATCTGCAGTTATTAAATTGTCGAATTGGCTCAGATTCAAAGACGTTTCACATAGATTTGCCATCATCTGCTCTCTTGTCAGAGTACCTATTGGTTATCTTAGTATAGCGGTCACTTGAAAATTTGATTTGATTTAATTTTCATTTGATGAACGCTAGAGCTAATTAGATTTGCGAAAGCATGGACGAGAGGAAAAATTTGCTTAAAATAATTTTTCAAAGTAAGAAACGTATCTCATAGATCTGAAAAATGTGATTAAATTGTGTTAATGGCATTTTTGAAGCAACGTTTCTTGTAGTAGGTATGTTTTGGCGAATGAAATGAAATGAACGATCGACAGAAAAAGTGTTAATAATAATAATAAATAATAATAAATAATAATAATAAAAAAAATGTGAGCCGTCACGGGACGCCTGGCAGATGTAAAACATCGACATTATTGTGTAAAAGTAATATGCAGAAAAGAACAGATTGTGATAGGAACTAAATATGTCATAATGATAAAATAAAATATTACGATTTTTTCCATATACCGATGACTATTTATTGAATAAATGTAAAAAGTGATTTCGTTTAGCTTTTTATTTAATTGCCTTAAATTCTTACGTTACTATATTAATATAATATATACTATATTAATATAATTGTAGTTACTTCATAATTTTAGTACAAACAAAAAGCAATACTAAATAAAAAATAGAAAAATGATGAATTTAACTATGAATACAACTTTATCGTTGAATAACTTTTAAACGGTATTTAAATGGGAAATGTATTATGATTTAGGCACGGGTTAATGTAAATATTAAGGGCTGGTTGAGGTCTGATAATTTTTGTTAGGTCATAATCTAAAAATTTGATGGGTGTTTGGAGAACAAAACCAAATTTGGGAAATAACGGACACCCCAATGTATATAGAGTAGGTAGGTACTCACTCATTTTTATTCAATATTTTTTCATCACTTTCTTTATTAACACTTTGTTTATTCATATTTAAAACTTATACACAAATTTTACGCGGACAACTATATGACATTTATTCACCAACAATCAATTTTGATTGACTAGCTGTCAATTTTACAGGTCAGCAAAATATGTAGGTATATTATGTTGCCTATACAAACAAACATTTTTAGATATATAGAATAGATAGTAGGCGGAATCGAGTTAGGTTTTTGAATTTTTGAATCAATGAGCTTCTTCCCCCTATTGTTGGCGCGCCACCGTCGCGTCGATCAAAACATGAGACCAATTTCATATAAGGTATCAGTACATCTCTTTATTATATATTATCGATGCGTTAGGTTTTTTACGTCATACGAATCATACGTCACCGTCGCCACGCGAGAAATCTGATTCACGTACGGCTATAGATGTTTCACATCAATAATAATACTTTATTGATTCTTTAAGACATTTACAAATAATGTATAGGACAAGTCAAAAGTATAATATACAATATAAACTGTACAAACAATAATAAACAAAACATTTAAATTACAAAAACCTTTTACATATTTAAGAAAAATTGTTTTCTAAATATTCTCCGACACTGTAATAACATTTGCTAAGCAAACATTTTTTGACCTCTTTTCTAAATCTAGTGGTGTTGAAGCATTTAAACGATTTAGGAAGATGATTGTACAATTTAATGCTCATGTACGTAGGTAAAGATTCGAATTTGGACGTTTTATGGATAGGTATAGCCAACAAAACCATATGACGCGTATTACCTATAATTGTGGTAGTCTGCAATTTTAGGTAATCGGTAAATACAACAAACACTCCAAAATGTATATACAAGCAACTGGTAAAATTTTATATTTAAAAAAACTGGTTTAGAGGAGTAATGGGGTTGGATATTAAAAATCATACGTATTATCATTTTCTGCGAAATAAAAATTCATTTCCAATTTGAAGCACATCCCCATTACACTATATTATAACCAATGTGACTGTACACCAAACTATAGTAAACATTAATTAATGAGTGTATTGGTAAGGATTTCTTTATTCTATTTATGGCATAATAAGAACTTTTAAGTTTTTTGACCACATAATTAATATGAGTATTCCAATTCAAGGAATCATCTATATAAAATCCTAAGAACTAAGAACACAGTTTGTGGAGGTCAGGGTATAATATTTTCATGATTTAAAAACAGTCTGTTACGTTCAGGAGTATTTTGTATTCTAAAATAAATACATTCAGTTTTGTTAGTATTGACCATTACAAATTGTGATATTAAACCATCACAAATAGTAGTGAGTTCTTCAAGAGTATGAGCTCGTACTGCTAATAATGTACCATCGGGTTAGTAAATTTGAATCAATATATTCAGGTAAATCATTAACGAACAATATAAAGAGTAGAGGGCACAGAACAGATCCTTGAGGTACTCCAGAGCCAATAGAATGTAAATCAAATTTACAATTTTCTAGTTTGACCCTCATGTAGGTACCTATCGGAAATAAAGTCATTTTAAAAATACTCCTCTAAATCCAACATTATAAAGTTTAGATTTAATAAAATTAAAGTCAAGGCAATCAAACGAACGGGACAGAGGGACAGATCGAAGTAAATACCTACTTGCAATATGCAAACCATTGTCCAAACCTTTATAGACGAATTTAGAAATTTGCAAGCGGCGGTCTGTGTAGAATAACCTATTCTAAAGCCGTCTTGGCTCTCTGAAATAATATTAAATAAGTTTAAATAATTTAGCATTTTAGAGGAAATTATTTTTTCAAAAACTTTGGACAGAGTACTTAAAATGGAAATAAGCCGATAATTAGCTATGTTATCCGTCTCATTTTTTTTTTATAAATGGGAACAACAGTTGCTAATTTTAAAGAAAATGGAAATTTTCCTAAAGAAATAGACAAATTGAAAAGATATGCAGTATTCCCTAAATCCGAGGTAAAAGAAAAACAACAATTGATCACATCAGCAGTAAATTATTATTTGCGTACGAATTGGCACGTATATGTGTCTTAATAATTTTTAAAGCTGAGAATGACCGAGGAGGGTAAGCAATGCTGTTTAACACTCTGAAGTATTATACTCCGGTCAAATTAGACCAAATAATAAGAAAAGCGAAACAGAAAATTACAACAAGCTAAAAATCAGTAAAATTGTTCAAAATATAATTATAAATAAAATTTAGAAATTCCCCAGCATTTCATTGCATGAAAAAATTGTATTCAAGTTCAAAAAAATGAGTTTTTTGCGATTTTCAGGAAAACGGTAAGTTTTATCGAAAAAATATTTAAAACAAAAATTGTAGATCCTAAAATTATCTACAAAAAATGTATTAATGATTTTTTTATAATTCACGTTCACAAAGTTTCTATTTCGACACTAAAAACAGTATCGAAATAGATTCATTGTAACACTGTTTTTGGTAACTTTTTGTTTTACACAATTGGTTGCACTGCACTGATTATCAATGAAAGATGAAAGAGTTCAGGTAGTAAATCAAGAATTATGTTGTATTAACTACATTATCAGCGATATTGCGAAATTCAGAATATTTTATTCAAATTTGACAAACATTCAAATTCAAAATCACTAAAACTGCCAAGTGTCAAAAGTGTCAAGATCGCCAACATAAATAAATATTTCGAAAAACTCTTATTTTGTTTATTTTTTTATACTTTTAAAAGTTCATTATAAAAAATAGTATGTAAAACTCGAATTACAATGACGGTTTGTAGTTCCACAAACTTCACTCGTACTACGAAACCTGTCATTGTAACACTTGTATTACAATATACTATTTTCATACGAGCCACCATTTTGAGATATTACGATCCAAAAAAATGTAAAAGTTGTAATCGTCATAATATGAATAAGTACATACATTTCTAGAGTTTTAATATATTGTTAAAATATTTTTCTTACAAACAGTTACAACATGTCTCGGTTCATTTTAATGTTGAAAGAAAAGTTTACTGCTGAAAATATATTAGCAAAACAAGCTAATAATGATGCTGATGTAGGTACTCATCATTGAAACAGCAATAGAGCAATCTAAGTAATATGGTAAATATAACTGTTGTTGTTAGTGAAGATGTTGACTTACTCGTATTACTCACTGCTAGAACTCCAACTGCAAAAACTATTTACTTCTTAAAACCAGGAAAAGCTCAACATCAGTCGGAAATGTATTGTTCTAAAAGTTTATCTACTTTTGCAAAGAGTCAAAAGCATGTACTATTTTTACACGCAATAACTGCCAGTGATACGACATCTGCATTTTACAGAAGAGACAAAATATCATTCTTTAAATAAAATGTTTGAAAAACAAGATTTAGTTCAATCTGCTCAAGTTTTTAAAAACAGTAATTCAATTTAACAAGTTATTATCACCAACGGCATTCACTTTCTTCTTTCTATGTATGAAGCTTCTAAAAAATTACTTGCTTAGATAAGTACCGATATGCATGTTTCGTTAAAAATACTAAACATAAAAAAGAAGTTCAATTAGCTTGTTTTCCTTCAACCACAGCTGCTGCTCAAAAACTTTTTCGGGTATATTATCAAGTTTAATGTTGGCTTGGTTATCAGCTAGACCCTACAGAGTGGGGTTGGAAGTTGGTTAACAATATACTAGAGTCAGTACAAACTTTACTCCTACCTGCACCGAAAAAACTACTAAACACAATCTTTTGCAACTTCAAGGAAATCAAAATCAGATGCCTCGTTGATTCCATTTTTTTTGTCTTTTTAGTTCATTTTTTTTTGAAGGAGGTTCAATTTTTTTAAAAAAGTTTTTCATTTTATCATTTTTAGTTGCTACTTGGCTTTGTCAGATGTGGGCGCCAATTCATGATGTACTATCTTCAAAACCTTCCGAATACCGTGCAAGAGTTCAGTCCCCAACAATCCCGATATGTACCAATGTGAGTTTTTGGAGACATAAGTAAATTCTATCCTCTAACACCTAGAGACACCATGCACTTACGCTGAAGGAAAATATTGTGATGAAACGTGGACTTAATTGTCTGAAATCACCAACCCGCAGTGATCAAGCGTGTTGATTAAATGTTCATTCCTTTTCCTTGTGAGAAGAGGTCTTTGGCTTTGGAGTGGGACGGTTTTTATGTTATACATCATTATTAACATAATAATTTAACTGCAAAGCTTATTCTGTTGATTTTTGTGGTATTTCCTGGAATATCTTAAACATTGATGACCAGACCTTAACCAAATTTCTATGGGACCACACGGACACTACTCTTTTGAATGCAAAGAGAATTTTTCAAATCGGTTTAGAAATACCGAAGATATTCGGTAACATACATGAAAAAACATGGTCGAATTGAGAACCTCTTCCTTTTTTGAAGTTAAAAATAATCTTATGACAACCAGACAAATAAAAGTGATCACAGGAGAGCTTTTACGTTTGGTTTTTTTAACATAAAAAATTCTAACCGGTTGTAATATAAATGAAGTTGTTTTTTTACTATATTCGTGTGGTAACCCACCATAAATTTGGTTTTATTATTTTCTTTGAAACCCGGGTACCTTTTTTTCAGTGTATTTTATTAGATTTAAAACAAAACCCTCGATGATGCGCTATACAGTATTTTGTTTAAAATAAAATAAGATTTTATTTTAAAGTGCAAAGCAATAAAAACGAGAGACGAAAAAACATTTATTTGTTCTTAGAAAATATAGTTAGTCTATTACTTCACAAATATTTCTAAATTCAGACGTACTTACTAATTGTGTTTTTAGGAATTTACCTAATACCTATTAACTTTACAATCTTATGGTCATTATTATGTGATCAAACTTACACGAATGTGACAAGGCTTTGGCCAAGGTTTTGAACCCTTCCCTTCTCATGCATCGTCAAAGGTAACATCGCGACGTGCGATGTAATAGACTGGTCAATTTTCGATTTCTTCAAACCGATTCAAAACTCAACAGACAACCAAAAGTGCGACAGGTAGCTAAGTGAAGCGGCACCGCGGTATTCATGCAGACGGTTTTTAAATTTATTTCAATCCGCGCGTTTTGTGGGTGAAGGATATCTTCCTTAAAATTGTGGAATTGTGGATATTACAAATTAATTTCTTTATTGAGTAAGTTTTTTTTTTTAATTTTGATATATTTACAGAATACTATTTTTTATATACCTATTCACTAAATATTGGATATTTTTATTTTATACTCAATATGTTTGGAAACTTTACGAAATTTTTTAAATTTTTTATAATTTTGTATTTTGCTCTTATTTTTAAAATACTGTGTGTTTAAAGATATTAAAAAATTCTAATTTGTATTTATGTTTGAATCTTCAGAAATACAAAGAATAAAATCAAAATTGTTAATAACTTTTTTAGTTAAATAATTAGAAAAAAATGCTTTTTGACAATTTGGAAAATTTTGATCTATAAAAAACTATATTTAAACAATAGTTATGTTTACAGTGAGAGTATATTCGTACTATTTTGACTACAACGTGACTTTTGTAAATCTTCTAATCTCTTAAGAAATAATTGAATTTAATTGTACTAGATTCCATAAAATGAAAATGACAATTTTTATATTATTTTTCGTATAATTTGGCTGTGAATTTACCTTTAACTGTTAGTTTACTGATTGATATTTAAAAATAAAAATGCAAAAAAACGGCCAAATCGGCTTTTCTCAATTATGTTTATATATCGAATATATCAGATTAATAAAGGCAGCAATTATGCCCGTGCTGTAAATTACATTACATAAGACTTACCTACATGTAAAGTACGTCTTACTATTTTTGTTTTATTGGCATATAAATATATATATTGATAAGGACTTCCTCTGAGGATCTTTTTTCCCATCAATATTATCTCCGGGTGCGTGGATTCAGCAGTTATGAAATTGATTGTTATAACAAAAAAAAATGTATGAACAAAAATATATTTTTTTGTTATTTTCTTGGTTTCTTTCAGCTCCTCTGTATCGATTATATGCTTTTGGTTAAAGAGTCTTTGAAGTCACCCTTTACCTGAGAACAGCGGGCGGTCTATAAATGACACCCTTTTCTCGACCCTCGACCTCGATCCGGCATGTGGTTGTATGCACTCATATTTTTACAATATATTGTCTAACTTTAAGAAGTATATGTAATTAATTTTTTATACATAAAAATAAATAAATAATATAAACGTAAAGATAATTGTTTTTCTGATATCAATCATATATAATACTTACGCAAAATTTTAAAGTTAACAGACTAGACACCAAAATATTCTACATTACATTGAGAAAAGAACAACACTCATAATAACATAAAATACCTCTAGCGCCTCTAAACTTCAAAATTTTGCGTCAGTATTATATGTATATGGTTGAAATCAGAAAAAAATATATTTTTATAATTCACGTTCACAAAGTTTCTATTTCGACACTAAAAACAGTATCGAAATAGATTCATTGTAACACTGTTTTTGGTAACTTTTTGTTTTACACAATTGGTTGCACTGCACTGATTATCAACGAAAGATGAAAGAGTTTAGTTAGTAAATCAAGAATTATGTTGTATTAACTACATTATCAGCAATATTGCGAAATTCAGAATATTTTATTCAAATTTGACAAACAATCAAATTTAAAATCATTAAAACTGTCAAGTGTCAAGATCGCCAACATAAATAAATATTTCGAAAAACTCCCCTTTTATTTATTTTTGTATACTTTTAAAAGTTCATTATAAAAAATAGTATGTAAAACTCGAATTACAATGACGGTTTGTAGTACTCGTTCTTTGCGAAACTCAACGCTTCGCGGTTCTACAAAAATTTGAATAAGTTAGAACAAAAAAACTCGAGACAAGAAAATTGAATACCAGTTTTGTGGTTTTCTGGCTTAACTTTTTGGTAAAGGATGGCTCCCAAAGTTTGTTATAATAGGTTTGTCGAATTCAAAATATCGGAGCAAAAAAATAATATAGCCCATGAAGTGATAAAAATTAAACATTTGGCTCCAAGGTTTACAGAAAATTTATTTGGGTGGGGTTTTTAGAGTCGTTTATTTGAAACCCATGTATAAATTTTCATAATTCAAGATGACAGATTTAATGTGGTGAACAAATTTTTAAAAATCAATCTTTTTCCCCAAATCTGACAAGTGTTTTTGAAGTGGCAGAACATTAGTTTGAAGTCATGTTTCTAATTTCTAAAAATCTCCAACTAGTGGTCAACGTTATAAAAAATTAACGTTTGGCGTATACCTAAGGATGTTTCTGAGAATTTAAGGTTAGAATCAGAAAATTGAGATTATATCGAAAATTTTATTTCTCTGCGTAATAAGTCTTATTTAAGTTAACTAAAGCGATTTGAATTCGACTGGTATTTGGAACAACAAAATTTTTTAAAAGCTCTCTGCGTTTATTGTTTTTTTTGTGTATTTTTAATTTTTTTTTATTATCGTTAATAATATTTTTCACTATGTTAAGTATAAATTTTTGTTGATAATATTTAACTTGTATCAGAATACCTACATATATGCATTAAGGTTTTTGCTTGAAGATACTTTAAAAGTATGAACTTTTTTTTATCAGGTAATGCAGTGGAAAATCTTTTTCGTAATCCTTATCCTGTTTTGTATAGTAAAAAAACGTCACGTTAGGGGATTGTTGTTAAGCCCAGAATCTTCTGGAAAAACATTTCCTTAATCTTGTAAATCAAGTAGATAACCCTACAAAGCCGTAAGGTTTTTTGTCAAATAGAATTTCAGTTTGTGATTAGTTATAAAGATGTCGCTATTATCGTACTTTTAACATTTTCTTTACTGAAGATAATGTATTTGTGTGATTTCAGACATATCTCCAGTCTAGATGCTCTCAGAGCTTCTGGACGGATATCTTCCTTGTACTGATGAGGCGCAATACGCCGAAACCGGTCTACAAGTAATATCCTTTCGAATTGCAAACTAAAATGGTTAGTTTTATCCTTTAACTTTAAACTGAAATTCAATGTCCGTCGGGGCATATAGCCAGGGAAGTAAACGTTGGTTCTTAGTAAACGGTCTATGTTCTTTGATTTTCAAAGACTCTGTAAAACATTATAATAGTATTAAACTATTATTACCTTTGACATCTATTTGATAAACGTTTTACTAGAATGACAATTGATTAGCAGGAAACTGTAAATCAAGTAGATAATGTTAACTTTTCCATTAAAATTTGTTGAAGGAGAATTATTCCACTCTACCTCTACGCCAAAATCTTTTTTATGGTTGACTTAATTGATCATCTGGTAGGGATTATTAAAAATTCTGCTTTTTACCGTCTGATATGTAGGTACATTAGTTTCGTTATTTTTAGACATTTTTTCCTTATTTTGGGTATAAGATGCATTGTGGTATTATGACTTGAGCATTCAGAGATTACTAAACTAGTGTTTTATTTTTTCTCCTTCTTTGTAGTTAAGAATACCATTTAAATAAATTAAAATTTAAGCGTTTATTTGGTAATGATTTGCTAGGACCCATCCGACAGGACAATTGAATCTTTTTGTAATTTTTCAAATGTATCATTCATCATAGCAACAAAAAATCGTATTTATAGTGTATGATTGGACAAATAGTTATCTGCAAAGGGCTGTAGCTCGATAAGGAGTATTTGGTGTGTTCTTTTGGCAGAAGAGCTCATACAGCACATGTAGGTACATACCTATGTACAATATTCTAACTTTTATTAAGTAGGTATATGTTCAAATTACTAAAATACAATTAATGTCAAATACCGTTACAATAATTTAAAGTTGTTATTCATTACAATTTAAAAAAATATTATTTATACAAGAAGTTAATTAAAAAAAAAATGATACGAAAAATACATACATTGCTGTCTCATGTTGTATTATAAAAAAGGTTTGTTCCAACTCGCGTTTTATAACCATCCCAGAATCGTTTTGAAATCGTTACAGAATCAATTAGTGCGCATGATCGTACCAAGAATCGTTCTAGGTATTAGCCTTTTATATATATATTATTTAGCTAGCAAGATTACTGGTAAGCTTAATAGGAGAAGGTGCTTAATAAAACATTGGCTATCTATAAATTTTTTATAATTTCTTATAATTTTTTTATAATTTCTCTCAACAACTTTCCAACGATTCTTGCAATGCTTGTCTTGCACATCAGTTTTTAACAAACTTCTTACTTCCTGTCGAATTCTTTCCCACAATTGTTTGTTATTTTTTACATGTGCTGTACCCAACATATTTTTGTATTTTTTATATATATCAAGTAAAATTTTTGTTTCGTTAATCGGCCACTTGTGCTCTCATGGCCGGTCATCAGATTTTATAATAAATTCTGTATTTTCTTTTTCGGTTTTAAACAATGTATTTCTTACAATTTAAATAAATCTTTTTATTCTTTCAAAGTGATTTATTTTCAATGTATATTTAGGTAAATTAATTATTGGATTGACAAACAACAGTACTGATTAAAAAAATTTATTTTAAACATGTACAAACCTATTTTGACATTAGTTTTGGGCCATCCCTACTAATAGAACATAAAGATATATAAATGAATTCAAGAGTTCATCTATTATTTAACCTGATGCAAAGCTGAAATGTTTCCATAATGTCCCATTCTTCCATTATAAAAATTACTATTTTCGAAGCGCTCGCTAATGGTTTTAACTAGATGTCTTGATATTCGAAAATGTTTTGTATATTGTGGCACTGTCTCTTCTATAACAACAAACAAAAGTAATAACTAAATAAAGTAGTATACGATTATTCATGGATCGCAATCATTTCGTCTTGTATATTTTTGATAATAAATAGGTATTTTATTTCACTTATCCAAATAATTACTGTTTTTAACTCTGGGTTCATGTAACATTAGGTTCAGTTCATTATCTGTAGAGTCACTAAAGTTCGAAAAATCACTATCATCTAAATCACTCATTTTACACCAACTAAAAATCCAAAGTTCTTCACAAAAATACCGTAATATTAAAGCAGACTTCAAGCAACAACAAAACAAAAACAAATATGGCGAATAAAAAATATTGGCTGGCTGGATGTCAATCCATTGCGCATGACGATACCAACGATTCTACCTTTGCATCGAGAATCGTAATCACCGTTCTAAAACGATTCTTGAACGATACCAACAACAGTTGGAACAGAAAACTGAATCGTTCGAGAACGGTTTTTTGTCAGTTGGAACGCATTTTTTATAATGAGCATGCGCGAACCGTTCTAGAACGATACCACTAGTCAGTTGGAACAAACCTAATGTATCATAAACACATCTTTTGATAATAAGTTTTATTATCGATAATCAATATTTAGAAATATGAATATTTTATAGAAATATCAATAAAAAATATATGAGGTTCCTAGAACTATTAATTACTAATAAATTTTTAAAAGGTTTAATTCCAATTGGTAGACATTATTTTACTTCTCTAAAAAGTATAGTAGTAAATTAATTATTTGTAACTGTAATTTTTAAAATTTAGAAGTTAGACAATTAAGAAATTGACATTAAGAGTCCCAGTCCGCTAATAAAATCTTTACTAATATTATAAAGAGGAAAGGTTGGATTTTTTGTTTGTTTGTTTGTTTGAAATGAATAGGCTCCGAAACTACTGGACCGATTTCAAAAATTTTTTCACCGTTGGCAAGCTACACTATTCCCGAGTCACATAGGCTATGTTTCATTTTCAAAAATATTAGGGATCCTTACTAAAATGCCATTAAGGTAACCAAAAATGACCTTAAAATCCTTACATCGCGTGCGCTGAGAATACTATTGATTATAGAATAAAATAATGTACTAAGATTTTGAAGAATATATAAATATCTACAAAAA
Source organism: Altica lythri (assembly GCA_964028335.1). NCBI lineage: Eukaryota > Metazoa > Arthropoda > Insecta > Coleoptera > Chrysomelidae > Altica > Altica lythri. Next base: position 44,541,031 of record OZ034807.1, read on the forward strand.
ATGCCGCGACAGCATATGTCTAACTGTTATAGATACGTCACAATAACTATTTTTTAATTTTTTAAAAGTTTTTATCTTGGTATTAATCGTTATCAAAATAACTTATTTCATAATCACGACAGATATCACGAATTTAGCATGTGCAAGGGGACGAGGCTACTTAAAGGAATTAAAGGACAATTAAGTCTTAGCAACCTTTATAACTGAACCACCAGCTGGTCCACTGAGGATACTGATGATCCCAACTGACCTATCAAATCCATTTAAACCAATTCAATTTCCTATCAAAACATCTTTCGCTTTTACTAATAATAAGTCTCAAGGTCAAACCATCCAATTACTAGGGATCGGTTTTCCACATGGCCAACCGCCTAAGGCGGGTCGGAGCACCTGGAAATCAATTTATTTTGCTGCCAGAAAATAAAACAACATGTAATATCGTTTACAGGAAAGCGTTGACCCAATAAATTTAATGGCTTTTGTTATTTTTCTTGAATCCCCGTGCAAAGCCGGGGCGGGCTGCTAGTGAAAATATAAGACACAAAAGTGACTTAAAGTTTAATGTTTTAAATACAGATTTGACACATAATTTTTATCATTAATTTCACATATGTACTTAACTGTGAATTAAGTAAATATCCTAGACGAGATAAGTTGAATCAACATATGATCAAAAACGCCGACTACCTGCCAGGTATCTGTGGCCAAATGGTTTAAGGCGCTCTAGTTTATAAATAGAGATCACAGGTTTAAGTCCTACCGAATAAGCTATTTTTTTGAATTTGATCTTAATGTAATTTCTTGTTTGTATAATTTATAAATTACAAAAATCGTATGAGAGATGTCTCAAATAAGAAATTAATCAAAAATCTAACGCCTAACCGAATATAAATATAAAACACAAAAAAAACTGACTCTCTCTGTCTCATTATTGTTATATATGTGCTTAAGAAATAGGTGTTATCCTCAAACTTAATTGAATCAGGATGTGATCAAAAACGTCAAGCATTCGGTGCCAAATGGTTTGAGGAAGTATCGGTCATAGATAGAGATTGCAGTTTTGAGTGTTGCCGGATGTACCGTTTTTCCAATTTCTCCATAATGAAATTTCTTGTGTCACATTTCAAAAGTCTGAAAGTAATTATTTGAAAATATATTACAAATTATTATATCTTTTTAAGTATAAATATATTTTAGAATTCATTATAGCTCATAATTAATTAAAATTGTGTTTTTGTTTGTATCTAATTATGCAAATAATTTAAAAATTACCAGGTCGTTAGTAAAACATTTTTATAAAATTGGTAAATATAATGTTAATAATCATTAAGCTATGTGAAAATAAGACAACTTCCTTGTTTTTGGAAATTTACTAAAATCTGATAAAAACATCAGGTAAATTGGTTTTTTCTTAAGCTAATTTAATTGATGGGTTTATAACAGTATTGTTTTGTTCAATTTCCAATAAAAGAATCGATTAGAATGTAAAAAAATGTTAATACTAACTAGTTTTCTGTTATGAATCACACAAAGAACAAGTTTGAACTGCGAAATCTACATTTTTCATTGAAAACAATTCCAAAATGTGGCTTGGGATTTACAACCTTATAAAGTTTCAAGGTTCAAGAAGCTACGTTGCTTAGTACTTAGTACCTACCTATTAGTTTGGCAGCCATCAATAGTTAACGTTCTCAGTACCTTTGTAATCATGAGAAAATTTGGTCATCGTTTTGTAATTCATTATTTTTATTTAAAAAGTCTCCGTCCATCCAGAGTCGAAAGCAAACTAGATTCTATTCTAGAGGAGTCTGCTCCTTTGTTAACAATAATAAATTATTGGGTGACAGAGTTTAAAAGAGCTCTTAAGAAGTGACTAGAAGAAGTTTGATTGGTAGAGCAAATGAAGTGATTACGCTAGAAATGGTAACGGAAATCAATAAAATGGTATTGGACTGTAAGTGGGCGAACTAGCTAAAATGGTAGCAAAAAGTTCTGTATATCGCAGCTGTGCTGCGTTTTGTCACAATTAAATAAAAGCAGAGTCGTGAGGATGCCACCAATTCATATAATCATGGATGAAACAAGGGTTCATCATTTCACTCTTGAATCAAAACAATGAATTAAAAGGGAAGTAACGACTCTGAAAAATTAACAGACAACTTTATCTGAGCAAATTTATAGCATATGGATCTGGATCTGGAAATTTGGGGAGGGGCGAGCTAGTGCTCAGCCAATACTAAGGCCACATATGACCCATTGTGTGTAGGGATATCCTCACCTCAGGCTGTCACCAGGCCTAGTGATTTAAAATAGGTGATGAGGCTCCCGAAGGGGATCTCCCTGACATCGGCTGGTGTAAGCCAGTACTTGCCCAACACGGATCTTCTGATTTCAAAAAAAGCTGAGCAGTCATACATTATGTGTTTTACTGTTTCCTCTTCTTATTCGCATCCTCTGCATAGCGGCGATTCTGTTAATTTCATCCTAAAGAGATGTTGTCGCAATTGGCAGTGACCTGTTAAGATTCCCACAGCTGTTCGGAGATTTTGTCTGGTCAATACCTTAAATTTTTTTGCTATTTCCTCGCCAGGATGAGGTAATAACTCTCTGGCCAGTCTGCAGTTCGTAGTTCCATCCCAGCACTGTATACAGTTTTGGTGAGAGTGCTGTTTGATAAGGTCCACGACAGCGGACAATGTAAGCTTGGTAAATGGGTGAGTGCTAACATATTTGTAGCCCGCAGCCCTCCTTGCAAAATTGTTCGCAATGCGGTTGCCTTTAGAGATCCCATGTCCTTTGATCCAGCTGAGATTGACCACGTTATTCTGTCTGACCTCAGTTAGAGATTGGTGACATTCCAGTACTAAACTTGAAGTGATACGTGGTCTATTCAAGGTCAGTAGTGCTTGTCGTCAGTCTGTGTATTTATTATTATTATATTTACATTCCTGCCTGTGATATTCCTATTGATTAATTCCTTTGCAGCTACGGTTATGCCTGTGAGTTCTGACTGAACCACACTTGACAAGCCATCCATAGCCCATTTTATTTTTAGGTTCAAGGATCTAGAGTAAATTCCACATCTCACACCTTGCTTTGTTTTTGATCTATCCGTATAGGCGCTCAGGGGGTTCACTACGTTGGGGCCTGCTGTCTTGTTTGTTAATATTTTATAGGTTTTGTCAAAGACAAATCTTGGTGCGACGGCATCCGTGTCTGCCTATAAGAGTGGTATCGCCTTTATCGATTCCCTCCACAGACTGTCCCTATGGGAAGTTATAGCATCAGTTTGTTGGGATCTAAATGCCATAATTTTCATTATTCTCAACAGGGAAAAAATCAACAACGAGCATTAAACAAAATTATTGCATCGTTTGAATAATGAAATCAAGAAAAATTGTCCGCATTTGTCAAAGAAGAAAGTGTTGTTTCATCATCAGAATACATTACATGGATTTAGTCGCCTCAATTTATTATCCATTTAAAAACTTAAAAAATGGCCTGGTGGCAAAATATTTGCTAACAATAAAGAGGTGGAGTCTGTGGTTGATGACTATTTTTGAGAACTTGATGGTTCTTGTTACAAAGATGATATTGAAGCTTTTAAACATATTGTTGGAAAAGGTGTATAAAGCTAAAGAGGGACTATTATATTAAGAAATAAAGATACCTATATTTTTTTAAACATTTGTGTTTTCTTTTTTGAAAGGGGAGGAATGGTTTTCGAAAATGAGGAGACAACTTTATCTGCTAGCAAAGTTATGACGTCAGTTGATTGGAAAAAATCAAGGGTGAGCATTATAAGAAATTATTGCAGCTTTTGAATAATGAAAGCAAAATTATCCGCAGTCAGCGAAAAAGAAACTTTTGTTTCATCATAACAATGCTTCGGATGACATGTTTGTTGTTGCGATGGCCAAAATCAATGATTTAAAGTTTTCCGCCTCAAATTATTATTTATTTATAAACTTGGCCTGACCAATGGCCTGGTGCTAAAATATTTACTAACAATGAAGAGGAAGGGTATTTTACAGAACTCGTTCTCGGTAGAAACATTGTATCGAGCTAAAGAGGGACCATATTAATAAATAAAGATACCTATATTTTTGAAGTTATACTTCTATTCATGCACTCGGTGGAAAAGATTTGTGTACAGTTAAATGGGAAAAATCATTACATATGTAATGGTGTGAGTAAGAGAGAGACAGACACACTTATAAGATATTTTGGTCGGTAAAAACAAAGATGAAATATTTATTACATGTTATTGGTCATAACTATAAGTCCTTTGAATACCGTTTCAACATTCAGTACATTGAAAAGGGATAGATATACAAAAAACAGTCTGAACTAATGTATGAATATCATAGTGACGGAGCACATGATTATTTGACAGATTATTTTATAATTCTGTCACGTAAGTTAACATATTAAGGTTAGTATTTTATATTAATAATAATATTCAGTAATGAGTATTGTATTGTAGTCTAAAATACCGTCACATGGTTGCAGTATATCCTGCACTATGCTTTTGAGGTTGTTGGCTACATAAACAGAGTTTTTACGAATAGTCGAGGAAATAAAGTACCAAAACCTCCGAATTTTGTAACGTAAGATGGATCGGAATACGTTTTTTTGCATTGGATTCGTTAAAGTATCAGGAAATTTGTCGCTATATTTTATAATGTAAAAATGGAAATTGAATTTCTGCATTCGAAAAGTACATTCCGAACAGACAATAGAAAGAAAACTTACAACTCGGTAAGTAGTGCTGAAAATGGTTTCAATTTATATACTCGGAGTTTTTGGAGTTGCTGAACACGAATATCACGATTCCGAAAGTCTCCGCGGCACATCTAGGGTATTTACTTCTTCTCCTTGGGTTTTATGTAAATTCTGTACGAAATCAGTGCAAACTTGGTACTCGGTGGTTTCTTAAGTCACTAAATACGATTATAATAATGGCGATGGTGTTCGAAACACATAGTGCTTAAGACAGACCTCGTCTCCAGGAATTTTATGCAAATTCGATACAAAAAGAGTGTGCACACGGTACTGGGAGGTTTTTGGGGTCGCTTACCACGAATATCATATAATGAGTTTGCTAAATCATTCGCATACAAATTTATGAATCCATGCGCGTGCGTAGAAGTATAACTTCTGCCGGCAGTCCCACTGACTGCCACACTAGTTTTTTTTTTAACTTTTGTTTTCTTTGTTAGGCCGGGTACTTTTGGGTTTTCGTTCATAAATTTATATAAATTCTTTTTTGTAATAATTATTTAAAACGTAATTAAAAACATTGAAGATAGAAGAAATTTATCGCAATTTTAGGGTTTTGACACTTTTCTGTCTATAATTTGCGTCTAAATTTAAAATTATACTTATGGTCCACATTATTAGTTGTGTTTTAATTAAATTAAATAAATTTGGTTATAATCCCTAGAAGAATGTCGTGAAAAATAAAAGTAGAACGACTACTTCATAAATAATAAGCAGTCTGAGATTAAATTGTTATAGTGCAGTCATTCAAGCTTAAAATGGACCTAAACCTCGCAATTCTAAAGTCCTTCATCGATCTTCTTGAAAATTTGGAATTAAGTTCATTTTAACCTCCTCTTTAAACCTGACTTGGTCGCAAAGTATGCTTTATATTTTTAGGGGGTGAAAACTACCCCTTACTCCAATAAATTGAAAACTAATGAATTAAAGCGGTAATGGGCTACAATTATGTTCAAATATGTTAAATGTTGAATGTTTTGAATCATGACTTTTATATTTTACAGCTTACCTACCCTTAAAAACAACCCCCCATACAAAGATTATTTAAAAAATATGGCCAAAAAACATATTTTTTTTTATTTTGGATCGTAATAGGAGAATTTTTTACCTTTAAGGACAAGAAATCTGACTCTTAATTTTTTTTATAATGCAACCACCAAAAACCACCCCTAAGAATGAAACTGAGGAAAAAATTAACAATTAATAAATGGAAGCAGTTATAGATATCACTATGTTTAAATTTTTATTGTTTTTTTACAATGTCCATAATATTTCAATATTTTAATATGTAACTACCCTTAAAAACTACCCCTTATACAGTTATAAAAAAAAGTACGAAATCATTTTATTTTCGAAATAAAAAAAATATATTATATATTCTTTAAATATAAAAAACCTGATTCAGTTTTTAATTTGATTCAACCCCTAAAAACTAATTAACATTTTCTAATCGTTTTTCCGTTATTTGAGCTCAAATCTTGTATAAATTAACGAAAAACAAAAAAATCGTTTTCAATGACTCATAAGTTGCTTAATAGTACCTAAAAAATTTATTGAAAAATTACCAGTTTCTTTGTTTTTTTATAAGCTTTAATTTTGATAAGATTGATTTTTTCCTGAAAATGCGTAATTTTCCGGTTATTCGCGAAAAACTGTTGATAAACGTGTTTTTTTGGAATTTTCAATCGTAAATAACTCAGAAATTGTTAAGTTAAATAAAAAATTTTATTCTACATTTTCTTTATAAAATTCAATTCTCTATCGATTCCTGGTGTTATTTTAAAATTTTAAATTTCCAACCCCGAGAAAGGGTGGCATTCACCCCCGGGGTGGAAGCATACATTGGCACCAAGTCAGGTTTGTTATTTGCATCATTTTCGAGCTCCTGTCAAAATGTCAACCAAATCCATGGACTTTAGAATTGCGAGGTGAATTGCTTGGTTAACTGTACTATTATGTTAATATATTCAATATCATTTTGTTTTTCATTGTTAATTAAGGCTACCTAAAAATCAAAAAAGTAGTTGTTATATCACAAATTTATATATATATATATATATATATATATATATATATATATATATATATATATATATATATATATATATATATATATATGTATATATTGAAATGGATCCTCCTTCCGGAACACCCTTTTTCAATAAAATTCTCAGTCGTGGATTCAAGATTTCCAAATTGATTGTCCTAAAATAAATTACAAAAATTATAAATAAAAAAATAATTTATCTTCTTTTGAATCTTTCTTCTTCCAATATTCAATTCTTACTCCATATCTTCCTCTTCTTACTATTTTCCAACTCCTTCTTGCTGCTGCCTTACTATCTATCTAATACCTTTCTGCTGCTCAACTCTTTCTCTATACCTTCCTCTTCCCACAATTTTCCAACTCTGACCTCTTTGTATCCTCTCATCTACGTCATCCAATTCCAATTACTTTTTATTTATTTATTTATAAATTCTTCTGGTTATATTTTTCTTCAACTCTTTTTATTTCTATTTAAATCTCAATATTTCTTACTAATTTAATCAAATTCTATGTGTTTTTTTTACAACTTTATTTTCTTAATGACTTTTTTAAAATTACAATCTTTGACAATCTAATCAATCATTATTTCCTCACAACGTAGCAACCCAAAAAACAAACTAATTTTACAAAAATACTTAATCTAGACAACCAATTTAAAAATAATGGATCACGTTCCAATATTTCATTGAAAGAACGTGCCCGTGAAGAAAAATTCATATCAATATATATATATATATATACATACATATATATATATATATATATATATATATATATATATATATATATATATATATATATGTGTTATATCATTCGAATAATAAAATTAGGAAATCATTTTTTTGTTTAATCTCAACATACATATATAATATGTCTGCTAAAGTTGTTTACAACCTGTAAAAAAACTAATCTAAAATGTTAATTAAAATTATAGTTTTATAATAAAAAAAGATTGTAAATTAAAATTAATTATTGAATTTTTGTGTAATATCGACGTCATCAAGTTGTGTATGGGCAAGAATGGTATAAGGTTAAATCGATTATATCGAAAAAACATAAAAATGAATATTTTTACGCATTTGCTGATATCTTCTGTGAAAGAGTTGCGCAACTTGATTTCAAACGAAATATTAATTGACTGTCATTTTTTCTATCTTGCTTTAATGTGCTGATTTTTTCGATAGAAATAGACGATAAATGTTCGATATCGTAATCAAATTGATAGTCCGGTCAAATTAGACATTCAAACGTCCATCACGTCAATGAGTAAAATTGTTTAAAATAACATTTCAAAAAATTCCCATCGTTTCCGTACTTAGAAAATAATACTCGAAGTCAAACGCAAAATAAAGTTTTTAGTGAAAAGGTAAGTTTTTTCATAAAATTACCTCAGACAAAAAATTGTAGATCTATAAAGCTACGTCCACACTATGCCGAATGATGTCGGTCGACACTGTCGAACAAGTCTGGACATGTCGCCCGGCTTTGTTGAACCATGTCGGGTCGAATCGAACGCAACCCGAATCAAGTCGGTACGGATCAAAGGAAGTCGAGCGACATCATTAGGTGTGGACGTGTTGAAACGTGTCGGTCAACTTTTTTCAGTAAATATTTGGGCTGTTTATTTGTGTTTATATCCAAATTATTCCATTTAAAATAATTTTATTTTTAAAACATTTTTATTAACACGTATTTATAATGGAGTTTAATGATGAACAAACTATTTCATTTATTGAAATTTATAGGGAACGTGATTATTTGTGGGATCAAACTAACTCCCTATACAAAAATCGGAATAAAAGACATGATGGTCTTATGGAAATTGCAGTTTCTTTTGCCATTGAAAAATCTGATGTTGAAAAAAAAATTAAAAATTTGCAAAGCCAGTTTTCCAGACAAAGAAAGAAGGAAAAGTGTGCCACTGGGATGGGTGTAGACGAAAAGTAAATTAGCGAATGGTTTGCATACAAAAGTATGATGTAATCAAAATTCACTAACTAATTTATTAACTTGCTTGATCAGTGACTGTCGCTCAACTAGTCTACATATACTGTGGTGTGTGGACAAGTCAAAAGTCGACAGTGTCGAACGACATATGTCGGTCGACCTTTTCGATCGACATAGTCTGGACACGGGTTAAGAAAGAAATGCATACATTTTTTCCAAGAACCACCGTTTCTAAGAAATAACGATTTAAAAAGTGTTAAGTGGGTTTTTTAACCTGCTTTCCCTAGAAAGCCTATTCCACTAGTGCCTGTGTTTAATATGAAACTATGTATTGCATAATTAACATGTATTAGCATGTGTTGAAAAATATAAAAGCGACAAAAACTGAAAACAAAAAAGAAAATTATTCTGCTGATTCATAACCTTCATAAACTTCTGCTTGTTATTCTTTTTCTTGTTCGTTTGTCTTCTTCTTATTCTTTTTCTAATTCTTGATTTTCTTCTACTTCTTGATTTTCTTAAAATTCTTTATCCTGGATATAAATAAATTGTAACAATAACGGAGTGCACCAACTTTTTTGCAACCAAATTTAGCACTGCACCCTTTGTATTTTCTATTAAAATAATGATATCAAGCAGTATTCGTTTCGGTATAATCAATGTTCAAAGCGAGCTACTTTTAACATTTTTTACTCTGACAACTAAGCTATGAATGCTTAGTTATTAAAGCTTGCCGCGTAGAGGCAAAGGTTGCGGGTTCGAGTCCTGCTGGATGCGACATTTTATTCAATTTCTTCTTAATGTCATTTAACATATTCTTATTTGTATATTTCAAAAATTTCTCTTTGCTCTTCTAAATACGTCTGTTATTTGTTCATTTAGCTAAATAAGCATGGAACATTTATACTTTTATTAGAAGACATTCTGCAACTCATGGCTTCGAAATTCTTTAACATATTTTTAAAAAGGTAGTTATCAACTTTGTTATTTCCTACAAATCTTTTAAAACTATTACAACTTGCTTTTTAAGCACTACAAGCAAGCTTGGGTAATATTTAACAGCAATGATAGCTAAGACTGGATGACCTTCCATGTTTGAAGTGTTTTTAGGCATATAGAGATTTTGAGACAATTTCAAGAAATTACAAAATAATTTATATACACAATAGTAAGGTGACCTATAAGTCAGTAAAAAAACTTTCTACTATAAAAAGTTCTTTTTCATATCACATGCATTGAAACAGCTAGTTTTGATCCCTGTTTTGCCAGTCGAAACAAAACAATTGCAGACCAATGCAACTGTCAGTCAGAAACAAATGTCATTATTTCAAGTACAGGGTGTCTCATTATATTCTGACTGTTTTTAAGAGCTTATATATTCGAAACTGTTGTAGATAATCAGATGCGGTTTTCACAGTTAAATTTATAATTATTTTAAGTTTTGTTGTGACACGTTTATATAAAATGGCCTAATTCCGGTTTACCTGATAGAAAAATGGCGTATTTTCAGAATACAGTAGATGTAATTTTTTAATTTTAACTTCTCTTTCTGTGCACCGATTTTAAACTTTAAGGTATAGTTATAAAGTAAAAATATGCGCCTTTTAGGAAATTGCCAAATATACAGGGTCTCCCATTTAAAAAATTACATCTACTGTTTTCTGAAAAAACGCCACTTTTCTAGCGGGTAAACCGGAAGTAGGCCATTTATATAAATGTGTCACAACAAAACTTACGGTAATTTTAAACCTAACTGTAAAAACCGCATCGTATGATCTAGAACCGTTACGAAGATATAAGCTCTTAAAAACAGTCAGAATATAATGAGACACCCTGTATATCAGAATGTTTCTAACTGACAGTTGCATTGGTCTGAAATAGTCTTACTTCGACTGGCTACAGAGATCAAAACTCGCTGTTTCAATGCATGTGATATGAAAAATATAGTTTGTAGCACGGGATGAAAAAAAGACGATTTCTGACCGGGCGATGACAGCCCTCGCTTCGCTCGGGAAGTCAATTCTCGCCCTAGTCAGAAATCGTCTTGTTTCACTCCTTGCCACACAATATACCTACTATTTATAAATTGTGGTTATTTTATAACTTATAACATATTATATTATAAGGGGTTTAAATCTCTTTTTCTTTTAATTGTTAGATCAATTCTTATTAACAGCTTGTGGCTTATTACCAGGTTTGTTCCAACAGACCTCCTGACTGTCAGAAGGAGGTCAGACGCATGCGCAGTAAGATAATAAATAAATAAATAAAAATAAATTTTACATTATATAGGTACATCAGAGTACAAAAATAAAAATTAATCATATTTTTAATACGTTAAGGATGAGTACTTTCAAACTAGAACATGCATTTTAAAAGGGCATCATTGACTCCTCAAAATGAGGAATCAATCTTCCCGATGCCCCACAGAATTACTAAGCTCAGTAGCAGCTGTAACCCAGTACAACAGGTTTCTACTCTCCTCAATACGTGAACTTCCAGCGACATCCAGACAGCACTAAGTAATAAATACAGATCAATGGATAATAATTATTAATGTAACATTTTAATATCACAGAGAGACGTGAAAGGGTCCACCCACTAGAAAAAATCATGTATTTTTAAAAACCCATAAAGGATGAGAGGTATTGTTTATATTTTAATTTAAAACTTGGAATAGATAACCTTTTAAAATCATTGGGTATAGCATTATACACAGCAGCAACGTTATATTAAAAACTTCGTCTGAAAATTGTCTTAAAATAACTTGTGACTGTCAAGAGACCACGATGTCTTAAGTTCAAATGATGAACATCTGTTCGATAGCAGAGTCTTCTTGCCAGGTACGGAGGAGTTCTGAGTATGGAGATCTTGTGAAAGAACAAGGAAAGGTGGAGGAGGCGTCTATTTAACATATTTAACCATCTAATTTAAATCAGATATGCAGATATGCGGTGGCGTCTTCTTAAACGATACACAAAACAAACGCATGAGTTTTGTACCTTCTGTATCCTACGAGTCGTCAAGGCATCTAAACAAGGGCCATAGACCACGTCACAAAAATTAAATCTGCTCAATACCAAAGCGTTACATAAGGTTTTACGCGCTGGGACCGACATCAAATATCTAAATGGATAAATGACCCTGAGCGCTCCATAAGCTTTACCCACCAGACCAGCAACATGTTCTCTAAATCTTAATTTAGTATCTAACTGTAGGCCCAAGTTTAACCTTAAACCTTAACACATCACGATCTATAGCTATAACTAGTTGCTGTTTAAGAAAGAGACGATGATATTTAGAACAAAATAATAAAATAGAAGATTTAGTTGCGTTCAGTAGAAGTGAGTGATTTTTAGCTGTTGATGATAAAGCAGATAGATCATTATTAATATTAGTCTGAGCTGTAATAACATCTTTATTAGAAAAAGAATATAATAACTGTGTATCGTCAGCATATAAATAATATTTGCAGAATTTTAAACAAGAAAACAGTTTACTGGTATATATGGTAAATAACAGTGGCCCCAGTATTAAGCCCTGTGGAACTCCAGATCTCAAAGGTAGAGGATTAGATAAGGCATCATTTAACTTTATCATCTGTGAACGATTATAGAGGTAATTTTTAAAGAAAAGTAATGACCTATCACAGAACCCGTAATATTTCAAGATGGCTAGAAGCAATCCATGATCGATGGTGTCGAACGCTTTTGAGAAATCGAGTAAGATTAAAGCAGTATTAATATTAACATCCAGTGATCTTACGACATCATCAACCACGGCGGATAAAACTGTAGCACATCCATGGCCTTGCCTAAATCCGGACTGCACATCAGGCAAAATATTATTAGAATTTAAATAATTTCGAACTTGATGGTTAACGATCTTCTCTAATACCTTGGAGATAGCACACAGAACACTTATTGGGCGAATATCACTCATTGTATTACAATTATTGCTTTTGGGAATGGGCAATACATAAGAGGTTTTCCACTGAGCAGGAAATTACCCCTCAAGCAAACAAAAATTGATTAAACGGGTAACTACTGGTATAATTTCGGGGCAACATATCTGCAACATTTGTATTGAAATCTCGTCGGGACCCAATGACTTGGATGATATGCTAAATATTGCATCTTTAACATACTCAACAGAGGCAGTAGTGAGCGTAAATGGTTCAGTAAATCCATCAAATGTGTTATTTATCAAGTTATTTGCAATTGAAAAAAAAAGTATTATTTAATAAATTAATATCTTGCAAATGAGAAGGTATTTTAGGCTTTCTACTATTGATACCCAGTTTTTTAATGTCTTTCCAGATTAAATTAGTATTTCCAGAAGTGTTAAAAGAGAGAGCATTGAAGTAGGCACGCTTTTCCCTACGAAGCGAACTAGATACAAGATTACGCAACGATTTATAATATTCTAAGGTGGATAGTTTACGATTATTTTTATATGTTACATAGGGCCCTGTCCCTTAATCTCTGCATGAACTGTATATTAGGGGTGATCCATGGCGTATAGTTTGGACTATGATTATATGTTTTCAGAGGAGCATGAAAATTATATAGTTCGATAATAGAAAGGTTAAAAAATGCTAATCTATCTTCGATATTGTTCATTCTATACATAAGATGCCACGGTATAGACAAAACATCTTGTTTGATTTTATCATTATGCCTGATAGATTACGATAGTGACCACAATGGTTAGCGGGCCGATTTGGAAAAATATCTAAAATAACATAGACTAAGCAATGATCACTTAATTCATGAAAATCAGTTACACCATAGTCGATGAGCAATGATTCCTCCGTGCATAAGATGTGATTAATCAGCGAAGACGATGTTGCAGTAACACGAGTAGGTCTATCTATGATCTGCTTCAAGCCCAACCCCTTCAAAATTGATAAATATTGATCAACAACAGCGGTATTGACCAATAAATTAAGATTCATATCGCCGAGGCAATACAGTTCATCATGTTCCAATAATAAATCAGGTAAATTCTCCTCTATAAAATCCAAAAATTCCAGAACACTGGACCCGCATGGACGATAGACAACTCCTACTGCCATCCTCCTACCCTCAACAATAATAGATATCCATAACTGCTCTATAAAAGCGTTTACTATTTTATGATCTTTTAAAATGTTAAATTTTAAGTAATCTTTTACATAGAGTCCGACACCACCCCCAAGGACCCCCGATCCATTCTAATAAATTGATATCCTGGAATAGATACCGCAGTATCCAGTATAGTCTGAGTTAACCAGGTCTCCCCCACTGCAACAACGTCATGCTCAGACCCCACCACGTACTCTCTGAGATATTCAATCTTTGCACACAGCGACCTTATATTTATATGAGATAAATTTAAACCATTAGACCATTCCAACAACGTTTCTGATTCGTACATGAATTCGTACGATCAAATATATCCTTGGTTCGAAGCATGGATAAGTTGTCAGGATATGCGCGTTAGGTACTCTGTACTCTTTATAATTATAAACTCTGCAAGCTCACATATTATCTCAATAAAATATTTAAATGAAAAATACTGTATATAAAAAATATGTCTAACAAAGAATGAATTTATTATTAGCAATGAAGGTAAGAGGGTAGAAAAACAGAAGCGTTCCAACAAAGACCATCAACCATGTAATCGTTTTGCGCATTTTATAGTTTATAGCTTTATAATTTATGAACGTGTTCATGTACTAGTCAGAGTGGCTCTGTTGAAACAAACCAACTGTTAGTATTTCCCAACACTTTTAGTGTGTGCGTTGGCCGAGCTGACGTCGAACACAGGATTCACCGGCCAAGAGTTCTAATCCGGTCCACGTCCACGCCGAAGCATAAATATACTTAAAAAAAACTAATAAACACATTTTTATTTCCCATTAAACTAAGAGGTAAATAGTTATTATCCTAACAAGTGCGGAAAGTTAATTTCCGCAAGAGTTAGGATCAATATTTTTTCTACAAGCAAAATCACTTCGAAAATTATTTAGATATTTGAAAAGATGCGATTGTGACAATTAAATCTTTCATAGTATCAATAAATACACGACTGTAGAATAGCTATAGCAACCCTACTTAAACAGGTGAGTTTATTGTTGCTTTGAGAAAGGTTTACAGGGGTGATTTAATAAGTTATGATTTTTTTAAAAACAAACATTTTAAAAATCCCTATTTTCATTTAAAATAATCTTAATTTTTTTTAATATTTGTATGTAGTCCAACAAGATAAAGGTAATAATACAATAATTTGTCAAAAAGGTTATCGGAAAACATATTCAATTAATTAAAAAAAAAATGCGTGCGGGAAAAAATCTTACCCGCACTCCGTGCGGGAAAGAGATATTTTCTGAATCAAAATGCGTACGGCAAAGTGTTGTTTTACACATGCTTGTAGAAAAAAATATATACAGTATAAAACAAACTAAAAAACACACTTTTAAAGCACATCGAACTAAAATGTGAAAAATAATTTTAGTTCCATGCGCTTTAAAAGCGCGTTTTTTAATTTTTTTAAATTATATTTTATTTTTATCTATGAGAATAAAAATGTAAACAACTTTTAAGGTAATTTGAATAAAATTAACATAAAACAAATTTCAATTTAAAGTATTAATTAATTTTATGTATATTTATTCTCATTTGTCAGCTATTTTAAAAAAATTTAAATTAATCAAAAAATTTAATCTTAGAATCGTTGTTTATTGATAAAAACGTAAATTTAGTACAAAATTTTTAGTGCTGTTTACATAATGTTGATTTCCGTATTATTTCTGGCATCCAGTATTTTTTTAGAGGTGATCTGAGACCAGTCTGTTTTTTACAATAATTGTGATTGCGCTGATTATTAAGAAAAAAATAGACATTTGTCACTGGTCCCAAAACCCAAATATATACTACGATTTTTCTACTAAGTGGAAAGACAGTCTCAGTACTAAACAGTTCTAAACGTCTTACTAAACTTTTTTTGAATTAAATAAATACAGTTTTACAAAACCTTGTGGATTTATTTAAAATAATTTAAAATTATTGGTTGCCCTGTAACCCGTTGTTTCCACACCCCCTAATCCCTCGAAATTTTGACACACCTATGAAAAAAGATTTTACAATGTGGCCCTTGGGTAGAAAAGTTTGAGCACTCCTTATGATGAGATTTCGAACTCACACTTATTTTGCATTAATGAGTCTGAGTTAAAACAAAACGAAATCACAAAAGAACTTACAAAAGGAGCATTCACTTATTATACTGTTGGGTCTAAAACTTCGACAGAGTGGGTATAGGAGTTACAAGTTCTAACACTAGACTCTCAATAGCCCTGAGAGACATTCCTATAATCTTCAAAGCGTGTTCGTACCAATCGTACCTGTGGAAATTTAGAAGTGGCGATAACCAATGTATATCAAATATTGCCTTACATTCTATGATCACTTGGAAAAATTGGTGATTTTCTATACACAAGCAAAAAGTGTCGATTTTTATCGAACTGTCAACAACTGACACATGCAGGTTTCAATCATAAGCGTTTAGCCATTTACTTTATAGCGCATAAGATATTTAGTATTCTATAAAGTAAAGATACCTTTTTTTGGAACGAAGTTCCCTTTCGGGCGTTACGACCAGTTACGACTGGGCTAGAGGCTAGCCGAAAAAAATTCAGACCAAAATATGTCACAACACGACACACGCACGTTTCTCTGTCTGCCTCTCTCTCACAGACCAAAAAATAAAACTCTCTCTCTCTCCCTCTCATATATAGATATATTACAATTAAAAAGACACTATTTTAAATTAAAAGAAAATGTACATTAAAAAGAAAATACTGCAGAAAAAAAAATAAGTACCTATAATAGTATTATATTTAACTACTTGATTGCAGTTTCCTGCTAATCAATTGTCATTTCAGTAAAACGTTTATCAAATAGATGTCAAAGATAGTAATAGTATACCTAATACTATTATTACGTTTTACAGAGTCTTTGAAAATCAAAGAACTAATAGACCGTTTACTAAGAACCAACAACTACTTCCCTGGCTATATGCCACGACGGACATTGAATTACAGTTCAAAGTTAAACGGGGTTAGTATATCTGCAAGATAGAACTAACCATTTTAGTTTGCAATTCGAAAGGATATCACTTATTATATTATTATAGACCGGTTTCGACGTATTGCGTCTCATCAGTACAAGGAAGATATCCATCCAGAAGCTCTAAGAGCAACTAGATTGGAGATATGTCTGAAATCACACAAATACATTATCTTTAGTAAAGAAAATGTTAAAAGTGCGATAATAGCGACATCTCCATAACTAATTGCAAACTGAAATTCTATTTGACAAAAAAACCTCTCGGCTTTGTAGGGTTAACTACTTGATTGCAGTAAAACGTTTATCAAATAGATATCAAAGATAATAATAGTATACCTAATACTATTATGACGTTTTACAGAGTCTTTGAAAATCAAAGAATATATAGATTGTTTACTAAGAACCAACAACTACTTCCCTGGCTATATGCCACAACGGACATTGAATTACAGTTCAAAGTTAAACGGGGTTAGTATATCTGCAAGATATCTTCCTTGTACTGATGAGACGCAATACGTCGAAACCGGTCTACAAGTGATATCCTTTCGAATTGCAAACTAAAATGGTAAGTTCTATCTTGCAGATATACTAACCCCGTTTAACTTTGAACTGTAATTCAATGTCCGTCGTGGCATATAGCCAGGGAAGTAGTTGTTGGTTCTTAGTAAACGGTCTATATGTTCTTTGATTTTCAAAGACTCTGTAAAACGTCATAATAGTATTAGGTATACTATTATTATCTTTGACATCTATTTGATAAACGTTTTACTGAAATGACAATTGATTAGCAGGAAACTGCAATCAAGTAGTTAACCCTACAAAGCCGAGAGGTTTTTTGTCAAATAGAATTTCAGTTTGCAATTAGTTATGGAGATGTCGCTATTATCGTACTTTTAACATTTTCTTTACTAAAGATAATGTATTTGTGTGATTTCAGACATATCTCCAATCTAGTTGCTCTTAGAGCTTCTGGATGGATATCTTCCTTGTACTGATGAGACGCAATACGTCGAAACCGGTCTACAAGTGATATCCTTTCGAATTGCAAACTAAAATGGTTAGTTCTATCTTGCAGATATACTAACCCCGTTTAACTTTGGCATATAGCCAGGGAAGTAGTTGTTGGTTCTTAGTAAACGGTCTATATGTTCTTTGATTTTCAAAGTATTATATTTCTTGTCATCCTGTTTTTATAAATTAATAAATTCATAAACATTTTAAAAATAGTTCGTAACTTGACTAGTTAGGTACGTGAAATTACCTTAACTGTCAGTTACTGTCAAATATTTTAATTTTAAAATTTTGTATTAAATTGTTAATTCCTGTTTCAAATTAAATTGAAATAAAAAGTAATTCTAGATATATGTATATTATCTTAACCTCTGGTATTGTATAAATGGACACTTTTGTTAAAAGAAACGAACTGTTGAAAATATTGAGGTGATAATGGATTTATTATTTTCTATTTTGCTTTGAACAGTGTAGAGTGTAGTGTCGCGACTTTGTTAAGTTTATACAGGTTTTTTGTAAATAATAAATAATAAAATAATAGAAAATAATAACAATAATGTATCTTGACAGTGTTTCTGCACAAGTTCCGGATATTGCTGATAGAGTTAGGTAAGTAGAGATTTTATACAGGCAATCATAAATGCTTATGTATGTATAAACACTCTGTTCTGTTTACAAATTACAATTCCTTCACTAATTAATCGAAAGGAACTTCGTTCCATCCGGGTGTCCCTTGACACCTCTAACTTTTTATTTTTTCTTTCTTTCCTCCTTTCCCCTTCTTACTTTCTTTCAGCATCATGGTATTCATCATGGTATTCAGGTGTTTCTTTAACGGTGCATGGCCCATGATGAGTACTTCAGCTATATTTAATTAATTTTCCATGTGCTTGACCAGTGAAATATTTTTAGTAATATTTGTGTTTTGTGTTAAATCATACAGATTAAAACGGTCCTTTTTGGCACTTCTAGAACTGAAGCTGTAGCGCAGAATTTTGTAGAATATAGCTGGAAGTTTATCAACTTGCTCATTGGCGTGTAGTCAAGGCACCCAAAACATATTATAATCAACCGTAACATCGAGTTCTTCTTGGTTTTCATTATTTCAATAATTACGATTTTGACCCACTTTTCTGTTTTATTTTTCAAACTTGTTTCATTCAATCTCTGGAAAGGTTTTCCACAATATGACCTACAAAATGGATTTATACTCTAATTTATGTTTATGCCATGACATAATATTTTGAGTTTATAGAACTTTTTCTCTCTTTAATTCATTAAAAGAACCGATTTCCGAGTATTCTAAAAAAGATCTTGAAAAAAAAATTACTAAACTTCAAAACAGTCCTCACGCCGGAGCAGACACGCCACAGCGTCAATCTCTCAACCCCACATTACACCACGTGGGCTACACTGCAACACACATTTAGTTTAGGCACATTCTGGGAACATCAGTACCCAGAGATAATTTGTCTATGTCAGTACCCACTACCCAGGACAGCGGCGTCTGATGCTAACTCCATCCAAACCATACCATCCACCCCCTGAAGTGGACACTATGTCGTTAAACCCAACATTCAAGTACCACCAAACTCCTACAAACCAATTATTCCTTGTATCATTCAATACAAATATAGAAATATTAAGGAAATATAAAAAATATAAAAGATATGTATAATTAATACATTTTTTTATTGTTCTGTAAAAAGTTTATGTCTTAATAATTGTTTCTATTAGGTCATCTGAACAAAAATTCATTACATTAAACAAAAAAATAATAATGTATTAAATTACAAGCACAAATATTTTCATATATGTCGACCTTCGATTATTTATATATAAATTTTATTTAATTATACATTATTTGCTGTGGTATTATATCGATTTTGTCATTTAAATATAGGAACATCTGAAGATAAAATTAGCTTCTAAATTGAAAATTAGTTCTGGAAGTAACAATTTAATTGTTACACAGTTATTTATGACAAGTCTATTAATTATTATTTATGGCTGTTATTGAATATTAGGTACCTGTTTAAATATAATGACACGGTAGCCAAATTTGATAGAATATGCGTCAAAAATTTGTCACAGACATGTACATCCGGTATTCTACAATCAACAATCAAAGATAAAGATATAAAAAAACAGTAGAGTCTCAGAAATATGTACAAGAAAGTCAAAAAATATACGAACACATTATAGGTATTGAGAATTTTAAAGTAAATACATTTGGATAAATATTGTAGTAATTTTGTACTCGTATGTCACACAACTGCGTACACTGTATGTAAACCTGTCGTTACATGAACCTGATCTGATGCGTATTATGCAGCGTAATAGTATACGAGGGTCAGTTGAAAAGTAATTCCTCCTACTATGTAGAATCTGTTCTAATTGAGATAAATCAATGAAACTAGTTTCAAATAGTAGCAAAAAGTATACTGAACAAAATGGCTAGTTATTTTTTATCATAGTCACCGTTTAGATCGATACATTTTTGTAAACGTAAAATCCATTTTTCGAATGCGTTGACAAAAAATTTCTCGGATCTACTCCTCAATCATTCAACCACAAATCACTTAACTTCGTAATCCGAGGTGAAGTGATATCCCTTAAGGTCTTCCTTCATTTTAGGGAACAAATAAAAATCAGAGAGTGTCAAATCGGGGCTATACAAGGGATACGGTACGATCTCGAAATTCAGGTGCTCGATCTTGGCGTTGATTTGTGCGCTGCAATGAAGGCGCGCGTTGTCGTGATGGAGCAAAAATGGGGTTTACTCCGGCCGAACCCTTTGAATTCGAGTTTACCTTCTTCAAACGCGTAAAAATCTCTTTCGTCGTACAAACTACCGCGGAAAAAAACTCGCTCACAGCGCGCTGCTTCAACTGAACGCACTTTTCATCTTCCGTTTCCATGGCAACCAAACACGGATACGCGAACGGATTTCAACGAAATTTTGAACACTATTACAAAACACTTTAGACTTTCGAGTTATAGGATTTTGAGTTAAGGGTTTCCAGTTATAGGGTAGGAGGCATTACTTTTCAACTGACCCTCGTATTACTTAGCAAGAATGGTAATTCCTTAAGTATGTAAAACGCATTGATACTCGAGATAAGTACTATACGTTAACTACACCCGGTACCATAAATTGAAAAACATAAAACTAGCCGGTCAAGAATAATTATAAATCTATATATATATATATATATATATATATATATATATATATATATATATATATATAATTTCAAAAATTCACTGTACCTTCACGACTTGTAGTATCGCAATGAAACTCTGGATTTATATTCACAAACGATTGAGGTTAGATTTGTGTCTGAAAGTTCTATTGGTGGCGCCTTCTAAACGGCTATATGCAAAACTAAAAAACAAACCCTGGTATTCAATATACATACAATAAGAAAATTGAGTCTACGATTAAAGTGAAGTTCCGAAGTGGAACAATAAAATAATCAACAAATATGACATAAAATAATTCATTCTATGCCAAAACGAGTTGAAGCTTTAATAAATCCCAAAGGGAGACAAACCCCCTATCGAGTAGTACTAAAATATTTAGTTCTGCTGTATTTTTTTAGAAAGTTTTTATATTTTCGCCGTGTTCTTTGTCTCTGTGTCATTCTGTGGAATTTTGTAATCGAATTTAAACCTATTTCCCGACTACCTAGAGCTCTGAAATTTTCAGGATAGCTACGAACTGGATGACAATGCATGTTTCAAGTATGTTAGGCATATACATAGATTTCAAAATTTATACTGAATTGTTATTAAATAAATATGTATACATATTATCATTTTGAAAGACCTCATATAAGCTTGTGGTGGCCTATTTGGATAAGCGGCTGATTGTGACAATTCTGTTGGCTTATCGTAATGGGATCGATCTCGCGAGAGAGAAGTTTTTTTCTTTTTTTTTTAGAAAGTTTTTTTTTTATATAATAGTAATATGACCTATAAATCAGTAAAAGAAACTTTTTACTACAAAAAGTTGTTTTTATAAATTGTTATTATTTCTGTAAATATTTCACGAAGATGTGTTTGTGTTCACATTAATTCGTATAATACTGTAGCATGCAATGTTCTATTTTTAAAGGAAAATTTATAGTTACAAGGAATTCCATTAATTTAGCATTAATTAAAATATTTTTTTTCTGTCACTCTAACATAAAAGCTTAGACAACATATCAATTATATTTTTTTAGTGGGTTCATCCATTGCTAAAGTACAAGGCTAAATAGATATACCATTAAAAAAAGTTGTACTTAGGTAACAATTTACATATAAATAAACGGAATAAAACATATTTAAAAAAATTTGAAAAGAGGTTGACCTTAAAGGCCATCCTTGCAACTTCCCGCTAGTTTTAACCGCAAAGCTATAGTAACGTGACGTATTTTGACGTTTTTGACTTTTTTTGAAATGTTTAAAAAGCCATAACTCTTTAACGCCTTATTCGATTTTGATATTCAAGATGGCATTCGACGCAGTTTTCTTAGACCTAAAAACGTTACCGGGAGTGCAAAATGGGTTAGTCAAAAAATCTCTAAGTTATTGAAAAAAAAACACTTTTTTTGAAATTTTTCGACAACGATATCTCACGAACGAATCAACCGATTTTAATTTGCAAAACAGCATTCGACGTGGCTTTTTAAGCTTGAGAGCTGATTAGGTTATGAAATTGAACGATGTAATAGCCAAAAAGATATGCCCAAAAAAACATCATTTTTACCAATTGTTTTTTTCGGTTATTTTGAAATTTCTCGAAATCTACCGACTCGAATCGGTTCAAACTTACAGGGAACCTAAGCTAGATGGAATTCTTTGGAATGCTTTTTATTTCATTCCGATCGGCTAAGCCGTTCAAAAGTTATAAGAGGTTTACATACATCCACACACACACACACACACACACACACACACACACACACACACACACACACATCCACACGTACATACAGACATACAGACACCCTCGTAAAAATAGTCAGGGGAGGTTCCTAAGACCTCAAAACGTTGAGATCCGATGAAAACTCGATTTTCGAAAAACGGGGTGAAACCAATAACTTCCCGATTTTAAAAAAAAATTTAATTTTTTTTAGCGGGAAGTTAAAAAAATAAACATATGGAAACAAATTTTCTCTGTATCACTATTTGCGAATTTAAAACTTTTTTAATAAAAAAATATCATTTTAATTAAAAAATATATTTAATTAACACACCTTACTATCTAAATATATAAATAAGCACAATTTACAAAAAGAACTTTTTATAATAGAAAGTTTTTTACTGATTTATAGGTCATATTTTGTGTCATCTCAACAATGCACAGCATCCCTGATTTTGCAAAAATATTAAGTCATACAACGCTGTGATTGATCATAGAGAAGATTGTTTCCTTGTTAACAAAATCAAGGGTAGTTGTATCTAAAAACTTTCTAAAACAGTTTATTTTATTACCAGTTAAAATAATAATTACTGTTTTCACATGTAAGAACAAAAAAAAAAAGAAAAAAAAACTTCTCTGTCGCGTAATCGATCCCATTATGATAACATAACAGAACTGTCACAAGTGGACTGATCCGCAGCCTAACCAACTACGCTACGAACGATTTATTTAATAACTTTCAAAATAATATTATCTATACACAACTTAGATCATGTTTAATATCAATTCGGTATAAATTTCGAAATCTATGTATATGCCTAAACACACTTGAAACATGCATTGTCATCCAGTTCTTAGCTATCCTGAAAATTTCAGAGCTATAGGTAGTCGGGAAATAGGTTTAAATTCGATTACAAATTCCACGGAATGACACAGAGACACAGAACACGGCGAAAATATAAAAAACTTTCTAAAAAAGAAGATGATGTTACCACTGATTGAGGTAGAGACGCACGCACAGCCATAAGCGCTGATGGTAGAAAAGTGAAATTTAGACAGATGTTTATTTTCATAATGTGAACACCCACTAAGAAGGGATTTTAAAAAATGTTAACCCTGAAGGAGTTAAGTAAAGTCGAAGTAGTCCCAGTTATATTATCATCAACAGAATTTGTACCAAAGTCATTACAAACTAACTTTTTAAAACTGGGACATCACAGAAACACCTATATCGACCTCCAGAAAGCAGTTAATATTCTAAACACTTGCCGCACTGTAACTGTAAGACAAATTTTACAGATATGATATTGCAGCCCAACCCCTTTGATACTTGTATCCGGGATGGGTGAATGTTATCCAGTCATTTGATTGAGATAGTGTGCCAAAATTCCATAATAATAAGACCTTTAAATTCTTCAGACAAACACAGTTTGTATAGTATTCGTCAGGTACAAAGAAAAACTTAAAACTAGCCTAATCTATATATATAAAACTCAAAGGGGATAAAATAGGGAATGAAAGTTTGTATAGAACTTTTTAGATTTTCGACCCATTGAACTGAAATTAAAGATTGGAGCTACTATGATGAAGACATCCGCTTAAATAGAATTTTGAGAAATTGAACCCCATGATAGAGGATGTAAATGTATTAGTTTAAACCTATCAGTACCTAATGGAACGAATAAATAAAGACGAACTAAACAATTTTTAGTTTTTAATGTTGACAATAGATGGCATTAGTAGTATTTTAAAACGCGCTATCGTTGTGTTTTCACTGAGTTACATATACCCGATGATGAGTGGCCGCCTTATCTTATAGTACATACTTTACCTAGGTACATATTTCTAGAGGATTATATTTGACGTATTTGGCTGTTCTTTTCTTGGCATATTTTGGATTGCATTTGCTTTGTTTTGGTTATAGACTCTGCTTTGTATTTGACATTTGTTTTGTTTTTGTTTGGTTTAAGTATAGGTTAGATACCGAATGATATCCCGTTCGAATTTAAACGATTACAGTTTTCCCTAAAAGTCTGCTTTGACATGAGCAATAAACAAGTCTCAGGGCCAAACTCTCAAATTTGCGGGTATTGACTTGAGAGAACATTGCTTTTCTCATGGACAGTTTTATGTTGCTTGCTCACGAATAAGTTTACATAGTAGCTTGATAGTTTTAGCGCCTAATGACAGATTAGTTAAAAATATTGTGTACAAAGAAGTTTTGTAGGTCCTAATTTTTTACACACGCTGAACAAAAGTAAAGCCGCAAAAACTATACGTAATTAATAATAATACTTCTTAATCCTTATCCAAATAAATAAGTTATTTAACACGGACACATCTTTTTGAACAAAATTACCCTTTACAGTACTTTTTTCAACCAAAATGTAAGAAGTTTTTATAGTTTTTAAATAATAATAGTCTGATACCACTCGCGCATTACTGTGCGGGGTGTGTGGAGCGGTGAGGCAGTAGCACGCTGCTGCTGGCTGACATGGCACTGTCGATAGATGCGTAGAGTCTTGAAAATTTAAGAATAAATTTGTTTTATTACGTAGTGGTGTACTAAGAAATGACTTTTTTAAATTCCACCCCTTAGGATTTAAAATAGGGGTTGCAAATTTGTATAAAATTTGGTGGCAAAAAACTAAAGTCCACGCGGATGAAGTCGCGGGTGGCTGCTAGTTAATTTATAAAGTTGAAACAATAACTTAATTAAAAAATATTAAAATTCTTCCACGAAATAAAAACAACATTGAACAAAATATTTTCTCAGAGCTCTTTTAAATGATCTAATCGAGCTACAAGATTTTATCCTATTAGGTAATTTATTAAAAAATCTCTGACCAATGAAAATTGACCATTTAAAAAGTATATTATTTTTTGAGTATGGAATATGAAGATATTTTTCTATTTTGTATTAAAATAATGAGTCTGTGTTTCACTTCAAACAAGTGCAAACATATTTAAACGAGAAATTCTTACTATATTAAGTACTATCAAGCTCACCGTAATATATATCTAATTATGATGGTTCTATTTCTTTTTTATTAATGCTATTGGGTCTGGGTTACTTCTTCTTGATTCAATTCAAATTATACCAATATTAATTATTATAAACGTTTATATTAACATTATTTAAATTACATTTCACAAAATGACAAATTTCAATTATCCATCAAAATCAAAATCAAAACACATCAAAAAATTCTCGTTTCCCTAATTTCGTCCTATTTATATAAAAAAAAAATAATAGTCACTGGTCTATGTCGTCATACTATACAGTAAGATATTTCATTTACACAATAGACACAGTGATACCATAACACTAATATAAAAAATCACTAACGCTACTGTGTACTGTAATGGGGAACAAGACTATGCGCGGTATTTAACTCACGCAATTTTTCTCTTTGATGTTTCGTTTGATGTATAACCGCGCTTAGTAAGAGCAGTCGGCATTACTTTACATATATACTTTGCAACCGACTATCAAATGGCAAACTATATACACAATGTTGCCTTTACTCAAAAATATCTTTAAGTTAAGTAATATATACAAAATTGATATCATTAGAAGTGAAAACTGTTTAAATATGTAGAACCTAGTTAATTAATTTAAGTATATATTTTTTAAGAATATTTTTATATTATCTTTCTAAGAGTCATTGACGAACAATTGAATAGTAAAGTAGAGGGAACATTTTCAAAATATATAAACTTAGGAATTTTCGAAAATATATCTGGCAACCTAGATCCGAAAGTCGGTTCCTTTGTTGGGGTTAGAAGGCGTGGTTGTCTTTTTACATTAATATTAGTTAAACTATAAGATTAAAATTTTAAATACTTCGTCTTGAACTATTTAAAATACATAACAAAAGTTAACATTAAATGTTTTTGTATGAAACAGGGATATCTTTATTCAAAGAATAGTTCTAGAAAATGTTACTCACAAATAAACTATTAATTTCCAATTAGTTGAGTATGAACGTTAAGTTTCCATTTATTGTTATTTCATTTATATTACCAATTAGGTACCTAATCTGGATTCATTAGGAAGGTTTCTTTAAATGACAAAAACAAATTATCGACATTATTGTAATAAGAATGCTGTAATTTACTTCTGTTTATTTTGTGTAATTTGAAGTTTAATGTTCAATGCAAAAAGTTAAGGTTCTGCTCATTTTTCAATTAACTGATCGCCAAATAATAAGCTACCTACCGTTTAATAAAATATTCAGGGCTTTAGTTATGAGTAGAAATTTCCGGTTATTTACTGAATAATGTATTTAAAATTGGTTCCTTTTCCACGAAATTTAACACCATTATGTTATATTATTATTTGTAAAGTAATATATATTTTTTAGTTAAGGAGTTATCAGGTTTACTTGAGGGATTTACGGCATACGAGAATTTTCACATTTTTGAGTCCAAGTTATTTAAGGTTTTTCATATTTTTTAATGGTTTTCAGTGATTTTTTATCAAAATTTACGTTCTTTTTTGTTCACAATAGATTCAATTGTTTTTACTGTATATTACTTACAATATTTAGGTTTTTGATGGGGTTTTTAGCGTTGTCTATCATTAAATTACTTTTATTCTACTTTATATTTCTAAAGTTTAGAAACATACGTATTATTTTTTTCTTATCTTAATGACGGTATAACGTCGGCTGGTTACCGCTTTCATTGTATTATATTACCTAGTTTTGATCTTTCCAGGTTTGGGTTTCATATTGTCATACACATTTTAGTATCCTCAGAGTATTGTCGTCGACCGGAGCTTTCGTTACATTTATGTTATTTAGTGTTCATATTTATTCTTTTTTATAGATTATTGTTATTTTATCTAATAGTGTTATGGTTTTTGTTTTATAATTACTGTTATTTTATTCATTTTTTTATCAATGTGTGACAGCTGTGGCTTACACCAGAAACTGAAAATCAGGACGATAGTTTTTTGGATGCGTATGAGAATGATCCAATAGTGGAAGTTGATAACAAAGTCGAAAGAGGTGAAAGAAAAGTTATTGGTTTTTATAGTGATCAGCAAATAATTTTAAATTGTGTGCTGAACTTAAAAAAATGTAGCGCAGATGCTGTAAACCAGACTGTAACCCTTACAAAAGTGTCGCGAGCCACCGTATATAAATTAACTAGCAGTCCGCGCCGGCTTTGCAC
Organism: Altica lythri; assembly: GCA_964028335.1. Classification (NCBI taxonomy): domain Eukaryota; kingdom Metazoa; phylum Arthropoda; class Insecta; order Coleoptera; family Chrysomelidae; genus Altica; species Altica lythri. Next base: position 44,569,019 of record OZ034807.1, read on the forward strand.
GGGGATTAAAGAAAAATAACAAAAGCCAGTACATTTATTGGGTCAACGCTTCCCTGTCAACAATATTACATGTTGTTTTATTTTCTGGCAGCAAAATAAATTGATTTTCAGGTGCTACTATTTGGAAGGTTTGACCTTGAGACTTATTATTAGTAAAAGCGAAAGATGTTTTGATAGGAAATTAAAGCGGTTTAAATAGATTTGATAGATCAGTTGGGATCATCGGTATCCTCAGTGTATGAGCTAGTTAACCAGCTGGTGGTTCAGTTATATTGGTTGCTACAACTTAATTGTCCTTTAATTCCTTTATAAGTAGCCTCGCCCCATTGCACATGCTAAATTTGTGATATATCTGTCGTGATTATGATGTGTATGTATGTATAGATCCAAAATAACGAAATCTGTGGACACGATAGCGGTCGCATTTCTTAACGGATCGAAATGAAATTTGTTACATAAATCAATCGTCCCAAAATCTCGGTCAAGTTCGTTAATGGGCCAAATCGGTACGGCCGTTTGGGCGTGACATCAAATCAAAATGGAAAAAAAATCGTAACTTTTTTACTTCACCCTGTACAAAAAAATGTTAGCGGACTTTTTTGTTTGTCTTAAAGAGACCTACAACTTTTATCTAAAACATTTTTGTCTGAAACGTATACTTTTAATATATTCAATTAATATAAACATACTGATATGCCTGGCTTACCAAAAGGGCCATTTTTTTAAATGAAACATAGCCTATGTCACTCTGGAATAGTGTAGCTTGCCAACGGTGAAAGAATTTTTGAAATCGGTCCAGTAGTTTCGGAGCCTATTCATTTCAAACAAACAAACAAACAAACCTTTCCTCTTTATAATATTAGTATAGATAAAATATGGATCTTTTGGAAAAAAACGCGCGTTGATTTAGTTTCTTTAATAGTTACAAAAACGCATCATTTAGAACAAGTACGAGATATTATATTATGTAATTCATGTCTGGAGTGATGCCATCCACCGCCATGGGAAGACTCAGTGTCACTAGACATCTCAAGAGCATTTGATCAAGTGTGGCATGCAGCTCTCTTGAACCAACTGCCTCTCGCTAAACATTTTCAGATGGATATTCAACTTTCTCTCCAACAGACACTTCCAAGTTGTCATAGATGGACATTCCTCCAACCTCTACAAGAGTTCCCCAAGGATCGGCTCTAGCTCCTACTCTATTGCTTTTACACACTAGTGATCTACTAGAAGCCACTAATAACCCCATAACTAGCAGTCCTTTAAATACCAAATTGATTAAATGCCTCTTCTATCCCAATAGATGTTCTCGGTACATTTTTGTATTTAGGTCTATACATACCAGGACATTTATAAATAAAGAAAACATAATTTAACATATGAGCTAAAAAAAATTATCCTACTTTACGTAGCATTCAAATAGAATTGAAAAGGAAAGAAGTGATAGTTTGTGGGAGAACAACTTTGTGGCGATTTTTGAAGATCGGATTTAAATTTAAGGCTATCAATAATCACCTCTATAAAGTTAGCACTACCACATGCGAAATAAAAGATGGCATTATGTGATTAATTTGTCGCTTTTTTGTCGTGATTTTGTCGTGCAAACAAAAAATGTGTCGCGATTTTTTTTTAAATCAATGGTAGTGCTAACTTGATATCAAGTTAGCACTACCACCTCTTGAAAACGATCTTCCAATGATCGGACAAATGTCTTATGTAGTGCATAATTTGTCGCTTTTTTGTCGTGATTTTGTCGTGCAAAAATAAAATTTATCGCGAATTTTTTTTGCCTTAAATCGATGATAGTGCTAACATGGTATCAAGTTAGCACTACCAACCATCTTCTGATATGGTTTTAATTTTGTGTCAACCATGAAAATTGTTAACTTCATTATAAGTCATGATAAAAGAGTTCACTTTATAGTGAGCTACTAAAATTTTATGTGGACTAGAAAGAGTTTCATAATACATATGTATAGCGTGCCAAAAAAAGATTCACTTCGTAGTAGTATAATATAGAAATAATAAATTTAATAGTCAGAAAGAGTCGATTCCATATATGTGTAGTAGTGGTAACTTAATATCGAGTAAACACTACTAATAATTTTTTAAACACAAATTTTTGCCAAAAAAATTTTTTCGCACGACAGAAAAGGAATCAATTATGTGCGTACAATATTTACATCCGAATATTGAAAGACATTTATCAATGTGCGGTTGTACTAATTTAATATAAAGTTGGCACTAATATTAATTTTTTTCAATACCACAACACCTATTTTTCGCAAGATATTATCATGAAAAAAAGCGACAAATTATGCACTAGATGCGAAATTTGTCCGATCATTGAAAGACCGTTTTCAAAAGGTGGTGAAGTGCTAACTTGATATTAAGTTGACGCTATCATTGAAATAACATAAAAATTTCGGGACAAATTTTATTTTTGCACGACAAAATCACGACAAAAAAGCGACAAATTATGCGCTAGCCGAGATTTTTATCAGAGTTTCGGAAGATGGTTGGTAGTGCTAACTTGATACTATGTTAGCACTATCATCGATTTAAGGCAAAAAAATTTCGTGACAAATTTTATTTTTGCACGACAAAATCACGACAAAAAAAGCGACAAATTATGCACTACATAAGACATTTGTCCGATCATTGGAAGATCGTTTTCAAGAGGTGGTAGTGCTAACTTGATATCAAGTTAGCACTACCATTGATTTAAAAAAAAATCGCGAAAAATTTTTTGTTTGCACGACAAAATCACGTCAAAAAAGCGACAAATTAATCAAATAATGCCATCTTTTATTTCGCATGTGGTAGTGCTAACTTTATAGAGGTTCAATAATCGTCAGTCTATCATGCCGTGAGCTGATTAAGTTATGGAATTGATCGTTGCAACCGCTAAAAAGTTATTCTCAAAAAACATCGTTTTTGAGTTATTATTTTTTTAAATAAATAAATTAGTTATTTGTTTAAAAACACACATTATAAAAAAGGATATTACCTACGACTAGAACAAGATAACTATTTTTTAAACACTGTTAAGTTAATTAAAAACATAAATGCTGGATTTTAAAAAACTTTCAGCCACGAAAACGATTGAAAATTGTTTAAAACAGGAGTGTTGTAAACAAAGAGTACTTTGAGTTCCGAGTAGAGTCGAAGGAGGTCTCTGAGCTGGGGGATTCTCGTGGGCAAATAAAGACAAATAAAAACGTTTTTCTTAATGGCCGTTTCCCCGAAACTATTTTACTTACATTACTTTGCGATAAGGGTAGCAGGTTGGAATATTTTTCGTTGAATATAAGTGTAACTTTAACCATTTATTTTCTTGCTTTCTTTTATATCTAACCAATTGTGAAATTTCAATCTTATGCACATCAATTAAATAAACGATTTTTCCAAACGAAGTGACTAATAAGATAATTGATAATTTCAAAACTTCAAAATAATATTGACTTTTAAAAACTACAGCAATATCAGCTTTTAGTTTAATATCTAGATTGCTATTTTTTCATAAAATAATAATGTAAACAAGTTGTCCAAGTCTCCAGGTATGACTTATTCCAATTTTATTTTTCTTGTAATTGGTGAGGATAAAAATTTGGCATTTACACACCCTATAAAAATATTCAACAAATTGGCAGTGTTCCTAATTATAGTAACAACCATAGCGAATACAAAAAAACTTGAGTAATGAGTTTATGCTTATTGTGTAAGTATGTTTTCTAAAATTCCAGAGGAAGGCCTTGATAGCTCCTTTTCCGGACACCGGGTATTGTAGTGTACCTGACCATTTTCATACTCGTGTTCAGCAACCTCAAAAACCTCCGTTCCTATAATTAATCTATTTTCAAAATACTCCAGAAGAAGACGTTAACAACACCCTTTCAGTCCACCAGGTAAGCACTTATATTCGTGTTGGTAAACCTCAAAACCATCCGGGTAACAAAATCAGACTCATTTTCATCATTAATTAACGAATTGTATATTTTTATTATTGAATACTTAACTGGAAAATGCACCTTTCAAATACATTTTTTATACGCAAACGCAATTGTCATTATCAAACTACTTTACAAAGTTTGTAGAGATTATTACGAATCCAACGCACTAAATCCAAGATATTTTCGAAAAATACATAGTTCAAATAAAAATTTGTAAAATATGGCGTTAATGGAGATTCCTGTTTAGAAACATATTTTTTAAAATAAAATGTTTACAGTTTTATCAAAGAGTGGTTGAATATAAATTTATACAATTTAACTATTTGAGACATTTTTATGGGATTCTTGAAATTAAGGAATAAATGTAAAAATGTTACATCCGACAGGATTTGAATCTGAAATCGTTATCTATAGCGGACAGATCCTTGGCCACGAATGTAACCAGCAGTCCTATATTTTTGATCATTCCTTGATTTAATCTTAGACGTCCAGAACACTTTTTCAATTCCTTCTTAGCCCTTTATAAAAGAGATTATTTGTCAAATCGACAAGGATAAAATCAAACTTGTTTTGTGCCCTGCATTATATTTGATTGAGTTGAATCAAGGGATGATCAAAAACGCTGACTCCTTGCTGCAGGTTACATCAGTGATCTGGCAGTTAAGGTGTTATCGGCTCTAGACCGAGATCGCAGGTTCGATTCAATTAGAAAAAAATATTGTTTGTCACATTTTAGGCGAATAAAGTTAGCAAAAAAACACCCTTTTATGACCTAAGTAAATAACTATAGAGAGCAGTAGAGTCGAAGGCGTGGGAAAAACGGGCTGGGCTGTATGACCAGACAAAAACTTTAGCATGCGTTTTTAAATTAAAACGCTCGGATAAAAATAAGAACCCTAAGACTAATAAACCAAATTTCCTCTTTTATACTTAAACCAGGTTCAAAATTTAAATTCATGTTTTGCAGAAATAATAAGGCATCTTTATGGATTGTGTTGCTCCGACCCTTAGAATCCCAAAATCACACAGGGTTTTAGAGCCTTAGTCCTTGTTAAACTTTAAGGGTAGTTTCCAGAGCAATCCTGTGTCCATCTAAATGCAAGTAAGAGAGTCTAGCCTAGCATTACATACAAGGCCGCTCTAGGACACGATCTCATTGCGCCAGTGATTCCTATATAAGCAAATCTTTGCAACTTTTGCAACACGATTACTGCCTTTTGTTGCGTTGTTGTTTCACTAAACCAGAGAGCATAGGGCTAATAATCGTGAGATATGGCCATTAAATATTTTGGTTTAACAACCTATGTTTTCCCATAAAGCCCACGGCACGTCCACATAGACCTTGTAGAGATTACATTTGCGAGTTGTGGATTACACATAAGTTTTATGTTGAGGTATTTTACATCTTCTGACAAAGTGTCACCCCATTCCAAACAGGGGGTTGAATTATTGATCTCCTTCTATTTTTGAATGAAATGAGTGTCGTTTTGTTAGGATTAGGGTTCGAGGCAGTTTGCATGTCGTCAGCAATAATACTGTCATATTGACCTCTAACCTACGGATCTTGAAATTGATAAGGAATAAAAATTTGTATATAAATACAGATTTACACACCCTATAAAAATAATCATCAAAATGACAGTGTTACTGTTTAACAAAATCAACCACGACGTTATATTTCCAGGTAGGGATACCGTCTATACCTACATCATTATTATACACTAGGTGTACCCACGACGTCGTTCGCGTGGCGCGTTGATTGTTGTATAAAAATTTCTTCCCCCACTTCGTTAAAGTAGTGGGAGGAGAAATTTTTATACACCAGATGTTAAGTTGCAAGAAGACAAATACATTTGTGAAAACCGCATTCGAATCAGATCAGTAGTTTTCATGTGATGCGCGTACAAACATACAGACAGACAAAAAAAATCTAACCACATTTTTGGGTTCGATATCGACGTAGTAACACCCACCGCTAATTATTTTTTAAATATCTTTAATGTACAGAATTTTCATTTCTACAGTTTTATTATATGTAGGTACAGATTAAAAACCACGATTGGACATACTAATCTTCAACGAGTCCATAAATTATTCAAAGAAAATTATCTTAAAAATTGATTTATTCTAAATTATACTCACTCTGTGTATGACGTATCGTATAAGTACCTACATTTCACTGGATTTTTTTAAATTGTTGTTGTTATGCTATTAATAAGGTAAATCTTAATTAAAATTAGATTTTTGTAAAAACATTTTTAAAAATATGATGCGAAATTCAGTTTAAAAATAAATCTACCTGTAGAATACTACATATAATATAAATAGGTAGTTTGGTTACATCGAACCTGTTGCTGATTAACAACAATAATACCATTATTATCGGTCAATCAGATTTATGTACATATTAACAAATTGGAAAATACAAAAGTGAATGAATTACATCTGTAAATTGGCGAAATAACGCAATGATTGTAAGTAATAATAATTATCAGTATCGTGTAATATCCTCCTACAGTAAAATATAATTTCTAAAACAAGCGATGCATTCTCGATTCTTAAAATTGAAATAGAAATAAAAGGTCGCCTTCTGGTTCTTACACAATTCAAGTTTCTGCAATACAGCACACGTATACGATTAATATTTACTTATTGGGATCACGGTCAGAGTTATTATTTTTTGTTATATTTTCTTTTTGGTCATTTTATAATCGAGTTGGAGTACCTATATAATTTCAAGAAGTTAATATTTTTTGAGAAATTGAAGCGAAAGACTAAATTAAAAAAATAATTTAATAGAACTCGAGGAGTGCCGACAGAAATTAAAACTAGCAGTGGCGTATTTTTTTATATTTGATTTTACAAAAGACCGCGCACATAATAATATATGGAAAATGATTTCTCGGTGAATGTTGCTAAAATTTTGTAGACAGCTATAGTTCATTTGAACATGAATGATAGCACAAATCTTTTTACATAGGAGCTAAAAGGTCTAAATACAGGGTTGGTCAATGCAGAAAAAATGTAATATTGATACCTTCTTATATCTGAATTTTCACTAGACTTTAGTATGACCACCCCGACAAACCTCAAATACAATAGATCATAAAATGCAAATGAGCGAACCCTAAGCGATTAACCAATAATTGAATGCCTCAGTGACGGAGAACATAAAATTACTTTAATATAAAAAAGACTAAAATGTCAATATTAAGTACCAACATTTATTTTTATAAAAATACTAAATATTGGTTTGGGACATTCCTTACAATTTAATAATAAATATATTAGGGGGATTAGCGTCATATAAACTTAATTAGTAATAATAATATATAATTACATACCTAAATATATAAGTTATCTTCTTCCGATAAAGAGGCATCATCATCATCAGTTTCTTCATTTCCCACAGAAATAATAATTGGTTTTATTGTTTTCTCTATTAACAAATCGAGTTTCCAGATTTTTCTTCCTCTGCTATGACATGTCTTATAGCTTTTTGCCAATTGTCAGATGAAATTTTTGATATGGAGGCCGATATTAGTTGACGAACATCTTGAAGTTTAAATGTTGTATTATTTCTCGCGACATATCCCTTCATTTAAGCCCAGATTAATTCTAAGTTCACAGTTCACAGTTCACAGTGATAAGGTGGTAATCGCAACACTTTAACTTCATGTTCTGTTGCTATTTCATCTACACTACACTTCTTAAATTTTGGTGAATGTTGTTTGCATAACTGCAATAACTCTTTTTTGAGTAAACCTTCTTCTTGTACTACTATTTCTTTCATTATTAGCCAATCCAAGAGTTCTTGCTTTCTCCATTTAGTTTTAGGTAACGGCTCCTTTAATCTTGAATGGTAACTGGCATTGTCCATGACTATTACAGAATTGGTCGGTAATAAATCTATCATTTGACTGAAATATTCCTCAAAAACATCAGCAGTCATTTCTTCATGGTAGTCTTTCGTAGAATTTGAAATACAATCTAACAAGCCTCCATTAACAAATCCTTTATCTCCTCCTATATAAGTGATAATTAAACGGCGACTTTTACCATTCGGAAATTTTAAGCCAGTAGACAATCCTTCAATAAATGCTTGACGAGCATTTGTAACCAGTTTATCTTGCCAAACTTTATTTACAAAATGCCCTTCATTTATCCATGTTTCATCTAAATAAAAAATATTTTTGCCTTCTTTCCTCAATTTTCGAATTTCCCTTAAATATTGCATCCTCCAACAAATAATTTCTTCTTTCTCTATGAGCGCAGATTTTCTATTGTTACTCTCATAAATGAATCCTAATTCACGTAAAGTTTTCCACAATTTGTCTCTTTTAATGTTTGACAAAGATTCGTCTTCATAAATGTCTACTAAAACTTTATCCAAAGTAGGAATCTTATTTTTAAATAAAATGAATGAACTTTTCTTCGAATCAATTGTTTCATAGTATCGTCTATCTGAATGGGTTTTCTCCCTGTTGACGTTTTAGGTGCTTTTGTAATACTTCCACTCTTTCGTTGCTTTAAAAGTCTATAAATAGTTGCTTCACCAACTCCGGTCATATCTGAACACTTAGAAACTATACTCCGGACAGTACTAGTAAAATGTTCATGCACAAGAGCATCATATACATTTAACACTAAAGTTTTCATTGGCACGGTTAAATGACGCTTTAATTTCACAGGAGTAAAATTAGACGTTTTACTACGTTTTTACTACACAAGTTCACTTATTAATATCGCTTTTTATTATAGAACTATAACAATTCTGCTTGTTTTAATCACAGAACTTTACAAACAAAACTTTAAATCTTAACTAAAATGATTCACAATCTGCAAAATACTTTCTGCCGATAAGAAATTTTAATCCTTTCTAAGAATGTTGATGGCTACTTAAATTGATCTTCTTTGAAATTGTAAATATTTTGTACCTGTAGAGATTACGTACTTATATCATTTGTTGATTAGAATGACAACAAAATTTAAGACAACAATTGAAATAAATTGGTATGTTTAAAAATTTTTGGTAAAACCCAAACATTTTCAAAACAAATACTGAATATTTTATTTTAGAAAATCTTCGTCACTAATTTATGATGTTATATTGGGTTTTATCTCCAATACAATAAAATTTTTGCTATCATTCATTTTCAAATGAACTATAGGTTTCAGCAAGCTGATTCAACGTCTTAATGGTAGCTAGGTCAAAATACTTCATTCAGGGTCATTCCAAGAACTGACCGTCGAAAAATTCATGCTTTCAGGCAATCACCCACAAAAATATATTGCTATACACGTAACGGCCTTTGCCAATCAACTTTATAATCCTGAATAACAATTTCAAAAAGTTAGTGCTATTGTAGATGGAACTTAATCGTTTGTAGATAAAAGCACAAACTACCGAACTTTGAGACAATCATTTTATCGTCATAAGGGACGCCATTTAGTCAAACTGGCACTTATTGTTGCTCCAGATTGTTGTATCAGGGCATATTTTCAAAAAGACGATACCTTAATGCATTGGAAATTGATTATAAAATTCCACAGTTTTTAGAACAAGGATGAGCTCAGTTATCTACAGAAAAGGCCAATGAAACACGTTTAAGTCAAGATGGGTAACTGAATCACGAAACTGTAATATTAAAAATTTTTCGATGGAGTCATTGAAACAGATCACGTAACTACTCTCCGCTGCTTTTTTAACATAGCTGCAGCTTTGATTAATAAATACCATCCCACGATTAACATGATTGATGCAACTGGAGATATGACCAAAAGAATGTTGGAACGATCTCAAGAACTGAATGAAAAAAGAAAACCAAGATAATATCACAAACATTGTAAATGAAATAAAAATGTTAAAAATCGATAAAAACAGAAAAAAGGACAAAACAGGAAAAATTACAACGAAAAATATGAAAAATTGACAAAAACATAGAAATCAGTAGAAAAAAATCGTAGAAAGTTAAAAAAACGAAAAAGTAAAAATAAAATATTATCAAATGCATTCTTTCTATCTGGGTAAAGCTCAAATTTAAATTCATTACGGACCATATTTACAAATACGTGCAAAATGCAATTCAAACAAGCGGTCGGGGTTACTTTTATTAGGGGTTAGGTTAACCTAGTCATAAAGTAATCAATGAGTCAAAGCCATAATCGTACTATATTTCTGGTTGTACTGTCAAACCAAAAATTGATTCTTTTAATCACATCCTCGGTAGTATATATCTTTATTTGTAATATATAACATACATTGTGTTTACATTTGTATGGTAATACTATTTTAATTGCACAACCTTTTATTTCTTTACCTAAAACTAATAAATAGTCTATATCTTACTAAATAAATAACTTTAGTCACAGCTTTGGTTTATGGTTTTTGTTATATTACATTGTAGTAATCTATTTAAGAGGAACAGTAGGAGAACATCATTCATGGGGACCACCATGCTTGTTTACATAGATGCCATTTGTAAAAAATATGGCGACCTCCATGACAGATTTTCTACTACTGCAACCCCTTAATACAATGAAATTATTATTTACGAATTAAGACGGAATACAAAAGAATTTTAAAATTTATTATTATTTTTATTCAAGTTTCTAACAAATGAGTATATTACTGTCACGCCTGGAGAGATGCTCAATATAGTCTATGGCTGTGAATGACATTGACATTCGTTACGCGCGTTTTTTTAAAATATGCAAAATTAAATGTCTATTTTTTTAATATTTCTGAGAGATTTTCTTAATATTTTCTTCCGTAAGAACCTTCTCCTAATAATAAGAAATACAACACAAAAAGAATTAGTAAAATCGGTCCAGCCATTCACGCGTGATGCCATGACCAGAAAAAACGGGTTTCATTTTTATATATATATAGATAGATAGTAGATTATTTTTTATGATTAATTAATAGTCTAGATGTTTGAGTCACGACACTATAGGCTGCTTTCGTTATCATATTTTTGATGTCGTATTTGGTGGCACCCAGTTCCTGTAGAAGTCTCTCTGTGTTGTGAAATTCCTTCGTTTGGAGGACTTCTATGCGTGAGTATATCGACTAGATTTGTGTCTCTATTTGCAGTAGCATAGTTTTCGTGGGAGATGTTGTCTACGGAGTTTTTGGCATATTTGGTTCTTTTTATGCCTTCTTGCACGAGATAGTTCTGCAAATGGGGGACTGACACCTCGAAAAGGTAGGTCTTTTTGTTTTCCCCCAAGAGTTGTACCATTATATCTGGTTTGTTATGGTGGATTGGCCTTTCTGTCAGGATGCTCTGCCCTGCTCTGATTCTTATTTTCTGGTCGTTTTGGTAGTCGTATTCAACGTTCAGAACAGCTTTTCCAAAATGCAGTTGTTTTTGGATGTCGTCGGGTGCTTTAGTCGACATTAGGAGTAGCTTTAGCAACCAATATACTACTTGGTCGTGTCTGATGTTATAATTGGTAGCTAGGCACGATGTGGCGACATGGTAGTCCATACGAAAATGGCGTGTTGCAGGGAAGTAGTATAGTGGTCAGTATCCCCGCCTGTCACGCGGGAGACCGGAGTTCAATTCCCCGCCGCGGAGTTCATTATTTTATTAAAATTTTGAAGATGCTTGCCAAAAATAACTAACTGCAAAAATACTGCAGGCCCCGGCGAGATTCGAACTCACGATCTCCTGTTTACTAGACAGGCGCTTTAACCAACTAAGCCACGGCGCCGTTATTTTTAGTTGTTTGTTACAAACTCGAACATTTTTTTCTACAAATGTTCCCTAAAGTATCTTCTTTATGCACGCTGTACAAATTTTCGAGAAATACGTTCGAAACAAATAAACGTATATGAGCCGCAAAGGAATGCCATAATTACACTAGTAAATAATAATAATAATTCTGCTTTACCCGCAATAAAAGACAAACCCAAACTATTGAAGTAATTGATAATTCCTGGAACCACACTCGAAGTTTTTTTTAGTAAGTCGTTATTGTTTGCTGAAAGCATTACGGAAAAATCATTTGCATAAGCTACATAGTTGTTCCTACGTATTACTGTCACTGCCCCATTATATTGTATTGGTCCCAAGAAAGACCCCTGTTGGACACCCATGCATTAGTTGAACAGACAAGATTCATATGTGTGCAATATTTGCTTTTTCTCAAAATTGACTGCAACATATTGATTTCGATATTTAAGGAATGTTGAAATTTATTCTAATGCAACTCCTTCTACCCCGTACATCTCAAGAACAGTCAGCAGAGATGCTCTGTTTAGATTATAGGAAGGGCGGGCATAATCTCCAGGCTAAGGTATTTTGATTTTTTAAACTAATTTTTTATCAAGCTGGAAACTTTAAATTCATAGAAAAGATACATCAACTATTCTAATCTTTGTATAAAAACTTTAGTTGGAATTGGGCAACCAAAAATTCCATAAAAATCAATTATTAAAAAATTACTCATGTGGCCATTATGCCCGCAGGGGGTAGGGCAAAATGGCCACAGATATAAAAATGTGGTAAATTACTTGATAAAACACGTTTTTAAGTGGAAATTATTTATTATAAAGAACTAGTAACTTATTTACATATCAAGAACTACTCTTCTAAAATATACAATAGATACAATTAATTAGTTTGTAATTATTACATGATATGACGACTTATCTTAGATCAGACGGTATTAAAACACAAAAATTACAATAACTCGCGACAACGCAGGTCTGTCTTCTTGTGCCGACTCAACGCAACTAGCGGGACTGGCAGGAACCCGAATGAGTTGTTTTAGCAAGATAGCAGCACTTTACAGTCACACAAACCATCCTGGCCGTTATGCCCGCACTGGCCATTCAGGCCATTATGCCCGTCCTTCCCTACATATATAATCGCAACGGGACACTTGCTAACCTCAAGGTTATTGATTATTTAATTATAAAATGAAAGCATAGCTGTTGCAGTAGCTCTTAAAACCATGCTGATTTTCCGTAATGGTTTGATGTTTGGCTACGAACAGTAAAAGACGATACAAAAATGCGTATTTAAAACTTTCGATGGGCTACAAGGAATTCTCAAAGATCTATAGTTTTACACCAACATTGCATTCTTCTTTTCATATAATGGCAAACATTTACCAGTCAATAATTGAGATGGAAAAATGCCTTTTTCAAATTACATATTTGCAACGTGTGTCAAGTGTCAATGAAGCTATAATATCCTTTTAAGATTTTTTTAAGATGAAATTAGGTATTTCTTCTGCGCCAGATGTCTTTTTATTTTTAAGTTTCTTATTTATTAGTTCAATTTAAGTAAAAACATCGAATTCGTCATTGATACCTGCATGTTACCTTTGATTTTGATTACCTTATCTATATTGGTAACCAATTTTATTGGTGCCTTAATAAAAAATTCAGTAAACTAGTTAGCTATCTCAAAGGGTTCTTCCAAAGGTCTTAAAAGTAATAGTAATATTTTTAGTAATTTTGGTTTTTTGGTTAATTCCGACAATACTTTCCAAGAAGCTTTTGCAACATTGTCCGATTTCATAATACAATGTTAGTAGTATTTCTTTTTTTTAATTTAATAAATTTAAATGTTTCATCTTAGCTTCCTTGTAGAAGACTGTAAAATTTGTTTTTGTTCTTTGTAACGCAAATAGATCCTTTAACTTTATACCCACTTTTTTTATTTTTAATATAAAAAGGGCGCATGTACAAAAAATAACATTTTCCTACGACCACATTGGAAAGTAATACTTATCACACTTTCCACCCTCATGAAAAGTGCTACGTTTTCGCGCATGTGCGGAAAGTTACTTCTCATCACTCCGTGCGGAAAGCACTGCTTTCGACCATGCAGGACCGTGCGGAAAGCAATGCTTCCGTCAACGTTCCGAAATATAAAACTTTTCATCACTCCGTGCGGAAAGCACTGCTTTCGACCATGCAGGACCGTGCGGAAAGCAATTAATGACCGAAACAGAGTTGATAAGTGTTTCCCAATCAAAAATAAATGAGATAGAAAGTAAATTAAGAAAAATTGAGGATTAATTTTCTAATAGTTTTGCATCTGATAACGCGGTAGTAAATGCACCACGATATAATCAATTAAACGTTTCATTACTTAATAAAGATTTTGTTAATTCTCAATTATTATCTAATATACTTAAGATAAATAAAAAAAATATGTCTATAGAATCAAGCAACTGTTCAAATATTACATTTAACATATTTAACAAAGATTTATAACTATACATAATTTTGTAATAAGAAAGTGTTTTTTTTTTAATAAAAATGTAATAATTTCTCAACCCTAAAAATTTTTGTTTTAATGGGGGTATCCGCCTCCCCTAACCCTCCTTCAGCGCCTTCGCGGTGCAGGCGGATCGGATCTAATATTACTATTATTATTTTCTTTCCTTTTATTTTAGACAAATTCAAGAGCTTTCCTCACGGTGTGATGAAAAATAGAATACGCAACTCGCGCGGTGCGCAGGTAATCCCATCAGTCGTGCTTTTTATCGCGTTTGCCTTCGGCTCACGCGACAAACGCACTCGTGATGGGATCACCTGCTTTCCGCATTCGTTACGTAATTTACTATTACGCACGAAAGGACACCTAAGCATTTACAAATGTAATAACTACAAATATAAAAAAAAAACACAAACGGACAAAGATTATACAGGGTGATTTATCCCGATTGCACATTAGACAATTACACGGAATAAATATCTGAGAATTTGTAATAATAGTTTTCCAACATATTACTATTTACAAATATTCAGTTTTTTAATTAGAGTAGTTTTGCCATAACGACTAATATGCCACAGAAAAAACGTATAAATTTTATCAAAGGTAATACCACAAGTCCTTAAAATTTTATCGATAAATTTTTAGTTTCCACGAAAACTTTTTTATTTGGCAAAAATACGAAAACAAACTGAAATGTGATAAAATCACGAGTCCGTAGGACGAGTGATTTTATCATTATTCAGTTTGTTTGAGTAGTTTTGCCTAAAATAAAAAAGTTTGAGTCTGGAAAATAAAAATTTATCTAGTAAAATATTACAGGACGAGTGGTATTTAAGAAGATTATTTTTTGAACCATACTGTACAAAAACTACTTTATTTAAAAAACTTCCTAGAACAACTTATATTTCATAATTAACACAAACGTTACCCCAAACGTTACCCCACCTATTAACTTATCCCTGTACACTAGATAGTATTGATAGTTGTCAGTTGTCGTGAGCGTCGTGAAAACAGGGTTATAATTTGAATAAATATTTATTTTTATACCTATTTATACAATTATATTATTAAAGAGAAAATTACCAAAATAAAAATTATTAGGTATATCTATTTAAAGTTTACCTACAAGACCACATTTGCCTGTAGGCATATAAAAGTTTTAAATGCATGCAGAACCAGGAAGCAGGTTAGTTTTAAAGTACCTACATATTTGATTTTTCATTATCGTTTAGTTAGATGAATTGAATTGTGAGAATAATAATAACAAAATATATTTCAGAATATTTAGATAATATAAATGAATGTTGATTTATAGTAAGGTACTGATAAACAAGAAAATTGATTGTTCAATATTTTTATTGAATTTTTGACAGTTCTATAATTTTATCAATACTAGTAAAACCACTAGTGGTTTTATCAATATAAACCGGAATAATTGGCTAGATTTAGCATAAAACATTGAAGATTAAGCGTTTTCATTGGACGAAATCACAAAATTGTGATATTTTGACAGGTGAAAAAAATAATCATTAAAAAAATAATCCAACCAGGGTTTACTTTTAGTGTTCTAACATAAGACACTCCCTTAAACCACTGAGCTAACATGGCACATATTTGAATTATCTATCTCTTGGAAATTTTTACATTTTTAAAATAAAGTATCTTATGCTCTTTTAAGTAATTTTTCTGTAAAAATTGATTAGTTATTTAAAAATAACGTTAAAAATCCCTTAAATGATTTTCATAGCTGTTTATCGTCCGTAGTTATTGTTTTGTTTTTAAATAAATGTTAAATATTTGTATGTAATTTATTTTACTGCATAAGTATCGTAAATAAAACAGCATTAATTATAATATAAACTAAATATATAGAACTAGAATAGTAGAACCTGCCACAAATAAAACAATCACTGAACACAATATTTGGTAAAGTTATGTAGCGTCGTAGGAAAAATACTGTACATTACCTATGCGGAAATTAACTTTTCCCACTCGTGTGAAAAGTGTCACTTTTCGCACTCGTTATGTAATATACTATTTTTGGATCATAACCAGTTTTTTAATATCCTTTTATTATTTTTATCCTAGATTTCCATTTCTCTAATTTACCTTATCTATTTATTTTAGTATCTGTACATCCTGCTACAGACCAGTTTTTTGATGTATGTTTTTTTCCATTTTTTAGTCAATTATTTTATAAATGAGTATTTCAAATTTAAGAATTCCTGATTTGTAACGCTATTATTCTTTTAATTTTTTTACTTGTAAGATTAATTGAAGTGTTTTAATTTATTCTCTTTTTTACTATTTACATTAAAATATATATTTTTTATATTTCCTGTTGATTGTTTTTATGCAATGTTTTTCTCTATTCGGAATTTTCTCCTTTTTTGTATAATTCTTAAAAAGTTTTCTTTTAACCATACGTTATTAAGTAGGTTTAATTTATTTATTCTATTATGCAGTGACATTTTTTTCAAACTATTCTTTGCCTTTTTTATTACTGTTAATTTTTTTATATTTTGCCAGATCACTGTTTACTGTTTTATATATTCTTTTATTTATTTGTTTTATCTTATATTGGGTTGTATTTTTTTTAAATCTAATTTTCGTATTTTTAATTTGCATTTACATTGATAGCTGGCAAATTTGTAGTTGTACAGGCGTATACTTACACGTAAAATCCAAGAATTTAAAACTGTTTTTCCGGTGCACACGATGTCCCGTCAACCTAATCCTTTTATACCTGGCAATGCAATGTCCAACGTTTTTTGTAATTACAAGTAGTAAAAAACAAATAAACAACTATATTTATCTTGTTTTTTAAATTTTAACATTTTTAAAATATGTACACCTAAACTTACAGAGTAGAGATTTTAACATAGGTATATACTTACTTATGTCATAATTTTTATGCTAAAGAACTAAATTTATCTGATAAGCATGTAATAAAGTTAAATGTAGTTATTTCAGTTTTTGTCTTGTAATACTATCTTTTCTAATGTTGCGTTTATCTATCTTCTATCTATATCTATATCTATACTTATAATAAATCTGTAGAGAGGTCAATTCTGTACATCAAATATATTTCCAAAATAACTATCAGGGGGTAATTAGGGATCGATACTGATGCCAAAAATGAAATCAGTAAAATTTTTGTGTGTCTGTATAACCGTTATAGAAACAAAAACTACTCGACGGATTTTAACGAAACTTCGTACAATTATTTTTCATACTCCTGAGCTGGTTTTAGGATACTTTACCTCACGCTACAATCAATAGGAGCAGAGCAGTGACGGGAAATGTTGGGAAAACCACTTTTACGGTGTGGAGGCCGTGGAGGGAGAAATTTTTATACAACAATATATACGTCACGCGAAAGACGTCGCGGGTACATTGATATAGAACCCAAAAATGTGGTTAGATTTTTTGTTGTACGTCTGTCTGTCTATCTATATGTTTGTGCGCGCATCACATGAAAACTACTGATCCGATTCAAATGCGGTTTTCACATATGTATTTGTCTTCTTTTAACTTAACATCTGGTGTATAAAAATTTCTCCCCCCTTCTTTTACGGTGTGGGGGGGGTGGAGAAATTTTTATACAACAATCTATACATCATGCGAACGACGTCGCGAGTACATCGATATAGAACCCAAAAATGTGGTTATTTTTTTTGTACGTCTGTCTGTCTATCTATATGTTTGTGCGCGCATTACATAAAAAGTACTGATCCGATTCGAATGCGGTTTTCACAGATGTATTTGTCTTCTTTTAACTTAACATCTGGTGTATAAAAATTTCTCCTCCCACTCCTTTAACGGGGTGAGGGGTGAAATTTTTATACAACAATTAACACGCCACGCGAACGACGTCGCAGGTACACCTAGTCTTTAATATTAGCTGAAGTGGGTCGTTTTTGCTTGAGATATTGTTAATAGAGAGCTAACTTCTTGAAAATTAGAATTTAGGTAGTATTTAGTGCCTTCTTCAAATTCTTAGAGGTAGGGTCTAAGCCCTTCTAGGCGGTGCACGATATTTTTTAATAAAAATAAACTGAGAAATGAAAAATTGTCTAATTCTAAGCAATTTCTATTATATAAGTTTTTTTGTAAAGTTGATACTTTCCAAGTAATTTGTTATTGAAACTTTTTGTAACTGTTATTCACAAATTACTCAAAAAGTTTTGATTTTACGCAAAAAAATCATTCATTTTAAAAATAAAGCTAATAAAAAAATAAAGAGATTCGTTTTTTAACGATTTCTGTAAACCCAATACCAATCGCGTCATCGCGTGTTGAAGGACGGTTATTTTTCATGATTATTGAAGTTTGAAGCATTAAACTTTTCATAACGTGAAATTGGTCAGTTTTTTATTGAAAACTCAAGATATTAAAAACCTCGAATGAGCACTTGTTAACCTGTTTTTGCATCAAAATTAACTGACTTATAAACAAAATGAAACCAATTTTTACCTTCCGAACAGCAACGCTGTTATAGGAAGGTATTGTGATCGCGAAAAATTTCGATCTCGGGTTTTTAGCGGAAATACGCGTTTTAGGGTTCCCTGAGCCTAAAAAACCCAAAAATAAAAAATGTCTGTCTGTCTGTCTGTCTGTGTGTCTGTCTGTGTGTCTGTGAACACATTTGCGGCTAAACGGCTAATCGGATCGGAATGAAACTATAAAACCTTACTTATAATCACCATCGGAGGAATCTGATAGAATTTGAGTAAAATCGGCCGACCGGAAGTGGACGTTTACTCTTATCAAAAAATGGAATTTTTTGAAAATATTGGGTTTTTATATAGTTATTGGCAAAATATTTATACTTTGTGGAAAGAACATGTAATTTCCGACATTTTTGAAAGAATACATTTTTTTGATATTTTCATTAGTTTTCGAGATATTGACACTTTTATCAAAAACTGGAAATATGTGAAATAAAAATTGTGGATTCGCTTTTTTTAAACAAAAATTGGTAGTTATTATATTTTCAACATCTGACAGCTGTCAAATTATGTTTTGGCGTATTTCAACATTTAATTTTCTATATTTTGACATCTGACAGCTGTCAAATTATGTTTTTTGAGAGTATCAACTTTTGACTAGTGTCAAATTATTTTTTTTTATATTTTTGACATCTGACTACTAACTAATTAGTTTTTTCGATATTTTTGACATCTCCATACTATGGCCACTCCAATTCTACCACCCACTACTTGTTAATATCAGTCAGATTAGCTCCTTCTATATTTTGACATCTGACAGCTGTCAAATTATGTTTTTTGAGAGTATCAACTTTTGACTAGTGTCAAATTATTTTTTATATTTTTGACATCTGACTACTAACTAATTAGTTTTTTCGATATTTTTTTCCGAACAGCAACGCTGTTATAGGAAGGTATTGTGATCGCGAAAAATTTCGATCTCGGGTTTTTAGCGGAAATACGCGTTTTAGGGTTCCCTGAGCCTAAAAAACCCAAAAATAAAAAATGTCTGTGTGTCTGTGAACACATTTGCGGCTAAACAGCTAATCGGATCGGAATGAAACTATAAAACCTTACTTATAATCACCATCGGAGGAATCTAATAGAATTTGAGTAAAATCGGCCGACCGGAAGTGGACGTTTACTCTTATCAAAAAATGGAATTTTTTGAAAATATTGGGTTTTTATATCGTTATTGGCAAAATATTTATACTTTGTGGAAAGAACATGTAATTTCAGTCATTTTTGAAAGAATACATTTTTTTGATATTTTCATTAGTTTTCGAGATATTGACACTTTTATCAAAAACTACCACTACTTGTTAGTGTTCGGAAGGTCGTGTGGTGCCCACACCAGATTTTTATTATTAATTTTATATTATAGTAGGGGAGCCCAGGATGCTAAATCGGGATTTACTCGAGCGTCAAAGAGACCTATTGGATTGCGAAGCTTAGATGATAAGAAGAAAAAAATGTCTTATAATATATACACTTTCATCGGTGGGGGGAGCGGCTATAAATTTTCAAAAATGTAAAAAAAACAGTTGCATGGACATACTCGAGCGCGTCAGATATTAATAGCATCCATGTCCTACGTATTTTTGAAAACATACGTATGTCAATATGATTGTTTCCATGATGGGGGTGGTCATACGTAAGGGTTGAAAACGAAAAAAAAAAAAAATTTTATCGAGCGCGTCAGATTTTCAAAGGGGATGTTAAGTGAACCTAAAAGAATGCTCTTATATAATAATCTGACGATTTGGATGTGACCCAAACTCGCGGCCATTATTAGAATGTGCAAAAAAAAATCGTCATTTTGAAATACTCGAGCGCATCAGATTAAGATACCTATATATGGTTCATGTATATACCCTAAACGTGCTGTCTCATAATCTGACGATTATCTGGAGGGATTCGCCTAATCTGACAATGGAAAGAACTTTTTTTTGTATTTTTTCAAATCTTTTAACTTAACAAATTAAAGAACTGAAAAAATAGCATGCAAATAAAACAATATATATTTTTTGAAGAACAAAACTTTTATTTATGAGAAAACTGGATGTACCCGGCGCGCGTTGCTACGCCAACTATTAGAATAAATTTAAGAAAAATAAAAGATAGAGAAGGAAAGAAAGTTTATAGTTTTGTTTCACTTATCGCACCAAAAATATAATTTTAGAACTTATATTTATACGAATTCGTATAGATATCTATTAATCAGTATTAAATTTGATACATGGAAGGGCCATCTGGTGGTAACTTCCATTAATACGAATATCATATTCATCTTACCCATTAAAAATACATCATCATACTGATTTTCATGACAATCGGTTAAACGGGTCAGAAGTTGCTACTCTGCAGCGCCACCTGGTGGCGAGTGGAATCAATGAGCATATTAAACAAACCATCTCCGTGAAAAAATACATATACGTACCAATTTTCATGACAATTGGTTGAACGGGACAGAAGTTGCTACTCTGCAGCGCATTAAACTTTATCGAATATTTTTTCTTACTTCGGCTTACGGAAATCGTCAGATTACACATTATTCGTGAACATTGAATTATTTCCTTCAAATCTAAAAAAAAATTAGCCACGCTCGAGAAAGTCAAGATGACGTTTTTTTGTAACCCACCTACTTCTTATTGTCAATCGAAAATTGTCAGATTAGTGGAATATACACTTTTTAGCATATAACTAACTTACCCTACCTTAATCTGACGCGCTCGAGAATTTCAGATGATCAATTTTTTTTTACTAATCTGATCCTTTATCCTTGACGCGCGGCCACATATACGAGGCTAATACTTGGTGGAGGTATTTAATGGGGTACTAGGTTCCTCCCTGTATGTTAATCTGACGCGCTTTAGTAAATCCCAAAATCCCCTCTTGGGCTCCCCTGCTATTAAGAATGACAATCTCGCCAACACCACGGTAATTGATATTAAACCCACTTACAGTTTTCTTTATTTGGGTATTATTGATATGATTAAAGTGATTTGACTGGTCTGCAAAGCTTATTTTTTTAAAAAAATCATTTTATCAAAAATAGTATTTTGATATTTTTGATAAATTTTTTTTTAATAAATGAAAAAGTATTTATGATACCAAAAAAAATTTAATAAGTAAATTGTATGTTTTTTTTAAGGAAAACTTTAGTATTTTTTTATTTTTGTATCATAAAATTAGAAGATGTGGAGGCTGAAAGTTTTCACTTGTGTACTGTTTGTAGTACATCGAAGCTCTTTGATTTAAACTCTTAAAAAAAGTAAAAAATTTTAAAAGTTTTAATTTACATGTTGTTAAAGCGCTTGAAATTCTCTTTAAAGTGCTTTTTTTTAATTTTAAGCTTAAAAAATAAAGTGATTATCGTCGAAAAACTCAATGAATATTTTTATCTTTAAATTTGGGAGTAGTGGAGTGTGGACAGAAAACCGAGCATGAAAGCATATATTATGTTCCATGGTGAAAGTTAAAGTTCTTTTTTTCAATGTATATGTAACATGTATATGCTATATTTAAATCTATAACTTCTTTGTGGCATCAACTGTTTATATTTACTTCTTTTATTGGGGAACTTTTGCCACTAAAATCTAAACAATAAAATAATCTATACATATAATAAAACTGTAGAAATGTATATGTTTGTGCACGCATCACATGAAAACTACTGATCCTATTCGAATGCGCAAAAAAAATATTTTAATAAGAAATGTGGCCTCCTTGTGCTTTTATTATGGCTCTAGAGCGTCTTTCCATACTGAGGATCAAGTTATCCAGATCATCTTGGGGAATTGCCATCCAGCACTGTTAAAGAGCTTGAAACAGTTGTTTGCCATTTTGAAATTGATTATGGTTTTGAAGACCTCTTCGCTGATGCATATCTCAAGTATGCTTAATAGGTTTGAGATCACGCGATTGAGCTGGCAAGGGGAAAACTGGAATATTCTGCTCTTCCAAGAAATTTCTTGTCACTCTGAATGTATGTGGAGTAGCATTGTCATGGATCAAGATAATATCAGGGCCAATTTTTGCGCGTATGGAACAACTACAAGTTCTAAAAAATGTGTAACGTAGGCTCTGCTGATAAAAAACGATCTAGCAGAACGAGCTCATCAGTTCTACTGCCAAGTGAAATACCTACCTATTTGTGACTCCTTTGTAGCTGTGAACCTATTGAGTATGTTGCAGTCGATTTTTTTCGCTAGGTTCTCTCTATAAGCGTATCCTTCGAGAATCAGGATACAAATCCAGTCGAGATTCATTGGTAAAAAGAATATTTTGCCATTGATTTTGCTCCCATATAACATATTCTTGTGCCCAACGTAGTCAACTAGCGCGATTCCCTTGATTTAAAGGTTGGCATTTCCAAGATCTTGGTCTAACTAAATTACCTTCTTTCGACCTTCTGTAGATGATATGTCTGGAAACAATCACATTATGAGCTCCATGGAGATGATTAAATTACCTGCCGTACCCTCACTGTGTGATAACGAGTCCAGAGACGTTCTGACTGGTTTCCAAAGCGTTTGCGACATCAATTTGGGGCAATCCTTCTTCAAAATTAAGTATAAATTATTAAAATAATTTCTTATTATATAGGTATTCTTTTATTTTGTATTTCTTTGAAAAAACAATTTTTTATACGAACATTCTTTGCGGATTAATTTTATTTATGTATTCACATGGATACATGTTGCTAGAATTGTGTTACACTGTCAAACATAGCTTAATGTGTAAAATAAATATTTAAAATATTGAATATACCTAGATTTTTACCATGTGTGTATTTATCTAAAAGTTTATCTCAAACAAATGGTGTCTCTGCGTTTATTGCTTTCCCTGGTATAGTTACATATATACTTATATTTTTTTATTTATTCTAGCTTTTGCTTGAATCATGGAGCGTAGTAGCGATCTTGAACTGAGAAGGCGACAGTTTAAAACTCAGCCCTCAACCGTACACAGTAGAAGACAACAAGCTGTATGTGTTAGAAGAGCTTGCAAACGTTATGGTACCAAAAGCAATCCGTACGTTATTTTGGATAATCTTAACATGACAGTAGCTAAAGGATGTATGTAAGTAATACTTAGGTACATTATATTACAAAAAAATTTAATATTTTCTTCTTACTCACAACAATATTACTTAAGGTGTGTTATGGTATTTGATTTTCAACAAAGCACTTTCAAGTTACCGAACTGAAATCAGTCGAAGAGCGTATTATTAATTTGCTGCCTAATTAACACGAAAATATATTACAACTGTAAGTTTATTATAATCAGATCAACAGAATAAGGCTTATTTACTTCATGATTCATAAAAAATAGAAGTGGCACTCTGGGAAGCATAGCTTTTTTAACGCTCTGAAGTCTTATTTGATCGGACATACATATAAAAAAGCATGACATAATAAGAAATTGAAATTATTAATGTTAAAATTTGTTTAAAAAAGAAAGTAACATTTTTATTTTAATATCTAATATAGGGTGTCTCATTATATTCTGACTGTTTGTAAAAGCTTATATCTTCGAAACTGTTGTAGATAATAAGATGCGGTTTTCACAGTTAGGTTTATAATTATCTTAAGTTTTGTTGTGACACGTTTATATAAAATGGCCTAATTCCGGTTTACCTGATAGAAAAATGGCGTATTTTCAGAATACAGTAGATGTAATTTTTTAATTTTAACTTCTCTTTCTGTGCACCGATTTTAAACTTTAAGGTATTGTTATAAAGTAAAAATATGCGTCTTTTAGAAAATTGCTAAATATACAGGGTCTCCCATTTAAAAAATTACATCTACTGTTTTCTGAAAATCCGCCACTTTTCTAGCGGGTAAACCGGAAGTGGGCCATTTATATAAATGTGTCACAACAAAACTTACGGTAATTTTAAACCTAACTGTGAAAACCGCATCTTATTATCTAGAACCGTTTCGAAGATATAAGCTCTTAAAAACAGTCAGAATATAATGAGACACCCATTAAATTTATTTTAGAGATAAACCATTTGATCATTGGATCGTTTGGCGCATTCATTCGTTTTTTCATGATTTCGGACTTCATACGTGTTAGCTATCGCCGCAAAAGCTATAATTTCAACTACTAATTTTACTTCTTGACTTATTAACACAGTCTTTGTTTTTTTGTCTTTTATACAAGATCTTTGACATTTAAATTCTTTATACCGCTTTGGTGTCATTGCTAAAATTTATTAATTTTATAGATATTTGAATTTTCTTTCGACAACATGACTGAACACATCGTAATCGACTACTGGATATAGGAATTTCCTATTTTCGTTTATCTTCTGTTGTTCTGAGCACTTTGGGTCCAGTTTGTAGTAATTTTTTATTAATTGTTTGTCCACCATGTCGGTGGTCTTCCTTTGCTTGTTTTATCATCTCTGGGTCTCCATTGATTTATTTCCCATTTTTCAGACAAACCACATGACCTAATATGGTCCCACAAGAATATACCTTATCGATTTTTCTTTTGTTTTGACCATCAATAATTCTGAGTTTCTTAGCAGATTCGATAGTAAAGCGCCAAAGGTCATCTACCAAAACGCATATTACTTAACGATTTGCCGCTATAAACAGATCGAAACAACACTTTTAAATTTGTGTTTGTTAGTTTACCTACACGGCCCAAGAGAAAAAAATCGTCGTTTCAATTCATATGTTCGATGTCTTTTGGGATTTATATCTCATGATCATATGTGAACTTTTCCACAAACTCCACTTCGCAGTCGTCAATGACAATGTTTTTACTAGAGACGAGGTTTGTCATCAGCTTTGTCTTGGATATATTAATTTTAAGCTCGACCTGAGATCGCACTTCCCAAAAATGTTTGCAATATTAGTCTAATATCTTTTATCTACTCCTTTGACAGTAAATTTCAGTTACACTTATTGTCACCATGCAGGGTAAGTAACCTATAACGCACAGTTGTGCGTAATGAAACGTCATGTTGAAATGACGTTTCATTACGCACAACTGTGCGTTATAGCTCCAAGGAGTAGATAACAGCATAGTACGTACGTCATATATTTTTTTAGAGATTTCAAATATTTAGAATTAAAATTAAAATATTGAGTCGTAGATAAAGCATAGTAGGTACGTAACTCGAGTGGTAAGAGGTATTACGTACTCGTGTAATAACGCACTCGCCGCTACGCGGCTTCGTGCGTAACTTTTCTACTCGTACGTAATGTCCTACTTACTACTCTTGATACGTAATATACTATTGTTTTCTAGTCTAGTGGTGATTATGATTGTAAAAATTTTATAAAAATTAAGTAATAAACTCATTGTTTGATCGTTTTCCAAATCAGCAGTATCTACTTTTTTTTGAATTACAGTATTACTAAGTTGTTTTACCATTTGTCTGAAATAGTGTTGTTAGAAAGGAAGTAATTTTATTTTCTTGAGCCAGTAATTATCACCATTCTTAATTACATTGGCATTACACAGTATTTTGTTGTTTTCAATGTGTTTTTTATCCAGGGTTGTTTGGATCCTTAATTTACTTACGCTATTTTCGTATATCTAGTTTACTATCCAAGTCTAAATTTATTTTTTTTTTTGGCTTTTATACAGTAAAACTCGAGAACAGCGACGAAAAAACTTTTCTAACGTCCTATTTTTCAGATATGGTTTATTGGGTGCTAGTGGCTGTGGTAAAACTACATTACTTAATTGCATAGTAGGAAGGAAAAGACTTAATTCAGGTGAACTGTGGGTTCTTGGAGGTACTCCTGGATCCAGAGGCAGCGGTGTACCTGGACCTCGCGTAGGATATATGCCTCAGGTAAAAACTTAATTTATTCGAAAATTGTAAAAGAATTTCAAAAATTATTAACCAATTTTAAAGTTATAATTAATTATAATAAAATATTAAGTAAACATTAATTGTAGTCGTAGTTAAAAAGTTGTTAAATACCAATTTTAAGGACAAATACTAAGCAATCTTCACAAGTTTTTTATTATTAATTTTATAATTTTCCAAAAAAGTTATTTGATGTTAAAAGTTTTGCATGTTCTAAAATCCCAAATATAGTCATCAGATATTAATTATCTTATCTTATGCGAGGTTTGTAAAACATATGAATTTTACTCAAGAGTAAAGTATCATTATAATTCACAATATTAAAAATTGTTATAATAAAAAGCTTTTCGGAATTAAAAATCACGTTTAAATGCACATGCATTAATTTATAGAATTTTTTTATCTCTCGAAACATTTTAACAATAACAACAAACAGTAATTAGAATTTTTTTTATTAAGGATGTCCTCGTAGGTATAGACCTAAATACAAATGTACCGAGAACATCTATGGGGGCAGAAGAGACAATTTATTAATTTGGGATTTAAAGGTCTGCAAGTTAGGACGAGTGAGGAAGACGTGGGAAGGTAAGGAGTTCCCCAATCTGGAGACCTGGGGGATGAAGAAACGGTCGAATCGATCCGTTCTCGATGTCGGGCATTGAACAGTATAAGGGTGCATGGAGTTGGCACGTCGCGTTGCTCTGGCTGGTCTGGCAAGTGGAGGCATTATAGAGCGGAGTTCTTCTGAGCAAAATCCGTTTATGTATCGGTAAAACAAGGAAAGATCAGCCACTGCTCTTCGGTGGGATAATGGGGCCAGGTTTTTGGTGATACTGGTGTCGTTTATTAGTCGAACTGCTCTTCTCTGTATTGCATCAAGAACTTCAAACCTTGACGGAGCCGCCGAACCCCATACATGCGAGCAGTATTCAAGATTAGGCCGTATTTGGGCTTTGTAAAGAGTAGCTAAGTTGGATGGAGAAAAATATTTTCGTGCTCTAAACAAAAAGCCTAATTTCTTTCCTACTGCAGTTGCTATGGATACAATATGTTCGTTCCATAGTAAGTCCTGGGAGATCGTTATACCAACCAGCTTAATGGAGTCGCCCGCTACCAGTGTCTGATCGTTGATTGTAATGGATGAGTCGCATGTTTGCCTCTTGTTGGACAGGCAACATGTCTTTGTCTTAGAAGCGTTGAAATTAACAAGATTCTTTCTTCCCCACTTGTCTACAATTCTCAAATCTTGATTGAGAGAAGCCGTTATGGATCTTCTGTCCTTTTCCAGAATATCTAGAGGTATGGGACGGTCGTGCGCTTTGCTACGTGTAGGTTGCTATCATCTGCAAAACCATGTATCTGGTTATTAGTGGCTTCTAGTAGATCATTAATGTGTAACAAGAATAGAGTAGGAGCTATAGCCGATCCTTGGGGAACTCCAGCGTTGATCTTGTAGAGGTTGGAAGAATGTTCATCTACAGCAACTTGGATGTGCCTGTTGGAGAGAAAGTTGGATATCCATCTGCAAAGGTTTTGCGAGAGTCCGTATGAAGGCAGTTTGTTCAAAAGAGCCGCCTGCCACACTTGATCAAATGCTTTTGAGATGTCTATTGATACTATTTGAGTCTCCCCATAGCGGTGGATGGCATCACTCCAGATATGAGTTACATATGCTAGTAGATCGGCTGTTGACCTTTGTTGGCGAAAACCATATTGCCTGTCACTTAAAAGGTTGTGTGTCTCAAGGTAGCTCAGGATCTCGTGTCCATAGTTTTGCTAATAACAGTTAGAAAATCTATAGGTCTCTAGTTAAAAGGCTGGGTTTTACAGCCTTTCTTGGGGACTGGTTGTACTCGAGCAGTTTTCCAGATATAGTAAGTGTAATCTGAGATTCTAGATTGTAGATTCTAAGTGGGGTCGATTTGCACAGATTGCCTTACTACGCCAAGACCTAAAAAATAATTTGTGTCTAGTCTAGACTTTTTAGTAACTCTATTATTCGCTTAGGATGTACGTTTGTAACCAGATCAGGCTCTAAGATGACTTGTCCCAGATGACTTTTCCCAGATAATTATGTCTCCCCATAGCGGTGGATGGCATCACTCCAGATATGAGTTACATATGCTAGTAGATCGGCTGTTGACCTTTGTTAGCGAAAACCATATTGCCTGTCACTTAAAAGATTGTGTGTCTCAAGGTAGCTCAGGATCTCGTGTCCATAGTTTTGCTAATAACAGTTAGAAAATCTATAGGTCTCTAGTTAGAAGGCTGGGTTTTACAGCCTTTCTTGGGGACTGGTTGTACTCGAGCAGTTTTCCAGATATAGTAAGTGTAATCTGAGATTCTAGATTGTAGATTCTAAGTGGGGTCGATTTGCACAGATTGCCTTACTACGCCAAGACCTAAAAAATAATTTGTGTCTAGTCTAGACTTTTTAGTAACTCTATTATTCGCTTAGGATGTACGTTTGTAACCAGATCAGGCTCTAAGATGACTTGTCCCAGATGACTTGTCCCAGATAATTATGTCATTGGCTAACAATTATTTTGCAGTTATAGATAACATGTTTAGTTGTTTTATCTGCATTCTTACAGAATCTGCACTGTCCACTTTGTCCATTTTAGAGAGATGGTACCTCAGGCTAGATGTTTAGATTCTTTGCCGGTGTTTTATTTTATTTTGTTTTTCAGTTTTTATTTATTTTTATTTTCCGGTTTTTACATGTTTTTTTTTTGTTTCTGTTTCCAATGTTTATGTTTTTTCTGAGTTTCTATTTTTTTTTTCTGTTTTCGTGTTTCTTTTTTAATTAATCATATCTTATTTTTGTATTTGTTTTAGGTTATTTATCTATTTTTACCCATTTCTTCTGTTTTTTAATGGTTTTTATTTTTCGGGGAGTTTTTGTTTTCAATTCGTGTTTTTGTCCAAATTTCGCTGTTTTTTTCCTATTTTTCTGTAATCTTATTTGTTTTTTTTTGTTGACTCTAACTATTTAACTCAGAAATTCATACACAGCTCTATCCACCGAATGTGTACGCACCTTAGATGTTAGAGAGTTGTATCAACCAATTGACTTACAACGCCGTATATTAGGAACTCATAGAATTAAACAGTAAATACACACTACTATGAATAAATAATTAAGAATAATAAAAAATAATAAATAATTAATTAAAAAATAGTTATTTATGCAACTAGCGCGTAAAGTGACCTTTTTTGACGAATGTGAATGTTGTCGCATGAGCCGCAGGCGAATGCGACAATCACATGAGTCAAAAAAGGAACATTTACGCACGAGTTGCATACAATATTTTTTCTACAACCGAATTTCTTTACAAGAAATACAAGTATAGGCCTGATTTTTTTTTACGCTTTCCTGAAAAAAAAAATATTATATTTAAAACATATTTTAGATAACAAAATATTTATTTTCTAAAAAAATCTCTTATAATACCGGTACGTAGGAACGCGAAATGCTTGAATTATAAATTAATTGAAATGTCAATCAGTCATTTAAATAAAAATACTTACCCTTATTCATGAACTGATATTTCTGTCATATTAAAAATCAAATTAAAAATTACTGAATATAATATCTAGTTTTGTATGTATTAAACTGCAATAATTTAACAATTTAACAATATATTTACACAAATTTACACATTAAATAATAAAAAAAAAAAGTTTCCTTACCCGGAATTGAACCCGAGTCATCTGGGTAGAAGCTATATACCTTACAACCTCGGCCACTAACACACATAAAAGTATTTGCATAATCTTATACAAAACAGTGCTTATTTTACTTTTTTTCACTAGTGAAAAAAAATTAAACTTTACGAGCCTTAAACCGTGCGTAAAGGTAATACTTTACGCCGCACGGTTGTAGAAAAACATGTTTAAGTCGGCCACAGTTAATCTAAACCAGTTTCGAATTCCTTTTATATATATAAAGATTCTTTTAAACCTTTTAAAAAATTGTTTTAATATTGTTTGTCACTTGATAATTATGCTTTTTTTTCACGGAAGATTAAACATTGAATTATGAATCAGATATCAAACCTTTTTACTTTTGGCGATATTGCTTTGGAAACTTTTTTAAAAAGTAAATGTATAAAATTTTAATCAGGATCCATTAATAACATGACGTAGGTATAATTATAATACTGCAACACCATGGCCAAGGACTTGATTCCTTTGGGTATTGACGTCATAATTAGGTATTCTAATAAATAGTATTACCTATTCATAAATAACCAAAAACTGGTCAACAAACTGTAATTTACAGAAACCAGTTAAATATTAATCACTAATAGGAATATTATATTTAAAATGTAATTAGAAAGTATGCAAAATTTATAATATAATTGATAGTACATAATTAACCATTTCAATGTTCTTCCAGTACATTTTTTTAGTTATTCATTTTTTTTTGTTTTTTAAGGAAATTGCCTTGTATGGTGAATTTACAATTCGAGAAACTCTTAAATATTTTGGATGGATATCTAAAATGACTACAGAAGAAGTTGAAACCAAAGTAGATTTTTTTATAAACTTCTTAATGTTACCGGACGCAGATAGACAAGTTAAAAATCTTAGTGGTGGACAACAGAGAAGAGTTTCGTTAGCTGCTACTCTTTTACATGAACCAGAATTATTGATTCTAGATGAACCAACTGTTGGTGTAGATCCATTGCTGAGAAATAACATCTGGAGTCATTTAGTAGAAATTACCAAAACTGGCAGGACCACTGTTATAATAACAACTCATTATATTGATGAAACAAGACAAGCCCATATGGTAAGTTAAGAAAATCTATTCATTTTTTAAGACTTTTTTTCTTATATACAAAATAATGTATAACAATATATAGTTAGCGGACGTTTAGTAGGAGATTGGTCACGAGTTCCTAGACCTTAGATAAATTTGTTATTTAGCTTTGCAAACTAGGCCTCCACTTCTACTATCACCTTTTGGTTGCAAAAAACGACCTTCTAGACTAAAGGAACGTTGTGCTGCATAATTAAACAATATTCGATTTTTTTTTCTTGTAGAATGGTAAATAACATTGAATAGTTATTTTCTAGTTATTCTTATAACCTAACCAGAAAGTCAATTATAATTATTTTTTGAGAATCCCAAAAAACTGAAGTAATAAGTTTTTCAGCACGAAATTTCTTAGCCCTCGGAAAACCAGCGTGCCTTCAATCCATTGATTGAGACATAGAAATGTTTCATCGATACTAAAAACACAACTTACGAAGCTTACATCTTAATTAAATTCATCAAGATCAAACCCGATGATTCTTTAATTGCACCTTCGGTCAAAATTGGGGATCCATTTTGCAGAATTTTTTCTTACATCAAAACTGGATATAAATTATTTAGATGATGGACGCTTTGATATCCAATATATTATTAAACGAGCAATTCTTGTATATAATATAGTATATATAATTGGAATCTCGGAATTGGCTCCGACGATTTCCATGAAATTTAGTATATAGGGGGTTTCGGGGGCGATAAATCGATCTAGCTAGGAATTATTTTTAGAAAATGTCATTTTAATCGTGTTTTATCGATAATCAACTTAAACTGAAAAATATGACTCTTCCTGACATCTATTGGCGAATAATAATACTATTTTTTTTAAATTGTGAGCAACTAATTGCTTTAACGACACAACAACAGCTAAAGCTATTTCAGCAGAGGGCGTTGTTAAGTAACACGAAGTCAATGAGTGTTTGTTTTGAGGTTAGACTAAGAAAATCAATTGTTTATTTATATTATTTGTGTCTTCTTAATGCACGTGCTCACTTAAAATGCCTAAACGATCTTGGAAAAAAAGCTTATAAACAATCTAACTTCACAAAGCCGCAACTCGTCTCAAGAACACCTAGAAGAGCATCGTCATCAAACTGATCAGGATTCTCAAACTTCTTACAGTGAAGACTCATTTCAAGGATACCGTCATGAAAATAATCAGGTTTCTGCTCGTCCCACATGTGCTGCTAAAGTAAGATGCTTGCAAAATTCGACTGACATTACACGAGCAAAGCTCGGTCATCCAGGTACTGTAATATTAAATGTCACAACTTTCTGAAACCGAGCACACATCCAACGTGATGATTCCACCCGTGTACGCTTTTGATCAACATTTGGAGATTCATTTTGCTGAATTTTGTCTCAAATCAAAACTCGACGTGAACTAAGTTTATGATGGACGCATTCCTATAAAATGTTCACTGTCATAGATATTCGTTAAGTCTAATTCTATGGACTTATAAAATTATGTTAGGAATTCCAACAATTCTCACTTTTTAAGCACATGAAGATCGTTAAAATTTGAAAAAAAAGTATGCAAAAACTTTAGAAATCGGTGTAAAATTTTAAAATGATGAAAAAGTTAAAAGTCACAATAATTTGAAAAAAAAATGGAAAATAGCTGAAAATAATTTTAAATAATAACAAAAAATAGAAAAATAAAAAAATGTAAGTATTGGAAAAATATCATTAAAAATTAAAAAAGGTTTTTAAATAGTTATTTATGTATCAAGGGCGTAAAACAGGTGTTTATGGACCGCAACGTGTAAATAAGAGACCGAGCCGCAGGCGAGGGGTATTAACATGTAAGGTCCATAAACGCTGTTTACGCCCGAAATACATACAAACTTTTATCCACGACCGTTATAATACTCATTTATTAAAAAAATTGCACGATTTTTTAATACCAGAAGTTATAAAGAATTTTTTGATGTGAAACATCTATAGCGGCACGTAAATCAGATTTCTCGCGT
The DNA here is from genome assembly GCA_964028335.1 of Altica lythri. NCBI lineage: Eukaryota > Metazoa > Arthropoda > Insecta > Coleoptera > Chrysomelidae > Altica > Altica lythri. The sequence goes on from OZ034807.1 coordinate 44,602,341, forward strand.
GGCGACGGTGACGTATGATTCGTATGACGTAAAAAACCTAACGCATCGATAATAATCGATAAGAGATGTACTGATATCTTATATGAAATTGGTGTCATGTTTTGAGCGACGCGACGGTGGCGCGCCAACAATAGGGGGAAGAAGCTCATCGATTCAAAAATTTGGCGGGACAGGGTATGAATTGTTTCATAAAAACCTAACTCGATTCCGCCTACTATCTATTCTATATATATAAAAATGATTGTTTGTATAGGCAACATAATATACCTACATATTTTGCTGACCTGTAAAATTGACAGCTAGTCAATCAAAATAGATTGTTGGTGAATAGTTGTCATATAGTTGTCCACGTAAAATTTGTGTAGTAGTTTTAAATATGAATAAACAAAGTGTTAATAAAGAAAGTGATGAAAAAATATGAATAAAAATGAGTGAGTACCTACCTACTCTATATACATTGGGGTGTCCATTATTTCCCAGATTTGGTTTTGTTCTCCAAACACCCATCAATTTTTTAGATTATGACCTAACAAAAATTATCAGACCTTAACCAGCCCTTAATATTCACATTAACCCGTGCCTAAATCATAATACATTTCCCATTTAAATACCGTTTAAAAGTTATTCAACGATAAAGTTGTATTCATAGTTAAATTCATCATTTTCCTATTTTTTATTTAGTATCGCTTTTTGTTTGTACTAAAATTATGAAGTAACTACAATTATATTAATATAGTAACGTACTTCTATATAAATTTGTGTTTTAATAATTTCCTTTTTTAAGATTATTGAATTTAAGGCAATTAAATAAAAAGCTAAACGAAATCACTTTTTAAATTTATTCAATAAATAGTCATCGTTATCTGGAAAAAATCGTAATATTTTATTTTATCATTATGACATATTTAGTTCCTATCACAATCTGTTCTTTTCTGCATATTACTTTTACACAATAATGTCGATGTTTCACATCTGCCAGGCGTCCCGTGACGGCTCACATTTTATTTTTTATTTTTATTTTTTGTGAACAATTTAATAATATATCTGTCATTTCAAGTTGCATGAATTTTATACCTCGAACCAATATTATTAACAACTTACCTTGTATAACCATTTACCGAATAATTTGTATTCATTCGTTATTTAAAACAAATATAATTTGAGAGAAACTAATATGCGCAGAGGCTAGAAATAATATTTTAAAACAATAATCTAGGTAGGATACCTATGTTATCGTTACCCTAGCAATAGAGTCAAAATAGGTGGTGGCCATTTTTATTTAGACTCATTGTCAGTTTAGATGATTGCAAGTAGAATACTATTTACTATTTACTCTACTTAGTAGAGTAGAATACTATTTACCTGAAGAAGTCGCTGTGCGTCGAAATACGTCGTTAGATAATATAATAGTGTAGATTTTTAAGTGAGTGTTTCATTTATTTAATATTTTATATGATTTTTATCATTTGTGCTCATTTATTTACCGATAAAGTACGTTTTATATCGTGTTGTAAATAATATCTAAAGTTATTGCGACATGAGTAGTTCAAGGAGACGTTGCTTAAACGATTCAAATCATTTTTGCTACATATGCGGACAATATGTGTTTAAAGACAGTAGAATAGTTATATCAGAGTTGGTGAAATAGTTATTATCCTAACAAGTGCGGAAAGTTACACTTTCCCGCACGCGAACTGCCGATGCCCGAACGACGCGAAGCGGAATTCGGGCAAGCAGTTAAGTGCGGGAAAGTTAATTTCCGCAAGAGTTAGGATTAATATTTTTTCTACAAGCAAAATCACCTCAAAAATTATTTAGATACTTGAAAAGATGCGATTGTGACAATTAAATCTTTCATAGTGTCAATAAATACACGACTGTAGCTATAGCATCCCTACTTAAACAGGTGAGTTTGTTGTTGCTTTGAGTAAGGTTTACAGGGGTGATTTAATAAATTATGATATTTTTAAAAACAAACATTTTAAAAATCCCTATTTTCATGTAAAATAATCTTAATTTTTTTTTACTATTTGTATGTAGTCCAACAAGATAAAGATAATAATACAATAATTTGTCAAAAAGTTTATCGGAAAACATCTCTAATTAATAAAAAAAAAATGCGTGCGGGAAAAAGTCTTTCCCGCACTCCGTGCTGGAAAGAGATATTTTCTGAATTAAAATGCGTGCGGGAAAGTGTTGTTTTACGCATGCTTGTAGAAAAAATACCTATTTTGATTCCTTTGGAAAGCTCTTGGATAAAAATGACAAGTCTTGGGCTCCCAATTGTGTGTGGTCTAGTTAAGATTATGGAGAAGTGGTAAAAGGAGTCCCTTTAAATTTGGAACACCAACCACTCAGCGAGAACAACAAAATCATCACAAAAACTGTTAATTTTGTAGTGTGAATATAAACGGTTTAAACACTAAAAATTGAACTAAATGGCGGTATCCAAGTACCTACAAGTTGTGTTCAGCATCCGGTGCCGCATTCACCTGACGTTTCAGTACCTGAAAATATATCTCAACCCTTAGAAAAAGACATTGAAACACCAAGTTCATCACAAAATGATGCTGATTTTAAAGGTATATCAAATGAGCCAAAATGATTTTCTCAATATGAGTTAGATGATCTATGATCTTGTTCAGAATTATTGGCCTTAATACTGAAAGAAAGAAATATACTTTCCTCAGGAACTAAAATAACTAAAATAATTTCTGACTGACAGGTGTATTGGTCTGAAATTGTCTTGTTTCGACTGGCAAAACAGGGATCAAAACTAGCTGTTTCAATGCATGTGATATGAAAAATCTATATTTTGTGATTATCATTATTTTTAATGTGTTATATTTATCTGTTCTATTAGAAATTCTGTTTATTGACTATTTTTATTCTATTAATATTACAAGTTAACCTTATTATTTAAAAATATTTATTTGTTTTATTTTCAACTATTATGCAAACTACAGAGTACTTCAAGGAAAAATATGACAAACAGTAAATCACATAAAACAACTATTATCGAATGTTTATAATTATAATAACTATATGTACCAATATAGTCACGCAGTTAAGTACTTATTAAAAGGTGAACATACATTGAAAACTACTTACTGGTTTATATTTAAAAATAATCAATTTCTTTATTGTACTTAATCTTATTATACAATTGAAATAATAGGTTTTCTATTTTGAGTATTTGTTGTTATTTGAAAGTTAATGATAAATAAATCAAGGATATTTCTATTGAAATAAACACAAAATAACCTTTAAAATTTATTTGTAGAAATTTATGTTAAAGCATATTACAATATTTGTTTTTTGAATTAAATATTTTTAAATGCAAATTGAATCAATTAAAAAAGATGACTGTGTATTTATTCTTCTGCAACCGATCTAGAGATAAAAATGAAATTGGACGAATTTTAAGAGGTTGTTATTGATATTTTTTGAAAAACAATTAAAAATTAAAAACAAATGCCACTAGGATATTTTAAATTAACAAAAACTTAAAAAAAAAAAATTAAACCTCCTTCAAAAAAAATGCACCAGAAAGCAAGAAATAAAATCTTTATTTCTTAAAAAAATTGTAAACAACTAGGCATCTGATTTCGATTTCCTTGAAGTTGGCTCCAATGGTTTATATCTTTGTAAAATATTTGAGTTACTAACATTCGAAATCTAGATTTAATAGCTAAGATTAAAATATAGGGTAATTTGCCATTGGAGTCGACTTCAAGGAAATCGAAATCAGATGCCTAGTTGTTTCCAATTTTTTTAAGCAATAAAAATTTTATTTCTTGCTTTTTAGGGCATTTTTTTTGAAGGAGGTTTAATTTTTTTTTTTAAGTTTTTATTTTATCATTTTTAGTTGCTACTTGATTCATGATGTACTTTTTTCAAAACCTTCCAAATACCGTGCAAGAGGTACTGAGTTCAATCCCCATATATATATATATTCGTATGAAAATAGTAGTAGTACAATATATATTATTAACAATAATATAGTCATTAAACTTGAAGAATTTGTTCTCTTCTAAATATTGTATCTGCGGAAAGTTTTTACAGGGTGTGCGCAGTTCTCACATTCGTGTTGGAGATTAAGGGAAAAACCGCAGAAAAAAACCTTAATCAGAACTATTTGCTGTATATTCAAAGACTCTTGATTTGTGTGAGCCATTCAATGGCATTTTGTGTCAATTCATGTAATTCTTGAAAACCGCCAGCAAATCTTGTAAGATGACATTTATTGACTAAATGTTCAATAGTTTCTTCGGCTATATTGCAAGCGCATAATGGGCTTTCTACAACACCCCATTTAAAGAGAGTGGAATTACAGCGTCCATGACCAGTGCGTAGACGGTTCAATTTACACCAGATATTTCTAGGATGTTTGAATCCAGGTAGTGGTTTTGTTGGATCTTCTACTAAACCTCAGTTAAAAACGTTCTCACTTAACCAAATTCTTATCCAATCTTCATCTACTGAGAAATGTTCGATATTGTTTACTAATAGCCAAAAAAGATTTCTTGATTTTAATCTATTATTTTGGTCCTGGAGGTCTTGCCAGATGATGAAGTCTTCATTAAGTTGATATTTCTGCCACAATTTTTTCGCAGCTAGTTTTCTTCGCAAACTTGGTGGAGGAATGTTTGATAGAACAGGTAACCAAGGGGTTGGAGTAGACTTCAACGCACCACTGATGATTCTCATTGTTGTATTTATTTGAGTGTCAATCTTGTGTACATGGACACTCTTTATCCAAACTGGGCAGCAGTATTCTGCAACAGAAAAAAACAGAGCAAGAGAGGATGTACGTAATGTATGTGCGTCAGTACCCTAATTTGTACCAGATAATTTCGAAATAATGTTATTCTGGTTTTAAGTTTTTGGCGAACTTTCTCAATGTGTTGTTTATAAGTTAAGCTTGTATCCAAAGTTACACCAAGATAAATAGGATGAAAATTGTGATTTAGTTTTACAGAATTAAATGTTACGTCAAGTTTTCTAGTTTTGGCAGAATTACAAAGATGAAAACAGGAAACCTCTGTCTTAGTAGGATTAGGACATAGACACCATTTTTTAAAATATTCAGTCATAAGTATTAAGTCATTGTCAAGAACAGCTTCCAGGTTTTCGAATTTATCACTTTGACAAGCTAGTGCAATGTCATCTACATAAATAAATTTTTTGCAGGTAGTTTGCGGTAAATCACTAGTGTACAGATTAAAAAGAAGAGGTGAAAGTACAGATCCCTGTGGAAGACCATTATTTAGAAATTTAAATCTACTACTATTCTCTCCAATAAAAACCCTAAATTTTCTGTTAGTAAGCATTATTTCGATAAGTTTGACTACTTGCCTGCATTGTAAGGTATTAAATAGTTTGAACAGTAAGCCATCTTTCCAAACAGTATCGTAAGCTGCTGTCAAATCCATAAAAACAGTACCGGTTTTCATCTTTTTCTGGTAACCAGATTCTATATGTGTTGTTAAAGCTAAAACTTGGTCACAACAATTACGGTTCGATCGAAAACCTCCTTGTTCTTTTGTTAGTATATGTTCAATTATTGGATAAATTCTGTTATACAATAATCTCTCCAATAATTTATAGCAAATGCTTAACAAAGAAATAGGGCGATAACTGGTAGCTTCTTCTGCTGATTTTCCCGGTTTAAGAATTGCAATCACAATCCTGACATGTACCAATGTGACTTTTTGGAGACATAAGTAAATTGTCTAACACCTAGAAACACGAAGCACGTACGGTAAACGAAAACATCGTAATGAAACGTGTACTTGATTGTCTGAAATCACCAACACGCAGTGAGCAAGAGAAATGATTAAATATTCATTCCTTCCCCTTGTAAGAAGAGGTCTTTGGCTTTAGAGTGGGACAGTAACGGGCTAATTATTATGTTTTTATGTTATACAGCATTATTAACATATTACCTTAACTGCAGAGCTTATTTTATTGATTTTTGTGGTGTTTCTTGGAATATCTTCCACATTGATGACCAAACCTTAATCAAATTTCTATGGGATCACACGGACACTCTATTCTTTTGAATGCGAAACGATTTATTAATTCGGATTATAAATACCGAAGATATTCGGTAACATAAAAAAACTATGGTAGAATTGTGAACCCCCTCTTGTTTTAAATCGGTTATAGTGGGACAGTAACGCGCCAATTATTATGTTTTTATGTTATACATCATTATTTACATATTAACTAAACTGCCGAGCTTATTCTGTTGATTTTTGTGGTATTTCCTGGAATATCTTTCACATTGATGACCACAGACCTTAACCAAATTTCTATGGGACCAATGGGACACTCTACCATTTTGAATGCAAAAAGAATTTTTTAAATCGGATTATAAATAACGGAGATATTAGGTAACATCCATAAAAAAAAAATAAAAAAAAATATGGTCGAATTGAGAACCCTCTCCTTTTTTAAAATCGGTTAAAAAGTTTTAAATATGTCTTTTAATTAATGTCAAAAAATGTTTTTGATTTTTTTCGTATGTGGTGCCGTATTCAGGCAAAAATATATAACATCTCAACGCGATCTTACGGGACATGTTAGGATTCTATGAAGATGTCTAAGGACAATAATGAGAGTGAGTTAATACAAGCTCAACTTACAAAAGCAGCCTTCACTTATTATACTCTAAAACACCAGAAGTAGTAGGTATAGCGGTTACACCTCAATAGCCCTGGGAAACAATCCTGCAATCCTCAAAGCGGAGCTTTAAGCAACAGATTACATTCTTCTTCTTCTAGTTCCATGACCGTTATCGATCGTTGGATATCATGTTGGCTATAATAGTTTTCTTAACAGCTGCTCGAATTAGAGAGATTGTTAATTTTCCAAACCACTGCCTTAGGTTTTTTAGCCACGTTCTTCTTCTACCAGGTCCACGTTTACCCAGAATTTTGCCTTGAATAATTAGATATAAAATACTCTACTTTTCCTGATTCTCATTATTTGGCCAAAGTACTTTAGCTTACCACGTTTTACGATGGTGGTTATTTGTATTGTTCTTTTAATACCCAACTAATTTCCAAGAGTCGTCTATATAACCACATTTCGAATGTTTCTAGACATTTGAGCATTGCTTCTGTGAGCGTCCACAGTTCTGCTCCATACAATAAAACTGGAAAAAGTATAATAGTCGATCATTTTAATGTGAAGACTAAGATTTAGGTCATTATTGCAGAAAACGTTTTTCACTTTTATGAATGCTGCTCTTGCTAGCTCGATTCCAGTTTTGATTTCTACGGTTGGGTCTCACTTCTCATTAATGTTGCTACCTAGATACGTCAGTTTATCCACTCTATCCAATTTTCGACTACTATACAATTATCTTGTAGATCATTTTCTTTACTAATTATCATATATTTAGTTTTATTGGCACTGAGTTTTAGTCCAAATTGTTTACAGTCTTGGTTAATTCGGTTCATTAAAACTTAAAGATCTTCCCAAGAATTGGCTAGAACTAAGGTATCATCGGCATATCTAATATTTATTGCCTTTGATAGCTGCTTTGAAGGTTTTACAATCTACCATGCTCAAATCCAAAACAGCCTGGAACTGCAAACAGTCTCTTAAGCAACTGCCTAAACAAGACAAAGTAACGTTGCTGTGGATATTATGGCATAAAGAGATTGTCGGAAAGAAATTGCTAATAGTCCTGCAATCAAACCTGAACTTTTCTGTTGCATCTCAAAATGCCGCATTATGAATGAAGTTCGTAATTGGGAAAAGGAACTGAGTGCAGCCTACTGGAAAAACTCTCCAGCCAAATAGACACTGGGACATTCAGGTTTAGTGAGTGTGCAGAAGAAACGGTTGAATATATTATCTATAACTACAAAATAATTGTTCGCCAACGACGTTAATATCTAGTACAGGTCTTCTTAGAGCCTGATCATTCTGAAAGGATAGGTAATAGACTTTATGGGCTTATAATTAGATGTAGGGTATAGGGAAAAGATCTTCTAGGTCGCAGTGCCGTAATATAACTTGGGCCAATTGACCCCATTTTCGACAACTACAGCAAGCATTTTTCATTTTATTGATACAATTTCTAGTAGCGATATAGTAAGCTACCCGTTCGGCATAATTGTCAGGAAAATGAAATAACTTTTGGAGCTGATATTATCAAGATGTTATGGATAAGTCATTTTAAAGATATCTAAATGATAACTAATTGTTATGTCATAATTATAATAGATGCAATAATTTTTTGTAGATTTTGAGGTAGTTGATGATCATTTAATTGGTGCATATTATGTGAGTAATCACTTGGATACAGTATATGCCATTTGTTGAACAGGTAGGGAAACATTAGCTTGATGGGTCGTTGGATTTAAATCCTCTGGATTTTTTACATTTGAGGTTTTCTAAACCTTCAATCCCGTCGGAAATATTAAAGACCTAAGAATTAGAATTATAGACTTTGAGGCAATAAGAAATAGGTACACCCAAAATACTTGCTCGAACACCACAATTAATGAAGATGTTTTTTTGCATTAAAACGGAACAAAAAAAGACAAAAAAGAATTTGAACGAGAAATTTCAAAATGGTTTTTGATTTAAAACATCTCACTGGCATACCATTTAAAACAAATCAATAGATACTTGTATGCGCACCAATGATGAACATAAAATTCTGAATTGCATATCAAAAAATTCGCAATAACAACCAAATTTCAATTGCGTATTTCGATTGGTTTCAGAACATTAAAAAAATCAACAGTTTTTAAGAAAAACTGTAGCACCCCTTATCTCGGAAATAAAATACTTTTATACAGCTAACTGGTATTATTTTTTTATGCAAAATCATCTCCTATTTCACCTATTTACTTACACTCTGTAAACGTGGCAAAAATAGGTTTACTGTTGAATCATTAAAAAAAACCTTGGCAAAACTGCGTCTTATAATCATATTCACCATTCTAAAAAAAACTTAATAATTTAAAACGTGCATAATTTTCAGATAAATCATAAATTAATTCGGTTTTTTAAGTATGGTTATCTATCCGACAGTAAAACATATTTCTCCATCCGTAAAATATGTAGGTATATTTGTTAGTAAAAAATACATTATTAAAAAATCACTATTGCACTTACTTTGGAGAAGAACTGCGCAGGATCGACAGAAATGAATGGTATCCCTAAAGGCTTTTATCCAGTTATGGATTGACAACGGCTGTAACTTAATAAATCCCCCCTGAAGGGATTATAACCCTTATTAGCTAGCTCAAAATGGCGGATGGCTCGACACGTCTCCAAATAAAGTTAATACCTTGTAGCGTAAAAATACCCTTGGCTAGCTCCAGGGTTCGTGGCTTCCTTCTGGCTTTCTTTTCAACTCCCCCCAAACAAATAAAAAAGGGCGCCAAGTACAGACATACAAATAAAAAAGAGAATCAGTGTTAAATTGTTTATTCAAAACTTTAAGTTATTAGAAATAAAAATAGTGAATAACTAATTTCTTATCTTTTGTTTTTTCTTCGGAATCGACGTGGTGGACGGAATTTCTGTCGTAGTTAGCACCGGTTAAAGATGCCGATGGCAAGATGTTTTCTCCTTAAATACTGGAAGTATTTCGAGGAAAGACTTTGGTGGCGGAAAACAATCTGTCTATGGTGGCAAGATGAAAAATTCAGCTAGAAAAAGCCTCACTCAGGATAAATCTTCTATTAATAACAGCCCTCACTTTGGACCCTTCACAATTTGGCAACGGCCCTAGGAATTAAAATAATAACAGTCAAAATTCCGTCCAATAGACCTTAATTTAGATTACAATCATCCAAGGTTTTCTCCAAAGTTCGAGAGAGAAAAAAGTTAATCACTTGATGTTTTTATATATTTTTTACTCAATAAAAAACTGATTCTTAACAAACGATTGTAATCGAAATATTTAAATGTTAGTAAAAATATCCAATATAACTACCAAAAATAAATTCACCAAATTTTTGACTATTATTTAAAATTATAACAAATTAAATTTACTCACCGGAAGGGAGAATGTAGTGAGAACAACTGATTGCTTTAGAAGCACAAAATGAAAAGAATCAAAATAGCGACACTTCTCTCGATCGAACTAAAAATTCCCTTTCCCCAATCTAATAAAGTTTACGCGACGACTCGCAATAACCCGAAAATTATAAAAATGTAATCGTCAATAGGCCAGGCCACAAATAATGTTGTAAACGTTACAACCTCCTACGTAGGACTCCTCACAGATGTGGCAATAACCCTAATAATGAAATTAATAATCAGAATTCCATCCCTTAATGAATTACAATCAAGTAGAATCACTTTCTGGTTTCTCCATATTATTGAGAATAAATTAATTTTAAATACACGTGTATATTCAATCAATGATCAAAAAAACTGATGTTTGGCGAAAGTGAGACTACTTGAAATTAGGTGTTAGTAATATTTAAAAAAAAACAAAATTCACCTCAATTTTAACAATTTATACAAATCAAATTAATAACTGAAACAATAGAATTACTTACTTTTATTTTGAGGAGTTGATCGTACGGAAACAGATATTAAAATGAACGCAAAATATCTATCGAAGCGAAAAGAATACTTCGGATATCAGAGACGCCTGACTCCCACTAATAATCACGGCGAAAACATTGAAATAAATCTCATCGAATATAGTCTGGTGGATTTCTGAACTAAAACAATCCAATAGATCGTTACAAGGCTGATGATGAAGATGATGATGATATATATATATATCATCATCATCATCAGCCATTGTCAATCCACTGCTGGATGAAAGCCTCTCCGTATGCCCACAGAATTCCATCTATCATGCGGTTTTCTCTGGGGTCTACGGTGTTCTCGTGGGCACCAATTTTTTAACTTGTTTCGACCATCTTCCGTCGGTTCTTCTTGCTATATGCTCTGCCCAATTCCATTTCGATCTTAAAATCAATATGACGTCTTTAACTTTCGATTGACTCCGAATCCATGTAATTCGTCACACCCATCATTGAGCGTTCCATACTACGTTGTGCCGTTTACAGCTTTTGGATGTCTTTAACTTTTAGAACCCATGTTTCACATGCTTATGTCATTACAGGGAGAATACATTCGTTGAATACTTTGCTTTTTATAATAAGAGGCATATTTGATTTGAATTCGTTGCGATATTTCTACATCTATATCTGTTTCAAGCGTGACGAAATGTCCAAGGTGGACATAGGACTGCACAACTTCTATTGAGGATTGTCCGATATTTACGAAAGAAGAATTATCAAATTCTTTTTCCATAATCTTGGTCTTGTCAATATTTACCTTTAAACCAACATCCTGACTTTTTAACATTAAATCCTGCAATAGATTTTTCAGTTCTTCTTTGGATTGGGCAAGAAGAACTAGATCGTCCGCAACTCTCAAATTATACTCAGGCGTTGTCCGTTGATGTTAATTCCCTTATTCCCTTATATATATAGAATATATTATCAAAATTTTTAAGGTAACCTTCTTCAACTTTTTGACCTTCATACGGTATATTCTTGAACTAGCATAAAATATATATCACAAATAAGATAAATAGTTGACCGAGAAAGTGAGAAATTGTAATTATGTATATATAAAGAATAACTAATTTTTCTTATTCTGATAGATTAATTCTCGAATTTTAAAACGTTACAAACTCCAATAATCTTTCCGTCAGATTAGGTCTCTAAAAAAAGGATGTATGGTCGGTCAAATAATTCTATAGAGCGCGATTATAAATAATTACAAGAGATTTTAAACGATCACAAATTATTTTAAGTGTTCACAAATGATATCAACTGATCTTAAAAGAATACAAGTACTTGCAAGTGATTACTAGTAGTTGCAAGTGATCAGAAGGAAGTTGTACAACAGTTAGAAGCCACTAATAACCCGATACACGGTTTTAACCTACACTGTAGCAAAGCGCACAACTGTCCCACATCCCTAGATATCTGGAAAAAGACAGAAGATCCACAACGACTTCCCTCAAGGCTTCCCTCAATCAATATTTGAGAATTGTAGATAAGTGGAGAAGAAAAATTCTTGTTAATTGCATCACTTCCAAGACAAAGACATGATCCCTATCCAACAAGAGGCAAACATACGACTCATCCATCACAATGAACGATCAGACACTAGTAGCAAGCGACTCCATTACGCTGGTTGGTATAACGATCTCCTAGGACTTACTCTGGAATGAATATTGAAACACTTATGAGGACTTTAACACAATTTTTATTTACAAAATTGTTAAGATACACAGAACTCTGCTGGATAACGTCTAAACTGCTTGACAATACAATGAACTCTTGTTAATATTTGAACTTGAACTGACGTTAACTGCCCATACATCCCCTTATATACATCATTAGTTAATCTAGTCAGTGTGTTTAGAACTTTCTAGAATTTTCTAGAAACATTATTAAATCTAGTCAGTGTGTTTAGAAGTTTCTAGAATAACCGAAAAACAATCTTTCAAATAAAGTTCCTTTCCTTTTACAATATATTGCATCCATAGCAACTGCAGCAGGAAATAAGTTAGGCTTTCTTTTTAGAGCACGGAAATATTTCTCTCCTTCCAACTTAACTACTCTTTACAAAGCTCAAATACGACCTAATCTTGAATACTGCTCGCATGTATGAGGATTGGCGGCTCCGTTAAGGCTCAGAATTCTTGCTGCAAAACAGAGAAGAGGGTTCGACTAATAAACGACACCAGAATCACCAAAAACCTATCCCCATTGTCCGACCGAAGAGCAGTGTCTGATCTTTCCTTGTTTTACCGATACTTAAATGGATTTTGCTCAGAAGAACTCCGTTCTATAGGGCTTCTACTTTCCAGACCAGCCAGAGCAACCCGACGTGCCAACTCCATGCAACCTTATACTGTTCAGTGCCAGACATTGAGAACAGATCGATTCATTCGTTCCTTCATCCCCGGGGTGTCCAGATTGTGGAACTCCTTACCTTCTCACGTCCTCCTCACACTTCCTAGCTTGCAGTCCTTTAAATCCCAAATTAATAAATAGCCTCTTCTGTCCCAATAGATGCTCTCGGTACATTTGTATTTAGGTCTTTACCTACGAGCACATCCTTAAATAAAAAAAGAAAGAATTGCAAATGATTTCAATAATCGCAAGTGATTGCAATCGATAACAAGAGAAGAAAAGTGATCAAAAGGAATTTCAAGTGACAAGCAGTGATTGCAAATGATCACAAGTGATTCTAACAAATTTCAAGAGATCACAAGTAATTTCAATAATCGCAAGTAATTACAACTGATTTCACAAGGGATTGCAAGTTATCACAAATTACTGTAAATAATCACAAGTCATTTCAACTGATCGCAATTGCATGTTTTTTATACGTATGTTCGGTCAAGTAATACCTCACAGCGTAAAGGAAGCATTCTTCTCTTCCTAGGTCATTCATCCCGAAGTACCACATTTCCTTTTTTTTACCTTCCGAACAGCAACGCTGTTAGAGGAAGGTATTGTGATCGAGAAAAATTTCGATCTCGGGTTTTTAGCGGAAATACGCGTTTTAGGGTTCCTTAAGCCTAAAAAACCCAAAAATAAAAAATGTCTGTCTGTGTGTCTGTCGGTCTGTGTGTCTGTGAACACATTTGCGGCTAAACGGCTAATCGGATCGGAATGAAACTATAAAACCTTACTTATAATCACCATCGGAAGAATCTGATAGAATTTGAGTAAAATCGGCAGACCGGAAGTGGACGTTTACTCTTTGGAATTTTTTGAAAATATTGGGTTTTCATATAGTTATTGGCAAAACATTTATACTTTGTGGAAAGAACATGTAATTTCCGACATTTTTGAAAGAATACATTTTTTTGATATTTTCATTAGTTTACCAGATATTGACACTTTTATCAAAAACTGGAAATATGTGAAATAAAAATTGTGGATTCGCTCTTTCACTACTTGTTATTATACATGCTTCCGAAGGTCGTGTGGTGCCCACACCAGATTTTTTATTTATCATTCTCAATTTCAACTCTTCTGTTGAATTTCCCAATTTTATTATTTTTACTAAAACCCTTAATAGAAACTGGATGTATTGACACTGTATCACTAATTGCAATATATTTGGTGATTTACTTATTATTATTTTACTTATCATACTATCGTTATTTTACCACTTGTTTGTATTTACCTAATATTTTTTTTTGTGTATTTTTAGATTGGACTAATGCGAGGAGGTTACTTTTTAGCAGAAGAATCTCCAGAAAGGTTAATAACACAATTTAACGTTGTCAGTTTAGAGGATGTATTCTTAAAATTATCAGTTATGCAAAATATGGGTAAAAGACGAAGGTCTAGTATCGCTGCGTCGGTAACTGAAACTATAGTTGTACCAGAACTTCCTGGTGCAGCTGTTAACCAAGCTGCAGTTTTGGATGACGAAGTCGGGGAAATTTCCGGAGAATTTGGTGATAGTGTTTCGATTAATAGTAGATCAGGAAGTAAGTTAACTTTACAAATAAAATTATTTCCTTTATAACATTGTTTTTGTTTTTATGAATTTTTAACCAATATTCAATAATTTTCAGGAAGAGTATCACTAGCTCCAGAACCCGTTACAGAAATTCAACCAGAATTTCCCCCTGATGATGAACCAGAAATTTCCTTCAAAGACTACTTAAAATTTGTTCAATATCACCATATGAGAGCATTAATTTGGAAAAATTTTCTTTGGATGTGGAGGAATATACCTATGATGATGTTCATCATTGGGTTGCCAGTTGGTGCGTATATTAATATTAATAAACTGTTCTTAAGAAATAACTAGACATATTTTTGTAGGTCAAGCAATTTTATTCTGTCTTTCTATTGGTCATGATCCTACAGGTATTAAAATATCTGTGGTAAATAATGAAATAAATTACCCTAAGGAAAATTGTGGAAATAATATTATAAACTGTAATAATAGTAGACTTAGTTGCGATTATTTGGAATTTGTTGCAAAAAATTATTCTGTAACGCTGGTAAGTATAATTAGAATATTAATGTACAGACATATTTACACAAGATTCATTTTTAACTCTACGATGAAATATTCTATAGTAGTAATTAACTGTAACGCTTTTCTTTAGCAATTTGAAGAGAATGAAGCGGTAGCTCGGGAAATGGTCACCAGTGGAAAATCTTGGGCTGTTGTTGTGGTACCTCACAATTTTACAGAAGCATTCTGGGTAAGAGTTGATGAAAATCGTGATGCTCCACTTGAGGATATAATGGCTTCAACAATAAGTGTTTATCAGGATAAATCTAGTAAGTTCTTCATATTCGTCTCCAAAATAAAAATGGATCTTCATGTTTTATACCTTTTTTCATACCTTTTTGTCTAGTACGGTCTCTAGAGTACAACCCTCGATGTCCAACGTTGCATTTCTGTTTGTAAGAATCATATCATAAGCCACACTGTATATCATACCGTTCCGATCTTTATTTTGTCAACTTAAATTTAAAATTTTATCTGTGTATACAGTGATCAACATGTAACCAAATTGTTGACTTTTTTTTTTATCTTCTAAATTTTAAAATATCTTCAAATTCGTTTTAATTTCTATTTAAAACTTCCAGATAAATGCACACATTGAGTTTTTAGGGCGAATATTTTTCTATTTTAACAATATGAGCAATAATAATGTCATCATACTCCGCATGGGACACATACCAATTAAATCACTATACCGATGTTTAATAAGAAGGGCACAAAAAACGGCCCTAACAACGATAGAGGCAGTAGTTAAGCTATTTACCATAATACCAATAGTAAAAATCACAGATAAAATAAAGTGCTGCATAGTGGACCCCAAATTTATTCTCACGACAGTGATCGACATATTAATAGAATTTTTTATGCCTTGATGGGAAGACATTCAATAAAATACTTCTCCAACATGTGATTGCTAGTCTTGAAAAAAAAAAACAAGTACATGCATAGATACATAAATATTTATTGGGTTGGCTGTTAGCCTATATCACTGCGAGCTTTACAGATCTATTGTGATCACCCATCATCTCTAGAATAGGATTAGAGCACCATGTCTAGCCCTGCCCACTTAATGAGACTTAATAGCCTTGACAGTCGCCTCTATCAATACTACCGCGTCCTTGCAAGACCTTCACACTAACATAGGATATGAAATGTGGTTTTCTCCTCCTCTTGGCAGTATCGATCGATATCTTCATCTAAGAAGTGCATATCATTAGGATATTAGCTCCTGCTCGGGCCAATTTATTAGCCTTCTCATTGCCCCGAAACCCTGAGTGTCCTGGTAAACATGCCAGTGTCAGAGAATTTCGACTTCCGGCATGTGTCAGCTTCTTGTGCCAAGACTATCGCCTTTAGAGCTGCTTGACTGTCCGAGTACATAACTACAGTTTTACCTGTTATAACCTGTCTTACAATCTCCGTTGCACAGAGTTGTAAGGCCTTTACTTCAGCCTAAACATTGTAGCATACGTATATTAAATTGACTCCCCTTGAATTGGGGAACCACTAACCACTGTTCCATAAATCCCTTTCCAGTAATTCTACTCAAAAGTTTCTCGCAAAGTTATACCTATCCTGAGGCATACTCATTATCTGATCCACCTTAACCCTATCCGTTCTGCTTGCTCTTTTTCCCTTAATATTTATTTATTTATTTGTGTAATCAATTTTACAAAGTTATACAAAATATTTAAAAAATAAAGAATATATGAAAGAATTACACAAAAAAGGCTGAAAACAGCTTTGACCTATATACAATAGGTTAGCTGGTCTTAGTTTCAGCCTTTGACAACAAATCCTAAAGTATAAAAAAGAAAAAAAAAAAGTGGATACCAGAAAAAAAGTACAAATTCAATTAAAAAGAAACAATGAATCATTTTATAAGACTAGATTTTAACTGCAATTTTAAATGCAATTTTTAAAAGCAATGCAATGTCGCTAAATCCGATAATTATATCGATAAGAAGTTAACGTAAATGTATATTATTATTGTTGGCTCAAGAGATGAGATTTTAAGTGACTCTTAAAACTTGAGATGGACATGGCTTTAAAAGAAGGGGGTATACTATTATAGATTTTATATATATTGTAACTAAACGACCTACGATACAACGCAGTACGATGAGGCGGTGGAGATATCAGTCCTTTATGCCGCAAATTTAAATTGTGCACATCAGTTCTAAATTTTATTTTATTATATAGGTAATATAGATATGCAATGGTGGTAACTTGAGCAGAACCTGTAATGTGACATTCAGGCATGCCCGCCTTTGAAAGCTTTTCAGTTGCCTGATCGCCTCAGACTGTTACGTTCTACTCCACCACACCACCGAACCATATACCTAATGACCTGTGTCTGAGGTTCATGTACATAAAAACTATCAAAGATTTAAATGTTAAAAATATAACACAAATACAAACGAACAACTCTTTTTAATACGATATTTAAGGACATAAGGGATGACCCTAAAAACTATAGATGCTTAACCTTGTAAAGCTCAGTACTCAAAGTGTTTACTAGGGTTCTAATAGGAAAAATCACGCATAAAATAAAGAGCTCTACAGTGGAGGCCATCTTTATTGTCAGGAAAATGATTAAAACATAAATAAGCCAATGTTTTCATGCTTTGTAGACACGACGGCAGAATACTTCTCCAACATGTAATGATGTAATTGCTCCTCTTGGAGAAAACAATATCACATCAAGTACATTAGAATCATCAGAGATTTAAATGTTAAAAATATAACTCCCTTAAAAACGATCAAAGCGACAGTTCAATGTCCTGATGAATAAAATAAACAAAAACGTGAAAGAAATGAATGTGGGGTACAAAATGTGTAACAGATTTTTGACGGTCCTGTGACTCCTGTGCCGCGCAGACGATGCAGTACTTGTAGCATAGACCAAAGATGACATATAGAGGCCCCTACATAGATTTAAAACAGTAGCAGAAAAATACAGTGTGATCCTTTCCAACGAAAAAACACAGAAAATAGTGATTTTCAATAATCCAAAAATAACAAGCTGGTGATATATGACAGAACAGTCAGTAAAAGTGCAGTATGCTGCAAAAACTAAAGCTGATAACTCAACAACAACAAAAATGATGGTAATAGCAGAAATAAAATATCAGAGGTGTTACTCTAAGGGACAGGAGCAGAGGAAACTCGGCATAAAAAATATTTTAAAATAATTAAAAGTGAGGCAAGGTTACTAGAGTGACGTAGACAGAATGAGTCCAGAACGTCTAGCAAAATGAACAAAAACAGAAATTCCAAACATAAGAAGACCTCCAACCATGAAGAGATAGCTGGATATTGCGATCACAAGAGGTACTATTGGCTGGAATAAACAGGACACAGTCCTAATCAAAAAGAAAAAAGGGAAAAGAAAATTAGATAATAGCTGATAGAGAAGAAGAAGACATGGCTATAAAAACAAAGCGTTGGAAAATCTAAAGATCACCATTGAAAGAAATTACTAACAGTCGAGGTATTTAGAGGTGTTACAAGAGAAGAGAAATAAAGTAGAGGATAAAATTTAATATAGCAACCATTGTAAATATCTACCCATCAAAATAAATGTATCAAAAACTACATATGTTTGTAAAAGATGTATATTCAATGAAACTGAAAAGAGCATTTGGAAGGATAGGAACGCTAATTATTAAAAAATATTTTGGGAGAAATAAACACTGAAAATTCTTGACGATTAAAACTTAACAGGAAGTCTTCGCATAATATATTACAGCCTTTGTAGGAAATGTAGGTACCTACTAATGCCAAGCGAAAACTTTTAGCACATCTAAAGGAAGAAGTTAGAAAAAAATACTGAAAACTAAACCCAAAATTATAGAAAATATTTAATATAAATTGTTACAGTATATCTGTTTTTTTTAGATGAGAATGTGGCCACATTTCTGAACAGAGACTTATTGTTTGGTTTCATGAACTTCGCTGGATCACTTTTTGAAAGTTGTGGACTCGACCCAAAGATACTTCAAATACCTATTGGGGTAAAATTTTATAAATGTTAATTTACATAAATATTTTATAATAAATAATGTTCCTTTTACAGTTCAAGAAACCAATCTATGGATATAAAAACCCAGATTTCACCGACTTTGCAGCACCTGGCGTTACTATCACGTTAGTAAATTTTGTTTCAACATTAATTATACTTAGGATACCGCCTTTAGTTTTAATAGGAGTAGTTTATTTTAACTTTTTGTGTTTGAATTTTTCTGTAAAATATGTAATTAGTGTACCTACCAGCAACTAATTTTGTTTTTTTATTATTTTTTAGTATCATTTTCTTTATGGCTGTAGCACTAACTTCTGGTTCTATGATAATGGAGAGGAATGAAGGTATCTTGGAACGTTCCCTAGTAAATGGGATTAGTGGTACTGAATTACTATTTTCGCAAATTATTACACAATTTGTTGTAATGTTAGGTCAAACATTTATGGTAGTTTTGGTAGCTTTCGTGGTCTTCAATTTGACACAGGAAGGAAATTGGTTTACTTTAATGGGAATCACAATATTGGGAGGAGTTTGTGGAATGTGTTTCGGTAATATTCCATTTTTTTTTTTTTCGTTAATTAAATCCTGTTCTAACGGGTACTAAATGTAAACAAAAATAATATTAAGAAGCCACAGTGACATAAATAATTCAACAAAATGTATAAATATTCCCATGTTTTGTCAATCTCCTGGTGGCTTCCCAAAATGTTTAATATCTGGTTAAATGTTAAGTACCTGGATAACTAAGTTTTACTCGTTAGCTCTCATTATCGTTCGTGTAGCTCCCGTATCGACAGTGAATCGACTTGGACGGCCATTTAAAAATCCATCGGTGACTAGACTTCTGCTGGTACGTCCATTTTAGTGGGTTTTATGTTACATGGAAAAGACTAAAGCAACCAATCGACATGGAGGTAGAAATATATGTTTACTCTGTAAGGCAATTGGGTTGATTAAAATTCAACGAAAATGATTTATTATACCAGCTGAATAAAAAATAGACTATAGTCAAGCTAACGACGCGGGATAGAGGGGGGTCGAAGAGAGATTGGAAGAGAGAGATAGCATATTCTAATATCTAATATTATTTTTTCCCTTCACACACCAGTCTTGCATTGGTGGCATATGATGGAAGGTATTTCACGAGGAAATCGTTAAGTTAAAATATACATCCGAGCGTGCACAGATGTTTTGAAAGTGAAAATTTAATTTATACCTACCGAATAAAGAATTGATTATTACATTATTAATTTGTCGAGAGAATTTAATTTCAGACTTTCTAAATGAAGAGCACAAAATGATAAATTATATCAAGGAGACAATAATTTCAGCTATTCCTAAACATGTTCAAAATATGTTGCGAATGATTTTGAACTTGTAACGATGTTCTATAAAGACTCGCTTTTTCAAAAATTCTAACTTATGATGCTGTTCAAATTTCAAATGATTGACTTTTGCTACCACTTAGAATGTTGTCAGACAAACGACAAAGAGACTCAAAATTGAACCATGTAATATAAATATTGAAACACTTATGGGGGCTTTTTACACAATTTATTTACAAAATTGTTAAGATACACTGAACTCTGCTGGATAACGTCTAACTACTTGACAATACAATGAACTCTTCTGAACACTTGACTCGAACTGACTTAAACTGCCCATGCATCCCCTTATATACAACATTATTTAATCTAGTCAGTGTGCTTAGAAGTTTCTAGAATTTTCTAGAAACATTATTTAAAATGGTCAGTTGATTTTTTTACAAACTTCTAAAAATCAACTGTCAACAACATCTTTCAAATTAAGGTCCCTTCCTTTACGGTTATCCCGTTACACTGCCCCCTCCTTAGATTCATTCCTCCTGGAATGTTATTTCCTACATCGGAATCCAGCACACTTCCTGAGCCAGCCAAACCATTTTCTTGGAGTTGCTGCGCATCTCCACTGTGGTTTCCCTGGTAAGGCGCCAAACGATCATGATGGACCACGACGGGTTTCCCTCTGGGAATTTTCACGATCCTATAAATGACATCGTTAATCTTCTTCTTGATGGTGTAAGGACCTTCCCAGTTCTTTTGTAATTTGGGACAAATACCTCGACGCCGTCGGGGGTTATAGAGCCAGACTAAATCTCCAACTTGGTAACTCTTTTCCATTGTCCGTGTGTCATAGTACCTCTTCATCCGATCACTAGATAATTGTAGTTTTCCACGCACCAGGTTGTGTATATTTTCCATTCGATTCTGAAGGTCAGCGACATATTGTTCACGTGCCATTTCTTCACCAGGTTTACAACCAAACACCAAGTCACATGGTAGCCTCATTTCTCTACCGAACAGGACCTTCGCAGGCGGTTGGCCAGTTGATTCGTTGATGGCCGATCGAATTGCCATTAGAAATAGTGGAATATGTCGATCCCAATCCCTCTGACAATCTGACACCACTTTTGACAGATAGTTGGTTATAGTCCGGTTCATTCGTTCCACCATTCCATCAGACTGAGGGTGCATCGCTGTGGTTCTCGTTTTGTGGATGCCTAATCTTTGGCAAACTTCTTGAAACAGCTTGCTCTCAAAATTTCTTCCTTGGTCTGAATGTAATTCTAATGGTACCCCAAATCGGCTTACGAATTCTTCAACCAATATATCTGCTAAAGTGGTAGCTTCCTGATTGGGAACTGCATATGCTTCAACCCATTTAGTGAAGTAGTCCATTACAACAAAGATGTACTTGTTTCCTACATCGGTCTGTGGAAGTGGCCCCAATACATCTACTGCGATTCTTTCAAAAGGACTCCCAACCAGGTATTGCTGCATTTCCGCCTTCGGTTTTCGGTGCGGACCGTTACTGGCAGCACATGTAGTGCATTTACGACACCAATCTTTAACATCATTAGTGCAATTTACCCAGTAAAATCTATCTCGGATCTTTTGCAGCGTTTTTGTGATACCCAGATGTCCTCCAGAACTATCATTATGCATCTGTTTTAAAATTTCCGGTACAGCATTTCTTGGGACCACTATTTGTTTCCTTGTTTCTGTGCCCTCGGAATTTTCTACAAGTCTTTTAACGAGCCCTCCGTCCAAAATTAAAGAGTTCCATTGGGACCAGTATGCTTTTAAAGCAGGAGAGGATGAGGATATCTCTCTCCACAACGGACGACGGTCCATTCTCTTCCACTCCCGAATCTTTCTCAGAACGGGATCGTTTTCTTGTTGCTCCTCCAGCATAGAGCTCTCGTCTTCTGGTACAACCTTAACTAAGGCAAGTTTTTCCTCGTTCTGCTCCATACGGGTACAATGGGGGCAAGTATTTCTTATGTGGCCTAGTTCTCCGCAGTTCCAGCACCTCACTGGGCGCCTTCTTTTTGAAGAAAACTTCATTAACCTCTCCACTACCGCTTTGACGTTGCTGACGGCATAAACGGCATGGTCCAAGTTACCAGTGTCTTCCATCAGTCGAGCAGCTCCATGTGAGGCCTCCGTCGCCGTATCGAACTCCAGGGCAATGGTCAAGGCGTTTACAAGAGATGTCGGTCTCGCCAACCGTACAGCCCGTTGCAACTCGGTGTCTCGAAGACCATCGGTAAAGGTTTGGATCGCCAGGCACTCCAGAAAATCTTCCGCTGCATTTGGATACGCAAACCGTACCATTTTTTCCACTTCTGCCTCGAACTCCTGGATAGTTTCTCCATTTTTCTGCTTTCGACTTTTCAACTGCACTCGGTATACTCTGGTTGTAGATGACTTTGACCATAACGCATATCTAGACGGTTCACCAATAGCTCAAAATTGTCAACCTCATCCGGTGTCAATACATGCAGGACGTCTAAAGCCTCGCCTCGCAGAGCTATGGTTAGGAACAATGCCTTCTCCTGGGATAACCATCCATTCGCTCTGGCCACTGCGTCAAATTGTTTCAGGTAATTTGACCAGGAAGTCTTCCCGTCGAAGGTCGGGGATTTTATCGTCATTCGTACCTGGGCCGCCTCAGCGTTTCCTCGTCGTTCGATGTCTACGTGGCCGGTTTCCCTCCTTTCTGCATTTCCGTCGCGTGGTTTCGGCGACAAGCTTCCAGTTCTTGTTGAAGCTTTCTTATTTCGGACTGCATTTGCTGGTTGATCTGGTTTTGCTCGTCTCGCAAGTTGGACACTTGCTGATTTTGTTTGTCTCGCAAGCTGGACACTTGCTGATTTTGTTCATCTCGAAGATGTGATATTTGCTGGGAAAACGAACTGGATAACTCATCTGATAGGGTAGACATTCGTTGTGATAGCTGGGAAAATTGTTGCGTCTGTTTTTCTTGCTGGCTCGTCATTCTTTGTGACAGCTGGGACATATCTTCGCGCTGGCTCTTCATCTGACTGGATAGCTCCTCTTGCTGGCTCGTCATTCGTCCTGATAGCTCCTCTTTCAGCTGGGACATATCTTCGCGCTGGCTCTTCATCTGACTGGATAGCTCCTCATGTTGGTTCGTCATTCGTCCTGATAGCTCCTCTTGCAGCCGGGAAAGTTGTTGAGTTAGTTCAGAATTTGCTTTTTGAACTGGGTCTTCGAACTCCACAGCATCAGGGTCCAAATTATTATTTACGTAGTACTCACGGAGCCTTCCCAACAATACGGATTTGCTCCCAGTAGTTTCCAATTCTAATTCTTCAAGCTCTCTTCTGAGCTCAGCCACCAATAGTTCATTTATCTTTTTTCCAGGCATTCTTATATCTTCACCCCACACCTGACACCAATTTGAAACACTTATGGGGGCTTTTTACACAATTTATTTACAAAATTGTTAAGATACACTGAACTCTGCTGGATAACGTCTAACTACTTGACAATACAATGAACTCTTCTGAACACTTGACTCGAACTGACTTAAACTGCCCATGCATCCCCTTATATACAACATTATTTAATCTAGTCAGTGTGTTTAGAAGTTTCTAGAATTTTCTAGAAACATTATTTAAAATGGTCAGTTGATTTTTTTACAAACTTCTAAAAATCAACTGTCAACAACATCTTTCAAATTAAGGTCCCTTCCTTTACGGTTATCCCGTTACAATATATTTGCTCTTCACACAAAACAAAAGTCCACTTACCTACCCGGTATTAATTTTTATATTTATATAAGATTAAATTTTAAAATATTCATCCACGAACGAATGTTGGCTGACG
This sequence comes from Altica lythri, assembly GCA_964028335.1. Taxonomy (NCBI): domain Eukaryota; kingdom Metazoa; phylum Arthropoda; class Insecta; order Coleoptera; family Chrysomelidae; genus Altica; species Altica lythri. The sequence continues at coordinate 44,626,596 of OZ034807.1, forward strand.
AAATTTATAATTTAATTGGTTTTTGTACTATGATGTCTAAGAATAATTTTAATGGATTTTTTAAATATTTTTTGTAAATTTTGTTGATACTTCTGCTTGCTCTAATTTAACATTTAATAGTTTTCTTTTAATTTAGTTTATGAAAACTGAACCTAAAGAAAATTTGCTTTGAAATACTGAATAAAATATATATTGATCAACAATGGCTAGGTCCTCTTTTGTTTTTGTATTTACACACAAAGAGCAAATTCAAAGAACTACCTAACTGATTTTATACATTTTGTTTCAGGTTTTGTAGTATCGTGTGTATGCGATAATGAAAGATCAGCAACTTATTTGGCTTTGGGAAGTTTCCTTCCAATTGTAATGCTCTGTGGTATAATTTGGCCTATAGAAGCAATGAATGATTATTTAAAATGGGTCTCCTATGCTTTACCATTAACACAAGCCACTGAAAGTTTACGTTGTGTACTGGCAAGAGGTTGGGGTATAACAAACCCAACGGTATACTTGGGTTTTATTTCCTTAATAGGATGGATATTAATATTTTTGACTATTAGTATTTTGGTATTAAAATTCAAAAAGGGTTAGAAATAGTAAGGGCTTCGTATACAGTTCTTTTTTATGTACTTTATTTTGATTGTTGTAGGTGATTAAGTTATTTAATTTTTCTATGTGTTAATAAATAATTGAAATGTTTGATCGTTACTCTTTTCTGCTTCCTTTATTACAATACAAATTATCTACACATCTATAGTTGATTCAAATAGAAGTGTCATCAAGTAGTCTCTGGAAAATTCAAGTTTGTAGTGGCAGCACCCACGTTTAGTGAAATTTGAATCGCAATATTAGCCAGCTTGTGAACAGATTGCTACATATGCTCAATATAACTATAAACATTTTGACACATCGCGATGACATATAATTCCCTAACTAAAGTTCTGTTTCCATTGAATCTAGTAATAAAGTTAAAGATGATCTCACACGTACCCAGCCCACTTGATGACACATCTATCTGAATCGACTATACTTAAAAACACAAATAAATTGACATTTGATACATATACATCAGTAACTTCACAAAAGTAAAACCACCCTATATAGACATATGAATAGTAGGATCATTGTATAAAGACTAACTAGTAGGATAACCTTACTGAGCTTTCATTGGATTGAAATGGATGCCACATGTAGATGGCGACACCGTAAATGGATGCAGAATTTCTTTAGGTCAATGAATGTAGATGGAGGCACCGTAGATGGATGCAGACTTTGTTTACGTCGATAGAGTCGAAAATTGCTCATCATAAACCAGTTGACCTTGTACGTTAATATTTCCAGTGTCTCTGTCTCATCTCATCACATCAATCCAACCCCAGCGAATTTTATTTTTTATTATTACTTGGCTGTTTATTGTTTTTAGAGCAGTAATACTCGGCAGCTACAATGTTTTTTATAAGTATTTTTTCTCGCTGAATCCGAATCTGAAACCTGTTTTTCCGAAAAATCATTTGGTAAATTGTTATTAACAATTTAATTGTTTAAACTTTTAAACGATTATAACTAGAAAACTAAGTGAGATAGAATACGACATTTTTTTGCATACTTTTTTGATTCTTATAAAAAACAAAAAAAAATAGCTTTTAAAAATTAAAATCCGTTTGTTAGAATTTGAGAAAATGCATAGGTATGTAGTAAAAAAATATTGCAAAATATCACTCCTAATGTTTTTGATCGCAGATTTTTGATCATAAATCGGGTTCTAATTAAGCTATCATATTTTAAGTCCTCTCATTTTGAGGTAACATTATTAGTTTATGGCAACTTTTCATTCATTGTTTTTCTATTGTATTCTTCGATTGAGGACGAACATTTTAAGCTTTTGTTAAATATATCTGTGTTATTTCTTTGCTGAGATATAGCAGTTTTAAATCACATAGATGTTTATTCGCGCAAGCAAAGCACGACAAGAAATGAAAATTTATCATTTTTTGCTCCTATTTTCATGTATAATTTGGAAACTATTGCTCCTAGAGAAAAAATTATAAGAAGTTAAAAGTTTCGTTATTCAATTTTACACAAATTGGAAAGTTAATGTTTCTTGTTAGAAAAATAGCAAAATTAAGTTTATTGGAACGAAGTTCCCTTTCGCGCGTTACGAACAGTTACGCTGACGCTAGGAGCTAGCCTAAAAAAATTCATACCAAAATTTGTCACTACACTATGCACCGACACAATGCACCGACAACGCATGTTTCTCTCTCTCACAGACCAAAAAATAAATAACTCTCTCTTCCTCTCTCTCATAGATAGATATATTACAATGCATAGAAAAGTGTGACGTCAGCTATGGGAGGAGCTTACAAATCTTTCTAAACAAAACACAAAACTACAAAACATATTTGCATTGAAAATGCCATAAAAGATTTTTCTATTACTTGTAGTGGTTTCTAATCAAAAATCTTAACGTTTTCCGGACACTTTTCATACGACCTATTGTATCCAATTTGTGATAGTGAATAAACATTGAAAGTTAGTGTAAGTGTTTAAATTTTATATGCATTTTAGTGGAATTGAGGTTATGTTTTGTTTCAAAGTTTATAAATTTTATTATGGTAATCTCGTAATTAATTATGTATTCTTTAACTATTAAATAGTATTCTGTTGCAGTAAAAATGGTGATGTGTTTCGTCCCCAATTGCAAACATTATAGCGAGCAGAAAAACTGCAATTTTTTTACTTTTTTTTTCTATTTTGCTTTGAACAGTGTAGTAGTGTCGCGACTTTGTTAATACAGGTTTTTTGTAGATAATAAATGTTAAAATAATAGAAAATAAAAACAATAATGTATCCTGACAATGTTTCTGCACAAGTTCCGGATATTGTTGATAGAGTTAGGTAAGTAGAGATTTAATACAGACGATAATAAATGCTTATGTATATACAAACTCTCTGTTGTGTTTACAAATTACAATTCCTTCACTAATTAATCGAAAGGAACTTCGTTCCATCCGGGTGTCCTTTGACACCTCTCACTTTTTTTATATCTTTTATAGTTTTTAATATACGAGGGAATTATAAAATCTTTTTTGAAGTTGTAATTTACTCTAATGACTGGGCAACAAGTTTTTGGAGCGATTTACGTATAAATATAAAAATTATAAAATTGAGATAATTGTGGATTATATCTAAATTATCAATATTAAAGAGTGTTTCAAGTCACCGTCCAGCGGTCTCTCTCTCTCTCTCTCTCTCTCTCTCTCACTCATAGATGACTCATAGATGACTCATAGATGACTCATATATGACATGACTCATAGATGACATGACTCATAGATGACTCATAGATGACTCATAGATGACTCATAGATGACTCATAGATGGCTCATAGATGGCTCATAGATGACTCATAGATGACTCATAGATGACTCATAGATGAATCATAGATGACTCATAGATGACTCATAGATGACTCATAGATGAGTCATAGATGACTCATAGATGACTCATAGATGACATGACTCATAGATGACATGACTCATAGATGACTCATAGATGACATGACTCATAGATGACTCATAGATGACTCATAGATGACTTATAGATGACTCATAGATATGACTCATAGATGACTCATAGATGACTCTAAGATGACTCATAGATGACACATAGATGACTCATAGATGACTCATAGATGAATCATAGATGACATGACTCATAGATGACTCATAGATGACTCATAGATGACTCATAGATGACTCATAGATGTTTCTTAGATGACTCATAGAGGACTCATAGATGACATGACTCATAGATGACTCATAGAAGACTCATAGAAGACTCATAGAAGACTCATAGATGACTCATAGATGACTCATAGATGAATCATAGATGACTCATAGATGGCTCATAGATGACTCATAGATGACTCATAGATGACTCATAGATGACTCATAGATGACTCATAGATGACTCACAGATGACTCATAGATGACTCACAGATGACTCATAGATGACTCACAGATGACTCATAGATGACTCATAGATTACTCATAGATGACTCATAGATGACTCATAGATGACTCATAGATGACTCATAGATGACTCATAGATGACTCATAGATGACTCATGGATGACTCATAGATGGCTTATAGATGACTCATAGATGACTCATAGATGACTCATAGATGACTCATAGATGGCTCATAGATGACTCATAGATGACTCATAGATGACTCTTAGATGACTCATAGATGACTCATAGATGACTCATAGATGACTCATAGATGACACATAGATGACTCATAGATGACTCATAGATGACTCATAGATGACATGACTCATAGATGACTCATAGATGACTCATAGATGACTCATAGATGACTCATAGATGACTCTTAGATGACTCTTAGATGACTCATAGATGACTCATAGATGACATGACTCATAGATGACTCATAGAAGACTCATAGATGACTCATAGATGACTCATAGATGACTTAGATGACTCATAGATGACTCATAGATGACTCATAGATGACTCATAGATGACTCATAGATGGCTCATAGATGACTCATAGATGACTCATAGATGACTCATAGATGACTCATAGATGACTCATAGATGACTCATAGATGACTCATAGATGACTCATAGATGACTCTTAGATGACTCATAGATGACTCATAGATGACTCATAGATGACTCATAGATGACTCTTAGATGACTCATAGATGACACATAGATGACTCATAGATGACTCATAGATGACTCATAGATGACATGACTCATAGATGACTCATAGATGACTCATAGATGACTCATAGATGACTTATAGATGACTCTTAGATGACTCATAGATGACTCATAGATGACATGACTCATAGATGACTCATAGATGACTCATAGAAGACTCATAGATGACTCATAGATGACTCATAGATGACTCATAGATGACTCATAGATGACTCATAGATGACTCATAGATGACTCAGAGATGACTCAGAGATGACTCAGAGATGACCCAGAGATGACCCAGAGATGACTCAGAGATGACTCAGAGATGACTGTCAAATATTTTAATTTTAAAATTTTGTATTAAATTGTTAATTCCTGTTTTAAATTAAATTGAAATAAAAAGTAATTCTAGGTAGAATATACAATACCTCTGGTATTGTATAAATGGACACTTTTGTTAAAAGAAGCGAACTGTTGAAAATAATAGATTTACTTTTTTTTCTATTTTGCTTTGAACAGTGGAGTAGTGTCGCGACTTTGTTAAGTTTATACAGGTTTTTTGTAGATAATAAATATTAAAATAATAGAAAATAAAAACAATAATGTATCCTGACAGTGTTTCTGCACAAGTTCCGAATATTGCTGATAGAGTTAGGTAAGTAGAGATTTTATACAGACGATGATAAATGCTTATGTATGTACAAACTCTCTGTTGTGTTTACAAATTACAATTCCTTCACTAATTAATCGAAAGGAACTTCGTTCCATCCGGGTGTCCCTTGACACATCTCACTTTTTTTTTTAATTGTTTTCAACTCTCTAAACTTGACTTACAACCTTAAAACTTTTTTATATGAATAAATAAATAAATTCGTTAAGATCGGTCGGATAGTTTTTGCATAATAATTTTGCAATCCAGCCTACTGCAAAAAATCGCAAATTTTTAAATTTATATGCCCTAAACAAGGTTCTTAGATAGTCGCTAATTATTTAAATATAAAGGAAGGATCAAACTTTTAAACGCTTTTCGTAAAATTAAAATCGTTACACTAGGAGAGCCTAGATTGTTTTAAAAATATTTAACATTTTTTAGGCTTATAAACAATTTGAATAAGTTTACGAGATTTAAACATTGTCATTTTAAAATTTATACACTTAAAGAACATTAAAAGATACATTCGGCTTCCGGGTTGCAGAGATATCGAAGCTTTTGTTAAATATATCTGTGTTATTTCTTTGCTGAGATATAGCAGTTTTAAATCACATAGATGTTTATTCGCGCAAGCAAAGCACGACAAGAGCGCATATTTTATTTTAGTACATCTAAAAAAAAATGAAAATTTATCATTTTTTGCTCCTATTTTCATGTATAATTTGGAAACTATTGCTCCGAGAGAAAAAATTATAAGAAGTTAAAAGTTTCGTTATTCAATTTTACACAAATTGGAAAGTTAATGTTTCTTGTTAGAAAAATAGCAAAATTAAGTTTATTGGAACGAAGTTCCCTTTCGCGCGTTACGAACAGTTACGCTGACGCTAGGAGCTAGCCTAAAAAAATTCATACCAAAATTTGTCACGACACTATGCACCGACACAATGCACCGACAACGCATGTTTCTCTCTCTCACAGACCAAAAAATAAATAACTCTCTCTTCCTCTCTCTCATAGATAGATATATTACAATGCATAGAAAAGTGTGACGTCAGCTATGGGAGGAGCTTACAAATCTTTCTAAACAAAACACAAAACTACAAAACATATTTGCATTGAAAATGCCATAAAAGATTTTTCTATTACTTGTAGTGGTTTCTAATCAAAAATCTTAACGTTTTCCGGACACTTTTCATACGACCTATTGTATCCAATTTGTGATAGTGAATAAACATTGAAAGTTAGTGTAAGTGTTTAAATTTTATATGCATTTTAGTGGAATTGAGGTTATGTTTTGTTTCAAAGTTTATAAATTTTATTATGGTAATCTCGTAATTAATTATGTATTCTTTAACTATTAAATAGTATTCTGTTGCAGTAAAAATGGTGATGTGTTTCGTCCCCAATTGCAAACATTATAGCGAGCAGAAAAACTGCAATTTTTTTACTTTTTTTTTCTATTTTGCTTTGAACAGTGTAGTAGTGTCGCGACTTTGTTAATACAGGTTTTTTGTAGATAATAAATGTTAAAATAATAGAAAATAAAAACAATAATGTATCCTGACAATGTTTCTGCACAAGTTCCGGATATTGCTGATAGAGTTAGGTAAGTAGAGATTTTATACAGACGATGATAAATGCTTATGTATGTACAAACTCTCTGTTGTGTTTACAAATTACAATTCCTTCACTAATTAATCGAAAGGAACTTCGTCCCTTGACACATCTCACTTTTTTTTTTAATTGTTTTCAACTCTCTAAACTTGACTTACAACCTTAAAACTTTTTTATATGAATAAATAAATAAATTCGTTAAGATCGGTCGGATAGTTTTTGCATAATAATTTTGCAATCCAGCCTACTGCAAAAAATCGCAAATTTTTAAATTTATATGCCCTAAACAAGGTTCTTAGATAGTCGCTAATTATTTAAATATAAAGGAAGGATCAAACTTTTAAACGCTTTTCGTAAAATTAAAATCGTTACACTAGGAGAGCCTAGATTGTTTTAAAAATATTTAACATTTTTTAGGCTTATAAACAATTTGAATAAGTTTACGAGATTTAAACATTGGCATTTTAAAATTTATACACTTAAAGAACATTAAAAGATACATTCGGCTTCCGGGTTGCAGAGATATCGAAGGTCAAATTAACTTGGCATAAATTTATGATAGAGGGCTTGTTTTTAAACAAATACCCTCGTCATATCAATTACTTTTTATATAAACAGTTTTACCTAATGCACTTTGGCAAGATTTATAAACAAAGACAAAAAATCCGTTTTCGCATAAAATGTTGCTGGGGGGTGGATGGGAGGTGGTGGGGAAAATTCACTCGAAATGTGATTCTGTATGTTCAAAATTATATTCTGTTAACCAATTTTGCTCTTTTTTTTAATCGATGTGTCTTGGACTACATATCTTTAAACATCATTTTTATTTGCTAATTGAGAAATTTGCAATAAACACTTGTATATTAAGCAAGTAATTTATGTATTTTTTTAGCTTGCACTCTATATACTGCAGTAAATTGTAACAAATATGCATTTATAAACTGTTAATTAATAAATATTTCAAATTTTTAAAAGAAATGCGAACAAATCTTTTTTTTTATTTAAAAAAAACTTTATTTTGACTCAATCTCAATTATTTTTTTTTAATTCTTTTTTTTCTTCGTCAAAATTTTCTTCTGTAGCTTCATCTAGTGTCTAGAAAATCTAAGCTATCTCAGGAATCAATCGACTCCATGTACCGTAGGTAAATGGATGCAGACTTTGTTTATGTCGATTGAAACCAGTTGACCTTGAACGAGAAATATTTCCGGTGTATTATCACATCACCCCGACTCCCAACCACCCAACCCCAGCGAAATTTCTTGTTAGTTGTCTGTTTATTGTTTTTCGAGCTGTTGGCAGTAAATGGAAAATTTCTGAGTTTTTAATTTACGGTTTTATATTTTTTTGTGTTTAGTGTTTAACCGTTATAAGGTGTTATTTAACTACTGTACAACAAATTTTATTTAAATATAAATAATGATTTTGTTCCGTTTTTAAATAAAATACGAGTCTATTGTTTTTATACAAAAAATTTTAATACAATCTGATTAATAGTTTATGTTAACATTTCTTTTTAAATTAAAACCTTTGAAAATGTATTGAGTTTATTAAATAAAATTTTAGTTCTGTTTAAATTCATCGTTTCGGATTTCTCAAATGCTTTTAACTTAATTTTTATTATTAAAAGTAGGTACTCAATTAAAAAATCATCTAAAAAAATATATAAAATGCCAGGCTGGAATTCGATCCACACACCCGTACGGAACACGCTGCCGATGTCCAACAAATAGTTCGGGAGCCCAGAGGGTTTTCGTATCTGATAAAGAGTCAAGGCTCCCGAAAGTTTTTTCTATGCATTTGCACATCCTGATTACAAATTTCAAGAGTGGATTCCCGAAAAATGGTTAGGAAATTTGTTATTAACAAATAATTTGTTAATAATAAAAAATTGTATTTTCGCAAAACAAAAAATATTACCGTAATTCTTTACTGATTTTAAGCAAAAAAGTTGACTATTTATTTTTTCATCAAACGCACCATTTTCAAATTACAAATTGTTAAACATTTGAAAAATAGAATTTTTGACATTTTTCAAACTTGCATACCTTTTTATATAAATAATATTTTTTAACTCTGTGATAACTATTAGACACTTGAGATGAAACCGGTTGCAATTCGAAAATACAATCTTTTGTTATTTTTTAACGCTATAAACAATATGCATTTAATCTCCTGTAACGTACGACATAGGGTGTATGAAGGGTATGCATATTGTTTAAAGCGTTAAAAAGTAATAAAACTATTGCATTTTTTTTATTGCAACCGATTTCATCTCATACTTTATGATCTTAAGTGTCGAATAGTCATCGCAGAGTTGAAAAATATTAATTATATAAAAAGTTATGCAAGTTTGAAAAATGTCACAATTGCTATTTTCCAAATGATTAAGGATTTTTAATTTGAAAAATACATAAGAAGCTTTTTTGCTTAAAATCATTCAAGGATTACGGTAATATTTCTTGTTTTGTGAATTTTTTTTATAAAATCTCGCAACAATTTGTTTTCTGAACTACTCCAAAATTTTTCTTCTTGTTTCGGTAATTGAGTGTTAGAGATAATTTTATTATATATAGCGTATTGATTCTCTTCTTACTCATCTTTGATGTTTTGATGTCTTTGTAGATTTTTTAAAATATGAGTCAAATATTAGACCTATTCTAGATATTTTTTGAAATGCTGCCATCCACTGTATCCTGTATCTAATTTATAAATAATTTTTTTGGCAACATCCTTAAATGTCTGCATTTCTTTCGATGATATTGTAGCTAATGATAACATAACATCAATTATTTAACAAATGAGTTTCATCAGTATTTAATGTTTCCTCTAAACGAGAAGGAAGAATTTTTTCCAATTTTCAAGTTAAAAGACTTTTGTTGTTTTTTTTTCCTTGAAATCATTTTCATCAAATAAAACATCATACGATAAGTCATATGGATTGATATGGATAATTTCATTCATTGGCTAATGATATATAAACCTCTGGATGTCACTAAAAGGTTCTTTAATATTCTTTTTCTTCACTTGATCAGTTGATTTTGGTTGGGATGTAAAATTAGGAAAATTGTTTCTAGTGATTGTTTTAGATAAGGATTTAGTATGCCCTTCATATTACACCCTGCGTCGAACGTTACAGCAGATTAAATGCATATTGTTTATAGCGTTTAAAGTAACAAAAAGATTTTATTTTCGTATTGCAACCGGTTTCATCTCATACTTTATGATCTTAAGTGTCAAATAGCCATCGCAGAGTTTAAAAATATTAATTATATAAAAAGTTGTGCAAATTTGAAAAATGTTAAATATGCTATTTTTTAAATGTTTAACAATTTTCAATTTGAAAAAATACATAGAAAGATATTTTGCTTAAAATCATTCAAGCATTACAGTGATATTTTTTGTTTTGCAAAAAAAAAAAGAGTTTTTTGTTAGTAACAAATTATTTGTTAATAACCGATTTCTAAACATTTCTCGGAAATCCAGCCTTGACATTTGTAATCAGGGGGTCAAAATACATAGAAAAAACTTTGGTGGAGTATTGTCTCCTTAACGGCTACGAAAACCCTCTGAAACCCTCTGGGCTCTCGGACTAAAAGCTAATCGTCAAATTATCAGCGACCGCTCTGCTAGTAGCAAATAATGTCACAGAGGGCGTATTTAAACACGATCGTAATAGATAGTTTTCATGCAAAATCACTAGATGTCAGGTGCGATTGCATCAAACAGATTTTATCATTGGGTTGTCCTACTAGTTAGTCTTTATACAATGGTAGGATCACACTGCGCGCCACCTTTGACATTATTTGTACCACATTTCGCTCCGGTTTGCCGACGGTTCTTGTGAAGTTTTGAGAGAACTGGTGAGCAGTGATGCCAACTCTACCAATTTTTCGGTAGATCTACCGATTTAGGAAGTAATCTACCGATTTTCTCATCTAACTCATCTACCAGATTTTTAGGTTTCTATTAACTTTTTCTCATAGTACTTTAATTTTTGTTATTATATATTTCTACTTTTTTTTGTATCAATCTACTGGTTTCAGAAATTTTAGGTTGGCAACAATGCAGACCTAAAGCTTCGGCGGCATGTAACTAATTTTTGTGAAGTGATCCTACTATTCTTGTCTATTATATACAGTAGTATATAAACAAGGTTCCGCCGAAGTGGAGGACCTGTAAAGACATAATATTAGTATTAAATCTACAATTTTATCTTGAATAAGTTTGACCAACTAATTCATATAAATTTATTAAAGGTTTTCTTAATGATAGAGTTTGTTTTAGACTTGTATCAAAGTTCACCAAGTTATTTGAAGAAAAGCAGGTTGACCAACCTTTAAAGATTTGTGTAATTTAATGAAGCTTTTGTATTTCTCAATTTTTATCCTTTATTCCTTTAAAAGATTGAATTACCGATAGCAGCAACATTTACAGAAGCAACCCTGAATTTACGATAGCAGCAACATTTACAGAAATAGCTCTACACCACCTTGTACAAAGGGTAAAGTATGTGGGGTTTAAAACCAGACATGTTTATACTGAATATATAACAAGATCATTAAACCAAGAGTCACACATGCGTCTTTGGTATGGTGGCTAAAGATACAACAAAATATGCCATCCTCAAACTAAACAAGGTCCAAAGACTTGCTCGTCTTGGCATTACTGGAGCTCTGAGAGGCACTCCAACAGCAGCAGTGGAAATCCTGTTAGACTTTTCTCCTATTCAAATAATCTTGGAAGGGGAGGCAAGAAAATCTGAACAACATTCTTGTTAGAACAGGACATCATACAGTAAAGCTGGGAATTGGAAAAGGTACATGGTAGATGAAATCAGACCGCATGGTTCCCGAATACCTTCCTAAGAAAACATGCCAGATAGAATCACTGCTTTATCATGAGGAATGGCAAAATGCGAGCACTCAATCCAGGGAGAAAGTGAGTAAGTGTCACATGTGACATGAGTTGAATTTAATGACCAAAAAGTGAAATGATGGCTACGCATTCATAGCTTAGTTGTTAGAGAGTTGCCGCGTAGAGGCAAAGGTTGCGAGTTCGAGTCCTGCTGAATCCGACATTTTTTCAATTTCTCCTTAATGTTATTTAATATATTCTTGTTTGTAATGTTTGTATACTATCTAAAATTTCAAAAATCCCATGAGAGATATCTCAAATAATCGTTTACTAATATGCACAAATAGTCAGGCGTTCATAGGAATCCCAAAGTGGTCTCCAGACCAGTACACGAATGCTGAGTAGAACTCGATATCTTTGGCGGAACATAACAATAGCACACTATATATTTCGGGTGTACGGACAAAGAGCGAATACGAGGCAACGAACATACTGATAAACTTGCTATCCAAAGCTAGCTCTAGGGGTACCAAACAGTACGGTCCGGAGCCAAATGAAAACCTCGCTCTGTAGAAAACACAATCAACACTGGAAACACATCGCTGGCCCAGCACAGCAGAATGTGTATTGGACAGACGTCTGCAAGAAGAGCTGAAACACTGCACAAATCCAGCAGGAATCAGCTACGAGACATTACAGGATTCCTTACAAGCCACTCATCTGTTTAATGAAGACTCAATCTGCAGATTATGAAGCAAAAGGAACCTAAAACAGATAAACACAACTTGTACTATTGTGAGACAGTGGATCGCAGGAGAAAGTCAATTTAAAAATTCTTTAAGGTGTCTTTACAAACACATGGCACCCTTCCTTTAGACCTGTTCAAACTAGTACAGAGTGGAAAGATCCTAGAGTGGGTAATAAGAACCAATGGAAAAAGTTCAATAAGCCTAACTATAAGCTGTAGTACGAACGGTGACTATCCGTCTAAAGTACTCTAAAGCACTAAAGATGTAGTTATAGTATCATCTACCATTTAGAATCCTCTGTCACTGACTGTCCTTCGCCATTATCGTTTTACTCCTGGTAGTAAATTATTTTGTCGATGTGTTTCAGTCAAAATTAAAAATCTTGATATATAAAACGTTGGAAATATCATTTGTCTAGTATCAGAATGTATCTACAACAGTTATATTCCAGATTGAATTGTAAAGAGTAAGTACCTAGGGGAAGTACAGGTTCAGCTCCAAGTTAGTTTTTCGATTAAAACAAAACCATAACTTCTGTGACATTGAATACCTACAACATTATAATAATAATATGTTTCCTAGATCTCTAGTAGAGTTAGCTATTTCTCTCAAGTACAACAATATCGTTAGATCACTACCCACTCCCCCGTTTCATCTCTACAAGCTAACATAATTTACGAATTTACGCGATATTGTTTTATGTTGTTGATCATGTTACGTATCTTACCTTAGAGGAACCACCCATACATTGTAAAAAAATTGATAAATTTATAAGACAGTGTTTTAAATAGTAATCAGTAATGATATTAATAGCTATTAACTTAATCGGTCTAAATTAATCAAAATTTATAGAAAAAAAAAATATTTAAATTTAGTTGTAACACCACTGGTCTGTCCATACAATATACAAGAGCCGCCTGTTTTTGCAAAACATTTAATACCAGTTCTTCGAAGAAAGATTACTCAGAGCATGAAAGTTTATAATCAAATCCCAAGAATGACCTGCTAAAATAAACATAATAAAAATGACCATTTAGCTAATCCCTCAGTAGGAAGACTAATTACAGGAGGTAGACGTTTTTAAATTAAAATATCATGTCTAAACATTGTAAATTCCCGCCAAATTTTGATTGGGCATAAAAATTTTTCCGATGTGTCAGTTGCCATGCGCATGCCGCATGTTCAGTTATGAGGTGTAAAGAGGTAGTTGACTCACGTGTGATAATTTTTAGTTTATTGACAAATATTAGAAAAAAAATCAAAGTGAAAGTTCCCTTAAGTACATGAACAATTTGTGCTAAACTTTAAACTTTAGTGTTAAGTTAAAATCATTGACGGGTATTCAGTGAGTTTCTAAATTTTCAGAAAAATATGCACGTTTTTATGACATAACCTAGAAATTGTGTTTGATTCTAAAAAAAGTTAATTATTACGTAAAATTTGTGTTTTTTGTTTGGAAATCTTCGATTATTAGCCTAGTTAATCCCTGAATGTGGGTATACCGGTACTTTAAATTAGATTGTTAACCCAAGTCGTGGCAAGTGTTAACATATTGATTTGAAGGTTATGGATATAGACCTGCTTAGAGATGGAGAGCATTTCTCGACATTTGAGTCTGTCAACTTTCTTGTAAGTACTGTTTTTACAATTTTTTACAAATAAACTAACTATCAGGTCGTTGTAGGACCAATATCCAGATGAACTAACAAATCTGGAACTCCAGAATGACTACGAATGGAGTTTAGAAAGTGAACAAGAGTGAGTAACTAACTACCCTTGTTAAGTATTTGTTTTCTATGTTTATTATTTGTAGAATAAATGGAGATATTGCTCTTCTACCAGTTTGTGACACAAATATAACACAGATTAATGAATCACCTCCTAATATTGATGATTTTCATAAAATTATAAATGATTGGCAACAATTTATAAATATAGATGTGAGTATTTGTTTTTGTTTAGTATATAACCAATGTTTGTATACCTTTTTAACAGTTCTTCGTAGAGAGTATATTAGATATAACAAATTTAGATAACAAATATAATTGGTTCAAGTCATTTTGTTACTATTGTCTTTAAATGACAATCAGTAATATTGTGATTGTGATATTGTTATTGATTAACAAACAATTCAAAATATCGCCATTATTAAATAATAAAAATGTTTCTGAAATATTAACACTGTTTTTTTTACTTCTACAGGTGGTACCTACTAGTTATCTAATTTCGTTTAAAATATGAATTCAGTTTCAGTCTCTTTTTCTTTCTCTTAATTTAAAACCAAATATATATTTTAGCCAAGTACTGAATTTACGATTGAAGATCCAATAACACTACCCAAAAATAATATTCCCGATATAAAAACAGAATGTGTGGATTTTGAAAACCCTTCAGACTTTGATTTAACTGAATATTTGAATGATATTGATACAAAGCCACAAATTCTTTCAAGAAAATGTAAAGCAGGTGTGAAAAGAATTGATTTGCAAGCTCAAAGATACATAATAGATGAAGAAGATGATGTAGATATTGAAACAGTATCAGAATGTGAAGAAAATTCACCTGTATTAGAAGCTAAAGACTTAGCAAGTCTTTTAGAACAGTTTGAAGCTACTCAAATACCTGAACTGACAGAAAATTGTAATTTAATAGAAAAAAATGTTAGTACACCCATTTTTGAAGATGTCAACGTTAAAATTGATCCAGATATAAAACTGGAACAAATAGAATCTGATAAAATCACAATTGAAAACAGTACATTAATAAAGCAAGAAATTTTTAATGATCATGAAGAACAAGTTTCAAAAATAAATGAGTCTAAAATTAAGAACATCAAGGTTGAAACTGTTGAAAGACACAAAGAGAAAAGTGACCCAATACTAGAGTCAAACACATCAGGTAAATATTGTTAGTTAAAATTATGTATACACAGGTATTTTGTAAGAATTTTTTTTCTAATGTTAGATTTATCATTTATCTTTTGCTATGTTTATAGTTATATATACACACATGAACTATTAAGAGAATGTTATATTTCCGCGAAGTATATTAGTCTATTGTATAGAAAGTATCTATTCTTACAAATTCATATGAATGATAGTTACTAACATGATAACATTAATGGTTCTAGTCAAAAATATGCCAAAAAAATACCATTTATCGAACGCTTTTTTAATTGGATATTATATTTATTTGACAAATACACTTTAATCACTCAAAGGGTAGTCAACAAAAAATATTTTATTTTTATTTAGTTAAATTTCTACTTTATATCTTACACGTGTTACTTTGTCTTATCGTCATTTTATCTAAACGATTTTTCAGTATAGTTAAGATTGGTATGAGTATTTACATTTTTAAATTATTAAGAACATTTAGAAATTAATTTACTTTATTTATTTGGGATCATTTGCCAGTAAAAATAAACATTAAATTATATATCCAGTTTCCATTTTTTTTCTGTCATTACACAAACTCTTAATTGCCTCGACTCCTTTGCCTACTGATTATTCTCCTTCCAGCCTTTCTTTGTTCGTCATCTCTTTCTTCTTTTCGGTGGAACCTATTCTAATATTTTTCTCGGCCAGCGATCTTCATCCATTCTTTCACGTGACCAAACTATGTCAGCTGTCTTTTTTCAATATCTTCTATTATATTTTTTTCCATCTTTGTGCGTTTTCTAATTGTTTAGTTCTTTATAGGTTCCAATCTCGACATCTGACAGTTTTTTCTTAAAAAGTTTATTTCCGTGTTGAGTAATTTCACTTTATTTCTTGTGTCCCAGACTTCTGCACCGTAGATCTTAGCGCTCTTCACTATACTTATATATTTTCGTATATTCATCTTTTCGTTCCTCTTCTGATGTCTTTGTCCCAAAGAATAGTGTTCTTCTTCGCTATTTCACCGTTTATTAAATATAGCTCTCAGCTACTTGTATTATTTCACACCAACAATGTTTTCAGTTCTTTTGTTTTCCACTATACTCTGTATTCTTATTTATTCATATTTCTAACCAATCCTGCTTGTCGAAAGTAATTAGTCCACTTTCTTATCATACAACTTAAATCAGCTTGATCTTCAAGGCTTTGTCAAGATATATTTTAAAGATAGTGAGAGAAAAACAAATCCTGTTGGAGACCTTTTCTGTCATTGAATGCGTTAGTAAAATTTTTGTCGTTTTTTATTCTTGTCTTAGAGGACTCTTCACAAGTTTTTAGTACTCTGTAGGTGTTTTCCATCAATGCCTATATCTTCCAATGTTTTCCACAGCTTTCCTGTAGGTATATTATCATAGGCTGTCTCTAAGCCGATTAACGCTGTATAGATATATAGATATATTTTTAAAGTAAAGAATTTGTCTACTATTGAGCGACCCGCTCTAAAACACTCTTGTTTTTCTGTGTGTTTTGATCTTATTTCCTGTATTTAAGTTTTTTGTTTCCAAGAATATAATCTTCCAATTGTGCTGATGACAGCAATTCTTCTGTAGTTTTTAGGGTTATTTTTTGTCCCTTATTTATGGGAGTAGTATGTAATGTTAACAATTCATTTGGCACGTGTTCCCATTAATACATCTTTCAAATAGTTTTTTTCAGCATTCCCATAATTTGGATGGCTCAAATTCTGGATAAATTCCTTCAGCTCCAGGCGCTTTTCATCTTTTGATAGTTTTAATAGCCTCTTCAACTTTGTTTTTATGTACATTTATTCGCTTCCTTCATTCATATATTCATACTTCTCTTATAAAATATGTTTTGTATTGTCGTCATTTTTCCACTAATAATTTCTTAAACTGTTGTTTTCCTTGGCCATTCGATATAATACTCTGTATTGTGTTGCTCTCTGATGTTCTAACATCCTTAACGATAATCCATGCTCCGGAGCTGCTGGTCCCTACCATTTGTTAATTTGGAACTTGTTCGATTTATTCTTTCTGTATCGCCTGGTCAGAATTTTATGTAGCTCTTCCATCGTTGGTTAACCAGCACCGATATTGACCCTTTCGTATTTTTGTATTCCTGGGTGTATATAATTATGAAAGATTTCGCTATCGTTTTTCTTATTTTTAGCTTCCGAAAGAATAATCAGGTCTCGGTGTCTCTTCTATTTCCATGAGAATCTCTTTTTGTTTATTTATAATTTCTTGTATATTCCAAAATCCAATACTCAATGTCTATTTTCGTTACTTTTTCGTCTGAGGTTAAAAAGAGTACAGGTTCCGATGCATATTTTTGGGTCGTTTTGCTGGTTGCTGGTCCTACGACCTTCATGCCTTATCCAGGCTAGCAACCGGCAACAGTGTTCGCTGAGGTACTCAATCCACATAATTTCCACTGCAGGCGGAATTAAATAAAATAAATTGATTAAATTAAATTGTTTTTTAATAATATGTAATTATTAATTATTTTTAGTCTCCCAAAAAGAACCCCCAAAAGAAGCAAAAAAAGACAATCCACAACCTACAACAAAAAGGAAATTGTTAGATGATAATAAAAAAGACAGTCCCACTACCTCAAAATGCTCGAACTCAGACAATCTTCCAGTTTTACTCGCAAGAAAACACAACCTTCCCCAAAAATCAAATCAACTGCCATTTAACCGGCCTCTTACACCTCCAGAGTCGATTACCTCTGTAACACCTAATAAACAAATCATTGATTCACTACCTCAAGAGCTAATCGCTCGTATAAAGGAATCTGGTAAACGAAAGCCCATATCTGTGATACCCCCGATACCCAATAAAAAAAGAGGACTTTCTCGGTCTCAAGACGCTACATCCCAAGGACCTAAGAACAAAGTGATAAAAGTAAGATAACTGTTACCTAATTATATTACATTTTAACATTAAATGATTATTTTCTAGTTGGCTGAACCGGAGACAATTCACAATGATCATGATTATTGTAGTTCCAATGGTGAAATGTATCCCAAACATCCTAAAAAAGATTCTGGATTTGAATCAGCTGAAGAAGATGATCGGAATATTATTGCTAAACAACCTACAGTTAAAAATGCGGACGGAAAACTTATGGTGTCTCTCTTAAAGGTAAAAAGTATTTTTGTTTGTTTTTCTTCTATTTTTTTTGTTAGCGGTACACTCTGAGTTATTATAATTTTACATACTTTTTTAATGTTTACTATATTTTCTATTTGCTAGTACCTACATGATGGCTTCGTAATGTAAATGACAAAAAAATATATTTTCATAAAAATACCTCCTATCCAATTTGTGTTCGTATGTTCTAAAAATTGTCTAAAAAGCGAAAACCTTTTTTCTTATATTGAACTCAAATTTATGTATGTGTTAATTGGTTCAAATAGGCAGGAAGTAAACATTAATAATAGAAGTCGTTTATTTAATAAACTTTAATAGTGATAATAGGAAAATAAGTAACTTAAAAGAAAGTAACAATCGACGCAAAAAAAGAAAAAAATATCCTACAGTTGTCTGTTCTTTGGGTTTAGTATGCGGAGGATTTCGATACGCCTAGGTAATACGTTGCGAAATCGTATATGTTCCCATTCTTCATTCAATGCTATTAGCATATCTTGAATCGTTACTGGCAATGGTTGCCTGTTTTTAATCGTTTTCCCTAAATTGTCCATGTTTTAATGAATTCATGTCAGGACCACAGGCGGACTACTCCAAAACGGAAATTCAGACAGCACTTAGGTAGTCGATGAAGTATGTTGGCTGGCATTATTTTGCATAAATAAAAAATTATCCCCAACCAAAGGGATGCAAGTGACAGTATGGTAATCCACACAGACGTATGTATGTATCTGATCTCAATGTTTGATGAAAATTAATTCGATGTGTCCGTGTCTCCTCCGTACACGTTGGCGTTCGTATGAAGATGTAAGCAAAAACTGGACTTTTCAGAAACCATTACAACACTTCATTGCTAAACAGTCTAATCTTTGTGGTCACTGGTAAATCTCATCCTGTTAGCTAGAAGAGCTGCTGTTAATTTAGGGCATGCTACTGGCTTATGAGAACGTAAACCGCTTTCATGCAGGACTCTTCTTATAGATCGTGTAGAAATATGAGTTCCTCGAGCTTCTAACAAACGAATAACTAGAACATTCGACGTTAAAGAGTGGTTCCGTAATACGGAAATCTTTACAAAAGTCCACCACACTGATCTATTTACCTTTTGTTACATAGATTCCGCTTACAGGCAGCCGTATGTCTTACCTTCTCTATCTGTAATACTTCTATGGTAGAAGGTGTTGCATAAAGATAAAAACCGGCCAAGTGTGAATCGGACTCGCGCACGAAGGGTTCGGTATAGTCTATCCAATCTAAATGTGAAAATTTGTGCTCTTTGGCGGTTTTTAACTGCCTTTGATGACATTTCCGACCATTGGCGTGGAATTAAATAAAAAGGGTTCATAAATTTTTATTAATTTTTGTTTTAAATTTCAAAAGAAAAACGGTTTTTGTATATTTGTAAATTTTGTATCAATTTGAAAATTGTCAAATAACAAATTAATTCTTTCAAATTAAAACTTGTTAATTTTAGTTATTAATAAGAACATTTGGCTCATTATTCAAATAGTACATAACTCATAATATTTTTATAACAATTGTCTACAAATAATACTCATTTTATCAGACAATCTTAAAAGATTGTCTGTCCAGCAAAGACCATGAGGAGGTATTAGTTTGTTTTTGAAAACAAGTTTTCAAGATACATCACGATAGTTGTAAAGGAAATTGGTTGGAATTAATAACAAGAATTGTCAGAGTCTTCTGAAGTAGAATCGTTTCCAGGTTGAATAACTAATGGTGCTATTGGCGGTAAAACAGGATATTTCTTTTCCATTTTTATAACATGTGTTTCGCAATTTTTCCATACATCGCTATTAATGTCACTAATTACCTCTCGAATATTATCAAGAACAACTGCGCTTAAGGTTGGTGACTGATTATATTTTCGTAAACGTTTCTTTACAGTACTCAAACCATTTCGATTGGATTAAAAATACAGTTGTATGGAGGTACACGCAAAACGGTATGACCGTGTCTGCTACAAATGGTGTCAATGACGTATTCATTTTTAAAATTCTGACTTTTGATCATTCTTAATTCCTTCTTTACTGGAACCTTTTTAGGAACAGTCATATTTTTGATTGCCATAAATCTTAAAATTTGATTTATTTTCGTGTTATTATTAGGTATTTTGTTTAATATGCGGAAATGATACGACGCATCGTCCATAACAATTACCGATTTCGGCGATATGTTAGACGAGAACTGTTCGACAAACTACTTTTCAAATAAATCGGCTGTCATATCTTCGTGATAATCGGCAGAAGACTTTGTTATATTTTTGGCCGACAATACCAACGCATAAGTTACAAAACCGTCTTTGCTTCTGGCATGAAGAATAATAACACGTTGTTCGTTGTTCTCTTGTTCTCCCCTAAGAGACATGTATAGTTTAGTTCTACGAATTCCTAATAGATCACAGTTTAAGTTAATTGAAGTAACTCTATACACCTTTGACATGTAGGTAGATGGTACTGTGTTTTGATTTCTAGATTATTCAACATTTAGGTTGTAAGAAAACCCAATAGATGGTGTGGAATTTCGATTCATAAATAAATAAATAAACGAAAAACTAAAAGAAAATGGAAAATTAAAAACAGAAAAAATGCGGAAAAAATAAAGTCAAAAACTATCTTTCTAAATCAAATAATATAACGCCACCGTAAGGTGTCGCAGTTATTACCTCATATATTTAAACGAGAAATTCTTACTAAATTAAGTATTATGAAGCCCACCGTAAGGTAGTGCAGCGAATATCTAATATAAAAAAAAAATGAAAACAAAAAAAAACAAAATGGTAAAAATTCCAAAAAACGAAAAATGGAAAAAAAGACACGACGCTACTGTTTAGTGTAATCTGCACAAGTCTCCGCCCGGTGGCCTGGTACTCACCCCATGTCGCACTTTGCGTCTTTGAAGTTTCGTTTGTATATGACCGACACTTCGGCATTTTTTTACAATTATATCTAAAGAGTCGGCAAAAAAATTGAAAAAATAATCAATGTTGCCGGTATTTAAAAAATTCTTTAAGTATAAGTAATATATACAAAATTGATATCATTAGAAGTGAAAACTATATAAATATGAAGAACCTAGTTAATTAATTTAAGTATATATTTTGTAAGAATATTTTTATATTATCTTTCTAAGAGTCATTGACGAACAATTGAATAGTAAAGTAGAGATAAAATTTTCAAAATATATAAACTTAGGAATATTCGCAAATACATCTGGCAACCAAGATTCGAAAGTCGCTGCCTTTGTTGAGGTTAGAAGGCGTGGTTGTCTTTTCACATTAACATTAGTTAAACTATACTATTATTTATGTAAAAAAACGTGTTTTTTAATGGGCGCTTCTTAAATACTAATCTTATTTTAATTTAATTATTTATTGTTAAAGTGTACATATAACTAAATATTCTGTGAATATTTTAAGCGTCTATCTGTTGCCGCTATCAATATCGGGTAAAAACGAGTAAAAACCTAATTTGTTGTATGGGAGCCCCCTAAATAATTTTTATTGTTTTTTAGTATTTGTTGTCATTGTAGCAACAAATGTACATCATTTGGGAATATTTCAACTTTCTAACTATCACAGTTCATGAGATAAAGCCTTGTAATACACGCACGCACGGACGAAGTAAAGGGTCCGTTTTTACCTTTTGGGTACGGGATCATAAAAATGTCAAATTGTCCCTATAAATGAGATGCGTCGTGCGTAATTATAATAATAAGTCACCCAATAAAAGTGTTATTTTTCACAAATTTCCTTCAAACCTACAAATTATATTGTTATCACCAACGGACAAATGAACCAGATGGTGTTTTCTAGTCAGTGTTGTGCGATTTATTGGGGTTGTATTAATGTTATTATTTTATTATCAATAAAATAAAAAGCTTCTCTGAAGAAAATTGCTAATTATTCTAATATAATAAAATTAATAAAGTGGTGCGAGTCTGGTGGTATAAAAATGTACACGGGCTCAGTGTTTCTAACTAGATAAATATATAATTGTAAGATTTATCACGAGATTTTATAATTGGCTAATGTATTAAAGTTTTCGTTGAAAAATATTTGGATTCACATATTTTTAATTTTTTATTTAGTAATTTTTTTCAGCAATATGTGCTAAAAGCATAAAATGGAAAATGTTGGATATTTATTTACTTATCAATTTTCTATAACGGTCCCGTTAATATAAATTTATTTAACTTCGTCCAATAGACAAACTTAAACTTATACGTTATTTTAAAAATAAATATCACAAACAAAATCAGAGATTGTATGCTTACATACAGTGACTCACAGCTTAAATGATGCAGACGATCTTTAATAAAACTAGCTTCTGCCAGCGACTCAATATTTATTGGAAAAAAATCCCATATTGAAATTTAATTACTAGAAATCTTCTAAAATAGCACATGCTATTTTTTGTTTCCAATATGCCATACTTAAATAAAAATAAATATTTAATTATTTTATGCATGATTTTGATGTCACAGCTAAAATGATGCAGCTAAGACAAAACAGTAAACAACTTTATTAATTTAAAATTTCCGAAGTAGGATTGCATTTTTAGTTGTTTTTATTTATAATTTGACATTTAAAAGTATTTATTCGATGAATAACAAAATCATTTAAGAATGGGTCGCCGAACTAGGATTAGTGAAAGAAATTTAATTATTACCCACCATAGAAATGGATATAGGCTAAGAGACATATCCAAAATGGTTAATAAATGTTTATCAACCGTTCAACACATTATTGAACGTTACCGAAATGAAAATAGAGTTGAAAATAAATCAAGGTTAGCTCCAAATAAGATTTTTACCGAACGTGAGGAAAGATGGGTTGTTAGAGAAATAATAAATAGTCCTAAAAAAAGTGCACCAAAATTGTGAGATGAGGTGGAGAGACAGTTTGGAAAAAGATGTAACCCCGAAACAATTCGACGGATATTACGAAAGAATAATCTTCATGGTCGAACTGCTAGAAATAAACCTTTTATTAGCCAAAAAAATAGGCGTTGATGTTCGCCAGGGAGCATATTATAATAAAGAATTGAATTTTTGGAATTCAGTAATATTTGCTGATGAAACCAAAATAAACCTTTTTGGGTCCGATGAAAAAATATCGGTATGGAGAAAACCGAATAAAGAACTCAAAATTAAAAAATATGAAAGCTACGGTAAAGTACGATGGAGGTGGGGGTGTATGTCGGGGTGATGTTGTGGGGGTGTATGTCGTCTGCAGGAGTAGGTAACATGCATTTTATTGAAGGGAATATGAACCAATACATGTATTTGGATATACTAAGACAGAATCTCGCCGCTAGTGCTCAAAAATTAGGTATCTATAACAATTACGGATTTTATCAGAACAACGATCCAAAACACACGGCATATCGGGTTCGTACTTGGTTGCTTTATAATTGCCGAAATGTCATTAAAACACCAGCCCAGTCACCAGATTTGAATGTTATTGAAAATTTGTGGCTAAAATTAAAAACTAAAGTAATAGTGTCCCAATATCAAATAGAAATTAATTGAAATTAAAAATTACTGAAGCTTGGGATACAATTTCCCCAGAGTACACTAGAAATTTGGTCGAATCAATGCCTAGACGACTACAGGCTGTAATTGATAATAAAGGAGGACCTACAAAATATTAACTATCATTTTTCAATTCGCCAAATTTGATATCTTCATTAAATTTTCATTTTTTAAATTATGCATCATTTTAGCTGTGACATCAAAATCATGCATAAAATAATTAAATATATATTTTTATTTAAGTATGACATATTGGAAACAAAAAAAACAGCTTATGAAATTTTAGAAGACTGTAGTACTTTAATTTCAATATGTGATTTTTTTCTAATAAATATTGAGTCACTGACACAAACTAGTTGTATTGAAAATCGACTGCATCATTTTAGCTGTGAGTCACTGTATATCAATCTCAGATTGATGCTGTATATGTTAAATATGATTCGCGATAAATACGTAATCGTATTATATATCTTGATACTACCTTGTCTTCTGTCATTACTACGACTATTTTTTGTTTCCTCTTTCTATCATCTGATAAATTATCAACTTAGTGGTAAATTCGTATGTGGTGTTCCGTTTATATAAAAACTTCTAACAGTATTTTCCTTTAGGTAAATACTATTCATGTTCCAAAAGTAATACAAAAGAAAAAGTTAAACCTAGAAGAATACAAGAAACGACGGGAAGGCTTCCTAAAATCTCAAGATAATTCTCAAAACTCATCTCCTATTAACAGCAACTGCAATTCACCAACACCGTTAGATGAAAATACCAAATTACTAAAACACCAAGAAAAGTTAAGGAGAATGGCCAAGGAAGTATTAAACACCCCGCCCAAGGGTGAAAGAAAAGCTGAGGAAGCCCCAGTAATAATTACTCCACCACTTCCCTTGCAATTACCACCAGATATAGAGATGAAAACTTTGGTTAGCGTAGGAGTTAATACAGAATTTAAGGTAAGCGTACTTATAAGTATGCCACAGGGACCAATATTGTGATTCTGTTAATGATGTGAAGATCTCAAAGGGATTTCTTTTAAGGTTCGTCGGAAAAATTTAGATCCATTAGCACCTGTAGAGAGATTAGATGAAATTAAACCTCTATTACAAAAAGCTAGTGATAAAATAAGCGGCAACTCTCTTATAACTTCTGTTATAGAGACTATACCGAAAATAATAGAAAGTTGTGAACCTAAACAATTGAGCAACAGTTCACCAAAAGACAAAAATACAGAACAATCGGACAAAGAGCACGGAGAAGATAAGACTATAGTTTATTTGCCGAAAAATAGGAAAGCAGTTCAGACAAAGAGTATTGAATGTCAAACTAATATCTCTTTGATACAACAAACCAAAGCTAGTAGGTACAGAAGAAGGAAGGAGTCATCAGACTCGTCTTCTTCAGAATCTTCTCGAGCTAGTAGAAGTAGATCACCCTCAAGAAATAGTAGGTCAGTAAATAATACTTCTACATTATATCCAATTCTATTTGTAATTTAAATTTGCATTTTTACAGGGACAAAAAATCCATCGATTCTAGATGTAGTTCAAGAAGTTCTAGGAGTTCAAGAAGCTCAAAATCAAATCGGTCCACTTCCTCTTATTCTTCAAGGTTTGTTAACGTTACTAGACCTGTCAGTAACATTTTTCTAAATATTAAAAATTAGTAGGTCTTCGTCTCGTTCAAGATCGAGATCAACTTCCCCTAGAAGGAGATCACGCAATGAAAAAGAAAGATTACGTGAAGTTGAAGAACGTAGAGTAATTTATGTGGGTAGAGTGCCACCAAGAACCACTAGAGAGGATTTGAGGAAGCGGTTTCAGAAATTCGGAGAAATAAGTAGTGTCAGTTTGCATTCAAGAGATCACAGCTATCTGTAAGTTTTAAAGATTTTATTGCGATCTATGGTATTTGTTGCTGATCACAGTTTCGATATTGATAACTGTTATAAAAATTATATTATAATGTGTGATGTAGTCCGGATAATTTAAACAGGTTATAACTTAAAATTTATTTATTAAATTCAATCAGTAAAATAACAAAATAAAAATTCTCCTAAAAAAAAATAAAACAGTCTTCTGGGTTGGTATAGGATGTCCTTTTTGGCGTTGGAATTCCCTGGAAGCTGGAAACACGTCCTGCGGTGGTACTGCAAGGCCTCCGTTAACCCAACGCGTAGACGGGGCCGCAGTGGCTTGGGTCGACTCAACACGTCATGCCCAGGAGAGTTCCTTCCAGCTCAACACGCTCGGACTGAACTGCCGTTCTGTTAAATGTCTTTTATATCGTCGAAAGGAATATAAAAATGAAAACAAGTCTTACCATAGGCGTGCCCTTGGTAAAGAACTAATGTTCGAAGAAACGTAGCTGATTCGAATAAAAAAACTTGAGTTTAGTTCTGCTGTCAAAGCAAATTAGGTTAACTGCGACTATCAGTTTTTTGCTTTGTTTCAATTTTTAAAAGTTTGATGGGAATCTCTAAAACGTCACAGATAGGTCTGTCCAACTAAACATAGTTTTTTTTGTGTCTTGGCCATTGTCAAGTTGAAACACTTTGACACATTGGTGATATGACTAGCACTATACTAGATTTTGGTTTATCAAATATTCATAAATATTTATTGGGTTATAACACAGCAATTTTAAAAGTTATTTCGTTTCTATTAATATTAAAATGATTTTACAGAGATAATTACGGCTTTGTTACGTTTGCAAATAAGTTGGATGCTTATGAAGCTATAGAACATGGAAATGATGATCCTTGGCTACCTAAATTTGATTTGAGTTTTGGAGGACGGCGAATATTTTGCCAGACAACCTATTCAGATTTGGGTAAGTTAATTTATTATTATTTTTTCCAACCAGAAAGTTTTGACGTACTACATTTCTGAATGGGAGCATTAACATTTAAAATTTATTTTGCAGATAATGTAAGAGATGAATGTGGTTATTTTACGACTAGAAGCCCAGACACAGAAGATTCTTTCGATAAATTGTTAAGGGAAGCGCAAGAAAAATTACGCAAACGTAAAGCTTGACAATTAATTAGTTGTCTTAAAGAAGTTAGGTCCAAATTTGCGTTTTTGTTTTCAGTTGTTAAAAATATTATTCTTTCATTTTAAACATACAATTATTGATTGCCTGTAATGGATCCAAAAAATTTTTAGAAGCATTATCAACTCTCTGATTGAAGTTTTAAGTGATTTTAATGTTGAGCAGGTACAGGTTCATTTCTTACAAAAATTTAAATTGATTGACAATATTTTGAATAGGTGGTGGTTACAACGTTTATCGGGTATTTTCTTTAATTACATGAAATTAAGAAACTTGAGTTTTATCAATTATTTTTTTATCTTTTTATTGAATTTATAAATGAAGTATAAAATTTCGCATGCTTGATAAATATTATATATTAAAAAAATTGTGTTTTAAAAATGAGAGGATCCAATTATTTTTTAAGTAATAATTTGACTAAATTTAATAATCATGACAACTTAACTCTGCATGTTTTCTATTTTATATTGCTGTTGATCGCTAATAAAATCATGACTTTATTACCATTATGTTTTCCCTACATTGGGCTGTGTATTTTGTATTCGAGATATTTTTGTTATAGCTGATGAATAAATCCGAAAAAAAGTCTGAACATTTTTATTTCCATACGTTTTACTTTCAGCAGCCTTAGATTTAATTTTCTAATTAGATATTTTTATCCAGATATACAGTGAGAACGTTACCTGCTACTGAAAGATGTGTTAAGCAAAGAATATAATAATAGAATCGTATATTTGATAACGATTATGGAATGCGACTTATTCCATGCGATTGAAAAACTTTTTTTTACAAGCCGAAGGCGAGTATGACGGTTACACGAGCGCGGGGTAGCTATTCCATTCGAGTCGAGACGTTACTTTTTCTATCGTATTTTCTACAATTTTTACTGTCGTCTTTTCCATCTTAGTTGGAATGTCGATCATTATTGTGAAACCGCCTCAAAAACAATTCTTTACTACATATGGTTAAAACTTTTGACGCGTTTATTGTAAGGGTTGCCTACTTTTAAATATATTTACATTAATTTTAAATATGGCTTTTGAAGATTCTGGCCGCGAAATGTCGAGTAAATTATTATAAACAAATTTATTGCAAAAAAACAAAATAATCGTTATTTATTTAAAAAATATATTCTACAGTCAATTTTAATGCGTATTTTTAAAGATAAAAATTGCCGAAACTTGTCGCAAACAAATAAAATTTTAAGTCTGCTATTTATTTGGACAACAATCGCCTGATCAAGGCTGGATTTCCTAGTTGCCAAATACGGCACCGACTCACCACACCGTTTATAGTCGAGGAAATAAAGTACTGAAATCAACA
Organism: Altica lythri; assembly: GCA_964028335.1. NCBI lineage: Eukaryota > Metazoa > Arthropoda > Insecta > Coleoptera > Chrysomelidae > Altica > Altica lythri. Next base: position 44,655,192 of record OZ034807.1, read on the forward strand.
AAACTTCTGAAATTTTTTAAGTAAGATGGATCGGAATGCATTTTTTGGCATTCGATTCGGTAGAGCGTCAGGAAATTTTGTCGCTATTTTTCATAATGTAAAAATGGGAAATTGCATTTCTGCATTAGAAAATTGTATTTGAAAAGTGCATTCCGAACAGACAATAGATAGAAAAATTACAACTTTCTAAGTATTGCTGGGTTCAATTTTTGTACTCGGGGGGGGGGGGGGCTTTTGGGGTCGCTGAACACAAATATCATGCCGAAACTGTCTGAGGCACCTGGTGCCCAGGGTGTATGGTATTTGCCTCTTCTCCTGGAGTTTTATGCAAATTCTATACAAAATGCACTCGGTACTAGGTGGTTTTTGGGGTCGCTGAACACGAATATCATAGTACCGAAATGCAAAAAACGCATTCTGATACATCTTACTTTAAAAATTTTAGAAGTCCAGTGCTTTATTTCCTCGACTATTAAGATACAGGTTTTTTCCTAGCTGATGAATTCGACAGCGACCGTACAATCGTACATCACAGCGGGCTGCGAGACAGACGACAGGTCAGAGAGCAGTCAGTCCCGCATCCCGCGACATTGACTTACTGTGGTCATTTTTAATTGTGAAGTATTTGGTGTAATGTCGAATCAAACTAAATTATATACGTTGGAGGACGAACAATTAATTGAGCTTGTTGAGTTTATGTGGAATAATGCACATTCAGATTTAAAGAATGTCTTAAAAAAGTCAAAATGTTTGTTTCGTCGTCGAATAAGTGTTTTGTAATTAACAGTTTAAATACACCTCCTTTTCGGGTGACATTTATATTGCTTGTTTTTGTTTAAAAACACAGGAACCCATAACCTCACGCGACATTCCCAATTCCGTTGTAGTTATCGGCAGCTAGGAAATCCCGCCTTCATCGTTTATTTGCTCCCAAGAATTGAATAATACCGTTATCTACTTTGTCATGGATCTCATAAACAGAAACTAACCTAATTGCCAAACTATCGGTTGGGGTGATATATTCGTCTATTTGTTGCACACATACTTAATCAAAATTTTAAGACTTTTATGGTTTTCTCATGGATACAATTCTCAGAACTGGACCAAATTAAAATGAGACACACGTGAAGTACCACCTTTCAAATAAAAAAAAAAGAATCATCAAAATCGGTTCACCCAGCTAAAAATTGTTCTACGTAAGGAAAATTTCAATAAAGTTCTATTGTAAGTAGCACTTTAGGAACTAAGTGAGCATGATTTCACATTTGGATAGAAGCTTTTAAGGTACAGCACACAAATGGTCTGCTGGGAGCGGTTCATAATCGTATAATAAATGTAATAAACCTTTAGTAAACAAATAAATGTTTTATTTTCGTTCATAACAAAACAATATTTTGGCACTTAATAATAATAATGGTTAAGTTCTTATGTACAGGATAATACTGAATATACTTTTTTAACTACAATTATACATTATTAAAACTGATAATACATCACAATTAATTACAGTCCTATTTTCAACACTAACAATATATATAAATTTATTCATTTGTAAAATAAACTAATAGATAAAATAAGATTAAATATTTTTTTTAATATACTATTGTCATTAGATATTTGATATATAAATAATAATGATGTAAATAGTTCGCTTCATAAAAAGTACGTATAAAACAACAACTTAAAAAATTACAAATAATATTTAGTTTTGACATTAAAACGAAACGATTGTCATCACTAGGAAATTTTACTGGACATGAAGTCTAATGTAATTTATTTATTCAGATCTTTCGATAATTACACCTTATAATACTAATGAGTATTAGTGTTTTGCTTGCTTTTTAGCAATTGTAGGCTAGATTGCGGATTGGCTAAGGAATAAGTTTCTGGTTCGAATACTGGTGGGTACTCTAATCCAGGATAATCAGTGTGTGGGTTCAAATTGATCTCAAATGGCTCGGATATGATTGGGGACGAGTTTTCTATAGAGTAAGTACTCTCCGTCATCGAGATTTGCTAAAAAATAAATTATTATGTTTACATATAATTTATCAACCAAATATACAAGAAACAAATTAACAGCGCTACTTGTAAAAATCTACCTGGGTAGTTGGTGTTCCTGAAGACCAAGATAAATCTGATCCTGAACTCTGTTTCTTAAAAATAGCTCTGTGTAACTTAGGCGAACCTAGAAATGTTTTCTCTTTTTTCCCTTCTGATTTCCCCCCAAACATTTGTTTTAATTTACCAGTTTTTTGTGATTTATCATCTAAGTTTAATTCGAATGCGAATTTAGGTTTAGACTTCGGATCTTGGATAGATGGCAAAGACATAGGAGTATACTGATTTGCTGATTTGAGTTTTACTTTAGAAGACGACGAATCTTGTACCTATACAATAAATTACAAAAACGTATTAACACAAGTTTGCATAACATCGGCCTCAAAGACAAGAAATCACAAGTAACATAATAATAAAAAATGTACTAACCTTACTAGTAAATCTAGATTTCTTATCTGACGATGTAAAACTATGTTGTTTTTTTACTTTAATGCTCTTTTTTTGACCATCAGTGTACATGTTGTCATCCAGAGTTCGGTTCATGGCAAATTGAACATCATTTATCTTTTCCGGACAATATATCATTTCATAAGAACGTTCCTTGTATTTAGCGGCTAAATATTCTTTATCATACATTAATTGAGGAGGATTTTCTTCATATCTACAAAAACGATATTTATAAGTTATACAAGAAATGTTCAAGTAGACAAAATTCAAATGTTTATAAGTATCTTGTATAAAATTTAAGAAATGCATACAGAACGGAAAATATTTTTATTATATTTCCTAATTTTTACAAAATATTTTTCTTTTCCTAATAAAAAATGCTTTAAAAAGATTTAAACACCACGTAATTTGGAAAGAAGCATTTGTGTTATTCAAAACACCTTTGATATGAACACATTGAAAACCGTATTCGACAAAAAGAATACTGTTACGATTCAGTCCGGACCTGTCGACCAGGAAGTAAACGAGACAGACGGGCAGTTCTTAGAACCTGAGAATTTTCGATTGGCTGCTGGAACCTTCGATTCAAGAAATGAACGTTACCGACGTTCGAGAAATGTAACGTTAGCGACGTTCTAGAAGGATTGAATTCTATAGAAAAAGGGCCGCTTCAGACGGGGGAATCAATTGTTATACTAAAAGCTGGCGATAAGTGCGAATTGTTGTACGCGAGATTTTAAAGACGCTATGTGGTCATTGTGACTGTATTAAAGTTGTGTAAATTAGTTTAAAAAATTGTTATTTAGTTGTGTTAAATTCTTAAGTTTGTCTGCTGTTTATAACTTATCCCGAATCCACGAAGGAAACATTATAACAATACATTAGCCGACCCAGCGTACTTTGTAAATGATTTCTATTTTGTTTCAATATTCCTAGTTTTTCGATTTTTGTACAATTTTTGCGAATTTTTTTTATTTTTCGGGTTCACCTTATTTTATCGTTTTTCCAGTATATTGGCCATTTTTTATTTTTATTATTCATTTTCGGTTTATTCAGTTTTTTATTTTTCCCAATGTTTGCTTTTTTTTCCTCAATTTTTCGACTTTTTTATTACATCTTATTTTTTATTTATCTTTATTTTTTACCATTTTCCGTGAGTTTTAAAATTACATGTCTTTTCAGTTTTTTCTTCGATTTTTGAAATCTTTATTCTTTACTCTCAATTTTTCCCATTTTTAGATACCTCCGATTTTTTTCTGTTTTTTTATTTCACTTTTTCTGATTTGTTCCGTTATTGAATTGTCTTAATTCTATTGTTCTTTTTTATTTCCATTTTTCGTTTTTTTAATTTCCCTTACTTTAGGATTATCCTCATTTTTTGTTTTTTTCCCATTGTCTCATATTTTATCAATTTTTTGGTTTTTATTTTACTACTTCGATTTTTTTTAGTTTTTATTACTTTTTTTATTGTTCCGTGCTTTTCCATTTTTTTTTCTTCAACTTCGTTTCTTTTTTTTAATGTCGTTGTTTTATCCTTTAATAGATATCCAAAGAATCCAGGCGTTTCTACAGCAAGCTTTCATGCGTCACAATGCTCGCAAACAACTTCGATTGGACTAATGGAAACGTACAAATGCGAGCTAATCATTTGAGTAATTGTACAGAAACGCTGCTCGTAAAATCACTCTTAAAGCATTTACTTTTTTTAATAAAAGACCTCTAATCAGGCTTTAATCAACTTAATGAAAGATACATAAAAATATAAGATGACATTACACTGACAACGTGACAATAATTTAAATTAAGACAGTAGTAGTCGTTTCCAACGAAACCAGCATATAATCACACTTTTACAATGATTTTGTTTATAGTTTTTTCGTATATAATATCATAAGAGAGAAAATTTTCGACTGGTATGAAAGTTTGTTGCTTGGCAATTTACGCGAATAAAATTTTGACAAAATCACGAGACGTCAGTCGAGTGATTTTGTCAAAATTTCATGAGCAAAAATTGCCAAAAAGCAACAAACTTGAATAAAACCAGAAGAAAATTTGGCCGGGAAAATTTTCTCTCTCGAATGGTATTCGACAAGACTTTCACAAGAAAAACAAGACAATATCAACTATAGAAATACCAGACACCTTAGTAACGGATCTGTCATAATTTTGTCACTGAGATATTACGTATTGTCAATATGAAACGTGCCGTTGCTATGCAGTTTTGTCAAAGGTAATACCACGAGTCCTTAAAATTTTATCGATAAATTTTTAGTTTCCACGAAAACTTTTTTATTTGGCAAAAATACGAAAACAAACTGAAATGTGATAAAATCACGAGTCCGTAGGACGAGTGATTTTATCATATTCAGTTTGTTTGAGTAGTTTTGCCTAAAATAAAAAAGTTTGAGTCGGGAAAATAAAAATTTATCTAGTAAAATTTTACAGGACGAGTGGTATTTGAGAAGATTATTTTTTGAACCATTCTGTACAAAAACTAGGATACGTGTATTTTGTGTTGCCTACCTATGATCTAATTTATTAAAACATTAATAATCAAGAGAAAGAAAGGAAGTGGGTTTACACAGAATAATATTTAATAAATATATTATTATTTTAAGAGAAAATACTTATAATCTTTTGATCTTTCAATAACTTTAATAAAAAATTTGACAAATTACCCTTCCTATTATCTTATCCTGTACACTAGATAGTATTGACAGTTGTCAGTTGTCGTGAGCGTAGAGAAAACAGGGTTATAATTTGAATAAATATTTATTTTTATACCTATTTATACAATTATATTATTAAAGAGAAAATTACCAAAATAAAAATTATTAGGTATATCTATTTAAAGTTTACCTAAAAGACCACATTTGGCTGTAGGCATATAAAAGTTTTAAATGCATGCAGAACCAGGAAGCAGGTTAGTTTTAAAGTACCTACATATTTGATTTTTCATTATCGTTTAGATGAATTGAATTGTGATGATAATAATAACAAAATATATTTCAGAATATTTAGATAATATAAATGAATGTTGATTTATAGTAAGTAAAGTACTTATAAACACGAAAATTGATTGTTCAATATTGTTATTGAATTTTTGACAGTTCTATAATTTTATCAATAGTAGTAAAACCACTAGTGGTTTTATCAATATAAACCGGAATGATTGGCTAGATTTAGCATAAAACATTGAAGATTAAGCGTTTTCATTGGACGAAATCACAAAATTGTGATATTTTGACAGGTGAAAAAAATAATCAGTTAAAAATAGTCTAGTGAAATAGTCTTCTATATATTAATAGTTATTCTGTAATTAGGGGTCGTTATTGAGTTATAAAAAAATAATACATACCGAGAATATTGATCATGAACTTTATGCGTTCTGGGTAAAGATCTATTTAATTTTTGTTCACAACCTTTGTTCGTTTTCGGATATGTAGATATTTTGGTATCAAAATCTTCAGTTTGTTTTTGATTCTTTTTTAAAGAACCTAAGCGTTTTCCGAAACATGAACTGCTATTATTTTTCTCACTACAGGAAGCTGTTCGAGTTTGTGAACTGCTAGAAGATACGTCTGAGGTTTCTTCGTAATTTTTTTCATAGTTCAATTGACGAATAGGAACTTCACCTAAAATGTAAAATTTGATTAAACTCATTTATTTCACTTTAGGTTTTAAAAAAAATACCGTAAACAACATCTGGTTTAACCATTTGCAAGTTTCTGGTAACTTCTTCGACTATATGATGCGGATTCATTTTCCTCTCTTCAGTCTGACGATTCATTAACTCTTCTAAAGTAACAAATCCTGCCAAACTATCATTAGCAGATTTCAATTGATTTTTGGTAAATCCAACACTGAAATCACTCACATTGCAAAGACTCGGGTTACTAGCGTGCATATAATTTACTGGTTTAGGTCTAAAACATAAATTAATAATAATAAAGTCATTATAGTAAATAAATAAACATTTACCTAGACTTAGGAATTTCTCTACAAAATTCAGGTCGAATGGTATCTATTGATAAATTGGGTACACTAACATTTTGTGGATTACTGAGATTTTGGGACCCAAAAAATGGAACGTGTGATGTAAAATTACCTGTCGTGACACTAGATTGACTATCAGTAGTGCGAATTTTTCTATATGACCTAAAAATAAAATTGTTTTTGTATTAGAAGAATCGATTATTACTAAAAGCATTATTTTGGATAAAAACATAAAAAAACTATCTGTAGATTATAGATTGAGGATTATAAATGGTGTCAATTGGCCCACGTGACCTTACGACACTGCGACCTAAAAGATCTTTTGTGTATACCCTACATCTAATTATAAGTCTATAAGATTTATAACCTGATCAGGCACCAAGAAGACATTTAAACTTTGGCAAACGATTACTCTGCAGTTACAAATATGTTCAGCCGTTTCATCTGCATATTCACAGAACCTGCATATTTCACTGTCCATTTTGCAGAGATGGTACCTCAGTGGACAATGTTCTTTGAGAATTCCTGCGATTACTCTGAGCTCAGGTTTCTAAGAGTCGGGAATTGAAATCGGTATTAACCCTTTTTCCTTGTCTTTGGCCTGTATTGTTTTTCCAGTAGGATGTACTTTTCTCAACTACGAACTTCATCCATAATAAGGCAATTTGAGATGCCACAGAAAAGTACAGGTTCGATAAAATGAGTACTAGCTTCTTCTTTTACGACACTATCAGCAATTTCTTTCCGACAATCCTTTTATGTAGTGGTACCCACAACAAAGTTACTTTGTTGTGTTTAGCCAGTTGCTTATAGTTGTAGTTTTGGATTCGAACCTGGTCGATTATAAATATAAAGCCTTCAAAGCAGCCTAGCCTGGCTATTGAAAGAAAAACATTTTCTGGCTTTTATTTATGCACTCTTTAACACGGAAATCTATTGCTAAAAGATCCACTTGGAAGATTGTAGGAGTGTTTCCAAGGGCTATTGAGAGCATAACATTAAGACCAGCAGTCCCTAATCCTACTCCTTCTATTGTTTTAGACCCATTAGTATAATAAGTGAGGGATCCTTTTGCAAGTTGAGCAATTTTGTTTTGTGTTAACTTACACTAATTAGTACTAACATTTAGTGTGAGTTCGAAATCTCGTTTTGGAGACACAATGTTTTAGGTATCTTCATGGACTGGGTTGCTCCGACCCGTAGATGTCCTGTGAAATTGCCGGATTTTAAATACTTACTTCTTATTCATCTATAGGCACTTTCCAATCCTCTATATGTAAATGAAAGGGGTATAGGTCTAAAATTACCTTCAAGGCCGCACTAGGACATGATCCCATAGCACTAGTAATCCATATACAAGTCTTTGCACCTTTTGCCATTCTATTATTGCCTTTGTTGCGTTGTTTTGTTACACCAAAACAGCGTAGCATAGGTGATTAGGGATCTAACAACTGTGAGAAATGACCAATAGAACATTTTAAATTCAAGACCCAAAAAGCCTACAGCAAGTCAAGAAAGCACTTTTTTTATTAAGGATGTCCTCGTAGGTATAGACCTAAATACAAATGTACCGAGAACATCTATTGGGGCAGAAGAGACAATTTATTAATTTGGGAGTTAAAGGCCTGTAAGTTAGGACGAGTGGGGAAGACGTGGGAAGGTAAGGAGTTCCACAATCTGGAGACCCTGGGGATGAAGGAACGATCAAATCGATCCGTTCTCGATGTCTGGCACTGAACAGTATAAGGGTGCATGGAGTTGGCAACGTCGCGTTGCTCTGGTTGGTCTGGTAAGTGGACCAACCAGAGCACTGGCTTTCCAATTTTATTAACAATTTAGATATATTAATAATTATCACATATAAAGTAACAAACTAAAGGATAAAGAGCATAAGAGAAACAAGCAATAAAAATATCAAAATTGGGAATAATAGAAACTCGAATGTAACTCAACATATTGTTTTACCTAAACTGTGCTGTCGGTACTGGTACAGAATCCTTTCTATGACTGCTTGATTTATTAAAAAACCATTTTCTATCTAAACTTGTACTGCCACTAGCAGCTGCATCACTGTTTGATTTTTTTGATGTAAATTTTTTTAACGATCCAAATTTCTTCAATGAATCGGTCTTTTCTACTGTTTTGTTTTTTTCGTTATCGGATTCATCAGTTTCTGAATAAAGGGAATTATCCGTACTTTTATTTAGTTCATTATGAAGAGTTGCGGTACGAATCAGATATATCCAAGATTGAAGTGCATCAGGATCTTCAGCGGAGAAGTAAAAAACCGTTCCAGTGTGATATACTTTAAAAGAATTGGAACGAGATTTCACCTAAAAAGTATTCAGTTATATAAATAAATAAACAGCATTTTTCAAGTTGGTCAGATAAATAGTTGGAATTAAGGTTGTTCGTCACCGCAAGTCTCGGCATCCAGCGAGATTTTAAGTCAAACGTTGTTTCTCGCTTAGTTCATAAAAGCGATAAAAACATATGGCAACAACGCGGAGATATATAACTGTATGTCTCTTTACCATAATTACTAATAATTGTATAAATCAGAATGAATTCTGGTAGAGTGCGATTGTAGAGACCAATTTATTAAATCAAACGTTAAAAAAATTGATTACTATTCAAAATCTAAAAAACAAACGTAACTGGTTAAGGAAATGAGAGTGACAAAACCGCTAAAATATTAAAAGTCATTCGCTGGCGTATTATTTTTCTTCGAATTTCAATTAAATTTTTCTACATTTGAAATAATTCCGTTTTTGATAATTCATAAAAATCATATAACATCAAGGACGTGGTAATAATTTCCCAATTTTCATAAATGTAAACTTTGTTTATTAGTATTGATTAATAGGTTTTTGGCTACAATTCTTGGTATATTTTTTTCAAAAATTTCTGTAGTCATCGAAATAATGACAAAAAACCTTAATATCATCAGAAATACATGTTTATAAATTGTATTAAACTATACCTTATTTCAAAAGAGTGTAGAGTAATAAAATCTCATTAGGTATTCAAAAGGGCTACGGGGTGATCCGTCAATAAATTCTGTCACTTCCCTAGTCTGCATTGCAAAATTCTCTCATTTCATAAGAAGCAGGTGGGTCACCCTATTTTATGGGATTAGCCCATTGTTATCGACCGATAAACACTGCACCGGAGGCGCGCTAGTGGGATAATTGACAAAAGAATTTACTTTAATTATTAAGTTTAATAATCTCAAGTGGACGACACCGAAATTCAGCCAAATTTTATGACAATTCGTAATTTATTACTCTACACTCTTTTGAAATAGGGTATAGACATAAATCCTTGCTACGACCTTAACTTATTATATAATAAAACCTTCCTCAGAAATCACTCTAGATGTTGTTGAAAACTGTAGGAAAATTCGTCCAATAGTTTTTGAATTTATCGCGAACAGAAAAACAGACAGCGAGGGATTTTGTTTTATAATATTGAGAGATTAATATAACTATTACCTCACTAGCTACGGCAACTGTAAATCCTGAGAGAAATATAAGACAAGCAGCTTTTGAGTCTTCTTTTGTTTTGAAACCATACAAATAACTTCCTAACAGTACAAACCACCTCTTCTCCCAATGTACGCTTTGATTGTGCTTTCCTCGTAATCTCTGATACAAGTAACCTTGAATATCAGCTGGAGTAAGATCACTAATTGTAACTTTTCTTCGCTCTAAAATAAAAGCAGAAAGCCTTTAAGATACTATACAACAACATTTTTTTTTATTTGACATCTTAATGCAACACAAGAATATATAAATAAGTCTTAATGCATGGAACTCCTCATACACGAATATAGATATTATATACCTACCCATTCATGCTACACTTGTTTCTCTCTACAGTACAACTATGGAGGGTAGAGGTAAGGAGACTGTCTCCGTGTATTGAATGTGTCCGTCGAAATGTGTTAAATAAGGGTGGCGCTACGATAGTAGTAGGGTAAATAAAAGCGCCATAATTTCTTAGAGTAAGATAGATAAATAAACAAGGAAAGACAAATTTTCGCTTTATTATGGCACCCTTTTTAAAATAATCATAATATAAATTATTTAAAATTCAATAAACTGAATTCGCTCGCCACGTTTTTTTACAGCACTTATTTTAGGTTATACATATTACAAAATCATACGAAATGTTTTTGGACTACGCAAATAGTTGATGTTTTATTTACTAAATTATTTCTAACTACTCTAATCACCAAAAATATTAAATTTATTAACTCGACACACTTTAATTCGTCAAAAACTGCTACATCCATTCTGTACTCTACATCTACTTTAGCGCCATTCTGGAAAGTTTCAGAACTGTTGTGTACCTCTGATAGCTGGACACATTTTTAATCCCTTCCCATTTAAGATCGTTCTCCTTACCTCTACCCTCCATAAGTACAACCATGTAATATGTATACAGTCGGTGCAAAACAAATAATATAAATATAATATATAATCAATATAAAATACTTAATTTTGTTTAAATATGGTTGGTAGCCGTGATTGACAAGTCGCGTCGTTGCCACCGATCAGTATTTTTAGTTTTGAATTTGTATTTGTCATTTCGTTTGTGGTTATTGTGTGAATCTTTCTTGTTGCTATTTTGAAATATACAAACTTTTAAGAACAAAAACAGTGCAATAACTGAAAAAATGCCAAAACAACTAAATAGTCGCTGCAAAGAACTGGTAGCTTCTTTGATATATATATTTTTTTTTTTAAGAGACCCAATGGTGGCCCTTTCATACCTGTTGCTGCTGTTCGAGAGGTTGGTAAAAAGTTTTAAAAAGTATATTAGGCAAAATATTATCTTTTTTTTATTATAGCGTGTGGCAGCTGCACTTAACCTCAGTATGGCTACAGTTTCCAGTACCTCAAAAACTGTGAAAGACCATGGAATATTAAGGTCGCCTTCAAAGAAACGTCGGTATGAAAAAAGAGTAACTAATACCGATGTATTAAATACAAGTGAATTAGATATGTAATGTACGATATGTATGAAAAAAGTAAACCCTTTTCCTCTGAATACAGCTATTTAAATTCTAAGACCAGACAAAATATTTTTTTGTTTTCAGGTAACTTTTAATTCTTTACTTGCTGAATTAAAAGTAAGGCACTTATTTGAAGGTTCTCGAAGGTCTTTATCAAATTTATTAAAGGAAATTGGTTTCAAATGGAAACAAGATGAAAGAAGACGGGGCTCATGGAGCTTCCTGATATTGCTGTAAAACGGGTTAGATTTTTAAGGAACTACATTAAAGAAAAAGAAGCAGGTCTACATAAATTTGTTTTTATTGATGAAACATGGATATTTCAAAATGGTAGCATAAAGCGTTCATGGCAAAATAATGATAAAAGGAGTGTCAAAACGACTAAAGTTGATGGTAAAAGGTAAACTCTCCGGTTATTTTAGTATAATTAATAGTATATGTCTCTGTACCTATTTACATGGTTATTTTAAATGTTTCTGTTCAACAATAAGTTTTATTTTTCGTAGATATATCATACTCCATGCTGGGAATGAATGTGACTTTATTGACGGTGCGAAAGCAATATTTTCCTCAAAAACCAAATTAAGTGATTACCATGGTAAAATGAATCAGGATAATTTTTTAAAGTGGTTAAAGAATATCACAGAACCCAGCATAATTGCTATGGAGAATGCAACTTGGAACAAACCACAAATTAAAGAATGGTTGACTAGTCAAAACCTTGATTTCACAGAAAATATGCTAAAACTTGAACTTCTGAACATTGTTAATAGGTAAGAAATAAAAGTAATACTTTGAATTTTAAGCTTAATTTTGGAAATTTCGTAGGGATAATCATTTCATTTTTAGAAATAAATCACCAGTCATATATTAAATGGCTGACCATTTAGCCGATCAATATGGACACAAAGTGCTACGTTTACCCCCATATCATCGTATTTTCAATCCCATAGAACTGATATGGGGTACATCAAAACAATATTAGAACAGACACATTGGCAGAGACGGAACCACTGTTCAAATATGTGGTCTGAAGCTCTTGAAACGACTACACCAGAAATTTGAAAAAAAAAACTATCCATCATACTGAAGAGGAAATTTTCAAATGGTTGTGATAGAGAGAGATTGTTGGATACACTAGAGATTGCACCTATAATTATAAATCCCAATGAAGAAACTGAAACTAGTAGTCATGAATCTGATTATAGTGAATAAAAGCAAATATTATTATACTCTTTATTTTATTAAACCCATATCCACAAAAGGAAAAAAATATATAAAAATTATGTAGGTACTTTGTTTGATGTTACTTCAAGTAAAGCTACGATTTTTAAGAAGTGTGCGCGTCGCGCGTCTTACGTCTTTTACGGCTTAAGCAGAATAAGCTCAGCTTGACTCACAGTCCGCTTCGCGCGGGTCGGTTTTTATGAATTCTCAGTTTTTAATATTCTGTTGAAGTAAACGGATAGTGCAGAATGAATAATGCTATAGTTGCGTTTTTGATCGAAGAAATTGAGAACGATGAAGAAGACTTATTGTTGCTGACAATGAAAGAGCCCAATAGAAAAGTTGATGATTTATTTTCCTGTCGCAAATCCGAAGGAGCGTATGCAGTTACAGTAGAAAGACGACTTTTTGGGAATGAAATAAAATTTCGAGAATATTTTAGACTTTCTAGGGAATTGTTTGAGATTGTTCTAAACTTCATAAAAGAAGATATTGTTAAAAAACCTTGTAACAGATATAGTCATCCAATCACACCAGAAGAAAAATCACACCAGAAGAAAAGCTGTGCATCAAAAATATGTAGTAATATGTCTTTAACAACTTAAGGAGGTCCTTTCGCTGCAAATTAGTCAAAACAAGTGTTGTAGTCAATACTCGATAAATTAAAATAAAAAACCCATAAAAATTCCTAAAATTAAAAAATAAATAGTATATGAGGCATTGATAATTGAAATTTTGAAAATTAAAAAAAAAAATAGTTAAATACAGAAGTTAATTTGACTCTTGTAAATTAGCTGTTAATAGCCTGTCTGTGATTTGACAACGCTGTCTCACGGTTGTTCATATTTGTCAATATTTGTATCCACACAATCCTAACCTTAACCATGTTTAAGCTTTAGCTGTCAATGTGGTGAATGAGTAAATTGAATAAAAATGCTTAATTGTAATATTCGAATGTCTCGTGGCAAGGATGCTTGTAAATTTGTGAGTCTTAAACGTAAACAATGGTGTGATAATTTTGTAAGTGCAAAAAAAGAAAAGTTTACATTGAAGGAATTAGTACGCGTGCTACGCAACGTTGCCAAATGTTTTGACTCCATTTTAATGTAAGTTACTTGATATTCTTTTGTGATTTTTAATTATTAATTTCTCAGTAAATTGCACGGTGACTGATATATTTTATTGCAAAAAAAGGAACCTGGATATTTCAAAAATCTAATTTTCAGTTTTTCTTTATTCCATCTAATCGGTGACTGATAGTATAATTCGAAAAATAACGTTAAGGACTTACTTTCTCATAAGACTCTGTACAAATACTAACATTTTAAAACTTTTTTTTTTCAAAAATTTGCACGGTAAGGTATGATTAAAACTTCACTATTCGATAAATAAGGTCTTTAACTATTAGAAAAAAATTAAATTTATTCATAATCTAATATTTTTTATTTAACATTGGCGGCGAAAGGACCTCCTTAATTTTTGTGTTTTAGTGTAATTGATCACTCTCCACTAGCCACCCCTTCGATATAATTTGCTTCAGCTTATGTCGACGTCTGCGTCCAAACCCAACCTAATTGATCTCAGCGCACAACTCAAACTCACACTGCTTTGTTAAACTCATCCGTTCAACTAGACAGACTCTTACAAACCGCATGCATAAGACACCTGATGTTAAATTAAAGCGTACGTGAGCTCTGCTCAACTTACTGTCGGCCGAACGCCGCGCATTGTTCTTAGAAACCGTAGCTTAAGTTGTTTTGGATAGTTTTATTCGAATTGATTTTTAAATCTTGTAAACTTATAAAAGTCCGGCAACACTGTCTATACGTGTCAAAGTAAAATTATGATGACGTGAATCAAATTTGGTTTCCACCGACTATATATTATATGCAGTATAATATGCCGCATGTATACAAGTTATATTATCAATGTATTAAAGTGTCTCGTGAGCGTGACAGCAGGCCGAAGAATTTTCTCTTCATATGTATTTATTACGAAAAAAAAAAAAGATTTATTAAAAGTTTGTAATAAATTATTGGAAATCCTGTTCGGGTACATACATATGGTTATTAATAGCAATCGAAAGATTACCGACAGAATGAATGTACAGAGATCTATTAAAGAGAAGATATATTGATTTCATTACAATGTTATCGGTATCAATTTATAAACAGATATGTTAAATACTCACTGGCTGTTAAGGAATTCTTCTTCTTTGCTCCTTTTTTACTGGATATTAATCCCTTTACTATGGAATTTGTAGGTGATACTTTATTATCACTCGCACTTTTTTGAATTTCATAACTAGGAGAACTTTTATAAAAATTAGCATCACTTTCATAATCCAGCCTTGTTTTAGTTACAGGCGTAGATACAATTTTCGGCTCAAAATGCTTAGGCATAGTAGTCAATTTTTCCTCTAGAATACTTTTTACCTCCATATGAATATCATGTTGTGGTGGATCAGGAAATTCAAATACAGGTCTAGGAGTTAGAGGTTCATTTCGGTTTCTTGTCAAACCGATTAAGTTTTGAGGTTTTGGAGAATCAGCTGGATAAGCTGGTTTTGGCATATCTACTATATTTCTTGGTGGTGGTTTAGGAGGAACGTCCGTATTTTTTTCCTAAATGTAAAAATAATATTAATAATCTAATAAATACATATATTAAATAAAACGGATATAGTATGTAATTCTAAAAATCAAAAATAATGTAATGTGTTGTATCACAGTTAATAAAAACAAATTTAAAGCATATTTTTGTTTTAATTGCTGTTGAATTTATTTTGATCACTACTCAATGCTTACGTTATGTTTCATTATAATTTTAGATATTCCATCATTTGATTTTCTGAGAAAACTTGATGTTCATTAATATTTCTATTTTAAATTTGTGCGAAAATTAACAAATTTGTTTATATCAAGAGTTAATTTTTAATATAAATATTTACTAACCTCACTAAAAGATTCTTCAGCTGTAACAGTATCATCCTTAAAAGCAATAGCTAAATTTAGGGTTTCAACTACAGGTATACCTAGTTGATAAATGGATTCAGCTAACGATGTTGCATCAGCTTCCTTTACAATATCTTTGGTTTCATGTATTATTTCCACCGTTCTTTCTACTTCATTGCCTATTTGAGTTGTTACCACAGCTACTTCAAGAGGTTCTTCTGAAAGATCGTATGCAGGTGTGCTGTGACTTTTATCCAATTTCCCTCTAAGTTTAGTCGTAGCACTACGGGGTGGTACTGCAGGTTTAATTTTATTTTCAGGTTTTGGTGGAACTTCAGGTGATTTTTTTATTTGTGTTCGAGGTGCCACTTTAGGTTTCGCAGGTGTTTCAGGTTTCTGTTCGTCGAATTTTTTTATTATATTGTGAATTTTTACCTCTGATAAAATTGGATCTTTCATTATTGCATAATTGCATGACTTAGAATCGTTTTTGATAGTGATAGTATCTTGTTCAGATTTCTTAAAAGTGTCTCTTATATTACTAAGTGTATCTTCTTTTGGTTTTTCTTTCAATTCCTTTTCCTCAATAATAGTTTTATTTTTTATACTGTCTATTATCTCGTCAACTATTTCTTTTTTCCAATAATCTAAAGTCATACTGGTACGATCTGTTAGTTCTCTTCCTGATACATAAAAAGAGAAACCTTTTACTTTTTTTAAATCTAGAAGTAACAAATTTTTTTTTTTTTAATAATTTAAACAATTTCGGTATTTTCTTACCACCATTATAACCTGCCCAGAGTTAAACCTAAACCAAATGTGAAAAAGCACAGTGTTGCATTAATTAAAAAGTCAGGTACTTTTTAACCAATTACACATCAAAAAAATAGAATGAAAAAGTCACCGTTAGTGCAAAAGAGAATTTGTTTGTTAGTAGATGAGGAAAAATAACTTATATGATAGAAACTGATTAAATTATTTATTTGTTTACTTTTTATGTAACTCATGTGCATATTTTTTATTCCAGGTATTGTTATGTTTATAAAAACTTATCTTGACAATGTTGAGTCGGCATCCTTTACTTTTTTGTAGTTTCATTCATATGTAATTAACAAAAACATTACCGATATGAGTATAGAAAAATAATGTGCTTAAAATTGTAAAAAAGCAAGTAGAAACATCTATAAAAAGACAAAAATAAACGCTGTTGTATTGACAGGGAGAAAGTTCGTAGTATTTTGAAATGTTTGTTTCTAATTAAGGAATCTTTGAAAACGACAACCGATTTGTTTGTCGAAAGCTAAAATACGAAAATGCCATGTTCAAAAATACTTATTATTACTTTTAAGAGGCAAGAAGGTCCACAAAATAATAAAAGAGAGTATAAATTGAGGCTGCAAAACATACAGAAAATATTTAAATAATATCTATTATTTTTAAACACATTTATGTGAGGAAAATTTCAATATTTTTCAGTTAGTAGTATTGCGATTACATGCAGAGATTTAAATGTGGGTTTAGACACTTGATTTTCTAAATTTACAGTTTATACACAAATAATTAATAAACAAAACAATAGAAATATATCAACAAAAACTATTTAAAAAATCTTACCTTCGTCTATATAAGAAATAGTTTCGTTATTAAGACTGGCCAAGCTAGCCACACTAAGGCTTTTTTCAGTATCCAAATTAGAAGGCTCTAACTTCAGATTAGGTTTTTCGTCATCGGTTTTCTTGACCTCAGACTTTTTTTCTTCTAGAAAATTCACCTTTTTCCGATTGGTTTTTTCCTTAGAATTTTTTCTATGTGTTGAGTTGCTGTTGCTGTGAGCTATGCCTATTAC
This sequence comes from Altica lythri, assembly GCA_964028335.1. Taxonomy (NCBI): domain Eukaryota; kingdom Metazoa; phylum Arthropoda; class Insecta; order Coleoptera; family Chrysomelidae; genus Altica; species Altica lythri. The sequence continues at coordinate 44,672,743 of OZ034807.1, forward strand.
AGTTGTTGGTCTTGGAGTTAGATCTAAACCTACGTTGCAAGAAGCACTTTTGTCTCTTAATAGTTTCGTATCTTCCTCGAAGTTAGAATCTATATTGTATGAACTAGAGTGAGATGTGTTGGTACGCGATTTTATAAAATCCCAGTACTGAAAAGCAAAAGGTAACTATTAACTCAAAAATAACAATAGTGTTTAATTTTTACGTTGTTTATGGTAAGGTAATATAAATGATAGATCAAAGTGGCTCAGGGTGCGCATTGTTTGTTTGTTAGACAAATTAAAACTTAATGAATATTCTTCATCAAAAAATAAAAATGGTCATAATACCACGTAGCAAATTATATCATTGATGTGTGTTTAGTTTTGAAAGACAAATAACAAAATTTACAACGGGTTAGTATTAAAGAAAGGTAACATTATACTTGACAACAACACTAAATAAAAAGGAGGAAAACCGTCTACTAAAATTCGAAAGAAAAATAATGAAAACAATACTAGGCTCTGACACAACAAGCGAAGGAGAAAGAAGACTTAAAACAAACATTAATTACAATAGACAGGGAACAAAATGGTGAAAACATAGTTAGATATACTAAATCACGCCGTCTAGAATGGATTGGGCATATACTCAGAAGGCCACACAAAGAAATGCTTCGAAAAATAACAAACTGGACACCGTTATGGCCTAGATGCAGAGGAAGACCAATAACAAGATGGTTAGATGATGTGGAAGATGATGTAAAAGCCATGAACGTTACTGATTGGAAAGCTCAATGCAGGGACCGGAAACAATGGAAGAAAATCACAACCGTAGCAAAAAAACACAACAAATTATAAGAAATGGAAACAAAGACACACCTCTAAAAAAAAGGATGGTTGAACGCCCAGGCGTTAGCCATAATCTTAGAGATTGTAAGGCTATGATGATGATGATGTTGAACATTATACTTAGGCGATAATCAACGACTATAAATAAGCTAAGTATTTTTTTTTTTCTCTTTAGGTAACAAAATATGAATTTTACGACAAACGGCAACTGATCTCAAATAAATATAAACATTAATTCCAGTGGCAAAACAAAAATATCTAAGATGAAGTGCTAGAGAATCTGATTAGAACTCTAAGAAAAACATAATTTGAAAGGGAAAATCTAGCAAATACATAAAAAAATAAAAAATGAAAACCAATCCAAATTGCACATGAACAAAAATGTGAAATCAGAATATTGAAAATGAAGATAAACAAAAAAATAGTACAATGAATAAAAACATACCAATATATGTGAAACAATGTAATAAATTATCAACAATTAATACCAAATGTATACATTATGTTATACAATAAAATCCTTTTGTCATAACTAATAGCATCAACAAATGGATTAGTAAATATTTACTTACTATAATTCTATTTTTAACACGTTTTGAAGGAAGTGTTGTTATAACAACAATAATCACTTAAATGACAGTCAGTATTTGTAAAAGAAAGATAACAATAAGCAAACTTTATCTGTACAGGATGTGAAGGAGTCTAAAATGAAATTGATTCACAGAAAGCAAAAATGCGATAACAGTGATTCATAATAATTTTTATCTACTACATTTTAACCAAATTATAATAATTTTTAAATAAAGTAAGAAAGATGAAAATTGAACACATGTAAAATCATATATATAATTATCACTTCAGTTTGTAAAAAACAAAGCAAATATTCTGAATATTATCAAAAATTCTTTACTAATTACCATTTTTTTAAATTCGTAGGTTATCAACCTCTTACAATTCCAACTAATTATTTTTTTGTTCGTTTTTAAACATTAGTGGCAACCATTTATTGTTAAGATATTATTTTGTTTTTAAATTTTTATAAAATGTTCTTCTGTTTGGCAATTTTAGTGTTAATTGGATTGATCACTGTAATAAATGGATACTAATAGCTGCTTTATTTAAGAAACCAATATTGGCCTCTTAATGGCTAACATGTAGAATGAGCGCGATAAATATATTCCAAGAGATACTTTATAAATGTCCGCCATTTGCTGAACACAGAACCGAAGTGTGTTAGGCCATTCAACGATCTCTTTAAGGACGACATCCACAAAAAAATTGTCCACAACTTCTACCAGCGCCTGTACGGTGACGTCTTGTACAGACCATGCCCATTAACACTGACCACAATTTATAGTCGAGTGGATTAAGGTCTGGGCTGACAGACGGTCATTGTTCGCTACTAATAAATTCGGGAACATGATTTTTAAATCTGTGTTGAGTAGTTTTGGACTTATGTACAGGTGCAAAGTCTTGTGGGACTTTTGGACACTACTACATTTGTAAAAATAATTTCTCGCAACTGTTTTAACGTCCTTTTCACAAAATGTAAAAAAGTGACGTGCACTATATACGATGCAGTAGAAAATCGTCCGGAAATCAAATAACGAAAGTTTGTAGAAAATTTTCGTTGGAATCATTTGAAAGGTAAAGTCATGTAGAATACAAAAAAAATATGAGAAAAACTTTAAACTTGACCTCTTGAATATAAACTATTTTGAATTTGTTATTAAAAAATTAGTTAATTCAGTCGCGATATACTATTGTTTATCTGACTTCTGGCCTTCTATTTATATTGATATTTTTTTACATAAAATTTATTTGGAATTATTGGATTTCGGTTGATTCTTGTCCTAACAGCGTTACTATCCTGTGGCGTACGAACCACGCGATGCCAGCCGGATCTTTTACGGTCATTTACTCCTCCCGTATCTATAAACTTAACAGTACGATACACAAAAACACGCGTACTATTTAACGGTTTCAGTAATTTAAAAATACGAGCTCTTTCTATTCCGCACTTATGAAGAGCAATGACAGTAATACTCCATCAAACTGCTAAAACTAAACTAAAATGTTTAAGCGCGTAAATAGTGTACATGTTAACAATCAGTACTATCAACATCACTTTTAGCTACTTTCAGTTTGACAGGCGTACAAGTCGCCTTTACACTTGTATCAGGATCGAGACAATCTCTAACAGATAAAGATATATTAAATGGTAAAGTTTGCATAAACATGTATATTTTAATCGTGGTTATACATACCTGTTCTATGGACGGATAGGCTCTTTTATTAGTTGGGGTAGCACCTGAGATTGTATTTCGCCTTTGCAAAATTGGTCTCGGTTTTAAAGGGTACATACGTACACTTGAATCTAAAGGACTGTCGGGTGGTTCGCTATCACTGCTGCTTAATTCGGTTTCGACGTCAACCACCTCTGCTTCGTCATCGCTCCTGTAATGTTATAAAAATAAATAACAGAATAAATATAATAGCGATTTGTTTATAAATAAATTATCATAAAAATAAATTGAAATGAAAATTAATGGTAACTGTCTGTTTATATTTTGTGGTATGTGTATACAAAATATTTAAATGAACTATTAAAATTAGCGGTTTGAATTTACCAGTTTAGCAGAAATAAGGAGAAATTAACGAATTTGTGGTTTTTTAGTCTACATTATTTAAAAAAAAAGTTTGTCGTAAACTTAGATAAATATATTTATTTAAAAAATAGTCCGTTCAGAGATCACATTTTAAAATTAGCGGTTTGAATTTACCAGTTTAGGATCGAAAAGCAGAAATAAGGAGAAATTAATGAATTTCTGGTTTTTTAGTCTACATTATTTAAAAACAAATGGTTGTCGTAAACTTAGATAAATATATTTAATTAAAAAATAGTCCATTAAGAGATCACATTTTAAAGTTTAGATACAGTTATAATTATTTTGTGTATTGTACATCTCATCATTGAACTGATAGAATTAGCCGGTCTCAGATACAGGAATCAAAGGGAAACTGCTTGATATTCAAATATAGGAGAAAAATATGCGAACTATGCAAGTCGATTTGGCCAAGCTACAATGAAAAGCCTTTGGAATAATGCCTGTCGTTTAAACAACGGCGACACTACTTGCGTGTCATATTCGTTGAAATTCTATGGCGAGGTCTGCGTATTTAATCTTTTTACTTGGTACTTGTTCAACAGATATTTGACACAGCTATGTCCATATTAGTTTTTATAAGTCGAAGGTAGTAAATCTTAAAACAGTCATTTTCTAATACTGATTGTATTTGTAATGGTTTATAGGAGTTAAAACTATATTGTTGAACAGCAACATTGGTTTGAGGAGGGTCCGTTCTACCGAGACCAATCTTTATTTGTACACAAACTTCATCAGTGCAGCCATGGAAAATGCAGTCTATACAGACTTTAGTAAGGCATTTGATCTATTATATTTATATCAACGTACACTTTAAATAAAACTAAAATCTTTTGGCATTGGTGAACCATTTTATACATGGATTTCGTCATTCCTTCAGGGAAGAACATTGTAAGTCAGATTGTCTGGCTTTCTATCATCACAAATTGACGTCATTTTAGGTGTGTCACGGTGAAGTCACCTGGGACCGAAGCTGTTTCAGCTGCTCGTGAACAACAATGGGCAATGCTTTAGTTCTGAACACCTTTTATTTGCCGACGATCTAAAACTTTATAGAGTTGTGAAGTCCGATGAGGATTGTAAGTCACTGCAGGGCGACTTAGATAGGTTGGCACGTTAGTGCTTGACAAATAACCTTAAGCTTAATGTAGTAAAGTGTTCATACATCGTATTTAGTCGCAACAAGTGTGTCGGAGATTGTAAATACAAGATAGGGGGAGCTAAATTACTGAGAGTGGATGTGGTGAGAGATCTGGGAGTGAGTCGATAGTCGTTATACAGATTAATATTAATTAATTAATAAAAATATTTAGGTATAGTATGTACTATAAGATACGGTGGCCCCTCATCATCGGGTATATGTAACTCAGTGAGAACACAACGATAGCGCATTTTAAAATACTACTAACGCCATCTATTGTCCACATTTAGAACTAAAAAACAATTTTTTTTTTCTTAATTTATTCGTTCCCTCAGGTACTGATAGGTTCAAACTAATAGTTTTACATCCTCCATCACTCCCTAATTTTATCCCCATGGGGGTTAAATTTATCAAAATCCTATTTAAGCGGACGTCTTTATTATAGTAGCTCCAATCTTTAATTTCAGTTCAATCAGTCTAAAATTTAAGAAGATTTATACAAACTTTCATCCCCAATTTTATCCCCTTAGGAGTGAAATTTATCAAAATCTTTTCTTAGGGGATGCCTTCGGCATAGTAGCTATATATGCATGCAAAGTCTCAAACCGATCGGTTCAAAACTGACAAAGTTTCATACAAACTTTCATCCCCTTGAGGGCAGAATTTATCAAAATCCTTTCTTAGCGGATGTCTACGTCATAACATCTACCTGCATGCCAACTTTCAGCCCGATCCGTCCAGTGGTTTGGGCTGTGCGTTGATAGATCACTATGTCAGTCAGTCACCTTTGAGTTTTATATATTTAGATTTGTTAAGATAGTGGGGTCTAGTAAAGTGTTTTATTTCTGTTATAGTTTATAATTTATTATTTGTACCTTGTTTTCTAGAGTTTTGTAGCCACCATGTTATTAATTAGTGTTAATTATTATACCGTAAATCTTGTAAAAATTGAGAAGTCTGTAAGTAAGTAAATAAATAAAATTTGTTAGCTAGCTTCTAATGGATAATATTGCATATTTGCTTGAGTCTGTAGTTAGTATTAGCCAAGAATGTACATCCTGATGTTATGTGCTAAAAGTTCGTTTTTAGCACCATTTTCTACATTAATCAATTTATATATTACCACCCTATTTTCTTGGCAACGTTAATCTGAGAGTTATATAGCTGGAGAATAAAAACTAGTGGATCCTTTTTTATTTTAAAATTTCGAAAGGAATATGGGAAGATCTCATTGTAATATCATTGTAAATGTTGTTAACATTAAAAAAATAAATAAAAATTGTTGAATCAACCTAATGTTATACTATGACATAAATATTTATTATTTGCTTTATTATTATTATTTTTATGTTATCCTATAAATAAAACCGACATGATTGTACGGATATTATCGTATTTACTGTTTTGTAAACATTTAATTCCTGTATTATTGTTTCAAAATGAACAGGTGATAGCACATACTAGTTTAAATTAAAAATTGATTTAAAAAGAAACATTTGGTGAATTCTGTACGAAATTTAGCAACTTTGCAACAAATCAGTAAAAAATATATACTCAGTTTTATAAAGACATTGGTTAAACATATTAAACTCAAAGACTTACTTCGTTATAGTTATAGGTGGAAGATTCATTATAGGCAACAATCTTGGAGAAGGAATATTATCATTCCATCTAGTGGACCAATTCTGGCCATTTCTTTTTCTACTTGGAAGACGATATGGTTTCATATATATCTGACCATAAACTTTAGTATGTCTCGGTCTCTTTTTTAATGTAAGAACTATTTCAGGTGGTGATTCTTGTAGTAACATCATTACTTTCTTGGTTTGCCATCCCACCACTGTCTGGTAGTTTACCTAAACAAATAAAATAATATAGGGAGTTATTTAAGTCCCAAAATAATAAAATAACATAATGCAACAAGCAAGATGGAAACAATTTTAAATTAAAAATATACAGTGTTTGTAAAAATGAATTCTGCTTTATTTTTTAAATAATTTTTTCCCCATAAGTTATATTATACTTTTCTTTCCTTCCTTTAGAAATGTTTCTTCAGAATCCCTTTCCACTTAGTTCTATTAATAAATCAGATTTGCAATTTGTACTTTCTTAAGTAACAAAATCATTTTGTTTCTATGAAGAACATTGCAAAATCAACGTAATATAATACATCAGAATACTGCAATTAGCTGGAAACATACTAAATGACAGTTTATTTCTTTAAATTCCATTGTCAACAAAGCTAAAGAATCATTTTTTTACCTGCACTATTTCATCCCCTTCTTCTATTTTTGAACTTCCATGAGCAGGAGAACCATGTTTTATTTCGGCTATTTGATGTATAGACTGATAGTTTGGCAAGATAAAAAATCCTAAATCTTGTTCTTTTTTCTTTAACGTAGCTAAATCTAAGGAAGCTGGTTGTAATATCATGGGATCCATAATTTCCTAAAATCATAAAATACTTCTAATCAAGTTTTTATTTAAAAAAGACGTTTTCAAATACCTGAATAAGATGATCAGCTATTTTAGCTAGCCTTTCACACAGTTTTCTAATAGTACATACAGGTTTTTCTGAAAATATGCCTCTATGAGCACTTGTAGCCATTTCAAAACCTAATTGTAAAAGATTTATTTTATTCTCTATATAATCTTTATCACCAGCAAATGGAGACCTAAAATAATTATACTTTTAATTACAAACTTAAATTATACAAATAAATCAAATATGAACTTTTAATCTAAATTACTTGCCTATCAAGCCAATAAGCTAAAGGTTTTATAGTGGTTATAATAGTATGTACATCAGACATTACTTGAGTATGCACTACTTTACAATCATCGTCTATGAGTAGTAATTCTTTGTAAAGAGAGTTTGCAGCACAAGATAATCTTAATGCTAATGTTTGTAAGTTTTCTTTGTCCAACTCGAAATGCTACAAGAAAAATATTTTAAAAACATTGTTGCGTAAAAAGACATTAGGACTCACAAAGTTTCGTAAATGCTCAACAGCTTCTAAAATTATTTCTTGATGCCCTAACATTTTAACTCCAAGGTGTTCCAAATCATCGGCTCGTAAATTTAATAATTGATGTCCAGTCACGCTATTATTCAGAAAAGCAGAATTGTATTGTAAAATTACATTATCTAAACCTAAAAATAGGATAATTGGTTGATACACAACAACTAATTAAAGGAATAAAAATTAATTATGTTGACTGTTAACAAAAGATAATAATATTACATACCCTTGAGCCAATCTGTAACTTGGTCAACAGACCAGTCTTTAACATTTACGTATGCCATTTTTGTTAAACTTATCAACTAAATAATAATTAATTGTAACACTTTTCACATTTTGATAATATAAACATTTATGTGTGAGTAATCGGAGTAATCACATCACTACTTGTCATTGACTTGACAGGACAAGTTATGAACAAGTTTGAAAATATTTATAAAAAGAAATCAACTGCTGTTATGTTTGAAATAGATAAAGACGGACTATATAATACAGGATTGCCAAAATTAAAAACGGTTGTATTTTGTATTGGTAATACAATAAACAGGATTGGCTTCAATATATTTTTTTTTTTGAAAACCAGTTCTTAAATCGTTGAATAAAATTCAAATGGTGTATGCTAAATTTACCTGTAGTCTAATGTAATCTTTTTTTTTAAACTTCTGAAATTTTTAGATAATAAAAAAATTGTTCTCTTAATTTTGGAACTTTTGATGATAAATTGATAAGCGATTACACTTTGAATCTTTCGATAACATTGTGTACTATAATTTATTAATATACATTGTAGTGTATTTAATAGGTAAAATGCTAAACGGATACAAAATTACAAGTATAGTTTCGTTCAAAGATAATCTTTGCTTTTCGGCAACGAAAAACAATCCACTCAACTTCCTGGTGCAGGTTTGGACTTCGCTTGTATTATTTAGATACTGGCTACTTACGATTTTACAAATATTTGAAAAATTTTTAAAGATTAGTTATAAATTGAGATGTATTATTCGATCTGACTTAAAATTATAATGATTAAATCTCGCAAGCCTCTCACCACGTCAAGGTTACATCTTTCGAGAAGGAAAATACAACGAAAATGAGCACCAAATGATGCAGATTCAAATTCTAAATAACATAAAAAATCAAAAAGTAAACAATCCTCGTCAGAACTATCCTCCTCACTGGATGTGTCATTGAACCGGAAGTATTTTATAAATATTTTTAATTTCATGAACATGGCCAACGCAGTTATACACTCATTCGAATAATAGCAACAACTTCCCTTATCGTGTCAATCTCACTTCCTGATAAAGTTGGGGTCATTTTTCTTCTTAACTTCTCTTTTAATGTTGCTCCAAATCAACTCGATGGGATTAAATACACAATAATGAGGTGGTAAAAGAATTACATTATGTTCATATTGCTCAGCCATGCCATCGACAAAATAACTTGGCCCCTACGCTATTTAGGTACTAAGAAATAACATTTTTTCGATATTTCTTCAGCCTGTCGTGAATGGTAAGGAGCATTGTCCATCACTATGACTGAAATTTGAGGTAAATTTGGTAACAGTTGCTTTCCAAACCATTTTTCGAATAAGGTAGATATCATGTCTTGATGATAATCTACTGAAGAACTTGCCGAAGCCGAAGCTTTTACAAAGTATTTAAAAGATTGGTCGCTCCATCCTTTCTACACAATGTTTTGAGTGTCGTACCAAGTTTAATCAAGATAAACAATGAACTTTCCTCACTGACGTCCTTTATCGATTTCGTCTAAGTACACATTACTTCACAAACTTAACTTGCTTATTTGACGTACCTTTAAAACATGCCTTCGAACTTCGTGCTTCGGACGATGCAGCTTGTTTAGCTATAATAATTGCTATTATATCAGGTGCTTAGGTTGAAAAAAGAAAAAAAAACAGAGAATATGGATGAAAGAGTGGTTAAAGAAAAGACATCAATTTAGCCACGAATATATTCTCAAAGAACTTCACGTCAGTTCACCATTAGATTATCAAAATCATTTACGAATGGACTCCACTACGTTTGGCGATGTATTGACTTTAATAACACCATTTATCGCAAAAGAAGACACGATATTGAGAGATGCAATATCGCCTAAGCAAAGATTATTTGCTACTTTAAGATATTTTGCATCCGGGGTTTGAGGGTTTAAAATTTGAAACTGCAATTGCAGCTCAAATACTCGGAAAAATTATCATAGAAACTTGTGGAGCTATTATAAAGGTTTTGAAGGAATATATAAAGGTAAGTTAAAATTATTATTTCTTTATTCAACTATTCTAATATTTTACAAAATTATTTACTTAAACTGTGGATCAGTAAGAACTACTGCAGAATATGATATAGGTGTGTTCTCTATTGTGGATACCTGCATTGGGTTTGACATAAAGTATGTGTTAATTGGGCTGTTAGTACTTGAATAAGAATGTGGAAAGACTTAAGATGAAATTGTCGAAGAGGGACGTAAATTAGGTAGGTACTTAATTTATTTTTACAGAATTTCTGTGTAATCTTCTCAAACGACCCTCGTATAAAATATCGTTTATAGCTTTTTTAACATGAATTAGTTAGGTGGTGGACAGTTTCGTCAAGTCTACTGCCCATCCTTTCGCCAAAACCTCTATCTCCTTGTTTGACGTACGAAGGTGAACAAAGGCCAACAATTCATTGCGTTTTCTTAATTTTACATTACTACCGCTTCTCTTTCTTTTAGCAGGTGTAGATCGTATAGATATATTCGTATTGTTTGTATCTGCTCCTTCTGATTGAGATCCATCGATTTCCTGTTCTTCGCTACAGTTTTCTTGGGAGGAATTCGTATTGTTTGTATCAACTCCTTCTGATTCTAGAAAAAATAAAATATAGCAGCAAGCTTAGTACTCATAATGGTGTTAATATTTTTGTATTTGCAATAACATGCATAAGCAATAAAAATGACAATATATTTTTTCCAGCTCCCATATAGAGTGAAAGTGAATGGTAACGTTTAGCTACAGATTTTGAAACCAAGTGGGATGTTCCTCATTGCATAAGGGCGATAGATGGCAAGCATGTAAACATTTTTAAACCTCCTGGCACAGGCTCCTAGTATTTTCACTATAAACATATATTTAGGATTATTCTTATTAGGATAGCAAACGCCAATTATGAATTTTTGATGGTTGACGTGGGCACAAATGGACGAGTTTCTGATGGAGGGGTATTTTCAAACACTATGTTCTACAAAAAACTTGTAGAAAAAGATTTCCGTATACCAGAAGCGAAAAATATACAGTCAAGCAATATCATACTTCCATATGTTTTCGTGGGAGATGATGCTTTTCCACTTATGGAGAATTTAATGAAACCATATAGCAAAAGAAATCTCAACAGAGAAGAATTGATATATAACTATAGGGTGTCACGCAGTCGTTGCATAGTAGAGAATGCTTTTGGTATATTGACTTCTAGCTTTCGAATTTTGTTAAATCGTATTAACCTATGCCCCGAAAAGTTGTTACCGTCGTATTGACATGTTGTTGTTCGCATAATTTTTTACGACAGAACAAGATAGGAGCTTATTTCCATGGCGGCACAGATATAGGAAATATAAGGTACGAAGAATTTGCAAATAATGATACCAGAGTAAATTCCACCTTACTTGGACTGCAACCACTCCAAGGGAGAAGTAGTATCGCAACAGCAAAACAAATAAGAAATGAGTTTTGTAATTATTTTAACACTCTTGGAGCCGTTCCATGGCAAAACGATAAATTTGTACAATAAACAATACATATAAATTGTTTTTTTTAATTACTGCGTTGTCTTTTTCATTTTCATACAAGTCGTTCATGCTAGAGTTTCCTGTGACTTGCGCTTCTTGATCCCATAAAAAGTCAACTTTATCAAAGTACCATAGGCTAGTTTCATAACTACTTTCAGACCCAGCGCCAGATTCATAGCTTACCTTTATTTTCTTTAATTCTCTTCAATAAGCGCTTCGACTAACATTAATGTCTGTGTCTGCATTGGGTTCAATCTCTCTTAATTTTTTAAGAAGCTTTTCATAAGCAAAATTTTTTAAATTTCTGTTTTTACATGCGTCAGATTTCACCTTCCATACTTTCGGTAATTTACGGTACAAATCACAGAAATTGCTTAAAAATTCTTTCTTCATAAAATTGGCTATTTTATAATTTTCGACACTACCTTTAACACGTTCATGAACTTGTACAACTAACCCCATACATCATACAATACTTCTACAAACAACACACTTTGCACAATAAAAATCAAATATGTTAAATTTTCTGCGACCCGTTGTGCAACAGGGCAAACAACACCATACACTATACTCAATTGTTTGTACAACAGCCTCTGTTGCGCAATTTGTTTGCCGGTGTATGGGCCTTATTAGCAAACCTGTAGAGTGACGTTTAAACATATTTTCCCTAGATTGACTTTCAACAATCCAATTATTATTTAAATAAATTCATGTCCTGTAATTTTATTTTGTATCACTCCGGGGTTTACTCTTGTTTTACAAGTATGTAATAGAACCGTGATCTAAACTTAATGTTAATTCAATCTAGTTGTATGATTTTTTGAAGACATCCAAATTTCACTGGCTGTTTCCGAAGAAAAACACAGTGAAACTAAATGTAGTAGGTAATCTATAGAAACTTAAAAATGTTCTGAGTTAATTTGTATCTTATAAACAATAATAAACAAGAATTTAACATATTCTAGCTACTTTTAAAACATTGTAGTTTTATATACAACAAAGTATAATTTCAACTTTATTCTTGTTGAAAATGTTTAATATTCAAAACAACAATTTATTTTAAACATTTTCTAATCTCTTTTAAATACCAAGTACGTTTGTATGAATGAAAATATAAAAGAACATAAACATTATAAAACATAGTTTTAATAAAAGATAATATTATAAACTACAGAACTAGTGTTTCTTTAAGAAATATGACCTTCCGTTAGGATTATTGATTCCTGTTTTAATAGGACTCTGCAAACACCATTCATACCAAACTTTATCAGTAGATTCTGTTCTCCAAAATGAAATCTGAATTTTATTCCCTTCTTCGATATGTACAGGGTTCTCTAGAGGAAACACAATCGGAAACCAACTAACCATCTCTGGTGTATGTGAATCAGGATGGATACTGAGTTTTACATCTTTAAAAAGAACAGTATCAAAATATCCAACAAATCCTGTAAGTAAGCAAGCTTGGTCAACTGGGAATGTTATATTCTTATATCTACAATTATTTATCTTTTCACTCCAATTTGGATGAGTGAAAGTGAATAAAGGTTGTGGTGAAGCTATTTGGTAAAAATTAGCTAAGTGAGCTACATAAGGAGTTTCGTAACAATTCTGCAAAGTTTTGTCCAATGGTCTATTATGTTTGATTTCATTATAGATCTTAGTACTTTGCAAAGGTGCTAAATACGATGTATATGACTGAGGAATACATATACCATTCTTTTTTAAGAATCTTTGAGCTCCATCTAAGCATTCAGGAGATAGTTCATTATCCCCAAATGACCCAAGTAATTCTGATACTAAAATATCAGCTAATTCTGGGGGTTGATAAAATCGCATGTCTTCCTTAACCAAAGTAACCTGGTCACCCCATTCGTGTTTGCAACGATGTGCAAGAGTATTTATAGCAAACGGATTTTTTTCCACAGCATATATTTTTAGTTTTCGTTTAAGAACAATCGATACATTTAGAACTGCTTGTACCAATGGTCCTCTACCAGCTCCTACTACCATAATTACAGGAATTTGATCCTCTGGCAGTGTTTGTACAGCTTTTACAATAGCATTATAGTAAGTTTCATATTTCACGTTATCTTTTTCGAAAATTTCGTAAATATTGGTTTCCAAATGCTCAGTCAACGGTTGTAATGGATTTTGTAAGAAATCTTCAAAACCTTGTACAAATTCCCCCATAGTATCTCTTACATAAAGTTTCTTTCCCAAAAAATTCAAATATCTTACATATAATGATAAATCACATTCAGTATCATTTTTTATGATATATTGGACATCTAAATTCATGAAACTCTTAATAATATCTTGGTGTAATCTTGACAAAACATGTTTACCGTGTTGATTTAATAGAAAATATGACGTAGGTATTACGATGGCTTTTACAGGTTCACCTATCCATCTTTTAAGTTCATTGTATGGCAGTAAGTGTTTAATATCACACAAATCTAATACTAATCCTAACCGTTTATCATAATTGCAGTAAGTACGAAATTCATTCCACCAATCCCACGTATCATACTCAGTGTCCGCTAACGGACTATATCTTGAAGGATGAGTCATTGGGACATTAATCCATACACTATAAGAAAAACCTGCTGTAAGTTTCTCATTTAACAGTCTAGCTAGCTGAATATTATCAGGTTTGGTTAAGGTAATCCACACAGCTGGTATACCCAAATGTGAAGCAAAACCGAGTTCTTGACATAATATATTTTTACTATGTTCTCTGATATTTTCAACTTCACTATCTACATCCAAAGATGAAGTGACTTGGCCTACAATCATTCTACTCCAGTCAGAACTTTTCATTACACGATCGGTTCTTCCAATTGGACATGGATTTTGACTAGTAACATCTCTGCTATAATTAGGATGGGTTAATTGAGTTACAGTGAAGTGATAACCTAGTGCTATAGTCCTGTCTACTGCTTCTTTGATACTAGGAGGACAACTGAAAAATATACCCACTGACATACGTTTTTTCTTTTCATCTGCGCAAACAGATCCTTCAGTTAATTCCATATCTGCAAATACATAAACAATCAGATATATAAAACAACAATATACATCTAATGAGCAGATGGTGTTCACCCGTAATTAAAAATTTAAAAACTAATTACATTTTTTGTTTATTCTACATTTCTCATTACATACTTGCTTGTAACCTGACCTGCATAGGTATCTCAAGTTTTAATGAATATTTTTATTAGTATTTTTTTAATAAATAATTTAAAATTAATTGAATTGTGTTATCACAGCTCTACAATATATATAACAAAAAATACAGATCTATCGACTTGTTTAATTAAAATTAAAACCCTGTGGTCAAAAACTATGTTTTGCATCAAATTGCCAATTTTACACAATACCCTCTATAATTAAATAGTTCTAAGAACTTACCGTTTCTATCGATATTCAATAACTTTAATTAAAAATGTATTTTTACAACTAGAAACTAGCACTCACACCGATTTGAAAATGTGAGGTTAAGTGTCTATTATTCCAAAACAGGGTCTAGAATATTATAACTAATAATACCTTAAATGAAAAAACCATTAGAGATACTTATAAATATATATTAATCATAACTAAGCGCAAATGACTACAATATTAGTTAATAAAATAATGCCAATACTAACGTAAATTCTATTAAATAATTTATAATTAATGTTAGTTTATAGTTCCGGTGGTGTAGTTTTAGCCAGAATAAATAGCGACGAATTATTACCAGTGGTGTCCCATCAAGGTAAAAAAAAAACAACATTTTTTGTATAATTTTTTTTCGAATTGGAACATCGTTTAAAGATTCAGAAAATTGTAATCTATAATCAACCCCAAATTTAATGAATATTTTTTTAATTTTTTACAGTTATAAACTAATATTAAAAGAATTACTCGATAAAGTAAACTCAAATTAAAATATTCCAAACAAAGCCACCCTAGATTAACAAATAAAGAATAAAATTTATAATAAAAAACTATTAAAAGTATAACAAAAATGAAAAACCAATTAAATATACTTACTTTTTTTTCTAATAGAATAATATATTAAATATTGTTTATAATATGTATACCTAGAAGCCCAATTGTCTGGGAGTGACGTCATTTTGACGTAAATGCGAGGTTCGAATGAATGCTAGTTGCCATCTTTAACCCTGCAGTGGTAGCGGGTCTATTAAACCCACTTATTAATCTTCATTTTAAATGGTCCATCTGGTTGTTCGCCAAGATATACCTTCAAATTTTTCGTATAAAACATCTTTGCAAATATTTTGATAGCGTATTTGTTTGGCATTTGGCAAACCACATCTCCCCGTTAATGCCTCCAACTTTTCGTCAATTGTCCCGTTTGCGCCAACTGCATAATGTTCTCTACAATTATCGACAAATGTATCAAAAACAAATCGTGTGGGCACCAGTTTGTCAAGCTATTATTTTTTTATAACGCGTCTCCAGATCATTAAACCGTAGCATTCTAAACGAAACCTTCCATGCGACACTGTCAGCAAGAACATTTCTACTCCACATCCTATTTTATCCCATAATTCTTCTAGATTCAATCTGGCACCTTTTAAACTTCCTACCAAATATAAAAGTTCACAAGTGCTTTTATCTGAGAACTGTTGGTTTTGCCGATCAGTCTCGGAGGTAGTTTGCGGAAGCACTTTCGATATATTTATTTGTAAAATCAACTATTGCGTCTAGTAGGACATCAGAAAAAAACAACTTTCAACATTCTGTGGGGCAAGTTCTAGCTAGATAAATATGTAAATATGTAATTGTATTTTCTGTACGAATTTTTGATCTTTTTCATTCTAGGGAATGTTTCCACTAAAAGTTTAAAACTTGAGATCTAGCGTTTTTTTTTTTAATTAAGTAATAACCTCGCTATTTGTATCAGAGGACGATGCATCCAGTTCTGTATCAGATGCTTTGGATTGAACCTCTACATAGTTTTCATCATCTTCTGATTCTTGAGCTTCCACTTCAAAGTCATCGTCAGCCAGTACTTCTTCTAAAAGACGATGTAATCTTTACTCTTCTGCCTCGTAACTCATAATATGTAGTTAAATTTTAATGTATACCTACATTATATAATATAAATGTGATTTAAAGCAAAGTCAATACACATAGCAAATTTAAAAAAATAAGGAAAATATTTACCACAACAACAACTTACACGTTTGGTAGTGTTGGGTTTTCTGGACCCAAAATCGATTGAATTGAAGAACACAAAACACGCAATACACTTCTCTTATGTCGATTGGGTATTATTAGGTAAGTTAGGAACATACTTTTGATCAAAAACTTCTTACGTCACACTCTCACAATTATATGAGCGATAAAAGATAGATCCGGTTTTAGCAGACCCGCCGCTACCATGGCAGGCGCAGGGTTAACTTAGAAAGACTTACTATCTTTGTCTTATTAACGCTTAATAGAAAGAAGTAATTTTAAGAAGAATGTCAAGCGGTACTAACGCACTTATTAATGTACTTTATTCAGTTCTTACTTTTTGGGTTGTACTTAAACCGAAAACGCCGTCTCCGGCTGTCGGTTTTGATAGATATAATTGTTAAAGTTCCTGATATATTTTACATCTGTGTAATATTTTTGTATGACCACTTTGTATATTACAATGTTTATACGATTTTCATATTGATATATGGTTCATATATAGTTGTCAATTTTTGATAGTTTTTTGAAGAATAGATAAAGTCTTTTGTAAAAGTTGAATATAAATATTCTTTTTAAATGGGTTTTCCACATTTTACATCAACATGGTAGCAGAGCGTGGTTACCCAACCTTGTAAAGAATATCGATTCAATTCAGTTACAAAAATATTTACAACTTGTCACTTACAGTAGGTACTAACCCAAAGTTTGAATCATTATGGATGCAACTAAAATAAACATTGGTTTATTAGAAGGAAAAAGTAACTGGTCGACTTGGAAATATAAGATTGGCATATTATTCAGAAATGTTCCTGGAGCAGTTGAAGTTATTGAAGGTAAAATAGTTTCCCCTTTACCTTTACCATCATCGGCAACTAAAGAAGAAAAGGATAAATATGATAAAGATTTTAAATCATATACAGAAGCTGATACTAATGCTTTACTCTTATTAACCGTAAATATGACGCAAGAAACTTTAGAAAAAGTAATGAGATTTTTAACAGCAAGAGAAGTATGGTTGGAACTTCATCGTTTGTATGACGGAAATGTTGAAGATAAAACATACGACTTGTGTTTACAGTTTTTCAGTTACAAAAGAGTAACGGATGACGATATAGCTACACACACTTCAAAATTAAAGAACTTATGGAACCAGCTGCAGATAGAAGTTTTAAAAGAAAAAGCTCTGTCTGGTAATACTTGCAAGTGTGATTTACCAGAGTTGTTGTTTATATGTAAAATATTAAAAACATTGCCTGATAATTATTTTTCCTTTAAGTCGAGTTGGATGTTGATGTTAAAATCTGATCGGACGTTGGATAATTTGACAAATCAACTCTGTGCCTACGAAAAGGCATTATCAAATACCTACAAATAAGGACAATCCAGAGGTTTTACAACTAAATCATCAAACAGCAACAGGTACAAAGTCTAAGAAGTGGATATGTAACTATTGTAAAAAAGTAGGACATAAGGTCAAGCACTGTGCAAAATGGAAAGCTGATGGACGACCTCTAAAGCCCAAGCCAAAGGAAACAAATGAAAATGTAAATATTATTTTAACAGTTTTATCAAGTACTGTATTTACTAGTGAAAGTAACAATGGAGATTGGTTTATAGATAATGGTGCAACAAATCACATATGCAACCAAAGTGACTTATTTGATACATTTGAACCATTTAGTGAGCTACACACAGTAACGACTGCAAGTGGTGATACAGTTAATGCTCTTGGTAAAGGCTCTGTTTTAATAAAAGCACTCATAAAAGGACAAAAAACTAAACTTAAACTTGCAGATGTTTGGTTGGTTCCAAAAATAAATAAAAATTTGTTTTCAGTTTTATCTGCACATGATCGAAATCCTACCAGTAATTTTATTTCACAGTCAGAAACATGCGTTGTCTTAATATTGATGGAAAACCTATTCTAGTTGGGAAAAGAAGTAAACACGGAGGTTTGTATAAATTGGCGGTGGAAAATGTGTATCCAAAATCCAAAATTCAAGTCAATGCTATCTACCATGAAAATTTGCTTCAGTTATATCATGAACGTCTAGGACACCAAAATAAGAGACATTTGAAAATGGTTTTATCCAAGGAACTTGGAATTAATGTAACTTTAGACTCTGAATTTTGCGAAGGTTGTATCTATGGTAAATCTCATGTACGTAAGTTTGGAACGAGAGAAAGAGCAACAGCACCAGGTGAACGTATACATAGCGATGTTTGTGGACCGTTTGAAGTCTCTCAAGCAGGTAACCGATACTTTGTTCTCTTCAAGGATGACTACAGTAAGTTTCGATATATTTATTTTCTTAAAGAAAAATCAGAAGTATCTGAAAAACTGAAAATCGTTCTTGCAGAGATAAAGGTTGCTGGATATACTGTTAAGGAGCTACTTACAGATAATGGGGGCGAATTTGTTTGCAACAGTGTAAGCACTATTTTGAATAACCATGGAATAACACATAGACAAGTAATACCCTACACTCCTCAGCAAAACGGTTGTTCTGAGCGAGATAAACAGAACAGTTGTGGAGATGGCTAGGACATTGATACATTCTGGTGAAGGTCTACCACAATATCTATGGTCTGAAATGGTTAATACTGCAGTTTACATATTAAATCGCTCTGGAAAATGTGGTGTTGAAGGAAATTCTCCATATGAGGTTTGGTTTGGTAAGAAACCTAACTTAAAGCATTTAAGAATCATTGGAAGTGTTTGTTATGCTTATATTCCTAAACAATGTAGAAAGAAAATGGACAATAAAGCAGAAAAAGGAATTTTGGTTGGATATGAAAACGATGATGGTTACCGTATTTGGTACAAAAAAGACAAAAAGGTAATACGTTCACGTAATGTTAAATTCGATGAGAAACCTTTTTCGTCCAATGATTTGTTTCAAATACATCATGAAAGTCTAATCCAAACAGAAGTACATGATAATGACCAAAAATTAGAAGAAGATGACAATTGTGCTTTGGAAAATGAAAATTTTATAGAAAGTAAAGAAGAAACAGAAACTTCTGATTTTGAAAACGATACAGGACCAAGTAACATAAGAAATTTAAGACCTAGAGAAAATATTAAAAAACCTGCTTATTTTGAGGAGTTTGTTATATCAGTTGCTTCAGACATACTACAGTCAACAAAAGGACCATAAAATTTTAAGGAAGCTTTATCTACTAAGGACAAGTACGAATGGATTTTAGCTATGGATAAATAAATACAGTCTCTAGACAAGAATAACACGTGGATTCTTGAAGACTTGCCTTATGATAAAAAAGCTCTTCCTTGTAAATGGGTATATAAAATTAAGATGAATCCTGATGGCTCGATTGATAAAAATAAGGCTAGATTAGTAATTAAAGGCTATTCTCAGCAAAAGGGCACTGATTATGATGAAACTTTTAGTCCAGTTGCAAGAACTGGAACAATAAGAGCTGTTTTGAGTATTGCTGCAAGTCTAGGAATGAAATTAAAACAATTTGACGTAAGTACAGCATTTCTCTATGGAAAATTAAATGAAAAAGTCTATATGAAGCAACCAGAAGGCTACGAAGATGGTACCAACAGAGTTTGTCGACTTCAGCGCAGCCTTTATGGTCTTAAGCAGGCACCCAGGTGTTGGAACACTAGGTTTGTAAGTTTTTTAACTAAATTAAATTTTAAAACGAGCGATGCCGACCCTTGTTTGTTTATTAAGAATGAGGGAAGCAATATTTTAATACTAGCTCTCTACGTTGACGATGGGATTATTGCATGTAATGATGAACCCATGACAGACAATTTTATTAAAACTTTAAGAGGAGAGTTTAAATTAACGGTCAAACCAGCAAGTTTTTACCTAGGTTTAGAAATAAAATCCAATAATAATGGATCTATTCGAGTTAGTCAAGAAACCTATGCAAAGAAAATTCTTGAACGTTTTGGAATGAGTAATTGTCGTCCAGTAGGTACTCCAATAATAAGTGAACCTATTGAAGAAGGGAAGGATGAAAATTCTAAAGAATTAGGGAGAAATATCGAAGAGAATCCTAATAATTCTGAAGAATTTCCATACAGACAAGCTGTCGGTGCTTTAATGTATCTGATGACTGGCTCAAGACCTGATTTAGCCTATGCTGTGGGAGTTATTTCCAGAAACTTGGAAAATCCTAGCTCTTCAGACATTGTGAAAGTCAAGAGAATTTTCAGATATATAAAAGGAACAATAAATCATGGAATTACTTATAGTCCTGGAGTAAAAGAAGGTATTTTAGAAGCATATAGTGATGCTGACCATGGTGGTGATCAAAGAACAGGTCGTTCTACCACAGGTGTAGTTTGTTTATACTCAGGAGGAGCAGTAACATGGTTTAGCCTACGACAATCTTCAGTGGAAATTTCTACAACTGAGGCAGAAATTGTTGCTGCCAGTGAGGCTGGAAAGGAACTTATTTGGCTAAAACGTCTATATCAACAAATTGTGAAATTACAAATAGTTCCAATTTTACACGTTGACAATGAAGCAGCTGTGCGTTTAGCGCGGAACCCCGAATTCCCTAGACGTACAAAACATATAAGGATTCGACATTTCTTTATACGAGAATTAGTATCAGAAGAAGTAATAGATGTTAGAAAAGTTTCAACTTCTGTACAAATAGCCGATCTTATGACAAAACCGTTATTTAAACCAAGATTAAAATTGCTAATGGATATGATGGGATTGGAAGAAAACATATTACACGCTGAGGGAAGGTGTTAAAGTTCCTGATATATTTTACATCTGTGTAATATTTTTGTATGACCACTTTGTATATTACAATGTTTATACGATTTTCATATTGATATATGGTTGTCAATTTTTGATAGTTTTTTGAAGAATAAAGTCTTTTGTAAAAATTGAATATAAATATTCTTTTTAAATGGGGTTTCCACATTTTACATCAACAATAATAAATTATACATAATGTTGACAGATTTCAAATTTAGAAATTATACATTTTTGTAACTATAATTTAATTCAAAATTTTGTTAAATATTTTTAAATCTCTTCTACCTTTTTGTAACTGTGGTATATTTTTTGAAACTCATTAAGATTACAAAAATTCTAAATGCTTAATTTTTTAGGTCAGTGTTTAGAACATAAGGAAAATTATTAAGGGTAGATTGAAAAATAATGAGAAAATAAAAGGAAGTATAACTCATACATTTGAAAAGTTTATTTTAAAAAAAGACTTACAGCGGCAGATTTGTAACATTCTAAAAATTAACATTTTACTTTTGACTGATTCTAAACAAAATTTTGTTTTTAAAGGGGTACGTACTACATACTTATTCTGACGATTCTGACTCGTTTTTATTTCCGGACTTGGCTCCTACGTCGCCTTGTCCGTAAACTAAATCGTACTGTCACCTACCGACCTTGTAACGTATAATACTATTAATGACTTTGCTAATTTGGAACTAACTATTAATCTAACTTTAACAAGTTGTGTTCTTTGTTTATAAACATTTGCTGATGCTGCTTTTCCAAATTACCAGCATGCTTTTGGATTTTGTATTTCTTTATTATGTTCTTTCTAGTGAGTGCAGTGTAGGATGCTTAGTTGAGTAACACCTCTTTATATTGAAATCTTTTATCACTGAAATCGATTCATTTCAAATTTAACAAATAACCTTACCATTGTGCAAAAAAATAATTATTTTGTCTATTTTTCTTGAAACTGACAAAAAATGCCGACAAACGATTCATGCCGACAAAAAAAGCAAAAATTAACTTTGAACAAAACTATACACAAAATATAATTAGTTTGCACTCAATATGCACACAAAGTGTCAAGTATCATTGTAGATACCAATTATGGCTACCATTCTCCTATAACCAGATTTTAAAGTAGGTACCTATAACAAAGTCTTTGATAAACAAATTAAATAAAGATATTTTTAATAAAAGTCTATCTACCTTTAAAAATAAATTGTTTTTACTAATATTTTTATTGATCTTGTGTTGTTTGTTTAAAATGTACATTAATGATTTAAAAACTTTATTACCTATTGAGTACAATGTAATGAATGCAAAAATAAAAATATGTGATACTTCTTAGAAATATAGATTTTTTTAAGTATTTAAAATGGTTATTATGTTATATAATTAAACATAAAAGTGATTGTTACAACCATTATGGAATTGTATTTTAATTATTGTAAAATGACTTGTCTGTAAATAAATAAAATTAATTTAAAAAAAAATGACAAAGCAATTTGACGGCACTAGAAGTTCGATAGGATATCGCTTGTCAAAGTCATCACCTCGATACTTTGAAGTAAAGTTCGTGCCACACCGATTATATGGCAAAATGAAGGAATGATCTAGAATCGTCTATACCTCGATGCCCAATTGCATGTCATTGTGATGTAAATGCAAGTGGGACCAATGCGAGGTTTGAATGAATGGTAGTTGCCAGGTTTAAAAGGACATAACCCATCAGAGATGTACAAAGTACTTGGGAATAGTAATCGACGACAAACTAAGGTTTGGGAGACATGTTGAGTACTGCGCAAAGAAAGCAGAGGAAAGGATGTCCACCCTGGAGAGACTAATGCCGAACATTAGGGGGCCTAAATACAAGAAGAGGGGGGTGCTGTACGGAGTAGTTCAATCTATACTACTATACGGAGCCCCAATATGGCACACAGCCACCTCGGTAGAAAAGTATAAGAATAGGCTGAACAGGGCACAAAGGAAAGCGCTACTAAGGGTAGTAAGCGGATATCGAACAGTTAGTAGTGAAGTAGCGCAAGTAATAGCAGGGATTCCGCCAGTAGACGTGCTAGCGAGAGACTGTTTGCGCGGGAAGATGGCAACACGGGACCAGCAAAGAGGGAAGAGATGGATCGAACTGTGGAAGAATGGGAAGCCGAGTGGAGGCAACCACTGCCAGGAGGAAAAAGTAGGTGGAGCAAACAGCTGATTGGGGACCTCGGGGAATGGGTCAAGTGTAGCACCGCACTGCGGACTACTACTTGAGCCAGTTCTTATCAGGTCACGGTTCATTTGGGAGCTACCGCTACAGGATCGGCAAAAGCGACAACACGGCGTGCAGAGCATGTGGATATGAGAGAGACACGCCGGAGCACACAGTTTTGGAATGCCAATTCTTCGATGATAAGAAGAGCTGAGGAAACTATTGAGGTAAAGCTCACGACGGGCAACATAGTAAGAACAATGGTAAGGAACAAAAAGAAATGGAAAGTAGTGCACGACATGATTAGAAAGAAAGAAAGAGGAAATAGAGAGAGAACAACAAACAAGAGAAAGAACAGAGTGAAAAACCAGTGAAAACGATACGTGACAAAACATGCCGGCGAAAAAACTTCCGAAAGGAAAGCTGCCACGGCATGAGGGGACCGAAAGGAGGTAGGGTTTAGTTGGTAGGGGCAAATTATGGCCGAGCCCAACGCTACCCACAGGAGCACGAGCCTCTGTGGGTGTGCGAAACAAGCATTCCCCCTCTTAAAAAAAAGGTTTAACTTACAAAGATTTACTATCTTTGTCTTATTAACGCGCAATAGAAAGAGACACTTCTAAGAAAAATGTCAACACTGTACAACATTATTAAGTACGCTAGTGCCGTTTGACATTTTTCTTAAAAGTATCTCTTTTTTTTGCGCGTTAATAAGACAAAGAAAGTAAGCCTTTTAAGTTAAACACGGCAACAAGCATCCATTCGAACCCCGCATTGGTTTCACTTGCATTTACGCCACTGACAGACAAATGTACTACTGTCGCTTGCCATTTTCCTTAAAAGTTACTTTTAGTTTTTTGAAAAATAATTATCGCCAGAATTGCGTTTTTTGCCTTAATTTGTTTATCAAAAAATAATGGCACTCAACTTGTGGTTGGAAACAAGTAGGTTTTCATTGCATAGGTATACCTATAATAACTAAAAAACTTTTCACATACCTGGATTATTTAAAGTCACCAACATTTATTTTTTAATTATTTCCCTGGAGTATGAAGGACTCCGGTCGATGGCCCTTTGGTAATATTTACCAATAAAGACATTCTCTCTCTCTCTATAATCTTATTAAACTTTTTAAAAATTCTGTTTCGTTTTCATCTTTATTTTTTTTTCAAAACCAGCGAAACAATAAATTAAAAAATACTTTATCTCTAATAATAACACTCTCCTTCCTAAGAATCAAGATCATATTAAATAGGTGTGAAATATTAGAACAATAAAAAAATGCGGAAGAAAGGGTACTTAAGCCATACTTTGTAAAACGACAGGTAGATAAATATCAAACCTTGCGGCTGGCATTCACAGGTGTAATAATCGAAAGCAAAATTCAAATCAGCCGTGTATAACAAACAGTACCTAGTGCTAACCGGACGCTGCAGTGGATAACTAGGTAGTACCATATGTTACTCTACATTCGTACTACATATATGACTACGTGAGTGCTTTTTTAAGTGAAGACGACCGGAAGTGGGGATGGGAAACTCTACTTTTGAAAATTGTATTGAAGAAGATTTAAGGTAGACACTAATTTATTGAAATTTAATATTGATATTTCATAGATAATTAGGTGAAAGTTTAAATTTATTTGTCGTTGTTTCAAAAAATATAACGGTATATTTAATATCTAAATTTACAAATAACTGAGCTAATTAAATAGTATTCTTATCCAAACAAAAATTTCATTGATTGTTTTTGGTCTAAGTTTAAAGAGAATATTAAAAAAAGCGGCCTAGTGCGAGTCAGATTCGCCTATAAAGGGTTCCGTAGCAGCAAGTAACAAAAGTAACAAAAGTTCTTGTAGTTTGTTGTAACTTTGATGTATGTTTAAAAAAAACTAGTTAGTAGATCTTGGTCAAATCAATTTTCGGTGTAAGTTTACATGGTAATGTACATCATATTTATTTTTTAGTTTTATAATTCTCTTATCCCAGAAGTTACTCGGGGAGTATAAGTTTTGCGTATGGAACCCCCAA
The DNA here is from genome assembly GCA_964028335.1 of Altica lythri. Classification (NCBI taxonomy): domain Eukaryota; kingdom Metazoa; phylum Arthropoda; class Insecta; order Coleoptera; family Chrysomelidae; genus Altica; species Altica lythri. The sequence goes on from OZ034807.1 coordinate 44,698,355, forward strand.
AATTTATTTATTTTTTTCTATTTTTGTGTAAAATCTTAAAGCGGTTCAAAGAATACAGCTACTTACTAAGTTTCAACAGTATAGCTCCTGAAGTTTCGGAGAAAAGTGGCTGTGACATACGGACAGACCGACAGACAGACAGACATAATACTTGTACAGGATATGATTATTTTATTACTTGTGTAGGATCTATACATAATAATTTCATTAATAACGAAAATTGGTGTAATTCCAATTATAACTAGTATACTCATTTCTCTAATTTCAATTTAGTATATAAGTATTTCTGAGTTAAGAAAAATAAGTACTCCTTAGGATAATAGGTGCAGCATTCATGAGTGCAAAGATAGTCAAGTATATTTTTAAAAATATTGGTCATGTGTTCCTAAATCTCATAAATACTTCTCTATAAACTGGTGTAATTCCAGAGTTGTTAAAGGTAAGCACAGTAATTCCAATTCAGAAAGTGGCAGGTTCATATAGGGCAGAGGAATTTAGACCCATTAATACGTTACCACCTTTAAAAAAAGTACTAGAACTAGCATTTTACACTCAGTTAGTGGAACATATTCAAAGGAACAAAATTTTATTTACGAATCACTCAGCATTTAGGGAAAAACATTCATATGAAACTGCTCTACAGCATGTTTTGCGAAAACTTACTAATGATGTTGATAATGGAAAATAAATAGTAGCAGTTTTTCTTGATTTAAAACGAGCATTTGAAACCATTGACAGACATATATTGCTTGGCAAACTCAGACAATATGGTATTAATGGTGTGGTTTATGACTGGGTTCGAAATTATTTAATAAACCGCAAACAAAAAGTAAAAATTAATGACACATTTTCTGATGAGATTGAAATTAATCTGGGTATACCACAGGGTAGTGTTCTCGGTCCATTACTTTTTTTGCTATATGTATATAAATGACATGAATCTTTTTGTAGACTGTGAATTCATAAATTTGTTTGCAGACGACACTATGCTTGCATGTATATAGTGATGTTAGTATAGAAAATTCTGCTGCATGTAAATAAATATCTAAACTTGAATAAACTTCACTTAAATATCTCTAAAACTAAAGCAATAAATATAATTACACCCTATATATACTACTAGTAATATTGACTTAAAAAACATTAATATTTCCATCAGTAATGAAACAATTGAAATCGTTACATCAAGTATTTGGGGTTTTAGCTGGAAAACACATTGTCACTTGGTGAACATCTTGAATATATCCTTTAAAAAAAAATAAGGAAAAAATATTCTTTTTTTCCAGGAACCTCTCAACGAAGTGCTGTATTTAAGAGTATTATTCAAGCTAACTTTAACTATTGACATTGTCAAATCTGCACCTTTGCTAATGTCGTTCAAGAGGAAATTGAAATGTTATATATTAGAAGCTAGGTTGTAATTTAGATTTTCATTTTGTTAAATATTACATCTTTTGAGCATTACATTTTTGTTCTTGTACTAACCATGTGACCACTGTACCTATATGTAGGTATATTTATATAGTTTTTTGTGTATTAGCTTCTTTTCTACTTAATAAACCATTTTTCATTTCATTTTTTTTTTCATTTTCATATCACAACATAAAATGAATAAGTAGGTAAAATGAATTTTGGTTATTTTAAATTTGTGTCAGGTAATTTCTATGAGTTATTCATTAAATAATTCAAATTTATTTAATTTCTGGTTTACTACGATGAAAAATATTCTGGTCAGAATACATGGGTTTTTCGACAGGTGCAAGAAAAATTGGGAAAATTATATTATCTTATTAAATTTGAAATTGGTAGAATTTGCAAGGTATCTAATGCGCTCAAAATATAAATAATTTTTATTTTTTGCATTAATCCGATTTTAGTATTTTTTAGTTATTTTGGTATTTATACAGCAATTAAAAATTCACTTCTCTATTAAAAAAATATAGATTAGAAGAAAATGGAAAAACACAAAATGTTTATACAAAAACGTTATTATTTTGTGGAACCTCCTTTGGCATTAATTAAAACTTGCACACTTAGTGGCATGCTTTGAATGCATATTTTTTACATTTTTTTTAATTATTTATTAAGATGCCAAACTTTATTTAGAAGCTTCCAGGCATTCTCTACCCGGTGAATTACCAAGCCAAGGCAAGACTATTATATGTTTTGCTTCTAAGAACGTTGTTACAGACTTTGCCTTTTGGCAATCGGAGGAATCGTGCATAAAAGTGCATTCCAAAGTATCGGGAAACCAGTCGTTGATCTGATATATCAGCGTGTTTTCTAAAACTTTCCTATACTGGTCCTGTCTCATTATACCTTTGATAGGTAATGTCCAAGCGTCCAGTGCCCATGTCATTAATAACTGACCACACCATTACCTTCAGAGGATGTTTAATATTCTCTACGATATATTCAGAGTGATAGGTACATTTCGTTCTGTCTTCGCCATATCGCCAAACGAATGAAGATTTATCCATCATTAGTCGATGCGAGACTTATCTGAGAAGCATACCTTGAACAAATCCAAACCAGCGGTTAATAATTCATTTAATACAATAATATCATATCAATTATTAGAAAGACAACTATAATTTACCTTTTCCCAATCTGCAACCGTCACGTGTCGATGTCAAAGGGATTTATCTTCATGGCTGGAGTCAGTTTTGGTTTCCTCACTGGCCTTTAAACTTCCACTTGCATTTACGTCACAATGATGTCACTGCCAGACAATTGGACCAAGAGGTATAGAAGACTTATTGACAACTGAAGCCTCTATACTTGCACTACTGACCTTGAATACACCACGTATCACTTCAAGTTAGTACTAGAATTTCACCAAACTCTAACAGAGGCCAGCCATAATAACGTGGGTACTGTTAGCTGGATCAAAGGACATGGGAACTCTAAAGGTAACTGCATTGTGAACCATTTGGCAGGGAGGGCTGCGGGCTACAAATATGTTAGCCCTCGCCCATCTACCAAGCTAACAATGTCCATCACCAAAACTTTATACAGTGCTGGGATGAAACAACGAACTGTAGACTGACCAGAGAGTTATCACATCATCTTGGCGAGGAAACAGCAAAACAATCTCCGAACAGCTGTGGGAATCTTAACAGGTCACTGCCAATTCCGATAACATCTCTTTAGGATGAAATTAGCAGAATCGCTGGAAGAGGAAATAGTAGAGCATATAATGTATGACTGCTCTACTTTTTCTGAAATCAGAAGATCCGTAGCCTCATCACCTATTTTAAATCTCTAGGTCTGATGACAGCTTGGTGTGGATATCTTTCCACAGAACGGGCAGAGCACTTGCTCGCCTCACCCCAAATTTCCAGTCCAGATCCAGAGCCTCTGTACTTTAAGTTATTTTTTGTGCCCTGTTTTACGATTTTATATGGTTAGAGGACCGGAACCATCAAATTTTAGTAATTTAATTATTTGTGACAGGGTTTATACAATTTTTAAAATTAATAAATTAGGAAAACAAGAAATAACAGTAAATAGAAATTGAAAAAATGTCATACCCGACGAGACCTGAACTGACTATCTCTATCTATAGCCGATATATCGCTTTAATGTTATTTTCTTGTTTGATTTTTTTAATTTTACAAATCCCGTTACAGATATCTCAAATAATAGGCTACTTGACACATAACTAATTTCATACAATAAATGAGTATTTCTTACAGTATTTAGCTTACGAAAACGAAATATATCGATTTTAATAACTAAATGCGTAAGAATAATTTAAAAATTCAATTTAAAAAAATGTGTTTAATTTTAATCGCCGAAAACGCTGTCGTCCATGTTGTGACTTCATACAAATTGTAAACAAAACGAGTAATTTGACGTGGTGTTATTACAAGTATAAATATTTCGATAAAAATTCCTTATCACGTTCTTAATTTATTTGCTTTATTGAAAAACAATAATACATTCATTATGGACGTTTGTTTCACAAAAGCAGACAGCACAAATTTGCCAAAAATTGATACATTAATGGTTCGTACTTTCTTTGCCTTGAATCCAGATTTCTGCTCTGCCGAGCTAAGAAATGTCAAGACTTCTATGTAAGTACAGTGCAGTTGTTAAATAGTAGACATAATAAAAAGGAAGAATGAGTGTATTTATTCTTTTCAGAAAAGGGATTCAAAAGTACCTACTCATTTATGTCATAAGTATCGTAACCTCTGAATAATGTAACTAACATCTATTTGAATTCCTTGATGTGTTTTTGCATTCTCGGACGATGCAATAACGATAATTACTGTATTTTTTATGGAAATTAGTTAAAATGATGTTTTTAAAGTAAAGTAAACTGGAAAATTGTCCGTGTTTATATGTCAAATGATTGTTTACAATACGTATGACGTCATAAAATGGCGGACAGCGTTTTCGCACCTACATGAAGAGATGGATTTTAAATTACAGTTTTGTGGTTTCATAGGTGTTGAAAAAATATAGTTATATATTTTTTACCTTAGTAGCACAAATATTAACTATTTAGGACCTTTAGTTTAGTTTAGTTTAAAAAAGAGGCTATTATTTTATCATTGATGTATAAAAAATCATTTTGACGGTTGTTAAGTTTTATATTACGTTTAGAATTAAAATAAATGATTTCAAAAGAATTGTTGATAATAACCAATTACTAACTAACTGCGTTTATTTTGCATGCAACCACTTAATTCCTATTCTAACAAATACATTATTAGTAATTTAAGTATTTAAGACTTTTCTCATGGGATTTTTAAAATTTAGAAATTAGACAAACAAGAAATGACAGTAAGAAGAAATTGAAAATCTGACACATCGATGGGAAAAATTAAGTAAGTGTCCTAGACGACATGAGTTAAATCGGTTTAAGTCGCTATCGACAACAGATATAGATCGCAGGAAGAAATCTGTTGTATGTGACTTTTTTTGAATTTCTCTTTAATGTGATTTCTTGTTCGTCTTATTTTTTAAAAGCTTGTATGTCAACAATTAATTTGAAAGGCTATTTTTTGGAAGATCTAAATATTTTCTGTTTATTATGCGCGAAATAACAAAAAACTCATGACCAGTTGAAACGTGAAATTCTTCAAAGCGATTTTTTAATTATAAAAAAATCAGGTACAATATAAGTAACAACTAAAATAATCTTACGGTAATTGTGATATTTAACAATTAACACTTTACATTTGCCAATAAAAGTAAAACTATTCTTAAAAAAATACATCTAAAATTAAACAGTAAATAAGTTTTACCAATAAACTCATGAATTTATTCAAGGTCATCTTCACGACACCGTTCGCATTACTTGTATCAAAATTCACTAAACTGTTTGCCGAAAAAAATTAAACAATTAAAGATTTTGGGAATTTAATTTTTTTAAATTTAGATAGTATACAAACAAGAATAGGTCAAAAGACAGTGAGGAAAAATTAAAAAAAAGGGTCTGGCAGTCAGTGGGACTGCCGGCAGAAGTTATACTTCTATGCACGCGCCTGGATTCATAAATTTTTATGCAAATGATTTAGCAAAATCATTATATGATATTTGTGTTCAGCGACCTCAAAAACCTCCTAGTACCAAGTACACACTGATTTTGTATCAAATTTGCATAACATTTTCTGGAGACGAAGTCCGTCTTAAGTACCAGGTGTTTCGTCCTTCAACTGATAAAGGATTTTAAAAGGATTTACCTCCATACCATGTTTTGCCAAAATCATAGCTCCACCACGTTTATTCTGTACACGACAAAAATAAGAGCTCGGTTCATAACCAAAAACACTTAGATGCTGAACCTCTTCTGTTAAAAGAAAGTGCTCGACCAAACAAATAGCACTGTATTTTATATTATGACACATGGTCGCCATCATTTTCAGTTTCAGCACATGATGGACAGATGATTAAATTTTGACCAACCACTTTTGCTCCTCTTAGACGAACTAGGCAAGCAGGATGATACTGTTTTTCACATTTGGTACATTTTAATTCGCCTTTTAGAGATCGTTTACCACTCGCACATGTAATTTTCACATTTATATCATCATCACTCGGCGCCATCAAATATATATATATCAATGGCATCACTGTTAACTAATAAAACTTAATAACTACAAACACAGTCAAGTAGAAATATTTTTTTTTTAAAAATTAACTGTATTCAATTAAATAAATACTTAGAAAAATAAGACCAGTTGATGTGTGTCCTTACTTCAAACACGAAAACTAAACAGTAAAACGATCAATGTACAAAAAAAGTGTTTACAAAACCCCATAGTGCAAAACATAATGCAACCATGTGACGGTAGTATGGACTACAATACAATACTCATTACTGAATATTATTATTAAGATTATTAATATAAAATACTAAACTTTATATGTTTACTTACGTGACAGAATTATAAAGTTATCTGTCAAACACAATGTAATACGTCACTATGATATTCCAAAACATTAGCTCAGATTGTTTTTTGTATATCTATCTCTTTTCAATGTACTGATAACTTATATGTGTTTCTGTCTCTCTCTTACTCACACCATTACATATGTAATGATTTTTGCCATTTAACCCCACACAAATCCAGTGCATAAATAGAAGTATAACTTCAAAAATGTCGCATCCAGTAGGATTCGAACCCGCAACCTTTGCCTCTAGGCGGCAACGCTGTAACAACTAAGCGATTATTTCGCTTTTTTGTCGTTAAACTTAACTCATGTTTTTCTTAAGCATATGTACCTATGTATAACGTTAATGAGAGGGATTATTTGTCAAATCAACAATTGCAACATCAACTTATATATACTTAATCTATAAATTTTAAGAAATCCCATAAAACTTGTCTCAAATAATTAAATAACTAAAAATTCATGATTCCGGTCTCCTCACCAAAAAAAAATATAAGACAGGGCACAAAAAAAAAAATTAGAGTTTGATGCTTCAATTGTGGCATGAGTTGAATCTAAAAAGACTGAAAAGTTAACTAATTAATAAGGCATCTGTGGCTTAGATTTTAGAGCGTTAACGTGTAGAGGTAAAGGTTGCTAGATCGAGTCGTGCTGGATATGACATTTTTTCAATTTTCCATTTTTCCTTAATATACTTTCTAAATTTCTCAAAAATATCATGAGAGATATTTTAAAATAATAGTTAACTGATAATTACCTTTAATATTTTTAAAGTAGGTACTGCTTTTTATTCCATGAAATAAAAACATAATCAACGGTGAAATTCCTACTCACCCGACGTAGCTAATATCAACAAAATGTTAATGATAAAAAAATCAAACCAAGCTGGAACAAAAATTGACAATGACTTTACTTTTTTGTGTCATTAGTTAAGGATAATATTTGTCGAAAATTAGAATCTGATCTAATTTCGAGAATTGCATGAAAAGTTTGACGAAAACAACAATTTGCATACACAATAGTGAATAAATTCATACTGTCCTTATTTTGATGATTCGTGAAAACACGATGTTGTTGCAGCTGGTTTTAAAAACTTGGAACCAGCAAGAGAATTGGTTGCAATCATTTTATATTCTGTTTTTTTATATATCATTCTTTTTGTAATATTGCCGATATGAAATCTTTCCACAACTTTCCCATTATTTTCAAATCTCAATAGTCTAAGAGCTAGAGTCGAAATTTCACCGTCTTCCGTAATATAATATTTCTCTTTTAAAACATGTTCATTTCATACAGGTATTTACGTTGCTGCTCAGGCAGACACCCTAGTGGATACAGAAGGTACCTATAAGTGGTGAAAGTGGCCAATTTTTTTACGCAAAATTGTCGTCATCGATAATATGGATGAAACTTTTCCCAGTCGAAGGTGTTGATACAACAATTCGAAATCCCGACGGTCGAACACCTGAGTGGATACAAAAAATGTGGCGGAGAAACATAAAGATGTCCAAAGTTTGCGCAAAAAATCGTCCTCGATAATATGTCTGCCATTTCTACCACATGGGGGAACCTTAAGAAGCCTAAATCCTAAATGGTGTTGAGCTGGGTGGATATAAAAGGGGTGGCGGAAACCTTCTTTCTATCTACTCAGGTGTCCACCCCTCGGGATTTCGAGTTGTCGTATCAACATCTTCGACTTGGCAAATATTCATACATATTATCGATGACGAAAATTTTCCGTAAAAATTGACAAATTTCAGCCCCTATAGCTACTCCCTGTATCCAATAGGGTACTCGCCTGAGCGGGAACATAAATACCTGTATTGAATGAACATGTTGCAAAAAATAAATGTCATATTACGGATAATAGCGAAATTCGGATCTAGCTCTTCAGCTACAAACCAAATTAGATTAATTTGTCAAAGTATTGGAACTTAAGGTTGAACGGTGATTGAGTCTCAATTAGGTTCATGGCTCCAAAACAATAATTGAACCCCGTTTGATCTTGTACATTTGCATTGTATTTGAGTAAATTACGATAACAAAATGTGAATTATAATAATTTGTTATGAAAAGATATGGCAATTATTCATACAAAACCTTTGTTCAACTTAATTAATTTTTTGAAGTTATACTTCTATTTATGAACTCGATTTGTGTAGAGTTAAATGGGAAAAATCATTACATATGTAATAGTGTGAGTAAGAGAGAGACAGAAACACATATATGGTATATTGGTGGGTAAAAACAAAGATGAAATATTTACCACATGTTTAGTCATAACTATAAGTCCTTTAAATACCGTTTAAACATTCAGTACATTGAAAAGAGATAGATATACAAAAAACAGTCTGAGCTAATGTTTTGGAATATCATAGTGACGTATTACATTGTGTTTGACAGATTATTTTATAATTCTGTCATGTAAGTAAACATATAAAGTTTAGTATTTTATATTAATAATTATATTCACATGGTTGCATTATATCCTGCACTATGCTTTTAAGTCGAATACATGCGTGTGAATTAAAACCTGTTTCTGCAAAGTTACTGAAAAGTGCAGTTCAAAGTGCGTTAAAATTTTGTAAAAGTGTGTATATGTTGTTGGAAAATGTTTTGCATTGTTTTCTAGTGTTTTAAAATCTGTAATAGCCCACGGTAAGCGAATCGGGTTTTGTAAACACTTTTTTTGTACATTGATCGTTTTACTGTTTAGTTTTCGTGTTTGAAGTAAGGACACACATCAACTGGTCGTATTTTTCTAAGTATTTATTTAATTAAATACAGTTAATTTAAAAAAAAATATTTCTACTTGCCTGTGTTTGTGGTTATTAAGTTTTATTAGTTAACAGTGATGCCATTGATATATATTTGATGGCGCCGAGTGATGATGATATAAATGTGAAAATTACATGCGCGAGTTGTAAACGATCTCTAAAAGGTGAATTAAAATGTACCAAATGTGAAAAACAGTATCATCCTGCTAGCTTAGTTCGAGAAGCGCAAAAGTGGTTGGTCAAAATTTAATCATCTGTCCATCATGTACTAAAAATGAAAATGACGGCGACCATGCGTGGAACAATGTCGATACTCTAAGAAGAGAGAACAGTTTAATGAACCAATTGCTCATCCAGATGATGGAAAATTGCGACTTATTACATGGTAGACTGAACGATATGGAAGACCTGGTAGAAAAACTCTCCATAGAATTGAAATCATTACGTGACGAAAAGATAAACAAGATAACAACCCCTCTACCTCCTGTTCCTCACGCCATTGCTTGGTCATTGCAATCGGAGGCGCGCACGAACAAATCGAGCGCACGTAGGACGCGCTCTACGACTACGCAGGGTACGTCACACCAAACCGAGCTGAAGTTGGATACAAGTTGTGATCGTGCCCGCAAAACATATGGTCAAGTGGCCAGTCGTCCTGTAGCAACAGCAGAAACAGAAAATTTTGATAATCTGAACAGAAAAGAAGAAGACCTGGCCAATAACCAAGATGGGATTTTTCAGATTCAACGTCATCAAAAAAAACGCCAACAATACAAAAAAACGTCTGGGAAATGCAAAAGTATCCCAGGAAAATGAAATAAATGGCTTCTCGGGTGGAGAAAGAAGAGCTTGGATATATTTAAATCGTGTTAAAAGACAAGCAACTGAGGCTATGATAACAGATTACATAAAGAAAAAGGTGAGTTTTGAAACTAAAAATATTTGCGTAAGGGAGATACCCACTGATCCAAACAAACTCAAATGCTTTGTTGTAACAGCACCGTTAAAGCGCAAGGATGAGCTATACGATCCAGATTTCTAGCCTCGGATGGTTGGCATTAAGAGATTTGATTTTACGAAACACAGTGAATTTTTGCAAACTGCCGGTAATTTTTAATAAAAGGCTACATACCTTATTTATTCCTTGTTGATAATAGCCAACCTGAAATTGTTAGTCATAATACGAACATATTTAGCATATTTTATGTCAATATCTGCTCAATTAGAAACAAGATAGGCGTTCAGGAGGCCTTTCTCCATGATCATAATATAAAATTTATTTGTCTGGTCGAGCACTTTCTTTTAACAGAAAAGGTTCAGCATCTAAGTGTCTTTGGTTATGACCCGAGCTCTTATTTTTTGTCGTGTACAGAATAAACGTGGTGGAGCTATGATTTTGGCAAAACATGGTATGGAGGTAAATCCTTTAAAAATGATCAAAAACTTATCAGTTGAAGGACGAAACACCTGGTACTTAAGACGGACCTCGTCTCCAGGAAATGTTATGCAAATTTGATACAAAATGAGTGTGTACTCAGTACTAGGAGGTTTTTGAGGTCGCTGAACACGAATAACATATAATGATTTTGCTAAATCATTCGCATAAAAATTTACGAATCCGAGCGCGTGCATAGAAATATAACTTCTGCCGGCAGTCCCACTTACTGCCACACCCTTTTTTTTAATATAATCGACAATTAGAAAGAATGAAATTGTAACATGATTAAGATAAAAACCCATCTTGTTCATCTAAATTGAATAATGATGTTTGTGTACCACTTTTTTTATTGCCGAACAAAACTACAAAATTTTACGGAAACTGTTTCGGACATTAGGTGACATATTCCTCAAATTTAGGATTGAAATTTTCTCTAATAAATGTATTGATGGAAAACATATTATTATCAAAAACTGAAATCAAAGTCTGTCGTTTTCATTTAGAACAGAACAGGCATCGCACAATTCAGTCCCTTGGTCTATCACGGGAATATAAATAGATCAAACTCTTAAATTTTTAAAGTTTTTTTTCGACTGCTATTTCTGAAACCCGTAGATGAACCAGATGTCTTTACTGAAAATTTGATAACCACAATTCCGATGATCAAGTTCTGTGACTATATTACGAAAGAAGGGCAGTTTCGAATTTAACTAATTGAACCACCAATCCATGTGAGCCTTTTCATTCTCGACTAAATAAACATTTTAAAAGTGCGATTCCAAATATGTTTAATTTTATCAAGACATTAAAAGGAATTCACACAGAAACTAATTTACAGTTTTGTAATAAGCCCAATAAAAAAAACAAAAAGCGTTATTAAAAAAACTTGCTCAGAGTGGCAAAGAATTAATTATCCAATGAAAATATTTCTTTATACGAGTATGTAAAAAAATTTTCTTTGACATTTCTGCCTATAGTTTAGACCACTGGTGGGCAAACTTTCCTCATGGGAGTCAATAGAAATAACTGTCAATGACGTCAAGATACGAGGTAAGGTTACGGAAGGCTTTCCACAGGAAGGGGTTTTATTGCCTCTACTGTGGAACATTGTTCTAGACAGCCCCATACACCACCTCAATGAACATGACCAGATGACATTTCAATTCTGACAACAGGAAAGTTTGAAAGCACCCTATGCGACAGAATGAAAATGGGTCTCAAAACTTTAGAGGTATGGTGTAAAGAGCAATCGCTGTCTATTAACCCCAAAAAGAAACGTAGGGGCTTAAAAGCACCTAGTCGTCTCAACGTTAAATTAAGCTCTGCTACAGAAGTGAAATACTTAAGTTTTATCCTTGACAGCAAGCTGACGTGGAACTCACACATAAAAAGCAGAGAGAGAGCAATGCCGCCGAACCATCATGGATAAAGTTCGTAATTTGGAAAAGGAACTCAGTGCAGCCTACTGAAAAAACACTTTAGGCCAAAGACATGCAAAAATGTTGATAGGGCCTTCATTACTCTTAGAGTTTCAGGAACCTAAGCTCAGAGTAATCGAAAGAATTCTCAAAAGTCACTGCCCACTGAGGCACCATTTCAGTAAAATGGTCAAAGTGGACAGTGAAACATGCAGATTATGTGAGTATACAGAATAATCGTTCACCAATGACATATGTAAATACCCTTCTTAAAGGCTGATCAGATTACAAACGTACATCCTAAGCGGATTATAGACTAAGTCTAGATCTTATAAACTTATAATGAGGTAGCAGTAAACTATGCCAACCGACCCCTTTTATAATCTAAAATCTACAATCTACTTTTTCTGCCATTCTGAAACTATATCAAAAAAGACACGACAAAAGAATAGTACATATTATACGTTACAAGGTCGGTAGGTGACTTATTACAGTACGAGTTAGTTTACGGACGAGGCGACGTAGGAGCCGAGTTTGGAAATGAAAACGAGTACTGTAATAACACCTAACGACCATGTATCGTATTATATTTTATTTCATCCTGTTTTTATAAATTAATAAATTCATAAAAATTTTAACAGTAGTTCGTAACTTGACTAAAAATAGTTCGTAACTTGATTAGTTAGGTCAAATTACCTTGAAAGCCAGCTGTCACTGTCAAATATTTTTTTATTATTAAGATTTAATTGTTAATATAAAATTGAATAACATCGATTTCTTTTTAAATATGGATGTAAAAGTAAGTAATTAATTATTTTATTTTTATTTTATAGTCATTATAGTATTTTTAAATGTCAAAAATTAAAAGTAATTGTCTTCCTTTAAGCAATCAGAGCAGCGTTGCTAGGCAACACATTACAGTACCTGATATCGTAATGTTTTACTTACCGGCGCCAAATTGATTATAGGGAAGTGTATTTACTGGACAGGATGAAATAAATATTATTTGTGTATAACGTTATTATTCATTGCTTGAACAAAAGTCTGAGACACTTATTAAAATTTTGTGACTCTGCATTGCAGAGTCTGCAAAAAGTCAAATTAAAAATTATAATATAATTAAATTGGTGCTTTTTAAAACATCCATCTTGAGAAAGTAAGAGTAAAATAGGCAAAAAACAAGAAGAAAACTACAGTGTATCGAGATTTAAACCTAAAAGACCCTTATTCAGTTCTTAAAATGCTGGCAGTTACTTTCTAAATATTTAATTAAAAAAAACTTTCATCATAAAATTTTAACAAAATGTTATCTACAGTAAATAGATTCGGTATGTCGAAACAACAGAATTGTTAAATTAAATAACGATGTTATTGCAACATTAAGTTTGTTAGATACATATTATAATTTTTGCAAATAATGACATTTAATTTTATGATTTGATAACTATGTTCAATAAACATAATTTTTGAAATAAAAAAAATCTTATTTATTTATAATGTAATTTGAATTTTATATATAGAATAAAATTTTTTCAGACCCAAAGTATCAGCATGGACTTTTTGGAGAATGAGACGATATGTTGTAGCAATCTTAGCTTTTCTAGGATTTTTTACCTCATATGCTTTAAGAGTAAATTTGAGTATTGCAATAGTAGCCATGACAGAATACAGAAATCTTACAATGGAAAACGGAACAGTTATTATGGTAAGGTTAATAATTTTTCATTCATTTAAAAAAAATAATGATAAGATGGACTTATCTTCTTATCTACAAAAGATAATCGAGAAATTAAGTGTAAGGCTCAGTAGTCAAAATCAGTAAAATAGTGCACAGGCACAAGAAGGCTGTAATGCAACCCTAGATGTTAAACGCTGAAAATCATCAACAATGTGGCTTATTAATATATTGGTTTGAATATCAGTTATGGCTTATGGCTGCTGCTAAAAAGCGGCTTCTGGGTATCACGATATTTGGCATGTCGCCTTTTTAAAGTACTCTTTGGTAATTTGTAGTTCTCAGATCATCTGTTGAAACTCAACTTACTCGATAATACTTTTTTCATAACTCTTTTTATATCTTCTTCGTTCCAAGACTTGACTGTTTTATAGTTATTAACCATCTAATAAAAAAATCAAAATAAAAAATAAAACATCAAGATAAAAACCAAACCCGTTTTGCCTTTGCCGAACTTGGGTAAATTCCCGTTTTTGACATCAAAACATCAAAAAACGACTTACGTGGATAAAACTGTGGGCCTACTCATGACAGTTTCGCAGACACTGATTGAAAGCGGGTGACGGGTGACTAAAATGTTGCCAAAAGAACCAATGGATAAAGTTAGTAGTTTCATATATACCTGCTGGGCTGTTTCACTTACCTTTTCCTCTACCGTTCAATTAGTCTAATGGCTATACTCTAAAAACATTCTTGGAGGTAATATATGACAGAACACACACACAATGCGAAGAACACTGTATGAACAACACTTTGGTGTCCGAAAATCACTAGGTACGCGGCTACCTGTTTTCTTCGCACCATAAAACGTTGAATAATGTAAAACATAAAAATTATTCCAACTTCTATCCAAACTAGTATGTACAAGATAATTGATGGAAATAGAACTGAGGATATAGAAATAAAGGAAAGGGTAAGACAGGGCTGACTTTCGTCTCCAACTTTATTTAACTTGTTCTTGGAGAATTAAAAGTAAAGAGAAGTAAAAAGTGAGAGTGCAGAATTGATTTTAAATGATGAACGATACTGTTGAGACCGTCCTAATCGACAAATCAAAACAGGAACCGATGTTCAATAGACTTTCTTGCATTGGTGAAGAATATATGGTTTTAAAATAAACGATAAGAAGATTAAGTATATGATAATATTTCAAAATATAAACGGTTTTGAACATGTTTTACATTTTCTGAGCACAAGATTAATAATGAAGTAAGCTGTACTCAGAAAATCAGAATATGCATCAAGATAGCACGTGTACCCTTTAAATCAATGAACTCCAAATAGTGAAAGAAAAAGAATACGTTGAGACTATCCAAAGACGTAAACTGAAGTACTTCGGACTTTTATAAAAAACTCAATTTATCTCTTGTTACAGCTGGTACTATAAAGGCACAATTAAAGGTCCGCGTTCCTCGGACTGAAGAAGAATTTCATGGTAGAACTATTCCGAAGAGCACTATTCCAGTTAACGATCGCAAACACCATTCTTCGAAATGTACGCACTTTAAGAAAGGTATACCATTAATAAATATTTAAGAAGGTAAAAATATCCTGAATATTATTAATAGGACCCCTGTGTAAGCAATTTGTATAAAGGAATAAGAGCAGGGGTTTTGAACCTAGAGGCAAATACTCAGAAAGCCTGGGTACATACCCAAGCATCTTTCAAGTGGAAACCAGTGCCATTGAAAAATGTGTAGAATTTAATATCGAAAGTAACTATCGTAGATAAAACATTGTAATCACGTCAGATAGTCAAGCAGGCATTAAAGCTCACACACAATCAGTTCAATGGTCTGGGAATGCCCAGGCAAACTAAATGAACTAGGACAAAATAACACCGTCTTATGGGTTCCAGGACACATAGGAATAGAAGGAAATGAAACAGCAGATACGCTGGCAAAAAAGGAGCTGTGACCAGAAGTATCTTTTGGAATCAGCAGTAGTACCTACAGTCTTAGAAAAACTAAGGTACTGGAACGATCTAGAAGGCCTAAGACAACCGAAGACGCTCCTGGGAGAATAGGGAATATCAACCGGGCACTCCCGATTAAGAGGACACATAAAAAAACTAAGATTGGTAGGTGAAGCAAAGTGCAGATTCTGCAAGGAAGAGAACGAAACCTCTCAGAATGCTTTGCATTACGTAATTCTAGGGTCAGATATCTATGATCATATAAAATAAAGATAAAGATCTATCTAACTTTCTAAGAAAGATAGGACTAGAAGAGCTGTTATAAGTCACTTATACATACCTACATACAAGCAATTGGTATTATTTTAATTTGAAATTAGTATTAATTGTAATTACTATTACATTGGGTATGTAACATATTATTTTCGTTTTAATACAGCTGGAGCTAGTCATTTGCTTATTTAAAAAATTTAATTTGGCACGTTTGGAATTGTAATGATGTGTAGTTTTATTTGGTTTAATCTAATAGTTTAAATATGTTGACGTTCGTTGTTAATGGAATGTGGAAGTATTAAGGATTTTTTTCGATAAAACATTCAATCATTTACTGAATTTATTAACACATTTATTAATTCCTGAAATAGGCTAGTTGACTCTTTTTTAAGCTAGGTCCTAAATAGTTTATATTTGTGCTACTAAGGTAAAAAAAATATTACTATATTTTTTAAACACCTATGAAACCACAAAACTGTAATTTAAAATCCATCTCTTCATGTAGGTGCGAAAACGCTGTCCGCCATTTTAGTCTATAGATTATCTGTGCTCTGACGTCATACGTATTGTAAACAAACATTTGACATATAAACACGGACAATTTTCCAGTTTACTTTACTTTAAAAACATGATTTCAACTAATTTCTATAAAAAATACAGTAATTATCGTTATTGCATCGTCCGAGAATGCAAAAACACATCAAGGAATACAAATAGATGTTAGTTACATTAATCAGAGGTTACGATACTTATGACATAAATGAGTAGGTACTTTTGAATCACTTCTGAAAAGAATAAATACACTCATTCTTCCTTTTTATGTCTACTATTTAACAACTGCACTGTACTTACATAGAAGTCTTGACATTTCTTAGCTCGGCAGAGCAGAAATCTGGATTCAAGGCAAAGAAATTACCAACCATTAATGTATCAATTTTTGGCAAATTTGTGCTGTCTGCTTTTGTGAAACCAACGTCCATAATGAATTTATTATTGTTTTTCAATAAAGCAAATAAACTAAAAACGTGATAAGGAATTTTTATCGAAATATTTATACTTGTAATAATACCACGTCAAATTACTCGTTTTGTTTACAATTTGTATGACGTCACAACATGGCCGACAGCGTTTTCGGCGATTCAAATTAAAAATAAAAAACACATTTTTTTAAATTAATCTTACGCATTTAGTTATTAAAATCGATATATTTCGTTTTCGTAAAGTAAATACTCTAAGAAATAGTCATTTATTGTATGAAATTAGTTATGTGTCAAGTAGCCTATTTTAACTGTGGTATTAATCAAATTACGTTAATCTATACATTTGTACATTGTGTTTGAAAACAATTTCATATGCAGTATTATTTAGTCTGTATATTAAGAAATCTACAATTTTTTTATTTACTGCATATAAGTAAATAACCGTGAGTTTCAGGTCAGAGACTTTGATTGGGATACAAAACTTCAGGGCTACATACTTAGTTCATTTTTTTATGGTTATATGACAACTCAGTTACTTGGAGGATATTTGGCAGCCGAAATCGGAGGCAAACGAGTATTTGGAACTGGAATAGCTGTTACAGCTGTACTAACTTTAGTTACGCCATGGATAGCTAGACTCAATGTGTACTGCCTATTAGCTGTAAGAATTATCGAAGGAATTTTTGAGGTTTGTGTTTTTTATCTTTTTTACATTTATAATTATTTCTCTCTTTTATTACTTACTTTTTTACAACAAATTTTCTGGTGTAGTTGGCTAAAGCTTTAAAAAAAATAAAAACAATTTTTTCTACAACCGTGCGTAAAGTATTACCTTTACGCACGGTTCAAGGTTCAAAAAGTTTAACTTTTTTTCACTAGTGAAAAAAAAAGTTTTTCATAAGAATATGCAGATTTTTACGTGTGATATTGGCCGAGGTTGTAAGGTGTATACCTTCTACCCAGATGACTCGGGTTCAATTCCGGGAAGGAAACTTTTTTTTTATTATTTAATTGTGTAAATATATTTAATTGTTAAATTATTGCAGTTTAATACATACAAAACTAGATATCATATTCAGTAATTTTTAATTTGATTTTTAATATGACAGAAATATCAGTTCATGAATAAGGGTAAGTATTTTTATTTAAATATACGTAGGCTCTGACTGATTGACATTTCAATTAATTTATAATTCAAGCATTTCGCGTTTCTACGTACCGGTATTATAAGGTAAGATTAATTTAGAAAATAAATATTTTGTTATCTAAAATATGTTTTAAATATAATATTTTTTTCGCAGTAGTGCGTAAAAAAAATCAGGCCTATACATGTATTTCTTGTAAAAAAATTCGGTTGTAGAAAAAATATTGTATGCAACTCGTGCGTAAAGGTTCCTTTTTTGACTCATGTGATTGTCGCATTCGCCTGCGGCTCATGCGACAACATTCACATTCGTCAAAAAAGGTCACTTTACGCACTAGTTGCATAAATAACTATTTTAGTGGCATTAATTATTAATAATAACTGATTTAAATTAATGTTAACTAAACTGTTAACATTAGTGTCTTCACCAAATATAATTTGGCAATTTTCGGGGACATTCGTGCTTTTTTTAAAACTAACGCTTATGATCACGATATTCCAATTATTTTACCAGAAATAAAAAAATGATAAAAACATTAGCAGGATGAGTTTAGCTTACCTGAATCATAGGAATAAAAAAAGTAGTACGTCATAAATTAATCCTGCACTTTAGAGTTTGGAGGCGACTAAGTCGTGGGTTGTGGGGTACTTATAAGTCAATAGGATTAATATTAATGTCAATTTAAACTAAGTGACATAAATTAGTAACAATGTCGAAAATAAAAGGAACTTGTATAAAAGCACCATCTAATGTTTTTGAAAACAAAGATACTAGAGCTGGATCAAAAAACCTTAATAGTTTTGATGCTAAATGCCATGTGGTCTGCAGAGGTTGATAATCTCAGATACTAGGCAGATATTTCAACTAAAGTTGGTCAGTTTTCCGAGGGATTCCCTTCTTTCCTAGGGGAGTCTAGTCTCGAATACTAGAAGAGTTTGTCAACAGTGTCTTCATATAATGCGGTGCGCAACTCCCACTGCCCGAGAACTGAAACGATTGCAACCACTCCTCTAATTAACGTTATATTTATGCCAAAGGAGGAAAAGAGTAAGTGTCTTATAAGACATAAATTGAAATAAGATATAATTAACAACGCCAACTAATCGCTAGGCATCCGCAGCCAAATAGTTAAAGACAATATGGTCTATACCTCGAGGTCCAATTGTCTGTCAGTAAGGTCATTCTGACGTAAATGCAAGTGGAACCAATGCGACATATAAGACATAAATTGAATTAAGATATAATTAACAACGCCAACTAATCGCTAGGCATCCGTAGCCAAATAGTTAAAGACAATATCGTCTATACCTCGAGGTCCAATTGTCTGTCAGTAAGGTCATTCTGACGTAAATGCAAGTGGAACCAATGGAGGTTCAAATGAATGCTAGTTGCCATGTTTAACTTGGAAAGACTTACTATCTCTGTCTTTTTAACGCGCAATAGAATGAGATACTTTTAAGAAAAATGTCAACAATGGACAACATTATTAAGTACGCCAGTGCCGTTTGACATTTTTCTTAAAAGTATCTCTTTTTTTGCGCGTTAATTAGACAAAAAAGTAAGCCTTTTAGTTAAACATGGCAACAAGCATCCATTCGAACCTCGCATTGGTTTCACTTGCATTTACGTCACTGACAGACAATTGGGCCTCAAGGTATATATACAGAGATCGCAAGTTTGAATTCTGCCGAATGTATTTTTTATTTTTCGTTAAATAATTTCTTTTTTGTCTAATTGCTAAATTTTAAAAAAATTTATAATTTTTAAATCCAGTAAAATAAAAATGTTTAAAATGTTTACGAATAATATCACAAATTGAAATATTTATATTAGGCGAGGCAACGAAGCAGAAAACATACCAATTTTCGTAAGAGCGTCAGGAAAGTTTTAAACAAAAATTGTTATGTAAAAATGGAAAATGGGTTTTCTTTGTGCAATAATGCATTTTTCAAAGTACAATTTGAAGTGATAAAAATAAAATAGATTGTAATTCAGAAAAAATTGACAAGAAACAGTTCAATTTGACTACTCGGTGTTTTTTGAGGACCCTGAACACCAATATCAAGACGGCTACCGAAGCACCTGGTGCCCAGGATAAACCTTGCCTACTGGAATTTTGTGAAATTTCGATACAATTCATTCCAAATCCAAACTCGTTACTCTGTACTTTTCGGGGCCGCTGAACACGAATATCACTATGGCGATGGTCACCGAGGCACCTCGTGACCAAGGTTGACATCTTCTACTGAAGATTTGTATAAATATGATACAAAATCAGTACAAATTCATTTTCGATGTCAATGAATACGAATATCACGACGGCAACGGCCACCGAAGCACCTGGTGCCCAGGATAAACCTAGTCTACTCGTTATTTGAGAGTTTGGTGAGTTGGTAAATACGAATATCACTATACCGATGGTCAACTGGGCACCTGTGACCAGAGTTGACGTCGTCTTCTGAAACTTAATAGAATACCATTTAGTTGAAACTCATTACTTTCGGGTTTGCTAAAATAGAACATCTAGACGGTGATCGTCCTTGTTGTTGTTGGAATGTGAAGTGATACTACCAATAAAATATTTCATTTTAAATGTATATACCTTTATTACAAAAAATAATTTAAACAAATTTATAATTCAGTATTTTCATTTTCTTTATATACACCATATGATTTTCTTCATGTATTAATTTATTTACTTTGCCAGTCAATTCAATTTCTTGCGTCACTGCAATACAAGCCATGTTTTGTACACACACATGAAATTGCACAGTCAGTTTTGTACTCGCAAAATATTGACTTCATGATGCTTGATGAACCAGGTAATTGCCGAAGACACTTTTCCTGTATCTGTAGGTATGTCTGTGGTAACTGAATTGTACTCATCTTATGTTGCTCTAATACGTTTGGATTTTTAAAACTAAGTAATTCATTGTACATTGACAGAAGTGGTTGGTTGGAGAGGCTCGACTGTTAGACAGATGGTAGCATTTTATTAATGTTAGATAGATAGATAGATGTTCATTGGCTGTATCAATGGAACCTTTATAGATCTATTGTAAATACCCATTATCTGTTGGATAGGATTAGAGCACCTTGTCTAGACCTGCCTTCCTAACGAGACTTAATAGCCTTGACAGTGACCTTTCCACGTAACTTGAAAGTAGCCGGTTTGTCCTTTCCCAATACTAGATGCCGCGTCCTTGCAAGGCCTAGTCTTAGGTCATGAAATGCGGTTCGCTCCTCCTCTTGGCATAATTGACGAATGTCTTCATCTGCCAAGTTCAGCAGACTCTGGTGTATTGACAGAAGTTATTGGTGGAAGAGGCTCGTCTGTTAGACAGATGGTAGCATTTTATCAATGTTACAATGTTACCAAATATATTAAAACAGCCAAATTAAAAAAAAAAAAAAATATTTCAAAATTCGATCAAGCTTAAGAAATTATGTATGTACATCATTGAAGTTTAAAATTAAAAACAAAATATTATTAAGATTACAAATAAATTAGTGTATCGAGTAGATATATTTGGACTGATTTTGTATTTACATAAAACATAAAAAATAATTTGGTGTGATGTTCGTACTCAGTGTCACCGAAAAATTCCGACAAAAACGAATTTGGACTGAATTGTATTGAATTTTCATCAAATTCCAGTAGGCAAGGTTCATCCTAGGTACCTAGGCAAGAATAGTAGGATTACTCTCACAAAAACTCGTTCCATGCCACCGAAACTGTCGGTCCGCATTTCGGTCCGTATCGTTAGATTGATAAAAAAAAAATAAGTAGAAATCTGTATATATGCATAATGCGTTATAATAACACAAATTGAAGTACTATAACCTAATGAAAAAGTTAATAAAAATCTAAAAATTGGTAGATGAGGTAACAAAAACGTTATATCGGTAGATTACTTCCTAAATCATTAGATCTACCAAAAAATCGCTGCTCAGCAGTTCTCACAAAAATGCACAAGAAACGTCGTCAAACCGAAGAGAAATGTAGTACAAAGAACTTCAAAGGTGGCACGCCTTGTCTATATACGGTGACCAGGTGGTTCGGTAACCGTCATAATATTTAGGTTCAGAGACCTCAAAAACCCTCTAGTAGTAAAATTGAACTGATTTACGACGACGATTTTTTCTGAATTATATTTTTTTTAAATTTTTATCTCTTCAAAATGCTTTTTGCATTGTTGCATAAGGAAACTACCTTTTCCATGTTTACACAACCATTTGGTGCACAAAATTAAATAAATCAATCTTACTGCAAGAAATTGCCCATTTCGACTTCATTGTCTTGTTTATATCTAAAGACTATGACTTTTAATAATTGTACTGATAAAAATTGATACAAATATTATATTATAATATTTAACACAAAAGAGCTAAGAAATCCTTAGTAAACGTTATCTTCTTCAAAAATTAAAATATTAATTTGAATTACAAATAGAAATGAATATAAAAATTTTATTTTTTGTTTATATAACTAATTGTAAAACTTAATTTATGTGCTTCGTGTTTACACGTAGAGCACACAAATGCTGATAAAATCCAAAATGCTAACAATAAAAAGGTGTAAATAACAAAACGGAATTTTAAACCATTGTTTTCTTATATAATTTATAAAATATAAGTATTTAAAAACTAAAAATGAAGTAAAAATGTTTTTATTTTTAGGGTGTAACTTATCCTTGCATTCATGCAATTTGGTCAAAATGGGCACCACCTTTGGAACGGAGTCGTTTAGCAACCATAGCTTTCTCTGGAAGCTACATTGGAACAGTTGTTTCTATGCCTGTGTGTTCACTTTTAGCGTCTTCTCTAGGATGGGAGAGCATTTTTTACTTTTTTGGTGAGCATTTTATAAAACGTATGAATAATTTATTTATAATCCATCTAAATTTAAACATGTCTCTTTTTTTCTTTATGTTTTTCATTCTTTTAGTTTTTGTAGGTTAAAAATGGGTATTCTTGTTGCTTTCATTGCTGCCGTTGTAGTGCCTCTCAGAGCTCCTGTTATACTAAATAAACAAATCTTTAAACATTGTTTAACTTGATGCTGGCATTTCTTTGTCGAATCTTTGACGACCATAACAAAGACGTATATGTGATGGTGTCCGTTTTAATTTCCACAGTTTGCCGTAGGTTCGTTTGGCTACCATTAAAATGGGCATTGCCTGTTTATATAGGTGTTCACTATTCAAGATTTTGATTCCAAGTAAACTTTGAGTCTAATATTAGGTACCTTAAAGTCTTCGAGATCCGTCTTTTTGTAATTTTAAAGCTACTACTGTTTTTGGTGGAACTAAGAAATAAATTGAACGGGGAAGGCTGTTTTTAGAGATGAGAACACCAGTAATTTCTTTCTCTCGTTCCAAGCGCGACCGCTGCTCCAAGGAGATACCGCACAATAGAAGTAAAAACAGTGATAATTTCTGTTCATCTGTCCAGTAACTGTCTACATTTTTTGTCTAAACTCGTAAATGCTTTTAAATTTTCATTTATAACAATCTGCTTATCTAATACCTACTTTCAATTTTGGGATATTAAATATTTATTAAATAAACAAATAAACACTCTTCTTAGGTTCAATTGGTATATTATGGTGCCTACTTTGGGCGTTCGTTGTGACAGATCTACCTGAAGATGATCCTCGAATCAGTCAAGAAGAATTAAAATATATTATGAATAGTTTAGAAGTGAAAAGCAACAAAAAAGTTAAGATCCCTTGGGGCTCATTTGTAACATCAATGCCAGTTTGGGCTATTACAGTATCACATTGCAGTGAAAATTGGGGATTTTACACTATGTTAACTCAGTTACCTAAGTATATGAAAAGTAAGTAGATATGTGGAATATATCATTAAGAGCAGTTACAGAATCTTTATTTTAAAAAATAAGGATTACATTTTATGGTACAAATATTGTTCGTTATTATAGATATAGACACATTTTCAATTTAGTTAATAGCTAAGAGACGGGGTAAATTTATTCTCTTTCTGGGTAGCATTACTTACGTTACATATAAATCACTGTAGATCGTTAACGAACGGCATTTGGACCATAATATAAAAATTAAAGCGTTGTATTGTCAGGAGAATATTATTCACTTGTCTGTATATATATTTCTTAAATTTCAATTAGTTCTAAAGTATAAAGAAGTTCATAGACCAAAAGTGGTTCCTTAAAAAATCATTTATATACAAAAATAAAATTCGTCTCGGCAGCTCAAAGTTTAAAGCTTCTTTTCTTGCCATGGTATAATGTCTCTCTCTTTCTCTCTTCAACAACCTTTTGGCAACCACTCCTGGATATAGTTCTCCCCTTGTCGTTTCCATTCTATCCGGTCCTGTGCTACTTGAAACCACTTTCTTCCTACATTCCCTCTTATGTCTTCTATCCATCGCACGTCCTACACGTCTTCTGGTTTCCCTAGGTCTCCATTACATAATTCGTTTTGTTCATCTTTCGTTTCCTGTCTTGCCACATGTCTCACCCAATTCGATTTCTGACGAGCAATATATTCTATGACATCATCCACCTTCGTCTTCTTTCTGATATCCTCACAACCTATTTTTAACATTTCGATTGCTATTTTGTCTTCGCCAGGAGCAAGACCAGTCTTCTTGATTTCGGCACTGTTTATGTCCGGAATTTCTTCTGAACCAACATTTAAAATTCTCTTCTGTACGGTATAATATACTACCTACATATTACATGCTACGACTATCTTTGATACCTATATTTTTATATTTATCTGGCTTTGAATTAACAAAAATATTTATTATTTTAGGGGTTTTAAACTTCAATCTAAATGCAGCAGGATTTTTATCTGGTTTACCGTACTTATTGATGGCTATAATGACACAATTTTCGGGTCATTTTGCTGACTGGTTCTTGGTAAAGGGAATTTTAACGACCACTCAAGTAAGAAGGATTTTTAACTGCAGTGGGTTCGTCGCACAAACTATATTTATGATGGCAGCAACATACTGGCTTACTCCTGAAGGTGCTACTTTCTGTATTTCTATGGCAGTTGGATTGGGTGCTTTTGCATGGGCTGGATTTAGGTATTTCTTTTATTATTTTTTTATAGCTTTATCCAATTTTTGGAAGCATAGTTTTCTTAGGGTGTGGTACGAATTTGGATAAGTAAGACGTAAACGACAGTCACAATAGGTCACGTCACGTCCGTCAGAATAAGTCACGTTATATGCTCTGTCAAATAATCCTTTAGTGCATGATTAAGAGTGAATAAAAGTAATTTTAAATATTAAAAAGTGATCACAACTAATCACAACCGATCACAACTGATTTTATGTCATCGTAAATGATAGGAAGTGCTTACAAATGATTGTTTTTCATACGTTTGTTCGGTCGGTTAAGACTGTTTTTCGGACCCACGTATAGTACAAAATTTGTGTTTTTTTAAATCTAATCTATCTGATTGTTCCTTAGACTGCAATTTTTTAAATAAACATGCATATATTAGGTTTGTTCCAACAGACCAAAAAACTATTCTAGAACGGTCCGGGAACTGTGCAGTAGACGAAATCTCGATCCCTTCAATTTACTGAGTTGTTTCGTAACGGTTCTAGAACGGTTTTTTGGTCTGTTGGAAGAGACCTATTTACAGTGTGGTCTCGATATAATAAGCTAAAAGGTAATGACTTGTTTCTTAAAGTAACAATATTTTCATTTAAAAAAATTTCTCCATTCCTCCAAAAGTTGTTTTAAAGTGTTAAATATTTTTTTATTATTATTATTAAAAGAGCCAGCAGTTAGCAGTAAGCAGGTGGCAGCGGTATTAGTAACATAAACTATTCTTAAAATCTTTCAATAGAAGACCGAAGTCATACTTTGATGTCATAAAAGATAAATCAGAGCGAGCCATTATAATACATCCTAAAGACGACAGTCAGACTCATAAAGATATAAAGTCGGATATCCTGTGCAACGTCAATCTGCGTAGAGAAAACTTACAGTTCTCCATAGTCAAAACTGTTAAAGATGAAGGAGTTTTAATAGCCCGCAGAAGTTGATCTGAGAATGAAAAATATCTTATCCAGTAAAGATTTTCTGACGCTTACATTGTAAAAGAAGTTGAGGCTGTACCTACTTCAAAAAATTCGCATTATAGGCATGAGTCTGAATCTCATCTATGAACTAGAATATTCGATAACCTTCTAGAACAACTAAATAAATCTATATTGTAACGGGATAACCGTAAAGGAAGGGACCTTAATTTGAAAGATTGTTGTTGACAGTTGATTTTTAGAAGTTTGTAAAAAAAATCAACTGACCATTTTAAATAATGTTTCTAGAAAATTCTAGAAACTTCTAAACACACTGACTAGATTAAATAATGTTGTATATAAGGGGATGCATGGGCAGTTAACGTCAGTTCAAGTCAAGTGTTCAGAAGAGTTCATTGTATTGTCAAGTAGTTAGACGTTATCCAGCAGAGTTCAGTGTATCTTAACAATTTTGTAAATAAATTGTGTAAAAAGCCCCCATACGTGTTTCAATATATTCAGCGAACGAAAAATGGCGAGCAGTTTTTTTGGCTGTCTGCTGTTTGCTTATTTAGTTTCTGCATTCTTCTTAATTCATTAAATAAATTATTCTTACTTGTTGTTACAGTATGAATAATGTAAATATTTAAATTTGATCTAATATTATGTTATTTTTAGTATAAATCATCTGGATATTGCTCCGCAGTATGCTAGTATTCTTATGGGCTTTGGAAACACTTTTGCTACCATTCCTGGTATAGTTAGTCCAATTTTAACAGGATATTTGGTAACCGATGAGGTATGTATAAATGTACCTATATATTTAGATTTACCTACATGGCAATAGAATACATTATTAAATTGTTAAATCATAGTTTTGGAGTTATACTTCTACTCTTGCGCCGGGCGTTGAAAATTTGTATCAATCATTACAATACGTTACATATTTAAGAGAGAGACAGAAACACATATAGGTCGGTAAAAACAAAGATGAAATATTTACAACATGCTATAAGTCGTTACTATAAATCCTTTGAATACCGTTTAAATATTCAGTACATTGAAAAGAGATAGATCTACAAAACACAGTCTGAGCTAATGTTTAAGTATCATAGTGACGTTTCACATTTTGTTTGACAGATTATTTTATTATTTTTTCACGTAATTATACAGATTAAGTTTAGTCTTTTATAATAATAATATTCAGTAATGAGTATTGTATTGTAGTCTATAGTACCGTCACATGGTTGTAGTATAGGTTATATTATATCCTGCACTATCCTTTTGAGGTTGTTGGCTACACAAACAGAGTTTTAAAAAAATCTATTTCAGTTAACTTTTTGGGATATTAGATATTATAATGTATTTTATAAACATTCTTTGATTATTTTCACAAAATTATTAAAAATATAAATATTCTTTCATTTATCGCATTATATATGCGTATAGGTTACTTCTTATGGAAATTTTCAAGTTTAACTTTTTATGACTTAGCATGAATACCTGGTGCAAGGGTCAACAAATACGCTACTAACGTGACTTCTTCTAGAAGTTTCGCTATTTAATTCTAGTTTTTATATAACTGTCTTTCTTCGATCTTTCTCTATTAAAGACGCTACCTCACCTTGTTGCCAACCAATATTCTATTCAAAACATTTGATACACGTTGGCGCCGTTGGCGGCACTGATTAACCTTATACTTTATACAGTTTTTTTTTTGATTTTATATACATACGATATATATTTTCGAAATAAATATTTTTAGATTTTGATCGGTAAGCGATATTTTGTAACATACTATTGGAGAGATAAAGGGTTTTATTAAACGGTGTGAATTTTTTTAACTGTACATTTTAACCTATAAAATGGACACGGAAGTTCGAAATTATAGTATACCTATAATAATTTTGCCTAGTCATTCCCATACAAATTTCTAAACCCGGGCGCGTGCATAGAAGTAAAACGTCTACCGGTAGTCCTACTGACTGCCAAACCCGTTTTTTTTTTTTAGTTGTTTGTAGCTTAATTAAACATTTAAAAGTTAAATTGGCGTTGGGTGCCAATTTTGTTACCCTAATTTACCCTAGGCTAGCTCCTGGGTTCGTGGCTTCCTTCTAAGATTTATCAATTCTCTCTAAAACATTAATTCAGGGCGCCAAAGTACAGACAAACAAATAAAACGCAAAAATCAGTTTCAGGATGATTTATTAAATCAAGTTTAAAGTTAAGAAATTTTTTAAAAAAATAATAATTTATTTCTCTTATCTTAATTTTTTCCAGACTTCTATTTCGGTGGAGCCTTGACTAACTATCTTCTGGAATTCTTTCCTTCACCAATTCAAAAAAACTATCCCGGGATGGTTGGTTTTTTCTTTTTGTGACGACTTCTTTTGGTCAGCTACAAAATGGCTGACGGCTTGTCAGCGTTTCTTTAATGGTTTGCAAGATAATTCCCCTACTAGGGCCCTTCTTGATTTGGCAATAACCTCAATAATGAAATTATAATCAAAACTCCAACCTTTAATAATTTACAATCAAATATATTCG
This sequence comes from Altica lythri, assembly GCA_964028335.1. Taxonomy (NCBI): domain Eukaryota; kingdom Metazoa; phylum Arthropoda; class Insecta; order Coleoptera; family Chrysomelidae; genus Altica; species Altica lythri. The sequence continues at coordinate 44,727,009 of OZ034807.1, forward strand.
CTATCTGGTTCTCCATATTATCGAGAAAAAATTAATTATATTCACATGTTTATATATTTTATGATCACAAAAAAACTGACTTTTACGTTAGCAATTGTATTTGAAATTAAGTGTTAGTAAAATTTTAAAATAACAAATTCACCGCAATTTGGATAATTTAATAAAAATAAAATTTATACTGAAGCTAAAATTTACTTATTTATTATCGAAGGGCAGAAGTATTTAAATAATTTTTCTGATTAGCTGAAGAAACTGTGAGAAAGGGAACGAATGGAAATAATTTGCTGTCGAAGAAACCACCTGTCTTCCCACCACGACGACGCATTAAAACTTAAAATAAATACCAACCTATAGTCAGGTGGATTTCGGCCCAAAAACGAACGTTATATGTTATGGTTGTTAGAAAATGAGTATGTGTGTAATAGGAAATCTTAGAGTATTGTTGGAAATTGAATCGAATTGAGATGTAACAAAGATCTGTGTATTAATTTTATAAATGTAGATTATTTTTTTTTACTTAAGATTATAAAGAATATTTTAATAACTTTTTTTTTGTTGCAGACTAATGTGCAGGAATGGCGTATAATTTTTTACATCTCCTCTGGAATCTATCTGTTTGGTGCATTATTCTATGGCCTCTTTGCCTCTGGCGAACTTCAACCATGGGCCAAAGAAACGGAGCAACTATCTATAGAAAAGGACAATTATGGTGCGTCAAATACAGAAAAAGGACAAACTTACTATGAAAATAAAAGCTACGAACACGATCACTAATTAATCGAAGAGGCGAATTATCATTTCAAAAATTCTGAACTTGCGACAAAGTGAATAATGCTGTAAGATCGTTTAAATCAATAGATGTTACATTTTCTTACACTGAGTAATCTTTGATTTAAAGCTAAATTTTAAATATTATTATTTGCAATGCAAAAATCACAGTAATTATTGCAGTGCTAACTAGAATGTGTTGTCTTTATTTTTTTTGCAGTCTATATAGGTATTTTCTATATTTTTTCTTTCTTATAGAAATCTATGTACATATATATGAATAATCATACGCTTGTTAATATAGTCTATGTATAGGTACGTCCTTTTATTGTTGTATATTATTATCATAATAAATATATTGATTAGAAAATTAAAAAGTTATTTCAAAAATTTTGATTGCTTTTACCAATAATATGTAATCTCAAAATAAACAGTCGATTTTTTAGTAAAGCAAATTGATTAGCAAAGAAATTCCTCATCTATTTGTAAGAACTTCTTTGTACTTTTAATTGGAAGGTTTTGAGTTGTTGAGAATTATGCTACGACTGCAACTCCCTTGGTTATAAAGAGGTTATTGAGTCAGACAAATATAATAACACATTAAATAAGGACAAAGATCGTTTTGTATTCAGGATAATTTCACCAGACAATTATTATCGTGTCTATATCGGTGAGAATTGCTTAGTTAAATAGTTGTAGTTTAAAAATGTGCCGTGAGCGGTACTGTAAGTAAAATTATCGATTCTTTCTGGTTGTGATTAGAAATTTTTGGCCCAGTACGAGTTAGTGTGTTCCTTTTTTGTTAAACCTTTTCGAAATACAAGCAAGTCGATTTTATTATTGTTTTTTTACTCCTATTAAAATTATGTTCTTGTTCTTGCAAAAATGCATCTTAAAATATATGTACAAAAAACCACGTACTTACCCATCTGAATCACTATGCAGCGATAGGTAGCCAAATATGTAACATCAATCAGCTATATGCCAAAACAATATTATTACATCAATTTAAAACAAAACGAGACCACAAATATATCACTCACAATTATAGCACGCGTTATAAACCTGATTCGATTACTGTACCTCGTGTAGAGAAAAAAATTGGTCAAAAATCCTTTACTTATTTAGGGCCCAAGCTATATAACGATATTCCATCAGAATTCAAAAAAATTCATTCCTATAACCTGTTTAAGAAAAAAGTTACTGTATGGATTTTAAAAATACCTAAAATAAAATTAAAACAATTCTTAAATTCAGATATTACTTGTTATAGTCTAAAAATGTTCTAAAAATTTTAATAATAAGTGTCCTACAAAAAAAAAAAAAAATATATACTATAGTCGCGTCAAAGTAAGGCTAAAAACCCAAAAACTTAAAACTTTGGTCGGAAAGGTCCGATCGAGCTCATTTTTTTTTTAAATGTTCATTGAGATCTTAGAATCAAAGTTGTATAAAATCTGGATGCCGCTCGGCCCCCCTTCCCCCTACAAATTTGAACCAAGTTGGGGGGTTTCAAGATGGTATATACATGATGAGACTGCCCTCCCAACCCGGCCAAATGTTTCACTCGGGGGTTTTAAAGTCCCCTCCATCCATTTCTTCAGTCAGGTCTCCTTTTCCACCTTCCCAGGGGCGTCTAGAACGGCCTCCAAGGGTCCAAAATATAAGATTTTTACAGAAATGTGCTCGGCCTGCCATACTGGGTTAGGGGGATTCCGAAGGGCGGGGTTTTCATTTTTGTCAAAAATTAGGGCCATATAAAAAGGGGCCCATGGGCCATGGGGTCTCAAAATTATGATTACACGCGATTGAATTTCAGTGTACAGAATTGGTACGATCAAGTATTATAAGGCTACAACCATTTATTGTTGTCCTCTCGTTAGCACCCTTACTCCCTGTAGGGATGGTTCCATGCCAGGGCAACACGAAATTACAATTTATTATAAAACTACAGTTCAATTTATGTATAACTGATTAATTAACAATTTATTATACAAATTAGTTCAATTTAAAGCTGATGAAATCAAATCGAATCGAGTGCAAGATGAACATGCGAGTTTCACACCCTCAAGCACCCTTGTTTGTAAATCCCTGGGTGCATAGTCGCATGCCAGGGCAACCCAAAAGTACACCCCTACAAACCCTCAACATATCAAGTTTGTATGAGATAAGGGAATTTTACGAAAATTTCAATTTGAGCCCCCTTGGAACGCCTCCCGTCCATACCTGGATCCGGAAGAGAGTGATATGGATTCAGAAAGGCTGAGGAGACTATTCGCTGGACAGATTATATCAACTTTTCACGTTTGTATCGAATCCAATCAAATCACATTTTTTGGGCCCCGGCACCCCTTTTGTCACCCCTGGATGGGTCATAGAATCGCAAGCTGCTCAAATAAATGGTTGGTAGCCTTATAATACTTGATTGTACCAATTATGTACACTGAAATTCAATCCCGCGTAATCATAATTTTGAGACCCCATGGGCACTTATGGGTTAAAAAGTCTTAATTTTTGACAGAAATGAGAATTCCGCCCTTCGGAATCCCCCTAGCCCAGTGTGGCAGGCCGAGCACATTTCTGTAAATATCTTATATTTTGGACCCTTGGAGGAACTTCTAGACGCCCCTGGAAAGGTCGAAAAGGCGACCTGACCGAAAAAATGCATCGAGGGGACTTCAAAACCCCCGAGTGGAACATTTGGCTGAGTTGGGAGGGCAGTCTCATCATGTATATACCATCTTGAAAACCCCCCCAACTTGGGTCGAATTTGGGTGGGGGAAGGGTGGCCGAGCGGCATCCAGATTTTATACAACTTTGAATCTAAGGTCTCAATGAACATTTAAAAAAAAATGAGCTCGATCGGACCTTTCCGACCAAAGTTAGAAGTAAAAACCTACTTTGACGCGACTACTAATGATTTTAAAATAATGCCTTACTATTGTTATTTATACTTAGTTGTTCTTATATGTATTTTCATTATATTTTTTCTTTTTTCTTTTGTTCTTCAAGCAAAATTCGAAAATGTAATTAGGTTATGTTGTTTCATATCAAATGTTATTATTTAAAGAGTTCTAATTACAATAAAATACTATAAATAAAGAAATAAAAATGAAAATAATCCCCACGCTCAGGCTATCCTTTTGTGGGTGTTTTCATCTTTATTTAAATATATATAAATATATCTAAAATTGTTATACAGTTATACATTTTGATTTTTAAATAAAGAAATTATTATTATTATTATTATTATTATTATAAAAACATAGGCTGCCTTATTATCAACGACACTTATATAGATAGATATCCATTGGGTTGGCTGTTGGCCTGTATCACTGCGACCTTTACAGATCTATTGGGAACACCCATCATTGTCTAGCTCTGCCTTCTTCATGAGACTTATTAGCCTTGACAGTGGCCACTCCACGTAACTTGAAGCAGACGATTTCTTCTCTCCCAAAACTAGATAATGCGTCCATGCAAAGCCTTCACATTGGCAAAGTTTTCTCTCCTTGGAAGTATCGACAGCTGACTCAGGTGTTTTCTAAACCACCAATGTTTGTGATAACAGCCGTGCAGTAAATTTCGCCGAGTATCCTTTTATGAACACTTTGGCTTGTTGCTTGGCCTTTGATTTTCTCTCCACTCCTGAGCCTTCTCTGGCCTTCATTTTTTAAGTGCTGCTGTTCTGAACATGTCACTAACCCCGAAAAATGGTTTCGGGCCAATCATTTGGTATTAGCTCCCGCTCGGGCCAATTCATCAGCCTTTTCATTGCACCGAAAGCCAGAGTAATACCCTGACTTACGATCTCCGTTGCACAGTGTTGTAAGGCCATTAACTCAGCCTAAAACACTGTGGCATACACACCTAGACTTAGTTGGACTTTTATCCTGTGTTTCCTACTTTATATACTCGACACTCTGCCTCTCTCAGTCTTAGAGCGATCGGTATACCAGATTGACTCCCCTTGGATTGGGTGGCCATTGTTCTAAGAGTCCCTTTCGACACTTACTATTTATATGCAAATGTTAAAGTTAAACACCATAGCAACTAAAGAAGTTCTAATGTCAGCATAATAATTTATGTTGCCTGTCAAATTAAAAGCGGAAAAGTTGGAAAAAAAATTTACTAAATAAAACGGTTAAAAATGACCTGAAGTGTTTTTGTCCTATCTGTACTAGTTTAAAAGTTTAAAAAGGATTAAAATTAAAATAACCATTCAACTCTAAATTAAATTTAAACAAATTTGTTACAGTCTACTACCCGGATTCCTATAATTTTTTAAATAAATCTAATTTAAATTTACCGCCAAAATATAGCTGAAATCGAAAATAGGAATCTGTAATGATGATTATTATAATTGTTTACGGGAAATATAGATGGCAGCACATCTGTTGAGGCAATTATTATCCATGAGTTTCCCGTCTTTTTTTCATTTTTTGGTCTGTGGGTAAGCCGATTAGTATCATTTCTGATACTGCTACAAATTTCATAGGAGCAAAAAATGAAATGTATGAATATTATTCATTTCTATCTCAACAAGAAACTCAGGATAAAATTCAAAATTATCTTTCGTCAGAATTAATACGGTGGCAGTTCATTCCTGCCAGATCGCCTCATTTCGGTGGTCTTTGGGAGGCGGCAATAAAATCAATTAAATATCACCTTAAGAGAGTAATGGGTAATTTAGTTATTTCTCATGATCAATTTAATACAGTAATTACACTAATGGAAGCGTTTTTTAAGTCACGTCCTTTAAAACCGTTTTCAACCGACCCTAATGATTATACAGCATTGACAGCAGGTCATGTTCTAATTGGCTCTTCTTTATCTACTATACCTGAACCTGACTTAGTATCAACCAAAGAATCCAGATTATCTCAATACCAAAGATTAACGAAAATCATACCAATATTTTTGGGCTAGATGGTCGCAAGAATATATTACAAATTTGCAAACGAGAACGAAGTGGAAAGTCAGTTCCAATCAGCAGTTGTTACATGTTGGAGCATTGGTTCTACTAAAAGAAGAGGGACTTCCTCCAATGAAATATAGATTAGGCCGAATTACAAAACTGATACAGGGTCAAGATGGTGTAGTGCGCGTCGCTCATGTTCAATGCAACAAACGTAATAAGAGCTGTTCGCAAACTATGTGTGTTACCAATAGACTGAAGTATGGAGGGTAGAGGTAAGGAGAATTCACTCTTATGAGGCTAAAGCTTCAAAAGTGTCCGTCCAAAAGCGTAAAATTTTGTTTTACTCGGTTGCCGAAGCGGGCGCTGTTAAGCAATAATTCCGTGATCTGAATATAGCCATTTTAAACCGACTAAAATATGCAAAAATTAATGAAGTCTAACCTTTCACCCTGGTCTAACCTAAAAATTAACGTGACACGTTGTTGATATTAGATTGTAATACAGGGTGTCTCATTATATTCTGACTGTTTTTAAAATCTTATATCTTCGAAACTGTTGTAGATAATAAGATGCGGTTTTCACAGTTAGGTTTATAATTATCTTAAGTTTTGTTGTGACACGTTTATATAAAATGGCCTAATTCCGGTTTATCTGATAGAAAAATGGCGTATTTTCAGAATACAGTAGATGTAATTTTTTAATTTTAACTTCCCTTTCTGTGCACCGATTTCAAACTTTAAGGTATTGTTATAAAGTAAAAATATGCGTCTTTTAGGAAATTGCTAAATATACAGGGTCTCCCATTTAAAAAATTACATCTACTGTTTTCTGAAAATACGCCACTTTTCTAGCGGGTAAACCGGAAGTAGGCCATTTATATAAATGTGTCACAACAAAACTCACGGTAATTTTAAACCTAACTGTAAAAACCGCATCGTATGATCTAGAACCGTTACGAAGATATAAGCTCTTAAAAACAGTCAGAATATAATCCCAGGCAACAAAATCACGTTCCAAAAACGTGAAAAATACGTTATCGGATACCTAAAATCACGTTTTCAAATGACGTTTTATTGACGGTAATTTAACGTAAATAAGTCCCACCACAATCACGTGATACTAATGACGTTAATAAAACGTTAGCAACTAACGTATTGCTGACGTATAATATACGTATATCAAACGTTAATAAAACGTTAGCAACTGACGTATAATATACGTATTTAAAACGTTAGCAACTAACGTACTGCTGACGTATAATATACGTAAATATAACGTCTATTTAACATAAGCAGATCACTTGTATGTAACCTTTCACATAAAAGCTGGTTTTTAAAAATAGGAAAATAAAACATCAATATATAGGTACTTACTATTTTTTTTATTAAATAAGATTAATATTCGTTTTCAAACTTAAATCAAATTCTATTTTGAAAAATGAAACTTTTTTAGCTTAATTACAAAAAAATATGTTTTAGCATCATAGATTTTTTTATCGCAATTTCTTGACGTTTTCAAGGTACGAGTTCCGGAAGAATTAAGACCTAAAAAGAATCCGCGAAATTACGTTTTACACTAAAGCCTATGACATAAAGATAACCTACCTCCAAATTCATCCAACGATCGATCGTCTTCTTTTGGACATCTCTCCGTTAGAGGTTGTTTACGAATGCTGCAACTCTTACTTGAAGACAAATCTCTAAAGCAATAAATCAACTGTAATTACATTTATTAATAACTTAAGCATAAACTTACTTGATTTCTTTCCAAATAAAATTTGACGGAGTCGCTTTAATTTCTTACTTTTTTTGAGAAATTAAAAGGTCTTGATCTGGATCTGAATCAGAAGACTCATAAAAAGCTTTTCTCGTCGATTCCTTTTCACTAATGATTGTGAAACTAATTCTTCAATGATTATGGGATAATAACCTTAAAGAAAATGTAACCATTAATTTCAATATGAAGCATCTACCTAACTATATAATAAAAGATAGATGTACATATATTTAAATAAAGTGTATATGTAATACTTACTAAAATTTTTATTACTTAATACTAATACAGCACACAAACTACGCCAAACAAACACAAATATAAAATGGCGACAGCAACACTGCCGACAATCCTTTTGAACAGTGGTACCAACTGGTACGTAGTACCAACCAAAATAAAACCGCGTAAAAAAGATTTTGGCGCACTTATCAAAATGTGCATCTTTCATCCTTCTTGTTTTATTATTAGAAATGCATATATAAAACGTTATAAAGGTTTGATCCATTTTAAAATTTTAATAAATGCTTAATAAATGAATTTAATAAATATTTTATTATCCGTCACTTTGCTAACTATTTTTCGACGTGTTAATTACGTTTCACAGGTATACGTTATTTTGGGGGGAGCCGAATCACGTTTTTTTTAGGTCATATTTAAGACATTTTGCGACCTAATGCATTTTTCACGTGATAGTCACGTCTTTATGACGTTTTACGTGATCATGTGGTTGCCTGGGATGTATTATTATAAATTAAAATGGAGCAATTTTGTGTACCTAATTGAAAATTGTTCGAATAGTCGCGAAACGAAAAAGAAAATATCGAATGATATATACTCTGTGTTTTTTTTCGGCCAACGGTACGTAAAAAGAAATTATTTTAATTGTAGAAATTTTCAAGAAAAAGATATCCATATCCATATGTATAACAAGATTGTGGTCGGTCGGAAATGCTGTTTATTATCATTTATCTCATAGAAAGATTCTTTAACCAAATGTATTGCCAACTATTGAACATCAATTTCAATTAATTCCTGAAGTTATTAAATTAAAAAAAAATTGATTCAATAACTATCGATTTGGTTTTACTGGTTTATATAATTACATTTCTTTTTAGGGTTGGCCGAAAAAAATGACACAGAGCATACATCATTCAATATTTTCTTTTTCGTTTTGCGACTATTTGAACAATTTTTAATTACACAAGATTTCACCATTTTAACTTATAACAATATTAAAATCTAATCATATATCAATCTATACTTCGTGATATATCATATCAACAATCTGTCACGTTAATTTTTAGGGAAAGACTTCATTAATTTTTGCACATTTCAGTCGGTTTAAAAACGCTATATTCAGATCATGGAATTATTGCTTAACAGCGCCCACTTCGGCAACCTAGTAAAACAAAATTTTACGCTTTTGGACCGACACATTTTATATACAGACTGAGTTCTCCTTACCTCTACCCTCCATAGACTGAAGTGACATTTTTTGTATGTTCATATATATTTTTGAAAGACAATCTTTCAAGGTGGCAGTTTATTAACTTTTTTGTTAAGTAATGTAACGTTTTTATCAAATAAAAACACAGGTTCGATTTAATAAGTCGATTTATTTCCAACGAACACCTACACTAAACTGTTACACTACTAAACACTAAATTAACAATAATTTATCTATACTTTTTGTATTGCACTATTCGAAAGTTTAAATATTCGCGCGATACTGGATTCTAACTGTGTCCTCATCTCCACTCACGATTTTATATATACTGCGGCGTCATCTCTCGATCATCCCAGAGAGTTCGAGAAGGACCCTATTCTCTTTATTCTTTTTGGTACCGAAACATTCGCCCGCGGCGCCATCTTTTGATCATTCTAGAGAGTTCGGGAAAGACTCTATCATTATACAATGACTCTATTCTTTTTGATACCAGAACATTCGCCCAGTGGCGTAGTTTCGTCACAGTAAGTTTATCTTACTATTTCTAACTAATGTCTTATATAGTTGTAAACTGGCTACATGTTTTGGTATTTAATAAAAAAAATAATAAGTAAGTAGTTAGGGGATAGATGTTTGATGCCAACAATTGGTCACGTCAAGTTATTTTTGTTAAAATTAGTTTTCAATGGATTTGTATTGTAAAGTTTTACAGTCCACTAAATTTATTTTAAAAGTTTACACAAAATTAGTATAAATATTATAAATATTCTTACATTCATCGCATTTTATATGTATATAGGTTACTTAATCGGGAATTTACGAGTGTAACTTTTTATGACTTCGCGTGAATACCTGGTACCTACAAGGGTCAACAAATAGTTCTTTTTGGACTTTCGCTATTTAATGCTAGTTTTTATATCACTGTCTTTCTTAGATTTTTCTCTATTAAAGACGCTCCCTCACCTTGTTGCCAACCTATACTCCAGTAAAAACATTTGATACTGCACACGTATAAAATGGAATTTTGATTTTATAGTATAGCAGGTCCAAATTTCTTGAGCCGGTCAGGTGCATAAAACTATAACTTCTAACGGCAGTCCCACTGACTGCCACACTTGTTTTTTTATTTAAAATTTACAAATCCCTTTATAAATTAAATGTAACATATGATTACGTTAAAAAATTAACCCGGTTCTGATTAAAATTATGTTCTGTCGATTTTGATCTTATATAAAGACAATCTAAATTTGGCTTTATCATTAATTAAGTAGTATTAAACATGATTGCAACTAGACCAGAACAGCTAGAATTATCTAAACCAAAAATTACTGCCAGGTAAATATAATAAATATTTTATATATTTAAGATTATTTATCTTACTAACCTTTTTATATTTTTAAATATTTCTCTAAACACTAGATTTATAAAATATAATAGGTAATTACATAAACTGTATTTACTATTATATTATAAAAAAAAAATTCATATGGTATCTTAAAAGATTGTTTTGTATATTTGTTTATATAATTTTTTGGATTAGGCAACAACATACACCCCCAATATGGTTTTTCTGGAGATCCAGGCGTTATGTGGTATTGATTTATGTATTTTTTGGTTTAGCTGTCAATTATGTTTTACGTGCCAATATGGGTTTAGCTATTGTTGCCATGACTAAATACTATAATCATACTTTTGAAAATGGGTCAGTAATCATGGTAAGTTTTAATATTTTAGAAGCTCCTAATTTCTTTTAGATTTTCATGTGTCCGATCATTATACAAAATTAATTATTTTATTTTTGGTGACTATGCTATTTGCGTTCATCTATGCCGGTCCTGTCCATCTATAGGACCATGATATTAAGGTCTGTTTCTATATTGCCATTCCACATATTGTGGGGTGAGCCCGGTTGTCTTCTTCCTTGAGGGTTAGTTTGACATGCCACATATTGTGGGGTGAGCCCGGTTGTCTTCTTCCTTGAGGGTTAGTTTGACATGCCAGTTTCAATCTTTGTGCTTGTGCTTCTGTTACAATGTCCGGGTGTTTGTATAATTTTTTAAGTTCTGTTGTTGTTCTTATCTAATATCTTCGTGTATCTTTCGGCTTTACAATGATTTAATATATTTGTATCTTAGTTTTTCTAGGAAGGTGCTTCGATTTTAGACTGTTAATCATAACGTACATGCATTTATTGCCTGCGAAGATTCTAGCTTTAATTTCTTCTTTTATGTCGTTATTATGTGTTATTATTGCCTTCAGATATTAAAAGCTTCTGACTCTGTCAATGTTAAAGTCTCCCATTTTCTCCGATTCTATCTTGTCTTCACTCCCTATTTTATTTATGTGTTCTAAATTAAGAAATTGCTCCTTTCCTTCTATTGTGGTTTTTCGCTACCCTCACTGCTTTATCCAGAACAATGTTGAACAGCAGCGATGACAGTTTGAGGTTTCAATTATTAAATTGACAAATAATCTCTCTTATTAATGTCATGCATACATGTACCTAAGAAGGAACATGTAACATGAGTTGAATCAAGACGACCAAAAGGCTGATTGATTACTATGCCATATGTGGCTTAGTAGTTAGAGCGTTACTGCGTAAAGCTAAAGGTTGCAGCTTCGAGTCCTGCCTGATGTAACGTATTTTCATTTTACCCTTAAGAGTGCGCTTCTCACACTTGCTTCAGGTATCGCTCCAGGGTAGGGTGGAAGGACGCGGTACAAGAGGGTAGAGACTAGTACATCCCTTCTACTCATGAAAATATTATCTCGAGAATAAATTCGGTCTATTTGATGCATGGACCGTATTGGGAATATCTACTTGATTAAATGGCAGATACGAGTTTTGATTTTCTCAAATGTGCCAATAAAACACGAAAAACAAATAACATTTTTTGGTACAACTGTGAATGTAAATTTACATAGTGTAAGATATATTAAGAAATAATTAACGTTTCTAATCAGCAGCAACATATCTATAACATCTTCAGAAATTTAAGTTGGAATTAATTGTTTAATTATTATTCCAATAAATGAAACAAAAAATTCCAGTTTACGTAATAATAGAATAATAAACATTCTATGAGAATAGAAGACTACACTTTATCCACGATTACTAAATATTTTTAGTATGCCGAAAAGCAAAAAATATCTGTACCATCTAATATACAGAAAACCATTTTTATTCACTAAAATAAATTTACACTCAGGTACAAAAAATATATTTTATTCAATCATAAATGAAACTAATAACAATAAAAAACAGATGTTTCATAATTATTTACAAGAAGGTTTTAAATAATGATGTATAAATAACAATAGGCCACTATAAGGATTTAACTCATAAAACTGAAGAAAAAATCCTATACCTGATAGGTAGTAAACAGATGATAAGTTGTTATACTTTTTATTATCTAAACAACAAACTATTTCTAAAGCCTTTATCCAGTTTATTTTTGGGCATATGAAATTTTAAAATATCATGAAAACATTTATTTTCTTTGAACTATTAAAATATGATAAGACTAATTTGTAATTTCCAAAACTTTTTATGATGATTTTTTTAAATAATGATGTATTTTATATAAGTAGACACAATTTGCATAAAACATGACATTTGATTTAATGTGAATTAAATTTACTATTTTTGATACAGTTATTTTTTTTTTTTTTTTATTATTTATTTCTTTATTTCCTACCAACTACATAATAGTTTATTACAGGAAATACTAAACATAAAAGTTATTCATAATGATTATAAAAATTACTACGTATACTAATAATAACACATAATAAATAATAACAGAATTAAGTTAAATTTTTAAAAAAAATTTTAAATCCGAAACAAGTTAAAAATTTTTTTTTTTTTATCTTTCCAGAATTTTTCGTTGTAATATTTTCTTAAATTTTTTTAAGTTTGTTATCTTGCGTAAATTTTTATCTAGTTTATTATAAATTATAATTCCGTTATGCAATATTGATTTTTTTCCAAAATTACTTTTCACTGGAAAAATTTTAAAATTATTTTGGTTTCTTGTACCATAGATATAATTGTTTTGTTTAAATTTAATTAGAGATTGTTTTTGGTTTTTAATAATGGAATGAATAAGAATGCTTATTCGAAGATTATATAAATGGTCTAGGTTTAGCATAGCTTTTGGTTTGTATAAATTTATTGTTGGTTCTAAGAATGGTAATTTAAATATACATTTTAAAACTTTATTTTGTATTTTTTGTAGTGGCTTTATATTACATTTATTTGCTGTTCCCCAAATGCTAATTAAATATTGAAATTTTGAATATACTAGTGAAAAATAAATATTTTTTAATAGTTTTAAGCTTAGATAATGACGAATTTTGTATAAAACTCCTACTATTGGAGATATAGTTTTTCGAATATTTTCTATGTGTTTTTTCCAACTTAAATTTTCGTCTATTAATAAACCCAAAAATTTTATAATGCTTGAATATTTAATTGTTCCATTATCAAATTTAATAAACTTTTCAAATTTTTTATCAAATTTTGTTTTGCCTATGAACATAAATTTTGATTTTTCAAAATTTAAAGATAATTTTCTTGAATTCAGCCATATCGAAATTTTTTTTATATCTTTTTTTATGTCATTAAATATTGAATTTAAATCTTTCGAAAAATAAATAAGCGTTGTATCATCTGCGAATAATTTAATTTTTCCTTGCAAATCTAACTTTGAAATTGAATTTATGTAGACTAAAAATAATTTTGGACCCAAAATAGAGCCTTGTGGTACGCCACATTTTATTATTTTTTCTGAACTTTTTTCTTTGTCAATTTGTACAAATTGTTTTCGATTCCCTAAATAACTCTCAAACCATTTATACAGGTTTCCTCTTATCCCAATATTATACAAAGAATTTAGTAAGATGCCGTGATTTACCGTATCAAATGCCTTACGAAGGTCCAGGGATAATAGACAACACTTTTGTTTGTTATCTATTATTTTCTGAATCTCCGTAATAACATCCGTCACAGCAATCTCAGTATTTTTACATTCTCTAAATCCGTACTGGCCAGTGAAAAGTAACTGTTTAAATTCTAAAAAATTTGTAAGTTTTGTATTCATTATTTTTTCCAAAATTTTTGAAAACACTGGTAATACCGAAATTGGTCTATAATTATTGCAATCGTTTGTTTCATTTCCTTTAAAAACTGGTATAACTTTTGAAATTTTAAGTTTTTCTGGAAAGATTCCCTGACTAATTGATATTTTTGCCAAATGTTTAATTATTGGAACTAGCTCATTTTTAAGAAATTTAACAGTTTTAACGGAAATGTTGTCGAAGCCACTAGCTTTTTTTAAATCAAGATTTTCAATTATATTCTGAATATCTTCATCCGAGATGGAGTTTTCTTCCAAGTACATCGAATTTATATTAGTCTCTTCTTCAATTTTTGAGTGGTATCCAAAATTGGTAGTAGCTGTACCTGTCACAGCGGCATTCCCAACTGAAACAAAATGACTGTTCATTATTTCACATATTTGTTTCTTATCTTCTATTTTTGTCCCATTGACTTCAAGATGATGTATACTTGTATGCTTTTTTCTACTTGTATTCGTCATTAATGAATTTAGTCCTTTCCATATAGATTTCTGGGCTTTACTAAAGAAATTTTCGTTGTAATATCTCGCTTTTTCTTGTCTTAAACTTTTTTTCACTAGTTTATTATAATTGTCATATTTCATTTTTAGTTCCGTATTGTTGTTTGATTTTTTAAAATTTTTATAGTATCTGTCTCTACGTTTTATCATGTCTCCTAAATTTTTAGTAAACCATGGCTGTGAATTTGATTTAATTTTTATCGATATTTCATAAGAACATTGCTTAAAACACTTGGATATTTCTTCATAAAATTCGTTAGGCTCATTAAATAAAAATTTTGCATGATTTAGTTTATTTAATTGAGTTTTTAGTTGATCTGTTTTAAAATTTACTTTAGTTATATGGTTATATTTTGGGATTATTTCTTTATGATTTTTGTGGACATCAATAAATTGAATTTTATGGTCACTTAATGGAGTGGAGTCCATGGTTAAATCTATTTTTATTTGAGAATTGGTTAAAACATGGTCAATTAGAGAGCTTGACATATTTACTTCTCTTGTTGGAATAATTTCATTAACAACTGTAAAGTTATTAGTTTTATAAATGTCTAAAAGTTGTTTTGTAATATTTTCACTGCTTAAAAGATTAATATTTATATCGCCCACTATTAAACTTGGTAATTTTAAATTTGTTAAGGTTTCAAGTTTTTGATCTAAATTATTTAAAAACTGTGGATTGTTAAAGTTAGGTGGTTTATATAAGCCGCACAAAATTAAATTAAAAGTATTTAATTTTACACAAATATAAGATAGTTCACTTTCAATTTTTTCTAAAATTTCAAACCGTAAACTTTTTTTAATAAATATGGCTAAACCACCACCACGTTTCTCTCTTGAAGCATATATGGAATTAAAATTTTTTAAATTATAGTACTTTTCTTCTAATTTGGTAACCCAAGTTTCAGCTACTATTAATATGTCTACTTTTTGCTCAGACGTAATAATTTCAATTTCTTCTATTTTATTTTTTAAGGATCTTGAGTTTATATACAGAATTTTTATTGAGTTAGCCATTATTTTTAGTTATTTAAATCTTTGGCAAAATAATCAATTTTCTCCTTGGCTTCTTTTATTTTATTTTGATGTATTGGACAATGAACAGTATTGGCTTGATGTTTGTAGTCATAATTCTTATTAAACTTTTCATTGACTATTTTGCAATTACTACATTGAGAATTTTTTTCCTTGCATTTCCAAATTTCATGATCCTTAGAGCAAAATGAGCAGGTGGTGTTCTTCTTGCATTCAGCAGTCTTGTGGCCATAACCGCAGCATTTATAACAGACTTGTATGTTAAAATCTTCTTTAAAAATACATTTATTTAATCCCAACCAGACTTCTTTATTTAATAATTTTTGGAAAGCAGTACCATTTGCTTCAATAAAAATAACAAATTTACTAGTAGATTTTGATTTTCTGCTATATTTTACTTCCAATTTATCGTCATTATCTATATAATTAATTAGTGTTAGTTCTTTGGTTATTTGTTCACCAGTAAAGTTTTTTCTTGATCCCAGTAAAACCAATCTGGGCAACTTAAGGCTTGGCATTTGTACTACATAGTTATTGCTTAATTTTTCTTCGGATAACTGCTTAATTTTTTCAGAAGCTTCCTTCGTTTTTCCCTTTATTATAATGCCGCCATTGCGAAGTTCTTTTACATCTTTAACTGTATTTAAAAAACTAGATGGAAGTATTGTTTTTTGGACTTCTTCTTTGGTTGCTTTACCACTTTGAATTTGTTTTGGCTTTATAATGATAACTGGAGCATTTTTGACATATTCTACCGGATTTTGTTGGAGTTTCAAAACCTCAGAGTATAGAATGGTATCTTGACTACAATTCATTAATTTCTTATTATCTAAAATACTGAAGATCTTATCAAAATTATTTTGTATTTGATCAAATTTCTTGCCTGCTTCAAATTTTCCAAATTATTGATTTGTGTTTCTAGTCTTTCAAATTTTTGGTTTAACTCCTGTATCACTTGTTTAAGATATGAGTTTTCGTCTTTTAAACTTTTAATGGTTTTACAGTTTTCGCACTCCCAGTTATTATTAGGGGAAGGTGGTACAAAATGATCCCTTAAGGTAAAACGATCCCCGGCCGTTTTACCGACTTTGTAACGTCATCTAGGATACTTTTTATGAAATTTGTGCTCTTGTGGTAAAGTAGTATAGCTTATGTCAGTGTCATGTTGTCATTTACAGTAGAAAAATTTTTATCATAAAATATTCAAAATTACTGTGTTCAATCTAAGGTAAGCCATTATTTAACATTATGTTACTTTAGTTTAGGTTAATATTATGTAATTGGAGTGTTTACATAAGTTTCTATTACCGATTAACAATAGAATTAATCGTCATTCATTACGACAACCAAAAAAGATAGGTTAGTTTTCGATGGTTTTTGTCAATAAGGTATTTAGGGCAAAACGATCCCTTCTTAGCGTGGGCAAAATGATCCCAGGGGATCATTTTACCTCATGCCTAATTACTCTCAATCAAGTTCATTTAATTATGATTGTTTTCATTTCTTTTTAACTTTATTGGTTTGTATAATAAATTATATTTATAAAGCACATATTTAACTATGTTACAATCGTATTTTTTAGAAAACCATTTTTTTTAATATACCATTGTTTTGTTACTTTACAAAATACTAATTTTTAGTTTTAGAAATCATGCCACGTAATTACGTTCGAAAAACTACACGCCAGAACTGGAATGAGACTACCATGGTTAAAGCAATCGATGCCGTTAAAAGGGGCATGCCATATAAAACTGCCTCCAAACAATTCTCGGTTCCACTTATGGCACTCAAAAGAAGAGTGAAAGGAAAAAACGTTTTCGCTGTGGGGGCGCTAAAATTTTAGGAAGTATAAAAAAAGTATTCACAGATGAACAGGAGCTGGACCTTGTACAACACATAAAGGACAATGAAGAGACTATGTACGGCTTTACAGTTGATGACGTTCTTAAATTTGCTTTTGAGATAGCAGAAAGAAATGGAATAAAACATCCGTTTTCTACTACTTCTCGTAAAGCTGGTAAAGACTGGCTTAGGGGATTTCGACAAAGACATCCTGATATCACTCTACGTACTCCGGAATCAACGTCAGCAGCTCGAGCTCGGGCGTTTAATAAGCCAATTGTTGAGAAATTTTATCACAATTTACAACAAACTTATAAGAAGCTCTGATATCCTCCTCATCGCATTTTCAATGTAGATGAGACTAGTTTGAACACCGTCCCGACCAAAAACACCAAAGTATTTGCCAAAAAAGGGCGCAAGCAAGTAGCAAGGATAACGTCTGCTGAGAGGGGTGAATCAACTACAGCGGTTATTTGCGGATCAGCTGGAGGAAATTTTATACCACCAATGCTAATTTTTAGACGTTTACGAATGAAAATGAAATTAATGGAAGGAACTCCACCAGGCTCCGTGTACGATTGCAATCCATCCGGCTGGATGAATATAGAAGTGTTCTCCAAACGACCACATGCAAACATCTACTTCCGTAAGTGTAGGACATATAATTCAGAGTTTGGATAAAGGTATGGACAGCAATTTGACAACTACAGCTGCTATTCCATTTCCGTGTACACCTAGCAAGATACCTTCCGTCCATGCTAATATTTTGCCTTCCACCTCATCTGACACTTCGGACATAGATCCCTATGCATCACCAATTGCGAGTACATCTTTTAGCATCCCTCCACAACAAGTTCGACCTTTACCTAGAATGACAGGAGAACGTAGAAAAATAGCAAAGCCCGAGTCTCAACTCACATTGCAATCCTCACAAGCACACCTTATAAAAACTTCTTAGAAGATTGAGAAAGAATCCAAGAAAAATAGACGCAACGAAGATAAAAAACAAGAAAAAGGAAAAGGAAAGAAAAAAGCAAAGGTGGCTAAAAAAGGACCAAAACCTAAAAGAAGGAAATGTGCAGCAAGTGAATCATCTTCAGAAGACGAAAATGATGCCGAGTGTTTATTCTGCAATGAAAACTTTTCAAATAGTAATAGAGGTGAAGGCTGGATCAAATGCTGTGTTTGTTTAAGATGGGGCCACGAGGCTTGCGCTGGTGTTGATCCTAATGAAGCTGACGAGTTCACATGTGATTTGTGTGTCGATGATCGTATCGTTTCTGTTCGCAAACAATTAAGACTATAAAATTATATTACGAGACTTATGAAGATTGTTGTTATTTGTTTGAATATATAATAAAGCTTTTAAAAATAGTAATAAATGTTTAATTTCTTGCATGAATTTTGTAGTAGGGTAATATGATCCCCACTGATCATTTTACCCCAACCTTGGGGATCATTTTGGACACAGGGGTGTACAAAATGATCCTTTAGTAGATCTTCACGAAAACGTTAATATAAATATTTCCCTAGGACCTACGCGATTTAGCGCCTATACAATTAATAGTTCTGTTGACTAAATACCCCTTAAATATATTAACTTTAAAAGTTAGCTGCATATTCTTCTTTTACATCATTTTCTTCTTAGGGGGATCATTTTGTACCACCTTCCCCTATTTGAAACACAAAGGGTGCCAAATATGCGTACTTATGACAAACAAAAGGGGAAAATTAGCGGGCATGTACGCAAAAAGGATCACAGGATTACGAGTAAGAATGGTAACCTGTGTGAGCGTTTGTTGTTTGTGTTTTTTAAATACATGTTTCCCTACCATCCTTTGCTCCCAAGTACCCAACACTTTTGCTAGCCAAGTGCAATACCTTACTTGATTATGCCGCACTGATGACGGCTAACGAAACAGAAACAGAAACATGCATGTCTGCGGTTACCATTCTTACTCGTAATCCTGTGATCCTTTTTGCGTACATGCCCGCTAATTTTCCCCTTTTGATTATTATTATTATTATATATAATATATATATATAATAACTAGCGGCCGCCCGCGACTTCATTCGCGTGGACTTTAGTTTTTTGCCACCGAGTTTCATACAAATTTGCAACCCCTATTTTAAATCCTTAGCGATGGAATTTAAAAAAGTAATTTCTTAGTACACCACTACGTAATAAAACAAATTTATTTTTGAATTTTCAAGACTCTGCGCGTCTATCGACAATTTCATGTCGGCCAGCAGCAACGTGCTACCATCTCATCGCTCCACACACCCCGCTCAGTAAAGCGGGATTGGTATTAGACTATTATTATTTTAAAACTTTAAAAACTTGCATGCTATATGCATTCAAAATCTTAGCCCGATCGGTTTAAAATTGACACAGTATCATATCAACTTTCTTCCCCTATTTTATCCCCTTATGGGTGGAATTTATCAAAATCCTTTCTTAAGGGATGCCTACGTCATAGTAGCTACATTCATGCAAAATCTCAGCCCGATCGGTTTAAAATTGACAAAGTTTCATACAAACTTTCATTCCCTTTTATATCCCCTTAGGGGTGGAAATTATTAAAATTCTTTCTTAAGGGATGCCTACGTCATAGTAGCTATATTCATGCAAAATCTCAGCCCGATCGGTTTAAAATTGACAAAGTGTCATACAAACTTTCATCCCCTATTTTATCCCCTTGGAGATGGAATTAATCAAAATCCTTTCTTAAGGGATGCCTACGTTGTAGTAATTATCTGCATGCAAAATCTTAGCCCGATTGGTTAAAAATTGACAGAGTTTCATAAAAACTTTCATCCCCTATTTTATCCCCTTAGGGGTGGAATTAATCAAAATGCTTTCTTAGGGGATGCCTTCGTCATAGTAACTATATGCATGCAAAGTTTTAGCCCGAACGGTTTAAAATTGACAAAGTTTCATACAAACATTCATCCCCTATTTTATGTCCTTGGAGGGTGGAATTAATCAAAATCATTTCTTAGTGGATGCCTACGTCATAACATCTACCTGCATGCCAAATTTCAGCCCCATCGGTGCAGCAGTTTGAGCAGTGCGTTGATAGATCATATAAACTTTCATCCCCTATTTTATCCCGTTGGGGGTGGAATTAATCAAAATCCTTTCTTAGCGCATGCGTACGTTATAACATCTACCTGCATGCCAAATTTCAGCCCCATCCGTCCAGCAGTTTGAGCTGTGCGTTGATAGATAATACAAACTTTCATCCCCTATTTTATCCCGTTGGGGGTAGAATTAATCAAAATCCTTTCTTAGCGGATGCCTACGTTATAACATCTACCTGCATGCCAAATTTCAGCCCCATCCCTCCAGCGGATTAAGCTCTGCGTTGATAGATCACTATATCAGTCAGTCAGTCAGTCAGTCACCTTTGAGTTTTATATATATAGATAGAGATAGATAACGAGTGAAATTATTTGATAACATTTTGAGAATAAATACATGTGATTTTAGATAATCACAATTTCAAGAGTTGTATTCGTAAGATTATACAACAAATAAAATATTACTGAACAATAAATTATTTATTATTGAAATTAAGGGGTTTGTTATTTTTAATTGCTTCTTCAATATTTTTCGAAGAAAACGTTCCAAAACGCGACATTTCGTAACTTTTTCTAAGTTTTTCGCGAAAAATAATGTTCTGTGTGGAGCGTAATTATGCTAATTTTGCCTCTTCTTCAGCAGCCTGCTTCATAGATAACCACGCTATATTTTCCCATGCATCGCAAACAGTGTTGTGTACTTTTCTATAAAGTGTAAAACTCATACAAGGAATGGCAATTCCTTCAGTTATTTTTTTTAGCTGATTATATCCAGACCCTGGATTTAGTGCAGCACCAACTGCTGCCGTATTAACATCTAGTTTTTCTGGACTTTTCGGACACGTCGAAACTGTTTTGGTAAATTGGCACATATTACATTTAAAAGTTATTTTTGACTCAAATCCCAACTTCTTTTCTCTAATAATCTCCATGTTTAATATTGTACATCCAAACAGAGCAGAATGAGAAGAAAGCGTTTTTAAGGCATCTATGAATTCTTGTATATAGACTATTCTAGAACCATTAAGTCTAACACCATTAATTTTATTATTTTTGCAACAACTCCTAAAAAAATAGTTATGCATAAGTGTGTTTTAAAATAAAATAAGACTTACTGCTGTCCTAGCCCGATCTTAGCACCATTGGTTGTTTCTTCTTCAACAATACTGTTATCTTCATCTTCAGTGCTGTTAAAAATAATTTTATATAAACATACAAATGTTTTAAAATTGTCCAACTACAATTTTTTAAAAAATGCAAAACATCTATGAAGTAATACTTTTTTGAAAACCTTTTTATATATAAGTATCTTTTTACATTTTTATTCGGAATAAATGTGAAACAGCTTGGCATCTGTGATTCATTATTCTGAAGATCTCGTGAAGTATTTTTAAAACAATATATTTATTTAACAAAAATATAAATAAATTGAAATTTTATATCTATTCCTTTAAAAACAGTCTTTTTAGTAAATAATCAAATAGAAAAATGGCCAAATCGTTGTGCACCAATCACAAAATAGAACAAATTGAATTTTGTTGCGGCTTTATTTACTACCAAATATCTTATATATTATGTATAGGGACGTTTCATATACTTACTCTAGAATGGAATCAACACTGTCCATGTCATCCATAATATTTTCCTTTCCAGAACAGTTGGTGTTAAGTTTACGAGCTCTAAGTATAAAATTCATATTCGTTAAAAATATTTCGCATTTATATTTATATTAATACTTACTGCCAATATTTTCTTAAGTTAATGGGTCTCTTTTTTCGTCTAGCGGACAAAAATAATCGAGTCTTTGCACTTTTTCGATAATCATCCATTATTGGAAATAATGTTTTTTATATTAGGTTAACAAACAAACAACTAACTTAAATTTAAATTATAACTAATGCAAAAAAGTCAATAAATACTACTCTCTAACACCAACTATTAACAAAACCGATTAAAACACAAATAAATATTTTAACACCCTTTCTAAACTCTTTAACACACAATCATAAAATGCCTATTTCTTATTTCTTCCGGATCTGTAGTCCGTTTCCCACCACTACTTCTCTTGAGAAAAGGAGGGGCCGAGAAATATAAAATCATAAAATAAATTCAGCCGTTTTAACATTGCAAGTACTTACAATTCAGCATTTTTTGGGTACTATTTATAGTCATATATAATATAAGAAATTTTTGATGTGAAACATCTATAGCGGCACGTAAATCAGATTTCTCGCGTGGCGACGGTGACGTATGACGTAAAAAACCTAACGCATCGATAATATATAATAAAGAGATGTACTGATATCTTATATGAAATTGGTCTCATGTTTTGAGCGACGCGACGGTAGCGCGCCAACAATAGGGGGAAGAAGCTCATCGATTCAAAAATTTGGCGGGACAGGGTATGAATTGTTTCATATAGAAATACACTTTTAAAGCTCATATTTTAATTTTTAATACTTTTACTGATGTGTAAAAATATTAAAAATTGAAATATAGACTTAAAAGTGCATATTATTTTATAATATTTAGGTAAATAAATATAAAAACTAAACAAGTTAAAATGGTTTCATGGGACACAAGATAGGAACTATGTTCCTTCGGCTAATAAAGAATCGACACATAACACTACTCGCTTGTGTATACGACTGTAACGCCTGCGTCTCATTTAATCTTGGCGTTAAGAAAAAAGCTTCTTTAAAATTCAAGGTAAGCTTTAAAGAGTAATGTATACATTTATTTCTTCTTACCTTTCCTAACTACTTTCAACTATCAAGATTTTTAAAAATTATATCTCATATTACTGGAAAAAGTTAAGATATATACAAAAAAAAAAAATGCATCGGCTGGGAATCGAACCCGAGCCTCCCACGTGGCAGGCGAGCATTCTACGTCTCGTTACGGGTTTTTCGTTACGGTTTTTACTATTACATTTTTTTCAGTTCAGTCACACAGCAAAATCCCTATCTTCTCCAAGCCTACCGTAAGGAACATAGTTCCAATAGTTCCAATAATAAACAAATTTTAATTTTTAATAAAAGAATTTTTAAATTTTCAAAATTTTTCAAAAATTTGAAAATCATGATAATTTTGTTTTTAAATTTTTCAATGGTTACTTTAATCGCGCGTAAAGGTTACACGCACACTCTTTTTTTTATTGAATACTGCATATACTTTTACAAAATAATGTTGATGTTTCACATCTGCCAGGCGTCCCGTGACGGCTCACATTTTTTTTTGTAAAGTAAATAGATAAAACTATGCTTCTTCAATCGAATTTTCAATTTTCGTCTCTATTTCACGCAATTTACGTCAAGAAATGCCCATATTTAGTGTATATTTATCACCATTTTTTTATATGAAGGAAAACAATTTTTTAAAATTTAGTCTTCAAGAAGCACGCTTTAAAGCTTGTTTAATGCAATACTTTTTGATTTAACTTTCTTCATTTAACAGAATTCATAAAAATAGCTGAATTGCAAGTACCTATTAGGTATATTATATACCTTTTTAGCGGCAAGCAACGTACTCTTAATATCATTTAATAATTTGTATTGTTTATAAATTTCTAAGCTCTGATTATTTAAGTTGCAATAAAGTTGGTTCAAAAAATTGTTTAAGTAAAATTTAAGTGAATTCAACTAGTTGATTTTGAAATAACCAAGAATAACGTAAGGACCACGCATAAGACCAGGGCCACACGCTTGACAGTGCGGCGTTGTCACGCGTGGCTTCTACGTTTTCACTTTACATCAACTTAGAATAAAAAAAAATTGAATAAAAACTAACAATTACAGCACCTTACACTTAAAATATTCTTATCTGGTTAAATTTTTGATTAGGTCTAGGACACCACAGCACTTCTTGCACAAATAATCTCCCACCTGTGAAATGAGGTCCCATTTCTACTGTTAAATGAATAACAATAGTTTCCTTTTACCAATTTGGTCATCAAAATTAATTTTTAATAAGAAAGTTGTTCGGCAGCATTACTTATAGGATATAAATGCCTTTTTAACTCTACTTTCTATGTGTAATTTCCACGTTAGCTTGTAACATATAACCGATGAAGAAATTAATCTCGCCAGACCTCTTCAAAATGGCTAATTTTGGGCTTGCTCTTCGTTCAAAAGATTGATTTTTTTACAGGTAGCTTGGTTTTATAAGATATTTTCCAAAAATAATAAACCAGATATACTGTAGGACACACCTCGGGTAATAAAAAACCTGCCTGGATATTGGTCATTATTTTCTTGTTGATAAAAATATATCTTTTAACGTGTAAATATATACAAATTTCTTTAATATAATGTTATAATTTTTACTTCGTGGATTCGGGATCAGTGATAACAACAGACAAACTTAACAATTTATTGGTATACACAACTCAATAATTTTCTTAAACTAATTTACACAAATTTAATACAATTACTAAATAGCGTCGTTAAAATATCTCGTACAACAATTCGCACTTTATCGCCAGCTATTACAAATACAATTGATTCTTCCGTCTGCAGCGGTCCTTTATTTTCAAATTAATTCCTTTCTGGAAACATCTACACAGATCCCACAAAAATCTTTCTAGAACGTCGCTAAAGTTACGTCGAAGATTCTTGGCATCGAATCGAACATTCTCATGTTCCAAGAACTGCATGTATGTCTCGTTTACTTCCTGGGTGGCAGGTTCGGTTCGAGTCGTAACAATCATGAATACTTAACTGATGAAACCAGAACCGGTTTTTCTTCAATGCAATCAGAATGTAGTTTAATAAAATAGATGATAATTACTAAGACTTCCTGTCTTCCTAGTAGAAATTACAACGAAAATACCTACTATAAATTTATAATATTTTTAGCAACAAGATTTTCAATGGACAACTGTAGAACAGGGTTATATTTTAAGTGCTTTTTTCTATGGATGTATAGTCTCCCAAATGATAGCAGGTGGTCTCGCTATAACGTTACCAGCGAAACATGTTATTGGCATTACTAATGCAACAGCATCTTTACTAACTATACTTACTCCATGGGTAGCTTCTGTAAATATTTACCTTTTTATTGCTGTAAGAGTTCTAACAGGCTTTTGTGAGGTAACTATAATTTATATTAATGATCTTAAAAATACTAGAAAAGAATGTGTCAAATAAATAAGTAACAGGCAATATGATTTTCGCCAACAAAGGTCAACAGCCGATCTGCCAACATATGTAACTCTTGTCTGCAGTGATGCCATCTACCACCATAGGAAGACTCGAATAGTATCATTAGACATCTAAAAAGAATTTGATCAAGTGTGGCGTGCAGCACTCTTAAACAAACTGCCTTCATACGGACTCCCGCCAAACCTTTGCAGATGGATATCCAACTTTCTCTTCAAAAGGCACATCCAAGTTGCCCTAGATGGACATTCCTCCAACCTCTACAAGATCAATTCTGGAGTTCCGAAAGGATCAGCTCTAGCTCCTACTCTATTCCTTTTACACATTAATGATCTACTAGAAGCCACTAATAACCAGATACACAGTTTTGCAGATGATAACAAACTACACTATAGCAAAGCGCACAACCGTCCCATATCCCTAGATATTCTAGAATAGGACAGAAGATTCACAACGGCTTCGCTCAATTAAGATTTAAGAATTGTAGACGAGTGGGTAAAAGAGTCTTGTTAGTTTCAACCCTTCCAAGACAAAGCATGTTCAACATACGACTGATCCATTACAATGAACGATCAGACACTCGTAGCAAGCGACTCTATTACGCTGGTTGGTATAACGATCTATCAGGACTTACTCTGGAACGAACATATTGCATCCAAAGCAACTGCAGCAGGAAAGAAGTTAGGCTTTCTTTTTAGAGCACGGAAATATTTCTCTCTATCCAGCGTAGCTGCTCTTTACAAATTTCATATAAGACCTAATCTTGAATACTGCTCGCATGTATGGGGATCGGCAGCTCCGTCAAGACTCAAAGTTCTTGATGCAATACAGAGAAAAGCAGTTCGACTAATAAACGACACCAGTATCACCAAAAACCTAGTCCCTTTAACCATATTTATATAATTTTTATTTTATTTGATTGTGCATAAAATTTTCTTAAAATCGGATTTTAGGGTTGGTTGGTACCTTTTACACAACAGATATTTTTAAATTGGACACCTGTTAAAGAAAGAAATCGTTTAATAGCATTGACAGTATCAGGACCATATTTTGGAACAATTGTAGCTTTTCCATTATCATCCTTGGTATTGGCAAGTTTTGGATGGCCAAGTATTTTTTATGCACTAGGTAAATTATCATACTGTTATATTTCATAATATGTACTCATTTTTATTATTAAACAGGAAGTTTATGTATTTATCGAATGATAAAAAAATGCGAAATATTTCAAATTTTTTTTCTAAGTTATACATAGGTAGGTATATTGTTTTTAATTTTGGGTTTATTTTTTGAGTGTAAAATTAATTTAAGTAAATTAATAAATAATAGAACGGAAAATTTTAATGAAATAAAACACAGTAAGAAGAAAGAAAAAAAAAGAAAGAAAAGTATTTTAATTGTATTTTTATCCATAAATATTCATGCCAAGATAATGATTTGTAAGTTAATTACTTATTTGCTTTATTGCATATTTCCATTAGTTAACGCTTATACTTAATTTAGAGATATAGGATTAAGTTGAAACTGTGTGCCTTCAAAACTTTGAGATAAAATAAATTATTAAAAAACAATAATAAAACATTAGTTATTAAAATATACGCCGTTTTAGAATCCTCAATTTTATGAAACAGTACTTAATAAAGATTAACCAGACAACTCTTATGAATATTGATTGTTTTTTTTGTCGGAATAAAATATGACCCTTGTTGTTGTCGAACAAAGCTAAATTTTTCTAAAAAATGGATCATTCTATTTTTTCCTATTTGTGTCCGAAATTTTTTTATCTTAAAATCTAATCTAACATTTTTAATTTGCTGAACCCAAAAATGGCACCTAAAAATTCAATTAAGAGTTAGAACTTTTGCAATGACGAATCTACGGTATGTAGACAAGAATAGAAGGTTTACTCTGCGCGCTGCCTTTTATGTTCATTGATCTATATTTCGCTTCAGTTTGCCGACGGTTTTGTTGAGCTTGTGTAGCTTAATTAGCCCTTAAAAGTTAAAAATTGACCTTGAGCGCCAAATTTGAAACCATAAAAGTACCCTAGGCTAGCTCCAGAGGGTCGTGGCTTTCCTTCTGTGTTTTTGCTTAATTCCCCCCCAAACAGTTTTAAAGGGCGCCAAGTACAAACACACAAATAAAATTCTATAGATCAGTTTAAAATGGTTTATTACTTTAAAATTGGTTAGTAATGTAATGAAAATTAGGAAAATTAATTAAATCTCTTAACTTGGTTTGGATCTGCGGCTTTTGACGGAGTTTGATCCTGAAGAGCGTGCTGTAAGAAAGATAGGTTCCTTTCGAGGGACTTCTTGACTGAATTTTCCACGCTTCTACGCAGTGGACTCGGAACAGCAACGGAAATGGAATTCGAATTCCCCTGTAGAGATTTCTTTTCGGCTTTTCTAACAACGAGGGATCGGAACTGTAGCGGAATGGAATATCCCAGTGGGAACCTCTTGCTGAAATCATCTAACAAAGAGGAAAGGTACAGCAAAATGGCGTTGGCCTCACCGGAAGATGTCGAAACGTGTAGTTATTATATAGCAATTTGTAGTCCTTAATAGGGCCCTTCTTCTAGTTGGCAATAACCCAGAGACAGAAGGGCAAAGATAGTCGGAAATTTTGAATTACTTAAAATTCAACGATAAAAATGGACGAAATAAAATCAAAAACTCACTACGACACCATTAGGTATATACTCTCCTTCCAACTAGCAGTCCCCACCCGTATCAACGCGGAAACAATAGATAATTTAAAAATATTTATAGTCCGGGAGGATTGTTCGAAAACTAACGATACAATCGTTACACTTGGTGAAAACTAGTTAGCAGTGATGCCAATTTTGCCGTTTTTTCGGTAGATCTACCGATGTAGGAAGTAATCTACCGTTTCACCGTTAGACTTTTTTTTATTTAACTTTTTTTTTATTAAATAAACACTTTTTTAAAATTCGCATCATTTTTTTAAATCTACCAATTTCTACTTATTTTTTTTGTTGACAACGCTGCTGGTGAGCGACAAAGATACTAACCGATATGGATACCGAAATGCAAAATGAGAGTTTTGGCATTATGGAACTAGTTTTAGCGAAAGTGATCCTCCTATTCTTGTCTATATACTGTGACGAAACGTTAACTCAATAGTGTGACATGTTTTAGACGTCAGACTTCATAAATTCGCCCGCCATTTCAAAAAAAAAAGAACATTGGCCTGTTTTACTAAGGTATCATGTAGACAGTAAAAAACCTTTGTATGTTACTGGAGATTTCCAATTGACTATAGCCTTAATTACATTAGTATTTTTGTTTTAGGCGTACCTATATCATCAAATTCCATCCGAGGAATGTTTAAACGTCTTTGTTCAATCCTTATTCGTGTCCAGTAGTATTGCTTTTCTGATATATTTTAGTAGCTATTAGAGGGAAAACCAGACAGCTGGCTGATTATTATTAGAATTGTTATTATACGTATTTCACATCTCAGCATTGAGCTGGTAGAATTAACCATTTTTATTTACATATGTATCAAAGAGACGGCTCGATTTTCAAATTATAAGAAAGAAATTTCCGAATTATGCATCAAGTAGTAAGGTACCTACCAACAGTACCAACATAGGTTCTTTTATGCAAGCCCAAAAAGAGATGTTGGAACAAGTATAAGAAAAACTTCGATACTCACGTCATTTTTGTTGAATTTCTATGGCGTCTGCGTATTTATTCTTTGTTCATAGTTCTCATTTAACGGATTGTTATTGACACAACTTAGTCGATATATTTACATAAATTACCATTTTATTGAAAATTGGTTATTTGTAACGGTCTATTAGTAAAAATAGAGAGAATGTATTAAATCTTAAATAGTTATTCTATTATACTGATTACATTTAAAGTTTGTGATGTGACGTCTGCAGTAAAAAAACTCACAAAGCTGATATTCTTTGTTCCTATTATTTTAGGATCAATTGGTATACTTTGGACCATATTATGGATGCTAATGACTTCTAATACACCTAAAGACGATCCTAGAATAAACCCCGCAGAACTTGATTATCTAAATCAAAGCCTTAATGAAAGACGTCACAAAATAAAGAATGAGAAAATAAAAAATATGCCTTGGAAATCAATGATTACTTCCCTCCCTGTGTGGGCTGCGATTGTTGCCAGTGGATGCGAATATTGGGGTTTCTATACATTACTAAATCAATTACCTAAATATATGAATTGTGAGTTTTCATGGCAATCAGTTGCTTATAATAACTACAAATATATTATTTTTAGATGTCCTTAATTTTAATTTAACAAACTCTGGTTTAATATCATCATTACCATATCTGGGATTATTTCTAGTTCTTCATATAAGTGGATACCTAGCTGATTATATTCAACCCAAAGGTTGGTTAAAAGTTTCAACTTTAAGAAAAATTGTTTTAGGAATAGGATTTCTTTTACAAAGCATATTCTTTTTGCTTTCAATATATTTTCAGACTCCTTTTGCAGCTAGTTGTTGTATTATATTAGCTGTTGCAGCAGGAGGAATGCCTTTGGCGGTGGTAAGGTAAAAATACCGATAAAATTGGATATATTATTACTAATTAAACTTTAATAAATTCTAAGCATTAACTAATATGGAAACAAATCAGTTTGTTTTTTGATTTTGAGTGATAATACACTTTTAAATTTTAAGAAATCTCTTCTAAAACACCGACTATATAGTATGATAATACCTATGCTTCTTGTTTATCATATTACTTATCTATTACAAATAGTTATTTTATGTTTAGTATACATTGATACTAAATTTTCTTTGTAATACCAAATACAACTAAGACACATCCGTAATATACTTGAGAATTAATTAGATATCCATCCTGTGAAACACCTCGTCAGGGGTTACGCCGCAATTAAGTTCTCTCGATTTGTGTTGTAAGGTAGATCAGTCCACATATTCTTTGGTTATTTCTCTTAACAATTTCCTATCTCCTGTTTTTTTTCATTTCCGTACGTCCTTCCTCTTCAGATCATCTGCCACTTCTTGTAGCAATGTCGATCTTGACCTTCCTCCTCTTCTTTTTACAGCTGATATCCACTCCAATATTGAGTATATTGACGTAGTTGGTTCTGATCTCCATATATGCCCTAACCATTTTGCTCTCTGTTGCTTTATTTTTGTCACTATATCTTCCTTAATTTCGTTAATTATCTCATAGTTCGTTCTTTGTCTAAATTCATTATCATTTATTTTTATTGGCCGTAATATTGCTTTCTAGGTTTTCGTCTTGCTTTTTTGTCATGCTAATGGGTTCGGCTGCATACATCATCGTTGATCGAATTATTATCTTTATTTTTATTTTCTTGCTCAGTAACTACTAATTTTTCTAACATCTTTTTCATTGTTTTTCTATTTTTGGTTATGATCGCAATATCATCAGCATATGCTTTTATGTGTTTTTCTCTCGTTCTAAGTGTACCATTAGTTATTTTTCTTGACTATTCACTCCAAGGCAAGATTAAACATAGTTGCTGATAACTTATCTGCATGTCTAACCCCTCTATTTATGACAAATTTTTCTGTTTCTCCTACTTCTCTTTCTTTGGCTTTTATAAGTGGTTTCCTATCATCATATTCTCTTCATCCACATTTTCAATCAGGTCTTGGTCCTCTTGTTCCATTAGTAGTTCTTTAACGTAAGCAGACCAAATTTCTCTAAACTTTTCGTCATTTTTTGATGTGAGAGTATAATCAGATAGAATCGATTTTTTAACTGGTTTTTGCTTGATTTTACCTGCAGAAAGTACCTTATCACAAAGTATATCTTTTAATTTAAATATTTTAAAATTTTTTAGTGTAAATTTTCTGGATATAACACCTAGATTTGCGAGTTTAATAGTAGGTATCGCAGGATCTTTTACTATAGTACAAGGCATTATAAGTCCAACAATTATTGGATATATTGTAACAGACGAGGTAAGAAATCATATAATTAACTAAAATAAAAAAAATACTTCTGCATGACTGTATTTATAATCTTATAGATCTATAGATATATTTACACCTTTACACATAAAGTAATATAATGATGTCTATAAATGTATTATTTTATTTTTAGACAAATACTCAACAGTGGCAAATTGTGTTTTATATAACTGCTGCTGTATATGTAATAGGAGCCATATTTTATGCATTATGTGGATCAGCAGAAGAACAAAAATGGAATAATTTTAAAAACAACTCATTAGATGTTCAATAAATTTGAAACTTGTTTTCATTCAAAATGTAGTACCTTATTTTTAATCCATATACATATGTGTTATTTTCTTTGTTTATAGAATATTTTAATAAAATATCTTTTAAAACATATCTAATTAAATACCAAAGTAGAGATATTACTTAATTAATTATAATTTTTAAATCATCTTAGTTCAAAAAGTTAAGTAAGTTAAAAAAATATATTAATACAGAAAAAAGCGGATATATTAAGCAAAATAAAAAACAGTAATAAATCACCGAAAATACTTATCAAGAAAAATTGGAAAAATCGAGAAAAACTAAAAAAAATAACACCAAAACAGGTAAAAACAAAAATATCGTAAGAAATGTAAAAAAATTGTAACGCAAAAAAATGGAACATCATTTAAAAAAATTTAAAAATCAGTATTATCGCAACATCTGAGAACAAAAGTAAAAAATGTCAAAATCATGAAAAATTGAAAAGTGTGAAAATCGAAAAAAAATACAGGACGAATGAAAATATCGTGAAAAATTGGAAAAATCGTATAAAAGTGGAAAAATAATAATAAAAAAGTGTGTATGTCAGCTCCGACACGCGACTGGAGTTTAGTTCTTAAGAATACTGTATATAGATATACGTGGTAATAGTATACAGTATACTGTATCACTACATAGTATAAAACAAAGTCGCTTTCTCTGTCCCTATGTCACTTTGTATCCTTAAATCTTTAAAACTACGCAACGGATTTTGATCCGTTTTTTTTTAATAGTTAGAGTGATTCAAGATGAAGGTTTATATGAATAATAACATCCATTAAATAGTGGAGAAATACTGTTATTTTTGAGGTTTTGTCGTTAATTATCAATTTTTTCCGCTTACATTGCAAACGCAGGCTGAACCCTACGAGATTTATCAAAATAATGTACTTATTATTTATACAGATTGAAAAGGTCTACAGAAAACTTCGCGATGGTATATGTCTATCTGTTATGGATATCCCACAATAACATTTTTTTGTCATTTACTTTTACGACAAATAATGGCTAATTTTCTAAAGCGATTTTAACCAATACAGCATTAATCATTATCCAATTAAATAGCTTAAATACATTGTTGATTTAATATAGATCTATATGGTCCTTCACAGCACAAGATTTAAATGAATATTTTCGAAGATATTACAGATTTAAAATTGCGGGACGTAGCGCTTGCGGCGGTACTGGCCAGCCGAGGCGGCGCCGGCGGCAGCGTACGCGTGATTGACTGACAAATATGAAATTTTAAATAAAAAAATAATAATAATATAAATTAAACGTAGTTAAGCCAGACTTATTTTACTATTTTATTATTAATACTGTTATTGATATTTATTATCATATTAAAAATAGTTAAGTGAGTTAAATGAACGGTGCAATGAGAAGTATGGAAAATGGATTTCCAAGTGATGATGAAAATCAATCAACAAATCACGTGGATGCGAGGTAGGTTATGTTATTCATGTTTAAATAATATAATACAAATCAAATTAAATAATAAATTTATTACATGCTTTCTTAATTTTGAACGGGATACGGAATACGAATTTTAATAAATATTTTTTGAAAATAAGGCAATTTTTCGATTTTATGTTAAAATTCAAAAATTTTCGAGAAAATGTAAAAAAACATACAATTAAATTTTAAAGATTTCTAATAAAAATATATGGAGGGTACCTCTCTACCCTCCATATAAAAATACAATACATTTAATTATTGTCATCAAAGTCAGTCATGGTTTTTACATGTGCTTTGGATTAATTTACTCTAAATAAAATGGAAAGATCCAATTTTGCTAGAAACTGATTCTACTTGTTTTTCGTAAAACAAATCCAATAAGTTTTTTAAATATAGTGGTTAGAAATAGGATTTGTAGGCATACAATTTTGTTCTGATTAAAATAATATTTTGTATACTGTATGGTAAAAAACTTACAGCCTAATAATTTTTATAAACTTCAAAACTAGTCAACTTTAATTTTCCAGAAAAGAAGAAAATTGTTGTACTCTTGTGCATTAAATTTGATTAATAAATAGGGTACCGGACAGTAATCGAAAAAAAAATCTAAGATGTGTTTTAAAATAAAGTTTGTTATACAATAATATCACTCAATAAAGATTTTTAAGAAATAACAATGATTTATAATTTTAAATCAATAAATAAGGTTGCGTAAATTTATCTGTGCAGCGTAAGAACCCAAACGCCAATAGCCATAAGTAAACAACACTGCTTTCTGCTTTGTATGTTATTTCGCGTTTTTCTACGATTTATTAGCATTTTTCAAAAAATGTTTAATTGTAATTAGTTAAGAATTGAGGGACTATAGTCATAACCGAAGTTGTCACAAGTGCTTGAAGCCTTTTGTTAAGTTTTTATCATGGAGCAATGTTATACAAAAGCTGACAATAGAAATCTCCCAAAAGTTCCATTATTTTCATATATTGCGTACACACTAAATATGATTATTTCTGTTGTGGGCTGTGTATTAACACTTTAGGTACAGTACTTACATCAAAGTGATCTTCGCAAAAATAAATTGGTGAAGTAACAAACATTCCATCGCACTTTCGTCTTGCTAGGTGTAACCATTTCTTTCGTATGTCTGGTTTTCGAGATACATCAATGAAAATTTTATTTGGACTAGTTACTGATGTATTTCCACATCGAGGTACAACACACCAACAATTTTTTTTTTTCATGATGATTAAGAACTACAAAATACTTAATTTATCCAAGCACTGATCACTTGTAATATGGCTTGTAGTTTGTTTACCCCACAGATGACGTCACGCGATCTGAATTGACATAAAGTACTGTTTTCGCGGCAATTTTAAATAAATTATATTTTTGATGTTTTCAATTACTCCAAAGGATTTATTTAATTAAAATATTATTTCTTATTGCTATATATATATATATATATATATATGAACAGTAGTGGTGTTCCGGGTTTCAATCCGTTGGTTGTTTGTGTCTTCACGACGTTTCGCCAACATCTCAGCTGGCATTTTCAAGTGATGCTTCCTTTGCGGCTGCTCAACTTGAGCAGCCGCAAAGGAAGCATCACTTGAAAATGCCAGCTGAGATGTTGGCGAAACGTCGTGAAGACACAAACAACCAACGGATTGAAATCCGGAACACCACTACTGTTCATTCTACCATCCGTGAAACACTACATCATAACATATATATATATATATATATATATATATATATATATATATATATATATATATATATATATATATATATATATAGGGATGATATGAGGTAGTATGCTATAATTAATAAAATAAATTAAATAAAATTATGATGAGTAATTAAACGAGGACATTTTTGATCTCAGGCTAGAATACAAAGCCATACATTCAGTATAAGTTTGTTCAATTTCTGTTAATATTTAAGTTTTTGTTTTCTTTCTTCTTTCCTGAAAAAGGAAATAAATATAAGTAGATAGAATATCAAATGTGATTTTTAAAACATATCTATTTGTTAAAAAAAATAGCATATAGTTGTTTGTTATAGTTTAAATTTAAATGATTTTTCTTTGACATAAAATAAGAAAATTAAATATTTAAAAATAAAAAAAAAGGATTTTATATAAATTTATAATGATACATATTGTTGTTTTATAATAATTTATAACTTATGACAAACAAAAGGAAAAAATTAGTGGGCATGTACGCAAAAAGGATCATACTTGGCACCCTTTGGGTTTCACATCCTGGGCTTGGAACGACTCAAACACAATGAGTCTGTTTCGCCAACGGGGCGACGCTGGTCGTAGCCCCGAAATGTGGGCACAGCTAGACGAAGGCACAAATGGCGATAGGACTCCTGTGTGAGCGTTGGTTGTTTGTGTTTTTTAGATACATGTTTCCATACCATCCTTTGCTCCCAAGTACCCAACACTTTTGCTAGCCAAGTGCAATACCTTACTTGGTTATGCCGCACTGATGACGGCTAACGACCCAGAAACATGCATGTCTGCGGTTACCATTCTTTCTCGTAATCCTGTGATCCTTTTTGCGTACATGCCCACTAATTTTTCCCTTTTGTTTGTCATAAGTACGCATACTTGGCACCCTTTGTGTTATATA
Source organism: Altica lythri (assembly GCA_964028335.1). NCBI lineage: Eukaryota > Metazoa > Arthropoda > Insecta > Coleoptera > Chrysomelidae > Altica > Altica lythri. Next base: position 44,763,047 of record OZ034807.1, read on the forward strand.
TATATATATATATATATATATATATATATATATATATATATATATATATATATATATGAATAAAGATTATTTTTAAACACTATCTAAAGTTGTCCGGTTCCCTATTACAGAGCGCTTTTGACCTACCAGGTCATTATCAATACGGTCCTTGTTAAATCAGAATACGAAGGCATGTTAAAAGGTTGACTATCGAGATAAAACTTCCTATATTTTAAATTAAAAACAATGCTTAAGTATAACAGAATTTTTTTTACCTTTTTAATCATGCTACATTAGGAACTCCATATACTAGACGTGTCTGCTTTTATGACGATTTAATTAAAAATATCTTAATACAGAAATACTTTTTTAGGAAGCTAGATCCGTTTTAAAAATAATATCCTCATATACACCTAATCTAAACTTGGTATTTAAATTAAGTTACTAATAACAAATTGTTTAATATTAAAACGATTTTATATTACTTTCAGTATCGGTTTGGTTAGGAGGGGGACCAACATATATTTTTACTTAGATTTTTTTATACTTAAATGTTTAACAAATTTTACATCTAATTTAAAAACGTTTGGATATCATCTAATCGTTAGGTGCTCTTGTTTGAAATCGACGATGAAAAAAGCTGTAGACAATTATAAACGAACAGAAGTCCTGGAACAGGTATCACCGCACCCTCGTCAACATGCGTATCAAGCGGGCATATCTACGGAGACCGCCTTGATACAATTAACTTAAGAAATCCAAGACGCTCTAATCAAAAAGGAAACCGTAGTATGTGCCTTTCTGGACATAGAGAGAGCTTTTGACAATACTCCCTACGAGGCTGTCAAAAGAGCACTCAATCATAGAGGAGTAGATGGAACGACTTTCACCTGGTTGTCGCAATTACTGTCTACAAGGATTGCAGAAATGAAGATAGGCCAAGACACTATTACCGTCAATACGACCAGAGGTTTGCTGCAGTGGGGAGGGAGTTGCATCCCCACTCATGTGGAGTCTTATCGTTTACAGCAATTGACCGAGATAGGCATACTTTGCCAAGGTTATTCCGATGCGGTGGTTATCCTCGCAAGGGGGAAATATGTAAACGTGCTCTGTAACATAGTGCAAAGAGAACAAAACAAAGCGAAGTAATGGTGTGATTCGGTGGGACTTAATATCAACCCCACCAAGACCACATTAGTAGCCTTAACAAGGAAAAAGAAACTTAAAAACCGTCAAAATAGGTAAAATTACCGTTAAGTGGAAAACAGAGTTTAAATTTTTAGGGCTAACCCTAGAAAAAGGTTACTCTGGAACAAACACAAAAACGAAATAATATACAAAGCAACAAAAGCCCTTGTGGTGTACAGAAATATTGATGGAAAGAATTGGAGCTGTAACCCAAAGACATTGCAATGGATGTAAACGGCAAAAGTGAGACCAATCATCACTTATGGGGCAGTAGCTTGAGGCACGAGAGCTAATCTGACCAATACGAAGACAAACCTCTCGAAGATTCAGAGACTAGCCTGTGCATGCATTACTAAAGCAATCGGAACATGCCCTACTACTGCTGCAATGGAAGTAATCCTAAATCTCTCACCACTGCACTTTTAAGTAAAAAGTATAAGGAAGAAAACAATAATAGAATGGTCAGAAAAGGAATAATCAAGGAAAGACATCGATCACTTCAATTTGATCACACTTGGGAAATGCCCCTAGATGACATGCCAAAGAAATTTAACTTTGTAAGACAATTCACCACCAAAGACAGCATATTGGGGATAAGCCAAAACGCCATAAAATGGTATACGGATGGCTCCATAAAGAAACAGGACCTAGAACCAAATACTCAGAAAGCACACCCAAGCATCTTTCAAGCGGAAATCTGTGCCCTCGAAAGATGTATAGAATTTTATATCGAAAGAAACTATCGTAGACAAAAACTTGTAATCATATCAGATAGTCAAGCAGCCATCAAAGCACAGAAATCGCACTAAATCACTTCAAAAATAGTATGGGAATGCTTAGGCAAATTAAATGAACTAGGAGAAAATAACACGGTTACCCCCTATGGGTTCTAGAACACAGAGGAATAGAAGGAAACGAAACATCAGATAAGGTGGAAAAATAAGGAGCTGAATCTCCATACCTGGGTCCAAAACCATCCTGTGGGATCAGCCGGAAGTACAATCTTAGAAAAACTAAAGAAAACAATGGATAGTGAAAAATCCAACTACTGGAATGATTAAGAATGACTAAGACAATCGACGACGCTCCTGGGAAACTATAACCAGAAGATATCTCTTAACTGTCTTAACCTTAGTAAGTGGAACCTGCGTATCATAACAGAAATATTAACCAGACACTGCCGATTAAGAGGACACCTAAAGAAACTAAGATTGGTAGACGAAGCAAAGTGCAAATTCTGTGAGGTAGAAAATGAAACCTCAATACAAATACTCTCAGAATGCATTGTATTACGTAATTCTAGGATCAAATACCTAGGGTCATATGAAATAGAACAGCAAGATCTACCCAAATTGAATCCCACTGATATCCTAAACTTTCTAAGAAAGGTAGGACTAGAAGAACTGCTATAAGTCTGAGGAAATCATCAGAAGTATAGCAAGAAAAAGGGGACACAATAGATCTTATAGGTCGCAGGTGTATCTGTTACCCCTAATTTGCTCATACATACAATGTTTTCTAGTAGTCCTTTTTAAGCTCTCTTACAATAGCCAAAAGTTCTCTTTTCAACATTGTATTGTCGCACGAAATATTTTTGGATTTTAACCAAGCGACGATATCTCCTTTTAACCGGGTCGTACTTGGAGTCTTCTCCATTTTCCGACTATGATAACTGTCCACATTTTTTCTGTGTGTGACATTTTTTCGTGCGAATAAATGTCGAAGACCATTTTTCGTGAAACCCTTAAAAAATTAAAGCTTTATTTTTATTAACAAAAAAAATTTTATTTCTCTTATATCATTTAGCTAATACTATTTATTATAATGTTTATTTAATATTTAAAATTAAAAGCTTTATACTGCCACGTGTGGATAACAAAAATAAATTACTACAATATATAACTAGATTATTTCTAAAATACTGCAGTTTTGAAATAAAAAAAAATACTGTGTTTGGTTTAACATCAGAGACGAACTAGTTGTGTTAATATTTTAATTAATATAAAAAGAATATAATTTAAATAATCTGGTTTAATCATAAAAAACTTGAAGCTCCAAAGACATACTTTTTACAACGGCAACAGTTTTGTGTGTTGTTTATCTAACCAAGTTTCAGAAATTTGAAAAATTTATAAATTGATATGCATAAGAAATGTTGGTCCATTTTTTTGCATTTTTATTAAACTCATATTAAATGAACTTTATTTCATTTAAATCGCTTAATTGGATTGGATTACCCTTAATAAATTAAATAAGTAATTTACTGATTCAACATGTTTTACGAAAAAATATTACAGAATTGTCTTTACTTCGATTAAATAAATTGTTAAAACCACTTTGTTACAATTGGTGACAGGTGTGGAGTTTGAAGATAATTCAAGATCCTTGGACAAAAACTTTGCGAACTGTTGGTAGCAGAACTGAGAATACCACTAAGACGAAAACAGTATTAGTTATACGACTAGGGGAATAAAGGAATTAATTCCAAATCCATCGAATTATTAAAGCCTAAAATAACCAATTTGTCACGGGTTTAAATTCACAATAGTTATAACTAATTGCTTACCTTATGAATTCTCCGTTATTAAGGAGTAAATCGTGACAAGTTCAGGTTGATTTTAGTTCAGTTATAGTTAATCATCAACTTATAAATATATTCTGGCCACGAATTGCTACTAATATTGTTTTGAAAGTTTATTTATTAAAATTCAGAACAAATGTTGGGTTAGGACGTTTGAACTACTGTCAAGGACCGAAGAAATCTTCTTTTCCTTTTTTTTTCGTCGTAAAACTTAGAATGTTGTCGTCTGCAGTTCGTTATTTTAGCATCCGACATCTAAAGATTGTGTATGAACGAGAAATTAAGTAATACTGGGATTTTTGGTGTTATCTTGTTAAGTAATAAGATCTGTTGTTATTAAACGATTACTGTTTGCTCGTAAGTTGGTAGCTGTTGATCCTACGGTTATCGTCCTTATAGTAGTAGAGGCCATTTATTTTGAGGTGTGTCAATCTCATGAATTGTCAAACGTAGAAACTTCCTTTTGACTGTCAACCTTAGTCTCGAGCAGATGCTTCAGAAGATTTTCGGGGTTTAAGTTGTAATCTCTATTAATCGGAGACAATTCATTTTGGATTTACGAAATTAAACCTCAGTCTTCCTATCGAATTGTGTTGGAGTGAGATTTTTCAGTAGTTTTCGTTGGATTCGTAAGGAAATCGCTTTTTTAGCGGATTTTAGGAAGTCTTCTGTGGTGAGTACACGTTATTTATTCATGTGGTTGTTCGATTCTTATGGTTCTTCCGTTTCATATGAGTGTAGGTAGCCCATATAACGGACAGTAGGTAGATTTGGAGATTTAAAACCGTTCAGACGGTGAACTGTGGTAGAATTCCCGCAATTAGCAACGAGGAGATTGATTTACCCGTCTACCAGCTAGGGTGTCACTAGTTTAATGAAAGAAACCCTATCTTAATAGGTGAGTTACGAAATTTTATTTTTATAAGATTAATAACGCCATATGGTCACAATTTTGGTTGTAATATCTTTATTTTGCATATGTATTTCTTTGTGCCTTGTATGTAGGTTATTAATGTGAAACTAGACTCCTTTTTGCTTATTCTTTTACTATTATTAATTAATTTTATGTTAAATTTTGATTTAATTTATTGTTATAATTTTGTTGTGACTAGCAAGTCAAATTTAGGTTTGTTGAGTACATTTAAATTATTAGTTTTGTTCATTAATTGTAAATTCAGAGAAGTCCGCTTCTAAATGTTGTATTTCATTTAAATTCATTTTTATTCTTTCATTGTAGTACAAATTTAAGTTAATGTGTTCAAATTGTATTAAAGTTATTAAGTCAAATTAATTCAAGGAGTCATTAAAATCTGTTTAAGCTAATGTTAATACTAAATTACGATTTTAGGGTCCTAGATACGGGCATAAGTCCTAGATACGGGCATAAGTCCTAGATACAAGCATAAATTCTAGTTATAGGCTGAAATCCTAGACCTGATACTTAGTTCGAGTTTAAGTTATTGTGGTTGGTGCAAGCCTATTGGTTTTGGAACAGGCTTGGGTTTTGAAACCGACCTAAGTATTAGAAACGCCAAGGACTAACAGATAAGCCTAATTAGATTAAGTCGTAACTATAGCTAGTTAAGATTTATTTTTCTTGTTTTTTTTTGCATTGAGTGTGATTACACATATATTGATAGATTTAACTTTTAAAATTATTCATTATTTTTTTTTTGTTTTTATATAAATATCAATAGCGTTGTCAAGCACGAGGCTTGACAGTTGTGTAAAATTCTCAATTTTTATTAAAGAAGGGTCTAGTTGATATTTTGTTTTATTTAGCTCACTTTATCGTTTTTTTTATTGTGCAATTCAAATAGTACTGTTTAATATTTTGAATTTATTTAATTATCTTCAGTGGGTGAAGTAGTGCCTGGAACATCAGGGGTTTCCGATTTTAACCGTACAAATCGGTGGCGCGCTCACTTTGTTTTGGCACTTACCCTCTACGGCTGAGCTGGGCATAATTTGCCAGTAGAGAAACCACTACCGAACTCAGCTGGAGTTGAATATTAATTGATTAATTTATTTATTTGTCAAAATTTTATTTTGTTTTTAATTACATTAAAATACGTGGCAAATTGTCCGTTCTCACTACGAAAATGCACTTTGCACCTAGATATGAGAAGTGAACCATGCTTTTTACCAAGATGACAACGATTTTAAACTAGAGGTATCCAAGCTTCCCACCAAGATATCCAATCAACGCTAGCTCGTAAAGTGTCCATACAACAGAGTTACAGTTGCGCAACCGCTATCTAGTTTGGATTCGATAGGTTGCTGCAGACGTTTGACGATCGGGTCGATCGGTTATCCTATCACGTTTCCAGAGATGAAGAGTATTATCAGTCTAATATTCCAGGAGGTGTGAAAGCAAAACTTAAGCCACCTACCATCAGTGACAAGATGCTCTGGGCTAATTACTTAAAGCAGTTAAGTGCAGTAGCTGGTGACAACGGGTATACCTCTACAAAAAAACCGGTATCCTTTTGCGTAGCACTACGGGAAGCCATGGATGTAATACAACCCGTTATGACGAGGTACCAGAAGATTTGGACCAAATTGGTAGAGTAGTTAGAAATGATATATGCCCACGCCTACCTAGTGCAAGTTTAACAATCCCAGCTGAAAAAAAAGGCAGAAATCAAATAAACCAGTCCAAGATTTCGAACTCCTTCTAGAAGGATTTAATTTTATATAAAAGGGACTGCTTCGGACGGGGAAGAATGAATTGTAATTGTAATAGCTGGCGATAAAGTGCGGATTGTTGTACGAGATATTTTAAAGACGTTATTCAGTAATTGTGACTGTAGTAAAGTTGTGTAAATTAGTTTAAGAAATTGTTATCTATTTGTGTTTACCAATAAATTGTTGAATTTGTCTGCTGTTTATTACTTATTCCGAATCCACGAAGGAAAAATTATAACAATATTATAAATATTCTTACATTCATCGCATTATATATAGTTTACTTAATCGGGAATTTTCGAGTTTGACTTTTTATGACTTCGCATGAATACAAGGGTCAACAAATACGCTACCTACGTGACTTTTTCTTGAAGTTTTATTTAATCCTAGTTTTTATATCACTGTCGTTCTTCGATCTTCTCTATTAAAGACGCTCCCTCACCTTGTTGCCAACCTATACTCTAGTCAAAACATTTGATACTGCACACGTATAAAATGGAAACAGAATTTCGCTTTTATAGTATAGTAGGTCCATGCTGCAAGCATATAATGATTTTGCCAAATCACTCCCATACAAATTTCTAAACCCGGGCGGGTGCATAAAACTATAAATTCTAACGGCAGTCTCACTGACTGCCACACCAGTTTTTTTATTTATAATTTAGAAATCCGTTTAATAATTAAATGTAACATATGATTACCTTAAAAAATGCACCCGGTTCTGATTAAAATTATGTTCTGTCGATTTTGATCTTTTATAAAGACAATCTAAATTTGGCTTTATCATTAATGAACCAGTATTAAACATGATTGCAACTAGACCAGAACAGCTAGAACTATCCAAACCAAAAATTACTGCCAGGTAAATAAAATAAATATTTAAGATTCCTTATCTTACAAAGCTTTATATTTTTAAATATTTCTCTAAACACTAGATTTATAAAATATAATAGGTAATTACATACACAGTATTTACTATTAGATTATATAAATTAGAAAAAAAATATTCATAGGGTAGCTTAACAGATTATTTTTTATATTTGTTTATATAATTTTTTGGATTAGGCAACAACATACACCCCCAATATGGTTGTTTTGGAGATCCAGGCGTTATGTTGTATTGATTTATGTGTTTTTTGGTTTAGCTGTCAATTATGTTTTACGTGCCAATATGGGTTTTGCTATTGTTGCTATGACTAAATACTATAATCATACTTTTGAAAATGGGTCAGTAATCTTGGTAAGTTTGAATATTTTAGAAGCTCCTAATTTCTTTTAGATTTGTATATTTCCGATCATTATACAAAATTAATTATTTTATTTTTGGCTGACTATACTATTTGCGTTTACCTATGCCGGTCCTGTCCATCTCTAGGCCCATGATATTAAGGTCTATTTCTATATTCCCATATATTGTGTGGTGAGCCAGGTTAGTTTGACATGCCAGTTTTGCCCATCGGTCATCTGGTTTCCGTTGGATGTCTCCTGCCCATTCCAATCTTTTGTGCTTGTGCTTCTGGTACAATGTCCGGGTGTTTGTATAATTTTTTAAGTTCTGTGGTTGTTCTTATCTGATATCTTCGTGTCATTTCTTGGAGGCTGCATAATCGCAAGATTCGGAGACGTTCTTCATAGAGGAGATTACGAATTCTGGACAAAGTCTGGAGTTTCGCCTTTGAACTTACTCAAGAGCATGAGTTTTTTTTAGCAAACTAAGGGTTCCAAATTGGTGCAGCATAGTCCAAGATGGAAAGGATGTAGGTTTAGTAACTAGTCGCTAACAATTGTGAAGACAAATTTTGAAAGATTGTCTAACCTTGTACATTACTTGGTTAACCTTCTTAACGATTGACGTAATATGAGAAGCCCACTTTAAGTCAATCAAAATTACAACCGCGACACCTTTCTCTTGAGAAGAACTAGCAATATTTACACCATTGATGTTGTAGCTCATACGTGGGTAATTGTGTTCTAGATGAAGAATGTTGGAGTACCAAAATTGGGATATTTTTAACGACAGTTGTTCTGTTGAGGAAATGATTAATAGTTTATATTCTATTCTTTATGAAGGCATAGTCAAATAGGTACCACTTAAAAAGAGTAAAACTTACAATTCTAATTTTCTATCTTGGTACTCAAAGAACTTAAAACAGCCTGTTTTTGAAAAAAAGATTGCACACAAAGCTTATAAACAATCAAATTCCTTGACTGATTACTTAATATTTAAAAATTTGCATAGTCTTTGTAAATTAATAGCAGCTGTTCATTATCAAAATTATATTAATAATGTTCAGAATAATATAAGGGTAAATCCAAACTTTTTCTGGAAATATGTAAATAGTAAACGAAATACTGTTGGTTATCCGTCCGCTATGCATTTAAGCGATAAACATTTTAACTCCTCCATAGAAATTGTTAATGGATTCTCCAGTTATTTTAGTTCAGTTTATAAAGTTAATAATTTGCCAATTCCTAATTTTACTCAACTTGATCCTATAACTTATTCTGAATCTTCTATTAATATTAGTGATATCTTTGAAAAATTGTGCAGTCTAAAAATTAATTATTCTCCTGGTCCTGATGGCATACTAGCTGTATTATTAAAACACTTTTCGTTTTTATTATCCAGACCTCTGTTTTACATTTTTAAACATTCTCTTCGTACGGGCTTTTTTTCAGATATGTGGAAAATAAGTTTTATCATTACTGTTTTCAAATCCGGCCAAAAGAATAATATAGGTAATTACCGTCCAATTTCAATTTTATCACGTATTCCAAAGGTTTTTGAATCGCTTGTTGCTGAAGATATGTCCAGTAAAATAAGGGATCGTATTATTCCAGAACAACATGAATTTTTTAAGGGTCGATCAGTTGAAACTAACTTATTGTCCTTTTCACATTTTTTATTGAATGCTTTAGAAAGTAAATCACAAGTTGACTGCATGTATACAGATTTCTCTAAAGCATTTGACACAGTTAACCACAGTATTCTCTTAGACAAGTTGCAATCCTTCGGTTTGCCTGTTTCACTACTTTCTTGGCTAAAAAATTATCTAAGTAATTGGTCGTAGGCAAATTGTTAAGCTTACGAGTACTTATTCTGATGAAATTAATGTCTCTTCGGGCTTGCCCCAAGGTTCTCATCTGGGACCACTATTGTTTATTATCTTCATTAATGATATTAAGCAAATCTTAGGTGATGTAAATTTTTTAATGTTTGCAGACGACTTAAAATTTTTTAAAAGAATCACTTGCATTGATGATTGTATGCGTTACAACAAGCCCTAAATAATTTTCAGATATGGTGCGAGGAGAATAACTTATCGCTCAACGTTTCTAAGTGCCATTGTGTAACATTTTCACGTTTAAAAAGTATCATTAATTACTCTTACTTCATTAATTTAGGAATGTTAACAATAAAAGACACCTTTCGTGACTTGGGAGTTCTTTTTGATTCTAAGGTATCTTTTGTACCTCATGTGGAGCGTATAATTTTTAAAGCTAATCAAATGTTTGGTTTTGTAAATAGAACGACTACTGATTTTTTGGATATTAATTGTATAATTACTCTTTATAACGCATTTATTAGATCGACTCTCGAATATTGTACTACTGTGTGGTGTCCCTATTACTCCGTTCATAATAACAGAATAGAGAGTATCCAACACAAATTTTTAAAATATCTTGCCTATAAATCTAATTTAATAAATCAAAATAATATTTCCTATGGGACGCTTGAAATTATGTTTCATCTTACCAATTTAAAAAACCGGCGGGTCCATTTTGATCTTAAGTTTATTTATAAAGTGTTAAATGATAAAATTGATTTTTCAGTTTTTTACAGTAAATTGTTTGTCCAATTAAATATCGTATTAAATTGTGCTTTTCAGTTCGTTAGTTGATATTTTTTATTCTTTTACAATGTAAATCCAACTTAATTGTTATAGTTGTTTTCTTTATTGTATTTTTTTTTGTAAAATTGGCAATTGCCGTTAATAAAGATTTGATTTGATTTGATTTTTGTACATTGAGTTCTAGAAGCCAAGTAGCACACCATTGTCCAATTCTACTCCGATCGTTAATCAGTTCTTCATAATGTAATAGTGGATTAGAAAAGAACTTGGTGTCATCTGTAAAAATAGTGATACCGTGGACACAAATACTGAGACCATATCACTAATATATAAGTTGAGGAGCAGAAGACCGATAACAGCAATGGATATTTCACACCAAAATGCTCTATTTTATAAAGAAGACGTTCGAGTGGGACTTTATCCAAAACCTTTTTAAAATCAATGTAACTTATTTCAACAGGATTTCTCTTATCTATTTCGGACGTTCAGATATCGGTACAATGTAGAATGTTTAAGACTGTAGAACGACCACGGAGGAAACCATTTTGCTTTGAACGAAAGACGCCGTGCTTGAGAGAAAAAGCAGTAAGCTCTTTAGTAATGATTCTTTCCAAGCATTTACAGACTAAACAAGCTAATTTGTCGAGAGTTAGCTGGATTTAACTTATCGCCGCTTTTAAAAACTGGCACAATTACTGACTTTTTCCAGTCGATAGGCACCGAGTAGGGGACACCGGGGCGGAACAGGGTAGCGGGGCGGAACGGTATGGTGGTTCGAGAATCTACGGGAAGTACCGTAGTCACGCCACGCTTCGTATACTGTGACTGTGTTAGTATTGTTCGCCGTACAGTCCTGAGAAGTTGTCGTTAGTGTATCTCCGTGACTTGCATCAAAACTTGAAAACATCTCGAAAAATACGCAATCGTTGTAATAAAAGTGCATTTTGTTTCAAGGTAAGTGCGATCAATTACGTTTAAAATATCAATTTGATGCTACGCAGCATTTTAAACATGTATTCTCCACCTCTTAGCATAATGGCACACATTAGAAATTAAACATGGCGAGAGTGAACTGTCATTTCTGATACGATGCTGTTGGGGGCAGAACGGGATGGGGCGGAATGGGGTATATCCCGTTCTGTCCCAATATATTATTTGCTTTAGTTTTTCAATTAATCAAACTTTTAATTCTTCTTTTTTGTTTTAGATGGTACGCCATTACAAACGGAAGACAGATAGACAAAAATGGTCGTCAGAAAATATGGAGCGAGCTGTTGAAGCGGTAATTAGTCGCGAAATGGAATTTAAAAAAGCTGCAATCCAATTCCAAATGCCGTCGACAACCCTTGAAAGGTATGTGAAGAAGAAGAGAGAGAATGCGGAATCAACAATTGATAAAACCTCAGGAAAATATCAATGTGTATTCAACCTTGAACAAGAACGAGAACTTGTAGACTATCTAAAAGATATGCAAAAAAGACTATTCGGATTTAGTGTGAAAGAACTGCGCCGAATGGCGTATCAACTTGCTGAAAAAAACCAGTGTAAACATTCTTTTAATAAAAACCTGGAAATGGCAGGGGAAGATTGGGCTACTAGCTTCATGAGTCGCCACAGAGACTTAAGTCTGAGGAAGCCTGAAGCTACATCTGGAGCACGGGCTATGGGGTTCAATAAAGTAGCCGTCTCGCAATTTTTTAAATTACTTACTGCAGTTATTGACGAACACAAATTAACTGCAGCGAGAATTTATAACTGTGACGAAACGGGTATTACTGTTGTCCCTAAACAGTTTTCAAAAATTATTGCAAATAGAGGACAGCGTCAAGTTGGCGTTTTGACTTCCGCAGAGAGGGGGAATACGGTAGCCGTAATTGAACTAGCTCGAGACAAAAGGTGTTATTTTGCTATGCTTTCCCCCACACTGCTCCCATCGTCTCCAGCCCCTTGACGTAGCTTTTATGAGGCCATTAAGCTTGTATTATGAAGATGAAGTGAGGAAATGGTTAAGATCAAATCCAGGAAAAGTCGTTACCCTACATCAAATTTCGGCGTTATTTGGACAGGCATTTTTGAGTGCAGCAAATATGAGAACGGGCTTAAAAGGGTTCGAAAAAACTGGCATCTGGCCCAATAATATAAATGTTTTCACAGATGCTGACTATTTACCGGCTGCAGTTACTGATATTCCATTAGTCGAAGCACAAGCTACTCGGTTGGAAAGTCAAAATTTGGCCATTGTTGAAAATATTAAGAGCGTTCTTTCGCTGTAAAAAGGATCGGAGTACGGAGTTGCATCGCCCTTCCACTTTTTAAGCAAAGCGGGCCCGATGCCTCTGAACCCTTTTAGATGCAACTCTAATAGTTCGAACGTATTACTACTGGCGGCAGCACATAATGAAGCACTTAATGCATTTTTATGTCATTATTTCGGAAAATGTTACAGAAAATTCTGTAACTGATATTCCCTTGGTCGAAGCACCAACTGCTGGGTTGGAAAATCAAGATTCGGCCATGGTTGAAAATATTCCCGTTGTTATTTCTGAAAATATTGTAGAACATTCAGTAATTAACGACAATTCTCCTCCGAGAATTCCTTTAGCATTAATCGAACACACTCGAAACACTCCTGTAGAAAACGAACCTAAGCCTGGCTGTTCATGGATGCCTCATAATAATTATCCTGGAAACCCTCCAATGAATCCCTTAAAAATAAATGTATTCCAGTATTTGTCCCCGGAACAAATAATGCCAATTCCAAAAGTGAAGGTAGGACAAAAAAGAACAGCAAGAAAGAGGGGCAAAACAGCTATACTAACGGCATCCCCCTATAAGACAGAGCTGGAGGAATCGGTGAAAAAAGTTCAGAAAGCTAACGAAGCAAAGAAAGACAGAGCCAAGCGAAAGTTGGTGCAAAAAGAAACTAAAGGAAAAGGCAGAGCTGTCGTACCCAAGAAAATGAAGAAACCTGAAAAGAAGAGGAAAAAACGATTGATGAAGAGGATAGCTCTGAAGAAGAAGACGTCAATTGTTTATATTGTAATGATCAATACTCCAAATCTATCGAAGGATGGTGCTCATGCATGCTTTGTAAAAAATGGGCACATAATTCATGCGCGGGAATCGACAGCGATGACGATGACCAACTCATTTGCGATTTATGTAAGCCGTAAAAGTGTATCCCATTCTACCCCTTTGTAAATCCCGTTCTGCCCCATATATGGGGCAGAACGGGATAAAACACACTTTTTTTTGTTTAAATCTTAAGTTCAATTTCTATGGTGAAATAAAATATATTCATACCAAACTTGTTTTAATAAATATTTATAGAAACCATACCATTCTATTACAGAGCTGAATTCTTTCATTTTGTATTTTTAATCCATCTACAAACCTTAAGTACCCCGTTCCGCCCCGGTCTCCCCTACTCACCAATTGATGAAGTCATTATTTTTAGTAGAAGAAAATAATTTTGTCTAGTGAAAACTAAACATTAGATATAGTGTTTCTGTTTTGAAATTACTCAGAAAAAGTAGGAAAAGAATCCATATTTTTTCGGGTGTAAGAATTTGCAAAATCCAAGCAAACAGATCAGCAACAGGTTTAGGATCAGTGACAATTTCATTATTCTGCCCACGGAGGGTAAACGCATTGAATCAACCTGATTCTAATATTCTACACAATTCATGTTCGGAAAGTACTTACTTTAACTATAAAATTTCAATAACTTTTTTATAACGATTCCGGCAAAAAATCCTGTAGTTTTGTTTGAACTATCATCTCTGGAATGTTTTGAACAAAAAATATAGACCACATAGTTATTTAAAAATTTTGTTCCACTATTTTTGTATATATATTTAAAATTTAGAAATCAAAAGTTGACTTTTTCATATTGAAATCATAAAGAAAATTAGTGTTTGTCACCATATAAAACTTTTCCGCTCTAGTGCAGAAAATTGTAAATTTTCCGATTGCTAATGTTTTTTTTCAATGCAATCAGAATGTAGTTTAATAAAACAGATGATAATGGCATGGACTTCCTGTCTTCCTAGTAGAAATTATAACGAAAATACCTACTATAAATTTATAATATTTTTAGCAACAAGATTTTCAATGGACAACTGTAGAACAGGGTTATATTTTAAGTGCTTTTTTCTATGGATTTATAGTCTCCCAAATGATAGCAGGTGGTCTCGCTATAAGCTTACCAGCGAAACATGTTATTGGCATTACTAATGGAACAGCATGTTTATTAACTGTACTTACTCCATGGTTAGCTTCTGTAAATATTTACCTTTTTATTGCTGTAAGAGTTCTAACAGGCTTTTGTGAGGTAAGTATAATTTATATTAATGATCTTAAAAATACTAGGAAAGAATGTGTCAAATAAATAAGTGACAGGCAATATGGTTTTCGCCAACAAGGGTCAACACCCGATCTGCTAGCATATGTAACTCTTGTCTGGAATGATGCCACCTACCGCCATAGGGAGACTCAAATAGTATCATTAGACATCTCAAAAGAATTTGATCAAGTGTGGCGTGCAGCTCTCTTGAACAAACCGCCTTTATAAGGACTCTCGCCAAACCTTTGCAGATGGATATCCAACTGTCTCTCCAACAGGCAGATTCAAGTTGCCGTAGATGGACATTCCTCCAACCTCTACAACTCTACAAGATCAACACTGGAAATCCGCAAAGATCGGCTCTAGCTCCTACTTTATTCCTTTTACACATTAATGATCTACTAGTAGCCACTAATAACCAGATACACGGTTTTGCAGATGATAGCAACCTACACTGTAGTAAAGCGCACAACCGTCCCATATCCCTAGATATTCTAGAAATAGACAGAAGATTCACAACGGCTTCTCTCAATCAAGATTTAAGAATTGTAGACGAGTGGGGATAAAAGAGGCTTGTTAATTTCAAATCAAAGCTTCCAAGACATGTTATCTATCCAACAAGACGCAATCATACGACTGATCCATCACAATGAACGATTAGACACTCGTAGCAAGCGACTCTATTACGCTGGTTGGTATAACGATTTCCAAGGACTTACTTTCGAACTGCATCAGGAAAGAAATTAGGCTTTCTTTTTAGAGCACGGAAAAATTTCTCTCCATACAACTTAGCTACTCTTTACAAATTCCAAATAAGACCTAATCTTGAATACTGCTCGCATGTATGGGGATCGGAGGCTCCGTCAAGGCTTAAAGTTCTTGATGCAATACAGAGGAAAGCAGTTCGACTAATAAACGACACCAGTATCATCAAAAACCTAGCCAAATTGTCCCAAATAAATCTTACTACTTTAACCTGATTCATATAATTTTTATTTTATTCGATTGTGTATAAAATTTTCTTAAAATCGGATTTTAGGGTTGGTTGGTACCTTTTACACAACAGATATTTTTAAATTGGACACCTGTTAAAGAAAGAAATCGTTTAATAGCATTGACAGTATCAGGACCATATTTTGGAACAATTGTAGCTTTTCCATTATCATCCTTGGTATTGGCAAGTTTTGGATGGCCAAGTATTTTTTATGCACTAGGTAAATTATCATACTGTTATGTTTCATAATATGTACTCATTTCTATTATTTAACAGGAAGTTTATCTATTTATCGAATGATAAAAAAATGAAAAATATTTCAACTTTTTTTTTAAGTTATACTTAATTTTGGTTTTGTTTTTTGAGTGTAAAATTAATTTAAGTAAATAAAAAAATAATAGAACGGAAAAATTTAATGAAAAAAAAACACAGTAGGAAGAAAGAAAAAAGAAGAAAGAAAAAAAGAAAAGTATTTTAATTGTATTTTTATCCATAAATATTCATGCCAAGATAATGATATGTAAGTTAATTACTTATTTGCTTATTTGTATAGTTCCATTGGTTAACGCTTATACTTAATTTAGAGATATAGGATTAAGTTGAAACTAAGTGCCTTCAAAACTTTGAGATAAAAGAAATTACTAAAAAACAATAATAAAATATGTATAAAAAGATCACTAAAACATTAGCTATTAAAATATACGCCATTTTAGAATCCTTAATTTTAGAAAACAGGACTTTCTTGCCACTTAAATTGTAAACAATTAAATATATTACGTAATAAAGATTAATCTGACAACGCCTATGAATAATTGATTGTTTTTTTGTCGGACCAAAATATGACCCCTATTGTTGTCGAACAAAGCTATATTATCATAAAAAAAAATGGATCATTCTGGCTTTTCCTATTTGTGTCCGATTCTATTACGTTAGAACTTTTGCAATGATGAAATCACCGTATATAGACAAGAATGGAATGTTCACTCTGCGCCCTGCCTTTGTAACTTAATTAACCCTTTAAATGTTACCTTGACATAGGGCGCCAACTTTGTAACCCTTAAATTACCATAGGCTAGCTCCTTAGGGTCGTGGCTTCCTTCTGAGTTTTATTTAATTCCCTCCAAACATTAATTAAAGGGCGCCAAGTACAGACACACAAATAAAATTCGAAAAATCAGTTTAAAGTTGATTTATTTCTCAATTTAGAATTAGTAAAAATTTTAATCAATTAATTAATTTAATCTCTTATCTTTAATTCGATCTCTTCCTGTCGGAGTTTCAAAAGTGGTGGATCAGCACTGCCCTAGCGGGTGGAAGTGGTCTTCCTTCAAGAGAACTTCCTTAAAAATAATCCCGGGAATGGATGGTCAGCTTCAAAATGGCCGTCGGCAAACAGCGATATTCTCAGTAAAAATTATCTGGATCCTCAATAGGGCCCTTGTCAGATTTGGCATTTAATCCAGAAAGAAGAGCGAAGGTAGTTCAGAAATTAAATCTGAACTTTCAAAAAATCGCAAACGAAATGAAAAAACAAATTATTCCGTCGACGAAACATTATTTCTTCCCACCAAATTGGCAATCGACCTTCGCATCGGCGCGATAAAAATTGAACAGAATAAAAATATATAGTCCGGATGGAATGCTCGAAAACGAACGTTACACCTTTTATGTTCTTTGATCTACGGTTTTGTTGAGTTTGGTTTAAACTAGTTAGCAGTGATGCCAACTTTACCGATTTAGGAAGTAATCTACCGGTTTACAGTTATATGTTTTAACCTAAACTTTTTTTATTGAATAAACACTTTTTTAAAATTGGCACCATTTTTTACTTATTTTTATTTTTATTTTTTTTTGTTGACAACGCTGCTGGTGAGCGACAAAGATACCAACCGATATGGATACCGAAATGCAGACTGAGAGTTCCGGCATTATGGAACCATTTTTAGTGAGAGTGATTCTTGTCTATATACTGTGCCAAAACGGTACCGCAATCGTGTGACCTTTTTTAGACGTCAGACTGCATAAATGCGCCCGCCATTTCAAAAAAAGTACGCTGTCCTGATATTTTTTGTTCCTAGTTTTTTATTTTTAGGATCAATTGGTATACTTTGGACCATATTATGGATGCTAATGACTTCTAATACACCTCAAGACGATCCTAGAATAAACCCCGCAGAACTTGATTATCTAAATCAAAACCTTAATGAAAGACGTAACAAAACAAATAATGAGAAAATAAAAAATATGCCTTGGAAATCAATGATTACTTCTCTCCCTGTGTGGGCTGCGATTGTTGCCAGTGGATGCGAATATTGGGGTTTCTATACATTACTAAATCAATTACCTAAATATATGAATTGTGAGTTTTTAAGACAATCAGTTGCTTGTAATAACTAAAAATATATTGTTTTAGATGTCCTTAATTTTAATTTAACAAACTCTGGTTTAATATCATCATTACCATATATGGGATTATTTCTAGTTCTTCATATTAGTGGATACCTAGCTGATTATATACAACCCAAAGATTGGATAAAAGTTTCAACCTTAAGAAAAATTGTTTTAGGAATAGGATTTCTTTTACAAAGCATATTCTTTTTGCTTTCAATATATTTGCAGACTCCATTTGCAGCTAGTTGTTGTATTATATTAGCTGTTGCAGCAGGAGGAATGCCTTTGGCGGTGTTGAGGTAAAAATACCGATAAAATCGGATATATTATTACTAATTAAACTTTAATAAATTCTAAGCATTAATTAATATGAAAACAGTTTGTTTTTGAATCTTAAGTTAAAATACACTTTTAAATTTTAAGAAATCTCTTCTAAAACAAGAACTATATAGTATGATAATACCTATGCTTCGCGTTTATCATATTACTCATCTATCACAAATAATTATTCTATGTTTAGTATACATTTATTCTAAAGTTTCTTTGTTATACCAAATACAACTAAAACACATCCGTAATATACTTTAGAATTAATTAGATATCCATAAGGCCTGTGAAACACCTCCTCAGGGGTTACGCCGCAATTAAGTTCTCTCGATCTGTGTTGTGAGGTAAATCAATCCACATATTCTTTTGTTATTTCTCTTAACAATTTCCTATCTCCTGTTTTTTCCCATTTCCGTACGTCCTTCCTCTTCAGATCATCTGCTACTTCTTGTAACAATGTCGATCTTGACCTTCCTCGTCTTCTTTTTCCAGCTGATATCCACTCCAATATTGAGTATATTGAAGTAGTTGGTCCTGATCTCTATATATGCCCTAACCATTTTACTTTGTGTTGCTTTATTTTTGTCACTATATCTTCCTTAATTTCGTTAATTATGTCATAGTTCTTACTTTTTCTTAATTCATTATCATTTATTTTTATTGGCCCTAATACTGCTCTTAGTATTTTCTTTTCCAGTATTCTAGGTCTTCGTCTTGCTTTTTTGTCATGCTAATGGTTTCGGCTGCATACATCATCGTCGATCCAATTATTATCTTCATTTTTATTTTCTTGCTCAGTAACAACTAATTTTTCTAACATCTTTTTCATTGTCTTTCAATTTTTGGTTATGATCGCAATATCATCAGCATATGCTTTTAGTTGTTTTTCTCTCGTTCTAAGTGTAGGTACCTTTAGTTATTTTCTTGACTATTCATTCCAAGGCAAGATTAAACATAGTTAACTTATCTGCCTGTCTAACCCCTTTATTTATGACAAATTTTTCTGTTTCTCCTACTTCTCTTTCTTTGGCTTTTCTAAGTGGTTTCTTATTATCATTTTCTCTTCTTCCACATTTTCAATCAGGTCTTGGTCCTTTTGTTCTTTTAGTAGTTCTTTAACGTAAGCAGACCAAATTTCTCTAAACTTTTCGTCATTTTCTGATGTGAGAGTATAATCAG
The DNA here is from genome assembly GCA_964028335.1 of Altica lythri. NCBI lineage: Eukaryota > Metazoa > Arthropoda > Insecta > Coleoptera > Chrysomelidae > Altica > Altica lythri. The sequence continues at coordinate 44,782,576 of OZ034807.1, forward strand.
GTAGAATCGAATTTTTACCTGGTTTTTGATTGATTTTACGGAAAGCCATGTTGTAATTTAGAATATTATTGTATATAACTAAAAAACAGCTACCTATTTTAAATTGTATTCACTCCGATCTATCATCTCTCTCATTTAGATACGGATATATCAATTGTCTTCTTTGTATAATAATGCACTACCCTCAGAAAGTACCTTATCACAAAGTATATCTTTTAATTTAAATATTTTAAAATTTTTTAGTGTAAATTTTCTGGATATAACACCTAGATTTGCGGGTTTAATATTAGGAATCGCAGGATCTTTTACTGTTGTACAAGGCATTATAAGTCCAACAATTATTGGATATATTGTAACAGACGAGGTAAGAAATCATATTAACTAAAATAAAAAAAAATACATAATTATGTCAATATACGTAGCTACACTGTAGATTTTATTTGACTTTTAAAACTGGTAGTAACTATATTCACGAAAACATTCTATAATACCTTGAAGCTGAGGCGACATAGTATGATTTTAACTATCCTGGTAATAATTCGTTTCACCTCTTAGTGCCGTTTTCTGTGAATGCCATTAAAACGCATTATTTTGACGTTTCTGGTGCAATAAAATTCCTGTCGAAGTCTCAATATTTAACGTAAACGCCCCTAAATTTTTTTAATAGCTATCTGCCTCTTATAATCACTTACTGTAATTTCCTTATTCTTGTTACATGTTACCTAATTATTAGATTATTCAAAAATTTCTATAGGCGCTCCTGTTTTTAAACTTATCATTTATCATTAAATTTTTTTATTCCTTTAAAAGACCTATTGATGCCATTATGGGTGGAATATAACATCGTTAAAATATCCCCCACAGTTTCTCTGGGTGGAGCGTATTCAAAATGTCCAATTTTCCATTAGCTTTGTTCATGAATCAAGCTGAATTTAACATTTAACCGATGGCTTGGTTTATGTTGACTTTTAGGTTTGTGGCTTATTTGCATACACCTGAGACTTAAGAAAATTTTACAATAATAAGTCTAACATGGTCGAATCACACGATCTTGGTGGTCCGTTCACATCACCTCCACGAGAGATGACCATGCCCTAAAATTATTTGTGCGCAATATCCAATGTGACATGAGCTGTGTTGCTCGTAGCACAGTTCTTTTAAAACATCATATCGTTGCTGTGCAATTATTCAAATTTAGACCAAAATAACTCAGTAATCAGCTACCTATACTGGCCGTCGTTGGTAGTGATGGCCTGGCCAACGTTCTCCAAACAATATACACTGATGACGGCGCGATCATAATCTCCACCTCAAATACTGACTTTTTCGGGATACATTGTACGCTCTTAAATTGTATATACGCTCTTAAATTGTATGTACGCTCTTAAATTGTATATGGATTCGTATTGTCCCAAACCCGATAATTTTGTTCCTTTACCTACCCATATATCCAAAAATAGGCCTTATCGTTAAAGATAATTTTCTATGTAAATAAGGGTCAGTTGCCAACTTCTCTAGAGCCCATTCAGCGTTGTCTGCAGTTGTTAACCTTTAGTTCCTGGAACAGTTAAATTTTGTACGGGTGCAGGTCTAAGTTACGACATTTGCCGAGTGTTGTCTGCGAAAGGCTGAGTTCTTGTGTGCGAAGCCAAATCGACTACCTCAGACTCTCCTGCACACTCTCACTGATAGCGGCAGATATTGTTTTTCGTCGACCTACACGTGTTGTTCGATCGTTTACTGAACTAGTTGACTCAAATTTTTCCATCATATTACGAAAAGTCTTCTTGGTAGGACTATTATTGCGACCATAAAATGGGCGATCCGAGAAGTTCGTGTGCCAAACAGAACACGTTTTCAAATTTAAGTATAATATTCGGTTTATTTAGTTATGTAATTGTTAAGGGGCTTCCAGACGAGCAATAGTTTTACTGCAATATGTGGCTACAATTCTAGCAACTATGGACCAGCCATTATGGCAATATTTTAATGCAGTGGATGGCTGGGCAATATATGTTTCGGCAATATTGTCTGCAATACTTTCAAGATCATGGCCCGTACATTTTTTTGTTTAAACGGGCTATTACATCGGGTAATAATGGCTGACGAAATCGTTCGCGTCGCAGCGGCTTATATTGTTTTAAAAAAATAAATTAAAGATAAAAAAAAAGAGAAAATTATGGATTAGACCTTATCTTAATAAAAGGGAAACTATAGATAATTTAAGTTTAGAAATAAGTCTCGATAATAAACTATTTAAAAATTTTTCAAGAATGTCAAAGAACGACTTTGAATTTCTTTGTAATAAAATTGGACCAAAAATAAAAAGAATGCATACAGACATGAGGAAAGCAATACCTGTTAGTACTAGATTGGCGATAACTTTACGGTTTTTGGCCACTGGCGATTCTAAGAGTTTGATGTATCTTTTTAGAGTGTCAGCGTCGTCTATTTGTTTGATAGTTCCAGAAGTGTGTGAAGCTTTAAAGGAACCATTAAAAGAGTATATTAAGGTAAGTCAACATTTATTTATTAAAAAATTAAAAATAATATACTTAGTAGTGGTTTTAAAAATTACTGTTGAACAGTAGGTACGTGATACAAGTTCCTTATAAGTAGGAAGTTCATCAGTTTGTTCTGTTTGTTCATCTAACTTATTTTCATGTAAAAAAGAAAAATCTTCGTATTGGGAGTAATAGCTATGAGATGTTGATGCTCCGCTTCTGCTGGTGTTGTCTAAATTTTGTAAAGGTGTTAATACACGTGAATCTCTTCTTTTGTACATATCCATGTCGAATTTATATAATAATTTTGTAATTTCAAATTCGGCTTGAGTACGAGTATAGTCATCATATTTTAACAATTTATGTGTAACATAATCTCCAAAGGCATAATTATTTTTGGGTTTTTCCCAAACATTGCGTAAAATGTTTTCTGCTTTTTCTAAAAGGGGGTCTGCGTTTTTTGGTCTTTTGAAACCACGTGATTTTGGAGCAGGGACTGGTGAAAGTAAAGCGTCTGTAGTTTCCAAATCCGAGACTTCTCCAGTACTGATACTGTCCTCTATATCTGGTGTTTCGATAACCTGAAAATCCGAAAAATATATTTTTAAAAAGAAGGGTTGAAGTTTCTAATAAAAAAATCATTTAAAACTTTTTTCAGGTGCCATCAAGTGTTACGGAATGGAAAGAAATCGCTAAAGCTTTCGAGGATCGTTGGAATTTTCCTCATTGTTTGGGTGCAATGGATGGCAAACATATTGCTATTACTTGTCCTCCAAATAGTGGTAGTCAATATTATAACTACAAACAGTTCTTTAGCATTGTACTATTTGCTGTAACGGATGCTCGTTACAATTTTTTGTACGTACATACTGGAGTTCAGGGGCGAATATCCGATGGAGGAGTGATAAGACACACAGCCTTTGGGAAAGCAGTCTTGAACCAAACTCTTAACATACCGCCCCCTGATTCCCTTCCGGGTCGAAGCATGTCAATACCATACATTTTCCTTGCAGATGATGCATTTCCTTTAACCTAAAATATAATACTATAGATTTGAACGTAGGATCTCCTAAACGTGTATGTAACTACAGAATATCCAGGGCAAGGCGAATTGTGGAAAATTCTTTTGGTATCTTAGCTTCGGTTTTTCTTATACTACACACAACTATTGATGTTGACGTAAAATATGTACCAAATATAGTTATGGCTTGTACATATTTACATAATTTTTTACGAAGAAACATAAAAGCACAAGCTCTATATTCACCACCTTGATCCTTTGATAGTGAAGATATTGATCTTGGAACAATAGTATCAGGGTCGTGGAGAATTGAAGAACATTCTTTAACAGATTTAAAAATATTGGGAAGGAATGCAAGTGCATCAGCAAAAGCAATGAGAGATGAGTTTATGCAGTATTTTATGACAGATTACGGTCGAGTAGCATGGCAAGATAAATTTTTAGCAGCAAGAAGTTAAAATTTCCAATGTGTATATTATAATAAAGATATAGGTACCAAGCAAAAAATATCTCACTTTTTTCACAACTTTTTTCCTAATATTCAATAATAATTAAGCCATGGATATGATTTAAGATAACAAAAAGGTAAATTAAATATAAGTAGTACAAGAACAGTAGTTTTAGAGGTAACAAATTTTTTCGCATAATAATAAAGATACTTACATTGCTTATATTTTCACTATCGACTCCTGTATTTGGGGTAGGTATCTTGATTAAGAACAAAAGATATTGCATTAAAAGCAAACCATTTTACTTGTTTACTAGCGGCACTTCCACTTTTGGCCTTTTTTTTGCTTCATTTTTAGCATAGGTCCTTAAACTTCTAATTTTTTATATGCCTCCTCGCTGGATATGTTAAATTTTTGAGATATGGCAGCCCAACCATCTTTTTTTAAAATTCTATCTTTATATGTTGTAACGTATCTCCCTATAATGTAACATATTTACCTATACTTATTTTATTATGTATTTACATATTTCTAATTATTATGTCGAGTTATTGTTATTGCTATTTTTCGTTAATATTTACTTTACTATAAAATATACATACTATTAATTATTTTACTTAACTAGGGTTATTCTTTTTATATTCTTGTTATCGTATTATATATAGAAAAAACTCATGCCGATGATTGTACAAGGATGTGAGTCAGTCTTCGCTCGATATTATAATAAATCGTTTGTTTCGGGAATTGTGGTATTATTTTTACCTCAGTTAAAAAGTTACCGTAACATTTCAGAAGTGGGATCAACTTACACAGAGAAAATGACTACTGACGAAGAAAGCAGCAACAAAAGTGAAGTATCTTCCGCGGAAAAATCGGGAAAACGTAAAAATGCGAAACAAAAGAAAGAAAGAGAAAAACGCGTTTATTCGTCAAGTCTAACTTCGAGTTCTGATTCTGAAGATGATTCGCGGTTGTCCAAAAGGGCAACAAGGCGTAGAATAGACCATCTAATAAAGGAAAAAGTGCGTGATGCGGTGGAGCAACTTCACAAGCAAAGGATAGTTGATAATCAACCAACAAATATACAAGTGCCTCAACAAAACATAGTGCAAAATGCAGACCTTTTTCAGTGCGAGTTAGTGCCACTTTTTGACCCCGAAAAGGGAGAATTAAATTCCTCTACGTGGCTTAATAAAATCGAACAGTTGGCATTGATTCATAATTGGACTGATGCAAAAAAATCTTACTATTTGCAAACAAAACTAGACGGTATTGCCAAAACGTGGTTTAACAATCTTCAGGATTATAATAAATCATGGAATGCGTGGAAAGAAGCTGTGCAAAATGCTTTTCCAGCACACGAAAATTTTGTGGAAAACCTGAAAAAGATGTTAGACAGAAAGAAAAGCCCACAAGAAAGTATGATTCATTTTTACTATTCAAAATGTTCATTAATTAAAAATTGTGAGATATCTGACGCAAACGCAGTGTCATGCATTATTGACGGTTTACCATTAGAACATCAAGGTACTGCCAAATCAGCTAATTTTAAAACACCTGACGAACTTTTTCGTGGATTTCTATGCAAACTGGATAAACAGACGTCCATTCAAAAGGAATCAAAAATACATTATAAAAAGGATCAGGGTAATGGCAGATCTATGGTTTGTTTAGTGTGCAAGAAACCTGGACACATGGCTAGAAACTGTTTCTATAGGAATCAGCAAGCTGGTACGTCCTCTGTGGAGAAATTTAAGATCAAAGAATGTGATTTCTGCAATAAACGGGGACACGAGAGGGAAGAATGTTGGCATTTGAGATCAGCGAAAGTTCATCTTTTACAAAGGCAAGTACCCGAAAAAAAATTTTAATTTTGATATTTTACTTAATGGTGTCTCTTGTAAAGCATATTTAGATACAGGTAGCGAGTTAAATGTGGCTCGATCTACGGTTTTGCAAAAAATTGATAATATTCAGTTGAAAACATCAGACATAGTTGTTAAAGGTTTTGGCGGAGAATTTTTATATACAAAAGGTAAAGCTGAACTGGAATTCACTTTTTCTGATTTTTCTGTAAAATCTGTTGTCCATTTTGTTGATTTTGATTTAGGCCATACAGAAATTATAATTGGACAACCTATTATAACGAATAAAAATATTTCAATAACTATTCAAGGAAACTCTTTTGAAATAAAGAAGAATGACTCACCAACAATAAAAAGTTTAGTCTTCTTGCAAAAGAACGTTGAGATCGAACCATATTCGGCATTAGCTCTACCTGTCGACACTCATAAAAATGATTATTTGCTTATATTTTCTGCTGTGACGCATCAAAATAGGAACGAAAATTTTTCCATTTTAAGCAGTTTTATATACAAAAATAATAATTATTTAGTAGTTATTAATAACAGCAATAAAAAACTATGTTGGCAGCGAGGAAAAATTTTAGGACGTGCTACTCCGTTACCCATAAATTTTTCCCAAAATTATGAAAATTTTTCACAAATAAAATCGTGTTTGTCTCTTAACATTGCTGACATTAAATTTAATAAACATGTTTTAAAAGGGGAAAGTCAAATTAAATTTCTTGATCTTTTGTCTAACTATCAGAACTGTTTCGCTAAAAACACGTCCGAATTAGGTGTACTGATCTAATAGAGTTTGAAATAAATTTAGAAAAATCAAAACCAATTTTTTATCGACCTTATCGATATTCAGAGTATGAAAAAGCCATAATTCGGGCAAAAGTTCAAGACTTATTAGATAACAATATAATAAGACCATCAAATTCTTCTTTTGCGAGTCCAGCAGTGTTAGTTAGAAAGAAAAATGGTGACCACAGACTTTGCGTGGATTATCGAAAATTAAATTCTTGTACTATTAAAGATCGATACCCGTTACCACATATTGAAGATCAAATCAATCGTTTACAGGGAAAAAAATATTTCACTAGCCTTGATCTTACTCAAGGGTACTATCAAATCCCAGTGTCAGCGGATTCTATAAATAAAACAGCGTTTGTCACTCAAGATGGACAATGGGAATTTTTGAGAATGCCCTTTGGAGTATCGAATGCACCTTTAACCTTTCAACGGTTACTAAATAATTTGTTTTCTGATCTTCGTGAGAAAATTAGCGTCTATTTAGACGATATTTTAATTTCTTCAAAAACTATTGAAGAAGGTCTAAAAATCTTAAAAACTGTTTTGGATATCTTGGCACAAGCTGATTTAAAATTAAACATCGAAAAATGTTTCTTCTTTGAAACAAGTCTTGATTACTTAGGGTATGAAATTAATGAATCAGGTATTAGACCTGGCCAACGCAAAATTAACGCTGTTGCCAATTTTCCAAAACCTAAAAATTTACACCAGCTTCGACAATTTTTAGGTCTTAGCTCGTATTTTAGAAAATTCATCAAAAATCATGCAATGATAGTGGCTCCATTGAGTAATCTTTTAAAAAAAAACGTACCTTAGATTTGGTCTAATGCAGAAGAAAAAGCATTTACTGAAATAAAAGAACGTCTTACTTCTAGGCCTATTCTTAGCATATATGATCCCAGTCTCGATACAGAGCTGCACACCGATGCTAGTTCTTTAGGAATAGCAGGCATACTTTTACAAAAACACGGTGACAATTTAAAGCCAGTCATGTATTTTAGTAGGTCCACTAGTAAAGACGAAAAAGTTTTTCATTCTTACGAACTAGAAACGTTAGCCGTTGTTGAATCAATAAAAAGATTTCACGTATATTTAACTGGCATTCATTTTACGGTGATAACAGACTGTGCTGCCGTTCATTCCACTTTTACAAAGCGTGACTTGCTTCCTAGAATCGCTCGATGGTGGTTAACTATTTAGGATTTTGATTTTGAAGTAAAACATAGGCCTGGAAGCAAGATGCTTCATGTTGATGCGCTTAGTCGCAATATACCAGTTTTAAGTACATTAGTTGTTGGAATAGAAGACTGGTTTCTTAGCATTCAGTTACAAGATCCTACTATAGCAACAATTTGTAAAAAAATCAATGCTAACGATTGCGACCAAGAAATTAAAAATAATTATATGATAAAAGATCAACGACTTTATAGGAAAACTGCAGATGGTTTGGAAAAATTGGTCATTCCTAAATCGGCACGATATAATATTTTAAAAAAATATCACGATGAAGTAGGTCATTTAGGACACAAAAAATGTGAGTCATTAATAAAAAGTAAATTTTGGTTCAAAGGAATGACAAGATTTATAAAAAAAAATGTATAATGCTTGTTTAGATTGTGCTTATAAACGGGGCCAATATGGAAAAAGGGAAGGGTTTCTTTACCCTATTGATAAACCTGATCATCCTTTACATACCTGGCATATAGACCACTTGGGGCCTTATACAAAAAGTTCCGGATACTCTTACATTTTAATGGTGGTTGACTCTTATTCAAAATATTTGTTTGCACGTCCAACAAAAACATTAAAATCAATGGAAGCTATTAATGTTCTTAAAGATCTTTTTAGTCTTTTTTCGGTTCCAAAAAGAATTGTTTCCGACTGTGGAACAGCTTTTAAAAGCAAAAGTTTTAAAGAGTTTGCATTAAAATATAAATTCAAACATATACTTAATGCCGTAGCTTCACCAAGATCTAATGGTCAGGTGGAACGGTATAACTTAACCTTAGAAACTGCCATTAATACAAGTGTATCCGATGAAAATGAATGGTATACAATTTTATACAATTTTACCTGATGCAGTTTGGGGTATAAATAATTCAATTAACTCTAGCACGGGTATGACCCCTCATAAATTAATGTTTGGTTTTGACCAGTTAAAACACCCTGACTTAGATAATGTTACCCCAGAAGTAAATAGATCACGAGATTCACAAATCGCAAAATCAAATATGGACAAACAAGCACGTAAAATGAAAAAAAAATTTGATTCAAAAAGAAAACCTGCAAAGTCCTATAAAGTCGGCGATTTAGTACTTTGGTCTGGATCTGAATGCGCTCAAAAAGAAGTGCGTAGGAAAACTGGGTTAAGATTTGGAGGACCATATAAGATCATAAAGGTCCATAAAAATGACCGGTATACAATTTCATCTTTGAAAGGCATGAAAGGTTATAAAAAATATAAAGCTGTCGTTCCAGTAGACCAAATCAGAAAATATTCTGGTGGAGTCTTGGAACAATCCGAATCAGATAGCAGTATAAATAGTACTGACGAATTATTAGATCTCTTGGAAGGATAAAAACACATATAAAATCAAATCCTGAGCATAAAAAAATATATATGAATAAAAATTAGAAGTTCTCTAATGCGAGCATAAAAACCAATAAAATAAGTAGAGCTCTAATGTGAGCATAAAAATAAATAAAATTTAGCAGAGCTCTAATGTGAGCATAAAAACGAAAATTAAAAATTAGTAGAGCTCTAATGTGAGCATAAAATAACTAAAATTTAGCAGAGCTCTAATGTGTGCATAAAAACGAAAATTAAAAATTAGTAGAGCTCTAATGTGAGCATAAAAAAAATATAAAATTTAGCAGAACTCTAATGCGAGCATAAAAACCAATAAAATAAGTAGAGCTCTAATGTGAGCATAAAAACTAAAAATTTGTAGAGCCCTAATGGGAACTAAAAAAAATAATAAAACAAATAAATAAACTATAAAAAATTGACACAATATTGGAGAATAATTTGTCTTCTTTCAGGAAGTCCAAAAAAACCATCAGAAGAAGTCGAGGACGACTGAAAAACAGGATGGCCGAATGTAACGTATCTCCCTATAATGTAACATATTTACCTATACTTATTTTATTATGTATTTACATATTTCTAATTATTATGTCGAGTTATTGTTATTGCTATTTTTCGTTAATATTTACTTTACTATAAAATATACATACTATTAATTATTTTACTTAACTAGGGTTATTCTTTTTATATTCTTGTTATCGTATTATATATAGAAAAAACTCATGCCGATGATTGTACAAGGATGTGAGTCAGTCTTCGCTCGATATTATAATAAATCGTTTGTTTCGGGAATTGTGGTATTATTTTTACCTCAGTTAAAAAGTTACCGTAACAATGTCCCGCTTTCCACATTCCACAGCTCAGGACGTAAATGATTATCATTAATGAAAGCAAGGATTTTTTCATTTCTCCAATTTGCCATTTTATTATTTTAAAAATAGACAAAAACACACAAAAACACCGAAATATTGCCGGTATTTTCGATCCCCAAGCGATCTCTTCGGCAACCCGTCTGCAATAGTTGCAGCTACATTGGCAATACCAAAAACATTTGGCTATATAGCCGGGCCATACGAAAAACATTACCATCTATTGCAGAGTATGGCCGTTATTGCCGGAAATGTTGTCGGCTACTGTATTGCAGCCACATATTGCAGTAAAACTATTGCTCGTCTGGAAGCCCCTTTAAAGCAAAGTAAGCAGAGTCTTAAAATACAACGTTGAGGTGGTGTTAAAAACAATTTCTATTGAACTTGGAAAGCCACTCCTTATTTATAAGGACTATATTTTAAATAGAATTTGAAATAGAAGCAATTTCTACATTAACAGTAAAATTATTAAAGGGAAATAAAAATATTGCATATTTTGTCGAAAGATGGTTCAGCCGTAATGATGTATGTTAAAAAAACATCGCAATTTTTTTTACGAGAATATGTCGTGAATCATTTTCCTTAACAATATAGACTGACGACTACCTCTGCATGACTGTATTGATAATCTTATAAAATAACTATAATCAATCGCCAAGTTTCGAAATATACGCTAAGTCAATAAGTAACAATAGTTTTTACAACTTTACATATAAATTAATATAATGATGTCTATAAATGTATTATTTTATTTTTAGACAAATACACAACAGTGGAAAATTGTGTTTTATATAACTGCTGCTGTATATGTAATAGGAGCTATATTTTATGCATTATGTGGATCCGCAGAAGAACAAAAATGGAATAATTTTAAAAACAACTCATTAGATGTTCAATAAATTTGTTTATAGAATATTTTAATAAAATAACTTTTAAACATATCTAATTAAATACCAAATATCTGTACTTAAATCTTTACAATAATTAAAAAAAAATGTGATATAGTATATCATCGTTCAGATTTTATATACAGTTTTTTTTTAACAAAGAATTTCATTAATCTAGATGCTTTAGTATGTTAAATATTAAAACAGAAATTCTTAAGAAATAAAAATATTAGTTTATTATTTTTATACCTGTCCACTTGTTTCGAACTACCGTCCGATAACCTTGTTATCTCCCTTATCAAAGGTTTTTGAGAAAATAGTTAATATTAGGCTAACCAGTTTTCTTAATGTGCATGGAAAACTGAGTGCTCAGCAATTTGGTTTTAGAAAAGGGCTAAATACAGAAATGGCGATCAATAGCTTAACTGCTCAAATTAATATTGCCTTAAATAATAACCAGCGTACGGCTACCCTCTTCATGGATTTCCAAAAAGCCTTTGATATGGCCGATCATGAAATTCTATTATCAAAAATGAATTCAATGGGAATTAGAGGGTTAGCAAATGATTGGTTTAGGTCGTATCTCAGCATGAGGACTCAACAGGTTAGAATTAGCGGAAAATTAAGTAAAGAAGGTGTTATTCGCCATGGTGTACCTCAAGGTTCAGTTCTTGGGCCTACTCTTTTTCTTATTTATATTAACGATCTTTGCACTGCAGATTTAAAGGGGCAAGTAACTTCTTTTGCAGATGATACTGCGTTACATTTTTCTGCTAGTACTGAAGCTGAGTTGTTTCACAGGATGGAGTCAGACCTTGCGCAAGTGAAACTATGGTTAAATTATAACAAAATTTCATTAAATGTTGGCAAAACCAATTATATAGTTTTTAGTCTTTCTAAAACTCCTGGAGTGTTAGGTAATTTAAAATATCACGATGTCACTTGCACAAGATTTGACGACTGTTCGTGTGAAACTGTTAGGCAGGTTGACGAGGTTAAATATCTTGGAGTAGTGCTGGACATGTCATTTTCATGGAAAATGTATGTCAATAAAATTAAAAGATCAATCAAAAATTCAATTAGAAAGTTTTATTTTCTAAAAAGCATGTGCCCTCCTAACATTCTGCGAATGTTATATTTTGCTTTAATTCAGTCAAGATTACAATATGGAATCTCCTCGTGGGGTGGAACTTATCCCAGTACGATAAGTCCATTACAGGTTGCACAGAAACATGTTATTAGACTCATGTCGGGGAAATCAAATATGACCCATTCTCTAGTATTCTCTACCACTTTTCAGAGATTTTAAAATCTTGCCCTTGAGGTGTTTATTTTTTAATAAAATACTAAATGACTTTCTGATTGGTGGTAGGGGTGGGGGTATAGAGTCCTGCAAGCAGGCATTTTGCAGTGGGAGAAATGGGGGAGGTCTCATTCTACCCAAGCCACGAGTTGAAAAATTTAAAAGATCTAACTTGTATATGGCTCCAAAGATTTTTAATTTCTTGCCCGATAATATTAAATATGCTGCTTCAGTGGCTTGTAGGAAAAAACTGTTATATCAGTGGCTTCTTACAATTGATGATCCCGAAATACACTTTGGTCCACTGCATGTCATATCTAAGTAATCCACCTTCATTCATTAATGCATAAATTCATCTTAGAACAAAGTCGACCGTTTTATTTTATACAAGTCATATAGATTTATATATTTTTTTATGGAAAAGTTAAATTTTGTTTTCGTTCATATTTTTAAAATGTTTTTTTTTTTTATTTTCTCGGCCCTATCCTCCACCAGCACCACTACGTCACTCAAAAAAAAAGAAAAATAAAATTAATTTAAAAGAAAAAATGTATTTAAGAAAAAAAAAATTCGAAAAGAGGTTGACCTTAAAGGCCATCCTTGCAACTTCCCGCTAGTTTTAACCGCAAAGCTATAGTAACGTGACGTATTTTGACGTTTTTGACTTTTTTTGAAATGTTTAAAAAGCCATAACTTTTTAACGCGTTACGATTTTGATGTTCAAGATGGCATTCGACGCAGTTTTTTGAGACCTAATAACGTTACCGGGAGTGCAAAATCGGTTAGTCAAAAAATCTCGAAACAAAAACACTTTTTTTGAAATTTTTCGACAACGATATCTCACGAACGAATCAACCGATTTTAATTTGCAAAACGGCATTCGACGTGGCTTTTTAAGCTTGAGAGCTGATTAGGTTATGAAATTGATCGATGAAATAGCCAAAAAGATATGCCCAAAAAACATTATTTTTACCAATTGTTTTTTTCGGTTATTTTGACATTTCTCGAAATCTACTGGCTCGAATCGGTTCAAACTTACAGGGAATCTAAGTTAAAAGGAACTCTTTGGAATGCTTTTTATTTTATTCCGATCGGTCAAGCCGTTCAAAAGTTATAAGAGGTTTACATACATCCACACACACATCCACACGTACATACAGACATACAGACACCCTCGTAAAAATAGTCAGGGGAGGTTCCTAAGACCTCAAAACGTTGAGATCCGATGAAAACTCGATTTTCGAAAAACGGGGTGAAACCAATAACTTCCCGATTTAAAAAAAAAATTTAATTTTTTTTAGCGGGAAGTTAAAAATGATGCAATTAAAAGACTTTTTATCTATAAATGATGGTAACCTCCAATACAGGTATTCCTAAGGAGGTACCTAATTTCCATACAAATTGTAAAATAATTTATAAAACCATATTTGTATTAACATTTGTAAGGAAATAAAGGATTATTATTATTTTTGTGACTAGTTCTTACTTGGTAGTGCTGATTTTTTATATTTTGCAAAGTCATACTAAGTGATATGGAAGCAAAATTAATAAAAAGCAACCGTGGCAGGGATATGTTATATGCAAAGGATTACACTTTTTAAAATATTAAAATCCAAGATTTATTTAACAAACAAAGAACATTTTAATCCAAAACAAATTTCTATCGTTTTCGAAAAAGCGATTCAGAAGGCGGTATCTAAAGTTTGGCCAAATACGAAGGTGTTGGGATGTAGATTTCATTTAAACCAATCATGACTTCTAAAAATACAAAATGATTATTTATCTATAGAATATCGTGATAAAAACTCTGAAATTGGTAGTTGGTTGGGATAACAATTTTACATATGAATTATATTCGGTAAAACCTGAAACCATAAAATATCCAAAGACTGGGCTGGGTACTATCACCATTATTATTCAACCTGTACACAGAAGAAATGTTTGCACAAGCTCTAGACGAGACACAAGAAGGTATAAAAGTAAACGGCAAAATTGTTAACAACATCCGATATGCCGATGACACAATGCTGATTGCTGGAAGAGAGCAAGAACTACAAAGATTGTTAAACAAAGCAGTACAAGGAAGGTGAAGAATACGGTGAATTCAAAGAAAACAAAAACAATGGCGATCTCAATTTTAAATATTTTAGTAAACAACAAACAAATTGAACAAGTTGAAAAGTTTAAATATCTAGGATGCTGGATACATACGACCTTAGACCCAGAACAAGAGGTCAAAAGCAGAATAGAACATGCCAGACACCTTTATAAAAATGCGACAACTTCTTACTACTCGGAGCCTTGATCTTACTCTTCGATGTCGCATGATAAAATGTTATATATACAGTGTTCTGTTATATGGAATGGCGGCTTGGACGTTGACTGTCAGTTCGTTTTCACGTGTGGAAAGCTTTGAGATGTGGAAATTTTGACGCATGCTACTGATTTCATGGACCGACTATGTTAGAAATGAAGAGGTTTTAATGCGTATCAGTATGAATCGTGAACTTATAGAAATTGTTAAAAGACGCAAAACATCTTACCTTGGACACATATTTTGACACAAAAAATACTGCTTCCTACAACTAATAATGGAAGGGAAAATAGAAGGCAGACGCGGTCTTGGAAGACGTCAGATGACGTGGTTGCGTAACATCAAGCAATGGACTGGTTCAGATCACCAAAGTTTGATTAGAAAAGCTCAAAATAAAGAAGAATTTCCAGAAGTCATCGCCAATTTCTACTGAGAAGACGGCACCTAAAGAAGAAGAAAACCCTCGAGAAAACCTAAATAGGTTTTGTGATTATCTACTAAAAACATATATAGAATCAACTCTTTTACAAAGATATAAACCATTGGAGCTGACTTCAAGGAAATCGAAATCAGATGCCTAGTTGCTTTCCAATTTTTTAAAAAATAAAAATTTTATTTCGGGCTTTTTAGTGCATTTTTTTTGAAGGCGGTTCAATTTTTTTTAAATAATTAGCATTATGTACGTACGTATTTTTAGAAAGTTTTTAATTTTTTGTCGTGTTCTTTGTCTCTCTCTTTGTCATTCCGGGTGGAATTTTGTAATCGAATTTAAACCTATTTCCTGACCACCCAGAGCTCTGAAATTTTCAGGATAGCTAAGAACTGGATGACAATGCATGTTTTAAGTGAGTTTAGGCATATACATAGAGATTTTGACACAATTTCGGGTTGATATAAATTTTAAATCGATTACAAAATTCCCCCATAGTATACAAATTCAAGTAACAAAACAATCTATAATAGTAATGTGACCTATATATCAGTAAAAAAAACTTTCTACTATAAAAAATTCTTTTTATAAATTTTGATTATCCACTATAAAATTGTAAAAAAAATTGCATATGTATACAAATATTTATGAGTTTTACCATGTTTGCAATTATTATCATAATTAATTTAGAGATGATAAGTTCTAACAAAATAATAATATTGTTTTGCGAATTTCAGTTCCTTAATACCAATTGTTCTAATATTTATTTAATATTTGAAATTAAAACAGCTTTATAATGCCACGTGCGGATAACAAAAAATAAATTACTACAAAAGATAATTATATTATTTCTAAAATACCACAGCTGAGGAATTAAAAAAAACTTTATTGTGTGTAATTTAAGATCAGAGACGAACTAGTTTTTTTCTATATTTTCAATGTATGTTTAATCATAAAATAAAACTTAAAGCTCCGAAGTGGAACAGAAGCTATAATCGACTTTATTTTTAATCCCCTGTCTGTGTGTCTGTCTTTGGCATCCTAGCTCTTGATTAAATGAACCGAGTTTGTGTTTTTCTTTATCGAAAGTCTTGTTCATGGTGGTGGTTCGATAATCAAATCCAGAGATAATAGAACAGATATGTTGGTCCCTAACATAAAGTTGGCAACAAGTTCCGACATCAGCGCGCCATGGTCTCCTGGAAGAAGCTCATCGATTTAAAAATTGGCGGGATATACAGCATATCTAGTTTAAAAGTTATATTGGAATAGATACTTATATTTTAAAATTTTATATGCTTACTGTGATTTAAAACAAGAATATATAAATTTTAAAATATAAGGTATATATTTTCTTACTAGTAGAAATAAAATCAAACAAAAACAAGTTTTAATAATTACAATTTTTATTTGAACACAAAAACATAAAAAATAAATACAAGATTGCACAAGTTATATATTTAAAATCTTCATAATAAATAACATATGTTTAACAGATATTTTAATGTAGGGTTTTAACACAAATTGGAAAGAGATGGTTTCGATGACTAGTTCTTTCCTACCATTTCTCAAAAAAGTGGTCTTTCTTCTGAATAGCATCTAAAACAAAAAACCGCGCAGTACTTCTAATAAATAAACTTTAAGGATTGTACGGATCTAAAAAGATCTTTATTATACGAGGAACTAAGATCATTAGAAGTTAAAAAAAACATCTGATTTATGCTCTTGGCACGTAAACCAATCAAAATAAATAAATTCAATGAAACATATTATTTTCCTATGAATCAATTTAAATGAATTAATTAACCATTTTTCCCTGAGTGAAGTATTTGAAGAAAACATTTGAAACTTCCAATGATAAAAATGTGTTTCATATACAGGATAGAAATACTTACTTTTACAATCTACAACACAGCATTTATATCTAAAATAACCTGGTAGTGACCTGTTCAAAATTATTCACTATACTTTTATACCCTTTTATGGTAAAACTACCATAAATTTATTTTAAACTAAAATTACTAACACTTAACCTATCACTATGCCGCCATAACTGCTGTTTCGGGTTTCGGGTTTCGGGCTACCAGCTGATCATATTTTGCTGGTTTAGTTCCAATTTTCACCACTTCAAAATGCGATTGCGCCTCCAGGAATGCGCACAAACATGTTGGCGCCTTTGGGCTATATTTCGAAAAGTCTCTTAATTTGTCTATGATCAAATCAGTAGTTTAAGAGCCACAAGCAGTTTTCTAAAAGGAGGTGTCTATTTTCTTAAATTATATGTATTTATAGCATTATAGCTTGTAAACGAATGAGTCGGTTTGATTAATGTTATTTTCGTCCACATCATTTTTATACTATTTAGAGTTTTTATGAAAATTCTGAAATTTTTAAGTATACAAACAAGAATATATTAAATTACAATAAGAAATGTTACAACCAGCAGGACTCGAACCCGCAACCTTTGGTTGTACGCGTCACTACTGTAACAACTAAGCTGTGAATGCTTAGACACTAATTCATTTTTAATTCATCGTTAAATTGAACTATGTCACACGTGACACTTAATCGCTTTCTTCCTAAGCAAATATAGCTTTTGCCAAATCGATAATTGCAACATTAAACTATAAGTCCCTTATTTTGTGCTCTGTCTTATATTTTTGATCGGTTAGGAGACCGGATCCATGAATTCATTAGTATGTAGTTTTTTTGAGTCTTTTAAAATTTAAAATTTTATGTTAATTTAAAACGGCAACGATTTTCTGTGTTATTTGTCAAGCCAAGTGTCAGAAAATTGCAAAATAATAAATGTGATTTTAAGATGTTTCACCAATTTGGGCTTTTTGCATTTTTATTAAACACATTACAAATGAATTTTATTTCATTTCAATTGCTTACATGGTTAAACTAACATCAAAAAATTAGATAATCAATTTACTACTTCAATTCGTTTTAAAAAAGGTAATACAGAATTGTCTTTTAAAAAGAATTCATAAAAATAATATTATGTTTTTGAAAATTTTATTGCCACAGTAAATTAAGCAGTGTTAAAAATATTGCATTGAGATCTAGATTTTTAAAATATATTTAATAACCTACTAGAACAACTGATAAAGCTATATTATGTTAAGCGAACGATCCACGGTGGGAATTTTTATTTTTACTGCATGGACCAAGTATTAGTTTGTATGCTTAGTTTCTGTATTATTGTTACTTCGTTAAACCAAAATTATTAAACCCACCCTTGTATTAAAATTGGTTTTAGACATGAGGTTTAAATTTTATATAACATTCCTGAACAAAAACTTGCAGAATTATTGCTAGAAGAACTCAGAATAATAAAATTGGATTTGGGACGAATGCATGAATACTACGGGGAATTGAATCCATCGAATTTGAAGATTACCAAAGAGCGGCGAATGTCCATGCAGTCGAGCTTTCGAGATATAAATGAGGTGAATTAGAAGATATCCAAGCTTTTCACGAGTTAAGCCGAGATATCGACACTATCTACGAAGGTGAATAAAAAGGTTTTTAAGCTGCCCACCAATATATCCAGTTAAATAGATGATAAATTAAATAAAAATAAATCCACGCTATCCACTAAAATGTTCACAGTTTTTAAGCAGACGGATAAGAAATTTTTCAATTAGTCTAATGAGATAGCTTGCCACTAAATTGGTAACCGTGGAACAAATGTCTGCTGTGATCCACTAGGCGACTGCCAGAGCAAAAACTAAACCAGAGTCCTATCAATCAGCTGATGACAACTATAGAAACCTTGTCGTTGTCTAGTGAGGAAACAAAGCTTATCAACACTTATCGTCCAATCTTTGATTCAAAAAAGGAAAAAGCTGAAAAGACCAGTATAGACCAACATAAAATTAGCAATGGTAATGAACGTTAGATCTCTCAAGCAAAACAGATAATCCCAAACGGGTTCTTTAAGACATGGTAAACGATGGAGTAGTTGAACCTAGCTAAAGTCTATGGGCGTCTTCTGTGAAGCTGATGAAGAAAAAGGATAACAAGTTTCTGCGTAAGCCCAACTTAGCATCACCTAAATGAAAATATTAAGAACCATAAAGGGTGTAACCCTCAGGGATCGAATAAAGAGCCAGGACATCAGGAAGAAACTGGGAATACAGGATGTAGTAAGATGAGTTAGAACACGCAAGCAGTGTTGGAGAGACCATTTAGAAAGGATGCCAGAAGAAAGATGGGCAAAGTGGGCAATCTCACAAAAACCAAATACGCGAAAACCGGTAGATACACCACCCAAAAAATGGTACGAAAGTTGGAGCTCAATATCACAGAAAGAGCTACAAACGAGGCTAAACATATCGGATTAAAACAGGACTAAAAAGAAGAAGATGATGAAAAATAAATATGTTATAAATTAAATTAAAAGATTTTATCACCACCAAAAAAACAGCACACGGTACTGGTTAAAATTATTTTGTGCCAACTTCGGTCTTCTGTTTCATAAAGACAATCTTAATTTGACTTTATCATTAAGTAACTAGTATTAAACATGGTTGCAACTAGACCAGAACAGCTGGAACTATCTAAACCAAAAATTACTTCTAGGTAAATTAAATTTATATTTTATATTTTAACATTCCTTATCTTACAATGCTTAATTTTTTTATTATTTGTCTAAATAATAAATTTATAATTCATTAAATGTATTTACTATTAGATTTTATCAATCAAACAAAAATTTGGTAAAGAGACTTTGAAGTCATTCCTTACCTGGGCCTAGCGGTTGGTCTATAAATGAGCTATAGAAAGAAGATTCCCTTTTCTGACCCTAGACTCGAGATCCGGTATATGGTTGTATGCATTCATAATTTTACAATCTATTGTTTAAGTTTGAAAAAATATATGTGAATAATTTTTTATAAATAAAAATAAATAAATACCAGAAACGTAAAGATATTTTTTTCTGATTACAATATATAATACTTACGCAAAATTTTGAAGTTTACAGGCGCTAGAGGTATACGAGTATTATGTTATTATGAGAGGTATATTATGTTATTACTAGTTGTACTCGCAACGTGGTTCGCGTGGCGTGTGATTGTTGTATAAAAATTTATCACATCACCCCATTTAAGGAATGGGAGAGAAATTTTTATACACCAGATGTTGAAAGAAGACAAATACATCTGTGAACACCGCAATCGAATCGGATCAGTAGTTTTCATGTGATGCGCGTACAAACATACAGACAGACACACAAAAAAAATCTAACCACATTTTTGGGTTCTATTTCGATGTACCCGCGACGTCGTTTGCGTGGCGTGTTGATTTTTGTATAAAAATTTCTTTCCTCACCCCGTTAAAGGGGTGGGGGAGAAAGTTTTATACACCAGATGTTAAGTTGAAAGAAGACAAATACGTCTTTGAAAACCGCATTCGAATAGAATCAGTAGTTTTCATGTGATGCGCGCACAAACATATACATTTCTACAGTTTTATTATATGTATAGATGAGTGTTGTTCTTTTCTCAATTTAATGTAGAATATTTTGTGTCTAGTCTGTAAACTACAAAATTTTGCGTAAGTATTATATATGGTTGTAATAAAAAAAATATCTTTACGTATCTGGCATTTATTTATATATTAATCACATATATTTTTAAATTTAAACAATAGATTCTAAAATTATGAATCCATACAACCACATGCCGGGTCTCGAGTCTAGGGTCAGAAAAGGGTCTCTTTTATAGTTTATTTAAAGACCGCCTGCTAGGCCTAGGTAAGGTTATTCAAAGGCTCTTTAACCAAAAATTTTAACATAGTTATAGAAAATTATTATTTTCTTTATAATTGTTTATATATTTTTTTTTGATTAGTGAAAAACACACACCACCAATATGGTTATTTTGGAGATCAAGACGTTATGTTGTATTAATATACGTATTTCTTGGTTTAGCTGTCAATTATGCCTTACGTGCCAATATGGGTTTCGCTATTGTTGCTATGACTAAATACTATAATCACACGTTTAAAAATGGATCAGTCATCTTGGTAAGTTTCTATGTTTAAGAAGATCTTAATGTTTTTTAGACAGTCGATTTTTTGTAATGTTTTTAGGTATACAATATTATTTTTTATGAATTTAACCAATTATGACGATATTGATTTTAAATCTCCATAGTATACTTATACTCGTTTTTATCAATTTCACGATATGCGTAGAATAAAAAAGTTATACTTAGTTAAATTTTAACAACTGTTTCACAATGCTTCATTTAGTAAATTGCAATAAAACATTTTAAGACAAATAGCGGAAAAATCAATAGAGTATAACAAACCTGCCTTTATGTGCTTTATTGACTTAACTATTCGATAGGGTTAGACTTAGCGATGTCTTAAACATATTAAAGGACAGAAATTTGAACTCCAAAACAATTGAAATTATTAGAAAAATGAACATCGGAAATAACACTTTTGTGAAAGCAAACAACAAACTGTGCAAAAAAAACACAAGTTTCAACAGGAATCAGGAAAGGGACAGTCTTAGCCCAATACTATTCAATGTCATAATGGAACAAAGAAGTAAAATTTGCGCGAAAAGGAAACAAGATGGGTACGAAAGAATTTAAAATAATTTGCTTTGCTGACGACGCAGTGATAATATCGGAACATAAGGATAATTTAAAAAGATTACTTTACAAATTTAAAACAGTCGCAAAGAGATTAAACATGGTGAGTTCGGAACCGAGAAGGTTCTAAGTTAGCGATCAACAATAAAAGCATAGCACAGATCATGTCCTTTAAATACCTATGTGATGTGTTAATATCACAAGTAATAGAAACCTGAAAGAAAAGTTCGAACACAAACAATGGCGGCAGCTAGGGTATCAGGATACCTTAGGGATGTAATATGGAGGAATAAATTTATGAGTATCGTAAGCAAGACCCGAATTTACAAGAATGACCTATTATGACCTACGCTACAGAAACACGAGCAGAAACAGCTGCTACTAAGAAACTGCTCAAAACAGCTAAAATGAAGATCAATTGTGGGAAAAACCATTAGCGACATCAGATCCTCATGTGACATGGTCCAGGACAAGAAGAAGAGCATGGAGAGATCATGTCGACATAATGTCTGACAATCGACTAGCTAAAATCGCAAAAGAAGAGAAAATAACCAACTGCAGACCACCAGGTAACGAAGGTACGAAAGCTGGATATCGTAGTCACAACTTAGGCTACAACTTCGAAAAAACAAGACATTGTCTTACAATAAGAAGAAGAAGAATAAGAAGAAGCAATAGTACACTAGCAAAAATAGCAAAATAAACACCTTTTTCGTGTCACTCTTTGATATAGGTATCTAACAGTTATAAATTAAACTGCGTAGTGAATTTGGTGATGAAAATATACAATAAACAAAATATGCAAAAGATTTGATGTACTTTTGCACTTATAAAGAAAATATAAACAACAAAGTATACTCCTTTATAATAAATCCTGTAGGCGAAGACGGGTAAATGGTAAATGGTATGAAATAGTGGCACTTTTTTATTAAAAAGCATGGAAAATCCTTTACCATGTTAATTTGTATAGTTATTATTGTTAATTTGTTGCTTAATAATTGCGAAAATAGCTTCACACGTCGTTTTTCATAAAATTATTAATAGCTTTTTTAAAAACGCAAAAAATACTTCAATTTTACGTGAAAATATGAACAATGACCTACTGAATAAGTAACAAAAATTTCAAAAAGATTGTTTATACCACATCGCTTTTTTTATACCGTTTTTTATGCGTATTGCAAAAGTACCGCGATTTTAAGCTTATAAATAATTAAAGTACTCCAACGCATTAACATTTAGAAAGTAAATTTTATTTTCAGTTTACTATTGATATACAAGTTAATGAAATGAATTTTTTTAAGACTTTAAATTTAGATATTTTTTTTTTACATCAAACCGAGTAAAAGTTGAAGGTAAAGTGAGTGAATATTTTAAAGTACAGCAAGGGCTAAGACAAGGGGACCCACTATCAACAACTTTATTTCACCTGGCCCTGGAATATATAGTAAGGCAAAGCAATATTAATAGAAAAGGAATACTATTCAATAGAAGTCATCAAAGTTTAGCATACGCCGACGATATTTGTTCATAGCAAGAAGTATAAGAGAGCTGAAAGAAATAACATTCCAACTCATAAGAGTAGCAGGGACGATAGGATTACAAATTAATATAAGTAAAACTAAATATATGGAGTTAAAGAATAAACACGGAAGTCGAAGTATGACAAATCTTCAAATACGTAAACAAGATGGAACTACATTAGAATTCGAAGAAGTTGAGCGTTTCATGTACCTAGGAGTCCTAATAGATAATAAATGCCAAGAAGAAAATGAAATAGAGCTACGAATTGCTAAGAGTAATAATTGTACAGGAAGCCTAAGAAGAGTTCTAAAATATAAAGAAATTTCCAGAAAAACAATGATCAGAATCTATAAAACAATGATAAGACCCACACTAACCTATGCATGCGAAACATGGATAATGACAAACAAAACAACACAACGTTTGGAGACTTGGGAAAGAAAAATCTTAAGACGGATCTTTGGAGGAAGAAAAATAACGGATATAGGATGGGAAAAAAGATCAAATGGCGAATTATACGAAATATTTAAAGAGGCTCCCGTTAGCAAATTTGTAAAAAAAAAGGAGATTGCAGTGGCTAAGTCATCTACAAAGAATGGACGATAACAGAGCTTTAAAAACAATAGCTTGGAAAATCCCAGAAGGGACGAGAAAACGAGGCAGACCTAGAAGAAGATGGAGAGATGCAGTAGAGGAGGACCCAATAGAAAAAAAAATCCGGAACTGGAAACAAAAAGCAAAAAATCGAACAGAATGGAAAGAGATTTTAAAGCTATGGGCCTAAAAGGCCTGCATAAAGCTTCTTATATATATTTTTTTTATGTAATTTTTTGAGTATCTGTTATATTTTTACAGACGTTATTTATGCAAGCCATTATACTTAATCACTGCTTATTGCTTCATCTATTTGTTATCAGAATTTTTAAAGAGCGGGAGAAGATCCCGCACATATTATATGGAAAATGGACTTTCGGTTAATGTTGCTGAAATTTTGCAGAATGCTAGGTTTCAGCATGTTAATTAAAAGTGTCAATGGCAGCTAGGTCAAAAAAAACCTTATTCAATGTCATTCCATGGACAAATAGAGAACTGACCGTCCAAAAAATTCATTTTTGATCTCTGATAAAGAATCCGTAGTTTGCTCGACCTAAAAACTCCACTCAGAGGTTATTTAAGGTCATTCCAAGTAGTTCATTCGAAGGTCAAGTAGAGAACAAATCGTCAAGATTATCAACTTTCGCTTGAAGTACATTCAGTTTTTGAGATTTTTCCAACATTCTTTTGGCCATATCTTCAGTTGCATCAATCATGGATATCGAGTGATGGTATTTATTTATCAAAGCAGCAGCTATGTTAAAAAAAGCTGTGGAGAGTAGTCACATGAGCTGTTTTAAAGACTCCATCCAAAAACTTTTAATATGACTGTTTCGTGATTCAGTTACCCATTATGATTTGGCAATTAAACTTGTCTCATTGGCCTCTTTTCTAGATAACTGAGCTATTCCTTGTGGCATTTTATAATCAATTCCCAGTGCATTAAGTTAAGCCCTAGCATCTCTGTATCCACGATCAACCAGTAATATATCGCCTTCTTGAAACAATGCTCTGATACCATCATTATCATTTTCAAAGTCATTAATCAATATTTGTGCATCAGTGTTTCGACTATCAGAGAATTAAGGGCTAAAATAAGAGCCAGTTTGACTAAATGACGTCCTTTATAATAATAAAATGATTGTCTCAAATTTCGGTAGTTTGTGCTTTTATCTATCTACAATAGCAACAACTTTTTGGATTTGAGCTTCAGGATTATAAAGTTGATTGGCAAAAGCCGTTACGCGTCTAGCAAAATATTCTTGTGGAATTTTGTATCGATTTAAAACTCATATCAACCCGAATTTGTGTCAAAATCTCTATGTATATGCCTAAACCCACTTGAACCATGCACTGTCATCCAGTTTTTAGCTATCCTGAAAATTTCAGAGGTCTAGGTGGTCGGGTATTCGGTTTAAATTCGATAACAAAATTCCACCCGGAATGGCAAAGAGACAAAGAACACGACAAAACTAAAAAAAATCTAAAATATGAATTAAAACAAGTGTAACTGAATCTGTGTTATTAAGCTAAATCAAGTAGTTATTGAAGATTACATAAAAATGTGGATATGTTGTAGCTTAATTAACCCATTAAAGGTTAAACTGGCGTTGGGCGCCAACTTTGTAACCCTTAAATTACCCTAGGCTAGCTCCTGAGGTTCGTGGCTTCCTTCTGAGTTTTATTTAATTCCCTCCAAACAATAAGTAAAGGGCGCAAAGTACAGACACACAAATAAAATTTGAAAAATCAGTTTTAAGTAGATTTATTACTTTAATTATGATTTAGTAAAACAATTAATAAATTGAATTAATTATTTTTCTTATCTTTGGGTTTTCGAAGACTTCTGACGGAGTTTCGATTACTTGTGGAACGGAACTGCAATTGGATTGTATTCCTTACAAGGGACTTCCTGTCGGATTTTCGTTGGATGAGAAACACAATTGGATGGAATTCCTTCCAAGGGACAACCTGTCGGATTTTCGTAAGATGTGGAACGGAACTGCAAATGAATTAAATTCCCTTCAAGGGACTTCCTGTCGGATTTTCGTTAGTTGTGGTGGCAAAATGGTGTCGGCTTCCAACTGACTGTCGACAGACTGCGTAATTTCTGGTATGATTTAACTGATAGGGCCCTTCTTAAAGATTGCAATAACCCTATTAATAAAATTAAAATTAAAACTCCGACTTTTAAATAATTAATATCGAACACAATCGCTATATCGTCTCTCCAAATTTCAAGAAAAAATTAATTACCTTTCATGTTTATATATTTTAATACCACAAAAAACTGACCTTGAACAACAGCATTGTATTCGAAAATTTAAATGTTAGTATAATACATAAAATATTATATTCACTACATTTTGGATTATTTTTAACAAAAAATTAAAACAAAAGCCATAAGGTACTCACCAGAATGAAGGGCGAAGATATTAAGAAATAAATCTGAATTTAACTAGATTCGCAGATAAAATGAACGAATTTAAATCATAGACTATCGAAGAGACATATTCTCTCCTACCAAACTGGCAATCCCCTCTCGTATCGGCGCGATAACAATAGATAATATAAAAATACATAGTCCGGATGGTATGCTCGAAAACGCACGTTACAAACGTTACAATGTATAACTTTTTTTTAAAAGAAAATAACTACTGAACCAATAAGCTTGAACCGGTGTGTATTCCACCAGACGATAGCGTGGCTTTTCTTCAATGTGAGCAGAATATAGTTTAGTAAAACAGAAAAGACTTTCCTGTATTTCTACTAATAATTCAAACTGGTAAATATCTCTAAATTCATATTTTTAGCAACAAGACTTTGAATGGACAACGGTAGAGCAAGGTTATATATTAAGTGCTTTTTTCTATGGATTTATAATTTCTCAAATAATATCAGGTGGTTTGGCCATAAAGTTACCAGCAAAACATGTAATCGGTATTACTAATGGAACAGCATCTTTACTAACTGTAGTTACTCCATGGTTAGCTTCCATAAATATTTACGTTTTTATTGCTGTAAGAGTTCTAACAGGCTTTTGTGAGGTGAGTACGATTTTTATTGGTTATTTCAAAAATACCAAGAAAAAACGTGTCAAATAATAGATCCTACTACTTGATTCAAATCCAATTTTTTTTTATTTTATTCGGTCAAGTATAAAATTTTAGGGTTGGTTTGCACCTTTTACACAACAGATATTCTTGAATTGGACACCTGTTAAGGAAAGAAATCGTTTAATAGCCATGACAATATCAGGAACATATTTTGGAACAATTGTAGCTTTTCCATTGTCTTCCTTGGTATCGGAACGTTTTGGATGGCCAAGTATTTTTTATGTATTAGGTAAATTAACATACTGTTTCGTTTCATAATTGGTAAGGATTTTTATTATTTAACCGGAAGTTTATCTAATTGATAAAAAATGCGAAATTTTTTACCAAAGTCATAGACGGAGTTTGTCAACTGGGCCGCTGGCAGTGGGGTGTCTTTAATACCCCTGGTCAGCAGGGCCGCAAAGGAAGTGCCTGAGGATTAGGATTAACAGGTAGACTTGAATTTAGTTAAAAATATATACAATTATTTACAATAAGAAACACATTAAAATACTGGCAAATTTTTGAAAGCCATGATTTTTACCAAGTTGGTTAAATCGATAAGTTTATTTTCATACTGTTTCGTTTTAAGAAGTATAAATTCATTTTTTCTACAACCGTGCGTAAAGTATTATCTTTACGCACGGTTTAAGGTTCGTAAAGTTTAACTTTTTTTCACTAGTGAAAAAAAAAGTTTTTTTTTAACTAGTAAAAAAAAGTAAAATAAGCACCGTCTTTTATAAGATTATGCAAAGATTTTTGAGTGTGTTATTGGCCGAGAACGTAAGGTGTCTGGCTTCTACCCAGCTGACTCGGGTTCAATTCCGGGTAAGGAAACTTTTTTTTTATTATTTAATTGTGTAAATTTGTGTAAATATATTTAATTGTTAAATTATTGCAGTTTAATACATACAAAACTAGATATTATATTCAGTAATTTTTAATTTGATTTTTAATATGACAGAAATATCAGTTCATGAATAAGGGTACCTAAGTATTTTTATTTAAATATACGTAGGGTCTGACTGATTGACATTTCAATTAATTTATAATTCAAGCATTTCGCGTTTCTATGTACCGGTATTATAGGTAAGATTAATTTAGAAAATAAATATTTTGTTATCTAAAATATGTTTTAAATATAATATTTTTTTTTGCAGTAGTGCGTAAAAAAAAATCAGTCCTATACTTGTATTTCTTGTAAAGAAATTCGGTTGTAGAAAAAATATTGTATGCAACTCGTGCGTAAATGTTCCTTTTTTGACTCATGTGATTGTCGCATTCGCCTGCGGCTCATGCGACAACATTCACATTCGTCAAAAAAGGTCACTTTACGCACTAGTTGCATAAATAACTATTTTCTCCGTTGTTTACATCAATTTTTTCTATACATTTGTTGAAACTATATATTTTTACGTAAGTTTCGGTTTGAAAACTTACCAAAGTGTCAATAAATGTGAAAATATTGGTATGCGAATTGTAAAATTGGGCATTAAATCGTGAGTGAAAAGATTCAAAAGAATTCGTTGTTCTATATTGTTGATTTTGGTGGGATGTCCATATTGTAGGAGGGAATGCAGACTCATCTTCCATATAATTTTCCACAATATAGTCGCAAAATTTCCTCACTAGAACTTGATCTGGCACATTTTCAAATAAATATGAACAGAACTCTTCTTCAACTTCTTCCGGTTTTAAATAGAATAACCCAGAAAATTTTTTTTAAAAAATTGCCAGTTTCTGAATTGTGGTCCCTGAATTTGACTATAAGTTGCTCAATTTTTTGGAGCCAAGCTTGCCCCAGATGAAATCTACACAATTTTCTCTTATTGCTCTAAAAGCATTGATATATGTATCCATTTTTTTTATCTGGTAAAGGGCAGAAAACCAGTGGTATGTAATATCCATGTTTAAAACCTTGGATGGCGAAAAGTAGTAAAAAATATTTTGCACAAAATTGGAAGGTTCCATCTACGTAAATAATGTCACAAGAACACAAAAAAGTTAAATTTGTGTTACATGTAAAAATGACAATATCACTTTCTTCTTCGACGGAGCAAAAGAAAGGTTCATTATGATTTGTTTCTACCTTATAATCTTTTATTACTTTTTTCCAAAATAACTTTAGTTTCTTCGTCTGTATAAAGTTTAGATTCACATTTTCGATTACTGCATCTCCAACGAACTTTTTTTACAAGTACTAACTGCTTTAGAAAAATCACAAGCACAGCTCTCGTAGATAAAAGTGAAAGATGAAACGATAATTCGACTAATCACTAATCCCAATTAAAATGTATTGAAAGGAGGTAATAGTAATAATCCTATCCGGAAAATTAACACACTCTTCAATGTAACCTCAAAGTACAAACTATCACGTAAGTTAAAAAAGCTGGTATAACTATAAAAAATGACTAACGATTTCTGGTCAGACCAAATCGAAGTAGAAGCCAAAATACTGTAGAAGGGTTATTTATAACGGAAATTATCACGTACCTAACAGGGGTAACCTTGTCACGAGAAAATGACTCTGATTGGTCAATCATAGAGTTGCACCCGAAAATGATTATGAAGATATGACTTTTTGCACGTAGGCATTCTAGTTATTGTGTTGTTTTAAGAAGTTTTGAAAAATTTCAAGAAATAGGGCAGTATTATGTATAGAAAAGAGTTTATTCAAAAGAAATTAATGGAAGTTTTTTAAAAATGCTACCACATGCAATTCTATGCCCTCCTCCTTTTTCACCTCAATATTATCCAATTTGAAATTGTAAATAAAAGTCGTAATTACATAAGAATCCAAGTCACAGACGTAGGTATATTCCAAAATTTGTCATGTGACCTCCACTGGGAAAAGTCACAAATCTTATATATTGTTGGTTTTTTTAGGAACTATTGGTATAGTTTGGACCATATTATGGACGTTAATGACTTCTAATACACCTCAAGACGATCCTAGAATAAACTCCGCAGAACTTGATTATCTAAATCAAAGCCATAATGAAATAAATAATGATAAAATAAAAAATATGCCCTGGAAATCAATGATTACTTCTCTTCCTGTGTGGGCTTTAATTTTTGCCAATGGATGTGAATATTGGGGTTTCTATACGTTACTAAATCAATTACCTAAATATATGAATTGTGAGTTATCAAGAAAATCAATTGCTTATGCTTATAATAATTACAAATTTATTGGTTTTAGATGTCCTTAACTTTAATTTAACAAACTCTGGTTTAATATCATCATTACCGTATGTGGGATTATTTTTAGTTCTACATATTAGTGGATACCTGGCTGATTGTATTCAATCTAAAGGTTGGATAAAAGTTTCAACTTTAAGAAAAGCTTTTTTAGGAATAGGATTTCTTTTACAAAGCATATTCTTTTTACTTTCAATTTATTTAATGAATCCTTTGGCTGCTAGTTGTTGTATTATATTAGCTGTTTCAATAGGAGGAATGACTCTGTCGGTGATAAGGTAACTACTTCGATAAAACCATATATATAAATTTGATTAGAATTTAATAAATTTTAAACAGCAGCAGAAATTGAAACAAATCAGTTTTTTTACTTTGAAGTAAAAATACACTTTTACAGACTACAATCAAAAGGCATGTAAAAACTTCTCCAAGCGCTTTTGAAACACAGGTTTGACAACTCGACAGTACGTACAAGTAGAAAAATCACCCCAGCCAAATTTTTAGCCCCCCCCCCCGTCTTTTCCGATGATCAAAAACGTATTTTTATTTAGATACAAGTTCGAACCAAGAAATCTGAAAAAATTTACAGAAGTTTAGTTTTGGGGCACAAATATACCTACTCGAACTTTTAAGATTTCTCCCGCGAAAAATGCGCCCTAATTTTTTTTTTCGATTTTTGCCTGTTTTTCACCATTTGTAAATTAATTCTAAAGCTGCGTCCACACCGAGTCGACACTGTCGATCGACTTTGTCTATCGACATTGTCGATCAACAAGCGACAAAATCTGCATCTGTCCACACCAGAGTCGACACAAAAGTTTGTCGATCACTGGAAATCAACATGTCCGACGAAGATGGCGTTATAGTTGCTTGTGCCGCGTATATTATTATCGCGACTAAAAAAATGAGTGTGGCAGTCAGTGGGACTGCCGGCAGAAGTTATACTTCTATGCACACGCCCGGATTCATAAATTTGTATGCGAATAATTTAGCAAAATCATTATATGATATTCGTGGTTAGCGACCTCAAAAACCTCCACAAAATCCGAGTGCACACTCTTTTTGTATCTAATTTGCATAATATTCCTGGAGACGAGGTCAATCTTAAGCACCAGGTGTTTCGAAGACCATCGTCATTATTATAATCGTATTTAGCGACTCAAAAAACCACCGAGTACCAGGTGTGCACTGATTTCGTAAAGAATTTACATTAAACACCAAGTGCCGCGGAGACTTTCGGAATCGTGATAATCGTGTACCGCGACCCCAAAAACCCCGAGTTTATAAATTGAACCCATTTTCAGCAATACTTACCGCATTGTAAGTTTTCTTTCTATTGTCTGTTCGGAATGCACTTTTCGAATGCAGAAATGCAATTTCCCATTTTTACATTATAAAATATAGCGACAAATTTCCAATCCAATGCAAAAAAAAACGCATTCCGATCCATCTTACGTTACAAAATTCAGAGGTTTTAGTTTATTTCCTCGACTATTCGTAAAAACTCTGTTTATGTAGCCAACAATCTTAAAAGCATAGTGCAGGATATAATGCAAAATGCAACCATGTGATGGTACTTTGGACTACAATACAATACTCATTACTGAATATTATTATTAATATAAAATGCTAAACTTTACTTCACTTACATGACAGAATTATAAAATAATCTGTCAAATAATCATGTGGTCCGTCACTATGATATTCATACATTAGTTCAAACTGTTTTTTGTATATCTAGCCCTTTTCAATGTACTGAATGTTGAAACGGTATTCAAAGGACTTATAGTTATGACTATTAACATGTGATAAATATTTCATCTTTGTTTTTACCGACCAATATACCTTATAAGTGTTTCTGTCTCTCTCTTACTCACACCATTACATATGTAATGATTTTTTCCATTTAACTCTACACAATCTTTTTCTACAGAGTGTACGAATAGAAGTATAACTTCAAAAAAGAAAAATTGCACGAAAGAAAAGATTTTGGGTTCGACCAAGTCTTTAAAGTAGAACTAGATACAACGCTAGTAATTTAACATACGATTTAAAAAAAGATGACGTTAGCATATTGAGCCTTGAATACAGGTGCAACGGTGGTTTCAGAAAAGCAAACCTTTTACTTTTATAGACATCCTCCGTACCAGAGCCGGATTTCTTGCTGTCCTTTATTTTTTTTAATTTCCTTGCAAATTGACTCTGAAGGTTTTTGATTTTTTGTTCCACTGCTTGCTTTTCGATGTTAAATTCTTTACCAATTTCCATAAGGGCCTCAAGTTTCTGTTCTTATAGTTTTTGGTTTTACAATCCCATAGATTTGTTTTTAGTTTGTATGCCTCAATAAAGGCTATGACTTTAGCTTGTTCCCATTCCATTTCTCCAACGAAAACACACGGCGACGATGTCAACAAGGCAATGGGTCACTGAGTACCACTACTACTTTAACACTATGTCGAACGTCGAAAACACGTCCACACACAAAAGTCGATCGACTGCTCTTTGATGTTTACCGACAAGCGATGGAATACAAATCGACTTGTCGATCGATTAATTTTGTCGATCGACACCGTCAATTGCAACGTACACACCAAGTCGACAACGTCGATAGACAAAGTCGATCGACAGTGTCGACTCGGTGTGGACGCAGCTTAATAGCAAGATCAAAAGAACAAAAAAGATACAAAATAAAAGTTTATATAAAAGTTAGCCATTCTTTGCAACCTAACCTAAAAATCGATTGAAAAATTTAGAGCGCATTTTTCGCGAGAAAAATCTGAAAAAATTCGAGTATATTTAAAACTACACATCTGTGAATTTTTCCAAACTTTTGGTTTGAAATTGCGTTTAACTAAAAATATTGTAAAAAACACGTTTTTGAGCATCTGTGGGGCTACAAATTTGGCTGGGGTGGTTTTTCTACATGTAACGTCGATTGGTCAATTCCGTTTTTCAGAAGCCTTGGGGCAGTTTTAACACGCTTATTCGGATATACCTAATCTTTGTGAAATATTGTTTTTAAATTCGCTTCTAAAACACTTAGTAAATACTTAGTTAAATAGTGTGCTTCGTGTTTATCATATTACTTATAACAATTTTATATATATATATATATGCTTAATATGCATTGATGTTGAATTTGCAACATAAAATTAATCAAATAGGTACAAATGAAAAACATATTTAATACGCTTGAAAATTAAGTAGTTTAAAGCATGTAAGACAAGTTTAAAACGAATATTCAAAAGGAATCGAAATTGGAACTGCTTTTGATTAATTTCACGGTAGGTCACTTATAAATTAAAAAATGCTTATTGAAATTGTATGTAACAATACAGTAGTTACCTACAAAAGTGCCCTATCACCAAAGTGTTTTATTCTAATTTAAATAATTTATTAATTTTTTAGTGTAAATTTTTTGGACATAGCACCGAGGTTTGCGAGTCTTATATTAGGTACTGCAGGATGTTTTAGTGTAGTACAAGGAATCATTAGTCCGACAATTATTGGATATATTGTCACGGACGAGGTAAGAAATCATATAATAAACCAAAATAGAAAAAAAAACATAATTATGTCAAAATGCGTAAACAGAAAGTAATTTAGTCTGTTTTGGATTGGACATCTTTCAAAGGAAGCTATTTTTTTGCTGGAATCCCTTCAGGATGTGACCAATATCGATAATCACGATATGCTTTAGTCCAAAACCCTGTGCTAAATTTTTTATTTAAGAAAATCTGAAAAAATTGAATTTTCGTATATAATATATTGCTCCTAGAGAAAAAAAAATTTCATTATTTAATTCTACACAATATTTCTTTAGTTTGAAATTGAAAATTTAATGGAAAAATAGCAATAATTGAGAAAAAAGTACAAAAAAATGAAGTTTATTCTTTAATCGTTTTCTATATTTCGCCTAGAAAAACTTTTTAATATGTTTAAAACGTGTGCTTAATTTCGTTAAGATCGGTTAAATAGTTTTTGCAGAATAATTTTGCAATCCTGCCTATTGGAAAAAAACGCAAATTTGCAAATTCATCCTATGAAATTTTTTAAAAGTGTCTTTTATAATAGGTACAAAAAAAAGTGAGAGGTGTCAAGGGACCCGGGTGGAACGAAGTTCCTTTAAATAAATTAGTGAAGGAATTGTAATTTGTAAACACAACAGAGTGTTTATACATACATAAGCATAATGTCTGTATAAAATGTCTACTTACCTAACTCTATCAGCAATATCCGGAACTTGTGAAGAAACACTGTCAGGATACATTATTGTTATTATTTTCTATTATTTTATTATTTATTATTTACAAAAAACCTGTATAAACTTAACAAAGTCGCGACACTACACTGTTCAGAGCAAAATAGAAAATAGTAAATCCATTATCACCTGAATATTTTTAACAGTTCGTTTCTTTTAACAAAAGTGTCCATTTATACAATATCAGAGGTTTAGATGATATACATCTACCTAGAATTACTTTTTAGAAAGTTGTTTATATTTTCACCGTGTTCTTTGTCTCCCTGTCATTCCGCGGAATTTTGTAATCGAATTTAAACCTATTTCCCGACTACCTAGAGCTCTGAAATTTTCAGGATAGCTAAGATCTGGATGACAATGCATGTTTCAAGTGTGTTTAGGCATATACATTAATTTCGAAATTTATACTGAATTGATATGAAATATGATATAAATTGTGTATACATGTTATCATTTTGAAAGTTTTTAAATATGTCTTTCGTAGCCTAGTTGATTAAGCGTCGGATATGAATCAAGGTGACAGTTCTATTATGTTATCATAATGGGATCGACTACGCGAGAGAAATTTTTTTTTTTTTGTTTTACATGTGACAACAGTAATTATTATTTTAACTGTTAATAAAATAACTAATTTAGAAAATTTTTAAAAATTTTAGATTATACTGTGGACTATGCCGTAATCTATCTTGTAAAGCGCTATTTGCCAAGGGAGTAATAATTTAATAATAGTAATATGACTTATAAATCATCAAAAAAACTTTCTACTATAAAAAGTTCTTTTATAAATTGTGATTATTATTTCAATTAAATTTAAAATAGGAATTAACAATTTAATACAAAATTATAAAATTAAAATATTTGACAGTAACTGACAGTTAAGGTAATTTGACGTACCTGACTAGTCAAGTTACGAACTATTTTTAAAATATTTATGACTTTATTAATTTATAAAAACAGGATGAAATAAAATATAATACTATTATAGGTACTTATTTTTTATTCTACAGTATTTTCTTTTTAATATACATTTTCTTTTAATTTAAATTAGTGTCTTTTTAATTGTAATATATCTATCTATGAGAGAGAGAGAGAGACAGACACACAGAGAAACATGCGTGTGTCGTGTCGTGTCTTGTCGTGACATATTTTGGTCTGAATTTTTTCCGGCTAGCCTCTAGCCTCGGTCGTAACTGGTCGTAACGCCCGAAAGGGAACTTCGTTCCAATAATTGTTGATAACAATACCGGGCTCTCATTATATATAAAATTAACGCTCATATCCCTATTTTGTAAACTATGATCATCCGACAATACCACATTAGTTGAATTTGTTTGATTATTATTAGATAGCTCTAAATAATCTCTATGAAGTAAAATTTTGTGTTTATGAGTTTTGTAACGATCTACTGTATGTTTTGTATAATGAATAATTTCACCGGACTATTGTTACCGTAACTATAAATTTGTGAATTACTATGTGAGAGTAAGCCAAACAATTAAGTTTTAATTTCTGAAATTTCTAATTTTGCTTCTTTGGATACAATATACAATGTACTACCAAATTTATTCACCGGAGATACAGAAAATTCCTATGTTTGCTCCGACAATTTTAAAAGGATTCAGTATAGTAACGGAATTATTTTGAGAAAGAAATCGTAGTCATTCCGCCTGATATTATTAAAGGATTGAAGAAAGAAATTTAGAGAGAGAGCTTTGGTAAAATTTACCGAACCAAGTGAGTAATTTCGAAGATTCTAAAGACTTCCACAAAATAAGATAAGAGAATAATTTTTCCTTAATTAACAATATTTTTTTGATAAATAATTTTTGAAAACATTTTTTCTTTTTTTGATAACTTAATTGAGATTTCTTAAAAAAATTTCAAATTAAGACTTTAAACTGTTTTTGAGTTTAATTTTTGGAGTTTGTATTTGCGCCCTTAATTATTGGGACGATTTAGATTCACAATTTTTTATATTGGAGACTGACCTTTTTTGCGAAACTTTTTATGACCTGTTTCGCATAATTAATTTTCTTACCTCTTGAATTCTACGCTCAACAGACAAAGCATTCAAATCTGGACATTTATAAATTAAATTGTATTTTTTACAAAAGCTGCAAGGTATACGTACATTGGGTTTTTTATTATAATGATTACCCTGGCATTCATTGTTTGAAATAATTGAGAATCAAACACTGCATAATCTGAAAATCTTTGTCGCACTATACCTCATTAATTTATGGTTGGAAAACCGTATATATTGTTGGTAGGTATTTTTGCATTTAACAAAAAACACTAAGCAAGAGCATTATATCGAATTTGAAGCTAACCGTATCTAAATACCATCCGCAGAGCCAGGTATATAAGTGAGCAGAAAATTACTGTAACTATATTTTTTATAATTTTTTCCGTGAAATGATATAATAGTGTATTTTAATTGTATTATTTAATTTTTAGACAAATACCCAACAATGGAATATTGTGTTTTATATAACCGCTTCTGTGTATGTAATAGGAGCCATATTTTATGCATTATGTGGTTCAGCAGAAGAACAAAAATGGAATAATTTAAAAAATAAATCATGGGATGGCCAATAAATTAGAAACCTATTTAATTATTTGCTCAATATATAGTAATTAATTTTTAATTTGTATAATATGTAATCTTCTTTGTTACAGATTATATTAAAAAGCAGTTATAAAAACGTAAACCAAATATTTCTAAGCAGTTACTTAATTAAATTACTCCAAGTACAGTTTTAATATAGTAATGCTCAAGTGGCCTACGTAGCCATGAAGTGTTGTCAACTTTAAAAAATATACACTACTAGCGGCCGCCCGCGACTTAATCCGCGTGGACTTTAGTTTTTTGCCACCGAGTTTCATACAAATTTGCAACCCCTATTTTAAATCCTTAGGAATGTAATTTAAAAAAGTAATTTCTTAGTACACCACTACGTAATAAAACAAATTTATTCTCGAATTTTCAAGACTATACGCGTCTATCTACAGTGCCATATCGGCCAGCAGCAGCGTGCTACCGCCTCACCGCTCCTCACACCCCGCTCAGTAAAGCGCGAGTGGTATTGGACTATTATTATTTTAAAACTTTAAAAACTTGCATGCTATATGCATGCAAATTCTCAGCCCGATCGGTTAGAAATTGACAAAGTTTTATACAAACTTTCATGCCTATTTTATCCCTTAGGGGTGGAGTTTATCAAAATCCTTTCTTAGGGGATGCCTATGTCATAGCAGCTATATGCATGCAAAATCTCAGCCCGATCGGTTTAAAACTGACACAGTTTCGTACCAACTTTCATCCCCTATTTTATCCCCTTGTGGGTGGGATTTATCAAAATCCTTTCCTAAGGGATGCCTACGTCATAGTAGCTACATTCATGCAAAATCTCAGCCCGATCGGTTAAAAATTGACAAAGTTTTATACAAACTTTCATTCCCTTGTTTATCCCCTTAGGGGTAGAAATTATCAAAATTCTTTCTTAAGGGATGCCTACGTCATAGTTGCTATATGCATGCAAAATCTCAGCCTGATCGGTTTAAAATTGACAAAGTTTCATACAAACTTTCATCCCCTATTTTATCCCCTTAGGGAAGGAATTTATCAAAATATTTTTTTAGGGGATGCCTACGTTATAGTAGCTATATGCATGCAAAATCTTGGCCCGTTCGGTTTAAAATTGACGGAGTTTCATAAAAACTTTCATCCCCTATTTTATCCCCTTAGGGGTAGAATTAATTAAAATCCTTTCTTAGGGGATGCCTTCGTCATAGTAACTATATGCATGCAAAGTTTCAGCCCGAACAGTTTAAAATTGACAAAGTTTTATACGAACTTTCATCCCCTATTTTATGTCCTTGGGGGTGGAATTAATCAAAATCCTTTCTTAGTGGATGCCTACGTCATAACATCTACCTCCATGCCAAATTTCAGCCTCATACGTCCAGCGGTTTGAGCTGTGCGTTGATAGATCATACAAACTTTTATCCCCTATTTTATCCCCTTAGGGGTGGAATTTATCAAAATCTTTTTTTAGGGGATGCCTACGTTATAGTAGCTATATGCATGCAAAATCTTAGCCCGATCGGTTTAAAATTGGCAGAGTTTCATAAAAACTTTCATCCCCTATTGTATCCCCTTAGGGGTAGAATTAATCCAAATCCTTTCTTAGGGGATGCCTTCGTCATAGTAACTATATGCATGCAAAGTTTCAGCCCGAACGATATAAAATTGACAAAGTTTTATACAAAATTTCATCCCCTATTTTATGTCCTTGGGGTGGAATTAATCAAAATCCTTTCTTAGCGGATGCCTACGTCATAACATCTACCTCCATGCCAAATTTCAGCCCCATCCGTCCAGCGGTTTGAAATGTGCGTTGATAGATCATACAAACTTTCATCCCCCATTTTATCCCGTTGGGGGTGGAATTAATCAAAATCCTTTCTTAGCGGATGCCTACGTTATAACATCTACCTGCATGCTAAATTTCAGCCCCATCCTTTTAGCGGTTTGGGCTCTGCGTTGATAGATCACTATATCAGTCAGTCAGTCACCTTTGAGTTATATATATATAGATATAATATATACCAATATATTTTCTGAGTTCCAGGACTGTTTTCGCAGCTTTCATAAAAATATGTATTTTATATGAAAAGTAGTATTAGTGTTGTACTGTTTGGGAAATGTTTTAGTTCTTATTAAACTTATCATATCAATAGAAATATTTTGTCGTGGTTTCCTGTAATTTACAAATTAATTTCTATTGCAAAAAATAAAAAAAAGGTTTTTTTCTACAGTTATTATACAAATGTATCATTTTTTGACAGTGATCTCTAAAGAAATGGGTTACGTTGTTATATCAAATAAAGAAATATCTCATTTCTTTATCTGATAACACAAAGTGTTCATTTCTTTATTGTTTTAACTTAATCAAGTATACTGTGACAATCATGTATTCATATATTTGACTAACAGTACAGATTGACAGTAATAAAGTAGTGACAGGTACAACAGATAGTTTTTAATACATTATTTAAATTAGATTGTTATTTAAGTAAAAATGTTAAGTAGTGATGAAAATGAATTAAAATTAACTCCTCCTGAAATAACGGCAAACGAAGCTTGTCAGAATTTGATTCCCGAAATTTCAAAACATAAGTACCAGAATGCATATGAAAGTTTCGTGATCTGGCAAAAGAAAAAGGCAACAAATTCTGTTTCAGAAACTGTGCTTTTAGCTTATTTTTCTGA
The DNA here is from genome assembly GCA_964028335.1 of Altica lythri. Classification (NCBI taxonomy): domain Eukaryota; kingdom Metazoa; phylum Arthropoda; class Insecta; order Coleoptera; family Chrysomelidae; genus Altica; species Altica lythri. The sequence continues at coordinate 44,822,164 of OZ034807.1, forward strand.
ATCAACAAATAAATTTAAGGTAAGATAACTGTAAATATTGTAAATAATAGTTAATTTTACTTAAATAATATAACTTATATCGTTATGTTTTGTTTTGTATTTGATTTTTTTTTTAATTATTGTATTATTTTGTGGTATAACCGTAGAAAAAGTATAGTGTTTGACTCGCAAGGAATAACTCATTTCCCACTTGTACGATTTGCAGCATTCGCCTGCGGCTCATGCTGCAAACATCGTACTCGTGGGAAATGAGTATCATTCCTTTCTCGTAAAACAATATACTATTTTCCAGTTTTATTCTTATCAATCAACTCCTTTTTTCTACCGATCTATACCTGTCTCCTCTCGTCCATTTCCAAATATTTTTCTTTTATATGTTTCGTTTACTCTTTACTATTCTTATTTTCTATATTATATTTTTAAATTAAATACTTTTTTTAACGTTTTATATTTCAATTTAAATAAATATTTTATTTTCTTTATCTTTTAATGACTCTTTTCAATTTTTCTATAATAGTGCTATAACAACCCAAATAAAACATATCACTATAAAAAAATGTCAACGATGATACATAACGTATCTTGTGCCATACTGTCAAAAATAATTCCAGTTTTAAACTGGAATGGTGTCGGTTAGAATTTCTAACACTTTTAAAGACACCTGGATGCTGCGATAAAAATAGATATAAATATTAATCAGTTCATATCAGGGCAAAAACCAAACTACAGACACTGTGTTTCGCTCTCATTTGAGCTCATCAGTGTAGTATAGGTTATGCCTCTTCTGTCATTAGTGCATTTCATGCAAGATTTTAATTCGTCATTTTATTCTTGTCATCGGTCAACATTTATTTTTTTAGAGAAATTAAAGAAATTTCAAATCGATATCCATTTAAAAATAAACAGCTTACTTATTCCTGTAAAATTAAAACATAAAGTGGTACAAAATAAATTAAAATTTATAGAAAATATGATAATTCGTCGGTGTGGAAATATTTCCTGAATCAATTTTATAAAACGTGTAGCGTAAAAAATTGTTTTAAAATAATATTATGATTATGTATTTAGTTATAATTTTTAATAAAAATAATGTTTTGCAATTATAGAAAATTGAAGTATCTTATTGCTGCTCTCGGCCGAAAATGCTTATAAGATTAAAACGACCCTTGAAACCTTCGGCCCAGAGTACCCGTTCCGCCGTTCCCTTTAAGTACCTGCACTAATTCCCGCCCAAAGTACCTACCTCCGCCCAATATTATAGATCGATTAAAGTCCCTGTTAATTAACAAAAATTTTAAAAGATTATAATCTTTCTTTTAATATTGCTTTTTTTTTGATAGTTTTTTTTAATCTTGTGACAGTTGTTTTTAATGGTCTTTTTGTTTCTTGAAAGCTTGAAAAAGTTAAATCTACATTGGTATTTTTATATTTAATCCGATATAGTTAGTCATTTTTAAATTTAAAAGACGGCTCTGACAAGTTTGACAAACCTATCAACATTAATAAAATTAGCAAGGGCAATTTTTAAATTGTTGAATTGATCTAGATCTAGCATCTAGCCGATACTTGGTGTAGATCCATAATATAAAAGATTAATGAAAATAAAACTATCACTTAAAATCTACACTAATTTATTTCACTAACGCGACATGTTTCAACGCACATCGTTTTCTGTAAGTAAGTGGTAGATGAGTCTGTTAACAATAGTATTTATAGGTCTAATAATAGTGCTTACGGATAATTGGGTTTTTACCCTAATGCAGTTGTTACGTAAAGATTCTTAGAATTTTCTACTTTTGCATTGAAATTAAAAGATATTCAGTAAGGGGAAATTATTTAAATATGTCTGATTGTTGGAAATTTTTTTAGTTTATTTAAGTATTTTAATTGTTTCTATATTATTTATTAAGCTGGTATAATAAATCCTTCTCTTTAAATTTTAATCCCTTAAATGCCTTACAGATTGAACAAATATTTCTACCTGCATGTCGATTGGTTGCTTTAGCCTTTTTCATGCAAAATAAAACCCACTGAAACGCACGCACCTTGTAAATACGTTATGAGCGTTCGAGAATAATACATATTTGGTCTTGAAAGGAAAATTTGAAATAAAATTGTGGTCATCGGCGTAAGAAGAATATGAACAAATTGGTGAAACAATTTTTTAAAATATTTTTTTTAAAGTGTATACTGTATATTAATAATAACATGCTCAAAACATTTTCCATTTCCCAGCATTTACTGAAGTTAGTGCATTATAAAATAATTTATCTTTTATTTTAAATGTCGTATTTTTCTTAGCAACATAGTGCTTTACTTGTGACCAGAATAATTCTGATAAGGTGGAAATCGGAGAATATATTTGTGATATTTTACCATGTTTTCCTGAAAAAGTATTTTTTTTTTATTTTTTTACCTCATCCAGTTTTTTATGTCTTCCTTTCACCAAGATCTGGCTGGAGTTTTTTCAAGTTTTCGGGAGTGATAACTTGCGTTTTCCAGAACTAAAACTGATCTCTCTGGAATAAGTTCTATCATTTGGTTGAAATATTCTTCGAATACATTGGCATCTATATTCTCTTGGTAATCGCCAGTATGGTTGGATACAAAAGGCGAAAGCAATCCATCCTCCAAAAAACCAATAACGCTTCCAATGTGTGTTATAATTAATCTTTTTCTTTTTCCTGAAGGTGGTTTTATTCCTGTTGAATAACCATCTAATGTCAATACTGGGAATTTCATATGGTTAGTATTAGGTTAGAGCATATCTATTTGCTACAGTCAGGTAAACATCTACTCTTATCCAAATTTTTAAAAATTATTTTCATGTAACTTTTAACTGTTATAAGTCAGAAGAATTGAGATATTTGAAAAAAAAATAATTACCTTTATGCAGTTCTTAATTTTTCAATGTTTTCGATTGTTAATAACAAAGTAGGAAATTAACATTTTTGAATATCTCGCTTGGCGTGTTGATTGTTATATAAAAATTTCTCCCCCGACCTCGTTAAAGAGGTGGGGGGCAAAATTTTTATACACCAGATATTAAGTTGAAAGAAGACAAATACATCTGTGAAAACCGCATTTGAATAGGATCAGTAGATTTAATGTGATGCGCGCACAAACATACAGACATACAGATAAAAAAAAATATTATTTTTTCAATATCTTTAATGTACAGAATTTTCATTTCTATAGATTTATTATATGTATAAATTACTTTTCATGCCCCCGCATGCCCCCTTGTGGGTGGAATTTTCTAAAATCCGTTTACAATTGACCTCAAAATTATAAAAATAACTATTGTGCAAAGTTTCAAACCTGTAGGACTTATAGATTTTAAATTTTTATTTTTATTTTTCACGCCGCCGCAAACCCCTGTGGGTGAAATTTCGTAAAATCAGTTCACAATTGACCTCAAATTTATAAAAATAACTATTTCGCAAAGTTTTAAACCTGTAGGACTTATAGATTTTAATTTTTTTTCACGCCCCCGCAACCCCCATGTGGGTGGAATTTCGTAAAATCCGTTCACAATTGACCTCAAAAAATAACTATTGTGCAAAGTTTCAAACCTGGACGACTCATAGATTTTAATTTTATTTTTTTTATTTTTCACGCCCCCACAACCCCCTGTTGGTGAAAATTTGTAAAATCCGTTGACAGTTGACCTCCAAATTATAAAAATAACTATTTTGAAAAGTTTTAAACCTGTAGGACATTAATTTTATTTTTTTTACGCCCCCGCAACTCCCCTTGTGGGTGAAATTTTGTAAAATCCGTTCACAGTTGACCTCCAAATTATAAAAATAAGATGATTTCTGTATAGTTTTAACCATTAAGGTTGCATACGCGACGGAAGCTTAAAAAATGGAGTAACTTCTCCCGTTTTCCCAACATTTCCCTTCACTGCTCTGCTCCTATTGATTATAGCGTCATGAAAAGTATACTATAACCAGCACAGGAGTATGAAAAATAATTGTACCAAGTTTCGTTAAAATCCGTCGAGTAGTTTTTGTTTCTGTAGCGGTTATACAGACAGGCAGACAGACAGACAAAAATTTTACTCATTGCATTTTTGGCATCAGTATCGATCCCTAATCACCCCCTCATAGTTATTTTGGAAATATATTTTATGTACAGAATTGACCTCTCTACAGATTTATTATAAGTAATAGATAATAGATAGAAGATATAGATAAAATGATTTTTTCGGGACTCTGTAAAAATTATAAACTTTAAAGATACAGTTCCGAGAGGTAAGAATTTTTTTAGAGTACCTATTCTCTCCTCTTTTCAGACCTTTTTTCAAATTTTAAATATCCTTAATAGTTTTCGAGATATTAAAAAAAGACCCTACTTTTTTTTCCTAATTTGTTTATAACTTTTAATCGGCCCCTTTCTGGACTTTTCCTTAAACGTTCTAAATATTATTCCGAAACGAATGACACCTAATTTTCGGAGAATCTACTAAAAAGGTATATGTTGCTTAGACTATAAGAAATCCGAAACCTTTTCAGAAAGCTAAATTACAAAATTTTTATGTAAAGCACCCATTGAAACCCATTTGCTAAGAAAGGTTGGTTCGGATATTTACATATTACAGGTTGTTTTAATAATAGTGGAGTGCCTGGAGCATTCAAAACGTTAAAACCTCGGATTAGAGTTATAGTGAATGAATTTGAGTTTTGTTTTTATACTATAAATGACAATGTTTACCCAAAATTTTTTTGTGCAATCAATTTTTTTATTCTTTAAACAAATTATTATTAAAAATTAATTTTTGAGCATATAATTTTACTTTAAATAGTATTTTTTTTCATTTATACGTTAAATTTCACCTGAATAGACATAGAGGAACATCTTTCGAGAATACCTGTGTATAAAAATAGCAGTAGCGATTTCGAACAGGTAATAAACGTGGAGGGGAGAGCAAAGCGGCAGCTGCTATGTAACGCCTAGATGTGAAATCCTTCCGAAATTTTTTTCAACTCCGTATGGTCCATTTTATACTGTAATTCTTTCATATTTTGTAGATAAATTTGTGAAGCCGTCACATGGGAAAAATGCCCTGATGCATGAAATAATGGAATCATTAGCTCAATCTATATATATAAAAATGAAACCCGTTTTCCTTGGTCATCGCATCACGCGTGAATGGCTGGACCAATTTTACTAATTCTTTTTGTGTTGTATTTGTTATTATTAGGAGAATGTTCTTACGGAAGAAAATATTAAGAAAATCTCTCAGAAATATTGAAAAATAGACATTTAATTTTGCATATTTTAAAAAACGCGCGTAACGAATGTCAATGTCATTCACAGCCATAGACTATATTGAAAGAGCATCGTTTGTTCGGAAACGTGGTTACTTAACCTGTGACATCAAACCCATAGTTTTAATTTATGGAATGTATAAATTTTATTTATTTATTAATTTATTTACGGAATTTTCCTTTTTTACAAGTTTTACTCTATATTATTAACAACATGGAGATTATAAAACTAAATTACCTAAAAAACTAGATAACAAGGTACAAATATTCTATATCTATATATATAAAAAAGGATGTGTTTTTATGTTTGAAACCAATGAACTCAAAAACTACTGGGCCGATTATTATGAAATTATAAAAATTAGTATATATGTATTTTTTCACGGAGAAGGTTTATATGATATGCTCATTGATGCCACTCGCCACCAGGTGGCGCTGCAAAGTATCAACTTCAGTCCCGTTCAACCGATTGTCATGAAAATTGGTATGTATATAGTCGATTCAGATAGAAGTGTCATCAAGTGGGCTGGGTACGTGTGAGATCATCTTTAACTTTATTACTAGATTCAATGGAAACAGAACTTTAGTTAGGGAATTATATGTCATTGCGATGTGTCAAAATGTGAGCATATGTAGCAATCTGATCACAAGCTGGCTAATATTGCGATTCAAATTTCACTAAACGTGGGTGCTGCCACTACAAATTTGAATTTTCCAGAGACTACTTGATGACACTTCTATTTGAATCAACTATATGTATTTTTTCACGGAGAAAACGAATATGCTAAGCCCATTGATGCCACGCGCTACCAGGTGGCGCTGCAGAGTAGCAACTTCTGCCCCGTTCAACCGATTGTCATGAAAATTGGTATGTATATGTATTTTGCACGGAGAAGGTTTATATGTTATGCTCATTGATGCCACTCGCCACCAGGTGGCGCTGCAGAGTAGCAACTTCTGTCCCGTTCAACCGATTGTCATAAAAATTGGTATCTATATGTATTTTTCCAAGGAGAAGGTTTGCATAATATGCTCATTGATGCCACTCGCCACTGGGTGGCGCTGCAGAGTAGCAACTTCTGCCCCGTTCAACCGATTGTCATGAAAATTGGTATGCATAAGTATTTTTCCACGGAGAAGGTTTGAGGTGGCGCTGCAGAGTAACAACTTCTGCCCTGTTCAACCGATTGTCGTGAAAATTAGTAGGATGCTGTATTTTTAATGGTTAATATGAATAAGATATTCGTATTAATGGAAGTTATCACCAGATGGCGCTTCCATTAAACGAGCAACCACTACTTATTTGATTACTTTAATCACGCCACCGTAAGGTGGCGCAATTAATATCAAATATATGTAATAAATAAATTACAAACACAACGAAAAAAATAGTATAAACCTGATAACTAACGAGAAAATATGATGAAAACGATAAATTCAAAATAAATTGAAAAAACGAAAAATGGAAGAATGACATAAATGATTTGCGGTACGAAGTACGCCGGGTCAGCTAGTACTATATAAATGTAAATTCCTATCTCCCATACGATCCGCAGCAATGAAGTCCTTAAATATAGTAACCATTCGAAAATAAGTTATCCATAGTTTTGACGCTTTATTTTTATTTTTAAGCTCCAGTTACTTATTTTCAAAAAATTTAGTAAGCTTTTGAAATCCATGGTTTCCAGTTATTTCTGTATAGTTGAACATTTTAAAAATCATAGAGTTATCATCATCATTTATTACATTTGCAAAATCTGTATTGTGTTCCATAAGATTTTCAGAAACCAATTGTGATAAAGCTTGCTGTAGTAAAGTATGAGCACGTACTGCTCTAGCATACGCATGTCCAGAAGTTATGTGATCAATCGTATTTTCAGCATATATGGTAGAAAGAGCTTCTTTTATCCCACTTCCAGCCATAATATAACCAATGGGTCCCATGTAAGATATTAGAGTATGAAACGAGCCTAGCCTCACAACAACGCATTCTTCATCTGATAAATAATGCGTCCACTTGTCAGACCAGCCAGACCAACCCTTATACTGTTCAATACCCGACATCGAGAACGGATCGATTCGATCGTTCCTTCATCCTCAGGGTCTCCAGATTGTGGAACTCCTTACCTTCCCACGTCTTCCCTATTCGTTCCAACTTGCAGGCCTTTAAATGCCAAATTAATAAATTGTCTCTTCTGCCCCAATAGATGTTCTCGGTACATTTGTATTTAGGTCAATACCTACGAGGACATCCTTAATAAAAAAAAGAAAAATACACAGCAAAAGCAATATCCCGTGCTTTCATGTATAGAGGTTTATCGAACGTTAAAATGCATGTTCTCATATCCAATTCTTTAACATTATCTACTGAATTTTTTATTGTTGTGTAAATTGTGTGATAATCACTTGGAGCTGCGTTAATGAAATGCAAAAAAATTATCGATGACACATCAAATCATGGGCATTAGTTAATAAATTCATAAATCCATTCCATCCGGAAAACTTGTTCTTATTTTTGAACGTTAAATACGTCCACAAAATATTTAATTGTCCATTTGTAGTAAATTTCTTGATATCCGGTTCAAATTCTGGTAACTTGATTATTATCTTTGAAAATCCTATACCTGTAGAAGCTGGATATATTGGCAGAGTGATATTTCCGTGTTTAACAAATTCAGATTCAGATGGAAGTGACTTCAAGCGCTTAATAGGTCGTCGAGGTTGTATGTTGTATACCATCACTTGGAGTAACTATTTTAATGCTTCCCATATAATGGAACGTTTCTTTACCATCAATAGTGTTGATATTGAAATCATGCACAAATTGAACAAAAATGTCAGGTTTTATTACTGGTGGAGCTGTAAAAGTTGCTGAATGTAATAAATGATGATGAAAACTCTATGATTTTTGAAATGTTCAACTATACAGAAATAATTAGGAAACCATGGATTTCAAACGCTTACTAAAATTTTTGAAAATAAGTTACTGGAGCTTGAAAATAAAAATAAAACGTCAAAACTATGGATTACTTATTCTGGAATGGTTACTATATTGAAGGACTTCATTGCTGAGATTGGGAGATTGGAATTTACATTTATATAGTATTGAGCTAATGATTCCATTATTTCATGAATCAGGGCATTTTCCCTATGCGAAGGCTTCACAAATTTATCTACAAGATGTGAAAGAATTACAATATAAAATGGACCCGACAGAGTTTAAAAAACTTTCGGAAGGATATTTCACATCTAGGCGCTCGGATAGGCGCTACATAGCAGCTGTCGCTTTGCTCTCCCCTCCACGTTTTATTACCTGTTCGAAATCGTTACTGCTATTTTTATACACAGGTATTCTCGAAAGATGTTCCTCTATGTTTATTTAGGTGAAATTTAACGTATAAATAAAAAAAAATTACTATTTAAAGTAAAATTATATGCTCCAAAATTAATTTTTAATAATAATTTGTTTAAACAATGAAAAAATTAAGTGCACAAAAAAATGTTGGGTAAACATTGTAATTTATAGTATAAAAAATAAAACCCCACGTCTATTATATAAATTCATTCACTATAACTCTAATCCGAGGTAAAAACCTCCAGGCACTCCACTATAATGGAAATTGTGGTTGCCTGTAGACACGACGAACTAGTAAAAATGAGCTGTAAAGACATTCAAGATATAGAATCTTTATTAATAGCCACCATTCCTAATTCGAAAACAAGTAGAAGTATGATTTTTACTATCACAAATCATACCTAAAACAATTCTATTGATTATTTATCATTATACAGAAAATATGTTTCTACAAGGCTTACCAATAAAAATACACCATGAGGATTATTTTTAAAATACAATCACGGAAAGTGCTGCAATCAAGTACATATAGTAGGTATATGAAATCTATTGCTAGGATTCCGAGCGAAATTGCTATATATTTGCAATTTTTATCGGCCCCTTTCGGGACTTTTTCTTAAACTTTCTACATAATATTCCGAAACGAATGACACCTTAATCATAATTTTCGGAGAATATAGGTACTAAAATGTCACCCAAAAAGGTACATGTTGCTTAGACTATTAGCTTTATCATACCCGATCCTTTGTCTTTTTAAAAACGCAATTAATTTATTCAATTGACTTATATCAATATCGGACTTTTAGACAATGAGGCTTTTAGCATTGAGTAATTCGCCCAGAAAAATAGACAATTAATACGTTTTAAGAATATTTGCCTTTGCCTAGTTTCTTTGCATTGCATCACGTTACAAAACAATTATATTGCTTTTTGTATGCATGCCAATGCGGGTTTTTGTTACTTTATCGCTCTAGTAGAGCATTAAGGTCACGTTCCTCCATATCCATTTTTTGTTGTCAATTGCAAGCGAAAATGCATATTTTTTTTAGTGATTGTAGGAAAAAAATACAAATAATAACAACAAAATAAAATTCCCTGTATATATATTAATAATAATACAATTACTAATTGCTAACATTACTCGCAAATTTCTATTATATTTACATATCAAGTGTAGATTTTTTTAGTTTCATTGTCAAAGTTATTAAATCCATAGATCTATTATTTAAGTAAAAAAACACGTATTATAGTATACAATTTTAAAATTAATGATCGGAACAATGAGTTAAAGTGAATTAAAGATATTTGTACAAAAATCTGATATGACTAAATAAGACACGTAGTTGCTATTGCTATATGAAATAACTAATGCATTCTACAAGTAGTTGTTAGAATTATTTAAATTTAAAGTTATATATAAATAATGGTGTTTATTAAAAAGAGCCCTACGTCTTATGCGGTTGGAAATGCTCAAGAAAAGTAAGTAAATTTTCTAATATTTGTTATTTATTTTTTATCTATATTCGCTGATCAAAAAAAAAAATAAAAGATTTAATTTGTTTCAATTATTATTAGAACACACATAGATACATTTTAAGTAATATTGGATCAGTAGGTACTCTATAGTTGATTATGAGAATTGTGACATATAGAAAAATGGGTGTAAATATAAAATACAATTTCACTATATTTAAAGAAAATAGTATATTGTGTGGCAAAGGGTGAAACAAGACAATTTCAGACCAATGCAACTGTCAGTCAGAAACAGACAGTTATTTCTGCCCTAGGGGAGAAACAACATTGTTTCTCCCCTAGGGCAGAAACAAATGTCATTATTTCAAGTCTGTCAGAATGTTTCTGACTGACAGCTGCATTGGTCTCAAATAGTCTTACTTCGACTGGCTACAGAGATCATAACTAGCTTCGCTCGGGCCGTCAACTCTCGCCCTCGTCAGAAATCGTCTTTGTTTCATCCCGTGCCACACACTATATTTTTCATATCACATACATTGAAACAGTGAGTTATGATCTCTGTAGCCAGTCGAGGTAAGACTATTTGAGACCAATGCAGCTGTCAGTCAGAAACATTCAGACAGACTTGAAATAATGACATTTGTTTCTGCCTTAGGGGAGAAACAACGTTGTTTCTCCCCTAGGGATGAAATAACTGTCAGTTTCTGACTGACAGTTGCATTGGTCTGAAATTGTCTTGTTTCGACTGGCAAAACAGGGATCAAAACTAGCTGTTTCAATGCATGTGATATGAAAAATATCATCTTCTATTATTCTTATTATCATATTAATTTTATCTCGTTTGTATAGCGATTACAGCATTGTTGTGTTTTTTGTAGTCCTTAGAAATATATAGGTACAATGAGTAAGCTTATACCGAAAATTTGAAAGTAGTAATTTTTTTGAAGTAGATCAGTTTTTTCCTAATTTTAAATTAACTTTCAATGATGTTGAAAAAGTTAAACATTGTTTCTGTTGTTTTCTAAATTTATTATATATTTTCCAAAAATTCGTTTACGTCTTGTAAAAAAACTATACCTATGACTATTTAAAGCAAATTTCTGCTTAACATAGATTAGATTTAGATTAGAGGAATTTTGTAAAAGTAGGAAGTCAACATCAACACATAAACGTAGATATTTTATCACTAAATTTAACACTGTAATTTACAAAAAAAATCAACGGGTTCCAGCACTCCGAGAATGCCGTCAGAAGTGAAAACTTGAATATTAACGTTGTGCATTATTGATATTTTGGAATGGTTAGGGAATAATTTTACACAAATTGCTTTAATTATCAGTATAAAAGTGGTATAATACAATATTCAATTATCGCGCTATCGTACACAACAATGACATTAAAACACTTCAGAACTATTACAATTATTTTACATTCAAAAGTTAATCTCTTAGAAAAATCAACTTGCATCCATAATTTCAATGACTCTTTCATCATCATCATCATCATAACCAGGACTATCATCGCCAATCTCTAAAACGACTTTTCCTTCGTCTTATAAATTTTCAATCAGGTCACGTGTCCATCACAAAAAGTGCACATCGCCGCTGAAAAAGTAGTCACTTAAAAATATCTTCTGCCTGTATCCTTCATCATATTATCATAATTTCATCTCGTGAGTACAGCGATTATAGCTGTGTTGTGTTTTTTGTGGACGATAGATATCTATACAATGAGTATGGCCACTGTCAAGGCTATTAAGTCTCATTAAGAGGGCAGGGCTGGACAAGGTTCTCTAATCCTATTCTTGAGATAATGGGTGGTCACAATAGATCTGCAAAGGTCGCAGTGATACAGGCTAACAGCCAACCCAATAAACATCTAATCTAATACAATGAATAAGCTTATCCGGAAAAATGGAAATAGTAATTTTTTTAAGTAGATCAGTTTCTTCCTTATTTTTTAATAGCTGTACCCGCTCCGTGGCGTGTTGATTGTTGTATAAAAATTTAAAGAGGGAATAACAATTAATAAGCATAGCTACAATAATTCTACAATAAATTTTTACTTATATACTAATTCTAACGCTTCAAATAGTGTTTAATTTTATGTTAACTATTATAATATTTACCTACCTACTGTTCGCTCTGTTGTTTAATTTTATGATAACTATTATTATATTTACCTAACTACTGTTTGCTCTGTTGTTGTTATTGTTACGTTTCTCTTAATAATAAATTTCATTGGAATTAATAAAAATGTATAATGTCTACACAATCGATTATTCTACAATACAATTCGTTGTTATTATTCTGGAATCTGTAATCGTCACAAAACGTAGTTGGGAACATCTATTGTTTACATTTGAGGTTATTTTTTGTCCCTTCTTTCCAAAGTGTGTTCGGCTAGAGCCTTATCCTTATAGCTTACTTTATTCTTTCTTCATTGCCGGATGTTGGTTTTACTTAATATAGATTTATCTCAATCTGTTTTACCATGGGTTTTTCACTACTTACATATGTTTTTACAGAAATTTCATTCTACTTAAGTTTTGTTTTGGTTTTTGTCGTTATACTGGTTGCCTATATACCGATACCGATATAAAATGTTTGTCATGTTTGCCAATTTTAATGATCTTTATCCATGGAGGCACGTAGCTTGGGGTAACGGGTGGAAAGTAGCTACTTTTCACCCTGGTTAACAATTGTCTACTTTCTAACTGTTTATTTTTTAAAGTAGTTAAAAAATTGTATAAAACAGCAAAGATAATGTTAAAAAAAGTTACAAAAGTTAAGACGACGTAAAATAGGCAAAAAAAATATATTATTTAAAATTTTATAAAATCTTATAACGTTCAAGAAATGATGCATATTGCCAGACTTACTTATAGCCCTTTATAAATTTATAATACATATTTTGTTATTGGTATTTTTGACATGTTTTTGTTAAGTTTTTTGTTTGGTATAATGTTTTTGTTGGCTATGCGTAAACAAATTTATTTACATCTACTGTGACTTGATGATAAAGACCTTTATTACTTATTCTACTAGTAATAAAACGTGTTTAATTTGCAAAATGATTTTTTCTTATCACACACATAAAATTGTCATTCATAATAATATATGGACAATTTTCTCTAATATTTAAAAGCTAAAGTTAATATTATTTTTACATAGTTAAATTAAAACAAAGACAGTGTAAGAAGTAAAGTACCATCGAATTTATATCATGCATGATATACCGAAAACCGTTAAAATTTTACCGTTAAGGTTTTCCGAGCTGGACCAAAATCAATAGGGTTCTTCTTCATACATGAGGATTCTCTATACCAAATTTCATGTCCCTGTGATCTTCAGTTTAAGAGTTATAGCGCTTACAAATGGAGGAGAATCTATATGTATAAAACTCAAAGGTGTCTGACTGACTGACTGATTGACTGACTGACATAGTGATCTATCAACGCAGAGCCCAAACCGCTGGACGGATGGGGCTGAAATTTGGCATGCAGGTAGATATTATGACGTAGGAATCTGCTAAGAAAAGATTTTGATTAATTCCACCCCCAAGGGGATAAAATACGGGATGAAAGTTTGTATGATCTATCAACGCACAGCTCAAACCGCTGGACGGATGGGGCTGAAATTTGGCACGCAGGTAGATGTTATAACGTAGGCACCCGCTAAAAAAGGATTTTGATTAATTCTACCCCCAAAGGGATAAAATAGGAGATGAAAGTTTGTATGAAACTTTGTCAATTTTAAACCGATCGGGCTGAGATTTTGCATGCATATAGCTAATGTAACGTAGGCATCCCCTAAGAAAGGATTTTGATTAATTCCACCCCCAAGGAGATAAAATAGGGGATGTAAGTTTGTATGAAACTTTGTCAATTTTAAACCGATCGAGCTGAGATCTTGCATGCATATAGCTACTATGACGTAGGCATTCCTTAGAAGGGATTTTGATAAATATCATCCCTAAGGGGATCCAATAGGCGATGAAAGTTTGTCAATTTTAAACTGATCGGGCTGAGATTTTGCATGCATATAGCTACTATGGCGTAGGCATCCTCGAATAAAGGATTTTGATTAATTCTACCCCTAAGGCGATAAAATAGGGGATGAAAGTTTGTATGAAACTTTGCCAATATCAAACCGATCGGGCTGAGATTTTGCGTGCATATAGCTACTATGACGTAGTCATTGCTCAAGAAAGGATTTTAATAAATTCCACCCCTAAGGGATAAAATAGGGGATGAAAGTTTGTATGAAACTTTGCGAATTTCAAACCGATCGGGCTGAGATTTTGATTGCATATAGCATGCAAGTTTTTATAGTTTTAAAATAATAATAGTCTAATACCACTCGCGCTTTAATGTGCGGGGTGTGTGGAGCGATAAGGCGGTAGCACGCTGCTGCTGGCCGACATGACACTATCGATAGACGCGTAGAGTCTTGAAAATTCGAAAATAATTTTTTTTCTATTACGTAGTGGTGTAGTAAGAAATGACTTTTTTAAATTTAACTCCTAAGGATTTAAAATAGGGGTTGAAAATTTGTATGAAATTGGGTGGCAAAAAACTAAAGTTCACGCGGAAATAGTCGCGGTCGGCCGCTAGTCAATTATATAAACGAGGTTCGGAAAACCGTTAAAACTTTACTGTTAGGGCTATAAGATCTGTACCAAAATCAATAGAGTTTTTCTTCATGACAAGAGGATTCTATGTACCAAATTTCATGACCCTGTTGCGTTTGGTTCAAGAGTTATAGCGCACACGGACAGAGTGACGGAGGGGCATACAAGCCGATGTTATAAAGTACCTCGATGGTACTTAATAATAAATAGAACAACTACAGTTATAGCTTTCATAAAAAACAAGGGTTGGATTAATGTTAAAGCTATTTTATAGTCGCTTCAAGTAAATTAGTTTAGTTCGCGTTCAGACACGAATGAATCCACTCTAATAATAGTCAATGAAAAACAAATGGCCAAACAATATTACAATAGGGATGTGGACTGTTTTTGGGAAAGTGTTTAAAACCATGCATAAGTACCAAATATAGCCTAAACTACTTGTTATTATTTTTTTACTACAACTAATAGCTTTAAAATAAGTTATTTAAAATTCCATTTCAAATTTCGTGCCAAAACGAGGATATCTGTGAAACGCCCGCTGTGACGTCACTTGCTCCTAAACATTGTCGAAGTTGTATGTAATAGAAAGTTATTTCGTAGTTTTGTGTTAATAAGATGGATTCTACATTTTATAAACATAAAGTTTAAAGTAAAAACAGTAATAATATTATCCAAATATCAGCAAACACCATATTACTTGACAGCGAAAATTCTTGTTTGGAAACAAGTGACGTCACACGTTTTGTTTGGTGTTCATTGTCACGTGACTTGAGAGTGAAATATTTAATTACATTTTATTAAATAAAAAATTAATCCCCTGTTTATTGAAGAAAATATTGTGTTTTTTTTATTTTTATTATAGAAACTAACTTTTCGTGGTAAAATTTTATACTTATTTGAGTACAGTCCACATCCCTATTATAAATTTGTATCAGGCTTTACTCGAAATAGCGTTGTTTGTGTGTTTACCCTAAAATACCTTAATTTCTTTTTTAAATGAAATAATTCTTTTAGATATGAATCGTTATTAACTTTCTGGAAAACAAAAAGATATATGGTGGCGCTTTTAGCCTTTTTCGGTTTTTTTAATGTGTACGCCTTAAGGGTAAATTTGAGTATAGCTATTGTAGCGATGACTCAAATAAAAAATATTACTTTGGAAAATGGCACAGTCATTACGGTAAGTAGAAATTGGTTATTAAAATTATAAATGAGATATTCATGATTTTCGTTATTTTATTAAATGTTTTATTTCCCATTTTTACCCTTATAATGAAAGTACCAGGGTCACCTTTTCAGTTTTTACAAATGACCAGTAGATGGCATGCCTGGATGTGTCATCGTTATCTTCGTAAAAATCATCTTTTATACTGAAATCAGCGTTAGTTTAGAAATTAATTGCCATATTTGTTTACAGAGAGTGTTTAGTAAAGGCAAATGTCCGAGAAAATAAAAATCACTAGTAAAAATTTTCGTTGGATAATTTTTTTACGGTCCTAAGGTCTCACTCGAAAAGAATGCATAGAAATAATGCTTCATTTAATTTTCAGTAACGAAACACGATCTAAAAGACTATTTAATTGCAAAATTTCGTTGTGGTCATGCGTCCGTAAGTGATGAATATCGTAGAAACGACCAAAAAAGTGTAATTTCAAAAAACATCGAAACTGTTAGTCCAGGGAAATAAGTAAAAAAAAATGTTAGTGACTTTGAATAATCCAGGTATCGGGAAGGTTTTTTTGTTATTATATACCTAGACAATGAAAATCTACGAGTTTCCAACCACGAGTTCAGCAGTTCAGTGCCATTATTTTTTTATAAACAAATTAAATCAAAAAATGTCATTTTTCACATTTTTAATTATAATCCAGGAGGTAATTAATTCTCAAAAAAACTAAAAGTAACTTTCTTTTAGAGCATAAAAAAATAGAACAAACTGACGGTTTATAAAAGTTGATAGAGTAATTTTTTACTTAGATAATTGCAAAAAACAGCAAAATCGAAAATTATCACTAACTATTGTAAAAATCAATCTGCAATATTACTTTTGCGTCCAGAGTAGGGTCTAAGCCGAACAAACCCTAATAATGTCAGATTGATCCATCAAAAAGTTATTCAATTAGTTTATCCCAGAGCCAATTTGTTTTTAAAGAAAAATCAGAAAATAATAATGCTAGAACAATTCTGCAGGTTGCATTTTGACGAGGAAGAGTTCAATCAATTTGCTATCTGGTTCTCCATATTATCGAGAAAAAATTAATTATATTCACATGTTTATAAATGTTATGATCACAAAAAACTGACTTTTACGATAGCAATTTACTTGAAATTAATGTGTTAGTAATAAATTAAAATAACAAATTCACCGCAATATGGACAATTTAATAAAAATAAAATTTAAAACTGAAGCTAAAGAATAACTTACTATTTGAAGGGCACCGTTCAGATGAAAAATCAGCAAGTAAATGAACGAACCGATATAATATACGAATAAGGAAACCGACAGATAACCGATCGATTCATTCCCACTTAATAATAGAAATCGGGCGCAAAATCATAAAATAAATATTTATATAT
The DNA here is from genome assembly GCA_964028335.1 of Altica lythri. NCBI lineage: Eukaryota > Metazoa > Arthropoda > Insecta > Coleoptera > Chrysomelidae > Altica > Altica lythri. Next base: position 44,839,477 of record OZ034807.1, read on the forward strand.
AGTCAGGTGGATTTCGGCACAAAACGGACCCTGACCGTTACAAAACACGTAGGTTTTCATTGTAAAATAACTAAAAAACTTTTCAGACACCTGGTCAGTCACGAGAAAAACTTATTTACCTGGACTATGTGTGCGAGATAGACAAGAAATCAGAATGTAGCGTGCCATCAGATAAAAGCGTCCTGTGACATGTCACAGGTTGTAATACTTTAGATTTTACATAAACATGTAGGTGTGAAAAATATCCGTTGCAGATGGATTCCGTACAATTTCACCGAATCTCTTGTTTAAACTAGTGAAAAATAACTCCAAAAAAAATTAACTTGGGTCTTCATAATTTGTTTACAACATCGTTGCAAGGTGACCAAAAGCAGATATATGAAGCGAAAACTAAACAATAATCCACAATTTGGATGTTACAAGATAAACTGAATACAACAAAAGTCGTTTGCTCACGCACTGAATAATTTTTTATGATTTTTTTTTTACCCAAACGGTCCAAATGCTTGCAATAAAATATTCAGAGTTAATTGTTTTACCTTTGTAAGGATAATCAATTAAGAAAACCCCTTTTGCATCTCAAAAATCACGCTTAGTCAAATTTGGATCTTTACAAATAAAATCATAAACTTGTTCAATGATTTCTAGTGTTTTTACATTTTTTGGACGTCCACTTCTTGTTTTAACTTCGATGCTTATACGACCACGTTTAAACTCTAAAACCAACCGATGCTCTGTTGGAAATGAAGGAACAGTTTCCTTTAACACTTTTACCATTCTTGTATGAATATCTGTTGCTAATAAACCTTCCAAAACAAAGAATTTGATCACTTCCACGATATTTGGTTTTTTTTATTGTAACAAAATACACTGACACGTCAACTTCAAATGACCTTTAAACAAATAATGAATTGACAAATCATAATAGAGTATTTTGTATATTCAAATGGAAGATGAAATATTAAAATAGCGTATAAATTTTGATTCCTCTACTGGTTAATAGGTGTCGGTTTCAAAACTTGTCGACCAACCTTTACCTATTATTTGGAGAATGGAGTCTTTTTAGACTTTAGATAACTGCATTTCGGTTTATTCTAATTAATATTTGATTTACTAATAAAAGTTAAAAAAATGTAATACTTCTATATGGGGTACCGACATACATATGTTCAAATGAGTAATTATTTAAATAACTTTTATGTTGTTTAGGGAAGAAAAAATATTCTTGAATGATAATATTGCTCCTTGTTTGTATATAATCAAAATGTTGCTTTTTTAGGAAAGTGAATTCGATTGGGATTCCAAACTTCAAGGTTATCTTTTAAGTTCATTTTTCTATGGATACATCACAACACAACTTATAGGAGGATATTTAGCGAACAAATTTGGTGGTAGAACTATTTTTGCGGTAGGAATAGGAATGACTGCTATACTGACTGTTTTTACCCCGGTTATTGTCAAGTTTAATGTTTATTTGCTATTAGCAGCCCGAATTGTTGAAGGTATTTTTGAGGTAAGTTAGATTTAATAAAATAATTGTTCCAAAAAAAGTACACCATCGTGTTGTTTGGCCTAGTTATATATTCGAAGGAGACAACGATATGTGTTTATTCCTATAAAACTTAAATATTTCTACAGATTTTCTTATGAAATGTAGAGGTTTTTCTTAGCCTTTCCGTCTACTGGAAACTCTTGTAGTTATCGTGGTCCATCAGCCTAGAAAGGTTAATTTCAGTTACTGCTTCGACTCTAGAGAAGATCATATGGAAAATTGATCTACTTAAGATATTGGAATCACTACTAATACTAATGGTGTTAAATTTGTTTAATCTACAAATTTGTTCTTACCACATTGTATGACGTATATTATCAAAGAGATTACATACAATATATGTCTGATCCTCATGAAGTTTACACATTTCTGAAAATTTCTGATGAATCTAGTTACGTACTAAATAATCAGCTTAAGAGCTGGCACAAATTTTTCGGGTAGGTATTTGAGGCAAGCTGAATACTTGTTACATACCTCTCCTATTATACTCTAATGCGGAACTGTAGACCTAGCTAAATTATTAAAAATATTAATTTTAAATTTACAAAAATATATTTTCAGCAGTATGCAACATTTAGGTATATTCAACAGGAATAAATCCACCTTCGAGAAAAAGAAAAACATTAATTATAACATTGAAAGCGTTGCTGGTTTTATGGCGGGTGGATTGCCTCCAGCTTTTATATCCAACCGTACTAGCGATTACCATGAGGATATGAATGTCAATGGATTCGAAGAATATTTCACAAAATGATAGAACAGTTATGGATAACGCAAGTTATCCGACCGGATTTTTGCGAAAGGAAGACATAAAAAACTGAATGAGGCAAAAAATAAACATGTTAAAAAAGATTTTCAAGCTATCACGAAGCCTTATAGAAGTAAATATTCCGAATATGCGGTCGACAAATGGCAAAAAAGTGAGGAATAACTGTTCTCCGCTTACCACAAAAAATGTGGAACTAGACGACTTAATTTAAGAGACAGTTGAGCCTATACATTGGTTTCCTTTAAATTTTTTATTTTTAAAGTTAGAAATTTTAACTGATAATTGCAGTTAATGGTGACACTTCTTCAGACGATGAATTATAATTCACAGTAAAAGTATATAACTATCATTATACACTTTTATTAAATAAAAATATATTTAAAAAAATGTTTTGTCAATATGTTCATATTCTTGTTACGCCAATGACCACAATTTTATTTCGAATATCCATTGTTCTCGAGCGGTCATAACGTGATTTACCGGTTGCGTGAGTTACAGGACTGCGACCTTCCGGTGTATGATATACCATACCAGACGCTGACTTTGCTAAACTAGCAAAGTCTAGAATTATTAAATTACAAAGTCATTAATATTTTTTATATAAATTGTTAATCAATAGTAATTAAAATTCAGTCTGATATAATTTTATATTTTTGTGCAATAACTCTGTTAGTTTGAAAATAAATTTTTAAAAAGTGTTTTGTGAAAATAAAACTCGTAATTCGTGCGTTTAAGACCATTTCAGTGGATTTTATTTTGTATGAAAAAAATACAGCAACCAGTCGACATGCAGGTAGAAATATTTGTTTACTCTGTAAGACATTTAAGGGATTAAAATTCGACGAGAGGATTTATAATACCAGCTTAATAAAACATAGACTATAGTATCAGTATTTTTTATGTAGTATCGTATCAGATTCAAATACTTCATATATTTCCTAAACGCAAAAATTGGCTCATTATTTGCGATTATTATCCCGTTTAAAACTTCACAATTTAATTTCATGAGTTACGTAAAAAAATTCACAACTAATATTCGTCTACTGTAAATGTTCGGATTTACACCAACAAACATTGGCAATTGTGAAGAGAATTTAATTATTTAGCATTAGACTTTTTTAAACTTCAGAGTTCAGACAAACATAAGGATAGAATTTATTGAGCAAAATGGCACCTTTAAAGAGCAAAATTTGGTATAATTCGTTATATAGCAATATAGCTACTAATATATAAGTTTTTAACCAAATATATTTTTAAAATTAACATCCAAGAAGTATCGATAGTTGTAGATATCGATAATTTTTCGGTACCAAATATCGATACATCCCTATATATATATTTTTTATTAAGGATATCCTCGTAGGTATAGACCTAAATACAAATGTATCGAGAACATCTATTGGGGCAGAAGAGACAATTTATTAATTTGGGATTTAAAGGCCTGCAAGTTAGGACGAGTGGGGAAGACGTGGGAAGGTCAGGAATTCCACAATCTGGAGACCCTGGGGATAAAGGAACGATCGAATCGATCAGTTCTCGGTGTCAGGCATTAAACAGTATCAGGGTGCATGAAGTTGGCACGTCGCGTTGCTCTGGCTGGTCTGACAAGTGGAGGCATTATAGAGCGGAGTTCTTCTGAGCAAAATCCGTTTATGTATCGGTAAAACAAGGAAAGATCAGCCACTCCTCTTCGGTGAGATAACGGGGCTAGGTTTTTGGTGATACTGGTGCTCTTCTCTGTATTGCATCAAGAACTCTGAGCCTTGACGGAGCCACCGAACCCCATACATGCGAGCAGTATTCAAGATTAGGTCGTATTTGGGCTTTGTAAAAAGTAGCTAAGTTAGATGGAGAAAAATATTTCCGTGCTCTAAACAGAAATCCTAATTTCTTTCCTGCTGCAGTCCTATGGATACAATATGTTCGTTCCATAGTAAGTCCTGGGAGATCGTTATACCAACCAGCGTAATGGAGTCGCCCGCTACCAGTGTCTGATCGTTGATTGTAATGGATGTGTCGCATGTTTGCCTCTTGTTGGATAGGCAACATGTCTTTGTCTTGGAAGCGTTGAAATTAAGAAGATTCTTTCTTCCCCACTCGTCTACAATTCTCAAATCTTGATTGAGAGAAGCCGTTGGGGATCTTCTGTCCTCTTCCAGAATATCTAGAGGTATGGGACGGTTGTGCGCCTTGCCACTGTGTAGGTTGCTATCATCTGCAAAACCATGTATCGGGTTATTAGTGGCTTCTAGTAGATCATTAATGTGTAATAAGAATAGAGTAGGAGCTAGAGCTGATCCTTGGGGAACTCCAGCGTTGATCTTGTAGAGGTTGGAAGAATGTCCATCTACAGCAACTTGGATTATATGTGACAAGTGTTCAGCTTGCATCAACTATCTACCTAAACATTGATGCCAGCTTCTCAGCTAAATCGGAAATCTGCGGGACCGATGCGCGTAGAAAGTTACGTTCATCGGTACCGCAGAAAGTCTTTCCAATAATGAAAAGAAAACAATACGCCAATTACAAATTAAATAAAAAATCTTTTTTTCTTCTATTTATTTCTCTATTATTTGTAATAGGTGCCTAATAACTGTGAGGCGGAAGCCCAGCTCCCTATTCCATTCAGTTTACGTGGTACCTCCAATACCGTCGTCTTACAGTATTACGACCTTTATTTGGGGGTCATTTCTTAAGTTTTTGCTTCTTATCTGCAGTCTCAGAGGTACTGTATTAATTGCTCTCGATACCTTCTTTTTCGTTATTTTTTTTTTTGTTTTTGCTATTTCTGTTCTAGTTTATTATTATTATTATTATTATTATTATTATAATACAAGATAAGAGTTGAGGAACTAAGTTCCTATAAAACTCTTTACATACAAGATAACAAAATTATTACTAGCAAATAGTGAACTAAATACTATCTAACAAAATTTTAAAACGATCTACATTAGTAGCAGAAACAATTTCATCAGTCAAAGCGTTCCATTCGTAAAACACACGATTAGGAAGAAAATACTGGCGGCAAGTAGTCCTGAAATTTTCCCTACGGAGTTTAAGGTAATGTCCTCTCAAGCGTGCATCATCATTCCGTTTAAAAATATGACATACAGGAGAGTCAATACTATTCAGGGCCTTGAAAGTCTGGATCAAGTCACCTCGTTGCCTACGTTGTGTTAAAGGTATCAGATGCATCATGTGAAGACGTTCTTCGTAGGACGGGCGTTGACGAAAATTAAAAGGTACTCGTGTAAACTTTCGTTGCACATTTTCGAGAAAATTAATGTCACGAACCAGATGCGGTGACCATACTGGATTTGCAAACTCGAGGATAGGTCGCACATAACTCTTAAACAGTATCGCACACTGTGAGAATACCTTGGAGAGTACGTAGCTAATTTTATTAGCTATATTTACTTGTTGTAAGGTTTGTTCAGACCACGAAAGATCCGAATTAATGACAACTCCGAGATCTGACCTGTTTGTATGATGGAGCAACTCATCATTAAGAATATAATCAGTCCTAGGATTATTTTTACCTAGATGGAGAACGATACACTTAGAAGTGTTCAGGGGTAACATCCATTTTACACTCCACAAAAAAATGCGATCAAGATCGGTTTGAATGTCATTATGATAGTCCACTTCACCATAAATTTTAGTGTCGTCTGCATACATGGAGAGGTCCATTTTAACCGCTGATCGGATGTCCGAAGTACATATATTAAAAAGAATTGGTCCGAGCACGGATCCCTGCGGTACACCACTTAAAACTTCTTTTTGTACACTTAAAGAGTTATTAATCTTTACGTGAAATGTACGGTCACTGAGAAATGCACTGATCCATAAAAGTAGAGCACCCCTAATACCCAAGTGTTCAAGTTTAAGAAGCAGACGACTTTTTGGTACCTTATCAAATGCTTTGCTGAAATCCAAATACACCACATCTACTGGTTTTCCTCTGTCTAAAGCTTCAGTCCAGTCTGATACACAACAAAGAAGATTAGTGACTTAAGATTTTACTTTTGAGAAACCATGTTGTTCCTGAGGTATTAAATGTTTTTCTTTTAGAAATTCAGACAAGACATCGGCTATTATTGATTCCATAATTTTTACTATAATAGGAGTAAGACTAATAGGTCGATAGTTTTTTGGATCAAATTTATCTCCTTTTTTGAAAATAGGTTTGACAGCAGCTGTTTTCCAAATATCGGGTAAAATACCTGTTCCAAATGATTGTTGCATAAGAATAGAAAGAGGTTTTGCAATATAAAATAAAAGTTACGAAATTTTTGCTAAAATTGTTATGTATTATGTTACCGTACCTAACTTTTGCTGGGGTTTGCTGTAATAAGCCTATTTTAGTAATTTTAATTTAATATAATTTATTTTCTTTACAGGGTGTTACTGTTCCTGCAATGCAAGAAGTTTGGGCGGTTTGGGCACCTCCGCTTGAAAGAAGCCGTTTGGTTACCATTTCATACTCAGGTAGCTTTGTTGGAACTGTAGTTGCTATGCCTGTGTGTTCCATACTTGCGTCCTCATGGGGATGGGAAAGCATATTTTACTGCTTCGGTAAATTTGTTCATATTTCTTAGAGTATGTTCCTGAAAGATTAATGATAAATTACACTATCAATTAGAGGGATCAAAGAAAATTGCTTACCTATGTTGTTTCGTGTAGTAAACTGTATAAACGCTGGTTAATTTTATAACTTTAATTACAAAGAAAATAACGTATTAAATACAAATATAAAGGTGTAACTAATCTAACGTCTAACGAATGTCGAATCTCGAATATGAATGTTTTTCGTCGGGGTTTACTCTCGCACGGGAACACAGGGTTGAACCGCACAAGATCGCACTACACAGGGTCGGAACATGCCCCCGGCCTTGGAGGGTTAGCTGACAACTGGTAAAGGACATATTCTGGTCACTGCTCTGCTTATGATACCTTCGGCTGTCTTAATAGATACAACTCGTGTAACTCCATCGGACCCAGGAATAAGTTTAATGATCCGTCCTAGTCTCCACATTGCTGGAGGCAAATTATCATCTTTGATGAGGACTACCTGATTCAAGTCCACGGAAATTTGACCTTTTCTCCATCGAGTTCTGCGTTGAAGTTCGACTAAGTATTCACTGCTCCAACGTTTCCAAAAGTGCTCGTATAGTTTTTGGAGAAGCTGATAGTTGGTCAGCCGATTTTCATTTACGTTAGCAACTGGAACTTCTGATAAAGTCATCGTATTTCTTCCAATGAGGAAGTGTGCGGGAGTAAGTACTGTTAAATCTTCCGGATTGGAATTTAAAGGGAATAAAGGTCGCGAATTAAGTATCGCTTCAATACGTATTAGCAATGTCTGAAAATCATAAAAGAATATTGATCTGTTTCCCAAAATTCGTTTTATGTGATGTTTGAGACTTTTAACTCCCGCTTCCCATAAACCACCGAAATGAGGCGAGTTAGATGGAATAAAATGCCACTTTATTCCTAAATTAGCCGCGTAGCTTGTAATATTTAAAGAATTTAGTTTTAAGAAATCAGCTATTTCCTTTAAATCTTTATTCGCTTTGACAAAGTTTGTTCCGTTATCAGAAAACATTTCGTATGGTTTACCTCGTCGGCTTAAAAAACGTTTAAATGCTTCAATAAAATCTGCACTGCTTAATGATAATACAAGTTCGACATGTATCGCGCGAGTAGAAAAACAAACAAATAATGCTACCCAACATTTGATAGGTTTACATCCTCTGGTGGGTTTATCTTTCATAACGAAATGTCCGGCGTAATCCACCAACTACTGAAAATGGTAAAGTTGGCTTGACGCGCGCAGCAGGTAATTCACCCATGAGGGGTTGAAATGATTGACCACTGTATCTAACACATTTTACGCAATTTTTCACGGTTTGACGAGCTATACGTCGACCAGAAATAGGCCAAAATCTTTCGCGAATATTAGCAAGAAGTAGTTGCGGTCCCGCATGTAATAATTTGCGGTGTTCGACATCAAAAATAAGTTTAGTCAATGGATGATTAGATGATAGAACAATCGGATGTTTTTTCGAATAAGGAAAATCGGAGTTACCCAATCGTCCACCCACACGCAATACGCTCTCGGTTTCGTCATAAAAGGGATGCAGACTAAGAATATTACTATTATTACATAAAGTACCGCCGTTCTTTAAGGTGATATACTCCTTGCGAAAGGATTCTATTTGAGCAATTCGTATTAAATGATTAAATGCTTCGTTTAACTCTTCTGCAGATAAGAAGAGATTTTTGCGTTGCATAGATTTTGATTTGCAATTGTTAACAAACCGTAGCACATACGCGAATAATCGTTTTAGCTTAGACAGATCCGAATAATTTTCGAAAGGAAAATTAGGATAAACGTTTATAGCTGAAACACAGTTTTTTCTTTTCTCAGGAAGATCTGCCTTTAGGATTGGAGGTTTCGGCCACGTATCGGACTCAAGTAGTAACCATGAAGGTCCGTGAAACCACATTTCAGATTCGATTAATTTCTTTGGAAGGAGACCACGTGAGACAATATCCGCTGGATTATCCAGAGTTGGGACATGATTCCAGCAAAATTCATTTGTTAACTTCTGTATTGTCGATACTCTGTTGGAGACGAATGGTTTGAGCAAACTTGGATTCATATTTAGCCATCCTAATACAATTGTCGAATCAGACCATAAATAGATATTATTGAATTTAATTGTAATGGATTGTAATACTTTAGATACGAGTTGGGATAAAACTAGAGCTGCACACAGTTCAAGACGCGGCGTTGTTAAAGTCTTAACTGGGGCGACCTTTGACTTCGCGCATATTAAATTTGAGAATTTCTCATTATTTGCATTAACGGAGACAACATAAATGCATGCGCCGTAACTTGATTCTGACGCGTCAGCAAACCCGTGAAGTGATATTTGCTTAGGACTGTCACAAAGAACTTTACGAGAAATTTTAAAATTATTGAAAACCGGTAGTTCATTTTCAAACGTTAACCAATCATTGATAATGCTCTTTGGTAACGGTTGATCCCAAGTAAGATTTTCGGACCATAATCTTTGTAACAATATCTTGGCGATTATAATGGAGGGGCTTAATAATCCTAAAGGATCAAATATAGTCGCGATTCGAGAAAGAATTATTCGTTTAGTGATAATATTTGGATGATGAGAATCTGCAATTTTATATGTCAGAACATCGTCGTTACAATTCCAAGAAAGACCTAATATTTTTGAAGACCGTTCTTCAGTAGGAGAAAAATCGATTACGTCTGAAGACTCGTCGGTGGAAAGGCCAGTTAAAACAGATTTGTCGTTTGATTTCCATTTTCGGAGCTCAAATCCACGTTTAATAAAGATAGAATTTATGTTTTTGCATACGACGGAAGCTTCTTCCTTTGTATCTACGCACGTTAATAGATCATCAACATACATATCGTTTCGAATTATTTTAGCGATAGTAGGATGATCCTTTTCGCATTCGAATGCAACTTGATGCAAACATCGGATTGCTAGGAACGAAGCAGACGTCGTGCCATACGTAACCGTGTTAAGTTCGTATGTTTTTATTGGATCATTAGGCGATGAACGCCATAAAATCCTTTGTAGGTGTCTTTGTTCAGGAGAAATAAGCACCTGTCGATACATCATTTTAATGTCGCTTGATAGGGCAATTGAACGAGAACGAAAACGTAAAATGATTGATAATAAATCGTTTTGTATGGTAGGTCCGGTCATTTGTAAATCATTCAAAGAGAGGCCATTAGAAGTTGGACATGATGCATTAAAAACTACTCGGAGTTTGGTAGAAGAACTCGATTCCTTCAATACCCCGTGATGAGGCATAACGTATTCTAGTTCGTTTTTCGTGTTAATGTCTGCAATTTCTGTCATGTGCCCTAATTGTTCGTATTCGTTTAAAAAATCAACATATAGTTTTCTTAATGTTTGGTTAGAAATGAGTCTACGCTCCAATGATAAAAAACGTTTAATAGCGAGATCCCTTGAATCACCTAGTGATTCGGGAGCTTCCTTTAACGGTAAAGTTACTATGTACCTACCAGTTTTGGAAGTTCTTAAAGTTTGCAAGAAATGGTCTTCACACGCTTGCTCTTCAAACGACCACGACGTCTTAGTTTCGCATTCCTCAACCTCCCAAAATTTACGCAATTGATTTTCAATTGAAATATTCGAATTTTGATTAACGTTTAAGTTACATTGAAGTTTTTCAATTGGTGTGTCCATACAGCCTGCAACTATCCATCCTAATCGGGTGTTTTGTAATAAGGGTTTGTTTTTCCCTAAGCTAATTTGACCTACACTTAGAATGTGCCAAAACATATCTGCGCCGATTAATAAATCTATAGACTGCGGTTCATAAAAATCTGGATCTGCTAACTGTAAATTTACAGGTAAATGCAAGTTCTGAATATCGATATTCATACTTGGTATTTCTGACGTAATTTTATCTAATACAAAACATGATAAGTCAAACGCATAATTATTGTCAATAGATTTTACGCTTATATTACATTTAAATTTGACATATGATAACGAATCACTTATACCTGAAACTGTCAATTTAGTGTCTGTCTTAGTTAAGCTAAGTTTTTGACAAAGTCTGGTAGTTATAAAACTGGATTGTGAACCACAATCTAACAAGGCTCGTACTGCAACGCTTTTTGATGTATCTGTTTTACTAATAACTTGAACCCTAGCCGTAGATAGAATTGCATTTTGATTGATAGAGAGGAGACTGCTCGTAACATTATCTGAACAACCAGGAGTGCTCAGAGATTCTGGTTGATTATTTGGATTATTCGTAATATTTTGCGACGATTTACACTCATGTAAAACAGTATTATGCTTTTTTCCACATACCTTACATCCGCTCCATCTACAATCCTTTATTGAATGATTGCGCCTAAGACAATTTAAACAAAGATGCAACGAATTGGCCTTATCTATTCGATCTTGTATGGGCAGTTTTAAATACTCCACACAACAAAATAGATTATGATTACCCTTGCAATAAAGACAAACGAGTTTCGAATTGTATTGTGTAATGGGGCCTTTATTATCCGTTTGACTAAATAACCCTCTCGAGGAATTATTCGGTTTCGCATATTTTCGAGAGTTTGTGTTAAAGTTTTCGTATTTCTCATATTTTTTATCTACTTTTAAATTCATTTCGACTGTTTCCAACAAGTTGGCTCGTTTTTTGAGAAATTCTTTGAAAATTGTTAAATTTATAACTGAACTATTACTTGCTAAGATAATTTTGTGTTTTTCCCACTCATGCGCAGTGCCTTTATCGAGTTTACCTGTTACTATGAATATTATTAATGTATCCCAAGAATCTGTAGGTTCGCCTAACTGATTGAGTGAGGTTAGGTGTTTAAATAAATTTTCATATACGTGTCGAATTTTCGCCGCTGTCGCGTTACTAACCGGTTCCATATCAAAAATGGCCTTTAAATGATTTTGTATTAAAAGCGATTTATTATTAAATCTATCGCAAAGAGTGTTCCACGCGACGCTATAGTTTTCCGCCGTGAACTCCATAGACTGAATTACCTGCGGAGCAGATCCGATCAACGAAGCGCGTAAATAATGGTATTTTTGCATATCATTTATCTGATTATTCGAATTAATCAACGAATCAAACGTGTCTCTGAATTCCATCCAGAGTTCGTATTTACCATCAAATTTAGGTAGCTTTATTTCCGGCAGCTTTACTCTATCTAAAGAAGTCGTATTTATGGAAGATTGTCTTCCATCGGAATTTTCGGATTTTGTTTCCTCGTTTTTAGTCGCGTAATTCTCTAACAGTGACTTAGCCTTAGAGGTATTATGATAAAACTTGTTTTCGAAATCTGTTCTGATAGTGAACTGTTCGTCAATGTCATCAACTAAACATTCAATCTCGTTTTGAACTTGATCGAAATCAAAATATATTTTTTCCGCATCATTACTTCGTTGTTCTAATTCAATTACTTGTAAACGGGTTAAATCATCAACAGCATAGCTTTCGAACGAGACTAAAAACTTATCAAAGGCTGTAAGTTTCGCTTTTATCGAGCCACGTTTTCTTACTAACGTATTAAGAGTTTCTTGTTCCTTATCTTTCCCCATGATACGAAATAAAATAATTAAAGTACCACTTTAACGAATTTGTAAACTAATATAGTAAAATAATATACTAAATAAATTAGAAATAAGTTTTCCGTCTACTAAAATAAGTACGTGTTACAATTTGAATATTCAGACAAAGCTAAGATTGAAAGAATACTTATGATGACTATAGTATCTAAGTAATAATGAAATAAGGGTTATATTTGAATTGTATACTCACGCACACTTCACACTATCGAGGGAAGATAACAAACAACCAGCTGTAGTTTTCACGCTTCTTCGCACAACTTAGATCACACTTTGACTGGTCGACTGGATGCAATATGTCGGTTTGGATGCACTTGTTGAATTTCGTATGATTTCTTGATTTTTTCGTTTAATTATCGCTTTAATTTCGCTTAGTATCGGGTCGAAGGACCAATGTTTCGTGTAGTAAACTGTATAAACGCTGGTTAATTTTATAACTTTAATTACAAAGAAAATAACGTATTAAATACAAATATAAAGGTGTAACTAATCTAACGTCTAACGAATGTCGAATCTCGAATATGAATGTTTTTCGTCGGGGTTCACTCTCGCACGGGAACACAGGGTTGAACCGCACAAGATCGCACTACACAGGGTCGGAACATATGTCGTTGTACTTACAAATATAATACATTTTTAATGTTGAGAAAAATGAGACCAGCACCAAAAAAAGATACTTAGTCTATCTCAGACTAAGACGAATATTGGTAGATGGCGTGTAGTGAACTTATTTGTATTCTTTAACAAAATTAGATTTTCTAAAAATTTCATAAATGATGTAAACAAAATTGTGTTATATGCAATAGTACTTAACGCTTTTTTATTTGATATCTTCCAACTGTCCTGGTTTAGTTGATTATTTATAAAACTGTGATAATCTGTATTAATTATAACATCCAGATACTAACAGCTTACTACCAAATTATCTGAAATAGAAATTCCATCAGTCCTAACTAAGCTGTTATATTTCGAATTTTTTGAAATTTTAGAAAGTATACAAACAAGAATATTGTAACGGGATAACCGTAAAGGAAAGGACCTTAATTTGAAAGATTGTTTTTCGGTTATTCTAGAAATTTCTAAAAACACTGACTAGATTAAATGATGTTTCTAGAAAATTTCAGAATGTTCATTTGTAGTATATAAGGGGATGCATGGGCCGTTAACGGCAGTTCAAGTTTAAATATTTACAAGAGTTCATTGTATTGTAAAGCAGTTTAGAAGTTATCCAGCAGAATTCTGTGTATCTTAACAATTTTGTAAATAAATTGTGTTAAAGTCCCCATAAGTGTTTCAAATTGGTGTCAGGTGTGGGGTGAAGATACGAGAATGCCTGAAAAAAAATGAACTATTGGTGGCTGAGCTCAGAAAAAAACTAGAGAAGAATTAGAGTTGGAAACTACTGGAAGCAAATCCGTATTGTAGAGAATGCTTGGTTAATACTACCTAGATAATAATATGGACCCTGACGTTGTGGAGTTCGATGACCCGGTTCAAAAAGCAATTACCCGTCTGCAAGAGGAGCTATCAGGACACATGACGAGCCAGCAAGAGGAGCTATCCAGTCAGATGAAGAGCCAGCGTGAAGATATATCCCAGCTATTACAACGGATGACTACCCTACCAGAAGAGTAATCCAGTTTCTTCTCCCAGCAAATATCGCATTGGCGCTCCGAAATGTGCACTCTTCGTGACGAGCAAAATCAACTAGTGGCCGACTTGCGAGACGAGCATAACCAGCAAATGGCCAACTTGCGAGAGGAGATCAACCAGCAAATGCAGTCCGAAATAAGGAAGCTTCAACAAGAACAGGAAGCTTGTCGTCGAAACCAAACGATCCACCACGGCGACGGAGATGCAGAAAGGACGGAAACCTGCCACGTAGACGTCGAACGACGAGGAAACGGGGAGGCGACTCAGGTACGAACGACGATGAAACCCCCGACTTTCGACGGGAAGACTTCCTGGCCAAGTTACCCAAAACAATTCGACGCAGCGGCCAGAGCGAATGGATGGTCATCCCAGGAGAAGGCATTGCCCCTAACCGTAGCTCTACGAGGCGAGGCTTTAGACGTCTTGTAATCATTGACACCGGATGAAGCTGACAACTTCGAGTTATTGGTCAATCGTCTAGAGATGCGTTATGGTCAAACTCATCTACAACCGGTGTACCGAATGCAGTTAAAGAGACGAAAGCAGAATAATGGAGAGACTATCCAGAAGTGGCAAGAATGGTACGGCTAGCGTATTCCAATGCAGCGGAGGATTTCCTGGAGTGCCTGGCAGTCCAAACCTTCACCGATGGTCTTCGAGACGTCGAGTTGCAGCGCGCTGTACGGTTGGCGCGGCCGAAGACTCTTGCGGATGCCTTGACCATTGCCCTGGAGTTTGATGCGGCGACGGATGCCTCACGTGGAGTTGCTCGACTAAGGGAAGTCACCGGTAACTGCGACCATGTCGTTCATTCCGTTACCGACGTCGAGGCGGTAGTCGAGAGGTTAATGAAGTTATCTCCTAAAAGAAGGCACCCAGTGAGATGCTGGAACTGCGGAGAACTAGGCCATATAAGAAATACTTGTCCCCAAAAAGAAAAATCTCCTGCTGAAGTACTCCAGCAGCAGGAAAAACTAGAACGGGTCGACTCCTGGAGGGCGACATCGACCCCAAACATTCCCGAAGCCCCCTAACACCATTAAATTGGCAACTCTGCGACATCACATGGACAGCTTATATGTAGATGGCCTCATTGATGGGAAGAACTTTAGCATGCTGGTAGACACTGGAGCTAGGAAAACTATCGTCCGACCATCCATCATTATGCAGAAGAAGATGTGTCCCACCATTTGGAGACTGCGTACCGCTACCGGAGAATCTGCTAGAGTCTACGGTGAGATACAGGTGACGCTACAGTTTGGTTCAACCTCTCTTGTTCACTCGGTGCTGGTGGCTGACGTTGATGAAGATGTTGTTCTGGGCATGGATGTTATGCTCCACTGTGGTTTTCATGTGGATCTTCGCCAACGTATCCTTCGTACTGGTGATGAAGAAATATTCCTGCATCGAAAACACGTTGACAATGCCTCGATTAAACTAATCGATGATATCGAACTTCCGGCGAGCTGCGAATGTGTCGTGACAGCGCGGTTGGATGGACTGGAGCCAGATGAAACCCCAGCCATGATAGAGCCAAAGAACCATGACCATGAATTGGGAAAAGGACTCCTTGTGGGTAAGACTCTTGTTAGATCCGCCAAAGAGGTACCCATCCGAGTTACCAACTTGAACGATCATCCAGTTCTTCTCCGAAAAAACACGGAAATGGGAACTTTAGAACCGGTAACGGCCGTAATTCACAAGGTAAACGTAATGGAAACAGATGAAACCAACGGAATCGAACAATTAATGACAGAATTAAATTCCTGTTTGTCAAAATTAGAAAAGAAACAGGTAAGAGATCTATACTTTATCGTTATAAACCTGTATTTGGTTCTAAAAGTAAACTTGGAAGAACTGATGTTGTTCAACATAAAATTGATACTGGTGATACACGTCCGATTCGACAGGTTCCCCGAAGGATGCCTCAAGTTAAGAAGTAAGAAGCAGATAGAGCTCTTAAAGAAATGATTCAAAATGGCATAGTCGAACCATCCAGTAGTCCGTGGGCTTCTCCTGTGGTATTAGTGAGAAAGAAAGACGGATCAATGCGGTTTTTTGTCGACCATCGAAAGCTTAATGATGTCACTAAGAAGGACAGTTATCCTCTGCCAAGGATTGATGATGGCCTCGACGCTTTGGCGGGTTCTACTTTGTTTTCTACCTTGGACCTTAAAAGCGGATACTGGCAAGTTAAAATGAATCCTGCAGACAAAGAAAAGACTGCCTTTATTAGTGGATCAGGGTTGTGGCAATTCACGGTCCTTCCGTTTGGTCTCTGCAATGCTCCTGCGACGTTTGAACGGCTAATGGAGAACATCCTCCGGGGTTTGTCATGGGAAACTTGTCTAGTTTATCTAGATAACATCATTATAATAGGCAAAACCTTTGAGGAACATTTATCCAACCTGGAAGAAGTCTTTAAAAGATTATACAAAGCTAATCTAACATTGAATGTTAGGAAATGCCACTTGTTCCAGAGACAGGTCAACTATTTAGGACATAACGTAAGCAAGGATGGCGTTGCCGTGGACCCCGCTAAGATTCAAGCCGTTCAGGAACGGCCAATCCCTATCGACAAACATCAGCTCCGGAGTTTCTTGGGTCTTTGTTCCTATTACCGACGATATGTTAAGAATTTTGGAGACATCGCCAAACCCTTGACACGTTTGACAGAACTAGATAAGTCCGTCTGTTGGGATCAGGAATGTCAAGAGGCGTTTGAAATATTGAAGAAACAACTTACGTCAGCACCTGTTCTTGCTTATCCACTTCCTGATGGTAAGCTCATTCTGGACACCGACTCCAGCAATGTGGGAATTGGAGCCGTCTTGTCACAACTACAAGATGGTGACGAAAGAGTGGTTGGATACTTCAGCAAAACTTTATCGAAAGCTGAAAAGAACTGTGTAACTCGGACAGAACTGTTAGCAGTTGTAAAATCTGTCGAACACTTTTATAAATATCTGTATGGCAGAAAATTCCTGATCAGAACAGACCATGCCAGTTTAAAGTGGTTACTTAGCTTTAGAAACCTAGAAGGACAGATAGCAAGATGGCTCGAAAAACTGCAGGAATATGAAGTTGAAATCGAGCACAGACCTGGAACAAGACATCGTAATGCTGATGCACTTTCCAGAAGACCATGTCGACCTGATTGTCCCCATTGTACCCGCATGGAGCAGAACGAGAAAAGCTTGCCTTAGTTAAGGTTGTGCCAGAAGACGAGAGCTCTATGCTGGAGGAGCAACAAGAAAACGATTCCGTTCTGAAAAAGATTCGGGAATGGAAGAGAATGGACCGTCGTCCGTTGTGGAGAGAGATATCCTCATCCTCTCCTGCTTTAAAAGCATACTGGGCCCAATGGAACTCTTTAATTTTGTACGGTGGGCTCGTTAAAAGACTTATAGAAAATTCCAAGGTCACAGAAACAAGGAAACAAATAGTGGTCCAAAGAAATGCTGTACCGGAAATTTTAAAACAGATGCATAATGATAGTTCTGGAGGACATCTGGGTATCACGAAAACGCTGCAAAAGATCCGAGAAAGATTTTACTGGGTAAATTGCACTAATGATGTTAAAGATTGGTGTCGTAAATGCACCACATGTGCTGCCAGTAATGGTCCGCACCGAAAACCGAAGGCGGAAATGCAGCAATACCTGGTCGGAAGTTCTTTTGAAAGAATCGCAGTAGATGTATTGGGGCCACTTCCACAGACCGATGTAGGAAACAAGTACATCTTTGTTGTAATGAACTACTTCACTAAATGGGTTGAAGCCTATGCAGTTTCCAATCAGGAAGCCACCAATTTAGCAGATATATTAGTTGAAGAATTCGTAAGCCGATTTGGGGTACTACTAGAATTACATTCAGATTCAGACCAAGGGAGAAATTTTGAGAGCAAGCTGTTTCAAGAAGTTTGCCAAAGATTAGGCATCCACAAAACCAGAACCACAGCGATGCACCCTCAGTCTGATGGAATGGTGGAACGAATGAACTGGACTATAACCAACTATTTATCAAAAGTGGTGTCAGAGTGTCAGAGGGATTGGGATCGACATATTCCACTTTTTCTAATGGCAATTCGATCGGCCATTAACGAATCAACTGGCCAAACGCCTACGAAGGCCTGTTCGGTTGAGAAATGAGGCTACCATGTGACTTGGTGTTTCGTTGTAAACCTGGTGAAGAAGTGGCCCGTGAACAATATGTCGCCGATCTTCAGAATCGAATGGAGAATATATTATACAACCCGGTGCGTGGGAAACTTCAATTATCTAGTGATCGGATGAAGAGGTACTATGACACGCGGACAATGGAAAAGAGTTACCAAGTTGGAGATTTAGTCTGGCTCTATAACCCCCGACGGCGTCGAGGTATTTGTCCCAAATTACAGAAGAACTGGGAAGGTCCATACACCATCAAGAATAAGATTAACGATGTCATTTATCGGATCGTGAAAATTCCCAGAGGGAAACCCGTCGTGGTCCATCATGGTCGTTTGGCGCCTTACCAGGGAAACCACAGTGGAGATGTGCAGCAGCTCCAAGAAGATGGTTTGGCTGGCTCAAGGAGTGTGCGGGATTCCGATTTACGAAATAACATTCCAGTAGGAATGAATCTAAGGAGGGGGCAGTGTAACGGGATAACCATAAAGGAAAGGACCTTAATTTGAAAGATTGTTTTTGGGTTATTCTATACCCTAGCCGCCGAAAAGATGGAATGATCACGTGAACGGCACGCACTGTTTGAATATTATTCTCCCCAACCAACGTCACAAGTCCGATTTACACCACTCAACAAAAAAGTACCCACCCTCGATGTCTACAGTTTATATTATCTCTGGTATGAGTACAGTGTAAACCGTTCTTCATTATTTCAGTTTAGAAGGCGTGGCATAGTACTATTACGTCGTCCAGTCACTGATCACGCGTCCTTCAATTCCATCTTTTCAGCGGCTCTGGTACAGAAATTTTTAAAAACACTGACTAGATTAAATGATGTTTATAGAAAATTCTAGAAGTTTCTAAACACACTGACTAGATTAAATAATGTTTGAAGAAAATTCCAGAATGTTCATTTGTAGTATATAAGGGGATGTATGGGCAGTTAACGGCAGTTCAAGTTCAAATATTCACAAGAGTTCATGTTCATTGTATTGTCAAGCAGTTTAGACGTTATCCAGCAGAGTTCTGTGTATCTTAACAATTTTGTGAATAAATTGTTTAAAAGTCCTCATAAGTGTTTCAATATATTCCCATGAGAGATATCTCAAATAATCGTTTACTAATAACCCATTCTTCCAGTCTCCTAACCAAATAAAAATATAAGACAGGGCACAAAAAAGTGACTTAGAGTTTGATGTTCTAATTGTCGATTTGACAAAATCTCTCTCTCATTAACGTCATGCTATAAGTGCTTAGGGAAGAAGTAAGTAAGTGTCATATATTACATGGGTTGAATTAAACGACCAAAAAGCGAAATGATGGCTAAGCATTCATAGCTCAGAAGTTAGAGTCTTGCCGCGTAGAGGCAAAGGTTGCGGATTCGAGTCCTGCTGGATACGACATTTTTTTCAATTTCTTCCTAATGTCATTTAATATACTCTTCCTGGTATACTTTCTAAAATTTCAAAAAATTTCATAAATCTTATGCAAATAGTAAATAATCGTTTACTAATAACCCGTTATATTTAAACAGTATCTCTTTCTATATCTAAAAAATTCAGTTTTTTTTCTGATGCCATATGCAGTACTGCACGTCGGCAATTTTCATATTTTTATTGGCTATATAAGACTCAAGGTTTCTTCTTCGTTTTGCGGCGTTTTGTATACTTTGCCAGTTTGTTTTCTTCCATAAAGTAAAGATTAAAAAAGAAGAATTTTGTGCTCTGGGTTTTAAGATTAAGTTATTGTGGTAAGAGGTAAACATGACAGTATTATTGCTGACCACATACAAAATGCCTTAAACTCATAGTTACTCGAAGGAAGGGCTTTCTGCCAATCCTAACGAAACGACACTCATTTCATTCACTAATAGAAGGAAATCAATGATTCAACCTCCGGTTATGAATGAATTAACACTCTCTTTCTAGAGTAACTTAAAGTTGTCCTTGACAAAAAAATGGCAAATATAACCTGTAAAGCCACAAGGGCCATGATCTATTGGTCATATCTTATCTAACGGTTGTAACAAACCTAAGAATCTATAGTGGAACAAAACAGCGCAACAAAAGGAAAGAATAGAGTTGCAACAGGTGCAAAGACTCGCTTGTATAAGAATAAGTGGCACAATGAGATCATAACCTAGTTCGGCCTTGAAGGTCATTTTAGACCTTTCCCTCTTGCATTTACATGAGTATTGCTCTGGAAAGTACCTATAGGTTACCATGACAAAGTCTCTAAGACTCGCCGATCTTACACATCTTGAGATTCTATGGTTCAGAGCAACCCAATCTATTAAGATTCCTAAATGCGTGTTAACACAAAACGAAGTAGCTCAATTTACGATGTACAAAAGAAGCCCTCACTTATTATACTGATGTGTTTAAAACACCAGAGGAGTATGTATAGGGGTTACAAATCCTAACGTTAGGTTCTCAAGGGCTTTGAGAAACACTTCTATAATCTTTCAAGCGGAGTTTAAAACAATATACTTTTTTGGTCCTCCGTCCAGAAACAATACTTTTAATTACATCAAAATCGTCCGGAAAATGACATTTTCCGGCCTAGGGCGGCAAAGTACCTTTTAGATTATCAAAAGAGATGGCGCTATGAGTCATCAAAAATACATAATGAATAATACAAATTTTAATTAAATTTATTTAAAAACAGCGTATAATATACTAAACTAATAACTTTTTCTAAAGGTAACCAGGATTCTAATTTACATTTAATTTAATTTAATATAATTTAAGATTGTTTGTAGATCTTCAATGTTGTTAGCAAACATTATGGTATCACCTGCATACCGGTTATTATGTAATAGAAAATATAATGTCATTGATTTTATGCCTACTTTCCCATTTTCGAATGCTAACTGGATTTTTTTTAACATAGATTTTATGTAAATAAAACTGCTGTCAGTGTCCATTATAAGATCGATACTAATACAGAATTCTGTAAACTGGTTCCAATACTGTTCTTTTATTATTCGAATCTCTTTTTTATCTATACCGATTTCTTTCAGCTTGTCTAATTGTCTAACAGGGGTTCGTGTATTATACCTACTTTCAAAGAATTTTTTATAGTAGATGAAAGTATCTTGCCTTCGATCAAAGCATTTTTGTAAAGTAACTTTAAAGAAAGTAGTGCCTTCATAGTACCAAGTCACTGAAAGTCGCCACTTTTTTTTACATTTTTGAAACGCTTGTTTAAAACTTGGTTGTGTTCATTTTAGTGATCGCGTAATCGACCTCACTTTCAAGGGTTTTTGGACCTTTCATATGATCTGTGGTGATCATTGATGTATACGTCAATGGTGGTGATCATATACGTATATTTATGTTAATCATTAAATAGGTTTTCAGTATAATTCCTCTAGGTTTTCTTCAATTGATCCGTATCTTATATCAGACTTCTTTGTCTAACTCTTATTGATTAGAATTACAAGAAACCATGTTTGTCTGAATTGGTATTCTAAGTACATTTTCCATCTAGGCAACTAGATGACAAAATGTTGTATGTTCAGATTTTTTATTCCAAATTATAATTTAAATATAATACAGTAGTTAATTACTTTTTAACTTTCAGTTCACAGTAGTCAAATCCTTCAGGTAGGTACTGAACAGGTAATGTTATAGTTCTGCGTGGTATAAACATATTTAAATACGGGATTTTACATAAACTGACCCTCTTAACAAATAGTCACCTAATTTGTAACAATTTTTTCTGGAGACCTCTAATTGTTATCTCCATATTTTTTAAAATTTAAAACTTCACTTTTGTAGCATAATCTTTGAGTATCTTCTAGGCTGTATTGGCTTGATCTGGTGTATCATATGGATGATGTTTGTATCAAATTCTCCGTCTGATGACCATAAAATTACCAAGGAAGAACTAGAGTATATACAAAATTCAATTCAAATTACTATTGGCATCAATACACCAAAAAAGATACCATGGAAATCATTTTTTACTTCTGTGCCACTGTGGGCTATTGCAGTTGCTTTTGTTAGTGAAACTTGGGGATTTTATACTCTTTTGACGTTTTTACCTAAAATTATGAAAAGTAAGCCTTTTTTAAGTTATTAAGAAAAGATTAATGAATCAGAATACTAGACTATATTTTTAGATTTAACAATTATTTTGTAAATAACATAATACATTTACAGATCAATTCCTGCCTTAAATTATTACATGAATTCTGTAGACTTGTTTATTAGATTAAAATGTGTTAATATTGCAATCATTTGCCTATAAGGTCGACTTAAAATATTAAATTATAAAGTTTCATCTTATTATCAATTAAACAACAAAATCCAATGGTTAAATTTAAGAGAAAAGCAAAAAAAATAAAATTCAAATAAAAAGTAAGTTACGTTAAAGCTTTGCATCATTTTATTTGATAATCAACATTAGATTTCATAGGAAGATTTAGATGCAAAAATGGTCCATTTCCGCCTGTACTTAAGTTATTAATTCTGTTTATATTATTTCTAGATGTGTTGGGTTTCGATTTAAACTCAGCTGGTTTCATGTCAGCCTTACCATACCTGGCCATGACAATTATGATGCAGTTAGCAGGTCAATTAGCCGATCGTCTATTAATAAAAAAGGCTCTTACTACTACACAAGTTAGAAAACTGTTCACCTGTTTTGGATTTTTATCTCAAACGATATTTATCCTGACTGCAGGATTTTGGTTGACACCTGTAGGTACGACATTTTGTTTGGTGATGGCTGTTGGACTGGGAGGATTTGCTATGGCTGGATTTGGGTAAATAGTGGTCCATCAAACCTTTTACAATAAACTGCGTTAATTTTATATACATAAAAATACATATTAATAATGACTCTATCATTGAAGCTACGTGGTTTTAAAACATATTAATCATGACAAATACCGTTTTCAGTTCTAAATTTAAAATTAGCTGGATTGGGAAAAAACGAATTTTAATTAAATAGTTGTGCAACATGTAAACAGTTCCGTTACAATCAGTATCTATTAATTTTTTTAATATTTTGTTCTTTATATGATTCATTTTTTATTTTTCCTTAAAATCTTTTGGAATATTAACAACTTTTATTTTTATACTTAAAAATTTCAATTGGTAAGCTTCTTGTTTGGAAGAAATCGAATTATTTGTGTATGTTTTATGTTAGGAATAGAAAATTTAGGATTATTGAAAATGTTTAAGGGTAGATTATTTGGAAAATAAAAGTGAAAAGTGGTAAAATATAACTTTTTACCACTTGGTACAAAGCGAAGAGTGCTGTAAAACAAAATTTGATATAAATCACATTTATAAGTGTATATACGAAGCAACCTGTAGGTGGAAAGACTATAGGATACCATATTTAGCACTGCTCGAGACACACGGGTGAACCTGCTCTTAGGGATAGGTTTTATTACCACTGTTGTGTAATCTGGCCATGAACGAGATAATAGAAACGATAGGCACCATGTTATGTTGTGGGTTACAATGATTACATGTTAACTTAAGGCAAGTTTAATACTACATCCATCGATAGGATGCAACAGGCTGTAAATGTAGTTAGGTACTAATATAAATTCTCCGAGGCATGGCATCTACCAGAAAAAAGAACTTAGGGGCCATATGTTCTCTAAAATTTAATGGTATAATATCAACATTCAAGTAGTACCCTCGGGTGATAATATAGTCAATACTTATTTGAAATCACCATCTGAAACACATAAGCAAAAAGGGATAACCACTTTAATTGTAACTAGACATATTATATTAGATCCATACCTTGGTGATTAAACCAACAATCACATATTAGTGTATGATATAGCTGCCAAAACCTTAACAAACAAATGCCATCATCAAGCTCAGCAACGTACTGCGATGTACTTCAACAGCAATAATTTAAGCTCTTTTAGATCTTCCTCCTCTTTACATTATTGTAAAAGGTGAGACAATGATGGATTTCTACAACCTGCAAGAAAATCTGAGCAACATTTTTGTTAGATTAAGACACAAAAAAATAAAACAAAAAATTAAAGAAGATCTCTGGAAGATAAAATCGGATTACACTGTTTCTAAATACCATTCCAAGTAGACATACATTAATGTGGGAAACGGCACAATGTGCACCCTTAATTCAAATTTTAGGGTTATACCTCGTTGACAGATTATATCTAAGACTAAAGAGAGTCCCATAGCAGAAATTTACACACCTTTTTGTTTAAGGAAGATGTATATGCAATCTTGTTATGAACAAGAGAATACAATTTGAGGGCTTATGAATCTTAACGAATCAATACAAGCACAGATAGTTAGGTGGCTATTGGATCTTTAAAAAACCCTAAGGTGGTCTGCAGTCAAGTTCACGAGTGCCGAGTTTTGATGTTCTGGTAAAACATAACAGTGTCAAACTAGGTACTCGGACATTAACGAATACAAGAAGCCGGATGAAAATCTAAATATTTATCACTGGGATCATATCAAGTATACAGCCAAATATATATTTTTTGAAAAGACCTGTGCTAGAAGAGCTGAAGCACTGCATAAAACAAGCAGTAATCAGTTAAGAGTAACTACTGGATTCCTTACGGCTAATAATGCATCTTTGGAGACTTCAAAGTGACTTCGCAAGCATATGACACTCATTCTTTAGAGCTGTGCAAATTAGTACAGGGTATCAAGATCCTGGAATGAGCGAATGGGCATAAGGCACAAAAAACACAGTCTCTAGTTCAGATGACACATTACCATAACCATTAATATGTGTGCAGCTAGTTGTATTCTTGTTGTCAATTATAATTTTCTAATAAGTAAATCGTTATTATTGGTTATATTTTTTTTAATTTTAGTATAAATGGATTAGACATAGCTCCCCAATATGCAAGTATTTTAGTAGGAATAAGTAATACATTTGGAACACTACCCGGTATTGTGAGTCCAATTCTAACAGGTCATCTGGTAACGCATCAGGTAGGTAAATAAAATTACAACAAAGATGAAGATATTTGCAAAAAAAGATTTTTTAAACTTGGGACTAAAACAATTACCAATATACAGCTACAAAAAAAAACTATTTGATAGCTACATGTTAATATTTTAATTTTAGGATAATATAGATGAATGGAGGATCATTTTTTATATAGCATCTGTAGTTTATTTATTTGGAGCAATTGTTTATGGCTGCTTTGCATCTGCAGAGACTCAATCGTGGGCTCTGTCGAATACTAGTGACAATAAAAATTCAGTACAAATGAGTGATGTAGATTTAAAAGTAGAAGTAACTCAGCATTGAATATCAAAAAAAATTACCTATAAGTTTAATTTTTAATCTATTTATTGTACGATCTTATTATTTCTTTTTATTGAAATTATCTTAATATTTATATCTCCAACAATATTATGTATAAAACCTCTTTGTATAATCAATACTTTGAAGATTTTGATAATTTCGATATGTCAATAGCTTCTCTAGTTATACCTATATGTTGTAGCAAACTCAGTATAAAATAATTATAATATACTATAAAAAATAAATTTTTCTACAAGCATGTGTAAAACAACACTTTCCCGCACGCATTTTAATTCCGAAAATATCTCTTTCCCGCACGGAGTGCGGGTAAGGTTTTTTCACGCACGCATTTTTTTGATGTGAAACATCTATAGCCGCACGTGAATCAGATTTCTCGCGTGGCGACGGTGACGTATGATTCGTATGACGTAAAAAACCTAACGCATCGATAATATATAATAAAGAGATGTACTGATACCTTATATGAAATTGGTCTCATGTTTTGAGCGACGCCGACGGTGGCGCGCCAACAATAGGGGGAAGAAGCTCATCGATTGAAAAATTTGGCGGGACAGGGTATGAATTGTTTCATAAAAACCTAACTCGATTCCGCCTACTATCTATTATATATATATAAAAATGTTTGTTTGTATAGGCAACATAATATACCTACATATTTTGCTGACCTGTAAAATTGACAGCTTGTTAATCAAAATAGATTGTTGGTGAATGGTCCCTGTAAAATTTGTGTATAAAGTGTTTGTTTTAAATATGAATAAACAAAGTGTTAATAAAGAAAGTGATGAAAAAATATTGAATAAAAATGAGTGAGTACCTACCTACCTACTATATATACATTAGGGTGTCCGTTATTTCCCAAATTTGGTTTTGTTCTCCAAACACCCATCAAATTTTTAGATTATGACCTAACAAAAATTATCAGACCCAAACCAGCCCTTAATATTCACATTAACCCGTGCCTAAATCATAATACATTTCCCATTTAAATACCGTTTAAAAGTTATTCAACGATAAAGTTGTATTCATAGTTAAATTCATCATTTTCCTATTTTTTATTTACTATCGCTTTTTGTTTGTACTAAAATTGTGAAGTAACTACAATTATATTAATATAGTAACGTACTTTTATATAAATTTGTGTTTTAATAATTTCCTTTTTTAAGGTTATTGAATTTAAGGTAATTAAATAAAAAGCTAAACGAAATCACGTTTTAAATTTATTTTCGTTCTGTAATCTATCGACATCTGTGAGCAATCTGAGAAAACGTACAATAAATATTGTGATACCATTGTGATACTATTATTTATAAGCGATAATATACTTTATTTTGTATCCAAATTTTGTATTTGTTAATTTTATTACCTATATATATGTATTTAGTTTGATATAAATAAAAATTATGGTGAAAATTACAAAAAAAAATCGTGAATTTAACTCTGATGACAAATTTATTGCAAATTTCCTACCAGAAATAAATATTTAATTATTTTTAGCTACATTTGTTTCAGTAAAAAAATTAACGACAAAAAGTGCAAAAATGCCATGTTATTTAAATTGGCAATGTCTTATGATTTAGGCACGGGTTAATGTCAATGTTTTACATCTGCCAGGCGTCCCGTGACGGCTCACATTTTTTTTTAATTAATTGAATATGTTTTCCGATAACCTTTTTGACAAATTATTGTATTATTACCTTTATACAACGCCTGCTCTGGAAGTTGACTTTTCGAGCGTAGTATGTCATCTCCGAAGTACACAATAGTCGCATACTTGACTATATGTATTTCATAAACGCACATGTTTGGTTATGACCACATAACTACACGGATTCCGCCTAAACTATCTGTCGTTTTTATTTGACTAGAGAGACTACTCGATCAGTCCTAACCCTTTTTAATTTATGTCACAACGCAACTGTATTAAACGCAAAAAGAAAGTGTAGGTAATTAAAAAAAGTGTACTATTTAAAATAATGGTCGATTTAACAAGATGTTTAACTCCACCTGAACTAGTTAAATCAGCTAAAAATGCAACAACAAATTTATTGCCAGATGTGTCAAAAGAAAAAATTATTTGTTATATTCCTCTTAAATTCTACTTCCAGAGCAGTAGGTAGTTGTATAAAGTATTGATCCTAACACTTGCGGAAATTAACTTTCCCGCACTTAAACTGCTTGCCCGAACTCCGCTTCGCGTCGTTCGGGCATCTGCAGTACGCGTGCGGGAAAGTATAACTTTCCGCACTTGTTAGGATAATAACTATTATGTTGTTGGACTACATACAAATAGTAAAAAAAATTAAGATTATTTTACATGAAAATAGTGATTTTTAAAATGTTTGTTTTTAAAAAATCATAATTTATTAAATTACCCCTGTAAACCTCACTCAAAGCAACAACAAACTCACCTGTTTAAGTAGGGTTGCTATAGCTACAGTCGTGTATTTATTGACACTATGAAAGATTTAATTGTCACAATCGCATCTTTTCAAATATCAAAATAATTTTCGAGGTGATTGTGCTTGTAGAAAAAATATTGATCCTAACTCTTGCGGAAATTAACTTTCCCGCACTTGTTAGGATAATAACTATATTTTATCATTCTTTTCAACTACCTATATGTACCTAATAATGAGTTGATCATTAAAATTTTATGACTTTAAAAATCACGAGTAAATAACAATATTTCACGATTTTTCCCATTTTTCACGTATTCGTCACTACTTTAAATTACTGCTCCAGAACCATTTTTAGTCTTAGACCCAACTGTATACCAGGTGTAGTACTCCCATTTTGCCAGTTCTTATATTGGGAACCACGTTGAATTATCTTTTGGATCTCCAGTTATGCCAAGGCAAGCAAGTCATTTTTTATTGTATCTTTGTTCACCATACAAAAAACGCATATGTGACTGTAGTTTAAGCATCATATTATAAATCCAGTATAACATGTCTGGTTTTAAATTCCACCTTTTGCCGTAAGTCCGGTTAGACACCATTAAAGTGGTTCCAGGTAAGTTTTGAGTTTAATATCACCCCAAATTGCTTAACCTTTTCCACTACTGAAGGCTTAGAGAACTTGCGGCTTCTAACATAAAGATATCTATGTACTTCTCATGGAAAACCTAACAACTTTAGACTTTAGAGGGCTTATGTTAACCCTGCAGTCAAGATTCATTCCGCGACTACATTTAGAGCCTTGCATTGTATCTTTTTGTAGTATTAAATTTGCCGTTAACCAGTATGACCAGGCCATCCGCATTACCCACCATATAATGTTAAGTCTCACTATTAGGTACGTCGTCCATGACCAGATTTCAAAGGGATAAAACTTCCCCTGAGGGCAAGCTTTGGTTACCCGAGCTGACAGTTTATTCACCTGCAGCTTGTTTCCATCGCCACCACCTTGCAACTCGTTAAGATGGGGTGAAATGTTCTAAACATGTTTCCCCATTTGAGTTGTAAGTCGGTTCTTTTCCTTCCCTTCTCACTTTTCCGTTTCCCTTTAATCCCCTTCTTCCTCTTAAACCCATTTCTAGAAAATACCATGATGAGTTCTCCAGAGGTTAAATGTTCCGGAAGTAAAATAGTTCCTCAGTCGGATCTCCGGGGGGGACAATCTCGGGGAAGTCATGATGGAAATAACATAGCCATCGATCAGTCTACTAGTAGACCAACCTCTAGTTCAGCCAATCTTACCCAGAAACCAAAACGCAAAACAGACTGCATATTAACATTCACTAACGTCTGCGGGTTAAATGCCAACATTAACACCACCCATCACTATTTACAGTCTATAAAACCTCACGTTCCTGTTCTTACCGAAACAAAAGTTTCTGGGAAAAATAGCCTGAAGCATCTTAAATTTCCAGGTTACGAACTTTACCACAACTTTAAACGGCACCATGGTGTATGTGTTTACGTAAGAAGCATACCTTCCTGCTATAGACTACCTGCACTAGAAAACAACAGAGACAACATCCTTTGGCTAAAATTAACAATAAAAGCCTCTAGCAAATTTATATGTTGTATTTATCGGCCATCAGATTATAATTGCGACGAACTACTAGACTATCTATCATAAAAGATCGACTACCTTAATAGTGAGTACCCTTCTGCAGAGATAATTGTGCTTGGGGACTTTAATGTTCACCACGAAAAGTGGCTTAATTCCAACAAAACGGACACAGAAGGCAGGCTAACTGAAGAGTTTGCAATTAGCCATGGGCTGTCCCAACTAATCGACAAGCCCACTTACTTTCCCAGAGCTGCCAATCACAGTTCTAATACTCTGGATCTTTTTCTGACCACTCACCCTGAGCAATATAATGTAAATGTTCTGTCTCCCCTAGGTAACTCTGATCATGCTGTAGTAGAAGTCAAATGTCCAATCTAATCTCACCCATTCAAGGCACCACCCAAGAGAACTTTTTGGAACTTAAAAAAAGCAGATTGGGAAGGCCTTCGAGACTACTTTGCAACTTTTCCCTGGAATCCAGTCTGCTTTATTAACGAAGATCAATCGGCAGTTTGCAACAGTATAACTGAAATCATTTAGTGTGCCATGGAAGCTTACATTTCTCACTTTACCAAACGCTTAAAAGCCAAACAGAAGCCATGGTTTAATAAAGATTGCGATGTAGCTCGGAAAGATAAGATCAATTCCCACAAATTATTTATACAAAATCCATTAGAAGAAACAAAACAGGATGATATAAACGCTAGAAACATATACAACACCACTATTTCCAATTCCAAAAGTCTCTCTCGAATGAGAGAGAAACTAATGTCAAACCCTAATGGAAGGCGGTCCTTTTGGACTCTCGCCAAACATATCAACAACAATTTTACAAATAGTTCGTTCCCTTCACTTACATCAGAAGACGGCTCAATACTTACGTCCTCCACAGAAAAGGCAGAACTCTTTGCCAAAATATTCTCTTCGAATTCGACACTTAACCCACCGGGAAACATGGAACTGCCTTCTATTCCACGAGCTCCCCACACAATGAAAGATATCATATTTAGGGTTAAGTGTATGCAGAGAGTCCTTGCTACTCTAAATACCAACAAAGCAAGCGGCCTTGATGAAATACCTGCTTTACTCTTAAAATGTTGTGCTCCTGAACTAGCGCCAGTTTTCACTAAGCTATTTCAACTATCATATGATACTGGTATTTTTCCAGAATCCTTGAAAACTGCTCGAGTACAACCAGTCCCCAAGAAAGGCTGTAAAACCCTGCCTTCTAACTGCAGACCCATAGCTCTTCTATGTTATTAGCAAAACTATGGATAAATACGTCAATCACGAGATCCTGAGCTACCTTGAGACACAGAACCTTTTAAGTGACAGGCAATATGGTTTTGGCCATCAAAGGTCAACAGCCGATCTACTAGCATATGTAACTCATGTCTGGAGTGATGCCATCCACCGCTAGGGTGAGACTCAAAGCATTTGATCAAGTGTGGCATGCAGCTCTTTTCAACAAACTGCCTTCATACGGACTTTCGCAAAACCTTTGCAGATACATATTCAACTTTCTCTCCAACAGGCACATCCAAGTTGCTGTAGATGGGCATTCTTCCAAAATCTACAAGATCAACGCTGGAGTTCCCCAAGGATCGAATCTGGCTCCTACTCTATTCCTTTTACACATTAATGATCTACTAGAAGTCACTAATAACCCGATACATGGTTTTGCAGATGATAGCAACCTACACTGTAGTAAAGCGCACAATCGTCCCATACCTCTAGATATTCTGGAATAGGACCGAAGATCTACAACGGCTTCTCTCAATCAAGATTTGAGAATTGTAGACGAGTGGGGAAGAAAGAATCTGGTTAATTTCAAAGCTTCCAAGACAAAGACATGTTGCCTATCCAACAAGAGGCAAACATATGCGACTCATCTATTACAATCAACGATCAGACAATGGTTGCGGGCGACTCCATTACGCTGGTTGGTATAACGATCTCCCAGGACTTACTATGGAATGAACATATTGCATCCATAGCAACTGAAGCAGGACAGAAATTAGGCTTTCTGTTTAGAGCACGGAAATATTTTTCTCCATCCAACTCAGCTACTCTTTTCAAAGCCCAAATACGACCTAATCTTGAATACTGCTCGCATGTATGGGGTTCGGCGGCTCCATCTAGGCTCGGAGTTCTTGATGCAATACAGAGAAGAGTAGTTCGACTAATAAACGACACCAGTATCACCAAAAACCTAGCCCCATTATCCCACCGAAGAGCAGTGGCTGATCTTTCCTTGTTTTACCGATACATAAAGAGCTTTTGCTCAGAAGAACTCCGCTCTATAATACCTCCACTTGTCAGACCAGCCAGAGCAACGCGACGTGCCAACTCCATTCACCCTTATACTGTTCAATGCTGGACATCGAGAACGGATCGATTCGATCGTTCCTTCATCCCCAGTGTCTCCAGATTGTGGAACTCCTTACCTTCTTACGTCTTCCCCACTCGTCCTAACTTACAGACCTTTAAATCCCAAATTATTATGTTCTCGGTACATTTGTATTTAGGTCTATACCTACAAGGAAATCCCTAATAAAAAAATAAAAAAATCGAGTTAAAAAGGATGTCATTTTGGCAACTGAACGACATGCTCTTATCTGCTCAAAGGCCACTACCCTCCCTCCTCTCACTTCTAAGGGGATTTTAGCAACTTCGGACGATGTTGGATGGTAAGGAGTTTCACAATCTGGAAACCCTGGGATGAAGGAACGATCAAATCGATATGTTCTCAATGTCTGGCACTGTCGTGACGGAGCCGCCAAGATTAGGTCGTTGTGGATCTTTTGTCCTCTTCCAGACAGTTCTGCGCTTTGCTACAGTGTAGGTTGCTATCATCTGCAAAACCGTGTATCAGGTTATTAGTGGCTTCTAGTAGATCATTAACGTGTAAAAGAAATAGAGTAGGAGCTAGAGCCGATCCTTGGGGAACTCCAGCGTTGATCTTGTAGAGGTTGGAGGAATGTCCATCTACGGCAACTTGGATGTGCCTGTTGGAGAGAAAGTCGGATATCCATCTGCAAAGGTTTGGCGAGAGTCCGTATGAAGTCAGGTTGTTTAAGAGAGCTGCATGCCACACTTGATCAAATGCTTTTGAGATGTCTAGTAATACTATTTGAGCCTCCCCATGGCGGTGGATGGCATCACTCCAGACATGAGTTACATATGCTAGCAGACCGGCTTTTGACCTTGGTTGGCGAAAACCATATTGCCTGTCACTTAAAAGGTTGTGGGTCTCAAGATAGTTCAGGATTGGTGATTGATGTATTTCTATATATTTTTGCTAATAACAGATAGAAGAGTAGAAGGCAGGGTTCTGAAGCCTTTCTTGGAAACTGGTTGTACCTACTCGAGCAGTTTTCCAGGATTGCGGAAAAATACCAGTATCATATGATAGTTGAAATAGCTTAGTGAAAACTGGCGCTAGTTCAGGAGCACAAGTCTTTAAGAGTGAAGCAGGTGTTTCATCATGGACGCTTGCTTTGTTGGTATTTAGAGTAGCAAGGGCTTTCTGCACACGCTTAAATTGTTATTGATATTTTTGGCGGAGTCCAAAAGGACTGGCTTCCATTAGGGTTTAACATTACCTTTTCTCTCATTCGAGCGTCAAAGAGACTTTTGTAATTTTTGTACATTTTAAACTAGCTTTTTTGTTTTCAGGTTCCCTTGGTATTATTAACAAATTAAACAAAAAACAATATCTTATATTTCTTTTACTCTAAATAAATACTAAATATTTAACAATTACGAAGTTTAATTTTTTTTGATAAAATGGAAAATGTCGTCAGAGGTCAAAATTCCCACAGCTCTATCGCCTGCGCCTTCTGTAAATAATATAAAAGATTCTATGTTATCAAATTTTTAGATGTACCTAAAGAATACAAACCTTTAGAATCTAAAATTAAAACATAAGGTTCAATTTCCAAAACTCGTGATACTAGTCCAAGATTACTGGAACTTGGCAATTTTGAGAAAATAGTTTCCATGCAGTTAGAAACTGGATCATTTGCTAAACTATTTCCAGAAATAAGTTTATTTAAAATGTTTCTGTGTATAGTTACACCACTAACATTTCTACAAAATAAATGGTTATAGTTATAAAAATATTTAATTGAATAAAGCTAACCAACCCAGAGTCATCCAGCACTGGTAAATAATCAATTGAGAATTTCCTCATTTGTTCTAAAACATCTTCCAGTGATTGATTGTTTTTAATATTTACAAATGGTTTAAAATTTAGGTCTGTAACTTTAATGTTCCACCACCTACAAGCCAAATACAACAGAAAGTTATTAAATACTGAACAAAAATGTCAGCAAGTACCAATGACTGTGGGTGTTAACAGGATCCATAAAACCTCTTTGCTCCATCCACTGATCACGCACAAATTTTGTTAAATAATTTTTAGTTCCATCAGGTAGTATAACTACAACTTTTTTTCCCTTCCCTAATTTGAATTCTTTAATGGCTTTTATTGCACCAGACATTAAAACTCCACTGCTTGTACCTACATATTAAACTTAAGTTGTAATAATTATAATTATATAAATTTGAATAGCATACCCACTAATAATCCTTCTTCCTTTATTAACCTTCTAGACATAGCTAATGATTCCTTATCATATAATTTGTACCATTTATCAACATTTGATCTATCACAAACTGGTGGTTGAATTTCATAACCTATTCCTTCAATTTCAACAAACTTAACGTCTGTTTCATTTATGCTTGGAGGTTGGGCGAAAGTTGATCCGTACGGATCAGCTCCAATAATCTTAGTATTTGGAGATATTTCCCTAAATTTTCTACTAATTCCGGTTAAAGTTCCTCCAGTACCACAACCAATCACCTATGTCACAAATATGGTATAGGTATAGACTTTAATGTTATTTATTCCGAATTACTTACAATCATATCTACTTGTCCATCGCATTGATCGAGAATTTCTTCAGCAGTTCCATCATAATGTGTTAATGGATTAGCTGGATTATTAAACTAAAATAATTAAATTAAATTAAACAATAATTAAATTAATTTTTCAAGATATCTTACTTGATCTAGTACAACGGAATTTGGAATTTGTTTGTGTAATTTATACACAGTTCCAAACAAACCATCTGGGGTATCCACAGGAATTGACATAGAACGTCTTATTACATCTCCACCTAGTGAACGTATTATGGCTTCTTTTTCTGCTGATATTTTATCTGGCATCACGACAATACATTTATAGCCTAAAATTTCGACGTTAAATACGAAAAAAATACCTCTAGGTTGTATAAAATTTTACCTCTAATAGAGCAAGCCCACGCTAAAGCAATACCAGTATTACCAGATGTTGCCTCAATTATAGCTGCTCCAGGTTTTATTCTTCCTGCTTTTTCTCCATCTATTAAAGCCCTATAGACCATACGATCCTTAATTGAACCAGCGGGGTTTAGAAATTCACATTTACCATCTAAAAAATATCAGTATAATTTGAAAAGAAGTATTCCATAAAAAAATAAATTCATGAAAAATGTTTCCAAGACGGTTACAAGTGATAGGTTTCTTGTCGAGTAAATCTTCTAACTCTAGGTACTCGTCCTAACTCTACAAGCCCTAACTTTATACCTTAGTCAAAATATGTGGCAACACCGTTCGCTACCATCACATAAGCGTGAAGTGAAAGTTTTATTCACTGTTCATTATGTTTTTGTTATACTATTGTTACCAAATTTCCTAGATGGGAATTTGCTCGATGGATGTTAGTAGAGAATTTGGAAAACAAGGTGCGAACGGACACTCAGGTTTTTGGAGAAAGTGAGTCGTGGATTCTCGAGCAGTTAACGGGATATAGAAACTAAAGTAAAAGATAATAAAATTTGATTAGGCCTACACTTAACTTTTTTAGAGGAGGCACAATCCTTCGTCTTAAGGTGCTTTTTCCATTACTGAAGGTTGTCTATAATTGTGGAAAACTGTTCCCTGTCTTTCGCTGTCCTAAATAATGTGTGTGTGTCCATGTCTGTCCACTCCCGCATGTTTCTTAGCCGAGAACACTTTCTCCGTCCAGGTCCTCTTTTTCCTTCAATCTTTCCCTCCATTATTAGTCGTAGAATGTTGTATCTTTTTTGCCCCAGATAACTAGTTTTTCGTACTTTAATTATTCTCTCTATCGGTACCCTTTCCTTTGTTACATGTTCTGTCCAAGAGATCATCAACATTCTTCGCAGCACTCACATTTCAAAGGCTTCTAAGCGTCTCATTCCTTTTACTCCTAGGGTCCATGTTTCGAATCCGTATAGTAATATAGAACAAATGTAAGTTTTTACAAAACGGTAACTAACATCCATGATAAGGTGGGGTTTTCCAGAAGATTTTTCATTTTTTTCTGGCTCGTATCTCAACTACATGATCAAGATTATCCGTTATCCAGCATCCAAGGTATTGAAACTTGTTTACATATTCTATTCGTTTGCCATATATATTATAACATATGATATAACTCTTTCTATTATTATAGTATTCTATAAGTTATCATGTTATAAAGTACTTCTTACCTTGAATTTTTTAAATTTTAATATAGATGTGAAGAAGGTAAGATTCAAATTAATTTCTTTTATTTTAACGATTATTATTTTAACATATGCTCCTAGCTATTCTCTTTCTTAGGGTCAGAGTTCAAACATTTCAAATAATAAATGGAATCAAATTTAACTAATATTGAAAATTTCAACAAAACAATTATAATATTCAACAATCATATACCAAATTATGTTTTCGGAACGATAATTCTATTTTGACCTTAACCTTACTTTTTCTTATTGTTTTGTGCGTTTTTACACATTACTTTCAAAAACCAAATATCGTTAAATGAAGTGTTATGAAAAGTTCTGAATTTTGTAACCAATAAATCAAATTAAACTTATCAAAGAATGAAAAATAACTTATTTAAACAGTGAAACAGTGTACAAGTGAAATTAAATGTTCATCAAATACATAAAAATCGGATCCGGCACACTTCGCCAGATTTTGTGTGACGAAGAAGTACATAGAAGGAGAACTCCTGATAAGTACGGCAACGTCGCACATAAGGGTGGAGTGAAGCTGCGTAGAAAAAGTGAGAAGGGGTGGTACAGGGTGGTACCTATGACGTTACTCTTTTTATAATAAT